>JASJET010000056.1:6102500-7512410 GCA_034092305.1 Diaprepes abbreviatus
CTCCGTAATGCTTCTATAATTTGAAATCTAGGCAAGGTCTTTTAAGTATTAGATTTTTGCTCTAATTCTGTTAGAATAAATTGAATTTTGTTTTATATGGAATTCATTAATTTCTAAACAAATTATTTTCAAGTTCAGGAAGGGAAAATTCCGAATGTGTTCCCTGTAAGTTTTCCTTGGGTTATTATAGGCAAAGGTAGCTTTGGAGGTATGTAAAGACTTGTCCTGAAAATAAAGGACAGGGAACAAAATTTCATATCCAATATTCAAAATAAAATCCCACCTAAGAAGCGAGAATGTGAAGAAATAAAATGAAAATACAGTGGAAATTTTGAAAATAGAACTTGGCCTCAAATAAAAGTTTTTGTCCAAAACATCAACAGAAGTAAATAATTCTTTACCATTTTTTTGTACCATTTTAGGTTTTCCAATAGAACCAGAATAAATCCCTCTGTGTATCATATTTAATAAATAGTTTAATAAATATTATTTTCATATATTTTTTGCGTTATCTATGACCATCCTTAAAATTTTTCCAATTAACACACTTAAAGTTGTATCGTTATAACCAAAAATTAGTTTTTGATTAAAAAAATTGAATAAAATTATTATTATTATTTACATCAAACAAATAAATAATCAAATATAATTATCTTAAACGACCATTGTAAATGCAAAATAAATAAAAAGTAAAATAAAAACACTTACGTAACAAAAATATTTCATAAATAATAAGAATTTGACAAAACTGTGAAGTTTTGGATATCTACCTTTTGTTTCTTATAAATTGGCCATGGCCTATCGTTGCAAATAAAGTAAATTATTGAAAATATCGAATTCTGATCTGATAAACAAATTATATATTTTTGAAAAACCTAAATTATACTTATTTAATATCCAACATAACATACAGGGTGTCCTATTTAATAAAATGGTTGGTTAGTATCTAAACTAAACTTTTTAGAAAAAAACTGACTACTCCACTGAACTCTACGTAAAAAACTCTACAAAAAGCAGTTTCTACCTTTTTGATAAATTAATACATAATGGAAAGATTCTCAAAGTCACCCTGAAGATCAAAAATAAGACAGTCATGACAAATTTGACACCGGAATCTTTCGTTTCATTAAAAAGTATATATATATATATATATATATATATATATATATATATATATATATATATATATATATATATATATATATATATGTTTATGCGGCTTTCACGGATTCCTCCGTGTGAGATGCAATAGCAGTGGATATATCCACATTATGCCGTTGTATTGCTGAAATCACATTCAGCAAACGTACATGTATATATATATATATATATATATATATATATATATATATATATATATATATATATATCAAAAAAACGGCCTCGTACGTTAAAAATTCGCAACATTTTCACGAAATAATCAAAAACATACGTTTACAAGAAAAAGAATGTCTAGTTAGTTTCGACGTAACATCACTTTTCACGCAATACCAGTCAAAGAAGCTCTTTCTGTAATAGAAAACAATCTGCCAAAATATATCATCGAATTAGCTAGACACTGTCTTGATAACACCTATTTTACTTATTAGTATTTAATAGAAAATTGAAGCAAAGCTAGGAACGATATAAATATTAATTTGAAAAAGAAACAACTTCCAGAATAATCCCATACGACGCCATCTTGATATTGAAAAGTGGTAAGGGAAATGGTGCGATACAGAGAGGCCGCTTGCTAAAGCCATTTCTCCGTTATCAAATTAAATATTCCATCATATCAATAATCTTTAAGTGTTTGTTACATGTAATTTAACTTCTAAAAAGTTTCTTGAATTTATCTTCTCACAGACATAGATAGCTCGTTACTCACGCCATCAACACGTCAATGATTCCCTATAATTTTCAATCACCGTCACTGATATAGCCGGATTTGATAGATTATTTTTCGTACATGTTGATATTACAAGATTACAGATGCTTGGCATAATTAAAGTTGATCCCTGATACATTATCTATACTACCCCGAAATATAAATGTTCATATCATTATAACTTATCAGCGGAGATTAATATGATTTAATTTTTTCTATTTGTATAGGATAAACAAAAAACGCGAAAACGTACCAATTGTGGTTGAAAATTAGTAATGAATTTCTTTTTCTGCTGTTTCTTGCCCTTTTTGTACAAAAGCAATACATTTTGAGCATCAAATTACTATAAGTAACCACCAGTGTTACTAAATGATATTTATGAAATATTTTTCTGCAAAAAAGGATAATATTATTATTATAATTTCATTCATTTGGATGTCACATTTAGCTACTATTAAAGTGAAAATAATTTCTTTCAAAATATTAATGTGAAAACTAGTGATTTTCCTGCTGTAGTAGCTATCGAGAAAAAATTGAATTATTAATATATTGAGATGTTCATCAAATCCTGTAGAATGAAACTGGAACTAAAAATCCCTACACTTTGTAAAAAATCGTTTACATTTGATTGATTAGGAGTCTAAAAATCACATTCTTCGTGAGTAGGTAATATTGACCATGCCCGAAAATCTACATCTTACAGGGCCAAACCAATATTTTTTTATTATTCTCTAAATTCTAGATTAATAAATAAACGTATTTGGAGGAAGATCCAAGATCAAACTCATCATGAAATTTTGCGGTTGCATTGTAAAAATGTCGATTAATTTATTTCGCACAAATATGTACTTCCAAATATCATTTTATATATTTTCGGCGCGATTAGGGATTTGCATTGATGACATCCATGTCGCCAGATTTGAAAAGGTACCCGTCTTGTCTCGGACTTGGTTGGTCTACTACCGTGTGCCTAGATTTGTATTAAACTCTATTTAGTCTCACTACTATGGCCTATGGGTTCTCGACTGACAATCAAATCTTGTAATAAAATTTTAACTCACTTCAGATTATTCGATCAAGCTGAAATTAAGTACATATATAAAAATCTAATGACAAGGCAATATTATGGTACCATTATTGGTCTAATGATGGAGACGGAAGGTGCCTAGAGAATTTCCGTTCTGGCGAATGTGGGTTCGTTAGATGCGTAGCTTCTTTTAGCAAAAAGTTATAATTACTAGAATTATATTAAATTATTAATAAAAACTTAGTGAACGGCTAGTTGGCGCAAAAATCTTTTATAATAAAAGGTTTATTTAAGTAAAACATCTTAATTTACGTTTCGATTAGCATGTTATTCTAGGTTAAAAAATGCAATTAGAAAAGGAAAGCATTGAATCGATGTACATGCCAAGAATTAAAAGAACTCGAACGATTTATCAACACTTTTAAAATACGAGGTGTCCTGTAAGTACCTCCTAATTTCTCAGGATCTTACAGGGGAGGTCAAAATAATCCTACTTTGTTACAGAAAAAAATTCCTAAAGTGCCCCTTAACGGAGACACAGACTTCGTTTAAATCGACATTTCTCGAGCCAGCTTCAAACCGAAGCCGCCTCATATCTTACTTGAAATCTAGGCGTTTATTTCACAAACTTAAACATTACTTGACCTTGGCTCCAAGTCATTTTCGCAAAAGGTTGATGTCTTGTCTGTACCTAACCTCAAAATACCGTCTTGTTTTGATATTTTTCTTATTTAAAAACCAACTGTTGACTATTGTGAGGAGTAGAATATTTTATTCTGCATTTAGCCTCTAACTTAGGTATTCTTAAACATTAAAAATAATTGAAAATAATATACTAACGCTCATTTGACGCATAACGTAATCATTCATAAGTCAACAGCGCTTGAGGTGTTTATTTCGCACTCGAACCGCGCTTGGGTCAAGTCAACCCTAAATCGTTTCAGACTTGACTTAACAAATCCAAGCCGGCTTCAAGTATAATCTCGCCCGTTTACTTCCATATTTCTAAGCCGCTTGTAGAAGGCGCTTGACTTCAAGCGCGCTCGGAACTGTCGATATAAACGTACTGACAGAGCCCTAAAGGGTATCCAGCGATTTACCTTATCTGCTCTAAGTTTTGATCCGACTTGCATAATTTAATAAAGTTCTACTATTTTATAGAGGCTATAAAGACTGAATAAATCATACTACAGTAAATGTTTTAGACCATCGAAGAAGTCAGGAACGGACTTGCAGCCACACTCGTTGGGTCTAATTTTTGACAGGTGTCATTTTACAGAGCAAAAACTAGTTTGTTAAATACTTTTGTCATTCCTATTTAAAAAAGATAATTTAAATTTATTTCGATGAAATTGGCGATTTTCGAGATAAATCGGTTTTTATGCAAAAGATGCAAAAGTTACTAATGCTAAACATAAACAGGTAAAAATAAAATATTCAGGGCGGTCTCACTCTTCGAAGGCAAGAAGATGTTAGGCTGAAAGATTTTCAGTTTAGATAATGTCAAGTCCAGAAATCTTTCAGATTGATCGGGGCTCAATTAATTCACAATGTTATCAAAATGCTAAAATAGTGAATACGTCCAAATATTATTTTGGATAATATTCAATATGATCTTCGTGTACTTCAATGTATTTTCTTATTCTTCGAATATTATCCCGCTGCACTGCAAATAATAATTCGGCATTATCACGGACGTTAGAATGCTGTGCTATTCTCGCTAGCAGTTCTTCTCTAGTATTTACTGGTTTTACTGGTTTCGAATAAACTAGTTGTTTTAGATGTCCCCAGAAGTAAAAGTCTAAGGAATTTAGGTCTGCAGACCTTGATGGCCATGAAACAGGCCCACCTTGACTTATCCATCGAGGGTCAAAAACGTTAGGTAAGTATTGACGTGCTATACGGTTAAAATGAGGTGGAGCATCATCATGCATATACCTCATTTGCATTCCTCTATCAAGAGATACGTCTTCCAATAAATTATTTAAATTTTGCTGTAAAAATTGTAAATAAATCTCACCATTGAATCTTTCTTCCAAAACAAATGGACCTATAAGGTTATATCCGATGATGCTAGCCCACACATTTACAATAAACCTTTTTGGTGTTTGTTTAGAATTATAGCGTACCGGTTTTCATCAGCCCAAAAATGTAAATTGTAACCGATAAACACGATTAAAAAAAATATAGATTTAGGTTATATTGATGTATAAACCAGATGGAGTATTGAAGTCTGAGATAATCATCCGGATATATAGCGTGTACTTTTTCAATGCGGTACGGGTGAAGTAACTGTTCTGTTAGAGTTGCATGTACAATCCATTTTGTAACACTGTTACGTGTCGCGAGCTTTCTTATGCTATTTGAAGGATTGTCAGCAATATCTTGCAAAATTTATTCTTCTACGTAAGGGTCCCGTGCTCTGCTGGGAGGACCTTCACCGCCACGTCGCGGCAAAAATGACCCTGAATAAAACATGTAAAAAAATATTTCGTTAACTCTTGTAATTATTTTTTAATCATTTTTTATCTGTTTCCCTTAGCCTTCGATCAACCCTTTGAAAGGTTTCTGGACTTTACCTTTGAAGAATTTGACAGTGCTTCACCATAAATTAAATGCATAACAGCATACTCCGCGTAAGAATATCCCTCCATTTTTTAAAACTATTTTTATTTGACGGCGGTTTTGACAAGTTTCGTTAATAGTAATTCATTATATGTGTTATTAACAATAACGACGTGATTTTTACCTGTTTGTGTTTAGCATTAGTAATTTTTCAATGTTTCGCATAAAAACTGATTTATCTTGAAAACTGCCAGTTTTGTCGAAATAAATTTCGACGAAAACGACACCTGTCAAAAATTAGGTCCCCACGAGTGTGGCTGCAAGTCCGTTCCTGACTTCTCTAATGATCTAAAACATTTACTGTAGTATGATTTAATAAGTCTTTATGGCCTCTATAAAATATTAAAATTTAATTAAATTATACAAGTCGGTTCAAAACTTAGAGCCGAAAGGTAAATCGTTGATTACTCCTTTAGGGTTCTGTATCTCCGTTGAAAGATTTTTTTTCTATGAAAAATTAGAGTTATTTTGACCTCTCCTCTATGCTCCCAAGAAATTAGGAGGTACTTACCAGACACCCTGTATAAATAAAATATTATCGCGTCATTCAGCAATCTACGGAGAAATTTGTTGGTTTCCCCGAAAAGAGTCTGAATCTGCGAAATTTAAAAATCATATCGGAATATTCTAGTCTAGTACATAAAAAACTGATAAACCAATTAACGATTTTGTTCGTATAATGTTCAAATATTCGCTTTTAAAAGTTACACCATTCTCCAGAAAAACTCTCTATTTTTAAAAACTTTTCACCTTAAAATATTTGACTTATTTAAAGTCTATTTTCTAAAAATAACTTGAACTTGCGAGTTATTTTGGTAATAAATATATACATACATCTTGATTACTGTATTTCGGCGTAGACTTTTTGACAATTAAAAGCAATGGTGAACTAAAAAAAACAAATAATGCGGAGTTTTTCTCTTAACTAGATATTTTGTTCTAGAAATAATGGTGATTAAAATTTAAAAATGCCGCTCTATTCTTTTAATATCAATAGAAGGCTGAAAACTTTTATAGGCACGTTGTTCTGTTTTATGAGTTCATCGATTAAATAATATACATACATAATGTAAAGAAATAGTGTACCGTAGATGGTAATAAAAATCAATTTCAATGAAATTTTGTACGCTTATGTTGACTTAAAATCTATTTAGAACAAGCTTTTACTCGCGACTTTGTCCGCGTAAAACTTGAGAAATAAAAGTAAGTTAAGTTATAAGAGTTCGCTATTTTTATCAAATTAGTAGAAACAGTTCTCTTTTGTTTATAACAAATTGAATTGTTATAAACAATATTTAGTCGGTAAAACTAATATAAGAATTTTCTACGATTATTTTTCATCAATGTGAATTATATCCAGTGATAATCTCTTTTATCTTAACAATTTAAATTATTTTTAATTATTTATAATAAATTCAATTGTTATAAACAATATTTAGTTGTCAAAACTAATGCACAATTGTTTACAATCATATTCCGGCAATGTTAATCATATCTATTAATAATCTTTTCCATCTAATCGGCAAAAACAATTTTTAATTGTTTATAATAAATAAAATTGTTGTAAACATTATTTAATTGTCGAGGCTAATGATAAACTGTCATCAATCTCCGGCCATCTTAATAATATCCAGTGATTATTTTTTCAAATTATCGGTAGAAACGACTTCTCATTGTTTATAATAAATACATTTGTTATAAACAATAAACAAAAAAAGCAGTCTATATCACTCGTGTTTAGCCGTTTCCAAGATTAGCAAACAGACAGACAATTTAATTTTATTCATACATATGTATAGATTTGATGCTATCAAAAAGGTAGTTCTTTGAGGGGTTTGGATTTTTTAAAATTTTTAACTGTTTTACAATTTATTAAGAAGTCCATGATGATTTGGGAAAACTAAAACAATTAAATTAAAATTTGACTAAACAGGTAGAACTGATATCGTAATACATCCTTCATCAATTTGACATACACTCTATATTGTTTAACATTTTTAAATCGGCAGTAGGGTAGGTTGTCCCACGTTGAACCATTTAAAATTGGAAAACTCATAGCGCCATTGTTTATGCTTCAAAGCGTTTTAAATTTTGTATATAGTTAAGGAATTTATTTGGCTTTAAATGTACATTCATGGATTTTTAAGTCTCCTTTTAATTTTAGAGTAAAAAATAAAATTGTGAAAAATTATATTTGGTTCAATATAGACACAAATATGTGCACATTAAACCGGGGTACTTTCCACTTTGAACCATCTAGTTTAGTACATCCTGAAAACCACTTTTTTACAAAATGATTAGTAAAATAATAGAAATTCTATTTAATAATCTAATCAGTCTTTGTTTTTACCGAATGACACTTATTATTAAAATTATCAGTCTATAAAATATGGTCCGATCTCACATCAATTTCATTATTAGCATATACTAGTTGTAGACTGGATCAACTATAGATAGTCATAAAGATCTTAATCTTTGTAAGCTAACAACAAAATATACTAATAAAGGTAAATATAAATAATCAAGTCATATGTTAAATCAAGTAGGTAACCGAAACAAAATTATAAAACATCTAAAACACATATTATTGCTGAAATAATCAACAAGATTGAAAATACAAATTATCATTTTAAGTCAACTTACTAGAAAGAGAAGATGCAAAAGTTAGACCTAAACAACGTCAAATTAAATAACTAACAAAAATGCTATCATTCTAGCTGAAACTAAAGCTAGTCAAATAAAGTAACTAACAGAAAATACTATTCTTCTAACTGAAACAAGAATTTTTAAAGTTATAATTACTATAAAGTAGCAAAAAAAAATCATACGAATTTAACGCAACCTGAACTAAAAGTTGAGTTTCGCTTCTCTGTTCCTTTCGGCGGCGGTAGAATCATTTTAATCTCTTTTAATTTTACAATCGCCAAATCAAGTTCTAAAGGCATCCGGAACTTCTTATTTTCTTTATTAAACAGCCCCATGAATAAAACTCCATAGTTATCTCCGTCCTCCACATATTTTTTACATTTAAGATTACTAAAACGTAATCATTGTTAACTGGTCTTCGAGTCAGTTTTTCAAAATTTCCTTTTATTATTGGGGCGTTTTCGTCATCGTCAAACTCATCCATTTCACTTAATTTAGTCTCACTAAGTTCAGGTACTATTTCAAGCTCTTCGTCGGAGGTAGATTTATCACTATCATTCTTCTTTCCTTTCTTATTCTTTTTTATCTTTATCTAGATATTCCTTTTTTCTTTTTTGTCTAGAAGCACACCTCTTTTGATTTTTGTCACTTTCACTGTATTTTCCATCCGGTTTCCTTTATCTTCCATAATTGGGTTTTTTCCGGAGTACCTGTTACTATTCTGCTCTTTTCTTTCTTTCTAGATTATCTGTTTCCAGTGTGTGGATCCACTTTGAGTGCTGGCATGAATTGTTTGGGTGAAATCAAAGAAATCTGCTTTAATATTACTACCAGTGAGCTTTGAACACTCTGGGAATGTGGGTCCGAAGTGGTGGGCGTAGGTTTATCAAAATATGGAGCCTCCGTTCGATTTACAGTGTCTAACAATGATGGACTTGGTGCGTCTTCACAAAATGTGTCATCAGAGTTTAAAGATTGAGTTTCAGGATTTCGCTGATCTAAATTTAGAGCTAGGTTTTGATCTTGAGGCTATTGGTCCAGTCTGTCAGTCACGTCTGATTGTACATAATTAATGTCAGAAAATATGTCCAGGTCAAAAGGAAATATGCCGCACTTCTTAAAAACAGCGGTTATGTTTACCAGCGTCATTGCCCTAGAATAGGCTACTCCTACGCAGTCCGTCACGTTATAAATGGTCATAGATTGACCTGGATGCCTCATTATCCAAGAGTCAATAGCACTATTACAGTACGTTTTAAATGGGCCGCTTAGCCCAACTTTTAGTGGCTGCATCTTCGCAGTGGTGTGAAGGTACAGTGTGAGGATAATCACTCTTGAACTTTTTGCCATATCCAAAGCTGCTATCAACAGATGCGATTCGTGGTTGTCTAAAATCAATAATGCGAGGTTTTCTGGGCTAGCAGCAAAGTGTTTTATGAAGTGCTTCTTCACTTTAATGAATAGATGAGATATCATCCACCCAGAAGAATGTACTAAACCTATAGAATCCATCGGAGCACCTGTTAACATCTCATCCTTGAAATTTTTTCTTGGGAATACAAATGCGCGTGGCAGGGCTTGGCCAGAAGCGCATACTATTACGCAACTTGTAACTAAAATTCCTTTTTCGCCACTGGTGATCTTTGCAATATTGTGCTTTCCTTTAGGCCCTACAATTTTTTGAGGACGTTGGACAGTTGTGGTGGTTGTTTCGTCTAAATTGTACAAATGACAACCGCTACCAAATGACGGGTGCCGACTCATTGTTATCTTCAAGTTATTAAAGAATGATTTTACCATCTCTCCGTTAAAAGATGTTGCGCGGGCTAAGCTGCAAGCTTCTGGTTTTTTTCTTATCGAAGGATTACCGTGGCGTTGTTTAAATGACCAAAACCATTATTTCGCTGCCTTATTGTCTTACTTCCAACTATCTGGTTTATTTATGTCGTTAACTTTGTCCTTTATAGTCAGTCCATAAAATTTTAAAGCGCACTCTTTTAAGTAGTCTTTGAAAACTTCTTCTTTTTTTTCATTAAAACTAAATGATTTTCATAATTCGGTATCAGTCTCTTGTTGACAAGGTCAGCTTCAGCAACGTGCTAATTTTGTGATACATAGCGGCACATTGTACGGTATCCAATACCGCATATTTTCACAGCTTTTCTGATACTTTCACCTTGCCTATGCAGTTTAAGTGCTTTAAGCATATTTGAAGCTGTATGCCCCCACCTTTCCTCTTACTTATTTTATTACATGCCATTTTGTAACAAATACCAATAAATATAAGTATTGTCTAATTGAGTAGGTATGCATTGTACAATAGTTAATTGTGTACTGCCTAAAAGAGAACCAGAGGTGTACACATTGAACCGTGGTTAATTGAGTATCACCCTAGAGTGGTTCAATGTGAGACACATGTTTTTATAAATAAGCTCAAAATTTGATGGAAGGAGCAGTAATGCCATTCTGGGTGGTGCAGTGGTATGGTTGTGGTCTAGCACCACTTAGATGCCGGGTTCGAATCCCGGGTCTGGCATGGGTGTTTGTGGTTGTTCTTAGGCTTATTTAGATTTTAAGATTAATTTGTAATTTAAAGGTGATAATAAAGTGTGACTAGCTGCATGGCCGAACGGCCCAAAGCGTGATTTTTTTTAAAGAACAGTTACAGCTAAATAACTATTTAACTTAGTGTAAAAATAATATATTTGATATTTTTTACAAAAAAAAATTGTATTAAAACACTTCACATGCGACCGCCGCGCAAACTACTACGCAAAAAGAACACGCATAACCGTCTCTTTTACTTGCATGAGCACGATTTGGCAACCTCGCATTTTGAAAATATACTGGTAGCTCAATGAGCTGCCTGGTTCAATGTGAGATACTCAACCTTACGTCTAAGGTGTGGGGTGCGAATAATGTGCGAAAAATATCATCGCTTGTAAAAAAACAATCTTTCACACAATTACCTTTTTATACAAAAAAAAGTATGTAAAATATGGTCAATATATAATTGGAAGTGTAGCGATAAAAGTATTTCTTTCAATGTACTTAATTACCAAAGGAAAAATGCTTGGCCAACATGAGTTGGTGACTTGTGTCTTGGGAGACACAATCGAGAAAATAACTTTTATTTTCAATAAACGTCATATGTATACCTATTCTTCGGGTCCTAGTTATTTAGGTCAACTGTCTAACGTACTAAATATTATTTCAGCATAATCTTAAACCACTCTGCCCCTCGTTAAATATTTGTTTCCCAGTTTGAAGTTTTACTTTTCGGAAGTTGCAGAAAATTGTTGTTTCTGATGTAATAACGCTGATTCCCCTATATTTTGTACATAACTTTTTAACGCCTTTTTTAAATATGGAACTATTATATGAGGTATTCCACCCCGGAGGTGTATTTACCTCTAATTCAATCTTGTTAAATGTCCTGGTAATATATTTATGTACGTTTTCACCGCCGTATTTCCATTTTAATATTTCCAGGCTCTGGTGCTTTATTGTTTTGTACTTTTGCCAAAGCTTTGTTGATATTTTCCTATGATATTTCTGTATTAGTTCTCTGGACAGGTTTTATTTATTTTATTGTTAACTACAGGGAGTCCCATTTTCGACACTTTTAGGGGGTATTAGAGTGATTATCAAAGATAGAGTGTCCTACATTTTAACGAAACCATAGATTCCGGTGTCAAATTTGTTGTAGCTCTCTTAGTTTTAATCTACCGACTGATTTTGAAAATCTTCGTTCTTTAGGCACATCTCGTATTTCCTTTATGCGTTAATTTATCCCAAAATTTATTTTCATAGAATTTTTTACTTAGAGTTCAGTGGCACAATCAGTTTTTTTTTTCTAAAAAGTTTAGTTTTTGAGATATTAACCAAACTTATGATTTTTTTAAATAGGACACCCTGTGTATTATTTTAGATACTGATTAAATATAATTTAGGCTTTTCAAAAATATATAATATGTTTATTTTATTTTGAAAAACAAGGTCAGAATTCGATATTTTCAATAATTTATTTTATTTGTAACAGTAAGCCATGGCCAATTTATAAGAAACAAAAGGTAGATGTCCAAAACTTCACAGTTTTGTCAAACTGTTATCATTTATGAAATATTTTTGTTACGTAGGTGTTTATATTTTATTTCTTATTTATTTTGCATTTACATGGTACATTTATGATAATTATGAAAAGTATGTTTTGTATGTTTTATACAAAGCAACAAGTCTCCAAGAAGCTTCTGAATTATATTTTAATAGGTAATATATTTGAAGCGTTATCATTAGAATAACTACTCATATCTGGCGATCGTTTTTGTTGGTGTTAGGTATCCAAAAAGAACGCAAGCCTTTCCAGACATATTTGTTCGTTTGAAAAGAAATCTAGTTGATCACGAATCTTTTATTCAGCCGTGTCCCAAAACATACGTCAAAGAAGACAGGGAGAGAAAAGAAACAAATGTGTTATTTTAAGACGCAGCAACAACACTTTCATCATCTTGTAGAAAAATAGAGTAGGAAGTTAGTGTAGCAAAATTTGACGCTGAAACAATTTTGAAAAAGTATAAATACCATCCATATAAATTTAAAATAGTGCAACATTTTCGCCACGGAGATGATGCGCGCCGAGTAATGTTTTGTCATTACTATTTAGAACAAATCTGCACTAACGAATCTTTAAGGAGATTTGTCATCTGGTCTGATGAATTGTCACAACACGAGGCATTGGTCTCCAGAAAATCACTACTTAACTTTCGAAAGAGCACAATAAGAGCGCTTCGAGGTTGGTATCTCATGTTTTATTTTAGGCCGACGCAGAGCCTACAGGATGTATAAATGGGGTTTCATAGCACATAGATGCCTAGAAATCCTTTCCTCAAAGATGGATAGATACCAATGGGCCAGGGAGATGGCTCCCACGATCTCCTGAGCTTTCCGTTTAGATTTTTTTTTGTGTTTTTATCTAAGTCGAATATACCGGGTGTCAACGAATCTATTAGACAAGTCATAATTTCTAGAGTATTATGTGTATCAAAATGAGAATTGGTACAGGTAAATGGTATGTGAAGGGGAGAGTTTTCGCATATTTTCCACTTTCCGGTCACTTCCGGTTTCACCGGAAATGGCCCCGGTTTTGAATTTTTAAATAGAACACCCTGTCTATTTTAACATTTTTGGAGTTCTGAGACAATTCTAGATCAGAATGTGACATTTTAAAAACTTTTTACATCTACCCCATTTTTTTAGAGCCACTTTTAAAATTGCATCTAGGTGGCCATGATCGAACGCAAACTAATCTAAGGGCCTTAGGTGATGTCAAAAAAAAATACAATCGCAAAGTTTTAGTTACTAGTATGAAAGACAGGAATAAGACAAGTTGACAAAATTACGTTTTCATTTCTAGCTATTAATTTTCAAATGGCGACCCCTTTTTGACAACTACTTTTCGAAAAAAGCATTCTTTGACGAATCTAACCGTACTAATTTATTTGCGATTGGATTAGACATAAGAACAGAAATTAAATATTATTAAGCAAAATACTGGATAATTTATTTACTTATGACAAGTGCGCCATGGACAGCCATGATGCATAATAATTTGCAACTGTTTTTATCAAGTCTTCTTTGGAAAACAAAGCACTCACTTAAGTAGATAATGGCAGTGATATACGCTCTAAGAACAGACTTAAAAGTTTCTTAATTTTCGTTAAGTTTAGTTTAAATTTTCGTTAAAATAATGTATACTCAAAGTGAAAAAGTGGATATGTTATTAATATTTGGAGAGTGTCATAGAAATTCAAGGAATGCTGCCGAGTTGTATGCTCATAGATATCCGAATCGGCAACATCCAGCCCATCAGTATTTTCCGTATGTCGAGACTCGTTTTAGGCAAATAGGAAATCAAGAGGCGGAACAGAGGTTTATCATAAATGAAGAGACTGAGATTAACGTACTTGCTATGGTTGAGGTTGATAAAACAGTTTCGTTAAGAAAAATTAGTCAAGAACTGCAGATAAGTTATGAATCAGCAAGAAAAATACTGAAAAAGCATGGATATCGAGCATTTAAATTTCAGTTACATCAACATTTGTATACTGAGGATGGCGATAGACGGGTAGTGTTTTGTGATTGGCTGCTTCAAAATCATAGAGTTAACCCAAATTTTATCGATTTTATTCTATTTTTCGACGAATCCCGATTTACAAATAATGGTATGTTCAATAAGCAAAATATTCGGTACTGGGCCCAACAAAATCAACATGAAATGAGAGAGGGCAATTTTCAAGAAAGATTTGGCGTCAATGTCTGGGCTGGTATCGTTGGAAACAGAATAATTGGGCCAATATTGTTTCAAGGCCAGTTAACAGGGGTTAGATACTTAGGTTTTCTTCAAAATGAAAGCGAAAATCATCTCAATGATATACCTTTAGCAGTTTTACGGCAAATTTACTTTCAACAAGATGGAGCACCGCCTCACAATACTAGAGAAGTTCTTAATTATTTAATAGAGCATTTTAATAATCGAATTATTGCAACCAATGGTCCGGTACGGTGGTCAGCCCTCTCATCGGATCTTACTGTGCTCGATTTCTTTGTCTGGGGATATGTTAAAGAAAGGGTTTACTATGGAGCAGCCCCAGCTACTCTTGAAATATTAGAAGAAAGAATTTTACGGGCATTTAGAAGTATAACGCCCCAAATGCTACAAAACGTGTTGAGAGAAACAATTGAACGAGATGAAATGTGTCGTGAAAAAGAAGGAATGCACTTTGAACATTTACTACACTAAACTTTTTAACAAATTCGCTACTGTACTTTCAAATATTTTAAGTGCGTCGTCTAAGTTATTAGTTTATTTTGTTAGTTTTTTGTTAATTTTGTTAAATTTTTAATCCAATTCCTGTCTTTCATACTAGTCACTAAAACTTTGCGATTGTATTTTTTTGACATCGCCTAAGACCGTTAGATTAGTTTACGTCCGATCATGGCCACCTAGATGCAATTTTAAAAGTGGCTCTAAAAAAATGAAGTAGACGTAAAAAGTTTTTAAAATGTCACATTCTTATCTAGAATTGTCTCAGAAATCCAAAGGTGTTAAAATATACAGGGTGTTCTATTTAAGAATTCAAAACCGGGGCCATTTCCGATGAAACCGGAAGTGACCGGAAAGTGGAAAATATGCGAAAACTCTCCTCTTCACATACCATTTACCTGTACCAATTCTCATTTTGATACACATAATATTCTAGAAATTATTACTTGTCTAATAGATTCGTTGACACCCGGTATAAGACACAACATGAATCTATAGCGAAACTTCGTGGGGCAATTAATAGGTTTGACCTTCCAAATTCTTCATAATAGATCTATGATTCTTTTAAATGCAATTAGAAGAACAACACAACTGTGCCGATATTGCATTAGACAAAACGATCGTCATTTTGAAAGTCATCTTTAAAAAAACTCTTGGTTCTTTTTAGTTTCGGTGTTTGTATTTGTTTTTGTTACTTTACTTTTATGAAATAATGTTGTGCTTGTTTCTTTGCAACCAAATTTCAATATTCTGGTTTTATAATAACAGTGTTGTTTAAAGTAAAAATTGTAAAAATAATTAAATATTTACAAATAAAGATATAAAAAAAACGTAAAATTAACTTTTAAAGTATTTAATCTTTGATGTATTTATTATTGTCAAAATTTTGCATTTATTTCTTATAAATTGACTACGGCTTGCCGTTACAAATAAAGTAAATTATTGAAAATATCGAATTCTGACCTTGTTTTTCAAAATTATTAAAAATAAACACATTATATATTTTTGAGAAGTCTAAATTATACCTAATCAGTTTCTAAAATAATATACAGGGTGTCCTACTTAAAAAATCATAAGCTTGGTTAAGATCTCAAAAACTAAACTTTTTAGAAGAAAAAAACTCACTGCACTACTGAACTACGTGAAAAACTCTATAACGCATAACCAAAATACGAGATGTACCTAAACAACGAATATTTTCAAAATCCCTCTGTAGATTAAAAACTGCGAGAGCCGTGACGTGTTAAAAAGTAGGACTAAAGTGGAAACCGCAATACTATATCGTTGATAATAACTCCAATACCTCCTAAAAGTGTCAAAAATGGAACACCCTGTACTCCCTCTGTTTTTCTTATAAAATGTCTGTAATTCTCTATTCTTTGTGGAAATTAATTGTATCAAGTTCTTACCAATATTGTTTTCTCACATTCGTTATCGTATTCTATGCTTGTGCAATTATTTTTGCAGATTTGATAATACAAGAAATATACTTTGATATTTTAAAGGTTTTAAATTTGACCCATAATAGTCAACTTAGGCGAGCATTAAAATTAAACCACGTTAAGAGATAAGGTGTATAAGTTATTTAATTCAATATATAGAAACTTATGTAGATTTCTAAACTAAAATGTCCGCAAGTATGCTATATACTTGAGTCCACATGAGATCGCGCTAATTCTTATGGTGAAACATTCATGAAACTTGACCCCACTTTTTACCGTCATTTGATGGGATACTAACTTCTTTTGAGAACTTCACTTCTAAAGTGATGTGTTTCTAAATTTCCTTCTATTAAATACAGCAAATGAAAATAAACTTTCTAGGTTTTTATTGAGTTTAAATATCACAGGAAATTTAAAAATCTATTTAACTAAATTCATGAGTGAGGCGGTCGTACATAAAAATGTTTTTTAGGTTTGCTATCGAAAATAAAATTTCCAGTTTTGCATAACAGAACTTTGACGAATTCAACAAAATTTTTCGCAACACGTCATTTTGGCCTCATGCCAAATAAATACAATCAATTCGGAAAAACTCTGGCGATTGTTCTTTGAAATTATATTCAATAGTTATATTTCAACTAAAGTTTGAACGTAGATGTATACAGGATATGTTAATAGTTTTATTTTAATAAAAAAATGTCAAAAAAAATTTAGATGTTTTCGTAATATTATAAACTTCTGGATTATTTTTATTTAAAATTATATGTAGGATTTTAATTCTACCTCCGCAACCTTGTAGATGTGCTGATGCTATTTACTTATTTTAAAAATACCAACTTTCTTCATATAAATGGAGTTTATTTTCTCTTGTGCATTTATTCATAAAAAAAAACTCCTTATATGATTTAAAAATTAAAGTGAATTAAGTTATTTTGAGGTAAAATAAGAGAATAATTCGTGTTTGGTTTTTCCTCTATTAAGACAATAGTATTCTATAAATTTTCGACACATTTGCACTGGAAATTTCGTACAAAGACCTGGTAATGGACGTAAAAGATATACAACTACTGATGGCCATTTTTGATACTGCATCTTACAATAAATCGCAACTATACATCCATTCATCTTAAAACTGGCATAGAAAAATGTGAGAATTGCCAAAGTATTCTGTTAAGCTGATCAGATTAAAATTATATTATGGAAAGCAGATGGATAAAACCATGTCTGTCGCAAAGTTGGCAAACAAAACATCAGCTGCAATTTCATGAAAGCATTAGTTTTGGAGAAGCGGCATAATTATTTGGGTGGGACGCATCAAATTCGTGAAAACGATTGGACAAATGATTGGCGACTTTTATATCGAACAAATCCTATAAGATCATATTTTGCCATATGTCGACTATATTGAATACAAGAGATTCATATGCATGTACAATAACGCTTGACCACATGCAGTTGTAAAATTACGTCGATGTGTCCGGACTCGAAAATGAAATTGGCTGCCGTCTATCCCAAAAATTAAAACCAATAGAGCATATGCGACGAAAGGTCTGAGTTTGCAGTACAATGTGAATGGAACGCAATTCTTTAAGAGTACATTCAAACTCTATCAGAAGTGTAGGTAGTAAAATTTGGGGAGGGAATACCTGTTACTAATTATGCTCTTATGTTAATGAAAATATTAGTATTTTCTATCTGAATAACATTTAAATTTAAGTAAAGAGTTTTTAAATAGGGGCGGGTCCATGTAGGCAGCCTGTGGCGGCCATGTTGTTTCGGTAGCGTCTGTCTAATCTATTGTTTATTATTCTGTTACAGATGCCAAATTGCCATAAAAATTTATTATCAAAATGAGTGTTCCTGAGTGCAAACATTGCGCGCGTTGTGTCCATTTTAAGGCAGATGCGATGGCCCTTCAAAGTCAACTCTCCAACGTTTGGTGGCAAAATTCGAAACGACCGGTTCGGTGAACAATCAGCTTAACACCTGTTCGGCAAAAAAACGCCAGATCAGCCAAGAACATTGCCGCGGTTCGTAAAACTGCGCAGGAGAACCCGAGGCAATCAGTTCCTCGTATTGCACAAGAACTCCACCTTTCGCAGACTACAACTTAACGAATTTTGCGTCGGGACTTGGGCCTGCACCCGTATCAGATCCAACTGAGCCATGAGCTCAAAGTTAATGACCATAAATAATGCCGTTTGTTCGCTGACTCGGCTTCGGAGAGTTTGGAAGAGGCCCCAAATTTTTGGCCGAAAAATCATCTTTAGCGACGAAACGCATTTTTGAATGATGGCTATGTTAACAAACACAATTGCCCTATATGAGACGACTTCAACCCACACGAGATTCACTAGGTGGTAATGCCTTCACAAGAAGTTACTGTTTGGTGCGAATTTTGGGCCGGCGGTGTCATTTGTCCTTACTTTTTTAAATACAACGTTGGTGAGGCCATCACCGTCAACGGCGAGCTGATTTCTTTTGGTCCAGACTGAACGATATGGAGATAAACGACATGTGGTTCCAACAGGATGGCGCTACGTGCCACACAGCGGACGCCACCATGAATATTCTGCATGAAAAATTTGAGGATATGGTTATCTCTCACAAAGGTGACGTGAATTAGCCACCAAGATGGTGCTATTTAACCCCACTAGACTTTTTTTTGTGGGGTTTCCTGAAGTCGCAGGTCTGTCCCAATAAACCGTAATCGACCGTTGCCCTTAAAGTCGACATAACCAATGCCATCGCTCAAATTCAGCCGGATCTAAGCGGCAGAATCATTGGAAATTGGACCACTCATCTTCGTGTCACCGTGATAAGCCACGGGGGACATTTAAACGATGTTAGATTCCATACGTAATGGCATACATGGGCTTTAAAAAAAAAAGAATTTCATTAATACCTCACACAGAGCTGGTTTTATTCCATTTCAACATCGACCCGCCCTTATAGAAAAACCCTTTATATATCCTTATATTCTAGATATTTAGTATTCATTTCTTAACCGACTTTTAAAAAGAAAGAGATTCTAAATTCAACCACTATATAGCCATTATTATGTGTATACGCCGATTACTTTGAAACGGTTCTACATTTTTAAATAAAATTTATTGTATTATGTTTAGTAGGCTGTTGCGATGGTCCATATTTGCCGAAATTGATATTTTAGGGGGTCTTCGGGGCGTAAATTGCGCCTCTGGGATTATTTTTTTTTTAATTTACATTTACGGATTATTTCAAAATTAAAATTAAGTGGTTTTCAATGGAGTACATTACAAATATAAAATTAATCTCTGCAAACTCTATATGTTGGATAAAATGTTTGCCAAAATTTAAATTTGATTCAATTTCATGCAAAATTAGTTTTTGAAAAATTCTCACAATGAAACAATTTGTTGTTTAATTTAATATGGTTTACAATAACTTCAGCTACGATGGGTACTTTTTGTAACCTTGAAAACTTTGTGAGGTACATTATACATCTCGTTTAATATTTAGTTCAAATAATTTATGAACACCATTTAGTTCAAAACTAAAAATTGAAAAAATTTGTTTTTACAAAAAAATTGAACCGCCTTCTAAAAAAAGTGGTTTAAAACGAAAATTAACAATACAAATTTTTATATCGAAATTTTGAAGTCGGCCCAAATTGGTATAAAATGAAACAAATAACTACCAAACTGCAGCAAGAGAGACAACACAAATAATGTCAGTTATAAAATCTTTTTTTTGGTAAATTATATTTTGTTATGTACTGATTTAGCCCCGACTTCAAAAACTTCAAATCCATTAAAAAAATTATATTGTTATTTTTTGTTTTTCAGCACTTTTTTCGAAAGTGATCATTTTTTTTTAATAAAAATGTTATTTTTCCGATTTTCTTATCAAAACTTAATATTGTTCAGTTAAAATTTGTAAAATAAATTTTCCTTTCTAGTACAAAGTGTTTAACTGTCTTAATCTATTTATTTTTTAACAACGAAATTATGAAATTTATAAATCCGATTCTTTTCATGAGTGTATTGTCCTCTATTCTCCAGCATTCTTTGTCTTAAGAGTCTAATATAAAAATGCTAAAAGGCAGTCACACATCTCCACTGACACAGTTTTTATCATATGTACACTTTAAAATCATTGCATACGAAGCATTTTTAAGACAGAGTTCCAACAATTTTTACCGCGCGAAACCAGCTGCAGTAAAATGCGGACTCCTGATTTAAACAATCGATATTTCCTGACCTCAAATTTTGCGGCAGGAAACATTGTCTGGCCAAATGTTACAAATGTTATGTAATAGCAGCAGCTGTTTTGTTCCTTCTTTTGCCACGTGCCAGCTATTGATGCTTGGGTGACGTGACACCCACTTATTTTAAAATACTAAGTGGACTAGAAATACTCTAGAACAAATTACTGATGAAATAGATATTTTAACTTAAACAGGAAATATTATTGCTGTGGATTTTGTACGAAATCCGTCATATAAAGAATGTTTAAACGATATGCAAATACGTAACAATATTTTAAGCTTTTTTATCCTGCGGTAGAAAATATTGTTTGAGTGCATGTAACAAATGTTATCTAATAGGCCTAACTATCTTATTTGTTCCTTATTTTACTACCAGATGGCTATTTATTTCTCAGTTAACATGATGGTGGTCTATTGCAAAATAATTTCTTGGTTTGTAACTCAATGGTAAAATGTTAAATTTAGCTGTTCTTTATGGTTTATATTCATTTTAGTTTCGAATCCATTAATTAAATAAAGTGGCGTAGCTAGGTCTGACGGCGCCGGTTGGCAAGAGTTACTTTGGAGCCTTAATTCTTGAAAATTATCGCAATACGGTACAAGTACCTAAGTTTTTTTTTACTTAGGTATAAAAAAATTATACCAACTTGTTTTAAATTTACTTTGTTAATACTTTAGTCGTAAAAATGTATAATTATTATATTTTATTTCCCCCTATAATTTCTGTAATATTTATAGTACATAATAATAAAAATTAAAGTCAAGTTAAGTATTTCATTTTTTTTAATTATAAAAAGAATACAAAAATCAGGCCTTAATTATTTTTTAACAAAAAGGCATAATCTCTCAACTTAGGTTCTTAATTCTTAATCTTAATTGACCCGGATATTACACATGTTACACGAAATATCAGTTTTCACTCAGGACATATTAGTACGTCTCACGGCATATCTGATATGGGCAATTTATTGAGATGGCTATGCTAGGGTAACGGGTTCGTTTAGTTTGGTTAATATTACTAAAAATTCAAAATAACCAGAAAAAATAAGATCAAGCGAACCGCGAACCCATGACAACCCAATACCCAATAAATCACCCATTTTGGATGTGGCCTTGCGCGTACTAATATGTGCTAAAAACTGCTTTTTGCGGTTCCTAATGCTTGCAAAAACGTCAATTGCTTTATCAAAGTGGATTTCTTTTGAGCATTTATTTTCTATGCTTAGCCAGACTACTTAAACGTTTGTTTGAAGTTTGTAGACAATGTTGAAGAGTGACTAAAATGTGGTTTCCATATATATTGCCGCAGCCTCAGACCATTTTATATGGTGTTGTTTATCCCAGACGTGTTCTGCAATACCTGATCTCGACGTATCATATGTGTATGAGTTTTATGTTCCTTAATTCTAACTTCTAGTGGTCGTTTGGTTTCTCCAATATAGATTTCACCACACTCACATGGAACTTTGTAAACACATTCTTTCTTATCGGCAGTTTTTGGTTTTGTTTTTGTTAAATGAGCTCTAAGTGTATTTCCTGATTTAAAGGCTGTTTTTATATTATAACTACTGGAAATTCTTCTTATTCCAAAGTTCCCTTAATGTCTGGAATTATGAAGAAGGAATGTGTTTCTTACTGTCCAGTGTTGGTTGTTTTAAAGTTATTTATAACATCGTCAATTAGTTTTAAAGGATAACTATTCTGTTTTAAATCGGATTTAATATATGCTACCTCTTTTTCCAAGGAATCGGCATTATTGCATATAGATACAGCGCGATTATAGAGGTTGCGTATAATTCCCCGTTTTGTTACAACAGAATGATTAGAACTATGATTAAGATATTATTCAGTATGTGTTGGCTTTCTGTATGCTGAAGTTTTAATAGTTCCATTTGAACGGTTCACTATGACATCTAGGAAGGGCAATTGATCATTTACCTCTTTTTCCATGGTAAACTTAATTGTAGGTCGAATGGTATTTAAATGTTTCAAGAAATCATTAAATTCTTGATCATTGCCCTTCCATACGATGAAGGTATCATCTACTTATCTCAACCAACAACCTAATCGAAACGTCGTAAAAAATAAATAAAAAATAAAGACAGTGCAAGTCCGACAACCACATTTTAGTCTACTTAAACATTCCTGACTAATACTATTTCTTAAAAAATTCTTAATTAGGTTGAGTTTGGAAAATGATCGCTTATCAGAAGCAGAAGTTACAGGAAGAGTTAAAAATATTAATAGTGCGGTACACACATTAGCAAAATTTGATGAGCTGCTGTGATTTTTACAAAACATAAAGTCAACCAACTCATCTACTGTTGATAATTCTTTTAAATTTTCATGAAAAGCTGAGCGAAAACTGAGAATTTCGATTGCATAATTATCAGATAAATCATCATCGTATTTATTTCGCAAATTTTCAGCCTGCTTGTGTAAATCAGTATTAGTAGCGGTGGTCAAATGAGAGATCAAGGAATTTAAATCTTTCAACGACATTATGAAAATCGGACAGTCGATTTTTTAACTGACATGACGCAGTATTCGAAATATTATTAAATATAATTTTTTTGAATTTGTCTTCGCAGTGAATTTTGTGTTGGAGACAAGTTCGTCAAAGAATTTTTTGGAATATTTTGTCACTTTTCAGTAAAAAACTTTAATACCACAATTTGCTACTAAATCCGAAACTTCACATCGAATTTGATTGTATTTGTGACGCAGTTTACAAAGTTCTTCGTAAGCGTTTTTATATAAATTGGAAGCCTGCACAATACGTTCAATGCATCATTCCTGAAACTCTATTGACAGTATCATTTATAACTAAATTTAAGTTATGAGCGGCACCATAAACGTATTGAGCATTTTTTTCTAACTCGAGAATTTTAGATTGCAAGCCGTTTATAAGTGTCGTTCATAAGAGCAGCCCGTCGACAGTTTTTAATAGGGATGTTTTTTTCTTGAAATAATTTGATAACGAATTTTTTAAACCTTCAGCGCTTCATCCATGTTATGGGGTAAAATCCAGTAAACGATTGTTTACATTCAACCTGTATGATTTCATTATCATCGTTTTTGTGAAAAAGAATATAGCGTAAAATAACATTCAACTGTTCTATTTTACATATATCTTGTGTAGTGTCTAAAATTATTGTATAAAATGGAGCTGCGCGAATTTCGTCAAAGATTTTGCTTTCTATCTCGGTTCCCAACATATGAATAGACTCATTTTGTATGGATGGGCCTAAGTATTTTCTTAAACCTTTAGGAATTTCCAGTAACTTTTGTAAAATTCTGTCATAACGCGATAACAGGGCATTATTGTTAGAAAATTGCCCTGCTTAGAGTCATCATTATCATATTCAGAATAGCATCTAAAAGATTATATAGAAACAATATCAAAGTAACATTTTAAACTTTGTATAAAATTTGTCGCCATAAATTATGACCTTCTTTATATTTTTTTTTTCAAAATTTTGGTCAATAATATTTTGTTTAAGTTTCCAGTCGTCGTGAATTACACAAGCGGCAATGTGTGTACTACCCGTTTTATGTTTTACAATTCTGTGACCTAAAGTGTTTAATTTGGATATTTCATTGACCCAACTAAATTAAAATGTTTAATGCTTCTATCAGCAAATAACCAACAAGGTACGCAGTAACAACAGTCTACCTTATTAGAGTAACACAACCACTTACGGCCAAGAATTAACCCGCATTTGGATTTTTAAGTGTAATGAACAGCAGAAAATGACTGTTGCTGTGAAGACACTACAAAAGCATTTATATTACAGAGTTCTGTGAATCTCGCGAAAATTAAATTTTTAATAGAACAAAATTTTTAAATAAATGTATACATGTAAGTGCAGTGTTGTTCCTGAATCATTGTTCAAGGTAAATAAATAATATGTAAATATTTTAATAGTAAAATCAACCAAATACTTTGTTTTTTTAGCTACACACATTCTGACGAAGGTAAAAAAAATTATCTAAACGTTAATGTATTAAAAAAAATGTAATATAAAATACTACACCACCATTACATTTTAATTTCCATTTTTAAACGGACCATAACCCCAAGAAAAACAAAAAAATAAAAAATATTTTAATACAGGTCCAAGAAATAAATAAGAAATACCTCATATATGTATATATATATATATATATATATATATATATATATATATATATATACAGGTGTGAAAAATCCAAAACAGAATCTCTAAATAATGGGAATGTAACAGAAAGAGACGGACGACCCGTTTAGCTCTGTTGAAGAAGCGAAATAAAGCATATTGTTGTATCGTAGCTTGCTTCCTGGTTTCCAGCAAAGATGGTTTGGTGTCGTCAAAACACAGTGGGTCGAAAGCACAGATTTAATATAAAAAATAAAAATTGGATCCGACATAGCAGACTGAATCTTTAAAATCGTGAAACTAAATTCGAAAACATCTAATGTGGTTCAATAGCTGTTAAATATGCAATTTAAAAACAAAATAAAAAGAATAATTGTATTTCCATGAATAAAATATTACGCTTAAGTTCAAGGTGCATTTTAAAAATAATACTATAATAATTAATGCATGGGTATGGATAATCGTTAAAAAGGCGAAAGTACTTTTTCCTCTATGCTTAGGACTTCTTAACAAATACCAATGTAAATAATTTGTAAGTGATATAATATTTACTGATTCGCATAAATTAATAAATAATACGACTGTAATAAAAATAATAAAAAGAACTTTTTAATCATTGCCTTCTTTGTTACCAGCTCTTTTCTCATTCTCCAATAAGTTCGAATTATTGTCCGAATCCTTACAATGTCAAAAAACAGTGTAAGGATCCATCGACGCTAAAACTTTTAGAACACATCCTCCATATTTTTTCTCGAGAAGATTTTCGGGCAAAGTCTAGGCAATAGTTTCTTATCAACTTTTCTGTTGATTTTTGTGCATCTTTCGATAGTTTACCTATCAGTAATATTGCAAATGCTATGATGTCTAGTCAATGGAGTAAGTAATTTGTGGATTCCTGTTGGCATGTTGTACCAAGAATATCCTTTGAAGAACAATCTTGCTGGTTGAAGTGTGTATTCTCAAATCATCTTTATTGCAATTTAATGTCCGCTTCCAATAGTTTGCAAAATGACGGGAAACCGGAGGATCACTTTTCGCTTTACTATTGTTATAATAGCTGACTCATCACTGTTCTCGAAGAAACGTCGAGCTGTATTGCTATCGTTAGTGCTTCCTAACCCTTTCTTTGGCAAGTCAACAAGAAGTCCTAATCTCTCTCTTTTGAGGCCTATTGGATGGTAGCTTTTGTCTGTGCTTTGACCTCTTTGTCTTTCTGCTTACGGGCTTGCCCCTGCTGTGTGTCACGTTGATACGACCAATACAAGCAGCATCGAATACATGCGTGTAGAGTTAACAGTTGTAGTTTGAAATACTCTGTATTTACTGGGATACAGTATCAATATTGTTGAAGTGAGATGTTGTTTGGCAAAGGTAACAACGTTAGACTGATTTCGTTCCAGCCAAAGAGCACTCTTTTATATGGTGCAAGTTGTCTAGTTCGAGTTCATAATTTTCTATTTTTTTTAAAGACTTTTGTTCGGTTTCCTTAATAAATTCAAATTTCAGAGGCTCGCAATTCATAGTAGAGGAGAGTAATTTACCGGTTCGTTCAAGAGCGTTTAATTGAAGCAATATAATTCGATTCGCTCTGTGGTCCTATAAGCCTTAAAATTTAACCTCGGCTTTTAATTCAGTAGAGGTTCCATAATCGTCATGTGGATAACATGCTTTTTCTGTATTTTACACAGCAGAGTACTGCGAAAATATATTACTGCCTTTCTGTTTAACCCAATTTCGTAATCGTTGATATTTGTCTCTCGACAATCCAATGTCAAATAGAAGAGCGGCGCATAAATGTAACTGGGCGCGACGCTACTACAAGACTGTTGCTTTTGACCTGAGACGAAGCTTTAGAAAGAAAAGACTGGTCATTCATATTACCGAGATTTAATAGAAACGTTACTAGAGCCAACCTTCTGGTTTAAATTTCTTAAATAGAAATTATTTTGGCCCGTTTTCTCAAATTCTGACCCATTAAGCCCCTTTTGGGACAGAAGGATCAGAAGGAATTTGGAATATTTAATCACTATTTGATACATTGGCTGCGTAAAGAAAATTGATATTTCTGTTACAAAATAAACATTTATTCTAATAAAAATACTATTGAAACGCAACGGTATTTTCTAATTAAATAGTTTAATAAACCACTTTAAAATTAAAAATCATTCTCAAAAATAAACTTTGATTCTGGTAAAAAATAAAACTAACACGTTCAGTAATTGTAAATAAATAAACAAATAATTAAATTCAATTTAAATCAACAAAAACACCTAGAAGTCTACAAGAGGTGTTCAAATAGGCCTCCACTTTGAGCGAGACAATAACCCAGTCTATTGTAAAATACGGTTCGCGTATTTGCCACAACTTCAGGGGTTATATTCCTATTAGCCCTTTCCATCATGTCCTCAGAAATCACCATACATTTCCTGGTCTTCCGGAAAAATTTCTTGGGTTATTCGCAATTTGTAACAGCGATATTTGTTCCGCTCTCAAATATTCCGTAGTGTGCGAGCATTCATATCAAGTTCATCGGCAATTGTGGTACTATTGCAAGGAAAATTTCTGCTAAAGTACAAACGTCAGTCTCCCGATTTGCTCATTCTTCAGTAATTTGAGGAACCGGTTGCTCCTCATTATTATCAGTGCATTTTTTACAAATTTTTAGACAACCGGTTGTCTTAAATTTTTTTATAATTTCCGAAATTATAGATTTTGAAAGAACAGGATGATTTCCGCACGTAAATGCAAATCTGCCAATTATCTCATCCATACCTTTACCAGAATAGTACCCCTTATTAATCTGCACATTTTGTTCCGCGGAATAAACTACCATTTTAAATTAAAAAAAATTGGCGCATAACATTGAAATACCAATACTCGGTACTTACGCTTCAACGTCCTGAATAAAAGCAAATAACATGGAATCCTCTTGTTGTGCTAGGGCGTGGCGTATGCTGCCGCCCGCTCTCACTGCGCCATCATTTTACTACCTCTCACCCTAGGGCCTAATTTATTAAATTTAAGCACGTATGTCGATGCTTACGATGCTTATATTCTGTCTCATTCTGATTTGATTAATAATATAGTATTTTCTTTATCTTACTTAAGAAACGTCCAGGTTCCGGTTTGGATTTTCCACACCTGTATATACATACATATATATATATATATATATATATATATATATATATATATATATATATATATATATATATATGAAGTAAAATGCGAACAGTAAATGCAAACTCCTCTCCATCATATCCTTTCTGTGTTAGAAGATGCACAGTTAGAATAAATTGTTATAGAACGCAATTTATCCTATTCCACCACCATGGAGATGGTGGCCTACCTGTACCACCATACCGAGAAGAAAGTCAAAACTTACCCTCCCCGCCACAGAGGTACATGTTTCGTCTCTACTAGACTCATCAGGGTACCGACATGCACCTGGCTGTGCAAAGGACATATCGGAAGGAAGCATGCAAATACTGAACGCGGCTTCGCCGACCTCCCGCCGGATGGCATATATATGTTTATGCGGCTTTCACGGATTCCTCCGTGTGAGATGCAATCCGTGACAGCCGCATAAACATATATATATATATATATATATATATATATATATATATATATATATATATATATGTATATATATTACCTTCCCTAAGCCTTCAAAAGAAAACCACACTCATCAAAAAGTAGGAAATATCCATAAAAATAATTATCCACTGCCCGCTTTTCGCGTCTCGCCTTTATCGATAATTCTCATAGAAAATAGGCGCAAGCCACAATGTCGCTACTATTTGTTGGTAATTTATACGCTTTTATTGAAATCACAGAAAACCATGATGCATCAGATTCAGAAATTATCTCGTTTTCTGATAAACTATCTTCGTAAAATCACAAATAAATAGATTTTTCTAGTTTAATAAAAGTTGTTGTGTAATTAATAAGAATTAAATAGAGGTTGCTATATCGACGCTAAGTTTTTTATGTTCATTTTTTGTAATTAAATTCATTATAAGTAAGTAATGATAAAAAACATACAACACTAGAAGTTAAAATTGGTTTATTAACCTTGAACTTTTCCCCAAAACTGATTTTCCTTTTTTGCAATATAATAAGGTACGAAACTCATTTCATTTAAATTTTAAATCAGGTTCTGATTATTCTTTCATTATTAGCAAAAAACCTAATTACTCAGTCTCACGCAAGAAAATTTATAGAAATTTCTCGGGTATTAACACACCTAAAAGTCCTCAACACCACGCAACGAAAAGATGTCTATGATGTCTAGACGAAATATAAAAAGATAAGGCGAACTGCTGACCTTGCTAAAAACAATTTATTTTTACCTTACGAAATTCAGTATTATCCTTATTTCAGATTTTTCTACTATGATAGGAATTAGAAAAAGAACAATAATCGTACTGTTGTAAAGAGTAGAAAACAATATTTCCAGTCAGTTCTCACAAAGTATTTGCAAATTCACATATTAGGTGATGTTGAAAGCTTCGCCTTTTGACACTTTTAATATCGATACAATACTAATGAATAAAAATTTCTGGTTAAATTAATCGCACATGTGCAATATCGGGAATTCAAAAAAAAATTTGTTTAGGATAAGACTAAAATTTAATTTAGAATTTAAATAGCCGAAGTCACATTCGTCAATGAGTTGGGGAATGGTACGCCCGTATAATTCTTTTAGGAGGAAATATTTGGGAGGGACGCTCATGCTGCCAACTCATAAAAGTGAGTGGATTAATGACCTTTGTATCTAAAACATTTTGCGAGATCATAATTTGCATTATGGGATACGAAAGATTGAAATTATTGCGAGATAACGCTTGATCACATGCAACGAACATAGTGCCTCGATGCGATCCAGGTTCCAAAATTGGAATGGTCACCTTATAAACATAAGCGCCGTAGTTCCAAGTAAAACAGAAAAGTTTTAGTTTATATCACAATATGAATGAAACTCAATTCCTCAAACTCTACTTGCATGCCGAAAACTGTTAAGAGTAATTTATTTTTGACGATTTTCTTTGCTTGAAAATAATACTGTTCATTGAAAACTTATATATATATATATATATATATATATATATATATATATATATATATATATATATATATATATATATATATATATATAATAACTATATATTTCTTATTTGGATCGTCCTGTACAAAATCTCATGTATGATAATATAAAATATTACTGTAATTGTTGATTTTTGATGAACTCAATTTTTATTATTTTGTTAAATATACATTCGTAATTATTTAAAAAATACATAAATTTTTCACATATTCTGAGAGTATCCAAAACAATTACAAAAGAATAATTGCTAAGACAAATCCGCCTTATAAATCATCTTATCACAACCGAAATGAGATTTTATTTTGTCTAGACAAACTGTTTGGGACTCTAAAGCATTGACCGAGCTAGAAAAGAAATCAAAAACATTTTATCTTTTTTATATTGTTTTAGCACCTCTAAACACTTGTTTTTGTTCTGTCTATATATAGTGAATCACACTAAGAAGAAAATTTCATGTTTAGAGGGCGTTAAAAACTTTGGAATATATTTAGGGAAAAAAATAGATACACATATGACTGAAACTCACTTAAATTTTTATCAAAAGTGGCTCCAAAAAAGTGAAATAAGCGGTATTACATCGCAGCAAAATTAACGAACTGATTAACGGACACACATTATGTTATCGTTCCGTGAATGTTATTCATTTTTACTTTTTATTGGACTTAGACCTTCTTATTATTTTATTTAAGATATTAATTCATAAATGATTTTTTCTTATTGAGCGAGCGAGCGAGTTGTATATAATTAATGACATATCAACCCATAGGATTTTTTAGTGACGGGACCTACAGTCTAATGCGGATTCCAAACCACGGTCCTCAGACTCAAACAACATCGAGTTTTCACTCTTTGTCGGTTTTCGTGTCTACCGACTATTGAGACTCTAGTCACTAATGGTCTGAAAACTTTTTCAAATAAGTTGCTGCGCAAGAGGTTCGAACTCGCGCTGGTCGTGGTCGTCCCTATTAGTCCTAGCGCCTTAAACAGTTAGGCTAATCTCATGCCGTTTCCTTATTGATATGTATATTGGAGATGCAATTTTAAATGTTTTTTTCCATAAATTAGTGAATATACGAAGGATACTAGAATAATTATCTACCTTGCTACACCGCTAAAAAGGAAATGCATTAAATTTAAGGTAAATCGTTTCTTAAATTCAACTAATGCAATGCATTAAATTTCATAATTTTTACATTAATCTTAATGAATGTATGCCATTAAATTTAATGAAATCATACATTAAATTTAAAGTTTGATCACTAATTTTTAAGATGAATATGTACATTAAATATACAGCCAATGTTCGTTGAATTTAACATATGTTGTCGCATATTTAATGCACCAACATTAATATGTGGTCAAAAAATTCTGCTATCAGGAAAAGGTGGAAATTTTTCCATAGGAAGTGTACCGGCATCTGTACACCGGTTTCGAACTCATTGGTTTCCGTCAGTACCTGCAGACATATACACCTAATCATAAGAAAATTGAGTCCTTTAAGACACTTATATTATACTAAATAAAAAGTTCAATACAAATTCCGCCATCTCCCGGAATCTCATGGAATGTACCATGAATATTAATGTAAATTCCTTTAATGTTAAGATACATGTGAATTAATTTTAATGTACAGTAATTTGAAATATCTTTTCAGTTACTTTATTGAAATTTAAGATACCATTTAATCAAATTTAAAGTACAACGAACTGATATTTATTGAATTTGCTTTAAATTCAAAATAAATGTAAATTATTCACGATTTAAAGGACAAAATCATTAAATTTAATGTAGAATGTACATTAAATTTGCATTAAATTTAAGGTTATTTTTAACAGTGTATGTTAAAAATCATTGGCTGTGCGTTGTCTAGTTATGTTCAATAGTAACAATCTCTTCCTTCTTATGTCTCAAATTTGATTTGAATTCATTTATTATGTTGTGTCTTATGAAATATTATGCAACCAAAAGCAAGGTTTGTGATACTCGAACATTGCAGTCGTAACGTAGAGACATAATTGTCCTAGGAATATTTATGACCGAATAATTCCCATATATGGGAAAGAGGCCTCCCTTATTATAAAGTAAAATCTTGATCAAGACAGTTTCGATGTGGTCGTAAATTTATTGAAGATGATTCATGAATTGAGAGGAGGACTTCCAAAGCCGTTTAAAACTGTCTACTATTGCTAAAGCATTAAATAAAACTACTTTCGAAGAAAATTTCTCAAAATCATTTGGATTTTTTGGAGGCAGACTTGCACTATAATAACATTAGTTATTAATTATAATAATCATTAATGACTCTTTGTCATGGTTCTGTTTTTATAACGCCACCAAAAAAAAACGTGCCAAAAGATGCAAGGAATACAGGTTAATAAGTCTCATGGATCACACCTTGAAGGTTTTCCTGAGTATTAGTCACTGTGGAATAAGGAATAAATAGAAAGCGGCCTAGATGAGACCCAGTATGAGTTTAAAAATACGCTTGGTACTAGAGAAGCGCTATTTGCTCTAAATATACTTCTCCAAAAGTGTCGAGCCCAACGTAAAGACATTTTCGAATGTTTTATCGATTACGAGAAAGCCTTTGGCAGATTACAATATGTGAAGCTTATACTGAAGAATGCTGGTGAAGATGTCAAGGATATGTGGATTATAAAGAATCAATATTGGCGTCAGAGGGTACTGGTCCGAGTTAATGGTAAGCTTACGAAAGAATACCAAATTCAACAAGGCATTAGACATGGATGTATTCTCTCTCCACTGCTGTAATTTATATTCGGACAAAATTTTTAAGGAAGCCCTACATAACAAAGTACTTGTGATTAAAATCAATGGCGAGCTAATAAACACGATTCGTTATGCCGATGATACGGCCGTCATAAGTGATAGCCGTTAGGTTCTTCGGGTGGGGAAAGAAATGGAACTCAACATAAATGTTGCTAAAACTAAATTTATAGTTTTTAGTTGTCTACCATGTCCAGACACTTCCCTGCTAATAAATGGACAAGTCGTTGAAAGAGTCTTCCACTTCAAGTAACTTGGATGTTATATTAGTGAACAGCTTGATCCAGATAAAGAAGTTAAATACAGAATCGAATTAGCCCGCACAACTTTTCTAAAAATGGAATTGCTTTTCTGCAATGACAATCTAAATTTAAAACTTCGCCAAAGGATGGTTAAATGTTACATCTGGTCAGTGTTGTTCTACGGAGCGGAGGGGTGCACACTAAAGGCTACCACGATCAATCTCTTGAAGGCATTTGAGATGTGGTTGCATAGGCGAATGCTTCGAATACACTAGTTAGCTATGTAGACTAAGATAGCGGTTTTAGATCGGGCAGATTCAACTCGTGAGTTGCTGACAACTGTAAAATGCAGAAAACTAGCATATCTTGGCCTTGTTCTCAGAGGGGATCGGTACAGAATTCTTCAACTGATAATGAAGGGTAATATCAAGGGTCGTAGAGATGTTGAAAGGAAGCAGATCTCTTGGCTGAGAGATATCCGAGAGGGGGCAGGAATAAACAGTGCTGAACACCTATTTTGAATAGGAGAAAACCGTAATCAAATCGCCATTGTACTTGTCAACGTCAGGGGAACCTGAGACAGCACAGGAAGAAGAAGAGTTTATCAAAAACGTTCTGATTTATGTCACAAGTACGGTTGTTGACAAAATAGTGATATTTTTCAGTTCAGTGTGTCGATACTTCAATATCAACATGTCAGTATAGTTCTTTGTCACACAGTAATTGATTATAAAATTTCTATTGGAAATTGATTGGTTTTAGGAAGAGATAATTTAAATCTTTGCAACTTGGCCTCATATTTGTCTATCAGTTAATTGAAAGCAAATGTCTGCAAAATTGTGTCATGAAATAAGGAAAAATAACGACATTATAAGGTTGTAACACATAAGTAAACTGACATACGGAAACAAATTCTCGTGAAATTTGTTAAGTTTTAGCCTAATTTTCTATAAGTTTAATATTTACTTAGGTCTAGACAATATTATTTCATTTCTTTATTTTTTATTTTTTATTCTACTAAATGGTAATCATTTTTACGAAATTTTGTTATTGCCAAAGCATGTCTGCAACGTGCATTATTTTTGGCTTTTATCCCAAATCGCAAAATCCACGATACATAAATAAATACACCTAAAAACTGATTGTAGGTTGGAATGCTGAAATGAAATTTTCAGAAAAATAAATTGATAACTCTGAGATTAGTTTTGAACGTAAAGAAAAATTATGTTACATGACATTTTAATCAGTATGGATCCTTGATGAAATTGAACACCAAATTTGTTAAAACGGTTCAAATTGTAAAATGGGTTTATTTACCATGGAGTTGGCTAACATAGTTGTGTTTTGCTATATTATAATATACTTATAATTTGCATTATATACGCTATGATAAAATGTAAAACCTTGATATTGATGAGAGAAATAATGGTCTTCAAAAAAAAATATTTTTTGTAAATTTAAGGTTTGGAACTTGAATGACTTGTTCCACTTGTCAGTTGGAATGCTATAGTATCTGTCACTTTTGCATATTTTTATCCGAATTCTAAATGAAGGAGGTTCTAAATTCGACCGCTATGTGTTTTCTTATGTATTGTTACAATTCTCTCTCCTTAAAATCACTAACTGGATTAGAATAAAGAACAACATTTTTTATTACTAAACAACTCCTTAATAACCAATTCTTCACATTTTCATATTCAAATACAAATAAAACTAACTGCTCTTATCCAATCCATATTTATATACCTATAGAATATACTAGAATATACTAAAATATACTAGGATACCAGTCCAGAATTACACTAGAAACACATAATGATGACTAATTAATATAATATTTCTATAAAGACATATCTGCACTCAGACCTTTCTTTATTACAACATAATATTTCTGCAAGGACGCAACCGAATTCCCTCAGTCTTTCATTACAGTATGTACATCGATTACTCTGGAACAGCGGCACTAATTTGAATTATACTTTTAACATTATGTTCAGAAAATTGCTGCTGTGGTCCCGTATTATTTGGCTGAAATCGGTTCAATAAAGTCCAAGATGGCGTTCATAAATCAGCGCCACAAAAAAAAAATCGAAATTGTGGTTGCGAGGATCTGACGCACCGTACTATATGTGATCGAGCATGTTGCCCCATAATCATATATATATATATATATATATATATATATATATATATATATATATATATTTATATATATATATGATAGATATATATTAACCTCATAAACCCATAAGCTTAAAACACCATAACCCTAAAACCCCATAATCCAATGCAAAAGAGACTAATGTGTGTTCAAGCAACATCAGTGATGTTTTTCCGAATGTTTGGTGGTGCATACATACCACAAACATAACAAAATTGTTTCTATTTGTTGTGATCGCCACGTTCATGTTGTCTATAGGTTCCTTTGGCTGTATTACTTCTTGAAGCTGTAAACTCTATAGGGGCAAAGGTACCCACTTCTACAGAGCTGCAATCACATGACGACGACGCCTACGGGCTCGCCTGCTCACCCTGACCAGTCACCGATACTGGGTATCCGACTCTCTGCATCGTCATTTTTTTTCGTGCTATGAAGGCATGAACCCCATTATCCAGGGTCTCTGCCATATCAAGGAATAACTCCGTTCCCACCGTTGCAAACACACGAAAAAAAATGTTTTTTTTCAATACTGATAGGAGTGACCCTCTTGACTGGTCATCTGTGGAGTTATGGAGTTATAAGGTGCTGAAGCTTTAGAGGTTATGAGGTTTTAGATTATGGGGTTTTAAGGTAACGTGGTAGTGGGGTTAAAGGGCAGAGCTATTTCAAATATATTGATTTTCACTATTTGAACACGCATTAGTCTCTTTTTCACTGGGTTATAGGATTATGGGTTTATAGGGTTATGAGGTTTTAGGGCTCAGGGTTATGACGTTTTAAAGTTATGGAGTTCATGAAATATATAGATTATAAGACTTTGTGTGGGTTTTTATTAAATTTTATGATTTTTGGCCTATTTTTTAAGGTTAGGAAAAAACCTGATGTGATGGGGTTATTTGAACTTCGGATTCGGTTTTAGCACACTCGATTACATATAGTAAGGTGGGTCAGATCCCCGCAAACAATATTTCGATTCTTTTGTGGAGCTGTGTAATATGAGGGACGAAAAAATTTATTTTGTTTTATTATCTCCCAATTAGTATAGGGAAATTTTCAGAATCGTATACAATGAATTCAATTTAAAAATAATTCAATATGGCGAATTCAATGTGGCGCATTAAAAATTTTACATCTCTCAATTTTGTCCAAAATTGGTACGAGGGGAATATTGAAAGTGAAAATTTCGAATTTAAAATTATTTTAAAAAGATTCAATATGGCGGACTAAAAATTTGATATTCTCAATTTTGTTTAAAATTGCCACAGGACTGTTTTTGAGAGTGTAAATTACGAATATAAAATCATTTTTAAAAAATTCAAAATTATACATTTTCCTCTTTTGTCCGAAATTGGTGTTGATGGTTTCTGAGAGTGTAAATAATGAATTTAAAGTTATTTAAATATTGCAGATAAAATATGGCTATTGAAAATTTTTTATTTCTGGATTATCTTCAAAATAAACACTGGGGAGTTTTTGAGGGTGTAGATTAAGATCAGGAGTTTAAAATTATTTTTTTGAAATTGAGTTTGGCGGATTTAATATTGTAGGTCGAGAATTCTACGTTATTCAGATTTTCTCAAAACTGGTGTGTTTCAAAATGGTGCAAGATATATTGTAATATTGGATTCTATATACAATTTTGTTGGTGCTTGCTGTTTGAATTTGGAGAAAAATTTGAATGTTGCTTTTTTCAAATTTTCTATAACGCTTGTTATTTAGATAAACTATATAACCTTACTTCATTAATAGTTATTAAAAGCCTAAAATGGAATGAAATAATTTAAAATGTAACACTATATGATGCAGCAAATTAAAGATATGAAAAAAATTGAACTTATGTACAACGGGAAAAATGAAGAGTAATGGGAAAAAAATTAATTAGAATAATGTATTTGTCAATCTAATATCCCTTAAGATTAAAATCCCAAATGTAAATGTAAATTTAAACAATTAAACAAATAAAAAAGTATCTCCCATCAGTTTTAAAGGCCAACGCCGGAAGAAAAAAAATAAAAGGCCTAATAAACTTTAGTAGTGGGAATAGGGGGCTTGTACTTCACCCCCCCACCACTTTTTTGATTGGTCAGCCAAGAATGACCTTGTTTCTGATTGGCTGCCCAAGTTCGCCCCCTATTCCGATTGGTTACGTAAACTCCACCTGTTTTTTCTTTAGCTCCGCCCATCAAAATTTTTCTCTGCAACACCATCATGTATGCACTTCAGTTCGAACAGCGAACCGGTGTAGACGTCTTCTATGGAGCCGAATTGTCTTAGAATTTAAATTTAAATAATGGGTACGATTGAAACATTTTCAGATTTTGAGAAGGCCACAGACTGAATAGACGCGATGTAGAATCGAGAAACTCTATGAAAATTTGTGTTTTCGGGGTGGAATTGTTAAAAGACTCGCGAAAATGAATGCAATTTAAGATTTTCGTAAGAAAATCAGGGAACTTGCGCATTGAACCAGGGTGTACAAGGAAGATTACGTAATCTAAAGTTATGCCCTTGTCTTTGAACTTTGCATATTTGGTAATATCCCTGCATAGGGTTGAAAACAGCAGGACATAAATAAGATATTCAAAGTGCAGGATGTATAGTCCATAGGTCAAATATTATAAAGACATTGTGAATTAAAACAGCATTTATAGCTGTCTTTTGTATGGGTCAGGATTAAAAAAGTTTTAAAAATGTTGTGTGGCCATTTTTTTATTTTTTTTGAGGGTGAAATTGGCCCGTTTCAAATTTTCGATTATCAGGAATACAGAAGTTAATGAAGATATATCAGAACCTGACATTGATGGTATGCTGTTACTATCCTTAGTGGTGGAAGCCCTACATCGATATGTTACGTTCTCCTTCTTACTCTTCTTCTTTCTTTAGCTCCGCCCCTCATCTTTTTTCAGTCCATCGCTACTACATATGCACTTTAGTTTGAATAGCGAAGCCGTGCGGACGTCTCTTATGTGGCGGTGAACTGTCTTGGAATGGAAATTTAATTAATGGATTTCAGATCTTGAGAAGACCACAGACTGAATAAGTGCGGTACAAAATCGGAAAACTATGAGTTTTTGTATCTTTTTGGTGTGAAATTGTTAAAAAACTCACGAAAATGAATGTCATTTAAGGAAATTAGGGAACTTGCACCTTGGACCAGCATGTACAAGAAAGATTTCGTGACCTATTGTTATACTCTTGTCTCTGAACTTGGCATATTTGGGACTATCCCTGTGTAGGGTTCCAGACAAAAGAATATAAACAAGGTATTCAAAGTGCAGGATATATAGTCCATAGGTCAAATATTATAAATACATTATGAATTAAAACAACATTTATCTGGCTGTTTTCTACGGGTGACTGAAAAAGTGTTAAAAAATTTGTGTGGTCTTTTTTTTAGGGTAACATTAAAGTGTTTAAAATTGTTTTAAATTTTCGATTATTAAGAGTACAGAAATTAGTGAAGGTATATCAGAAAAAGATATAGATTGTATTCTGCAACTCTTCTTAGTCGTGGAAGTCCTATATCGATTGGTTACGTAAACTACACCTTTTTTCTTTGGCTCTACCCCTCGTCTTTTTTCTCTTTAACACTATTATGTAAGCACTTCAGTTCGAACAGCGAAGCCGTGCAGACATATTTTTGAGAGCTGAATGGTCTTGGAATTTAAATTTAATTAATGGATTTTAGATCATAATAATACCACAGACTGAATAAGTACGGTGTAAAATCGGAAAACTACGAATTTTTGTGTCTTTTCTGGGTGAAATTGTTAGAAAACTCGCGAAAATTAAGATTTTCGTAAGTAAATTAGGATACTTGCACCAGGGTGTACAAGGAAGATTATATAAACTAAAGTAATATCCCTGCATAGGGTTAAAAACAAAAGTAATATCCCTGCATAGGGTTAAAAACAAAAGAACATAAACAAGATATTCAAAGTGCAATTTGAATATTCTATAGGCCAAATATTAAAAGACATTGTGAATAAAAACAATATTTATGGAATTTTTAGCGTAAAATAAAGGCTGTTTCAATTTTTCGATTATCAGGAGTACAGAAGTTAGTTAAGGTTTATTCCAACGAGATATTGATGGTTTCGTGCGACTATTCATAATAGTGAAAGTGCAGGTTTGCCTCCTATATTGATTGGTTACATAAACTACACCTGTTATTTATTTAGCTCCGCCCCTCATCTCGTTCCTCTCCAGCATCGTTATGCATGCACTTTACTTTGAGCAGCGAAGCCGTTCGGTCTTAGGCAGGCTATCGAGTAGGTATATAGAGACTTTTCAAAATAACGTTATAAATAATGTACGATAATTCGAAAAAATTTAATAATTTCCTAATCGGAACGAAATTTTGGGGTTAGATTTTTATGTATGTGGGCGATCATTGTTGAAATATTACAGGCCTAAATTGCAAACCCTTCGTGTAAGTGTAACTACCCCCAATTTAGTATGTGGTTTTCCGATTCTTTTTAGTAGTGTTCTATTTTAAGGGTGTGCGAAGACGTTAAATCAGTAAATAACGATTGGGGTAGTTTCAACCCCTAATTTTATTTTTTGAACTGTGCGATAGGGAGTTAACCTTTTCGATTGATTCTCAGAGATGTTCTTCAGCCATCGTGGTTGGTGGTTTTAAAGATGATCATTATATTCCTAGAGGGTAGTTTTTGTGTATAACTGAAAAGAGTTGCGGGCTGCACTGAGAGAATTTAAGTGTGTGCATTAGGAGGCATTTTCACCCAACCACTTGATAGTAACAATAATTTTGGGTTGGGGTAGTTTTCACCCCTATTTTTGATGCCGTATTGTGAGCTTATTACTTGATGCCTTTTAACGAAGTTTTGGGGATAGATTCCTATGTATGTGCGCGATCATTGTTGAGATATTACAGGCTTAAATTGCAAACCCTTCGTGTAAGGGTGACTACCCCCAATTTAGTATGTGGTTTTCCGATTCTTTTTAGTAGTGTTCTATTTTAAGGGTATACGGAGACGTTAAATCAGTAAATAACGATTGGAGTAGTTTCAACCCTTAATTTTATTTTTTGAACTGTGCGACAGGGAGTGAACCTTTTCGACTGATTCTCTGGAGTTGAACAGAGAGATTCTTCAGCCATCGTGGTTGGAGGTTTTGAAGATGATCATTATATTCCTAGAGGGTAGTTTTTGTGTATAACTGAAAAGATTTGCGGGCTGCACTGAGAGAATTTAAGTGTGTGCGTTAGGGGGCATTTTAACCCAACCACTTAATAGTAACAAGAATTTTGGGTTGGGGTAGTTTTTACCCCTATTTTTGATGCCGTATTTTGAGCTTATTACTTGATGCCTTTTAACGAAGTTTTGGGTTTAGATTCCTATATATGTGGGCGATCATTGTTGAAATATTACAGGCTTAAATTGCAAACCCTTCGTGTAAGGGTAACTACCCCCAATTTAGTATGTGGTTTTCCGATTCTTTTTAGTAGTGTTCTATTTTAAGCGTGTGCGGAGACGTTAAATCAGTGAATAACGATTGGGGTAGTTTCAACCCTTAATTTTATTTTTTGAACTGTGCGACAGGGAGTGAACCTTTTCTATTGATTCTCTGGAGTTGAACAGAGAGGTTCTTCAGCCATCGTGGTTGGAGGTTTTGAAGATGATCATTATATTCCTAGAGGGTAGTTTTTGTGTATAACTAAAAATAGTTGCGGGCTGCACTGAGAGAATTTAAGTGTGTGCATTAGGAGGCATTTTCACCCAACCACTTAATAGTAACAAGAATTTTGGGTTGGGGTAGTTTTCACCCCTATTTTTGATGCCGTATTTTGAGCTTATTACTTGATGCCTTTTAACGAAGTTTTGGGGTTAGATTCCTATGTATGTGGGCGATCATTGTTGAAATATTACAGGCTTAAATTGCAAACCCTTCGTGTAAGGGTAACTACCCCCAATTTAGTATGTGGTTTTCCGATTCTTTTTAGTAATGTTCTGTTTTAAGGGTGTGCGGAGAAGTTAAATCAACAAATAACGATTGAAGTAGTTTCAACCTCTAATTTTAATTTTTGAACTGCGCGACAACGAGTGGACCTTTTGGTCGAAACTCTGAGATTAAACAGAGAGGTTCTATAGCCATCGTGGTTGGAACAGCAAGCAGAGCTACAGCAACAGAGCTACAGCAAGCAAAGCTACAGCAGGCGGAGCGACAGCAGGCAGAGCTACAGCAAGCAGAACGACAGCAGGCAGAGCTACAGCAAGCAGAACGACAGCAAGCAGAACGACAGCAAGCAGAACGACCGCAGGCAGAGCTACAGCAAGCAGAGCGAGAGCAGGCGGAGCGACAGCAGGCAGAGCTACAGCAAGCAGAACGACAGCAGGCAGAACGACAGCAGTCAGAGCGACAGCAGGCGGCAAATAAGAGTGAATTAGATAAATTTATTCGCATGAAATCTAAGCCGAGTTTAAATAAGAGTGACACAAGATGCGCGGCATCTAGATTTAAGTCAATGGTTTATTCCTATTTAAACTTAGATAATATATGTAATAATTTATCTAATTCGACTTTAAAAGACGTTAAAAATTGTATTCAACGACAAGGCGATCTTCTTTTAAATTTAGGAAATATATTTTTTTTAAAAAATCCATGTTTTTCTTCAAATTAAAAAGTGAATCCAAAAGTTAATTCAAAAGTAAATCCAAAAGTTTTCTAAATTGCGCGAGCTGAAAAAATTGCTAATTATTCTATGTCATTGGGTCTTGATAGATCGAAATTGTATTTATTTAAAAGCGACACGGCCCTAATCGATTCCATTTTAAAATGACTCTCCTTTGCACGCACTGCTTAAGAGAATTTAAAAGAAAACAAAATATTGTACGCCACCTTCGAGAAAATGTTGTTAATAACGAAAACACCTTTAACTTGGAAGATTATATAATTAATCGTAAGTATTTTTTTATAACATATTTAGCTATAATTTTTCTTTTAATTGTACTTTTTAATATTAATAAAGTTTTACAGAGAAATTAAAAAATAATAATTGTTTCAGTTGATGAACTACTTTCAAGACCTCAAATGCGATATTGCCAAGATTGTGAAGTAAATGTCAAATCTAATTCCTGGAGCACACACTTGAGGACAAATATTCATAAAAACAGGAGCTGCATAAAATATGGAAATGGAATTGACATTATCAGGAGTGCATTTAAATGTCGAATAGCTTCCTACAGAATATATTCGCAGAATTATCACATCGACATCAAAAAGTTTCAGCAAGATGTTGGTAATAAAGTGCAAACATTAATACGCCAGCGCCAACAAGAATTTACATGTGCTAAAGTAAATTTGGAGTTATTTGGGATATATTATTCTCCAACTTTAACCTCTACTTCAATTAAGTCATTTAATACACCGTTCTTCATTGTAACCCATACAACTGATCTACAACAGCTTTACGATGATTTATTCAAGATTATTGAAACCAAAGCAGATGAATTGCCGGAAAGAGACTCAGGTAATTATTATTTAATCTCAAGAGCTAAGTTTTCTTAATATCACTTAAACATCTCTAACAAATATTATTCAGAACTAATTTTTTAATTCCTATTACAGGGTGGGCTCTACAAAGAATTCTGCATTTGGAAGTCAACATCAATAAGTACAACCCATTGAATGCCTCCTCCTACATTAAGATGCAAACATTTTCTAAATCAATAGTGAATGTGATGAATGAGAACAATTGCTGTTTCGCCTGGGCAGTCGTTTCAGCAGCATACCAGCCAATTGGTAATCCTCAAAAGACCTCATCATATCCAGACTTCAGAAACGCTTTCGATTTTACAGGTATTGAATTTCCAGTAAAATTATTAGATATAAAAAAGTTTGAGGAAAAAAATAATTTGTCCATAAATGTATATGGAGTTGAAAAATTTTTTACAGATAATAAAAATGTATATGAGATTGTCGGTCCTTTACATTATAATAATGAAAAGAAAAAATTACATATTAATTTGCTTTTAATAAGTTCTGATGATGGAAATAACCACTACTGTTGGATAAAAGATTTAGGTTGCTTGGTATCCAAACAATTATCAAAAAAGAAAATAAAAAAATACTTATGTGATGGATGCCTTCAATATTTTGGAACATATGAAAAACTTAACGCGCATTTAGAACGTGATTGTAGTTTTGTTCGAATTGAGCTTCCTTCAGATAATTTGATTTTGGATAAATTTGGAAATTATATTCCTGCAAATATATTAAAGTTTCAAAATATTCAGAAACAGTATAAAGCTCCTTTTGTTATATATGCCGATTTTGAATGTTATTTAAAAAACATTGAGTGCCAACAATCTACACCTGATTCGACAACCTCATATACTATTAAAACTGCTGAACATATACCCTATTCATTGGCTTATTATATTAAATCATCATTTGATGAGAATGTTGTTTGTCTTAAACTTTATAGAGGTACAGATTGCGCTTTAAAATTTATTGAATACATTGAAAATGATGTAAAAGAAATTTATAAAAAATATTTAAAATATCAAGTACCATTGAAAGATTTGTCATCTGTAGAACAGATTGAGTATGAAAATTCTAGCATTTGTTACATATGTGAAAAACCTTTTTCAAAAGGAAATTTCATAAAGTGTAGAGATCATTGTCATATTACAGGTAAATATCGAGGAGCTGCCCACTCAATTTGTAATTTGCATTTTAAACCTCCAAAATATATACCAATAGTATTGCATAATTTAAAAAACTATGATTCTCACCTATTTATTAAATCGCTTTGCTATAATAAAGAAAATATTAGTGTTATAGCTCAAAATAAAGAAAAGTATATTTCTTTTAGTAAGGAAATTTTCGTCGACAGTTATGTGTCAGAAAAGCGGAAACCAGTTTCTTTGCGACTACGCTTTATAGATTCTTTTCAATTTCTCCCAGAGTCTTTAGAGTCGTTATCACAAACTCTACAAGATTCACAATGTTTTGAAATTAAAAAGTTTTTCTCAAATGCTGATGAATTTCGATACATTAGACAAAAAGGGGTATTTCCATAATCTTACATAGATTCCAACGAAAAATTAAATGAGAAATCTCTACCATCGATTGATAAATTTTATAATAACTTAACCGATGAAAATATCTCTCCTCAAGACTACAATCGTGCTGTAGAAGTGTGGAATCTATTTAAGTGTTCTACAATAGGGGCTTATTCCGATATTTACTTAAAATCTGATGTTTTACTTTTGGCTGATGTTTTTGAATATTATAGATCCACATGTATTAAAACCTATAAGTTAGATCCTGTTAATTATGTTACTAGCCCTTCTATGTGCTGGGATGCAATGATGAAATTAACTAATGTAGAATTAGAATTATTAACGGAACCAGATATGCTTCATTTTTTCAAAAAAGGTGTTCGTGGTGGGGTTAGCACTTGTTCCAAACGCAAATCTGAAGCAAATAATCCATTCTTAGAAAATTTTAATCCTGAAAGACCTACAACATATATCACTTACTTAGACGCCACAAATTTGTATGGTTATGCTATGAAACAATATTTGCCTGAAAAAAATTTTGCTTGGGTACCTAAGCTCAAAATAGAAACTTTAAATCTATCCGAACTTTCAGATACATCATCTATAGGGTACATATTTGAAGTTGATTTAGAATATCCAAATTATTTACATGATAGTCATAATGATTTCCCATTTTGTCCTGAACAATATACACCGCCAATTTCAAACCACTCCAAATTGATTCCAAACTTACATAATAAATATAACTATATCATTCATTACCGATATCTGAAACAATGTCTAGAATTTGGACTCAAAATCATAAAAATACACAGAGCAGTTAAGTTTACACAATCACCATGGTTAGCGGAATATATAGATTTAAATACAAATTTACGAAATTTATCTAAAAATAAATTTGATAAAAATTGTTATAAATTGGCAAATAATTCAATTTTCGGTAAAACCATGGAAAATGTTGATAGGCGAGCAGATATTAAATTAGTATCTCAATGGGAAAGACAGGGTAATAAATTTAGTGCCGAAAAACTTATTTCTAAACCTCAATTAAAGGATTTTAAAATTTTCTCTGAAAATTTAGTTGCTCTTCAACTTCAACAGGTTTGCATTGAATACAATAAACCAATTTATGTTGGGATGAGTATCTTGGATATTGCAAAAACTGTGATATATAATTTTTATTACGGGTATTTAAAAGTTAAATATGGTAATAATTTAAATTTATTATATACGGATACTGATTCCTTAATTCTTGAAGTTCAGACCCAAAACTTTTATGAAGATATGAAGCTAAATCTGGATAAATTTGATACTTCTAATTTTTCTGAACAAAATATCCATTGCATGCCTATTACAACATCAGTTGTTGGTAAATTTAAAGATGAGTACAAAGGGATTCCCATTGAAAGTTTTTATGGAACTGGTGCTAAAGCATATTGCATCAAATCCAAAAATAGTGTAGATAAAAAAACAAAAGGTGTTAGTAAATCATGTATAAAAAATCAATTAACATTATCAAATTATAAAGATGTTGTTGAGAAAGGTGACAAAATATTCTGCACCATGTATGTATTCAAGTCAGATATGCATAACATATACACTAATTTGTTAAATAAATTGGCATTAACAACTCATGATGATAAAAGATATTGTATACCAAATTCCACAAAAACTCTTGCATGGGGACATAAAGATATTTTGGAAACAGATTTTTTTGATAAAGATATGAAAATGATGTATGATACTCTAACTTCTTTAAGTTCCGAAAACGAAAATGCATCTAAAAATAAAAAACCACGATTAGAATTAACTTCTCCTAGTAATTTTTCATCTTTATAAAATCATCATTTTATATGATGATAATATATGTAAGTCGTTTTTGAAGCTTTAAAAGTTGGAGGGGGAACTGAATCCAAAGACATATATATTGTATACAAATACCTCTATTTGTTAGTAATATTACAACAATGACTGCTGCATCTTTAATAGTTTTAGTTTCCCTTGTTGGAAATGTGCTATATGTAAATTACATTCCTAATGCATTTAGGGCTGATATATGTATAAATGCCCTCAAAAATGAAACCGATTGCTACAAACAGATGAAAATGACATATCTTGTTGGAAATTCACACTTTTTTACCTATAATGTAACTGATTCTGCTTTATGTGAAAATACATTCATAAAAATTAAATATTCCATGACAAACAAACCATTACAATATTCAGATTGGATTCCTTTCAACAATAAAAAAGAAGAATCCTGTCATTGTGTCTGTTGTTATATATTTGTTATTATATTTGCAGCAGCAATATTTATTTGTACATGTTTAATTTTATTGTATTTCATAAAAAAATATCTCTAAAATTATTTAATAAATGTTTAAAAATAATATAAATTTTGTTTTTTATTGATTCTTGTTAGTATAAAGACATTTAAAGTTTATCCCCTCCTCTTAAATGGAGAAGGAAAATAAGTTTACCCCTCCACTTGAGAGGAGAGGGAAAATGTATAAAATTTAGGAGCAAACGGATAGATAGTTAGTTCTTTGAGAGTAAACAGATAGCTAGTTAGTTTTTGAAATACATCATTCAAGATGTTCAGTAATCAGAGTAAAAATATATTTGAAAATTCACCATTAAAAAAGAAAATAAAAAAAACAATTATAAATTCTACAAAATATAATTTAAATAATTCTAACTCTAAATATGCTGCGATTGGTTTGTGGGTGGAAAGTGATTTTCTACCATGCATTGAACTTGGTGCTAAAAATGGTCAATCTGTGATATTAAATGAAGATGATTGGAAGAACTTATTGCAATATCAAGGAGTTATAACAAATTATATGTTTTCACCTAATGTTTTCAATGAACCGATATATTTGCAAAATTTATCTATTCATTTTGAAAAGATTGGTGAATTACCAATAGTGAAGATTGTGAAAAGCTGTGATTTTATTTACTATGGAAATGAAACTGTCTGCAGACTATGGGAACAAATTCCACTTATAGAATATAGACTAAACGTTTTACAAAAACAAAACTTTCGACGTTATTTCAACGTTTTTAGAAATAACAACTTTTACGATGGAGATTCCTTTGACAAAATATATAATGTCCTTTCTCCAAAATAAAATCTAAATAGTGAAAATGTATGCTCCATGCTGGAACTGCTTTTGAATCATCCCGAAGAACTAGAACAAAAATTAAAGTCTAAGCACTATTATGAAGAAGACAGTATCTATTGATGAATGAAGAAACCAAATTCATCTGATGGTTGCTTGGAACTTTGCCTACAGAAAAGCTCGTATGACTTCTGAAGAATTTATAAATCAAAAACATTTTAGAAGAAGGATTAAATTGACTGAAGAAATTTTAAATCCCATATTAGACTCTGATTATAGGAATATTGTATTTAAAAAAATGTTTATGTAATAAGCTTATTTTTAAATAAAACAAATATATATAAAAATTCATTTTTTTTATTACAAACATCAATTATTATTACAGCATTAATTACTATTACATCACATCTCCCTTGAAGATCCAAGAGTTATAAGATTTATCTAATCCTAACCATTTTACAAATACTTTGTTTCCTTTCTTTCTTAACACTTTTTCCACCAGATATACATTTGGGTGTCTTACTTTTTGAAGTTCTTCCTCATAGAAACCTCCTTGAATATCTATCCGGTTTCCATCTTGAATCAAATACGTTGTTGGATTAGTCAGCTGGATTTTTTTTTTTTGAAAAATTTCGTTTGACCAGTTGGGTGTGTAACCTTTAGAAAATTGTTCACGAATCTTGCTTATTCGTACTCTATCACTGACACGAAATTTTGGTGATCTGGGATCCACAGTTTTCCTATGGGTATAAGCTGATTTCAAGATTTCCATTTCATTCTTTTTGTTAACTTCGTTTGGTTTTTTTCCGATTGTTGAATGCTTAGTATTATTGTATTCTGTAATTATTTCTTTAAGAAAGCTGATCCATTTATAATTACCTAGTAAACTAAACTTTTTCCACATTTTGTTTTTTATAGTTCTATTTACTCTCTCTACAATACTAGCTTTCATATTAGAAAATGTGTTGTAATGATTAATTTTGAACTGCTCCATAAGTTTCTGAAAGTCTTGATTAAAGAATTCTTTACCCTGGTCAGTATTCAGATTTTTTGGGGGACTTTTTAAAGTTAATAGAATTTTTTTCATTGCAGCTGTTACATCTTTACCAGTTTTGGATTTTACAGGTTCTGCCCATACAAATTTAGAAAACACATTTATTACCATTAAAATATATCTTAAACCCCTATTAAATTTCGCATATGGCTGCATTTCTATCAGATCAGCTTGAAATAGATCATTAAGCCCTTTTACAATTGTTCGTCTCCTTCTATATCGCCTTCTCGCTGGTTTATGTAATTCATTTACAACGTCTTGCTTAATTTTACTCATTATTAATTTATACCTTACTCTCGAAAATAAATCCCATAAATAACTTTACCTCCTTCTAAACCGTTTATAAAAACCCTTTATCACTGACTGTGTAAAATATGAAAAAGTAATCTCAGTTTTTTTTTAGTAAGTTCTTTAATTTTATTTTCCACTGCTTCAAATGATTTTTTATTTTCATTTCTAATTTCTTTTATTGATGAATTTATTTGGGTGATGTTGTTAGTAAGATCAGAAATTTTTACATTAAATTTATTTTCCATTGTTTCAAATAATTTGTTATTTTCATTTCTAATTTCTTTTATTGACGAATTTATTTGGGTGATGTTGTTATTAAGATCAGACATTTTCACATTAAATTTAGTTTCCAAAACAACATTTGATAACGTATAATTTTTTTTGAAACCACTTAATGTTGAATTCATTTCTTCTCTTGCATAATTCATTGTATCATTAAATTCTTTTCTAGAAACTTCAGCAGCTCTTTGAACTAATTCATTTAATGATTTTATTTCTTTTACTAATTTATCTTCTAGATTTTTTAGATCTTTTCCTAATTGAAATTCTGCATTTGTTATATCTAATGTCATTTTTACAATTTTTTTTTCTATATTTTTTATATCTGACGCTGTCTTTTCAGCTTTGTGTAATATATCTGTATAAGATATTTCAAGTTCTTTTATCAGTAAAGAAATCTCCTCGATTTTTGAACTATTATTTTTAATTTTAATTAATATATCCTTTTTAGAAACTTCCATTATAGCTTGCACTACTTGTAGTAAGGATTCTAATTCTTTTTGTAATTTTTCATCAATTACCTTTGTAAAATTTCCCTCGTTAAAAGAAGTTTCAGATTTGGTTTTTAGATGGTTTAATTGCTTTAGTATATCCTCGATTTTTTCATTATTTTTTGTAATTTGATCTTTGAATTTTGTTTCAATTTTTTCATTTTCGTTTTGAAAATCCTCCTTCAATTTGTCTTCTAAATATTGTAAATTTGATTTATATGCATTGATTTTAATTTCAAATTCTTTAATTTGTTCTTTAAATTCATTAACTTTGTCGGTATCTTTTTTGTGAATTAGAAAATGAGTGTTCATTGATTTTTCAAGATTTTGTGTATTTTTATCCATAACGTCATGTATTTTCTTAAAATTCCCTACTTCTTCTGCTACTCTATCATTAAGCATATTAGTAAAATTTTGAAACTTTGATGTAATTTCCTTGGAAATACTATTCTTGGTGTTGTCAATTGCTGAAGTATCCTTAATTATTGATTTAATTGATGTAATTTCATTTTTTATTTCATTTTCAAAATCATCAATTTTATCATATTTTAACTTCACTACGTCAAAGCCATTTGCATATTTAGAAACTTTCTGAGAAAATTTTTCTACTACCTCATCATTTCCATCAACAGTATTTTTCAAATTAATTATCTTGTCATTATATTCAGGAATAACTTTATCCTCAAATAACTTAATCTTTTTTGCAATATTTTGTATGTTGTTATCATATTCATTTATTCTCTTATTTAAATTATTAACGTCACTTTTCAACCCGGGATCTAAATTTTGAATTAATTTGTTTTCAATATATTTTACATCGCTTTCAAAATTTTTTATTATTTTCTCTTCAACATTTGATAATATTTTATTTTCTAATGATAATAATGTGTTTAGAGCAGATTTTTTTGAAATATGACGACCAAATTTATCGATGGTCATTTTAGAAATGTTTAAAAGTATCTATTATGTTCTTTTATATAATAATATTCGCTTCTCTTAGTTCTTCAATAATGGAAATAATTTCATTGTTATGACCAGTGTGTCCCGCAAGCATGGATGCTACCAATAGTTGAATTCTCTCAACAAGTTCGTTTACATTATCCCAATATATGTAATCTGTATTAGGTTTATTAACTTTTAAAGTTATACCAAATCCGGTTTTTTTTTAAGACATTCGACTTTCTCTATATGGAGCTTTGCGTCTTTCAAAAAATCCCTGGATTGCTTGTTGTGATTCGGGATTTAGAGTTTTAGTTTTTGTAATTCCTTTGCTTTGCAAATAAGGTCCTATTATAGAAATATATTTATGTGATCCATTTCCCTGCACCTGCTGCTCATTTGGATCATTATTTCTTCGGTATGCATTGGTTCTTTTTAAAATATCCATATAATTTTCCAAATCTTGTTTTTTATACCCTATTGGTTCTTTTTTAAATAATAACTCATATAAACCTGGTGTACCTGTATAGGTTATTCCTTCAATTTTGATGTTTCTACCAATAATTTCGACAGGTTTTTGAGTTAAACCCAAAAAGAATTTCTCGGTTTCCAAATCATGAACTATTCCATATTGGTGATCAAACTCATTTTCAACATCTTTTACACCGCCATCAATATATTGGCGCGGTAATTCATCAAATCCTGATAAATATTCTTTATTTCTTCGGTATGCATTGGTTCTTTTTAAAATATCCATATAATTTTCCAAATCTTGTTTTTTATACCCTATTGGTTCTTTTTTAAATAATAACTCATATAAACCTGGTGTACCTGTATAGGTTATTCCTTCAATTTTGATGTTTCTACCAATAATTTCGACAGGTTTTTGAGTTACACCCAAAAAGAATTTCTCGGTTTCCAAATCATGAACTATTCCATATTGGTGATCAAACTCATGTTCAACATCTTTTACACCGCCATCAGTATATTGGCGCGGTAATTCATCAAATCCTGATAAATATTCTTTATATAAATCTGTATCAACAAATGTTCGAACTGTTTGCCGTGTTTGTTCTAGTATATCTGAAAGATTTCCTATTGTGGAATGTGAATCTGAAGAAGGGGTAGTTTCTGCAATAATACTTGTTTGTTGTATAGATGGCATTTGACTTGCTGAAGCTAAACTCGCGTCCCAGTCAATAATCGATGGTATTTCTGTAGGAAGGAGTGGAGTTTTTCCCGTCTTTCTTTTTTCTGGTGTTGATGTTCCATATTGTAATTTTCTCTTTGGTGTTAGTGTTTGAATTGATCTTTTTTGTGGTGTTTCATAAATTTTTTTAATTGGTGTGTGTAGCTCTTCCTTTATTTCAACAGGTTCAATTTTACCAATCGTTGAAATTAATTCTTGTAAGGGTTGAGTTATCGGTTTATATGTTTCCTCCAATTTAGTTTGCGCCTCAAATTCCGCATTTTTTAAACTCTGATATTTTTGTTTAACAGCTTTTCTTGATTTAACTAGCTCTCTTGCTAAACGTTCATCCATAATTGGTATAATTTACCATCAAACGTTTATTTTTATAAGTAAATATATGAATCAAATCCTTTTCGATATCGGCCAGATTTCACATTAGAGTCTTTGTCTATTACCAAAAATCCAAATTTATCTTTCCAACATATTAAGCACAACTCATTAAATTGGTTGAATGACATATCAATATTAACATGATCATCATAAATATGTTTTAAGTTTGTTCGATCTTGTTGAAATATAACAATTAAATTTGCATTGTCACGAATTAATTGTTTCGGAATAGAAGAATATGTTTGACATAAATAAAGACAATCAGTATTTTTATGTCTTCCGAAACAAAAATAATCTTTTACAACGTTCTGATTACAACACACTATATCATCAAATATTATTATAGAGTTTGGTTTAACTTGTTTTGGTGAAACAATTGTTTCTTCATTTTCAGATTCATAATATCCAATTTTTTTCAAAGGTTTAAAAAGTGTTCTCAAATATTTGTACTTTGGTTGATATAAGGATTTTGAATAAACATACAGATTTTCAAATCGCAAACCATTCGGATCTTCAATTAAACTAATAATAACATTGGTTTTGCCACAGCCTGACGGGCCAATAATTAACCCTTTTTTACTATTTCCCTCAAACAGTTTTCCATGTTTTCTAAAACCATTCACTGAACTTTCATGATCCTTAATTGTTATAGAGTATGGTTGTTTCTCAACTCTCATTTTATATATAAAACAAACTATTAATATTCGGTATTGTGATGTAACTGGTTAGTTATCACTAGGATTGTGACTATATATAATGTTTCCATCACATAATAAACAAATCATTTACAAGACAAACAGCAAAAGGAAAGGAAGTGGTTTAGTAAACTCATTAATCAATAAATTACCCTTTGAATTGCATATTCCTGGTTATAATTTTTGTGGACCTGGAACAAAATTGGAAAAACGATTGTCAAGAGGTGATAAAGGTATAAATTTATTGGATGAGGCTTGTAAAGAACACGATATTGCTTACTCACAATCAAATGATATAAAAAGAAGGCATTTAGCTGATAAAATATTAGCTGACAAAGCTTTATCAAGGTTCAAAGCTAAAGATTCGAGTTTTGGGGAAAAAACTGCTGCACTAGGAATTTATGAAAATTAAAAGAAAATTAGGTATGGGACTTCGAACGAGAAGAAAGTTCAAGCGAAAAACCCGAAAAGGACGAGGACTATCATTATCTCAGGTAATTTCAAAAGCTAGAAAAGAAATTAAGGGGAAACGTTTTAAAGACCTAAATGAAAGTATTCAAACTGCTTTAAAAGCTATTAAAAAAACAGGTAAAGTGTTACCTCCAAAGAAAAGGGTAATTCCAATCCCAAAGACTGGCGGATTTCTTCCACTTATACCTTTATTTGCTGGTTTGTCTGCTCTTGGTGCTCTTGGAGGAGGGGCTGCAGGTATTGCTAAAGCAGTAAATGATGCAAAAGCAGCCAAAGCGAAATTAAAAGAATCTAAACGACACAATCAAATGATGGAGTCCATTGCGATAGGAAAAAAAGGAAGTGGACTTTATTTAAAACCCTATAAAACAGGATGTGGATTATACTTGAAACCTTATTCAAAAAACTGCTAAAACATATACCTCGAAAAGCACTTACAAATTATGATTTACTTAAATACGTTAAATATTTACAAATTCCCAACTTTCGTGGTATTTTTATGAGGGATAAATTACCAAAAAAGATAAAGATAATTGAAAGTGCAATTGTCAATCTAGATAATCATAGTGGTGCTGGTACTCACTGGATAGCATATACAAAAAAAGGAAAAAACATAATATATTTTGATAGTTATGGTAATTTGCGACCCCCTTATGAATTAATTAAATATTTTTATAGCGACCAAAATAATAATATTGTTAATTATAATTATAACAGTTATCAAAACTTTAACAAAACAAATTGTGGTCAATTGTGTCTAAAATTTCTTTATAACCATATGTAACACGTAATTTTAGTTTATTATTAAACACATTTTTAAAGTAAAATGTCATATAGTTTTGTTCTTAGCGGCAATTCCGCTATTTTAACATCAGAGTTACATCCTCCAATATATTTAGATGAAGATGTTGAATATGTTATCGGTCTTGTAAATTTCGAAACATTTAATGCAATTCCCAATATTGATGTTGGGAATAATGTATTAATTCATGATGAAAATTTAGAAATAGCCATACCCCCAGGTAGCTACGAATTAGAAGACATAACAGATTTTTTAAAAAAACACTTGAATAAGGATAAAATTAGTTTTAGTCTTTATGCAAATAATAATACTTTGCGTACACATCTTAAATGTTCAGCCCCCATAACTTTTCGTGAAGGAACTATTGGTAAATTATTAGGGTTTAAAAATGGGCGATTGGAAGCCAACATTGAACATATATCAGATTTTCCCGCGGAAATAATTAAAGTAAATTCAATAAATATAGACTGCAGTATTGCAGAGGGATCATATTTAAACGGGAAACCTGTTCATATAATACACCAATTTTTCCCGAGCGTTGCTCCAGGGTTCAAAATAATTGAGTCACCTCAAAACGTCATATATTTCCCAGTCACCGTTAAAGTAATTGATAAAATAGCCATTAAAACAATAGATCAGGAAGGTGATTTGGTTAATTTTAGAGAAGAAACCATAACCATCAGACTACATCTTAAAAAAGTAGATGAAAGATGGTAATATTATATAACAATAAATCTGCAAACTTTACTAGAAAATTTAATAATAAAAACATTAATAAGACAAGAAAGAAACCAACTTCCTTTAGTAGGAAATCAAACTTCCAAAGGTTAACACCTTCTAATAGAAAATTTCTTCAAAGTTTGGGTTTTAAACTTAAATAAAAATGGATTATTTAAATGTAAGAGAAAATGTATTGGTTGATGAATCAATATTAAGCTGGGAAATTCTTTCTTTCGATCCTTTTAATCCTACAAAACTCGGACCAAATGATGAAATCAGAATTGCTTTGCAACAAACAGGAAAATATCCTTTACCTTGCGAAAGTGAAATTTATGTGGAATTGCAAGTAACTAAAGAAGATGATTCCCCTTTAGCTAATACTGTTTTAATTAATAATGCTCCGGCATTTTTATTTAAAGAATTGCGCTATATTTTAAATGGTGTAACTATTGACTCCGTTCGGGATATTGGTATAACTTCAACTCTTAAGGGATATATTTCATTTAATCAAAATGAAAGTGCTAAATTGGAAAATGCCGGTTGGTATCCGAAAACAAAATCTAAAGAAAAAATTATGACTGATGACAAAGGTAATGTTTCATTATGTATACCATTAAAGATGTATTCAGGATTTTTTGAAGATTATAATAAGATTATTCTTAATTCACAACAAGTACTTATTCTAATAAGAAGTAATGATGATACAAATGCATTATTATCCAGTAATGAAGATGAAAAACCCAAAATTAAAGTTACAAAGTTGTGTTGGAGAGTTCCTCATCTTACTGTAGCGATTCCGCAAGAATTAGCACTTACTAAAATTATTGACAAAAATAGTGATATACTAATAACCTTCCGAAGCTGGGAATTAGTTGAATATCCAGAGTTATTGGAAACTACGAGGCACAACTGGCCCGTAAAAACATCTACAAAAGTCAAAACGCCACGTCATGTTCTAATTGCTTTTCAGAAAAATAGACGTGGTAATCTAAAAATGGATATGAGTAAATTTGATCATTGTAATTTAAGAAATATGAATGTCTTTTTAAATTCAGAAAGATATCCTTACAATGATCTTCAACTTGACTTTGAAAATAATAAATTTGCTACTCTGTATGAAATGTTTACAGACTTTCGTCAAGGGTATTATAACTCTCCAGTGGAACCAATTTTTCATCCAAAAGAATTTAAAGAAAATGCTCCTATAGTTTACATTAATTGTTCACATCAAAGAGATTTACTACAAACAGGTCCAGTAACCATGAGAATTGAATTTGAAACCAAGGAAAAAATTCCCGCTAAAACAGCGGCATATTGTGTTATAATTCATGATAAAGTTTTCAGTTACAATCCATTAACAAAAATTGTGAAACAGCTGTAATACAATTTCCTTAAGATAAAATACTCCTTTTAAACAAACCGCTACTTATGCTTAAGAGCGCATGCGTCAATTTTGATATTTATTAACGTAGCCAAACCAGAATTCTTCATTTATATAATGTCTTACGAGATTTCAGTTCGAGTATTAGATTTTCAACTTAAGTTGCAGAAATTAAAAAAACAAATAAGTGAATATCAATTAAAAGTAGAAATGATCAAGAAATTCAAATATTTGAAAATATGAAACTTATTCTAGATCTTCAAGGATTCAAAATTGAAAATAATAAATTTATTGTAAAGGAATTAGCAGCTTACGATGGGCAAAAGGCAAGTCATTTTATTTTCAAAGCTCCATTTCCGATGGGTCATTTACCATCCTATTTACACAAACAAGCTCTGTGGTTAATAAAAAATTACCATTGCATTGAGTGGTGTGAAGGATTTACGCCATTACACAAATGTGGAGATATCATAAGAGATTTAAGTGCTAAGGTGGACTATGTTTATGTAAAAGGGGAAGAAAAGGCAGATTTCGTAAAGAAATATTCCATGAAACCAGTTATCGAGATTGATGAACAACCCACCCTAAAGAAAATGGATCCTTGCTGCTTTTATCATCAAAAAATACCATGTGTATGTGCATTATCAAATGTTTATTACCTTTACAACAATTTTTTTATGTAATAAAAGACTTGATTACAAATTATGTGTTTTATTTTCTAACATTGTTCTAATACATGAAATATTATTATTTAATCCTAGTTCTTGAAGTTTACATATTAAAATATCTATATTTTTATTTTTTAAATATTCGCTACAACATTTAGCTGCTAGTAAACATAATTCCGCATGTTCCATATAATTTAAAAACAATATAATATTCTGCGCTTCACTTTCTTGACCTTCATATGCATAAAACTCGGAACAGGCTGCGGACATCAAAAACTCTTCATACATTTCTCTTATTAATGATTCCATAATAAATCCTACACTAAAACCTCCCTGTTTCTCAATATCTCTTTATCTCTCTCTTCCTCTTCCACGATTTCTTTTAATATATCAGGATCTTTTATATAATCCTTCAATATCCTTAAAAAGTAACTGAATCCTATTTCCTTTATTTCATGAACGAACTTCAGTAAATTTTGTGTTTTTCTATAATTTAAACAGGCTTCTGCAGCTAATTGGTATTGGAAGGCAGTCTCATAATATACATGTGCCCACTCGGGGTGCGTTTTTCTTAACATTGCATTCTTTAATTCGGAATTTTGAATTTTAGTAAACTGTTTACCTAATTTGATTATTTCATTTTGCAAATCACTGTTCATAACTACCACTTATTTTTAATTTAACACTTTTCGTTATTAGTGGTGAATTTTCTATGTAAGCTTAAGACTAACTGTGAATGAATGTAGCTCGCTCAGATTCAGTCCTTTAAAATATCAGCTCCCCTCCAACTACTGTGGTGGTTAGGAAGGAGGTAGGAGGTGGAGCAAAAAGAGGCGGAGTTTATGAAACCAATCGGAATAGGGGGCGAACTTGGGCAGCCAATCAGAAACAAGGTCATTCTTGGCTGACCAATCAAAAAAGTGGTGGGGGGGTGAAGTACAAGCCCCCTATTCCCACTACTAACTTTGAAATAATTAAAAGAAATTGAAAACTACATTACCTAAGCAAATTTAGAAACTCAATTTTGGGAAAAAAATTCTAAAGAATAATTTACAAATTAAAACATTTCTCTTTTTTTAATTGTTTACATTCTATCATGACAGAAATCTTATTTATTTAACAATATTGTGAAATTTGCATTATCAAGGGCCTTTGCCAGGATTAAAAAACTGTTATGCTGTTTTTATGATTTCTAGTATTCATTCAGTAAAACCAATTTTTAACCGACTTCTAAAAGAAGGAGGTTCTCAATTCGTCGACTATGTATTTTTTTTTTTATGTATGTACACCGATTACTCCGGAACGGCTGCACCGATTTGAATGAAATTTTTTACGTTATGTAAAGAAAGTTGCTGCGGTGGTCCCATATTTTTTTAGATAAAATTGGTGCAGTAAAATCCAAGATGGCGCTTACAATATGGCGGCCAAAAAAATTAATTTTGTCCGATTTTCTCCAAAATTGGTACGGAGGAATTTTCGGGATTGTACCCAACGAATCTGAAATTATTTTTCAAAAATTCAAAATGGCGGATCCAATATGACGGACAAAAAAATTTAATTTAGTCCGATTTTCTCCAAAATTGGTATGGGGAAGTTTTCGAGATGCCACATAACGTATTTAATATTATTTTTAAAAAATTCAATATGGCGGACGAAAAATCAATTTTGTCCGATTTTTTCCAAAATTGGTACAGGGGAGTTTTCGGGGTCGCATATGACGAATCTAAAATAATTTTTAAAAAATTCAATATGGCGGATCCAATATGGCCGACAAAAAAATTAATTTTGTCCGATTTTCTCCAAAATTGGTATGAGGGATTTTTGGGGGTCGCATATGACGAATCTAAAATAATTTTTAAAAAATTCAATTTGGCGGATCCAATATGGCCGCCAAAAAAAATTTTTTTGTTCGATTTTCTCCAAAATTGGTACGGGGGAGTTTTCGGAGTCGCATTTGACAAATCTAAAATAATTTTTAAAAAATTCAATATAGCGGATCTAATATGGCGGACGAAAAAATCAATTTTGTCCGATTTTCTCCAAAATTGGTATGTGGAACTTTTCGGGGCCTCACATAAAGAATTAGAAATTATTTTTTAAAAATTCAATATGGCGGATTCAATATGGCGAACAAAAAAAATCAATTTTGTCCGATTTTCACCAAAATTGGTACGGGAGAGTTTTCGGGGTCACACATGACGAAAAATTATTTTAAAATGGCGTATCTAATATGGTGGATAAAAAATTAATTTATTTTCTTTAAATATCGATATTGGAAGGTGTTGGGGCCTATATTACCAATCTAAAATTAATTTGAAATTTAATATAGTGGATTTTCTATGACAGACTAAATATTCATTTGACCCAATTTGATTGGTATTTGGAAAACTCTAAGAACTAAAGAATCTTTAGTGGTTAATTTTAGGGTGATTTACAACTTTGGATAAAATTTGTACTTTTTTGCCACTTTGGAGTCATTGCGAAGTACAGTAATTTCGATTAGTTTTTAGTTCAAATAATTTATGAATATCATAATGAATTCTAAAACTAAAAATAGAAAAATAAAATTTTTATAAAAAAATTGAACCGACTTCTAAAAGTGCGCTAAAAAGTGAAAAATAACCATAAATTTTTATATGAAATTGAAATTTTTGAAGTCGGCGCCAAATTATTTGTAAATGAAATACACAACTACTAATATATACAAATTATGGTAAGAAAGCAAATACAAAAAAAGTATTTTAAATCTGTTTATGCAAATCACATTTTGTCAAGTATTAGTTTGGCGCCGACTTCAAAAAGTTCAATTTCATATAAAAATTTATGGTTATTTTTCACTTTTTAGCGCACTTTTAGAAGTCGGTTCAATTTTTTTATAAAAATTTTATGTATCATATAATTTTACATATAAATTATTATTATAATTACATAGCTCTCATTCTACCTTCCTTTTTTTCCAGGTTTTCACATGGCACCAAAATTAAGCGCCATGTTTCCGGAATCATGCCTACTCATTTTCGTAGGCGTTGTCATCGGCGTGGTACTGGTGCATATGACTGATTCTGTTCACGTGTCTCCACTTACTCCCGACACATTCTTCTTGTACATGTTACCGCCGATCATCTTGGATGCAGGCTACTTTATGCCGAACAGGTTGTTCTTCGATCACCTTGGTACCATTTTGTTGTTTGCTGTTATAGGAACTATTTTTAATACTTTACTTATAGGTAAGTTTGCTTAAAAAGTCAAATAATTTTACAGCTTTAGATCATTTAAAAATTTTATGTATAAAATATTTGCCTTCAGCATAAGCGATATGCAGTTAACATTGTAGGGGATGAAAAGGCTACATATTTTTTTCAGTCAAGTTTAAAGATGTGAAGAAACAAGCTGGTTTAAAAAAAATGTGATAAAAATAATTGTTCGAACTAACTTGACTAAAATTATCCATAACTAACCTGACCTAACCAGCATATACTGGAACTAAACAGCACAAACTAAAACTAGCCACAAACAAACCGCAAAAAAACTAATCAGAATAAACCTGAACTAACCTTTTCAGCATTTACTAATAGGACAGCATTCAGTAGTGTATGCCCAAAAAATTAACCTAATTTACTTAATCGATATTAATAATATTCATTGCATTCCGAAGTCGGAATAATTAAAAAAAATAAATAAATCTGTCAATTCTGCAACTCGGTAACCCAATGTCAAAATTTTTTATGTTTTAAAATAGTTTTTAAGTAAAAAGTGGCTATTTCCTCTACTAAAATGTATTTAGAGAAGTACAATTATAGTTTTATACAAGAAATTCTGTGAAAAATCTATTATTTTTTGTGTTTTTATACCGATACAAAAACCGAAAAAGATTGTCATTGTGAAAAGTTGCTAGGGAACATACCTTCTATCATAGTTAGATAGATGTTTTATCGACTATCGCTTAAAAATATTTTAGATTTTTAACCGACTTCTAAAAGAAGGAGGTTCTCAATTCGTCGACTATGTATTTTTTTTTTGTATGTACACCGATTATTCCGGAACGGCTTCACCAATTTGAATGAAATTTTTTACGTTATGTAAAGGAAGTTGCTGCGGTGGTCCCATATTTTTTTAGATGAAATTGGTGCAGTAAAATCCATGATGGCGCTTACAAATTGGTATGGAGGAATTTCGGGATTGTACCCAACGAATCTGAAATTATTTTTAAAAAATTCAATATGGCGGATTCAATATGGCGGACAAAAAAATTTAATTTAGTCCGATTTTCTCCAAAATTGGTATGGGGGAGTTTTCGAGGTTGCACATAACGAATCTGATATTATTTTTTAAAAATTCAATATGGCGGACGAAAAAATTAATTTTGTCCGATTTTCTCCAAAATTGGTACGGGGGAGTTTTCAGAGTCGCATATGACGAATCTAAAAGATTTTTTAAAAAATTCAATATGGCGGATCCAATATGGCCGACAAAAAAATATTTTGTCCGATTTTCTCCAAAATTGGTACGGGGGAGTTTTCGGGGTCGCATATGACGAATCTAAAATAATTTTTAAAAAATTCAATTTGGCGAATTCAATATGGCCGACAAAAAAATCGTTTTTGTCCGATTTTCTCCAAAATTGGTACGGGAGAGTTTTCGGAGTCGCAAATGACGAATCTAAAATAATTTTTAAAAAATTCAATATGGCGGATCCAATATGGCGGACGAAAAAAACAATTTTGTACTATTTTCTCCAAAATTGGTATGGGAAAGTTTTCGGGCCTCACGTAACGAATCTGAAATTATTTTTAAAAAACTCAATTTTGTCCGATTTTCACCAAAATTGGTACGGGAGAGTTTTCGGAGTCACACATGACGAATCTAAAATTATTTTAAAAAAATCAAAATATGGCGTATCCAATATGGTGGATAAAAAATTAATTTATTTTCTTTAAATATCGATATTGGAAGGTTTTGGAGCCTATATTACCAATCTAAAATTAATTTGAAATTTAGGATAGTGGATTTTCTGTGACACACTAAATATTCGTTTGACCCAATTTGATTGGTATTTGGAAAACTCTAAGAACTAAATATTTTTTAGTGAATCATTTTAGAGTGATTTACAACTTTGGAGAAAATGGGTACTTTTTTTGCCAGTTTGGAGTCATTGCGAGGTACACTAATCTCGATTAGTACTTAGTTCAAATAATTTATGAATATCATAATTAATTCTAAAACTAAAAATAAAATTTTTATAAAAAAATTGAACCGACTTCTAAAAGTGCGCTAAAAAGTGAAAAATAACCATAAATTTTCATATGAAATTGAACTTTTTGAAGTCGGTGCCAAATTATTTGTACACGAAATAAATAACTACTAATATATACAAATTATGGTAAGAAAGCAATTACAAATAAAGTATTTTTAATCTGTTTATGAAAATCACATTTTGTCAGGCATTAGTTTGGCGCCGACTTCAAAAAGTTCAATTTCATATAAAAATTTATGGTTATTTTTCACTTTTTAGCGCACTTTTAGAAGTCGGTTCAATTTTTTTATAAAAATTTTATACTACACTAGATTACTTATTACCCCTTACTATGCATTGTAGTATTCAACAGAAACAAATTTCTAAACATATCTTAAGTTTCGTAGAAGATCAAGGTAAATCACAACTACTCTACGTAAATTCAATGTTATTTAGTGGCAAAGTTAAAGACAATTATGAAAACCTTCGAACATACCCCTGTAGAATTACCATAACGTCAGAACTAGACCCGGTTGTTTGAACGCTGAATAACGTAATAATGCTTTTATTTATATTCGTAAAAGTGTTGATAAACAGTAGATACTTCATCTATTGGTACACACATACCGATTTTATGCTATACTTTCCTGATTGCATTATTTAAACGAGTATCATACGATAATCGATACTTCAATTCTAGAATATGAATTTATGGTTGCCTAAATTATTATTGTTGTTATTTTCAATATATAAACAATATCTAACAATATTTACCAATAAAAATACGTTTTTAGATTCTCTTTTTGTTAATATTAATGGCAAACTTCGCATTTATAGTAATTTCTAATACTTAAAAACACTGAAAAGAGTCTTGGCAAGAAATTACACTGAAAGAAAAGATCTGTAAACATGTTTATGTCTATCAAACATCAAAAAAGTGTCTCCCCCACCAATCGTAAACAGCTTCCAAACAAATCTCTTGTTGTTTCAATCTATAGGGTGTGATCGAAGATGAAAACTATTGGCCACAGTGTTTAAAATCCAGTCACAAATTTTGTCGTTACATATATGTAAGAGAAACTATTGTGCTCAACCAACTGGAAAAGTCTATATATATAAATATATATATATATATATATATATATATATATATATATATATATATATATATATATAAGTAGTGAGCATTACCCGATGCGCTCAATCCCCCCACTCCTTGAACTTGACTGTGTCTGCTCCCCCTCTTTGACCCCGCCAATTTACCATGATATTCGACCTTGCATTGATATGGTCTTGACCTTGAAAAATGTTGTGCTCAAAGTTGTGCGTGACCTTGACCTTGGGTGTGTGACCTTAAAGTAGTATGTGCATTGTAATAGTGTGGGATGATCTTGAAATGGTTGTGACCTTGCAAATCTTCTATAAAATTGTGCTAGTCTATTTACATTCATTCAGTGTGAAATGTTAGATACAGAACTATATAAAGATTAAATTATAGAGCAAGTCGTCAGAATAATTTGTTTTTATCAGAATAAAGTAAAAAGTTTGTGTAATTTTGAAGAAAAGGATCTAGCATTTCTTCCTCTCGAATATTCAAAAACTTACGTCGATTCACTGAGTTTGCAGCAAATTTGGGATAAGCTGCCAGCGCCATATCGGTGTGACAAGGAACTACAGATGAACTTATATAGATGGCCCACCACCAGCAATAAAAAGGTGTCGTGAGTATAAAAATAAGAGATTTGCAAGAAGCAGTAAAAAAATGGGACAGTGAGTTCACTGAAATGGCAGTCGACCAGAATGGGCGTCGTGCTATTATGATTTGGCTTTTGAATATGAAAAAGCTGCCAGTGCATGTCATAAATATTGCAGCAAAACATTTAATTTACTAGAGTTTGTTTGTGAAATAAAAAAGTTAGTGACTGTTTGGAAAAACTGATTTGTTTCATAGCAGATCCGGTTGTGTTAAATGAAATTAGAGTGTAGGACTTAAGTTTAACGTAGTAGTAGTTGTTAATATCGAAAGTTTAGTGAGAGAAATGTATGAAGAATTTTTAATTTCTGCAGCCTGTTTTTTATTTCATTTTTAAGTATATGGACCATGTTGAAGTGTGTATTTCAGCGAGTATAGTTTGTAAGGATTTTTTAATAGATAAAAAGGAACAAATATTATTAAACAAATTGAGAAATTTAGGTTTAAACGATTATGTTACACGTATAAAAGAACAACAGAAAAATGTCAATCAATAAAGTACATAAAATGTAGTTATTGGTTTCATTATATTTTGCCCTTGAAGTTCTCCTTATACCATTTTCAACGTGCGTAGTCATTTGATCTTGAAGACTCTCCCCACTATTTCTGCTGTTTCTACCGTAAGCTACCCCCACCATGGTTAAAATTCTTCCTTGAAATTTCGCTATAAAAGTTAGTGGGAAAAGAAGTAACTTCAAACAGTCGCAGATATCAGTGGTATAAACATCAAATATTGTGTTCGTGTAGTGTTCTGAAAGTGCTTTTGTATTCACGGTAATTTTTGGATTTATATACCATTTTTTCAGTAATGAGTATTGCAAAAGAAACTTTAGATGAAGTTAATGAAATGTTCAGCAGATATTTCGAGGTTTTAGAGAGAAAAAAGGTTACCGAACTGATTGTGGGGAAAGTGTATAAAATTGTAAAAATGGTTTCAATGACTACACGATTTGGTAAAACTCTTCTAGTGGCTGTCAGACGATATTGCAGATATTATGAGTAAAACTAAACTACACTCTAACTTATTTGGGGTAAGGTACTAGAGCTTTTGGAAACAATACTCGAACATTATTACGTTTTGGCTCATTGGAGTAAATTGTATGTAATGTTTGAAAAAGGATGTATTTAAATTTAAAAAATAGTTGCACTTTTCAGAATACTTATGCGTGTTCATTATTTCTGTTAAAGATGTCTGCTGATGCGCCGACCATCAACAAATGTGTAGAGAGGTACAAATTTTATGCTCAATGTTGAAGAAAGATTAAAAGAATACCTCGTCAATATTCCACATTCACCTGGTGAGCTTGCTGCAAAATATGGATTGGTTCCTGCAACAGCCCAAGATGTTGACGATTGAAATACTGTCGGATGGGGTAGCATTTTGAACAACGAAAATGAAGAAATGGAAAATTAATTTTTTATAATTTTTGTATTTGTACAATTAAATAACTGTAAATAAATATTTTTTACAATCAGAGTTTTGTTTTATTTCTTTCATAAATATACCAACCCAGTAGATAATAGACAGTGTTTCTTTTTCTCAACTGAAATATTTAGAATAAGTAGAGCAAATAAAAATAAAATAGTTTAGTTAAGATTAAAAATGAGTCGAAGAAACAACCCAATTGATAAATTTGATCGACAGAAATGTAATGAAAAAAATCATATACTACCCGGGCCACCAGGGATTGGTTTTAAATTTATAACGGATGGGAAGTATGATATGAGTGGAAAATCCATAACCAACTTAGGCGAATCTAAAGATGATGACGATGCTGTGACAAAAAACTTCCTTAATGAAAAGTTGTAATATGTGACAATTTAATCAGAAAATATTCTATCAGCCTTTAAATGATTCATTAAGCGCACTGTTGTACGGCTCGACTTCAAAAAAATCTAAAAAAAAAGAAAAGTAGATTAAAAATTAGAAGGACGCACTCCGAGTGGCATAGCCTTGAAGATAACATCGTAGTCGTCGGTGAACTGGATCTTCCCTCCAAGAATATTGAAATGTCATTTATGTGTATGATGTTTTATTGTCATTGTAATTGATGATGAAGATTGGAATAAAAAACTTTTTATTAATATATATTGTTTATTTATTTTACATTTTAAAATAAAATTATATTCATACAATATCTTATTTAAACAATATCAGATTTATCTATCTAAGAGTTGAAGTGGTTGGGAAATCCTAGCCATTTGACGAACAATTTATCGGTGTGATTTTTCTTGCGTTGTTTAAGGATCTTTTCTACTAGATAAATGCCAGGACTGCTTGTTTTATGTAGTTCTGACTCGTAAAAACACCCTTTTATAGACTGGCCTTCTAACGATTCCATGAAGTATGTAGGTGGATTTGTAACGTTAACATTTACAATTTTAAACAGTTCAGTTAACTAAGAGGGCGTATATCATTTCTAGAATAAGCTTTTGTACTTGCTAATATGCACAATGTCACCATGGAAAACTTAAATTTAGGTACAATTTAAAATAACCGTATGCTTTAATTTGCTTTTCTTCTTGCACATCTGCCGGCTTTATTCCAATGGTGCAATGTTTCGAATGGTTATAGGCTTTTTTTACTGCCGATAATATATGTATCCATTTGTAAGATCCTCTTGCCGAAAATTGTTTATATAAATTATTTTTAAGAGTTCTTATGACTCGCTCAACAATTACAGCTTTCTTTGTGATGTAAATGTAATAATGATTTATATTATATTTTTCATCAGAGCTTGAAAGTTTGTATTACAGAACTCCTTTCCTTGATCACTTTGCAAATTTGTTGGTGTATATGATGGCTCTTGAATGACGCTTTTCATTGAATTAGTAACTTCTATACCTGTCTTGTTTTTTATCGCTTTGGTAAAGACAAATTTAGAATAGCAATTTAGACAGACCAAAATTAACGAAAACCATCGTTTTCATCAGCATACTGTTGCATTTCAGCCAAATCAATTTTCCACAAATCTCTGTATCTTCTTATACGTCTTCATATAAAATTTTTTCTAGGCATTCTACATAGTTCCTTAATAATTTTGTTTTTTTCTAGACTAGGCTTTATATTATTATTAGTAATATTAAAGGTTGCAGATCGAAGGAAGAACTGAAGAATATCCTTAAATATTGAGCTTAATATATTATACGTTCTTCTCTTAATTCTTCTATGATTGACATAATTTCATTTTCATGTCCAGTGTGTCCGGCCACTTTGGAACTCCACAACAAACTTAAACGGTCTACCAACTCTTTAGCTTTGTTCCAGAAGACATATTGAAATGTTTTCTAAGATAATTTCTTTTTGTGGGTAACTGTAGTTTTTCGGAGAGATTTTTCTTGTAACATCACCACTTAATTTTGTGTCCATCATCAGGGATTTAATAATTCGTAAATATTTGTTCCATTTGCTCTCAATTTTTATAATTTTTGTAGGCAGCGCTCGTGGATTCCAAAATTTCCATATATGTTGAAAGTACATTATAACTTAATTGTGTTTCCTTGACTAAACTTAGAGGTGTTTTTAGAAATAACAAGTCATAAAGTGTCGGTGATCCATCGTATTCTGCAACATTTTTCCCCTTTTTGTATAAGGCAATATTTCCATTTGGAAAGCGCACCTCTAAGTTACCAATAAAATTTTTAGTACGATCTGTTTTGGAATCAAAACATAAACCATATACATTATCGTATAGAGATGATTTTAAACGTAATCCTTTCAGATGTGCGTTCAGAGTATCGAAAGTTGCGGTGTCAGCGGATGCGAGAGATATATTACTTGATGTCGACGGTGTATCAAACACCGATTGGCCAAGATCCTCTTTTGAAATGCGATGCTGCTGCTGCTGAATAGGTGTGGAGGTTTGAAGGAATGTGTAAGTTGGGGAAAACCAGAAATTTGAGTCGATCGCGCTGATGTACTGGGACAGTTGTTGTTGACGTTACTTTACCACATCAGATATAGTTGTCAACGGCTTAGAAATTGGCTCATAAAATTTTTCCAATTCCACCATATTTAATTCTTTAGCCGCTTTAATTTGTTTAAATTTTTTTCTAACGGCATTGGTAGCTTCCACTAGTTTTAAGTCTGTCGCGTTATTCATGATGTCAACAAAGGACGTTTCAACTATCAAATGAATGCTTTCTCTTATTATTAAAGTAATATAAAGCTATCAAATCCTTTGCGGTATCTTCCCGATTTCACATCACTGTCTTTATCAATTACTAAGAATCCATACTTATTATCCCAACATTTTGAGCACATTTCTTGAAATTGAGTAAAAGTTAGATCCGGTGAAACGTGGTGGGAAAATATGTGTTTCATATTCAAATCATCTTGCTTAAACATAATAATAAAATTGGCATTGTCTCGCACAAGCTGTTTAGGCACTCGTGAATATGTTTGCGCTAGGTAAAAGGAGTCGATATTTTTATGACGTCCCATACTAAAGCAACTTCTTATAACATCTTGATTTTCACATATAACATCATCAAAGATAAATATCAAGTTTGGTTTTGCATCGGACAGTTCCACAATATTACTGGAATCACTAAAAGCATAGTAGCCTAAACCTTTGATGGGTGCTAAAATTTTCCTTAAATACTCATATTTCGGTTGATACAGAGATTTCGAGTAAATATAGACATTTTCGAAACGTAGCCCAAGCGGGTGTGTAAGCATCGAAATCATGACATTAGTTTTTCCACAATTAGACGGACCAATTAACAGGCCCCGAATAGAGGAAGGAAGTAGAGGACCATGTTTCTTCATTATTTTCTTGTCAAATCCAAGTCCGACTTTTTCATCGAGATTATCAATAGGTAGCTTTTATTTAAGATTGATAACGCGCATCGTAGGAAAATTTGATATTTTATAGGCAAATTTTCACAAAAACTGTCATTCAGATGTCGAGGGTCAAACGAAGTGGACGGTCTTAGGTTTCCAATAAAACTGGACATGGTAGTGTGAATTCGTTAATAAATAAATTACCATTCGAGATACATATTCCCGGTTATCAATAGTGCGGATCAAGGACAAAAGTAATAAAACGTGTAACAAGAGATGATCCGGGCATTACTCCTTTAGATGCCGCATGCAAAAAACACGATTTAGCCTATTTACATAACAAAGACAACATAAGTGCGAAACCTCGAGCGGATTACGAACTCGAACAAAGTGCTTGGAATAAAGTAAAATCGAAAGATTCCAGTTTAAGTGAAAAAACAGCAGCTTGGTTAGTTACAAACATTATAAAGGCAAAACAGCGTTTTGGTATGGGTGTACGTACCATCATCATCATCATTACCAACAAAAAAAAAACATCTAGTAAAACACTCGTCGTACAAAAGGGAAAGGTGTCAATAAAAGTCGACATGTTCGTAAAGTCAGTTTCGGAACAGCTATTCGACAAGCAGTTCGAATGAAGTTATTAAAAACCGGAAGAAAAAATGTGTTGGAAAAAAATCTCATGAATGCATCTAAAATATCTTTGTCGGCAGTACATAGATCAGTAAAAGCGGCAGATGGCAAAAGAAAGGTTCGTACACCGAGAATAATACTGATTCCTAAAACTGGCGTAATATTACCATTAATATCAATTTTTGCCCAGTTATCAGCTTTGGGTTCATTAGCCGGTGGGGCAGCGGGAATTGTGCGTACTGTAAAAGCTGTAAAAAAAAACAGTGAAGATAAAACCGGTGTCGGCCTGTATTTGAATCGACAGGAAATAGGCATCTTGTAAAGGAATGGGATTATTTTTAAATCGTAGATCAAAAAACGAATTGAATCCCTACCTCGAAGACCACTATCTAACATCGACATTGAAAAATATCCCAAGAAGAAGAGAATAGACACTTTCTAGGTGTTTATATAAGGTATTCATTACCCAGACAAGGTCATCGACGATACGAAGCAGGTATATTAAATTTGGATAGTACATCCAGTGCAGGGACTCATTGGGTAACTTATAGAAAAAACAATTCTAAAGTAACATATTACGACAGCTTCGGCGATTTATCCCCACCGATCAAATTGGTGCATTATCTGCAAATGGGATCCGAACCATCAAAAATTATTTACTATACGTACGATCGCCAACAGGATTTTGGAACAGTCTGGTGTGGACATTTGTGCTTAAAGTTTCTTGTCGAATCATCAGCGTAAAAGATGTTATCATCGTCACCATTAACACCGCAAATGGATCGCAACAACTATACCAAAATGTTACGATCACGAAAGCATTTCATCTAGCCGGTGGATTAAGGAAAATGACCGTGAAACATCTAGAAAACATGCCCAAGGATTGCATTTGCCCCAAATAAAATTCCATTCGTTTGAGATAAGTTGCCCAAGCACTTCAAAAAAGATATCGATATATCAGTGCGGATGCAAACATTATTCCAGCAGTAATTTAAACGAGGATACGGGTGATGACAGTCTTACGTCTAGAAAAATATTTTGTTGTTATTGCAAAATCAGCGATGTGCGTATAAAAGCAGAAAATAGATCATCAAAAACATTACTATATAATGCAGTGAGAAAATGTGTGAACATGAATGTTTTTAAATGTTGTCGTTAAGAATAAAACCGAGACGTGGGATGTTTTAATGGTTAGTCATGTCCTATACGTTCACGCTAACAGGACATTCGAGTGTCTTAAGCTCTGATTTTTATCCACCCACTGAATTGCATACAGAAAACAAATATGGTCTTGCATTGCTGGGATTTTACACATACCATTCAAATTTTAATATAGATAAATGTAATAATAAATTTGCCTACATGAAGGAGGGTTACACCACCGAGCAGATTCCACCTGGGGTCTGTGAAATAGAATAGGCAAAGCGATGTCGGAGACTTTGAAGAATTCGACTGAAGAAAAGAATGATGGAATTTTTTCCTTAGTCGCTAATAATAATACGTTGAAATGTGAACTGAAATCCTAATATACCATTGATTTCCGGGGAGAGGCGAGTATTGGTAAAATGCTAGGATTTAATTATACAGTGTTAAAAAGAGACAAAAATCACGAGTCAACTGAAATGGTAGAAATAATCAAAGTACGCATCATATGCGTGGATTGTAATATAATTTCCGGAGGATATATGAATTCTGTAGAAGGTCATACCTTATTCGAATTCGATATCGACGTGGAGCCCGGTTACAAAATCAGTAAAGAACCACAAAATAATATTTATATGCCGTTAATGCCGGAAAGGCGTCAGTTTATCGACAACATTACTCTTCGCATCTTGGACGATAGCGGTGATCTAATCAATTTTCATGGCGAGAAAATTATCGTGAAATTGGAATTGAAGAAACTTTCATAGAAATGGGTTTTTGCTTCAATCATCGATTGTGTATGCTGTCGACTAAGATTGGGGAACCTCCGAAACATAATAAAAGTAAAAGAAGAGTTAACGTCAAGGTTAGTCGTCGTCCAGACATTAGATCACAAACATCTCAACAGTTATCTGCCGAAGACTATAAATTTTTAAAATCAATCGGTCTTAAAGTGTAAAAATGATTTCCACCACCAAGGATAAAAAAGAGGTTTTTTCCGAACCCATCTTGGACAATTCCATTATTAGTCTAGAAGAGCATACGTATAAACCATATGGATCTCCATCATTCAGCAACTCCGATGAAGTCCGTATGGCCATTAATTTTCAACATATTATACTGGATATCGCCGAAAGTTACATATATATCGAAGGAAAATTTAAACCCATAGACGCAATGAAAAGCTGGCCTCGCATTTTTGTTCAATGAAATTCGCTACGAAATGGGAGGTAAGCAGGTCGCCGTGGTTCGTAACCTGGAGTTACCATGACATTAAAAACCATGATTTCATTCGGAAGTTTGCAAGAAAAATCACTCGTGAGATGCGGATGGGGTCTCGACGAAGCAAACCAAGATATTGTAGACACGGCAAGTAACGTATTCTCCGGGAAATTACCCTTAAAATATCTTATAGGATTCACCGAAGATTATACAAAAGGTGTTTTCAAGAGCTTATTCTGATTATAGCTCGTACTTTTACCAATTTCTAGGTCGGCGAAGTAGACGCCGAAATTAGCATCGACAAAATCGAATGGAAAATTCATCAAATCGTTCCAGACGACAAACAAAAATTGAGAATATTGTCTCGCATTAATAAAGGTGGAAACAATGCCAGTATTCAAATGGCATATCGTAAATGAGATCTGTACGAACTGCCAGCTTTAAAACAAACTTCTTCCGACATATGCGCCTTGAGAATGGGCACAAGTCTAAAAAGACCGCGCTATATCATCATCGGATTTCAAGACAGTAATAATTGCGACAAAAAAGAAAGAAACGCAACCCAGTTTGCCCACGCCGATGTATGCCATATTACACTATATCTGAATGCAACCGTTTATCCCTACGAAAGATGGAATTTAAATTTCGCCAAGAAACTATACGCAGTACCCTCTTACAATTATGAAAACTTCTAAAGCAGCTGGGCCCGAAATAAACGACCCGATGATAACGTTCGTCGAATATATGAAAAACCCCTTTTTTATTATCAATTGCAGTCATCAACCAGAGGCTATTAACTCATCGCCCGTTGATGTGAAATTGGAGTTCTAAACCAGAAAGAAGAAATTCCCCAAAGACACCAAAGTGTACGCATTAGTTATTCACGATTCATTTTTTAGTTATAATGTATTAAACGGTCCTGTGACCAACATATCTATATTTTAATGTAATTATCTATTATATGTAACACAAAATAATGTTAAAATGTGGTACGTCAATTAATAAATTTGTAAAAAGTCAAGTAGCAGTTTTATATTTATTTGAAACCCAATAAAAAAAAGTGCATTTCCTTAAGAAGGGAGTACGGGTGTTTAGATAATAGGGGTTGATTAAGTGGAAAAAAGTACTTGGATAACGCAATAAAACATTTTTTTTGGGGAGAATATGAAAAGAACGGTTAGGAATAGGGAAAAAATTTATAGGAAAAAATTATAGAAAAGTCGAGTACTATAAGCAAGCATTTTTTTCCAACAGTAATAAAGTAAAAAAATAATTTTTTCAAAAATTAGTAAAAATGGTGAATGCTCGTTAAAGTTGAAGATTTGGAGCAAAACAATACTAGGAAATTAGAAAGAAAATTTTTTTCTACATTTTGTAGGATTTTTCAAAATTCGAAAAGGTGGAATTTGAAAAAAGGGGTTAAGAAAGTTAGTACTTTGGATATTTTTAAAGCGCCGTAGCTCGGGAACCGCTCAAGATAGAGAAAAACTAAAAACACTTTAATTACCTAGAATTTTGAGGAGAATGCAACGGTGTAAAAAAATTATTTTTTTTTTGGAGGAATAAGGCGAATGCGCACTAAAGTTTAGAGAAAAACGGTATTGGGAAATTTGAGAGAAAATTTTTTTCTACATGTTATAGTATTTTTCAAAATTCGGAAAGTAGAAATTTGAAAAAAAGCGTTCCGACAAGTTAAAAATTTGGAATTTTTAAAGCGCTGTAGCTCGGGAACCGTTCAAGATGGAGAAAAACTGAAAGCACTTTTATTACCTAGAATTTTGAGGAAAATACGATAATGAAAAAAAATTGAAAAAAAACAAATTGAGGCTAAAAAAATCTAAAAATCAATAGGAAAGAAGCTTATCCACCGGACTGGGTTGTCGGAAAGTTGTAGGGAACGTTTTTTTCTTTTTTTTAAGTTTCTCCTCGTCTTCCACCACCCGCCCACCCAGGGAGGCCGAAAATCGATTTTTGATGGTTTTAGCGCTATTGGGCGGTACCTTCACCATTTTTTTGACAATTTTTGGGTTATCAACTTATTTATTTCCGGTTACAGAAATTCGAAACACTTTTTTTTGATTCTAGAGGAAATTTCACAAAATATAAATATTTTTCCAATTTTTTATCATTACCGGTTACGACGCCACAACCCGCCCAAGATGCGGCACATTTTTTTTTTTAACGATTCGGGAAAAATAGTGTGACATCCTACAACACTTCCTTATTACGATTTCATCAAAACATTTTCAAAATTTTCCTTAGGTTTTTCTAAAATAATTAAGATATATGCATGTTTAGCATTATTTGTAAATATGTAGCAAAGTAATGGTTATGAATATCAAAATATTGGAAAAATATAGAGGAAGTTTAGTACATTATTTTAGAAAAGTAGAGGGGGTAGTTTGTGTCTAAAAAGCAGAGATAAGGTGATTTTTAATGTAATGTCATTCTCAAACATATATATTGCATATATGCACACCAACTTACCCCCTCGACCTTTCTTAAGTATATATAGGGGCGGTATTCGAAATATTTTGTGCCTGGAACATTATGCATGTGTGCGGGGTGCAGGGGTACAGCACCGTCATCTTTGGCACCGCCCGCAGTGCCAGCACCGACGACACCGCTGACATCAACAGCCACGGCGACACCGCCAGTGCGGCTTTGGAAGTCCGAGGTCCAGGTGCAGCCAAGAAGAAGACTACACCTAGATCGATGTTACTATCGTTGGGTATTGCTCCACGGTGACACTCGTTCCTCCCCCCCCCCCTAGTCTTTTTAGCACCACAAAAATGTTCCTTTTCAGCACCACATTATATTTTGATCGGAGTTTAGTAATCGTCATTTATGCGGCGAGATATTCGTTTAATGACGATTTGTCTCGTCGCTTAAGTGTCAAGTTTCTATTAATATTTTTTAATGTATTCTTCACGAAATGTTAGGAATTAGTCTTATTTTCTAAGCCAAAAAAAAATCAAATTCCGTGTTTTAAGTTTTTGAAAAAATCAATAATTCTATCAGCTCTTACCAACACACAACATTTAGAACGAGCTGGTGGGGTGAGGGTAATTCTATGTAACTGAAGCCGGACCAGTTACAAAGTCATTGATAACAACTCCACCGTTGAAGGACCGTGCGACTCTGCAACACCATAAAGAATCGCATGTTTCTGCCACACAAAAAAACTGTCCTTTCCAGGATCACAAAATACGTTAATCGTAATTTTAATTGGTTATAATACTTTCTAACCAATATTTTTTGTTTGTTTCTTAAAAAAAAAACATACAATATTGAGATGGAAAGTATTAGAAGTTCTGGCGACAGAATCTGGACTTCTTAAACCGAATCAGTTAGCATAGTTGTAAATATAATCACTTTTTTTACTACCTAATCTTATGCGGGAAAGGCCCTATATAAAATAAAACACCAAAAAGTATATTTTCAAGCAATTTTTTATTCTATATATAAAAATATATATAAAAATATATTTAAAAACATTTGTTAAAATATAAAAATATTTTTTATGAAACATTTTTTTTATTAATCTACAAAATACATTTACAAAATATATTTGCAAATTTAATACTGTAAATTATAAATTAATACTTATAACTGCTTAACACCTACTACACAACTTATCAAAGTCTGCTATTTTTTTTTATACCGCTCACCCGAACTTTTTCTAACTATTAATTGCTTCTGTATTTCCAGTAATTGTTTTTCAAGTTCAACTATCGCATTTTCACTTACTTTGATAATTAAGTCTTTTTTCACTCTTAACATGTCTGATAGTTTCGTCTTTTGTGAGCTGGTAAAGCCTTTAGCCCACTCCTGTTGAGATGTCCCAGAACATTTTGATCAGTTTCGTTTAGTGACGAAGGAGATGAAACATTAGATGCTTTCTCGCCTTCATAACACTGCTTAAACCGCCTCTTTAATGGTTTGCGACATCTCAATATTGGAGACAGTGGCGCATCAGTCTTCATTGGTGAAGACTACCTCCGACACTTCCTTTACACTGGCCGGTGTTGGTGGAGTTGGTTCATCCTCGTCTTCAATTACCTTGACTTCGACGGACAAAGGTTCTGTCGGTCACGGTGGTGGTGATGGTGTTGACAAGAAATCGGATAACGGTGCGGGCGTCTTTGGTTTCTTAAAGGTAAATTTCTTTCTCGACTGTCCTACACCTTTAATCGCCGAATAAAATGTTGTTTTATCGGCGATTTCCGATTTCGGCATAGTCAACAGCTTCTGAAATTTTGAAGCTTTTGGAGAAGTTGCCCGATTTATACGCGACGCTTTTCGCACAACCACATCACTTAGAACTTTTATGTTCGGCTTCTTCTCCTCACTCCAATTTTGAAGAAATACCGCCGCCGACTGAACCAACTCTTCATCTGGACCATCGTTGAGGTCTTCGGCATCCTCTTGCTCCCTGTGCCAATTCTCGAACACCCCTGGAGTTAAGACTTCCAGACCACTCATGTTCTCCAACATATCTTTCTGAGATCCGCAACTTACATTAAGCCCGTCCAAGAATGAGCTTACGATTTGCGCTCTTGAAGGCATCTTCGATTTTTTCTTACTTTACTTAACTTCGACTTGCACTTACTACTACACTGTTTGCTGTTCTGACGAACTGTGAAGAGTTTTAGCCAGCAAGTTTGCTTTTATGCCTATTTCCCGCACTACACCACCTTTATTCCTTTTGTTTGATGCATCAACTACAATATTTAAACTTGTCGAATGTCGAATGCAAGCCAAGGCTAAGGCCAACGTAACCGGCAATGCGTCGTTTCCAAGGTTGTACTTTTCAAGGATTTTTTGTCCCTGTCAAGGTTATTTTAAAAAGTAACATATAAATATAGTACAAAACTTGTCAGATGCAAGGCCAAGGTCAAGGCCAACGTAACCGGCAATATCAGGGTCGTTTTCGAGGTTGTAGTTTTCAAGAATTTTTTTGTCCCTGAAAAGTACAACGTATTCAAACATCATGTTGCCAACCGATGAACAACCTGGTGAAGCAGCCAAAATATACAGGCATATACCAAGCTGGCGGAATGATCTTACATACGATTTCAACTACATTGACCTTCTCAGAGTCAAATTTGTACAATGCGGTTTTTGTGGACTAGTTCATTACCAGTTCAAGAACATTAATCAACGAGCCATCCAGAGGAGAAATTGGGTCATAGAAGAAGCTTGCCTGTACAGAATAAATTAACTTATGAATTTTATTTCTTTATTTTTTTTATTTTTTTTCCTTGTTATATTTTCATTTTTTAATAATAAAAATAAAGTGAATTTTTTTTTGTTATATTTTCATTTTTAACAATGAAACAATAGTAAAGTGAAGGTATGTGTATTTATTAAACATCACCTAAAATACGTTTTGCAATCCATATTTTTCTGCATTTTTTGTTTATTAATAATATACAACCGTATATTAGGGTGAAATGTAATGGTTTAAAATCAGGCTCACATAACAATGACAGAAGTAATCACTATTGATAAGTTCGGCCGCAAAAGAAAATTTAAGGATTTTAACTTTAAGCGCGGACCTTCAGGAACAGGATTTAAACTTACACCTAATGGAGATTACGACATGGGTAGCAAAAGATTGTGCTACTTATCGGAACCTCTTGAAAAAGACGATGCGGCCACACGAAGTTATGTTGATAATAACATTACTCAGTGTGTGCAGGATACGTAGAAAGCTGTACATGACTCAACAATTGTTATTGAAGATATATTCAGAAACCAACTTGAAGGTTACGTATGCAAGAAATTAATTGAAACCGGTCAAGAACTTAGAAGATACATTGATGATACTGTTATTGCAATATATGAACTTAGACAAGACGAACTGCATGATGAACTTAATTCTAGAATGTTGAAATTTGAAAAGACTGTGAAGGATCTTAATAAAACTGTTCTATTTTAAACATTTACTCGTTGACCTGTGCGTTTAATTTACTGTTTAACAAATTTTTCAACAATAACTTTGCCGTTTGTTATGTGTCAATACTTCATTATATTTATAATTTTAAAATAAAGGTTGAATAAAAAGCAATCAAATTATGAATACATGTTTTTTATTTTAAAAAAAAAGTATAGAAATTACAATACTACCGTTATATATTAATGATGTATATTCAATGGAACTAATAAAACCAATACAAATAATGAAATGGATTTTCTAGATTACGTGCTGTCCTGACTTAGAAATGATTCCAACACAGTGACTAAATTTGCTAAATTTTCTCCTGGGTCTGTTTTGTAAAAGTCTATGTCTGCATGTCCCCAAGGCAGAGTTTTGATTGAAATGGGAATTACATAACGCTTATCATCGCTATGTGATAATGCTACTTTATTTATTATGTCGGTATAAATGTTATGTAATTCACTTCTAAATGCCTTCATCTTTCTTAATATCAAACCACCCGTTCAACAATTCTTTGGTAGTCTTCCTGATGAAAATCTTTCTCGATAACAGATTTTTTGATACCTTTGGCTTTTTTAAATAAATATTGATGGACTTTACTTAATAAGCCTTCGCGCCGGTACCATAAAAACGTGTTATCGCGTCACCAGGAAATTGATCTTTCATTCTACTAACTACAGAATTACTTTTAATTATGTTGAAATTATTTATTTCGGGGTAATTTGATGTATCAAATTTTTCGGGGTTTTCTGATATAGTTTGATAAAAGTTTTCTGTGTACACTTTTAATATAAGCGTGTCAGTATCGGTGTAAAGTAACGAAGCATCATTGCCAAACTTGGATTTAATAAAATTATAATAAAAATCGTATATTACAGTCTTTGATATATCTAAATGGAAAATCCGATATAAATTGGTTTAATGTATAATATTTTAACTTTATTCATATGTATTGCAACAAAATTTTCGGTAAATATCGAACTACGATTGAAATTGGGGCGGGATATTAGTTATCCAGCTCCACTTTTGCCTACACTGTTTTCCCAATGCGTTACTAATTTTATATCCTTCCGATTTTCCATATTTTTCATAGATTTGCCAAATATCGCGTTATTTTTTAATTTAAAAGTGTCTTTCGCAAATTTTGTGGTGGCCTTGTTACGTAAATTGGTATTAAAATCAATATACATTTTTAGCCATTTTGATTGGTTATACTGTAATACTCGATGAGTTTGCCGTTGGCGATGGCTTGTTTTAAAGTTCTATAGTGTACAATGTATTTTCTCTAATCTTGTACATGCACATCCACTTCCAAAACGTAGCCATGTAAACTATCATCACCAACAGCCATAATATTTAAACTGGATATTTCGCCCTCTGTTAACCATCGAAAATCACCATATGGTAATGCTTGTGACATACTATGACCATATAGATTTGTAGCATCAAGATATGTTATAAATGAAGATGGTTTTGTTGGGTCATAGTCTGGTAAATAAATATTATTAGCGATGTGCTTCATTTCTGTACACTGGCTTATGCCGCCGCGTATACCTTTCTTAAAAAAGTGTATCATGTCTATATCAGTTAAGAGCTCTAGCTCTATCTTAGTCGTATGCAATATACAGTCAAATGACAAACTTGGAAGGGTATAGTAGTGTGGCGGATCCAATTTTTCGAAACTTAAACAATTATTCCTAAATTACACAAAAACATCGCACAATACCAACACATCTGATTTTAAATACACGTCTGAGTAGTCCCCCAAAATTTACACCCAAACAAGCACCATACTTCTTTTGCTCGACTATAGCTTTCATCACTAAGGTGTTCCTCCCGTAAATTATCATAAAATTGATCTTCACTTGGAAGACATGTATTTTTCATTTTTTCTATAGAATCAATAAAGTTATAGGGAAAAACACCCTTTTGACGCATCAAATTAAATTGTTTGATATTTGAAAAATCTTTCCGCGTTTCAATTAAATCGTCATCGTTTAAACTGCTGCCTAAATTTTCCAAAGACGTTGAAAGAAATTTAAAACTGTCAATGAACCTCAACTTTATATATTTCCTCTTGACTTTTCCACATTTATTATCAAAATACTCGTGCACATAAATGCTTGTGGTATAGGATATGTACTTTTCTTTACGCTGAGCCAAAACATCAATTTTATCCCCATATTTACATAACTCTTTTATAAATAAATGACTGTCGTAGCCGCTTAAGTTATGAAATATGATAGGGATAAAAGAGGGTAATTTATAATTAATTAAACTCCCTTTTTTCTTCAGGCGTTAACGGTTTCATAGGCTTAGTGTCTTTTAAATATCTGTTATATAGAGCCCTTAAATCACACTCGATACGATCCACAAAGACTTGAGCTGCATTATTTCCCGGAAATAGCTCAAATTTCGAAATTGAGTCGTCAAAAGAGCATTTTATTAAATAAACAAAACAATATGGTTCATGTTTAAAACTTTTTACAGTTTAAGAATTTTGTGGGTATGGTTGTACCGTTTCTACAGGCTTTAAAACAAATTCGAAATTTGCATAAACCACGAATGGAACGCGCATTTGCTTTTCTATACCCTCGAATTTTAAAATATTTTCAGGTACACTCTTTCCAAATTTATTAATTTTTAAATCCACTGAGGGTATTTTCGTGAAAAGGTGGTTACAATTGTAGCTTTGATGTAAAGTTAAAGCTGACGGTGTACGAGAATTAGTGAGGCAACCATCACAAAAATATATTTTATGTTGTTGATAACTAATTTGACTTGAAACTAAGCGTGACATATCCTTAATCCAACAATAATGACTTTTTGAACAAGTCGTATCACAAAAATCTTCACCGTCATATTTACTACTACAGTCTTTTGTAATTAACAATAAATTTACATGTCTATCCAACTTTCTTGACGCATCCCTCAGTGGACCAATAACTTCATCTATTACTTTATTATTTTCGTATTTAGATTGGAGACCGTATACGTTAATGGAAATGTTGTTCATTTCCTCAAATTTTTTAATGTCACGTAATTTTACTGGAAAATCCATACCTGTTAAATTTAGCACTCTAGAAAAGTTGGGATAGGATGTCAGGTGTGAAGACGCTACTGCTAGCGGAACCAATGCTGATGTTACAGCCCACGCAAATCAAAATTCTTCCTGGTTGTTCACATTGACGGCAGCTCCTCTCTTTTCAATAGAACATGGCAACTTGATGTATGATGAGCCACTCATAGCCGTATACTTGTTGATACTGACTTCCAAGTATAAAATTCGCACAAGAGCCCATCCTATAACACGTTTTGATTTTAACATACCTGAATCTTTCTCTTCAAACTCTGTCGCCTGCGTTTTTATTAATTCGGTGAAAGAATGATAAACGGCATCCAAATTACTCTCTACAGTAATTATTTGATTAGCAGGGTTGAAGGATTTCTCACTGAATATTTCTTGTGATGGAAGCATGTACTCGCCAACAGCTGTCATGTTAACTTTTAAAGCGTGATGCACACGTAATACATTATTAACAAGTTCCACCACCTTCGATTTAATGTCTGCAAAAAACATTACAAAATCGGAATGCTCCAAATCACCGTTAACCCGATAGGTTTAAAGTGCTATTATTATTATTTAAGTGAGGTTTATAAAGATGTGCCAACAACTCGTGAAAACATGAAGCAGCGGATCAGAAATGCTTGTGCCAAAGTAACTCCGGAAATGCCCCGCTGTTGTGTGCAATTTTTGGAAGTGTGGGTCAATAAGTGTATTGAAGTTGAAGGCAACTATTTTGAGCACTTATTGAAATAAATTGTTATGAAACCTTTAACATGATCATACAAAATGATGAGCGGCGAGGAGACTTATAGAAAACAAGCACTCTGATGGTGAGAGACGACGGGACTCACCGAAAACAAGCACCCAATGGTGAGAGGCGAGGGGACTCACAAAAAACAAGTACCTCGATTATGAGAAGCAAGGGGACTTACCGAAAACAAGCACCCCGAAGGGAACAAAAACTGTTACGTCCAGGTCGTTGTTCGGGGGTAGTGCTAAAAGTGCACATAATCGTACAAAGTACAGTTTTTGAAATTAATGAATTTCTTCAAATAGCCCTGAAGGTCGAGATTAAGGTAACGTTATAGGAACTTTACAACCTTACAGTTTTAGTACGAAACATTTTATAAAATAATGACGTTGAGGGTCTTCATTTGACCTTAAAATGATCTTGATATTAGACCTTAACCTTGGTGTCGAGGTCATATCTGATGATGCAATTACTTTGCGCTTCAAATGATCTTGAAGGTCAGGTTATTTTCAAGGACACTACCACTTAACCCCGTGTCTTCCAACACTTTTTTTACGAAACATTTCACGAAACACGGCGTATTTAACATTAGAATAACCCTGATATTTAACTTTCCCTTGAGGTCAAGGCCATATTCCATGGTAAAATTCCTCGCCCTTTTCTTTCCCGGGGTTGAAATAGGGGGTCCCATTTAAAATTCTGAAGCTGACCTTCAAATTACTTTGAAAGGCAAGGTGAATTTCATTTTCAAGATTACTACTTGTTAGTCCCCTGCCACCACTCAAGATAAATACCGCACCCTGTATATTAAAAGCAACATTTAATGTGGAAATTATTAATGTCTTAATGTATTTAAAAATGAGGTGAGGTGATGTTTTACTTTTGTCACTTTTTCGTTAAAATAATCATAATCGTGAAAACGTAACCTCGAATTAAAAGAAATGTTAAAAAGCAACATAGTTTTTGCGTTATTAATTCATGATAGTCGATAATATTTTATGTTGTTTTTATTTCCTGATTTTCCACTAAACGAGCCAAGAGTAATAAATTCGAGAAATCACGCCAACATTTTATGTCAAATTATTTTCTATTAAACCATGTGGAAAGTCACAGATTGTATTTATTTTATGTACAAAACAGATTGCTCAGAACGTTAACACAACATTTTGATTAATTAATTACGTTCATTTTCATTTAATTTAACAAAAATCCATGTGTATTTTATTGACAAACACAAGTCCTAAAATTAAATATAATGAGATGCTAGTTTACAAATATACCTATAAATATATTTTAAGTTTCCTACTTTTGAAAACTTTTTAATCATAAATTCTTATTCCAAAGTTCGTTGTCAGTATTAAGTTTTTGGCTTTCACCTGATAATTTATTGGAACTTCATGTATTTTCTACGAAGGTTGTTATAACGAAAGATTATGAAATTTCAATGGAGTGTCTGATACTAAACTGAAAAATTAAGGACAGAATACAAAATGGACATATTAGATAATAAAATTAGAAAAAAATATAAAAAAAAACTTCTAAAAGTGCGCTAAAAAGTGAAAAATAACTATACATTTTTATATGAAATTGAAATTTATTTAAGACAGCACCAAACTAATACCTGATAAAATGTGATTCGCATAAACGATTAAAAATATTTTATTTATAATTGCTTTTTTACCATAATTAGTATGTATGCCTTATTAGCAGTTATTTGTTTTATTTAGAAACAATTTGGCGCCGACTTCAAAAATTTCAATTTCATATAAAAATATATTTTTTTTTCACTTTTTAGCGCAATTTTAGAAGCCAGTTCAATTTTTTCTATAAAAATTTTATTTTTCGATTTTCAGTTTTGAATTCATTACAAGGTCCATAAATTATTTGAACTAAGTACTAATCGAGTTTAGTGGACCTGACTCCAAAGTGGCAAAAAATTATCCATTTTATCCAAAGTTATAAATCGCCCTAAAATGAACAATAAAAATTCTTTGATTTTTAGAGTTCTCCAAATACCAGTTTTGAATTCAATTGTTTCAAACAAATATTTAGTTTGTCATAGTAAATCCGCTATCTTAAATTTATTTTAGATTGGTAATATGGAGCCCCAAATTCTTCCAATATTGATATTTAAAGAACGTGAGATGTAAATTTTTTAGCCCGACATATTTTATCCTGCAGATTAAGTTTATATACGCCCCAAGAAATCCGCAATATCAATTTTAGACAAAACTGAAAAAAAGTAAAATTCTTATCTAAATCTAAACCCTTCAAAGCCCCCTAGTACCCGTTTTGGACGAAATCTGGAAATTTTAAATTTTTGGCCATCATGTTGCATCTGACATATTGAATTTTCTTAAAATAATTTTATATTCGCTATTTACATGCTCAGTCCCATCTTTGAACAAAATCAAAAAATGTAAAAATTTGGTCTGCTATATTGGATTCGGCATATTTATTCCTGAAAAAATAATTTAAAATTTATAATTTACACCCTCAAGAACCCCCTATATCTGTTTTCAAGAAAATCGACAGATGTAAAATTTTTAGGATCCGCCAAATTGAGTTTTTCAAGAAATATTTAAATTCAGAATTAACACTAATAAAAATCCCCCAATACTGATTGTAGACAAAATCGGGAGATGTGAAATCTTTAATCCGCCATCTTCGATCAACCAAATTTAATTTTTTTAAAATAATTTCAGATTTGTAATGTGCGATCCCCCAATTGGATCCGCCATATTGATTTTTTTTAAATAATTTTAGATTCAATATGTGCGATCCCGAAAACTCCCCCATTACAATTTTGGAGAAAACTGGACAAAATTAATTTTTTTGTCATATTGAATCCGCCACATTGAACTTTAAAAAATAATTTCAGATTCGTTGTGTACGACCCCGAAAATTCCCCCATATAAATTTTGTAGAAAATTGGGCAAAATTGTTTTTTTTTTCGCTATATTGGATCCGCGATATTGAATTAAAAAAAATTTTTAGATTCGTTATATGCGATCCCAAAAACTCCCCATACCAATTTTGGAAAAAAACGGACAAATTTAACTTTTTTGGCCGACATATTGTCAGTGCTATCTTGGATTTTACTGCACGAATTTCTTCCTAAATAATACGGAATCACCAGAGCAACTTCTTGAACATAACGTAAAAAATTTTATTCAAATCGTAGCACAGTTCTGGAGTAATCGATGTACATATATAAAAAAAAAACATAGTGGTCGAATTGAGAACCTTTTTCTTTTAGAAGTTGGTTAAAAATAGATGTTCGAAAACATGTAGTAAGTCTTAAATGGAGATGGCAGGAAGGTATTTCAGGAGACTGTCCAGCTAATTGTAAAATGGAAGTTGCGGTTGGGATGACCTCACATACTATGAAAGGATGACATATTGTGAATTAGTGGTCTTGTCTGAATAAAAATCACAGAACTGTGGTATCAAATTAAGAATAGGCTTGGAGGTCTATATTGGACGCTGGATGGATGAAGACCTGGGCTTACACTTATAACGTCCTTTTAATCGAGAAGAAAAGCGGCCCTTCCATAAGGGCATTTTCTTGTCATTAGCAGTTTTGCATCAGTATCTAGATATGTATCGAACGACTAACGCTCTTGGGCGCCCTCTTTTGGATTACCGTGGTTCAGAGCCCGCTAATCATGTTAGTTTCTGATTGAAGACTGTCTACTAATAGGTTCTGAAATATTAAATGGACAGGAATTTCGAAACGAAACAAGCGGCTATAAACAACGAAGATGGTCGAGCATTCATACTTTACAAATTAATCTCTCTAAAGCTATTTAATTTAGGCATAAATAATACAACAAATATAGAACCGATTCTAGCGATAATGCACAACAATCGTTATCCACGGAACCATGTAGTAAGGTAATGAAACATTTTTACGAGCTTCGGTCGCGAAATAGCGGAAAGGTTAGATACAAAAAAGTACTTTTTTTATTTAGAAATCCACCCCAAGTCAAATTTGTCGATTTGGATAAATCTGTGCTTAAATTACTTGTAAATGTCACAGTTCATGTACATTACTGTAGCATTGTGGAATGGGAAGCGTGTTTTCAAGTATCTATTATTGTTAAAGTATAGGATATACTTAAACTAGTTGTGCTGACAAATGTATATGATAATCTAAATATAAATAGGGTTATAGCAAAGTTGGTTCCAAGATTGCTTTCTTTAAGAAAATGACAGGGTACGAGACTTGGATGCAGACTAGAATCTAAAAATCGGATACAAGTCTTCGTCCATAAAACAACATTTATCAAGATCTCCACCTAATCTTTAGCTGAAATGCTCATTATTACTGTTTTTTAAAGCATGCAAGAATTATTTTCGTTGCACACACATCCCGAAGCAACAGTTACCTACAGTAATACATTAACTAGATTACGTACGATTATTGATCAAAAACGTCTTAGTTTGTATTACAAGAATGTTCTGTTTTTTCTAGACAATACGCGAATTTACAAAACAGCCAAAGTTCAATCCAATGTGATACTAATTTACCATATGTCTTGGTTGAGCTAAAAATAGAACATTCGTATATTTTCTTTTAAGTAATTGCCAATTAGAAATGTTATTTCAGAGCATTTATAACAATGACTGAATATATATATATATATATATATATATATATATATATATATATATAAATAATCATTCAGTTAACAAAATGTCTACTAATTATATTAATTTGAATTTCAGGTGCTTCCCTCTGGGCAGTGGGATTAACAGGCCTGTATACCCGTATTCCAACGATACTAGATATGTTTCTATTTGGAGCTCTGATATCTGCCGTGGATCCTGTGGCTGTTCTAGCTGTATTCGAGGAAATCCAGGTCAACGAGATACTGTACATAGTCGTGTTTGGGGAGTCGCTGCTTAACGACGCCGTAACCGTAGTTCTGTACCATCTTTTCGAGGCTTATTCAGAGATGGGTCTCGAAAACGTCGAACCAACGGACGTGTTGTCCGGTTTTTTAAACTTTTTAATTGTTGCCTTAGGTGGCACTGTGATCGGTGTGACGTGGGGAACCGCCACAGCCCTCGTAACTAGATTTACAAATGAAGTGCGCGTTATTGAACCTATTTTTATATTTGTTATGGCCTATCTGGCTTATCTCACTGCTGAGATTTTTCATATGTCCGGAATTTTAGCGTGAGTATAGATTTTTCGAAATTATTATTTTCGTTTTATGCGTAGGAGTTTCTGCATGTCTAGTTGTAACTTAAAAAATAATTATTTTCGGTTTTTTCCTAAGTGCCATCTCTTAAAATCTATTATTTTATTGTACAGTAGGTAGTATATATTTTTAATAAATTTTTCTATTATAAATATTCAATATTATTGTACAGTAGACGTTTTCCCACAGCATGTTTTAAAAATCATAGTTTGAAATGATTATAGTTACGGTAAGTGGCTTTATAAGACATCAAAAAACCAAGAAAATTCCTTAATATATTAAATTTTTTTGTTCGTGTTTTATGATTTTCAAAATTTTATCGTAGATCAAAATGGCAGAGGCCAGAAATCAAAAAATTGTTTTTCGAGAAAAACTTGGCTGGTTTTTAATTAACAAAAAATTAACGGTGAGAAAAATCGAAAATTATTCTATTGACGACAATATTTATAAATTAAGGAGAAATTAATAAAATTTAGATAAAGTTATTTTGATAGATGTTGAGCAGGTTATTGCGTTGAAAAATACTTGTGCGTGATAAAAATAACTTTTTGACATTAATAATAAACTTGGCATTTGAATGCATTTCTAACATTTACAAAAACAAAACGCAAAATTAAAATAAAAAACGCTTTATCCACTATGAATATCTATTAAATAAACTTGTTTATGAGGAGGTCTATAGAAAAGGATCGATGTTTGAAACCATAAAGACCCTGAATATCATTTAATTTTTTTAACCCTTACAAAATTGTATTTCATCTAGAATGACCAAAATAATTTCCTAACGAACTACTATAATAAATGAGAAATGCATTTTTATTTGTAAATCAAAAATAATGCAATTCTAAATCAACCGAAAAACAATTTAAGATTTCATATCACACTTCAGCTGACCCAGTACAAGGAAAAGACACAATATTTTTTTTTGAATCCGACTCCTAGTCTAAATGCTGGCAAACAAATCTTATAATTAAGCCGAAATTCTAGTCGAGGCCTATGTAGTTTCTGGAAATAACCATTGTAACGTAAATATAGACTGAGACCGAAGTATCATCATAAGAATTCCTTTTGTACCTTTTTACTATGACACCCCCAGTGTAATAATATTCCTCCGACCTATTGTGACCAGTCTGTTGCCTTTTTATCCGGCAATTAGTAGATTTGCATTTTAAGTGTTGGCAATAGTGCTTGAATTTAGTAAAAGTAGCAATTGACGCTGCATATTCAATTTCTAATTTCCGTTTTATAGGATTATTCAGATTAACTATTGAAATTAAGTAACTTCTAAAATGTCACGACTGAATGTTAGAAGATAATTAAATGATAGTCGCCATCCAGTTAATTTTGTACGTTTAGAAATAGCAAAGGGAATTTTTCATAAAACGCAAAAATTTTTTTAAAGGTACCATGAAAGTTTGACCTTTTCGTTTTACTTAGTGAGTTAGTTTATTAATTACATACCATACAATTAATTGCACAGTATCGGCAGAATAGAATACTTAAAAAAAAACATGTATAAATACAATAGATATGAAAATAATGTACAAGTGCCACGATCGTCATCATTAATCAAACTATAAAAACAGTTTAGCAGGACAAGGTTCAATAAAGACATTAGGATTTTCTCAAATGGAAATTGTAGCATGAAAAGGGATCTCCATTTTCAAACGACGCACCATTTTTTCATTTCATTGTTATTCTGACATTTTCCATAAAAAGCTAAAAATCATTTTACAAATCACTACTATAAAATTAAAAGGGTTATAATATCAGAATTTTAAGTTATATATGTTTCTGAACTCAAAAATTGAAGTTGTCTTAATTAATATCAAACAGACAGTTCAGTTTATACAATACCACTATCGCTATCGTCAAAAAAAGATTAAATCAGAAAAATTTCACAATTGTGAAATTTTCTATATTTTCGGAGATATTAAAAAAAGTATAAATTAACAAAGAATATATTTTTTAAATATTTCATTAATTCTTTACTTGACAGAAAAATACTGTATTGTTTCTTTTCTATAAAATGATGTTATTTAAAAATTTACTGCAGAATTACCAATACCTTTAAATTTTTATAAATCAGGATCTACATTTGTCACTCCATTTTTTGAAACAAATTTTGCCTTAAATACAGCCTTCTTCGACGTTTTTAAATTAAATATTCTCAAGCGGTCTTATTTCCTTTTAGCTTTTACTCGCGAATTCGTCCACGTAAAACTGAGGAAACAAATAATAAATACAATTTTTATATGCAATAAGCAATTAAAAAATGCAACCTATATCACTCCTAACAACTTCCTCTTCATGTCCGTAATATTTCATTCAACCGTTTGGAAGATTAGCCCATACAGACAGACAGGCTCTTCAATTTTATTTATATGTATAGATTATGGTCCTGATTTCCATTTTATTCGTTAAATAAAACAATTTTTAACAGGACGGTGCCTCAGTATAGGCAGCATCAGATTTTTGGGCCGATTTTTAAATAAATTATTGATTGGTCCCATGAATTTTGTTTTCTAATGATCTGTATTTTACAGACGAATTTATCGTCGTAGATTGATTTGAATGATACATGGCTACATTTAAGGCAAAAAGTTGTTCCAAACGAATGAGTAAAAAATAGGTCCGTATTCACAGAAATTAAATAAATAGTGCTGGCTGTAAAAAATTTGATAACACCATTTTATAAAAAATAAAAGAGCTTTTGGAAAACATTTTCCTCCAGATATAAATAAAAAAGTTTTCTCTAACCTAGCCAATTTCGTACGTATTATTGTTTCAGAATAGCTATAGTTGTATCAACAATTTTATTTCTTTTAATGGGTTGCGGTCAATATCTTTACAGGGATTTAGGTGAAATTAAAGCATATTTGTCTTTTCACTAAAGTTTCGATTTTATTTAATTTAAACCATCTTCAGAGTAACTTTTTAATTTGAAGGATATTTACTTGAAAATAACTTATTTAACTAAAACTAACTATTTAAACTAATATTGTTTACATTTTTCTTAGGTGTAGTATTTATATAAAGTTCTGCGTGTATTGCTGTAGACAAATAGTTTGTTTTGGTAAAATTTGTTGTTTCCGAGTAAATATCCTTTAAGTTAAGAAATTACTCTGACGATGGTTTAATTAAAATAAACCGAAACGTTAGTATATGCTTCCACTTAAATTCATGTAAAGATATTGACCGCAACACATTAAAAGAAATAAAATTGTTGAAACTAACAAGCTCAATAACAGTAATATATAAAGAATAAAAGCTTTCACGGCTTTGCTCAAGTCTGAGATTTGGACCGTGTCAAATTGAAATGATTATTAGGCGTTTCGCCTACGATTGCACGAGGGATCTTCAGGAATCTTTATTCCAAGAGATTAGAATACTGAATGGCCATCGAGGCACAACAGCCCGGTATTTATACCCGACTGATGCTCAGCGAACCGTGATCCAGCATTATGTGTAGAATTTAACCTGTATCTCTATTAATATTATTTGCCTATTTGCAAATTTCGATTGATTCTCTAATTTTACGTTCAAGGAAACCAGCCACTGATGCTAGCGCGTTAGTTTCTTTACATTAAAAGTGTCACCTAAGCAATGTTGGTGTTCAGCTACTGCAGATTGTACAATTTGTTTCTTTTTTAAATATCTTTCATGTTCCTTAAGCCTAGTGGCTATAGATCGTCTTGTTTCATCCATATACATTTTATCACAAGAGAAGGTATCTTATAAAAGCCTTCTGTTTGTAATGGTATTGCGTCCTTTGGTGACCAAACATTGTCCAATTTTTTTACATGTATTGAAAATTGAAAAAAGTGAAGGCAAAACAACACTGTTCTTAGGTGATATTTTATGACATTTTGGTGAGTGGCTGAATTTGTATGTTTATTAATAGAAAGTCTAATATCTTTACAACAATATCCATTGCCTCTCAGAGCATTAGTCATTTTTTCTGTTTCTGATTTCAATTATTGTTCGTCACATATTGAAAAGCTCTATATATTAACGAGTTAATGACGGATTGTTTTTGAGAAGGATGATGGTGTGATGTTGCATTGAGATATAGATTTGTATGTGTTGGTTTTCTGTACATAGAATGTCCTAATCTGCCATTATCTTTCCTTTGTACTACCACATCAAGAAAGGGAAGGGCACTCCTTGATTCAGTTTCCATAGTGAATTTTATAATAGGGTGTTGTTGATTTAGATGATCCAGGAAATTATGGAGGTTATCTGCGCCATGTGGTCTAACTATGAATGGCAGATTAGCACATTCTGTTTACAGAAAATCGACACATACAAATCGATATCTCAATCCAACGTCACATCATCATTCTTCTCAAAAACAATCCGTCATTAACTCGTTGGTACATAGAGCTCTGTCAATATGGGACGAACACTCAGTGAAATCAGAAACAGGAAAGTGACTAATTCAGGCAACGTGTATTGCGCTGAAGATATTAGACGTTCTATTAATAAACATAAAAATTCAACTACTCGACAAATGTCATAAATGTACCACCTATGGACCAGACGCGGATACAAGGGAGGGGGGGGGGGCGGTGGGGGCGATCGCCTCCCCCCCCTATAAGAACTTTGAGTTCAGGAAAATAGACCCGATTTTACTTCTTATACTATAGTTTATTCAAGAACTAGAGAGAGTATTGAATCAATTTTTACCCTTTTTTTCTTCGCAAACTACCTGTGCTTTTTAGTCCGGTGTCTTTGGCAAAATCTGTTAGATACATATATTTTTCATAGGGATGGGTTCGAAATTTTATAATCAAAAATACAGGTGCATAATAATGGACTATTTGGCTTGGATAACAATAGATATTTGAAAGTGTGAAGTGTTAAAAAGGATTTTAATTCTTGTCTTAGGCGTCGGAAGGAGGTTTATTTTATCACCAAGTATTTATGGCATAGAATATTATTTCGGTAATATACTTAAAACAAAAAGTTTTTATAATATTATTTTATTTCTTATATTTCTCAATAATTCACATACATTACAAAATATAGATAATTTTGACATATTTAACGTAAATCACATGTGTATTTTTATAATTGTTTTATTTTGGCATAGAAACCATTTTAAGCACATTCAGACTAAAACGTAGCCTTATTCTATCAAAAAAGTTATAATTTAAATACTTACAAAATACCCATTGTCAAAAATACAAGAAGTTAAACATATATAAAAAAATAAATTCGTCCATATATATTAAAAATTTTTTGGGGCTATCGGTTATTTAATTATTAATTAAAAATATTTCTAGGATATTTGACCTTTCAGTTTATTTATTTCTTTAACCCTCTGCAGAATTACAATTCACTAAAAAGAGATTCAAATGTAATTAATTTTTGTATGTTACAGTTAAAATTAGACCTACTTATTTTTATTTCTGTTACGCTGACATCTTAATTTAATTTACTCTATAATATGGAAATCCGATAGCCCCAAAAAAATAAAATAAACTTGTTAATTCTACACCCTTAAGAAACAGACACAAATAAAATAATAAAATATTAAAAAAATTACGGTTAATTGGAATTAAATATATATAAAATTAAATAGTGAGATATGCTAAAATAAAAATAAATAAAAAATAAAAAATATATAAACAACATTAAACAATAAAATATAACGAAAACAAAAATTTAGATAATAAATTGTGTTTTCACTGGTAAACATTACGTATCTAATTCGTAATCAAAGTCAATGAAGCTATCTTCGCTCAAATTAATTATGATTGTTTCCTCTATCTCACCGGTGATGAGATCGGGTTTCCACATTTTGTTTTATTCTTTTATTATATGGATTTTTCCCAATTTTTCGCAGGAAATTTATTCAAAAAAATCCTTCAGCAGTTCAGTTAAATTACTAATTTTGTAAGTTGTGTTTTTTCTAGCAAATTTACCTTTTACTTGAGAGAGATCTTTCCTTCTCCAACGGACAGTTCCTGGACGATCTATAAGAACAGCTTTCCTATCTGATTTTTCCCAGAAAAAATTAAGTTCTCTGAGCAATTTCCAGAGCTCAGTTCTTTTAATTTCAGGTAAATCGCGATCTTCAGTGATTTTAGTTAGAATTTTGTCGACGGCTGGGATCTGCTTCGCATAATAAAATATATGTACAACTTCTTTTATTGCAGTTTCCATCTCTTCTTCCAACGAGGTTTTTCGTCTGCCTGTGATCGAATGTGGCTTGGGAGTATTAACAAGTCCAGTCGTTTTTACTCCTTCAGTATTCGGTGCATAGTAGATTTTCCAACTCCTGTCATGTTGGAACACATCTCAACAGAGCTCTTAACATTATTATCTAGATATTAATATCTTAAGGCATCATAAACATTCATCGTAATAAGTTTTTCGTTGAGGAAAAAATGCCTTGGTTTAAAGATTTTGGAATAAATAAAGAGATGGAAGCCCATATTTTTTGGGTATCTCGCTAATTTCAAATAATATATAAAAAAAACGCAAACAAGATAAATCACTAAGGACACACTGTAGGATATACTTTGTTCACTGACAGGAATTAAATTGAACTATCAGAAATTTTATTGTTGTAGTAAATTTATAAAAGCTTACAATATATAAATATAATTAAATACAATTAGATTTACGGCACTCCTCAGTACTTGCAGCACTGGAGCAGGTACGTTGGAGGTTTCGGTAACAGTTTTATTACTCTCTCTAGTTCTTGAATAGAGTATAGGAATGTGTATGCTTGCGACCGCCCTCCCCCTCCTAAGAGCTTTGAGTTCAGGAAACTAGAACTGATTCTGCCGTTTATATTAGGAATTTGTATGCTGCTAGCACTCTCTCCCCCCTTTGACAACTTGTTTTTCTTGCGATAGTCGGCCCCAAGAGCTTTGAGTTCAGAAAAATAGACCCGAGTCTGCCTCTTGTACTAGGAATGTGTATGCTGCTGGCATCCCCCCTCTCCAAGAACTTCAAATTCAGAAAAATAGACCCGACTCTGCCTTTTACATTAGATATGGGAATGTTTCTGGTGTCAACTTGCTTTGGCTTGCCATATTGCCATACTGTACTTTTGTGATATCACCGCCTCGTCCCCTAAAGAGAGAGGCTGGATCTGCCTTACCTACACGGAACCATCGATAAGATTGCCAAATTGCTAAGAAAATCAAACATTCCAACAATTTTTAATACATGTAAAAGAACTGGATAATGTTTGAAGTCACCAAAGGACACAATACCATTACAAAGGCGTTTATAAGATACCTTGCTGTTGTGGTAAAGTGTATCTGGGTGAAACAGGACTGTCTATATCTACAAGGCTTAAGAAACATAACATATGTATTAAAAATAAACAAATTTTACATCTGCAGCAGCTGAACACCAACATTGTACAGGTCACACCTTTAATGTAAAAAGAAATAAGATGCTTGCCTCAGTGTCTGGTTTCTCGTAAAATTAGAGAATCAATCAAAATTTGTAAATATCCAAATAATATTAGTAGAGATACAGGTTACAGGCTACATCGCACGAGGAAATCAATTATAACGCTGGCTCACTGTTCGCTGAGCACCAGTCGAATATAAATACCGGGCTGTGGCTCGCTGATGGATATTCAGCTTTCTAATCTCGTGGAGTAAAGATCCCTAAAGATGCCTCTTGCAATCGTAGGCGAAACATCGGATAATAATTCCAATTTGACACGGTCTAAATCCAAGGACCATGGTTTTCAATAGTAATATTTATTAATAGTGGCATCACTTAAATTGCCCACCTTGCATGTGTCAACAAACAAATCTCTATATAAGAAAATTAAGGACGAAAAACCTAGGGATAAATCCCTAAAATGGGTAAAAGATATGAATCCCTAGTTATTTCCCGAAAATATACAAAATTTTCCATTTTTACCGGATTGATAATAAAAAAACGATTTTTTATGTATAATATATATATATATATATATATATATATATATATATATATATATATATATATATATATATATATATATATATATATATATATATATATATATGTATACAGGGTGTGGCATTTATCTTGGAACAACGGTAAATCTCGGTGGGATCTCCTTTTTTCGAAAAATGTTTATGCAGTAGCAGGACAGCTAACTAGCAGTGACATTGAAAATGACCTCGATCTTGACCTTCAAAATAATTTGAAAGCCATCTTCAGAATTTTAAATGGGACCCCCCAATTTCGACCCCGGAAACGAAAAGTGCGAGAAATTTTATCATCGTATATGTCCTCCTTGACCTCAAGATGACGGTCAAATATCAAGGTCATTTCCAGGTGAAAACAAAAAAAATCGAAGTTTTTCGTAAAATGTTTCGTACAAAAGTTATTGGGTGGTACGGAGGCTAAATAGTAGTGACCTTGAAAATAACCTTGGCGTTGGCATTCAAGGTCATTTAAAAATCAATTTGAAAAAGAAATTCCCAATTTGACCCCCGGAAGTGGAAAGACAGATCAATTTCACAGTAATTTCATTATCAAATATGTTTATGACAAAAGGGTACGATGAAATTGGTATAGCATAGTTGATGACAAGCTTGTGGGTCTATACTTTCTTGAAGGTAATTTAAACGGCGCAAAATATTGTGATATTTTAGAAAATCAACTTCCACTATTGCTTGAAGACGTACCCTTATATGAAAGACAAAAGTGTGGTTTCAACACTATGAATGTCCAGCGCATTATTCCCATTTAGCTCATAAAGTGTTGCATCGCGAATTCAACGGACGGCGGATTGGTAGAGAAAGTCCAGTAAAGTAGTCCGCAAGATCGCCAAACCTTACGTCGCCATGTTTTTGTTTATGGCGTTATTTGAAGAGCAAAATTTATAAAGGCGTGCGAACTACATCAAAGATGCTTGTGCTAAAATAACACCTAAAATGCTCCACCGTTTTGTGCAGTTTTTTGAACTGCGGATCAATAAATGTATTGAAGTTGAAGAAAATCATTTTAAGCACTTACTGAAATAAATTATTATAAAATTTTTAAGATGATAATACAAAATGATGAGGAGCGAGGAGACTCATAGAAAACAAGTACCCGATGATGAGAGGTGAGGAAACTCACCGAAAACAAACATCCCAATAGTGAGAGGCGAGGAAACTCACCGAAAACAAGCACTCCGATGGTTAGAAGCGAGGGGACTCATTGAAAACAAGCAACCCGAAGAGAACAAAAACAACTACTCCCACGTCGTTGTTCCTAAGTGGTGCTAAAGGTAGTTAATCATGCACATAGTCGTACTAAGTACAGTTCTTGCTAACAATTTTGAATAAGCGAATTTCTTCAAATAGCCCTGAAGATCATGATCAAAGAAATTTTGCAATCTTACAACTTTAATATAAACCATTTTATATAATAAGATCTTCGTTTGACCTTAAGATAATTTTGATATTAGACCCTATCCTTGAGGTCAGTGTCATATCTAATGATAAAATTACTGTGAAATTGGTCGGTCTTTCCATTTTCGGGGGTTTCCTTTTCAAATTTTGAAATTGAGCAACAAATGACCTTAAAGGTCATAGTCAAGGTTATCCTCGAGGACACCACCACTTAGCCCCCTTGCCACCCAACAACTTTTATACGAAACATTTCACGAACACTAAAAATGTTTGTTTTGACCTTGAAATGACCTTGACGTTTGATCTTCGCCTTGAGTGCAAGATCATATCTAATAAAATTTACCCCTTCCATTCCCGGGGTCGAAATTAGGGGGTTCCATTTAAAATACTAAAGTTGGCCTTCAAATGACCTTGAAGGACAAGGTCGAGGTCATTTTCAAGATTGCTTCTAGTTAGCCCTCCTATCGCCCTGTAATTTTTGTATAAAACATTTTTCGAAAAAATGTGATCCCATCGAGATATTCCGTTGTCTTAAGATAAATGCCGCACTGGAGTTCTCCGCACTTTTTAATAAAACAATTTGTGTCCGCGCTGCCGAGAAATTTTCTACTTTCATTTTATACGGGCGTTAACTTACCAGATATTATATATATATATATATATATATATATATATATATATATATATATATATATATATATATATATATATGTTTATGCGGCTTTCACGGATTCCTCCGTGTGAGATGCAATAGCAGTGGATATATCCACATTATGCTGTTGTAGTGCTGAAATCACATTCAGCAAACATACAACTATATGCAGCTCCGCGTATGAATGAAGTAAAATGGGAACAGTAAATACAAACTTCCCTCCATCATATCCTTTCTGTGTTAGAGGTTGCACAGTTAGAATAAATTGTTATAAAACATAATTCATCCTATTCCACCACCATCGAGATGATGGCCTACCTGTATCACCATACCGAGAAGAAAGACAAAACTTACCCTCCCCGCCACAGTGATACGGCAGAGGCACATGTTTCGTCTTTATTAGACTCATCAGGGTACCGACATGCACCTGGCTGTGCAAAGGATAGATCGGAAGGAAGCGTGCAAACACTGAACGCGGCTTCACCGACCTCCCGCCGGATGGCGTACACATGTTTATGCGGCTTTCACGGATTCCTCTGTGTGAGATGCAATAGCAGTGGATATATCCACATTATGCTGTTGTAGTGCTGAAATCACATTCAGCAAACATACAACTATATGCAGCTCCGCGTATGAATGAAGTAAAATGGGAACAGTAAATACTATTCTAACTGTGCAACCTCTAACACAGAAAGGATATGATGGAGGGAAGTTTGTATTTACTGTTCCCATTTTACTTCATTCATACGCGGAGCTGCATATAGTTGTATGTTTGCTGAATGTGATTTCAGCACTACAACAGCATAATGTGGATATATCCACTGCTATTGCATCTCACAAGGAGAAATCCGTGAAAGCCGCATAAACATGTGTACGCCATCCGGCGGGAGGTCGGTGAAGCCGCGTTCAGTGTTTGCACGCTTCCTTCTGATCTGTCCTTTGCACAGCCAGGTGCATGTCGGTACCCTGATGAGTCTAATAGAGACGAAAGATGTGCCTCTGCCGTATCACTGTGGCGGGGAGGGTAAGTTTTGTCTTTCTTCTCGGTATGGTGGTACAGGTAGGCCATCATCTCGAGGGTGGTGGAATAGGATGAATTATGTTTTATAACAATTTATTCTAACTGTGCAACCTCTAACACAGAAAGGATATGATGGAGGGAAGTTTGTATTTACTGTTCCCATTTTACTTCATTCATACGCGGAGCTGCATATAGTTGTATGTTTGCTGAATGTGATTTCAGCACTACAACAGCATAATGTGGATATATCCACTGCTATTGCATCTCACACGGAGGAATCCATGAAAGCCGCATAAACATGCGTACGCCATCCGGCGGGAGGTCGGTGAAGCCGCGTTCAGTGTTTGCACGCTTCCTTCTGATCTGTCCTTTGCACAGCCAGGTGCATGTCGGTACCCTGATGAGTCTAATAGAGACGAAACATGTGCCTCTGCCGTATCACTGTGGCGGGGAGGGTAAGTTTTGTCTTTCTTCTCGGTATGGTGGTACAGGTAGGCAATCATCTCGATGGTGGTGGAATAGGATGAATTATGTTTTATAACAATTTATTCTAACTGGCAACCTCCTAACACAGGAAGGGTATGATGGAGGGAAGTTTGTATTTACTGTTCCCATTTTACTTCATATATATATATATATATATATATAATATATATATATAATATATATATATATATATAGGTCCTTCAGATAATTCTCTCTTCCGCAGATATTTTCATAGCATATTCAGCATATTAAAATAGATTATATTTATGGATAACGGAAATAACAAATTTAAATTTGTTGTACGCCAAAAGTATCTTATGGATAATAATTGCTTTTATGCCTTATCGATTCTTTATTGAGGTTCTTGTACACCTTTATGTTGTTTAAAAAGTTTCACTTCACATTTTCATAACCCAAATTGTTGTTTTTATCGATTACCATAAATATTATATCAGCAGTATATTTTATTTGTAAATATATAATTAATTTTACTTAAATAAACGGATAAAATCCTTTGAGTAGTTATCGAGAAAATTGTGCCCAAAAAACAGACGAACGCGGCCGGTGATTTTGTTGGAGATGACTCGAGTATTTATCACGAAAATTTCCCATGCCTAGCCTTGTAACCCATTTTTAACCGACTTCTAAAAGGAGGTTCTCATTCGTCGACTATGTATTTTTTTGTGTATATACACCGATTACTCCGGAACGGCTGCACCGATTTAAATGAAATGTCAGGAAGTTGCCGCGGTGGTCCCATATTTTTTTAGATGAAATTGGTGGAATAAAATAAAATATGGCGCATACAATATGGCGGCCAAAAAATTAATTTTGTCCGATTTTCTCTAAAATTGTTATGGAGGAATTTTCGGGGTTGTACCCAACGAATCTGAAATTATTTTTAAAGAATTCAAAACGACGGATCCAATAAGACGGACAAAAAATTTGATTTTTCCAATTTTCTCCAAAATTGGTATGGGGGAGTTTTCGAGGTCGCACACAACGAATCGAAAATTATTTTTTTAAATTTCAATGGCGGATCCAATATGGCGGACGAAAAAATCAATTTTGTCCGATTTTCTCCAAAATTGGTATGGGGGAGTTTTCGAGGTTGCACATAACCAATTTAAAATATTTTTAAAAAATTCAATATGGCGGGTCCAATATAGCGGACAAAGAAATTAATTTTGTCCGATTTTCCCCAAAATTCATACAGGGGAGTTTTCGGGGTCGCACATGAAGAATTCAAAATGTTTTTTAAAGAATCATTATGGCGTATCCAATATGGTGGATAAAAATTAATTTTGTCCAATTTTTTTCAAAATTGGTATGGGGGAATTTTTGGGATAGCACATTACGAATCTGATATTATTAAAAAAAAAATAAATATGGCTGATTAAAGATTCTACATCTCTCGATTTTGTCTGAAGTTAGTATTGGAGGATTTTTGTTAGTGTTAATTACGAAATTAAAATATTTTTTGAAAAACTCAATCTGGCGGATTCAATATGGCGTCCTAAAAATTTTACAATTTTCGATTTTCTCCAGAACTGATATAGAGGGTTCTTGAGGGTGTAAATTATGAATTTAATAGTATTTTTCAAGATTTAATATGGCGAATGAAATATAGCTGATTAAAAATTTTACATTTTTCGATTTTGTTCAAATATGGAACTGAATAGTTTTTGAGGATGTAAATAGCGAATATAAAATTATTTTAAGAAAATCTAATATATCAGAGGCAATATGACGGTCTAGAAATTTTAAATTTCTGGATTTCATCTAAAACTGGTACTAGGGGGCTTTGAAGGGTTTAGATTTAGATTAAATTAAGACGTTAAAACTATTTTTTTGAAATTCAGTATGACGGATTTAATATGGTGGGCTGAAAATTTTACCTTATTCGCATTTTTTCAGATTTGGTATTAGGGGGTTGGGAGGTGGTGTATTACGAATATGAAGTTAATTTTTTACAACTATTAGGTCGATAAGATACAATATGAGGGACTAAAAATTTTACATTTTGCGGTTTTATCTAAAATTGATATTGCGGGGTTCTTGTGGCGTATACAAACTCAATATGCAATATAAAATATATCGGGCTAAGAAACTTACGTCTCAAAATCTTTATATATCGATATTGGAAGGTTTTGGGGCCTATATCACCAATCCAAAATTAATTTGAAATTTAAGATAGTGGATTTACTATGACAGGCTAAATATTTGTTTGACACAATTTCATTGGTATTTGGAGAACTCTAAGAATCAAAGAATTTTTAGTAGTACACTTTAGGGTGACTTGCAATTCTGAATAAAATTGGTACTTTTTTGCCACCTTGGAGTCATTGCTAGGTACACTAATATCGATTAGTACTTAGTTCAAATAATTTATGATTATCATAATGAATTTAAAACTAAAAATCGAAAAATAAAATTTTTATAAAAAAATTGAACCGACTTCTAAAAGTGCGCTACAAAGTGAAAAATAACTATAAATTTTTATATGAAATTGAAATTTTTTAAGTCGGCGCCAAACTAACACCTGATAAAATGTGATTCGCATAAACAGATTAAAACACTTTATTTGTAATTGCTTTCCTATTATAATTCGTATATATTAGTAGTAATTTATTTCATTTAGAAATAATTTCATATAAAAATTTAGAGGTATTTTTCAATTTTTAGCGCATTTTTAGAAGTCGGTTCAATTTTTTTATAAAAATTTTATTGTAGTGATAAAATGATATATATTTTATTTAAAAGACAATAATATTTGACTTTCTAAGGAATTATTAATCGGTTTGGGAAAGCACGCTAAGAACTATTTTCTTGATATGTTATTTGTGAAAATTATAAGCGAAAAGCTTATTATTTTTAATTTTCTTACACTATAATTTAGACCTCTTCAGGCTATACTAAAATATCAGATTGAATATTGACTAAAGGACAGATATACTTATATTTTTTCTCTTATATAAGATGTAAAAAATATAGTAATACTTTTTACACTATTGTAGTACTAGTTGAAGCTATAGGTAAATATAGTGACGTAAATTCCGAGATGGATGAGACGTAACAGGAGTGTTGGGACAATGTAAAAACAAATCCTACATAAAATGTAACAGTAAAAAATAGGTTGGGGATAAGAGGGGGGTCGAAATAGGTTGTTTCAATCTACAAGCCAAGAAAAACATTTTGGAAAAAGTAGTTTGAAATAAAAGTTTTAGAAATTTTAAAGACCTACAATTTGAGCTTTTGTGCAATATTTTTTGTTAATTTCTTATTGCGAGAATGCCAGAAAACCCTCAAAATCAGCAATTTCTTGTATATCAATTATTTATTGCAAAATTAACCTTTTTTGAACTTATTTGCTTTTAATGGGAACCACTAGTCATTCTAAACAAAATAATATTGTATAATAGTAAATCGAATAATTTGATGCTGAAACATTGCTAATTGTTTATCCCAAGAAGTGAAATGTTGATTGCTATAATTATTTTTGGGTGAATATTTTGGCCTCCACAAAGGCTCAATATCATCGTGAAGGTTTAAATTTTTACAACTTATTAGAGGCAAAAAAATTAATTTCTGAGCCCTTAAATATTGCTTTTAAAGGGGAGTGTTTTTTTTTAATAAAGAAATAGAGCTGGAACCTCCTCCTTACATGCTAGACATTTCTAATTTGAAAATTCGAATAGCTGACTTCAAGACGAAGATTTAAAAAAAAAAATACCTTTTTTGCACTAATAAGAGCCAAGTTAGGATTTTTTTCAAAAAATCGCAGTGCTTTTTTTTATAACAATTAATAGACACATTCAACGACGTTATATTTTCGAAATCAACGATCAGATTTTACATAGTATGGATTTTTGTTATTAAAAATCATAGGTAAAGTAGAGCATCCGAAAAGCGACTGGCCGACTGTGGTGGTGGGGGAACCCGTCACCGAAGTCTCACGCGCTCGAGAAAACTGAACTCGCCGCTTCAAATCAGCGACGGTCCGAAAAATTCGACGTATTTCAGCAACGAATGGACCAATGTTGATGTTTTTCTTAATCTGAAGTAGCTCCCAAAAATTATGAATATTGGTGCAATTAGTTTTTACGAATAAGCTATGTTTAATGTGTTATTTGGAGTGCTTATAGAATTTGAAGTCTGTGGACAGGTTTAATTTCAGTTTTAATATACTATACGTAATAAATAATTATTCAAACTTTTTCGTATTCAAAGATGAAATATGTAAATTTTTAATAAAAAAAATGTATGTCGTCTATTTATTCATTTATTTGTTATACAAGTATAAAATAATTATGTAGCAAATCTACAATAATGTAAGCTATTTATGTAATTTTCCATTTTTTTGCTTTTGGTGAACTTTCTTCCTTTTTATTATCAAGAAAAATGCTAGTCAAAATATTATCATTTTCGTCGCCAGACTGGTTTTCGTATTCAATGACTGGTGCATTTATGCGTGAGTCCACATAATCGTGAGCATTTCAAGCCGTGCTTGTGGCAGGTTCATGCAGCGTTACACTTTTTTGGCATTTGCAAGCAATTCTCTCTGAAACTTCGGGTGGTATCATTTGTTCACTGGAATAAACTGGTTCGAACCCGTTGTCACTTTTTTTCCGTCCATATTTTAGAGGGTCTTCAATCGGCGACAAATTTTAAAGCTCGACAGTGGCCTTGTTAGTTCGATATTCAAAATGAGAATTTTGTTACCGTTATTACAAAATGTTGCACCATTAGCTGAGGAATTATATATAAGGTGCTCGCGAGATCGATTAATGTATCGTCATCAATTTTTTGTAAAATAGCATTTTTACGGAGACCAAAGCTGATGTTGTATCGCAGCCAGTAAAAATGTAAAAAGACTAATATTTATCTTAATCCGGGGAATTGGAAACTATTGCAACTGAAATATTTATTTGTTTTTTTTCCAGGTGTTAGTTTGTGAAATATTATTTCATATGTTTCCTCTGATAATTGGTACAACATTACTAATAAATCGGTATTGTTACCAACTGGAATAATATTTTTTTTGTATCTCGATATTTACAGAGCAGTTTTAACAATTAAAATGTCGGCGTCTTCGTCAGCTTGTTTCGTCAAATAACATTTTTGACTCAAGTTGTTTTTTTTTTTGGTAGATCTATTAACTGCATTTTATTTTTTCGTTCTTTGTTTTCAGCAGAATCTTCGCATTTTCGTCTATTTTAACTTCACGTCCAGAACTATTTCTTAGTCGACGAAGACGCTCGACTAATTTCGTGCCTTCTACTTTATATCCGCCAAAAATTATAAAATTATTAATCATGTCAGAGACTGTGATGCTTGTCAAGGCTGGGAATTACAAGCCTCCCCCTATTCGTTCTTTCATTCTATTATACACGTGTCGCTCCACTTTTCCACGTACATCTGTTCTCTACGCATACTGTGTAAAATCTAATCATGGATTTTGAAAATATATACTTCTCTAAGTATCAAAAGATTTTTTTTCTTAATTGTTTTTGAAAAAAAAATCCTAACTCCATTGCTATTGGTCCAAAAAATATTCTTTTCAAAATCTTAGACTTTAACTCAGCTATTCGAATTTTCAAATAAGAAATGTAAGGGGAAAGCTCAAGCTCTATTTTTTTATAAAGAGGTCAAAATGATCACGCAAAAAAAAAGTTAGCAATCAACATTTTGAGTCTTGGAACAAACAAATAGCAATATCTTAGCAACAAATTATTCTATTTACTATTACAACATACTGTTTTATTCAGAATGACGAGGGCTTCCCTTTAGAACCAAAAAAAGTTCATTTTGCAATAAATAATTGTTATGCAAAAAGTAGCCGGTCTTGAGCCTTTTTCCAATAACAAATTGAGAAAAATGATCTCACAAAGCTCAAATTGCAGGTTTTAAAAATTTCTACAACTTTTATTTCAAATTTTTATTTTTCAAAATGCGTTCTTTTGCCTGTAGCTTCAAAAAACCTGTTTTAGCCAACTCTGATCCCCCCTCTTGGCCCTAACTTATTTTTTGCTGTTAAATTTTATATAGGTTTTATTCTTACATTGCCCCCAATACCCCTGGATAGATTTTATCCATCTCGGAATTGCCGTCAAAAACAGCACTAATTTTTACTTATGGCTTGAACTATACTGCAAGGAAATAAATTTAGTTAGAATTAAGGAAATTAAGTTTAAAATTCGCCTCTTTTCAATTTGAAAACATAATTTGTGTTTTTATATAGCTACTCCTTTTATGTAAATAAGAGCAATATATTGCAAATATAACAAAATTCTGATACTCTTCACATTTAAAACTCAAAATATTACAGCTTTTACTTTTCTTAAACATATGAAACACGTATCTCTTTTTGTTGCAGGATAACTTTTTGCGGTATTACGATGAAAAATTATGTCGAAGCTAACATTTCCCATAAGTCCCATACGACGATCAAGTATGCTATGAAAATGCTGAGTAGCTCTTCGGAGACCATTATTTTTATGTTTTTGGGCGTCGCGACGGTAAACAAAGAGCACGATTGGAACACGTGGTTCGTCATATTAACCATCTTATTTTGCTCATTTTATAGAGTGATAGGTAAGTACAACTATTTAATGTATATTCCAAACGGTTTTTAGTCGCCATACATCCAAAAAAAATGTTTCTTGTAAATATAACTAGGGTTGTTCATTTCGATTTTATGTCTTCCTTTCGGAGTACAGAAAAATAAGTTATTTTTAAAATTAAACCAACATTTATATTTGTTTTATCATTTTTAACAAGTTTTGTTAGCTAAAATTTAATAACTCTACACCATATCGCGTTTATATTTTTATAAAAATATAAAGGTTAAGACCCTTATCTACTCCAAATGCAGTAGGAATCGTAGAATACTAAAACATTTAGTGGTTTTCCCTTCTTATTTTTATCGATAATAATGAAAGAGTAAAATTGCTTCACAGGACCGTAACAAAGAAGAAACACAAAAAACAGCTGCTTTCTTTGCGAAGAATTTTAATACATAATCTCACCTCAGACTAACGGCGTCTTTACTTTGTCTTTCTATAATAACAGCTATAAAATATTATTAAACACATTTTATGTACTTTGTCAACAACGTTGTGATATTTTTAATATATCTTATGCCGCTATTTAATATTGTAGTGTTTAGTGTTTGTGACTTTAAACTCTGGATACCCTGTAGGTTTGACAATAGTCAATTTATTTGTAATTTTAAATTAGACTACCCCAATTTTGTTATACCTAACTGTAATATTATAATAAAAAAGAACTTTACGAAGGAATTGGGTGTAATTTTTTCTGTAACCGAAATAACAGTTACCAGTAATTTGGAATATAAACGATATACTTAATAAAATAAATAATTAAATAAAGCTCATAGCTTCATAGGTAAAACATTGCAACGTCATAGGTTTAGTTATAAAAGTAAACATACACACCATCACACACACATTCATACACAAGAGCGCACACTTGTACCTTCAAGCATCACCCTATTAATCCTAATATTAAAAAGTGTGCATTTAAAATTTTTAATCAATAAGAATTTCTACAATTCCAAAATTACTAGCTAAAAGCAACACATTAAAAAGACAATGCTTATTAAGGAATGTACTGATCGGTAAAGTAAATTATTTTTGGCAGTAGTACATCTCGCAGTGTAGTAATATTATAAAAGAGGAAATGAAACTCAGTCTACTCCAGTGTGCTAAACGGCTCTAGTTCAGTTCTGACAAAGTACTGTACTTGTTTCGAAAGCAAAAATTGTCATCATCAGCAGTAAAATATTTAAATTACATAACGATAAAATAAAGTCTTAGAGCAGAAAAAACACTAAAGTAATAAATGAAAAAATGAAGGCATGTAACTCCAATTAGTGGTTTTCGAACCTTATAAAATGTAGGGATCTGTGAATTAAATATTTTATAACCTGTTCAATAAAAGTATTAATTACTCGTTGTTCCTTTTTCTTATATATATATATATATATATATATATATATATATATATATATATATATATATATATATATATGCAGGCGAAACCGCGGTTAAGTACTAGCATAGAAGAAATATATCAAGAATTCCTATATGGTACGTCGTCTCATCCATAAAAAGCAATTTACAATATTCTCAATGATTAGATATCAGTACTTTAATGTGATATACATGCTTTTGTTAGAAACAAGTATAAAAAATTTAAATTTTTGGATTTATGTTGAAAACGTGGCAATTATGCATATCCCTTCCTATCGACTAAGAGGGGTAAGCTCCACCTTTTTATCAATTTAAATGTAAGGTTGCCGCAGCCTAGCGAAGTTTTACCGAAAGGTTTGATCTTTACACGTTCCTTTGGAAACTTAAAACAAATATAAAAAATAAAAAGGGAAAAAAAAACTTGTACCTGTAGTTTAGATCAACTATTCAATACGGCAACACTGCATATACATCATTCCTTGCCGTTTTACTACTTATAATAAAAATTACCTTTTATCAATGACCGAGTTTTAATACTTAGCGCTTCCAATCCTCCTATAAGAATGAGCCGTCTTAGTATAATTCGTCAATAGTACTAGTAAAAAACAGGCTAGAATCTGATCAGACAATGAATTATAAAAAATCACTATTTTTGGTCCTATCGGTTTACTTAATGCAGACGTTAAGGTGTACACCGTTTAGACTATATGTAGAATTTTTTAGAATATAAATTCAGTAAATAACGTAAGATCACCAACAAGAATATTATTTTTGTTGATTTATACAGGCCAACAAGAACCGATACCATCAAATAATGACGATATTCTGCATTTTAAAACATGTTCTTCCTCCCTAGAACTTTTGCCGTGTCGTATGTAGAAGTTGAACTTCTTCCCAAATCACAACTCTTTTGTAAGAAAAACTCTGGTTCCCACCCCAAGGTCATCGCAGAGACGAATGCACATTTTGGAAACTTAAATTTAGGCATCTAGAAGAGGCCCAAGTACTGGAGCACCAGAGGCGCAAGTGTATGTGTGTGTCTTTAAGAGGAAATTGTGTAAAAAAAAACACTAAATTTATATTACCACAATTTTTGTATATTTTTTGTTAGGCTCATTTTCACGCATAGTGAAATGTACACTGGTGTTTTTCCAGTATTCAATCTGTTCGTTAGCAGAAAAATTTCCACGACGTTTCGCCAACATCTCATCTGGCATTTTTAAGTAATGCTTCCTTGATGCCTGCTCGACTTGGAATGAGCGTGCTGGCCTACCTTTTTATAGCTTGGCGCTTGCACAGGTTATACCTTGATTCTGCCTGGTTGATTTTTCTGCTTTCCTGGGTCTAGATCTCCTCTCGGCTTGCTGTCCTGATTTTCAGGTGTGTTATTTTTGGTTGGTTTGATTGTAACTGTGATGGATGGTGATGAGATTCGGCGTTCATGTATCTGTTGGTACATGTGGATGGTTTTGTTTTAGTTTTTCTTAGGGCTTTTGTTTCGAAATATTGTATAAGAAGGTTTGTGGTGACTGGCGAAAATCCTATAGCACCATCTCTCTGTCGGTAGAAGTTATTTTCAAAGGGAAAATACGTGTTTTTAAGTGCATATATATATATATATATATATATATATATATATATATATATATATATATATATATATATATATATATATATATATATAAGCAGGTAACCTACTCCGTAACCTGTACCCCGTAATTAAGTTCGAACTTTAAAATTGAAATTAAAAGTCAAGAAAGACTTTATTTAACATATAATAATGAATGAATAACTAAATATATAAATATTTTTATTTTTAGAGTTTTCGTATGTTAGCTAACGTTGGTGAGCACTTGAATGTTAAAAGCCCGCGTATTGATTTTAAACAAGGTCAGTTTCTGAAGGCCTTTTCGGGACTCTCTTTAACCTTCCGAATTATTACAAAGAGAAGTCGAAAGAATTTGCTAAAATAAGGCCATACATTTTTAATAGGACTTGTCCATTTATTTTTTCTAAATTGAAAAATAATCCGACTAGTTCATTTTCTCCTAAAAATATCGTTTAAAGCGTATTTGCGCTACATAATATAAAATTTTTTGCCTGAAAAGAAAAAAAAATATGCGTAAAAGAATTCATTACATCGCAAGATATACATAAAATAATTAAATGATTTATTTTGCTTATCCGTCAAGAAATTACGATTTCTTTACGTTTACCAAATATATTTTTTCATGAAAACTAATCATTTTCTGTAAAAAAGTTTTTTTAATAATATTTTTGGTATATGGCTCGCAAAGTAATTAAGTATCTAACAAGTCATATATTTCTTAGCAAATTACCAAAATTTTCAAAATTACGAGTACAAAATTATCTAAAACTCAACAAATTAGTATATTTTTTAAATGCTTCAAAAAACTGCACACAAATGTATAAAAGAAATTAACAACTACTTCATATCGTAATTAATTTTATAATTGTGGAATTATTTATATTAATTTGCCCTTTTTTGAAAAGAATATTTCTCCGACCATAAATTAATTATAATTCACCGAATACTTTTATCCAGTATTCAGAAAATGGAACATCTGTACAGACCGATAAACTCAGATTTTTTTCGATCAACACGTTATTATCTCGCATTAACGAGAATAAGATTAATTTTAGATAAATAATTTTCCCTTGAGGCCTTCCTAGTAAAAAACTTGAACTGCGTGTGAGGTTTTTAAGACAGCATTCAAATTATAATTTGTCTTATTGTTGATATCCACAATTTGTGTAGTTTGCAATAGGCACAACTGAAACCAATTCTTATAAAAACAAAATTGTCAAAAGCTTGTCGGATACATGCTATGATAGGATTCCGTAGCAGTTATTGGTGTTATTAGTTTTATTGTTGCATATTGCAACATTGGAAATTAAATTTGAAATATTCCGTACATTATTAGACGTAACAATTTATTTTGAAAGTGCTGCTCGCTGGTGGGATCCACAGTAAAATTTCATATTTATGTGTAAACAAATCAGTATAGTTTAATATTAAAAAGTTTAAATATAAACTGATACAAAAGTTATAATAGTAAATATTAAATTAATGAATAATGGGAAAAACTGAGCTAAAAAAATTATGGAATATAATGTGCACAGTCAAATCACTGGCGACAAAAATGTAACAAGGAATAAAACGAAGTCAAATAAAAATTAATTTCGAAATTATTTGACCACTGAAATTAAGCCGTTAAATCCTCGTGTTTCCATATTAAAGAGCCCAAGGAGCAAAATTTATATATTTAATATGTCGACTATTTTTCTCGAGCGTTCATCAAAAGTCACTCTCCTAATATAGGGAGATGATTGTATGCGCCTTTAAAGTCTTATATTCAGTGAGAATAAAAACTAGAGTTAATAAATATTATATGCCATATTTAACTACATTTTTGAAGCGGTACCTCACTACCCAAATGGTATTGTCTAACGATAACTGGAGCTGGCAAGTGACTTGAAAGAAGTAAATGAGGCAATACTCGGAGTTTATAAATCGAGCTGCCCCTTACAAACAAGCAAAAGTTGTAGGGATGCACCTTGATAGAATGACCATCTGTCAGAGCTAACATCCGAAATACGCAGACTTTTTAATAGGGCTAAAGCGTGACCGAGGACTCTGGCAGAGCAACACCGAGAAACTTAAACCCTACAACAAGGAAATTAGGAAAGCTAAAAGAAACAGCTTCAAGAAATTCTGTGAAGCCATTCAAACTACACCTGTCGCAGCTAGACTAGACAAAGTCATGGCGAAGGATAGGGTCGACACAACAATGGCACTCAGAAAGCCAGACGGCAGCTTCACGGAGAGCGATAAGGAAAGAGCATTACTCTTACTCAGCATTCACTTTCCCAGAAGCAAGCCAAATATAGCGAATGATGTAATAGAACATCACGAGAGGCCCACCAGAGAAAATACAGCAGTGGCCAGACACATATGCAGTAGCGGTCGTTTAAAATGTGCAATAAATACCTTTCAACTATTTAAAATCCCAGGAGTTGATGGAATAATCCCGGTCCTGCTCCAACGAGGGCAAGAAGAGATTTTACCACACATAGTACGCATCAGGCAAAGTAGCCTATATACCAAAAATATGGAGATGAGCTAAAGTCTCCTTCATTCCGAAAGCGGGCAAAAAGAACACTACACACTCTAAATTCCTACGATCCATCACTCTCACATCGTTTATTTTAAAAACGATGGAGAAAGCCGTAGATAATTATATCAGAACAGAAATTCTTGAACAGGCGCCACTGCATCTGCATCAACATGCGTATCAAGCGGGTAGATCTATAGAAACCACACTGATACAATTACCAGATGAAATTGAAGAAACATTGAACAGGAAGGAAACTGTAATATGTGCGTTCCTTGATATAAAACGTGCTTTTGACAACACTTCACATGAGGCAGTCAAAAGAGCATTCGACGACAGGTGAGTGGACAAAACGACATCCAAATGGATAGCACGACTTCTCTCCACTAGAATAGCAGAGAGAGAAATAGGACATGATACTATCGCCCTCTGTACCACCAGAGGACGCCCTCAGGAGGGAGTAGCCTCTCCACTTATGTGGAGCTTAATTGTAGACCGACTCCTCTGTGATCTGACTGACTTCGGCATATCTTGTCAGGGCTATGTCGATAACGTAGTCGTGATCGCAAAAGGCAAATTCGAGAATACCTTCTGTGACATAGTTCAAAGAGGGCTTGAATACACTAGTGACTGGTGCCAGATGATGGGACTAAACATCAACCCTACCAAAACCACCCTAGTAGTTTTCAAAAGGAAAAGAAACCTCAATCTGGAAACCATCAAACTCAATATTGAGTGGAAGTCAGAGGTTAAATATCTGGGACTGGCTCTAGATAACAAACTCATCTGAAACAAGCACAAAAAAGAAGTAAACAACAAGGTTACAAAAGCCTTGATGGTCTGTAGAAACTTTGCCGGAAAAAGATAGGGTACGAAATCAAAAATCGTACAGTGAATGTACACTGAAATAGGGAGACTAATCATCACATATGGGGCAGTGATCTGGAGCAAAAGAACCAGTCTGGCTAATACGAAAGCTAACCGCTCGGAAGTTCAAAGACTGGGCTATGCATGTATAACAGGGGCAATGAAAACCTGCCCAACGGCCGCCATGGCAATAATCCTAAATCCCACACCTCTACATATACTTCTAGAGAATATACCGAAGAGGACAATTTATAGGATGATGAGAGATGAGGTCATAAAACGAAGGCCCAATGTGTTATGTAGAAATCAACAATTCTGGCACATGCCCCAAGATGAAATGGAAAAGAAATTTAACTTTGTGAAAACCTTCAGCACAAAGTTGAGTTGCAAGAGCAAATGGGACAGAAACACCATTGTAGCAGTAAGAAATTCATTGTATGATATACAGATGGCTCCAAAACAACGGAAGGAACTGGAATAAGAGTGTATGAACCCGACACCAGACTCAACGAAAGTTTGGCTAATTCACCAAGCATTTTCCAGGCAGAAATACATGCCGTTAGGATATGTATTCAATTCAACAAGGGAAAAAACTATCACGGCCAAGAGATTATCATCATGTCGGATAGTCAAACAACCACTAGTTAGCTGAGCTCTCAAGTTATCCCTAGGATGCGGTTCTTGGAAATACACCAAATCGAAAACACCAGGTCGCTGTTTACAGACCCCAACTCTACGCACATACATAAATACAACGATAACTTGCTGCTGAATTTCACGTAAGTCAATTAGTTATTTCAAGAACGGTGAATTGATTGTTGTAAACCAGTGACATAACAAGGGGGCAATATAAACCCTGTGTATGCATTACAGTTACCCAGCAAGTATATTTTGGTTAGAAGTTATATTTAAAATCCACGTTTTACTGCTTGAAATTTTTTTAACACAGCTAGAAGTCGTAAGTAAGGGTACCAGAGTTCACATGGCAATACCATACAAATCGTTTAACCTTTTATTGCGAACATGTATACTAAATTGAACAGAAATGGTAACGAGTAACGTTCTCAGATGAGTCTCGTTGCCGAACATGTAGACCTGATAGGCCAAGTTGCATTTATAGAAAATGAAGTGAACGACTTCGTGGCAACATGGTTTAAAAAACTCACCATTATGAAGGAGGATTAAGAATAGTGGAAAAATCGAGCTTATTTTAATTCAGGGTTCAAATTTGATAGGATAATGGCCGCCCTCACTTCGCCAAAGAGTTTCGAATATTTCTGAAACAAAACTGTATGTCACAGTCTTGACTTAAATCCCATAAAGCATCTATGAAATGAGTTACGAGACTCTTGCGGCAGAGACAAATGATAAACTATACCCAACTACCAAATGTTTTACTTCAAGAATGGTAGCAAATACTTCAAGAATAAATTCGACACTTAATCAACATTATGCCGTTTCTGTCATGAGGTAATACAAACAAAAGGGGGACACACCTACATAGAGTTGATTGAGTGTTCTAACGGAAAAAAGAAATAACTATAGAAATTTTAAGTATTTTTTTAGAAATTCAAATGTCATTAAAAATTATGTTTTTAATAACACATGTTTACAAATAAAAAATGATGTCTATTTGATCAGACTATTTTATTTTTATGTAGATAGACGTTCTGAATCCAAATTTGAGATCCGCTAACCTCTATTACATCAGGTTCAATGTCATTTGAAGGTCAAATAGAGTAAAATTTATTAAATAAATCTGGAGAAATAGATGCATACGTTTTTGAGTTCGCTGAATCCAAATTCGTGGTTTGTTTATTCCCCAAGGTCGACTAGAGGTCATTTTAGTGTGGTTACAAGGTCAGATTGAGAAAAATCCACTAAATAAATCTGAAAAAATATGTAGGTTTATGGGGTCATTGAATCCGAATCCGTGATTTGTTTAATTCCCCAAGATCAGTCAAAAGTCATTTCAGGGTCAGTTCAAGGTCAAATTGAGAAAAATCCACTAAATAAATCTGAAAAAGAAGATAGGTAGACTTTTTATGAAGCTGAGTCTGAATTGGTGGTTTGTTTAACACCTCAAGGTTAACCAGAGGTCATTTCAAGGCCATTTTAAGGTTAAATTTAAAAAATCCAGTAAATAAATGTTTAAAAGAAAAGAACCCACGAGCAGCTAGATCAATATTCGTTACATAGCAGGCAGGCAAAGCAGATCAAGTTATTGAGCCGAAACTCAAGCTCCCAAAACCTCGTACCCCACGCATAGCTAGATTGGTGTCTATTACACAGCAGATATGTAAACGGAATTAGTTATTATGAAATAGTAATCCAAAACATAAGCTTTCAAGCTCACATAACCCACGCATAGCCAGATTGATATCCATTACACGGCAGACAGGGGGATGAATCGAGTTTTTAAGGCGAAACCCGAGCTGCCAAAACCATACACTCTACGTGCAGCTAGATTGATTGCCTCTATATAGCAGACAGGGGACCGGCCCAAGTTTTTATAAATATGCCAAAACATAAGCTCTCATAACCACATATCCCACGCGCAGCGAGATCAATCCCCGTTACGCAGCAGACAGAGGCAAAAAGCAAGGACTTATGAGCGTATAAAGTTAAACGCAATCTCTCCGAGAGTTTGGGTTTTGTGTTCTACACTTATAAAAACTCGCTTCTCTAGCCTAGCTGTGGATATCGATCTAGCTGCGCAAGGGGTATGTGGTTTCAGAAGCTTGGGTTTTGCCTTGAAAACTCGTTCCATTCACGTGCCTGCGTAGAGTATGTGATTTTGGGAGCTTGAGTTTCGGTTCAAAAACTTGATCCGCTTCCCTGTCTGCTATGTAACGGATATCGACCTAGCAGTGCGTGTGTCTCTTTTTTACAAATTTACTTAGTGAATTTTTTCAATTTGACCTGGAAACGACTTTGAAATGGTCCGGTTAACCTTGAGGTGTTAAACAAATCACGAATCCAGATTCAACGCCCTCAAAGGCCTACATATCTTTTTAACAGATCTGTTTAGTAGATTTTTCTCAATTTGACTTTGAAACGAACTCTGGCTGAACTTGGGGGATTAAACAATCCACGAATTCGTATTCAGCGATCTCATTAACGTAAGTACCTATTTCTTCAAGTTTATTTAGTGAATTTTACTCCATTTGACCTTGAAATGACCTTGAACCTGACATGATAGAGATTATCGGACGAAATATTTTTGCGCGATCCACTTAAAGGTACCTTCTTCAACATGCTGAAAATTTAATGAAAATATCTCAACTGCAGTTTTTTTTTTCAGCTTTTTAGTCTCCTTGAATAAATTTGCATTGGAAATATCTTTGGATGTATCCTTCAAAGTTATGCGCAAAAAAAATTTCGAAAATAATAATAATAATAAGAACCCCTGCAATAAGATCACCCTATGTGTACTTATTACTTCTAAGTAACTAATTTAGAATCGTTAGAATGAAAATAAACGAAACAAGACAAATATAGTTGATTACCATTAGTCGTTTCCAGCTGTTCCAATGAAGCGGTCTCTAATTGCCAGCAATTCGATTATGTTCTGAGTAATGCCCAAGCATTTAAGTCGTTTTCATTTGGGATATTGAAATATTTAAATTTTATTTCCATGGAAATTGTTTTTATGTATGAATGATGAAATTATATTGCCCTTCGAATAATAACTACTTGACATTTTCGTACTTTTTTGCTAAACGCTTTTTTGTAAAAGCAGGAAGAAGGAAACGGTAATCTAACTTCAAGAATAATTTAAAAGGTTTAGGTTGAAGAACAATTGCGATAATATATATATATATATATATATATATATATATATATATATATATATATATATATATATATATATGTTTATGCGACTTTTCACAGATTCCTCTGTGTGAGTTGCAATAGCAGTGGATACATCCACATTATGCCGTTGTAGTGCTGAAATCACATTCAGCAAACGTACAACTATATGCAACTCCGCGTATAAGTGAAGTAAAATGCGAACAGTAAATGCAAACTTCGTTCCATCATACCCTTTTCGTGTTAGAGGTTGCACAGTTTGAATAGATTGCTGCAGAACACAATCCATCCATTTCCACCACCATCGAGATGATGGCCTACCTGTACTACCATACCGAGAAGAAAGTTAACACTTACCCTCCCCGCTACAGTGATACGGCAGAGGCACATGTTTCGTCTCTACTAGACTCATCAGGGTACCGACATGCACCTGGCTGTGCAAAGGACAGATCGAAAGGAAGCATGCAAATACTGAATGCGGTTTCGCCGACCTCCCGCCGGATGGCGTATATATGTTTATGCGACTTTTCACAGATTCCTCTTTGTGAGTTGCAATAGCAGTGGATACATCCACATTATGCCGTTGTAGTGCTGAAATCACATTCAGCAAACGTACAACTATATGCAACTCCGCGTATAAGTGAAGTAAAATGCGAACAGTAAATGCAAACTTCTCTCCATCATATCCTTTCTATGTTAGAGCTTGCACAGTTAGAATAAATTTTTCTATTATAAAAATGCTATGTGGCTTTTAAGTTTTGTTAATAGTTGGCCATGACGGCGAGGCGTGGCGAACATCAAAACAGTCGAACCCTACAGAATTGTCACTGTTTCTTGCCATTTGACATTCATTAATAATAATCATGCCGGAGCGATTAAATTACACGCCCGAAGAATATTTAAACCTATTTATTATTTATCAAAAATGTGGTAGAGTTATTTCAAGAACATGCGATACATTCGCGATCCGATATCCCCAGAAACAGAAACCAACACCACCAACTGTTAAAAGGATTATAGAAAACTTCTAGAACTTTGGATCCATAAAAGCAAAAAGAAGTAGAAATAAACCAGTTGTTAATAATGAAAATATTGACACTGCAATTTTAGGATATTTAGACGCATATCCCACAATATCTACAAGGCAAGTAGCATTAGAGTCTGGATTATCTCAAACATCAGTTTACACATAATGGTCATTTAGTTAACAGTCATCTGCAAAATTTGTTTTATGATCAATGTATAGCCAAGGATGGGCCACATCTTTGGCCACCTCGCTCCCTGACCTAAAAGTACTTGATTTTTTTATCTGAGGGTCAATCGAAAATAAAATATACAACACTGCATTAACCACTATGGAAAATTTCATGCTGCGCGTCAGAATAGCATTTGAAGAACTTAATCCTCAGTGAATAAGAAGAGCCACCCATGAAGAGTTCCTGCTTATGCGCGAAAAATGTTTAAAAGTTCAAGGGCGTCAATTTGAATATTTACTGAAATAATTATTGTAACTCTTATTTTATTAAAAACTGGTTTATTTCTATTTCTTTTAGCTTTTATACATCCAAAGTTCTTGAAGTTTTTTATAATCTTTTTAACAGTGGGTAGTGTTGGTTTCTGTTTCTTCGGATATCGGATCACGAATCCATCGCATGTTTTTGAAATTACTCTCACACGTAATGCGTCGTCTAACTTATTAGTTTATTTTGTTAGTTTTTTGTTAATTTTGTTAAATGTTTAATCCAATTCCTGTCTTTCATACTAGTCACTAAAACTTTGCGATTGTATTTTTTTGACATCACCTAAGGCCCTTAGATTAGTTTGCGTCCGATCATGGCCACCTAGATGCAATTTTAAAAGTGGCTCTAAAAAAATGAAGTAGAAGTAAAAAGTTTTTAAAATGTCACATTCTGATCTAGAATTGTCTCAGAAATCCAAAAATGTTAAAATATACAGGGTAGGGTGTCCATTTAAAAATTCAAAACCGGGGCCATTTCCGGTGAAACCGGAAGTGGTCGGAAAGTGGAAAATATGCGAAAACTCTCCACTTCACATACCATTTACCTGTACCAATTCTCATTTTGATACACAGAAATTATGACTTGTCTAATAGATTCGTTGACACCCGGTATATATATATATATATATATATATATATATATATATATATATATATATATATATATATATATATATATTGTTGTGAATACACGCTTATTTTACGACAAAATATTAAATTTATTGCCCTAAAACTCCCTAAATAAAATAAATTAAATAGTACGGCACAGTGTTAAAACTACAATTCTTTGATTGCAGAGAAACCCAGAGAATAAACGGCGCGGTGGCGGCGCTTTGATTCGGTTCTTCCCCTAATTCAGAGTTCGACATCACCACTACTATAAAAGCAAACAGACAGCGGCGTAATTAAGAACATTACGGGTTACTCTTTTAGGGTCAACTTGTTCTTTTTCCGATCGAGCTTAGCTCTCGGGGGCCGCGTTGACTGTTCTATTTTTTAGGCAGCTCGTGATTCTTAAAGTAGGTTGTCTTTGACAACATAATATACTACAGAAAATAAAGATCGTGAACGTATCTTAATTCCTGAAATTGACACCGTCGATAAAAAAAGACGAGGTTAGTGGCGCGGACGAGTTACTGAACCGACGCGTCCTGAGTTTTAAACATAATTACCAGAACGTGACTAAGTGGAGAAAACCTGATATTGACATTGCGACTAATAGTTAACTTCGTATTGGCTATAAAGTTACGAATACCGATCTTGACAAATAAACTGAAAAAAAAAAATGAATAAATAGTTAACTAAGAGTCAAGGACGAGCGTTACTTGATAACCTCTTCCTCATTGGCTCATTCCTTAGAATTTTTCCTTTGATAAATAAAATTTAATTAATCCTTATTAACTCTGAGCTTCACTTATTCTGCTTCTATCCCGGTGAGTGAGAAGAAAGGTGAGGCGGCTAGAGTTTTCATTCTAGTCGGGAGGTTTGGCGGAACTTTACCAACAACCCCCGATTTGTGATAAAACTTAGGTTTTACACAAATAATTGATAATGCGAGAATTCTTAAAATAAATTAGTCCCGACGGAAACGAACTTACACTTTTCTTGAACGATAAAATAAATCCAGTAACCCGGTAAATGCGTAAATAGGTCCATATTCTCGGAGATGAGTACAAAAATACCGAATAATTGCGAGATACATTGACGTCACGTTAGAATTGAAAAATAGTTAAAATTGCGAAAGGTAGTTAAAAGAGACCCTTGGAAAAAAACAAAAGTTCGGTAAATTAAATTCCAAATTTAAATTTAAAAAAAACACTCCGTAAATAAGACAATATATATTAATAATTACTACTTTATTTTTTAGGGGTTCTAGTTCTTACTGCGATAGCCAACCGTTTTCGTCTTCACCAATTGAGCAAAGTAGAAAAATTTGTAATGTCGTATGGTGGTTTACGTGGAGCTGTTGCGTTTGCTTTGGTGCTTCTTATAGATCCTAAAATTGTTAAATTGCAACCTATGTTTATGACGACTACTATTGCTGTAATTTATTTCACTGTATTTTTTCAGGTAAGTATTATGTACAGGGTATTTAAATATATTTTGACAACCTCTACGAGATTTATATAAGTGGAGCTTTTAAACAAACATTTTAGTGTCATATTTAAAAAAAAAAAACATATATATATATATATATATATATATATATATATATATATATATATATATATATATATATATATATATAATTAAATGATCATACAAAATAATCCCAGAATTATATAAAATTTTTGATTTATAAATACATGAATTTATGCATATAATGACAGACATATTCTTTGAATCTTAAATCGACCAAAGACCTAGATAAGAAAAACTGGGCCACTTCGAACAACAAAATTTACACACCAGTGATGACAGCTCGTTGTTTATTAACAATGATAACTCAAATAATGAAACCGTTGATTCCGAAAGACCGTCTGTTAAAATCAACTTTATTGAATTATACCAAGACAGTCAATTTTCCGCAGAACGATTTATCGAATAAAAGTATCTATATTTCGATGAATCATTTATTTATTTCATCAGAGCGCAATATTGAAAATTATAAGAAATTTTCTATATATCTGAATTGGATTAATGAATGAAAAACAAGATAATTTTCTCAAAAGTTCCTCCTAATAGAAATAAATTCCCGAAAGAACTAAATAATATATCGATGTCGATACTCAGATTTAGATATTGAGAGGCAGAATATCTATATTTTGTTAGCAACTCTAATAAATCAGAATAGAAATAGTTTTTTGAAAAAGGGCGATCTCCGTGAAAACATATATTATAATTTATTTTTAGGGCATCACAATAAAACCACTAGTTAAAATTTTGAATGTAAAAACGGCCGAAAAAAGGAAACCGACAATGAACGAGAGGATACATGAAAGAGTACGTATTATTGTTTCTTTATTTAGTCTGGTAAATTTTAAAAAATTGTTTTCAAAACTTGGTAAAATTTCTGTAACATATTAATTTATACTCATAAAAAGATATATTGTATACATAGGTGTGTTTAGTGTCACAATATTTAATTTCTAAGGACGTTTTTCGGTTCTATAAAAGTTTACATCATTTTAATTGTTTGATTTAGATTTTCTTTTATATTTTTAGTTTAAGAAAAACTAATCTTAACGATTTATTCCGATTACTTTTTGGATTAATTTTAATTCAAAAAATGGTATTTAATCATGATACTCAATACTAAATTTTAGTTTCATTTTGGGACGCTAACCACTACCTAATTTAATTAGATCTATGAAAATCTCCAATAACATCCGTAATTAAGAGTCACTATGATTATAACATTATCATACAAGATATATTTAGAGCTAATAAATAGCATAGAAGTAAAGATTAGCTTGTGTTAATAAACCTGTAATTAAGTGATTAAAGATTATGTCAAGAGGGCTATCTATTCACACTCAAGGATAATTATAGACATATTAGCACTCCTAAATGTATTGTAAAGATTTAAAGCTCTAGCATTTATTTTGCTGTTGAATGTTTTACGTAAGATATTTTTTTTATGTGATTTAATTTTGATTAAAAAAATATTTTTTTTTAAATAGCGTTAATCTTTCATTTTGACTTCATTGAGTGTGATAATTTTCAACGACGAAAGTATTTATTAAGTGGTCTATGTGGATATTCTTCAAAACTTATCCTTAGAAAATAAAAGGTGATCTAATGGCGTTTTAAAAAGAGAATGTCGTGTTCTACGGATGCCTTTATTTATGACAGTGGAATATCGGTAGGTGGATATCATCGTGCAGAGAGTCATCGGTCAAATGCTCATCTCAGGGTTATCTAATTACGCCCGGCGGTATCTACCTAGAATCGAGATATCTCTGCTCTCTGAACCGTTCAACGGTTTGACTGTCCAAAGGTCAAAACATCCACCCGGTGATCGGTTCTCGAGCTCCACCCTAGGGATTAATATGGTCGAGGGCTCACTTATGCACCGGGCAGCTTGTTACAGTGGGGGTTACAGCAATGAAAACAAACGATCTTTAAAACATCATAACTCCTGTATTCCACACTTCCTACAAAGATATGGCCTAACACTAACTTACAACCTAAGGTGGACAATAATACAAACAAATAGACGGTCGGAAGGGCAAGAGTATGCTATGTGCGCTGTTCACGGTAGCTCGTACTTGTCGGTAGCGGTAAACGGTGACCCGGTGGTATCATTCACGACGCTATTCACGTTACCTCGTACTACACGTTTGCATACGCTATTCACAACGGCTCGTACTTAAATTCGCGACGCTGTTCACAACGCCTCGTACTTAAATTCTCGACGCTTCGTGCCTAAAATTCAACCGGCGACAGTACACACGATATGTCTAACAGTAACCCAGCGTCGATCGGCGGTAGACGGCCTCTCGACTCTATAAACGTCGGGGCGGCAATTGTTAAGTACCCTTATCAACGGACATCGGAGGGCACTCGGCGGTAAAACACATTTTTGGTCATTACGGAAATAAAACAAAACTGACGGCATGCAATTCGTGTGTGTATAGGTGACGGTAAGAAGGAAAGAAAGGAACCGACGCTGCCGTACTTGTTCCTTGTCAGCGTTGGTACAATGGAACGACATGACCCTTACTTACAAGGGCCCTCGACAATGCCGACTAATAGCGGTGGGAAATTAGGAAAGGAACCGACACTGTCCGTACTTATAAGGGTACTAGGCAGTGCCGATAGGATGACACAACATTGCCCGTATTTACAAGGGTCCTCGACAATGCTAGCCATTAGCGGGGTAGGGCGTAAGGATGGCAGTGGATTGTGAAACACCATATACACACAAGTCCAGCCTCACTTACATTACTAGACCAGGAAGGTGCTGATCGGCGATCGATCCAGGCAGTCCGTTGGGACTGTGAACCAGGGCGGAGAACGTCCAGTTCCCTACTAATTTTTTTTAGGGGAGGGTAAATCTTTCATACACACCAACACGAAGTGTGAAGGTAGTGCCGGTTTCCTACTGGCTAAAACCCTCCTGGACGGTGCACTCATTGCATTGCATTGTCTTACATTTTGGATTCAATATAAGGTTGATCTCGCCTAGTCTAAGTACTCCATATATCTTATCGCTCTTACCTTGATTGTCCTAGTTGCTTGCGTTTCTTAGTATTCGTGATGCTGCCCTTTGGGATTGCTCCGTCGGGTTCCGCGTCTCGATCGCTCCTATCTTCTTTCTTCGTATTTCCTCTCTCTTCTTTATTCTCTCTTCTTCATCATTTTCTTCTTGCTTCTTTCTTCAGAGCTCTTCGGGATTCTAGAGCCTAGAGCTGGTGTCTAGGTCTTTGGTGTTTTCTACCGTCAACTTCCGGATCATAATCCACTGCCTGTCTAAAAGTGGATTATCGTGTGTCTCTGCTTTTTGAAAGACTTTCCTAGCCTTTTGTCTGAGCACTTCTCTTAGAGGGGTCCATCTCATTTCCCGTCTTATTTATTCATTCCTGTCGAACCACGGGACGTTTAAGGCCATTCTCAATACCATGCTTTCCCGAGATTCTTATCTCTTGATATACGACTCAGCTGGATAGCCCCATGCAACTGATCTGTAACTTAGCGCATGTCTTAGCACTGTCTTCAGCTTGTTTTTCAAGCTCATTTTGCTATTTCTATTTAGCAATGGATAGAGCAGTCCCCTCGCTGGCTTAAACTTCTTGATTGCGGTTGAGATGTGCACAGCCCTTTGTCGATTATTTCTTTGAGATATTTGGCTTGACCGGTCCATCTGCCGTCTACGCCATCAATATATATCATCTTGCCCGGTGGTCTTCTTCTCTTTATCAGGAGAAACGTTTACCTTTTCTCTACATTGATTACAGTCTTCCAGGAAATGAATCAGTCATTGACTGGATCCATCTCTTCTTGCAGATAGCGGCTGATTATTCTGGGGTGTGTTGATCTTGCCATTTTGGCAGTGTCGTCTGCGAATAGGACCATTTTCGTATTCCTTGTCATGGGGATATCGTGAGTAAAAATGTTATAGAGGTGCGGAGAGAGTACGGTCCCTTGTGGTACTCCCGCCTCTGATCTTCTTGGTTGTGATGTTTCCTTTTCTAATTTTGCAATGAACGCACGTTTGCAAATTAATGGTCAGCTCGAACTTAAATAGCCTGCCCAAGTACTGCGGTATTCGGCGCGCGATCACCACAGACGGGCACAATGAAAACCATCGGAAAATCGCATTTGCCTGCATGGCGCGGCAAATCTAATTTCATACCGGCAATATGGACACTTTAAGCATTCTTTTCCCGCAAGAATCAGATTTTTTGGATGTATATTTAATAAAATAACTCCCGGCAAACATACTCATGTCTAAAAATTCAGTAACTTTGTTACAGTGGGACACATATAACGCCACTTTGTAGGTTTGTTTCGCAAATGGGGCGACTAAACAAAAATGTTACATTTAATTACATTTTAGAACGCCTACTTAATGATACCCCCCTCGATGAGGGTACTGTATTTTTTTTGCATTTTAGTTTTGCACCTGTTTTACCGTTGATTTAACACATTAAACATATGATAGCACCTAACTGAATAAATTATCCTTTTCTATTTAACACATATGATTTAATGTATTAATAAATATTGTTTCATTTGTTATGGCCATTGCTGCATAGCCTATGTACATCAAATTGGCTAATATCTTTATCCTTTTTGTCGGCAATGTTATTGGCAGTGGTAGAGCAATTAAAGAAAAATTGAATGATAATGTTATGTTTAGTGACAGAATATATTGTCAGTAACTCGCCTATTTTTGGTCTTGTATTATGCAAAACGTATAATAAATCATTTTTCAGCTGATGGACCATGCTATGGCTGCTATAGAAGACATAGTGGGTCAACATGGTAACTATCATATCCGAGATAGGTACGTTTACATGATTTACAATAAAAGTTTTTTGGCATTCACGTTCTATAATAGCACATATTATAATTTTTCAGACAATAAAAGCCAGACATATTTTATTTAGGATTATTATAAGATATTTTCATTTGAATTAGTAACAGCATTTATTATAAAGATTGTGTGTAATATTTTATTACACACGAGGCGCTAATCAGTCAACGCGCATTCATGAAAATTAATTACAAAACAAACGCAATGTATTTCCCGATCAATCGTGCCATAAGAACAAACAATAATAATAATAATTTGTCAAATGCTACCAAGATACCACGGAGCAAGAGGATTGCTGGTAGAATTTTCTGTGCCACATCGAGCAATATGCGATGTCGACGATTCAACACCGGTGCGGTTGAGGAGTTATGAACTCTGACTTATCATCACTAACCAGACCAAGAGCATGGATTTACGCAATATCAAATTGCACGTCCCCAATGTGCGAGACCATTCCTACACGACGAGAGAGGAAGAAGAGTGAAAGCCGTAATTTCCTCCCTTTCTAATGGGCGGAGCATAGAACCAGATATAGAATATTACCCGTGTCCTGGATTATGGGGTTCTATTAGAAATAGAGGAAATTACTGCTGTCACTCTGCTTCCCCTCTCATATCATGGCATTATAAATGCCCAATATAATATCGCCTAAATCTTCAAGTCTGGCTACAGAAGCCCCTTCATGGATGACACCCAAATGAGATCAACCATTCGACAAATTAGCATCGACTTACTGGTTGACATCAGGGCAAATGTTCCCTGAATCCGAATGCTTCCTGCTAGCTATCTAAGTTCAAGTCATCCCAACGAGAAACTGTCTGGAATACATAATCAGAAACCTCTCAATCTAAAACGAGTAATGCCGATATGGATGTCGAGCATCAGAAACTTCCAGTACATAACAGGAGGATGCTAAACATTTACCGCATCAGAGTGCAAGGAGAGACACGAAGATTATTCATCAAGAGTTGGCAGAAAAATGCAAACTCTTGCAGTTAGAGAAAGTACCATACTATGAATATATCCCAGCACATTTACTAGAAAACAATGAGATCAAGCTGTACTGGGATCGAACTACGCTTACGGATCATACAGTTCCACAAAACAGGGCAGACCTCATTCTGGTAGATAAAACATCCAAGCGAGCAACACTAATAGAAGTCACCATCCCTAACGACAAAAATCTAAAAGACAAGCATAATGAGAAGATTGCCAAATACAGAGACCTGGAAATACAAATATGCAGAAAAGAAATGAGGATCGTCCGGGCGATCTCCATGATTCTACCAACAACCGGCGTAGTGCCGAAGAATCTTCTGCATAATAAAGAGAATATGCTTTAGTGAAGGCTATTCAAAAAGTAGTGTTACTTGGATCCGCTCGAACTGTGCGAAAATTTTTGAGATATACAGAGAAGCATAACCTAAGATCCGACAACATGAAAAGAGGCCTTATAGAGCACCATCCTTATGATGTCTGAATGTGATTCTGGAAGGATTGCGAGAGCCGTTTGGCTAAGTTTATGCTATAATTTGTCAATATATTTTTGCTTGTCAACCTTTAATGTCTAACTGAAATTTTATACTTTTAAAATAATAAAAATTGAAAAATAATTGATCAAAAATATGCCATTTAGAATGAATAGATTTTTCACCAATACTACTAAAAACAATTTTGGACTCGACTTTATAAACAAAAGACGAGAAACATTAACAAGCAACCTACCTTAAGAATGAGAGCCTATATTACATGAAGACTTTTTTCTCAAGAAAGCAAAAACTCATAAGTAAATATGGAGACGTCTAGACCAGAGCACTAGAAATGAAATCCATTATATTACTGCCAACAAAATGTATAAAGTATTTGACGTAACAATATTAAATTCATTTTACTTAAGGAGGAATCACAGACTTGTTCGAGCAAAAATAAACATCAACGCAAAAAGAAGAAAAATAAATTAAACGTCTACAATTATTTTGGACTCTTTTGGAAGATACTAAGGAATTTCGTATTATATTAAAACAGTAACAAAAGTAATTTATTCTACTGGATGCAAAACACAAAATAACAAGCAAGCTGTAGAACAAAGACTTAATGAAGGGCCGAAGAAACACCAGGATAAGCCATATACCACTATACCCACAAGTAAATAAAGAAGTTAAAGAAGGTTAAATACGCTAATAGCGATCATAACAATGAGATCATAAAAAGGTTTAAAGAAAACACAAACACATGGAGGTTTGGAAGTCGATTTGGCGAATGGTGCTTTTCGTACAGATATTGCCCTCAAATAACAAAATACCCGAAAACCATATGTGACGTCAATAACACACTTGAAACTTGATGGTGCTCCTTGGTCACGTATTTTCCAAGAATGCATTAGTACTTAAAGTGGAGCAGAGTAATTAAAATTTTCAAAATCTTTTAACTTTACCATATTTTCGCGAATTAGATGTTTTAACCTCGGAAATTCATTAGCCAGATGTTGTTTGCTTCACCATCCTGCAGGTGTTCGAAATCTCAAAAGAAGAAGGAAAAATATTACATTAATAGAGGGTATAAATACAAATTGGGATTTGTTCGTGAGTTGGTTAACTGTTAAGCGTCGGACGTTAGTAATAATCGAAGTTCAGTTCAGTTAGTTGTTAGTTATCCGTGTGTAAATAAAGTCGTCGGGGATAGTTTTAAATCGAGAGCTCGTAATGAAGTCTTTGGACGTTAGTTGTTAGTTGTCAGTTATTAGGTGTCGATTGTTAGTTGTTAAGCATTGGCGAATAGTAACAATGTAGTCGTTGGCCTGTCGTTTGTCACACCGAAAGTCAAATGTAAAATCGGCGGTCGTTAGAAAGTGAATGTCAGTTTTTTTTTGTAAAATAAAGTCGTAATCTAGTTAATTTGGGAATTAAGAAGTCACAGGAATAAATTTCGGTACGAAGGGCCAATTTGTCTGAAGCCTGAATGAACAAAGCGCGAAAACGGGATTGTAAGTTTTCGAGGTATAAAGAAATTTTGAAAGTTAGTGTACGCGCTTGGACAAATTGTGATCAAAGTAAAAGCAGGAAAACAAGTGAGCCGCAGGATAAAATGTGTAACTATTAAATTATAATTTATCGTGTAAATGAATTATGAATGTACTTTGGAAAAGGTGGCATTTTAGCAAAAGAAATAAATCGTGTTGTTTAAAATCTAGTTCGAATATTATGGAATTAAATTATTAAATAAGTTTTTTCGGAAAGTTAAGAATTATGCTCCCTTTCAAGTTAGACAACTTTTAAAAACCTTACATAAATTTTACATAAACAATTAAGCAGTGTTCAGTCCCTACAAAATAAGATAACTTGTAGCAGCCCAGGGGAAGGAAAGGACGAAACTTTCTAGGTACAAGGGGAAAAATGTATGGGCAGCTACAAATAGAGTAGGGTCTAGTTTTCAGCCCCTTTTAGAAAACACTACATCGATAATCTTAATAGAAAAAATTAATATTCACCAATAAGGAGAAATTAAACAAGGAAAAAAATTACGTATCAGAGCAGAACTGTGGAAGAGCTCTATTCAAGTGTATATTCTCGAATGTTGGGTCAAAAAAAAATCGGCGATATTACTAATGAAAAAATTGAACGTGCTTTGTTCAAAGTGAAAAATGGTTGTGTCCTAGGGAGTGCTTGGTTCTTCTGTAATCCCTGAGATTTGGAAGTTTTTTTCCTTTCATGGAAGGTGCCATATTAAATATTGAAAATTATTAACCAATGTGCTTATTGACCCACCTCTGAAAAAGTACACATTAAGATTATTACTAACAGGCTTATAAATAACTTGGATCCTTATCAATTTCCATTACAAACAGGATTCCGTAAAGGATATAGTATAATTAAGCAAATATAACAGTAATAAAAAAAATATAACAGACCAAGAGAAGTTTCAATCCTGAATATAGAAGCCACTTCATAGGCGGCATCCAAATAAGGTCAATCAAGACAAAGTCGACAATTTAGCATTGATTTCAGGACAGATGTCTTCGGAAACGGACGGCTTTTTGTTAGGTATCCAAGACCAGGTTACTCCGACGAACAACTATCGGAAGTTCATCATCAGAGATCCCTCAATAGAAAATAACCAATGTAGATACGGATGTCAAACATCAGAGACAATCGAGCACCTAACTGGAGGATGCCAAGTATAAGGAGAGACATAACTCAGCCACCAAGATACTCTACCAAGAATGAACATCTAAGTTAAATCTATTGCAGATAGAAAAAGGGCCTTATTACAAATACAATCCGGAGACTATTCTTGAGAACGAGTTCAAGTTATATTGGGACCGAATGGTTCTAACGGATCAGACAGTTGCTCATAATAGACCAGACATTATATTAACAGATAAAATTTTTAGGCGAACTACACTAGTCGAAATTGCTGTACCTGATAACAACAAACTAGGGCCAAAATACAACGAGAAGATTGCCAAATACAGAGATCGTGAGGTGCACATTCGGAGGCAATGGGCAATGAACAGCGTCCAAACGATTTCCATAATTTTGTTAACAACTGGAGTGATACCAAAGAACCTCCTGTAGAATACAGAGGATTGGGCCTTAGTGGCCATCTGTATAAACCGATTCAGAAAACAGTTCTCCTTGCAACCATGCGGACCGTCCAAAAGTTCGTAGGGAATACAGCAGACCACGTCACCTAGGACCCGAGAACATGGAAAGGGTTCCCATAGAGCTTCATACTTTTGGTATCTTTGTATATCTGATATGAGTCAATATTCTCTGGAGGGAGTGCGAAGCCGCTTAGCTTGAAATCATAATGAAAAAAATATTGATACTCATCTAGTATTTGTTGACTAGAGCAAAGCTTTTGACTTTATAGAATTGACGGCCATATTTCAAGATATGAACGACGCCATAACTAATGCCAGATATAGATGTCTTCTTGCAAATATATTTGAAAAAGTGACGTTATACGTAAAGATAGGAGAGGATTTTGTAACTCAGAAAATGCCTATCACTGGTAGAGTAAGATAAGGAGACATGATTCCTCTAATACAAAAAAGAATAAATATTGATGGTCTCATTTTCAATTTACAGGCGACGTTATACTTATTAATCTAGAGAAACTACAAAACACACAGTCAAATACTTCAACGAAGTTATTCTTTTAAAGACCTTGGAGTCATTTTTGACCCAAAACTTTCATTCACGAAATATATCAGATTTGTGGGAGTGCGGTCAAAATGTTGGGGTTCATATTGCGCAATTCTAATGATTTTAGCAATTTGCAGATCTTGTATGTTAGTCATGGTCGGTCGAAGCTGGAATACGGTGTGGTCATATGGCATCCTATCTATGATAAGTACATTATTCAATTAGAGCGAGTGCAAAGAAAATTTTTAAAATACCTATCATTTAAGAGTGACAGAGTATTCCCTCAAAGGGGTATAAATGAAGAACAATTACTGAGGCGATTTAGCGTTCCATCTTTAATAAATCGCAGACATTACATGTTAGCCCAGTTTCTGAGCAAGCTATCCAGATCTTATATCGACTGTTCTGAATTATTGTATCAGGTTAACTTTCAGATCCTGTCTCATTTTTTCATTACCTAGTTTGAAACAAATTTTCTTATAGAAACGCCTCTATTTCAAGCCATGAGTATCTTCAACAACACTTGCAGTGACATCGATGTTTACAGCCTGGTCTTGGATAGCTAACAAGAAGCCCTCCGTTTCCGGAAACATCTGTCCTGAAATCAACCAATAGTTCGACGCTGAGTTGTCGACATTGTCCTGATTGATCTCATTTGGATGCCTTCCATGAAGTGGCTTCCGTAGCCAGGTTTGTAACTTCTCTTGGTCTGTTTGGTGGTGAGAAGTAATATCTTGTTCCCTCAACTGTAGCGGTGTTGAATCGTCTGCCTCGCATATTGCTCGATGTAATGTGGAAGAGTCCGCCAACCTGTGGAAATATGAACGTAAGTTTATTATTTGTTGGTCGAGCTGCTTACCAATATCCACCAATCCTCTTCCTCCTTGGTGTCTTGGAAGCATTGTACGTTCAATGGCACTCCGAGGGTGATGTTTTTGTGCTTTTGTTAGGAGTGTCCTTATTTTTCTTTGCAGGTTTCGGATGTCCGTCCTGCTCCACTTGACAATCCCAAAAGAGTAGCTCAGCGCAGAGCAAGCATACGTGTTGAGCGCCTTAAACAAATTTCTACTATTTAAATTAGTTCTTAATATCCGCCTTACCCTCCTGACAAATTCGGCTGTCAATTCGGCCTTCATAGTGCCATGATCAATTCTTTTAGCCCGTTTCATACCTATATATTTGTATGTTTGGTTTACTTCCATTGCAGCTATAGTTTCACAGTTCTGCATTTCAAAAGCCCCCGGTTGTATCTTCCCTTTAACGAACAACTTCCTGCAAAATTCGGCATGTAGTTGTTGTCTGTAGCCGATCATCTCTCGTCCTAGTTGAGCCACCCTATAAAAAATGCGCATTCTTGTCTCGTTCATGGACACAGTCCATTTCATGCGCTGTCTTGGTCGTCCCGCTTGAGTAAGAGCTTGTTGGGGTTCCCGCACAGCATCTTCGGCGGGTAGAGCTCTTGGAGTTATCTGACCCTCGTGTTGATGTAGTTGTTGTTGCCTGTCCACAGCGATGTCAGCTCTCATGTCGTTGTCTGGTTGTTCTTGAATCTCCGGATCTGGCTGTGGCGCAGGTTCTGGGGTTTGTTCATTGTTATCATCGGTACTGCTTATCTCTCGTTCTATTTCCGCTTTGATGATGTTAAGTCGCGCTTCTGAGATTAGTTTATTTCGGAGAATAGCTCTGTATTGATCTTCTATTCTCTATTGTGACACTTGTAGGTATGGATATTCCCTACAAAATTCGGCATGAAGCTGTTGTCTATAGCCGATCGTTTCCCGTCCTAGTTCAGTCACCCTATATTATTATTATTATTATTATTATTATTAAATATGTTATCGGAATTTAAAAAAAAAATTCTAAAAGCACTAGACTTATCCAAAACCCAACCAAGGCTAAAATTTTTTCTCCAGAACTAACAGCAACGTATATAAGAGATACAAAAACACCAGGAATTGAAATATCTATATAGTTCGGTTACCACATAAGACTTGGGAAAGAAAACCAACAAGCAGAAGCAAAAAAAGATTGAAATGATATGAACTAGCACCGAAAGACTAAAAAAGTCCTCAAAAAACCTTATAATCCGTCAATTCTAAAATCAAAATATTTAATATTTATATTTTTCCTGTTATTACATTTGAGAAAAGTATATTAACCGTTAAAGCAATTAATAAACTCCAAGTTATGTAAAAGGCTATTAAAAATACTTATGTTGGGAGTAATTCTTCGTGACCATATATAAAATGAGGAGATAAGAGGCGACCAACAAGAGTAAAGGACGTAAAAATCACATTGGTAGAAAAGGGAAAACTATATGAAAAAAACAAATTGTGCAGACCATATGTATGAATGAAAACGACCTAAATGATGAATTGATAACATCAAAAAAATGTTAGCACAAAGTTACCCTCATTATTAAGAGACAGGTTGGAATGGAAAAGTTATAAGAATATTTATGACCAGGAGTAGATGAGGTCAAAAGAGGGCTTTCAAGCAAGACAAAAATTTTAACACTTCAAACAGTCACGTCACTTTAAATTTCAAAATTACAAAATAGTCTTGTTTCATCAATGTAATTCCCAAAGTCGAATTTCTAGAAAGCCCTTTCTATGACAGTGCTACTCATCATTACTTATTGCCTTCAGTCCCTGCCTCAAAATTCATTATTACATACATACGGATAATGTATTATTTCATTTTATTTTCATCTTTTTCAAATACTAACCACGTACATCATTTGATAAAAACTTACAGAAAGAATTACAATAAAAAGATAGATTATCCAGCTTTAAAACTTTTTGGAATTTTCGCATCATAAAAAAGCCTTCACAAAATGTGTCACTCGTCAAGTTCTCTAAATAAGTTTTTGAACAAAAAAACTTTTATCAAGAAAAGATTGTCATCCTTCATATCCAGCATAAAAAAGTTTTCTTTATATGAGACATTCAGAATTATACGACTTTTTACATTTTTCAGTGGCTCATCCTGACTGGCGTTTTGTAGTATATTGGGGAAGTGAACGCAATAAACTCAAAATAGCATCGACTTTATGCATTGGGTAAAAAATTGCTTTAATCTAGTAGTGACTCTTCATCATTATCTTAAAACACTTATACGTTCACTGTCAACCTGAATCAAATGATACTGCATTACTAAAATAGAAGATATTTTCATTTTTAACCTACTAAGTTCGGAAAGGAGTGGGCAGGCATTATTTTCCACGTTCGTATTTTTTTCCAATTAAGTCAAACATAAAAATCGATTACATCTTATTGAACCGTAGCTCTGGAAAAACTGAATGACTTAATCTAAACAAGTTTAACAGTTAGAATCTATGTTAACACTCAGTCGTCGATATGTATATATCGACTACTTCACGTTAATCTTTGTTGTTGAAGTTCGGCGCAATTTTCAGCTTGTAACAAGTAAGAAAAATCTAAAAATAACAATTTTTCTACCGTGTTATGGCAGACAAAATTTTGCCGATTTCTCCAAGGAAGTTGGAGCGGAAAAAAGTAAAAAATTGGAGATTTGTTATACGCTTTGGAACCGGAAATCTTTAATCAATGTTTCAAATCATCATTACAACAAAAATTTTAATTGTGAAGTTTAACTAATGGCACAATTAAGAAAAATTAAATTAATTAGGTGCGTCAACAACACAACTAAAAATAATAAACCGAACATTACACCAGGGCCGGTATCCTCGAAAGCGTGATGTGAATGGTGATGTGAACTTTCACACTTTGACAGTAAAAACCGTGTTCTTGATTAAGAAATGTTACCAGATATGGACATGCTAAGACCCACGGTTTTCAAAAAATAAAATGGATGACAGATTGAATTGAGCTGTTAGACCGAAAATATCCGCAATATGCTTTGTCGCCATTTTAGGCAAAAAGTAGTTTTGGTACGTTAAATTAACCGTCAAAAGTATAAAAAAATAGTGCAATTGTTATTGTTGTGAAGTTATTGATTGCAACTAAAATGTTTGTACTTTCCTTGAATTAAATTTATTTTGTAGTAGTTAACAACCAATATTTAGTTGTAAATATAGACCACAAAATTATCTTAAGTTGGCCCTCTAGAATTCATATATATAAAGTAATGTTCTGACGTCAATTGGAATATATGCTCCCAATATACAATAATTGCAGAAAGCAACGCTGCTCTACGTAGTATGACTAAAAGCCATCATCCTATCAATCCACTACATAAACCATCCAATCAATTATTGAATGAATTCACTGAACATCCAGCATCTTACTGCAAGATGTCCTGCTCTGATAACTAAGTTTGAAAATAAACCTGAAATTTGACCAATGATAGAGGAACTGTGTAAGACCGAAGCCGAAAGCTAAACAGAAGACGTCCATTAACGATACTGACAGATCTCACATTCAAGTTTTAATATATATTTTTTTCATTTTGTAAAGATTTGTAGTGGTTTGAAAATCCAATGTACTAAAAATAAGTTGTTTTTTTTTGCTGGAGGACCTCGTTCGTGAGCCTGTAGGACTTATATTTATATCTCCCAATAAATTATAATCATAATAATATTTATTTAATTGTAGTGTAGTGTGTAGTACAGTGTTTACAACAGCCTAATTAAGTGAAAAGCTGTAGTTAGCATTAATTAAATATAAAATTTGTTACTTATTTAAAAAAAAAAGTTTCGAATATCTTTCAATTAGTAATTTCTCAAATTTATTATAAGTTGTGTGATGAAAACAATTATGTTAGACTTAACTGTCTAAAACTAAGATACTCGACTGTTATGGACATATGGACACAAGTATTTATGTTAAATCCATAAACAGAACTAGCCGTAAAAACATTTTTAAACAGCACGATCATACTATTCAGTTATGAACAAAATCTCCTGTAATAATTTTGTGTGTATGTAATCCCAAATTTACTTGAAATTAGCGAGAGAATTAAAAGTTAGAAAATACTAAATATATCGGGGTACCACATAATTAACATTTCAACTGTTTTTTCAGATAAAACGTCCTAAAGAAACGCTTTCTCAACGTATTGCTTTTTTTAATGACGAGTTATTTTTAACAGCCAAAAATTTAATAAAATTTTTTTATACTAATCGCCAGATGTGTAATTTAGTGGCTGACATTTCATTTGCGCATGTTTAGTAACTCCTTTCACCGTTCGCTTTCTTTTCACCGGACGAACAGGGATATGAATGATGAACGCTTCAAGAATACAAATTCGCAATTTTTCATGGGATGTGATCGTTCACTTCACGTTCCCCAGTTCGAGGATAAGGCCCCAGGACTTCGCCGCCATATGTGAACAGTCTGCTCTGGTTTTGTGCTTGCCGTATTGCCAACTCCATGCAATTTTAATAACAAGTTTACAACGAAATTTCATTATGCGACGAATCTATTTAGTTTATGTGAATTTATTAATTTTTTTTTGACGTGTTATGGTAATTTGTTAGACTATTTCTATAGCTTTTCGTTACTCTCCCCCTTCCAACTTCCTTGGTTGTCTCCAACAAAATATTTGCTTGAAATGTAATATAACACAAGGAATATTGAGAGAACTAGCAAAATAGTAGACCTTGATGTCAATAAACCCAACTAATACAAAAAGGAAAATTTTAAAAATAACACAAATGTTGTTTCAACCAAAAAATATCAGCTATTTCGGTTTGCCTCTTCGCCGGTTATAAAAGATTTAAGTTGAGATTAGTGGCGTAAATAACGGCCACACAGACCACGCGGTGCGGGGGGAGGGAATGCAGCCAATCCAGGAGTGCCCTCAGGTCCCTTGATGAAAATGAAGGTAAATATGAAGAATCAAGACGTGTGTAAGATAGCAGAACGCATTCAAAAATCTGCTGGGGCACACATATTCTTAGTTACGCCACTGGTTGAGATCTAAATGGGTGCCAGGTACTATTGCCAAAGAAAAGATGCCTCTTAGAATCTCGAATTTCAACTCATAAGTACTTTAACGAAGCTTAGTAATCCTTATTGAATCCTAACGAATACTAATAAAATATACTTTTCTGCTATTGAAACTTTCATTTGGCAAGTTTTTGTAAATCTTCAATGACAAATATAGAAAGACAATAAAATGTTCTAAATAACCAAAACTAATTATTTTTTTTTGTAGGTTTAAGCGTTTTGATAACAAATTCATCCGACCCTATCTCTTGAGAAATCATCAAGGAGCTGAACCGAAAATCTTAGAAACCTATTCGAAACTTGCTATGAAAGATGCCATGGACTACATGCGACGTAATGCTTCCACGATAGGCAACATTTCTAACACGGAAAGCATGTCGGCCATCTTCAGAAACTATACCTCTACGGGTAACCTCAACGGAAGGTGCGGAGAAAAATTATTAACCTGGTAAACTGACCCAACACTGGCCCTTTAATAAAGTATTTGTGAAAAGTTGTATTTTAGAAAATCCGTAGAATTATACTGGCTGCCCAATGATAATGTTTATGAAAATGGAATAGTATTTTGAGACATTTATACTAAAATTGGGATTAACTGTTCATTCATCTGCCAATACACAATTTTTAAAGACTGTTGACGTAAAGAGGTCTGACTAAATCTATTAACCCTTTTTTTCCACTGCAGGTTTATTATAAACTTTTAAATACTGCAATTTTTCAACTCTTCTAAATTTCTGAAGTTAAATATAAATTAAGAATATTACTAACACATGCTCATTATAACAGAACTACAACAATTAACTCGTTCTAGCTAAAATTCGAGAAGAACATTTCCAAGTTGTACAGACAGTGTACGAAGAAAGAAGAGGAAAGTGTCGCGATATATCTTTCTATTTCGCGACATATTCTTTCGTGATTTTTACATTAAAATGCTTGAAAACACTTTTTTGATTTTTTTAAGATTTTTTTTTATTTTCCACAAATACCGACTTTTATATCTTGTTTTATACAGGGGGTCCGCTAAATACCTCCTAATTTATCGGGATGGAGCATACAGGGGAGGTCAAAATAACCCTACTTTTTCATAGAATAAAATTCCTAAAGTGTCCCTTAACGGAAATACAGAGGTGTTCTGATAACGGCCTCGCTCTAAACGTAGATAAAACCGGCCTCATTCTTTTTTCAAAGCATGCAATAAGGTCTGAGTCACTGCTTGTGTGGCTTGGGGGTAGATCTATACCTACTTTGGAACAGGTTAAGTTCTTGGGTGTTCATTTGGACCCCTCTTTAAACTGGGAACATCATATCTCAGCCCTTGGGGCTAGGCTTAGCAGTTTGTGTGGTGTAGTCCGAAGGCTTCGTGACGTGATCACTGCAGAGACTGTTAGGCTTTTCTACCTTGGGCAAATACAATCTCTTGTCTCTTATGGTATTTCCTTTTGGGGATCATCAAGAAAGGCTATTAATATATTTAAAATTCAAAAACGCATAATAAGATGCATCTTTCACCTACATCCAAGAGTTTCATGTCGACCATTTTTTACTCAGTTTAAGTTGCTTACTGTTCCCTCATTATACTTTAGATCTTTAGTCATGCTTGTCAGAAGGAATACGGAATTATTTCCGCTGAATAGACAGTTTTATGGGGGAAACATGGTTATGACTACCAGAGGGGCGAATGACCTAAGGGTACCTTTACATAACTCCACCTTCTATGAGAGAGGACCATACTATATGGCGATTAAAGCCGTAAGGATGTTACCAGGAGAAATCTGGCTTACCGAGTCGATTAATTGCTTTAAGAGACGCGTAAATGAATGGCTTTCTGATAGGTGCTTTTACTCTTTCAATTTTAATGAATAGTTTTTGTAATGTCAATATTTTTAATTTAATATTTTTTGTTTAGTGGATTTTTCTCAAGCATGTGTTTTGTATGTAAAAAATTTTATTCCTTTTAAATTAGAATATCTTATTTTGTAAACTGTAAAACTTTGTTCAGTTTAAACTGAGTTTCTTATTACTACTTTTTTAAATTATCTTGTATCTGTCTTTTTCTTCTTTTGATTTCCTTTGTGTAAGGTTCCTATCGGAATGTCGATTAGTTTTTATATTAACTGTAGTTAGTTCGACATATTTACAATTCTTAGTGTTAAACATTTCTTTCTCTGACGTTGCTTTGTTATGTGATCATAATTTTGTTGGCAAATAAAGGATATTATTATTATTATTATTAAAGGGGTACCCAGCGATTTACCTTATTGGCTCCAAGTTTTGAACCGACTGGTATAATTTAATGAAATTTTAATATTTTATAGAGACCATAAAGATTCATTAAACCATACTACAGTAGGTATTTTAGATCATCAGAGAAGTCAAGATCGGACTTGCAGCCACACTTGTTCGGCCTAATTTATGGTGTCATTTTACAGAGCTGAGACTGTTTTTTACGTACTCTGGTCATTCCTCTTCAAAAAAGGTACTCTCGATTTATTTCGATAAAACTGGCGGTTTTCCAGATAAATCGATTTTTATTCAAAAAACTTAATAGTTTCTAATGCTAAACACAAAAAGGTGAAAGTAAAATACCCAGAGTGTGCTGATGTGCTTTAATTTACGGGGAAGCGCTGTCTCACTTTTCGAAGGCAAGATTCCCAGCTCAGATCTTGTCAAATCCAGAAACCTTTCAAAGGGTTGATCGAGGCTCAATTAATTTACAATTTTATTAAAATGCAAAAAGAGTGAAAACGTTTAAATGTTATTTTGGCAAAAGTTCAATATGGGCTCCATGTACTTCATTGCATTTTCTTATTCTTCAAATATTTTCCCGCTACACTGCAAATAATATTCTTCTCTAGTATTTACTGGTGTTGAATAAAGTAGTTCTTTTAGATCTCTCCAGAAGTAAACGTCTAAGGGATTTAGGTCTGGAGACCTTGGTGGCCTTAAAACAGGTTCACCTCGACCTATCCATCGAGGGTCAAAAACGTTAATTAAATGTTGACGTACTATGCGGTTAAAATTAGGTGGAGCACCATCATGCATGTACCACATTTGCCTTCTTCTATCAAGAGGTACGTCTTCCAATAAATTATTTAAATTTTTCTTCAAAAATTGTAAATAATCACCATTGAGTCTTCCTTCCAAAATAAATGGACCTATAAAGTTAGTTGCGATGATGCCAACTCACACATTTACATTAAACCTTTTTTGGTGTTTGTTTTGAATTTTAGCGTGGGGGATTTCATCAGCCCAAAAATGTCAATTGTGAGTTTATTATGCCCTCTCTTGTAAAACCGGCCTCATCGGTAAACAAAATAAAGTTAGAAAAATTTATATTTAATTTTAAGTAACTTTTTATTGAAACTGTGTTGACGGGAAAATTTCTCTTTTTCATATTCAACCCCACAGCACTTAATGGACTAACAGTGTAAATAAAATGACGTTTTTTCGAAGATGGTTAGGATTAGAGACATGAATATATATATATATATATATATATATATATATATATATATATATATATATATATATATATATATATATACATATATATATATATATATATATATATATATATATATATATATATATATACATATATATATATATATATATATATATATATATATATATATATATATATATATATGCCGGGTGTCAACGAATCTATTAGACAAGTCATAATTTCTAGAGTACTATGTGTATCAAAATGAGAATTGGTACAAGTAAATGGTATGTGAAGGGGAGAGTTTTCGCATATTTTCCACTTTCTGGCCACTTCCGGTTTCACCGGAAATGGCCCCGGTTTTGAATTTTTAAATGGAATACCCTGTATATTTTAACATTTTTGGATTTCTGAGACAATCCTAGATCAGAATGTGACATTTTAAAAACTTTTTACGTCTACTTCATTTTTTTAGAGCCACTTTTAAAATTGCATCTAGGTGGTCATGATCGGACGCAAACTAATCTAAGGGCCTTAGGTGATGTCAAAAAAATACAATCGCAAAGTTTTAGTTACTAGTATGAAAGACAGGAATAAGACAAGTTGGCAAAATTACGTTTTCATTTCTAACTATTAATTTTCAAATGGCGACCCCTTTTTGACAACTACTTTTCGAAAAAAGCAGTCTTTGACGAATCTAACGGTACTAATTTATTTGCGATTGGATTAGACATAAGAACAGAAATTAAATATTATTAAGCAAAATACTGGATAATTTATTTACTTATGACAAGTGCGCCATGGACAGCCATGATGCATAATAATTTGCAACTGTTTTTATCAAGTCTTCTTTGGAAAACAAAGCACTCACTTAAGTAGATAATGACAGTGACATACGCTCTAAGAACAGACGTAAAAGTTTCTTAATTTTCGTTAAGTTTAGAGTTCTTAGAGCGTATGTCACTGTCATTATATACTTAAGTGAGTGCTTTGTTTTCCAAAGAAGACTTGATAAAAACAGTTGCAAATTATTATGCATCATGGCTGTCCATGGCGCACTTGTCATAAGTATTTTGCTTAATAATATTTAATTTCTGTTCTTATGTTTAATCCAATCGCAAATAAATTAGTACCGTTAGATTCGTCAAAGAATGCTTTTTTCGAAAAGTAGTTGTCAAAAAGGGGTCGCCATTTGAAAATTAATAGTTAGAAATGAAAACGTAATTTTGTCAACTTGTCTTATTCCTGTCTTTCATACTAGTAACTAAAACTTTGCGATTGTATTTTTTTGACATCACCTAAGGCCGTTAGATTAGTTTGCGTCCGATCATGGCCACCTAGATGCAATTTTAAAAGTGGCTCTAAAAAAATGAAGTAGACGTAAAAAGTTTTTAAAATGTCACATTCTGATCTAGAATTGTCTCAGAAATCCAAAAATGTTAAAATATACAGGGTGTTCCATTTAAAAATTCAAAACCGGTGAAACCGGAAGTGGCCGGAAAGTGGAAAATATGCGAAAACTCTCCCCTTCACATACCATTTACATGTACCAATTCTCATTTTGATACACATAATACTCTAGAAATTATGACTTGTCTAATAGATTGGTTGACACCCGGTATATATATATATATATATATATATATATATATATATATATATATATATATATATATATAGCATTTATCTTGTCACAACGGAATATCTCGGTGGGATCGAATTTTTTCGAAAAATATGTTATACAAAAATTATGGAGTGGCTCTTGAAAATGACCCTGACCTTACCTTTCAAGGTTATTTGAAGGTCAACTTTGAAATTTTAAATGGGACTTCCCTATTTCGACCCAGGGAATGGACAGGGCGGAAAATTTTAGCATATAGGACCTTAACCTCAATATCAAGGTCAAATAGCAAGCCCATTTCAAGGTCAAAACAAAAATATCGCTGTATTTCTTCAAATGTTTCGTATACGGGGGTTATATGGCAGTGACCTTGAAAATAACATTGACCCTGACCTGCAAGGGTCATTTGAAATTCAATTTGAAAATTTGAACCCCCCATTTAACCCCCGGAAATGGACAGACCGGTCAATTTCACTGTAATTTCATTATCAAATGTGACCTTGACTTCAAGGTAAGAATCTAATATCAAGGTCATTTTAAGGTTAAACGAAGATCTTCAACGTCATTATTTTATTAAATTGTTCATACTAAAATTATAAGATTTCAAAGTTGCTATAATATTACATTGATCTCGATCTCCCAGGCTATTTGAATAAATTTATTTATTTAGAATTGTTGGCAAAAATTGTACTTAGTACAAGTATGTGCATGATTAACTACTTTTAGCACCACCCAGGAACAACGACGTGGAGATAGTAGTTTTTGTTCCCTTCGAGGTGTTTGTTTAAGGTAAGTTCCCTCGCCTTTCGCCATCGGGGTGCTGGTTTTCGGGGAGTCCTCTCGCCTCTCACCATCTGGGTACTTGTTTTCTATGAGTTCCCTCGTCCCTTACCATTTTGTATCTTCATGTTAAAGGTTATGAATTTATTTTAATAAATGCTCAAAATGATTACTTTCAACTTCAAAACACTTGACTAGCACTTCAAAAGCATCTCTGATTTGCTGCCTCATGTTTTCACGAGTTGTCACATCTTTATTAACTTCGCTCTACCGTCAGTTGAATTCGCGATCCAACACTAAACGAGATTATTGAGAATAATGCGCTGAATATCCATCGTGTTGAAACCATATTTGTTGCTTTACATCTTGCGTATATCTTCAAGCAAAAGTAGAAGTTGATTTTCTAAAATATCACGATATTTTGCGCTGTTCAAATTACCTTTTCAAATTATGAAATTGAGCTTCAAATGACCTTGAAGTTTAAGGTCAAGGTTATTTTCAAGTGATAGTGACCACTTAGCCCCCGTGCTACCCAACAACTTTTGTTCGAAACATTTCACGAAATATCGCAATCTTTTTTGTTTTGACCTTTAATGATCTTGTTATTTGACCTTCCCCTTAAGATCAAGGTCATACCGATACTAAACTTTTCATTTCCTGGATCAAAATGGGGGGTCCTATTTAAAATTCTAAAGTTGACCTTCAAATGACCTTGAAACCCACGATCAGGGTCATTTTCAAGATCACTACTTGCGAGTAAAATTTTTTAATACATAATTTCCTCAGAAGAAGCCATTATTGTTGGGCACCTTTAACGGTAGAACTTTGCTAGTGCATGGGGGTAAGTTGCAGGTTAGATATTAGTTAATTTCGGCACAGCTATTAGACACGCTCCTAGGTAGCAATAGTTTTCGCACCAGCTAACTTACCGGCAAGAGTAATTTTAGATATTTGAACTCTGTACAATCGTTAATTAAAAAATAAATATTTCGACCATGTAAATACTTGTAATTAAAAACTTGTCTAAGAACTATTTGACAAATTATAACAGCTGACAGTATTTTTCTGTTCTATACATAAAGATTGTTTAGCAAAAACAATTAAAATTATTTTTGGATAAATTATATGAAAATTTAATAAATTAAAAAAAAATGTTTAATGTTTTAATTACATTACAATATCTTTAAGATTGTTTGCCAATTAAAAAAAAATGAACTTCTTGCATAAGAATTATTTACACTTTATAGACAGTTTTTTTGTGCTTTAAAGCACAGTTAAATCAGGAGTAGCTCAAAAAATGCTTAAAAGTACTTACACACGTACTTCTTGATTAAATTAAATTTTTAGAATGCATTATTTATATGCCAATACTTATTACAAGTAATTTTTAGGATATAGATCTACTTGTGAGATTAATTATGGTTTAAAGTTTTCCTAAGTTAAAAACGACAAATAACTAAAAATGATTTATTTTTAATATAGTTCCAGTTTAAGTCAAATAGATTCAAGTACTTGGAACATTGACATGCAAGAACTGGAGTACAATCCATCAAAGAAAGATTTAACAGACGCCAAAATCCATCATCTGCTAGCAGAAGAACTTGTTAAACCCTATAGAAGGGTAAGTGTAAGTATTTCCAAATAGAAGGCAAAATATTTATTATTTTATTTTAACCTTTCCTGTTTGATTTGTGGTGTAACCACAGAGTTTCCAATTAGGTATATTTTTGTATTTATCTGTTCGTTCGTTCAATTTCTTGGGGAAACTAGTACACGTTGAACCAAATTTCCATTTGGTGTCTTCTTTACCATTAAAGATAAACTGAAAGGATTTTGGCCCAAAGTGGTTTAATACTAGGTCGTAGTACGTATCTAATAGTTGCCGCGAAGGCTAACTAGGTGGGGTCGATTGGCCCTTCTTACCATTTAAAAATCATCACCAAATAAAAAAGTATTTGTATAATGTACTGGTCCAAGTTATATAGCTACGTAAATATGTATCCAAAAATAGCTGTTAAATTTAATGCAACTTAGTATTATAATAATCTCACGTACACAATCTTGAAAATAAAACAAATAATTTTATGTCGTTATTTTCTATCTTTATTAAGTTTATTTAATGTAGCACATTATGCAGTAAAACTTATATAAGCCCTCATTAAGCCCTTCTACCGTCCTCATTAAATGTTAATCCGGCTCTATCCCTGTAAAGACGTGTGCTGGTCTGTCTATTGTAGATAGAAAGAGAACATGCCCATACAAGTAGTCCTCGAAATGTTCTAGGACCTTACCATTAAATCCTTACCCCTGATTCACTAACGTGGTCTAACTTTAAAAGAAATTTAATGGAACAGTAGAGAGATTAGATAGACAAGTACAACACTAACTCAAACAAGTTGTGAATCTTAAGTCATTTGTACTGATTACCAAACCGTTAAAAATGTAAATTTTGTTTATTTTCAGAAGAGAACCAATTCTCTTACTGATTTCAAGATTTTATCTCTAGGGTTTTGTTCTTAATTTTCCTATATAAGCGCTAATTTGTTGACATATTTGATACAAATTATAACAATATTATAGCCAAAACAAAGTTATCCAACTAGAAGGTCTATTTTCCATGGCAATTATATCGGGTTTAAGTCTTAAACCTTCTTAGTGAATCTGACTGTTAGTGCCTAACATTCCATGACACATATACACTTAAGGCGCGGAAACGTTATCCTGGTTAATGAGCAAGTTCATCTTCAAGGCAAAAGAATATGGAATCGAAGTTATATCTTAAAGGTTAAAAATCAAAATGGCATTTTCAAGAATATTATTCATCGATAAAAAAGCAACCATTTTTTCTTTAAATAAGTTGTTCACAATTTTTGATAGGGAAGACAGAAGTGAGATTGATCTAATTTCTGGTAACGTGTAATATTAGTTATATTATTTTTTTGTTATATTATAAAAGCTATAATGTGAGCCAGAGGCGGATCAAGGCCTCTCTTTGGGGGAGGGGGGGGGGAACGATGATATCACAAGAGTACAGTATGGCAAGCGAAAGCAAGTTGTTGACGGGGGGGGAGAGACGCCCACAACATTCTCATTTCTAATGTAAAAGTCAGAGTCGGATCTATTTTTCTGAATTCGAAGCTCTTGAAGGGGGGTGATCGCAAGAAAAAACAAGTTGGCGACGGGGGGTGGAAACCAACAGCATACACATTCCTAGTAAAAGAGCCATAATCGGGTCTATTTTCCCAAACTCAAAGCTCTTAGGGGGGGAGGGGGCAATCGCAAGAAAAAACAAGTTGTAGACGGGGAGCGGGATTTGGAAGCCAGCAACATACACATTCCTAGTATAAGAATCAGAATCGGGTCTATTTTCCTAAACTCAAAGCTCTTGAGGGGAGCGATCACAAGAAAAAACAAGTTGTCGAAGGGGGGCGGAAGCCAACAGCATACACATTCCTAGAGTAAGAGGCACAATCGAGTGTATCTTCCTGAACTCAAAGCTCTTGGGGGGGGGGGCTCGTCCCCACCACCCCCCCTCTAAGGTACGCGCCTGAGGTGAACCTAATAAAGATGTGACAGATGTATAGGAAATTTAAGATCCGAAATCGAAATTTAAAATCACCTTGCTACAATTTATCATATCAGTGTTTGAGACTAAAAATAATTTGTGACGCTTAACATAAAACTCAATCTACATTTTATGAAAAACGGTTATACTTATTTCTGATTATTCGAATAAAAAAGTCTAAGTTAAAAAATGCCATGACCTAGATTGTCTACAAATAAAATTAAGTAGAAAAAATAGACTAGGAAAAATATAAGGCAAACATTTTTTAACATAAACTTAATTATATTTATATAAATAATTTTAGAAAACAAATTTGTAGAGAATTAAACAACATCCAACGCGTGGCGAATAAACGTCACGGTCTTTTAAACTTCTAGCCAGCGGCATTGAGCACAGTTTAACTAATCTAATACAGACAATAAAAATATCGAAAAGAAATTGATAACTTCTTTACATATCTTTGCAATCTATTGAATGCTACGAGGATATTTTTTACTGGGCATGATCCTTTATTACCTATAATTACATGGTACTTCCCGAAGCTGTTCCGTTGGTGATTATTAAAATATTTCGTAGCACACAATGCTATTTGTCATCCTCTTCCTACGAGCGGGAAAACATCATACTGAAGTCAGATGTTTGTCTCAGGACTAGTTGAATGCTCTTGATCGAATATATGACGCATACAAAGCACTAATAATTTCAAAAGACAAAATTTCCTAGTATCTTTCCTCATTTTATGTTTCGCCAAAAAAGAATAACCTAATCACTCTTGGAATTCTAGTCCATCGGTTAACTTTTTGAGGATTCTAAATGTGCACCTTGTATCTAATGGGGATTCTCAGTAGACCAGTACCTTCAAATTTGTCGATTTATTGACTCATTTACAAAAAATGTGGCCTCATTTCTAACAACATTTTTATCACTATGACAAATATTCCGCGTATCTAACAGAACTACATCTATCGAAGTTGAAATATTTTATCAAGAAAATATTTCTCATTTCTGAATATGTTTTATACGGATGTTAACTTCATTTCAAAATATGAATAGACTTAGTTTTAGAAGAAATACTTTGTTTTTTGAAGGTTGTAGACAGTGTTGAAGATTGACTAGAATGTGGTTGTAGGACTTGCATTGTCTTTATTTTTATTTATTTTTACGACGTTTCGATTAGATTGTATCTCTAATCGTTATCAAATATAAACTGAATGTTTTGTCTTAAGGCTACGAGCTTATATAGTAACTGTGTCTATTGAAGCGCAAAGTTTCGCTTCACTGTACACACATGATTTGATGTTACAAAGTAGTGGTTGCCAAAGATTAGGTATCTCGACACTTGGTTTACTGAAGATTCTATTATTGTTTTTAATGTAAGATGCTTCTATAAATTTTCTTTTCTTCATGTTAGGTTCCATATATATCATCTCAACCTCAGATCATTTTATATGGTGTTGTTTATCCCAGGCGTGTTCCGCAATACCTGATCTCGACGTTTCTTCTTTGTGCATATGAGTTTTGTGTTTCTTAATTCTAACTTCTAGTGGTCGTTTGATTTCTTCAATATACATCTCACCACACTCACATGGACCTTTGTAAACATATGCTCTCTTGTCCGTAGTTTTTGGTTTTGTTTTTGTTAAATGAGCTCTAAGTGTATTTCCTGATTTAAAGGCTGTTTTTATATTATAACTACTGGCAATTCATCTTGTTTACTACAAAGTACCCTTAATGTACGGAATTGTGAAGAAGGAATGTGTTTCTTGCTGTCCAATGTTCGTGGTTCTAAAGTTATTTATAACATCGTCAATTAGTTTTAAAGGATAACCATTCTGTTGTAAATCGGATTTAATATTTGCTACCTCTTTTTCCAATGAATCGGCATTATTACATATATATATAGTACGATTATAGAGGTTGTTTTGTTACAACAGAATGATTAGAACTATAATTATGATATTGTCCAGTATATGTGGGCTTTCTGTATATTGAAATTTTAATAGTTTGGTTATAACGGTTCACCATGACATCTAGGAAGAACAATTGATCATTTACCTCTTTTTCCATGTTAAACTTAATTGTAGGTCGAATGATATTTAGATTTTCAAGAAATCATTAAGTTCCTGATCATTGCCCTTCCATACGATTAAGGTATCATCGACATATATCAACCAGACTTTGGCGACGACTGGAAAGAGTAAAGAACCCATCGGAAGCCCGTCATCCTGAGCGTAGAACTTGTCCTTTACTTGACAGTAGGCACTACGCAGGCAACACTCCAAAAGGTCCAGTGGTAACGTGGTTCGATCTGATAAAGTTACATCATTTGAAAGTCTAGTTTGGATTATGTCTAGTAATTCCCCTAATGGTATATTGGTATACAGACTCTCCACATTAAAGCTTATTAGTCTGTCGTCTGGCTCTAGATTGATGCTACTAGTAATGTTCACGAAATATGTAGAATTTTTAACATGTGAGTTCGTCTTACCTTCTAAAGGTTGTATAATTATTAAAAGAAAAATCGTCAGTGCATTTGTGGGGATCTTCTGGAGCTGGTTATTGGCCTCAACGATATGTTCGTTTTATGAATTTTTGGTATTCCGTAAAGATGTGGTGGCTTACTGTAGTGTGGTGTGAGCGCGGATCGTAGGTTGTCAGGTATATGGTCTTGGTATTTCCTCACTGTACTGTAGATTTTTGACTATATATATTAAGTGGGGTATCGAGCTAATTGTCTATATTTTCCCTTTTCCAGGATAACCCCGATTTTTTGGTCGTACGTTACCATGTCCATTATCACCGTTGCATTTTCTTTGTCTGGCGGTAAAATCTTTATAGATTCATCCTTACGAAGTTCTTTTAAGGCTGATGCTTCTAGCTGGGAGAGATTTTGAGCTTGATTTTTCTTGCCTTGATTTTATTTCCCACCTAAACTCGTCGGAATGGTTTTCGTCGACTTGTATAGATTCTACAGAGCTTATGATGTCTAAAACAGGCATGCTTTTTGGTGTTACTGCGAAATCAAGCGCCTTGCTTAGCATTTGTTCTTCTGCTGTGGAAAGTATTCTTGAAGATAAGTTTATGATGGTTTTTCTTGAAATTGTTTGAGGTAGAGTTGGTTGTTGATGTGATTTTAGTTTTTCTAGTTTATTTCGGTATTTCCTCACCATATCTTCTTTCAACTTGTTGCATATGTTATCTATTTTATGGAAAATTGGTTCATGATCATCTGACAAAGTTTCGGCTTTGATTTCTTCGAATAGTTGTGTAGATTCATCCAGAAGAAAGGCTTTTCGCCATCGGTGATAATTTATTTATGTTCTCAGTAGTGCTTTACTAGCGCTGTCCAGAATACGGCGTGCTCTATTACCTGGTATTGGTGTTTTCAATCTGAAACCAATAGAAATGACGTTGCTGTCTCGTGCTTGTAGTAAAAATGGAGAGTGGGCTTCCTCCTTGGCAAGTTTGATCCCAATTTTCTCGTAGGCTTTGGTTTCATCGCTGATATCGGGTCCGTACAGGGTTTTCAACGTTTGTTTGAAGGTTGTAGACAATGTTGAAGATTGACTAAAATGTGGTTGTCGGACTTGCATTGTCTTTATTTTTTTATTTTTACCACGTTTCGATTAGATTGTATCTCTAATCGTTACCAAGTATAAACGTAATGTTTTGTCTTAAGACTACGAACTTATCTAGGGACTGCGTCCATTGAAGCACAAAGTTTCGCTTCACTGTACACACCTCAATGATTGGATGTTACAAAGTAGTGGTTGCCAAAGATTAGGAATCTCAACACTCGGTTTACTGAAGATTCCATTATTGTTTTTAATGTAGTCTGTTTCTATAAATTTTCTTTTTTGCTTATCTCAGACTGTTCTAGTTTCTCCAAATTTTAACACAATTTTGCTAATCCCGAATCGATGTATTGCGTTAAAAAGCTAGCAATCTCTACAGGCCATCTTGCTCTATCTCCATAACCAACGATCATGAAAATTTTTATTCAATAACTCTCACTTTTTGTTTTAGTGTTTCTAAAATAAATAATAATTTTGACAGGTCACATTTTAACTATGATCAAATAGTAAATAATCGTTAAGAGTAACCAAGACTTATTTAATAAATAACTCATCTTATTAGTATTAGCATATTATTTCGCAAATGCAATAATATAAATTCAGTTATAAATCTATTATGCAAACTTATGTATAGATGTTTGTTAATGTTGGGTTAGTGAATTGTTTTTAGTTATCTTTTTTTTTAAGACTCTTTTTGAGAGTCTTTTTTCGAACTAAATATATATATATATATATATATATATATATATATATATATATATATATATATATATAATATTATGTGGTGGACGAGGCTTTACTACAGCAGCACGACATGCAATATTTATTTAAATGTGGACTTTTACACTGTGCTTAAGAATAACTTTAAATATTAGAAATTAAACGTAATTGTTTGTAATAACTCACTCAATAATGAGTTATAAAACTGATTAAATTTATTCGACTCAGGAGCGTAGAGCCAATGCAGGTATGTATATTCTTATTGAAACGCAATTTGTTTGTCCCCATGCTGGATCGGTTTTCTAAAGACGCAATTTGTCTATTTTCATATTATATCAGTTCACTATAGACGCAACTTTTCTATTCTCACGCCATGTCGACTTTCTGTAGAGAACAACGGTATTCTATTCAGCATTGTCTGTATCTCTACACTTCTTTATGACATTTCAGAGAAGTGTTATTGATATTTAAATAAAATCAGCAATTTTACTAAACACCTGCATCCGTTAGGATAAACAAATATTTTCCTATTCTAATGCCAGGTCAGCATTTTATAGATAAGTAACAGAATAATTTAAGATACATATCTAATAATTTGACATCAACATCAAAAATTTAAATTTCTTTATTATTATATTAAATTTTTAGTAATTTCAGTTTTTAACACTTTTTTTGAAAGTGATCCAAATTTTTTCAATCTATTTTACTTGTGTATTAATTCTAAGTGAACTGGTATTTTTTTGTCACTAATATATTGTTTACATAGTATTACGAAAAATCCAAAATGCGAAAAAGTTGTTTAAGTTGCTATTTAAAAAACCAAAACCGTAAAAAAATAAATTAAAATCAACGTGTTCAAACGTTTCAGCGTTCAATCATTTTAGCCCGCTCGTGTCTATAATTATTCCCAGATATTTGGCTATTCCCTTGTATTTAAAAGTCCTTCCCGACAGCGTAATTATGAGTAGTTTCCCTATTTTTCTTTTTTGTTTTGTAAAAAGTATTATCCGGAGAACCTGCATCATTAATCCCCTAGGCCATGGAAACCGCGACGTGGGTACAGGATGACTAAGTCGTCTGCATAGGCCCATGTATATAAACCAGCTTTGTATAGTTTGTTTAAAACACTGTTGGTTAGGAAGCTCCACAGCAAAGGTGATGGGACTCCTCTCTGCGCATTGTTAATATAAAAATAATTTTGCTGCCGAATTGTTTGCAACTTCTTGATTTCTTTTTACTGTTAAAATAGTAAAGCAAAAAAAATCTGTCTGTTAAACAAATTTTATATCTTATTTTTTGACTTTTTACATTTACAATAAATGATCACGGGTAACAGAATACTATATTTATGCATTTTTGAAAAAATAAAAATAAACTGAAATAACGGATTTTTTTTTTAAATAATCAACATTCTTGAGAACCTTTTGCTCCAATAGTTCGCAGCAACACTAAAATTTCAATATTGACATTAAAAATAAATTAGATTATTAAGTAACAGATGTATATATTTTTTCAGCATCGTAGATTAAGCTACAGTAGGCACGCAGTGAACGATCGTGATCTGTCAACTCAAGTAAATTACAAAATGCATTACAACATGAGAAGATTAGTGGCAGATAAGAAACATCATCATAGCCATAAGCGACATAGTAAGAAGATAAATAAGGTAAGTACTTAAATAAATAACCAAATATTATTTTTTTATTAAGTAATTAAATGAAACATTTATATCAGACAAATTATATCTGTTAGACAAATTAAACAATAGAATAAATGCCATTTACCATTTTCTCATAGCAAGTTTGGATAAGTGAACTCTATCCATTATTCAAGTTTCAAAAGTATCAGCGAGATCTACGACGCAGGCCTGTTCATTAGTGTATGGAAGATATTTTCTATTCTGCGTGTGATCGAGACCTTTTTCAATAAAATATGTGGATATTAAAACTGACATTAATTAAAAAGTTGCCCTAAATAAAAGTTTTAATAACAGCTAGATATTTTTTATTTATTTTTGTTTGGATTGAATTACGATGGTAATTTTTTTCTATTGGTACAGAACTTGTTAATCTCACTGTTATTGTCATCGAAGTAAACTGGAATAACATAGATTCAGGTCTTCTGCACATTTATTTTTTTGGTTGAATAAATTTTTGAGGTATTGTCATCTGAAAACTGACATCCTTTATACTTCAGTAACTTGAAGAACCAAGTAAAGTACTATAATAAAAAAAATGAATAAGTTTAAGGAGTCCGCTTTCTTTTCAATGGTAAATTCAAACAATTGGAATTATTCGCGACTACGCGTTTGTCCCACTTCAGACATTAGTCGCAGTTTAAACGTTTTTCTCTAATATGCATTATATAAAATTGAAGATATCTTCCATTCACACACCAATGGGTCACATCTATTTCATTAGTAAACTTGCTTTAATTATGAGACAAGAACAATATTTAAGCAAATTTTTTTCAATTCAGCAGAAATATAGGAATTATCTTTTTTAACGATAATCACATAAAAGTTTACGATATATACAAAAACAAAACAAGCAAGTATTTAAGATTTATTTGAAACTGCTCTTTCAAAATTTTAACATTTTATTATGATATTAGAATTTTCTACAAATCCCTGGAAGATCAGAGATGAGACGAAGAAGTTCAGGTGGTCTTTATAAGGTAATAGAGCATTGCACAAATTAAAATTTTAACTCTATGTAGGTACTAACATCTTTTTCAAAATACTAAATTTTTTGGAATCAATTTCTAGGTTTTGCTGTCAACAAAATAATAATTATATAGTATTCAAAACAATTAAAACTGTTAGGAAAAAGTTCCGGATGGCTTACATCAAGATGTTTTATAAAAAATTCAATATTGTTCTATTTCTACATCACTGAAATAACTTTTTAAATTTAATCTTCAAAACCCTCAGATGGAAAAATTATAATTTCTGAAATCTATAAAATCTTATTTGATCAAGCGCAAGCCTATAGTAAGAGTGTCACCAAAATAACGAGTAAATAGATTTGTAATATCTCGAATTCTTTGCTATAGACCGAAAAAAAATAATCGTCAAAATTTTTAATTTTCGCTACAACTCTGAACTGTTTGTGGGCTAGAATTGGTATTTGATTTTTTAGAAGTCACCGAAAATTTCAATTGGCAAGAAACCGAGTTAACTTACTGCTTATTTTAGTTTTACTGTAATATAGTGTTGTCCTAAAACTAGACATGCAGAATGGCCATACCACGCCATATACGATTTTACAGAAGTCTGAAGAATACGTCTCAATGTGTGATATTTACTGAATCATCACACCTCAGGTTTCGCAGAAATGTCTTGCAACTATCTGAGATTTACTGCGATGCAGATATTAGATCATAGTGTCGTCGTTAAGCCACATACAAGTTTAAAAAATAAAATATCGTGAAACTTTTTCTATCAAATTTTAATTTGTGTTTTGCCCTATGGTTTCTTTTGTGGCTTTTGTGTTACAGTATTTTTAAGTGCATCGACTAACGTGACTGCACTTGCATAATATTTGGTCAGTGTTGTTTTATATGGGGTCTTAACTATTCTTTATTTTTTGGAAGCTAATATATCAAGCTTTTTCTACCAGTATCACCTTTAACTAACTTGTATCTGACTTACTTGATAGCAGTCGTGCTTTATCTTGGATATAATCTTTTGTTAATTTTTACAGGGTGGAAAAGAAAATCATGTCAGCTTCCCGGAATTTAAGCAAAACGGTTCCGCTAAGCAGTTTTCTCATGGTAAGAGTACTAAATAGTACTTAATCTACAAGGTCGCCCCTAATACGTGGATATGAGAATTAGAATTAAATAAAGTAGTATGTCTACAAAATATAAGCCACATTATATAGAACAGTCAATTAAAAACTGCTAGCTGCTACATGTATTTAGAACAAATATTATAGGAAACGCAAAAAATAAATTAAATTTTTTTAGCTAGTACCTATCATTAAGTACTAGTCATCGGAAAAAATTCGCGAGACAAAACAGCTTAATGATAACAGTGGAAAGATAAAAAAAAACCTTTTGACAGATATATAATTTTACAATTGCTACAAATACAACAGCTACAAAAAGTAGCAGCTAGTCTAGAAAAATATAAAAGTTTACTTCATAAAGTTCATTTTATTCAAGTTTTCAACTTAATTTCTTTAATTCCCTAGTTTTATTTCAAAACGTAGCATTTTATGAAAGTTTCTTGACACCCCATAAAAGTTTCTTCTCGATGCTTTGTGAGGCTTATTACTGGTTAGGTGAAATAAATAAAATTTTGCGGAAATACTTTGAAATAATTGTTATTTAAGAACAATAGGAGTTTGCTAAAGGAACAAGTTTTATTTTCGAATTTTGAAGGAAAAAAGTTTATGGGCATAATTTGTATTCATTCAATTAATGCCACTTTTTAACAAATTTAGTTTCTTTATCTGTAAAATAAATTTTCGGTTTTTGAAAACCTATCATAAATTTTAAGACTTAAAACTCACAAGTTAACTTTTTCTTTTGTCAAGAAACTTTTGCAAATAATTTTTCATCATTATCCCTTTCCCTTTCACTAGATTACATAAGTGAAGTGTTAAACGAAGACGGAGATACAGATCCGAAATCAAATAAAGAAGAGTGGGATAGTCCGATCACTTTTACAGCAAAATCATCTCGTAAGTTTGTAGATTTGACGGTGTTGTGTTGATGTATTTTTTTTATTATGGATGTATTATATGTGTAATGTTTTTTTTTAATATTGCATAAATAAAGTAGTCGGTGGAAAATCAATGCGACTTGCCAATATTTCACAGAATTGGCTTTTATATGTCTTGGTCAGTTATTTTATCATTGGTGTGATATATCATCCTACGGTTTGCTAGACCTTAATTTAAAAAAAGTTGTTATGTAGGGTGTAAAGAATAGTGTAATAAACAGGTAAATAGTTCAACTCCAACAATGCGTGCATTAAAACGTTCAACATTAATCTTTTTTACCTTTTTACCTTAACTTTTCAAATTTTGATATAAAATTGTAAAAAGTTAGGAATAAAAAAGTTCTCATAATACAAAATACCCCCCACCCTTACCTAAACTACCTCTTCAACAATCAATTTTCCTTTAACTTCAAATTTTAAAAAAACCTTAACATAGGAGTAAAAAATGTCAATAAAATTCCTTTCTGGCTGCGGTTAAAAAAACTTTTTTTTAATTATTTTTGAAAGACCGTAGTTTCCGTTAAACACATTTTTGGACTAAGTTTATAGAACTTTTTTTTCCACCGTAGAAGTTATATTGCTTTTTTAAACCCTGTATAGAAAGTTTGCCTAAAAAATAACAATTTGATAGTTTCGAGAAAGAAAAAGTTATTTGCGTATATCGGTGTATCTTTGGTTACCATTATCAAGTGTTTTCAGCCTCATTTAAACCATTCTTAGGACATAAACCTTAGGAACCAAAAAACATGGTCAATACATATTTGTTAAGTTTTCATCAACGACACTCACTCCTCGTCAACGGGCATACTTCAACTTTGTCATTTCGAAAGCAGCCTCCAACTTCAGCGTAGTTTCAATCTAAAGACTACACAAAAATACAACAATTAAAGCCACATAGATACAAAGAAAAACACTACTGAAACGCCCACAATCTTGATGAACACATACAAAGAATTAAAAACATGTAGTAATCTAAATAACAATGAAAAATGACTGGGTAATCTTTTTTGAGACATTTTTCTAACAAAATATTACGAACTTGAATAAAATCCATTTAAAATGTCAAAAAATTATTGAAAAACGCCACTTATCAGTTTGTTAATAATAAATAGACAATATCTTAGATCCAAGAAATGTTACTTTAATAAAATGTAAAACAAAAGATTTACTGTAGAATATAATTAATTCCTCAATTAAATCAATCATCACTAAACTGGACATAAAATTCGTGACTCTAGACCACTGTATGATGACGTTACAATATTTGGTTTATTAATATTAATTATTTTCAAATAAATTCGGCTAAACCTGGCTAAAATATAACGCGTTTTAATTAACTCTAAGGTAGGAACAATAAAATAAGCACCCTCAAAAAATGATCATATTAATTTCTACAATAGAATGAAAAATACGCGTTTAGACATTAAATTTTCATTTAAAAAAAATACTATAAGATCGGAAAGAATTTTTAGTTTCACCAAATAAGTCAGTTTCTAGAACTGCAGTCAACCACATACAAAAAAATTGCCGGAACTGAAAGTCAATGTAGCCATGAACATATCACGATGCAAAAAAAACTTTAAATTTGTCAATAATAGACCCAAAATGGGGCACTAAGATTGCATATAATACAAAATACTTCAGTATTACCACGAATAAATTAATTTAACTAAAAATAGGGAATATCGTGATACGTCCAGGTGGCGAAAACATAGCAAAACATAGGGCAAACTACAATTGTTAAAAAAAATACTTTCAAAATTAACTCTTACTGATAGCAAATAGAAAAAATTAGGGACTGCAAGGTAGCAGATATCAAAAAAAAAACAGAAACTTACAAATTTCAAAATTCAAGAAGTAGATACTTATCAATCGATATTCGCAAAAAAAACAATTGGCCCCCTAAAACCACAAAATATATCTTAATAATATCCTAACGTGGTTAATTTTGAATCTAATATGGTTGGTTTTAAAATATGCTTAAATACAATCCGTAAAAATTAATTTTGAGCTGAAATCTTTTAAAATTTTAAAATCCATGCAGGATTGTTTTAATAGTTGGTAATTTCAAATTCCTTACCCGATGTTTTTGGAGTCTAGACTGATTCCTTCTTTACCACGTGCAAACTGCACAAAATCCCTCTCTCCAGGTTTATCCCGGTAAAAAAAACCCATAACTGCCAACCTGGCAAAAGATACGGTACTACAAAATACAACGAAATTATCAGGATAATTTTCGACATATTTTAACAACACAGTTTCCCTCTCATCTATAATAGTCAAATTTTATACCACTTCTGAAGATTTGTTTAGTACTGTAAGACACAAAAATAGGAGTATGGAAAAAATTAAAGAGAAATTTATTATTCCGCATAATTACTAAGATAAGTTTCGTAAACAAGTTTTATAACAATGAATAAAGCCTCTTAGGCCACTTTTTAAGCTAAATCATTACAGCAGATTCATTAAACAGGTTTTACTTTTAAAGCTGATCTAGATCAGTTAAAGATGCTATAATTTTTATTACTCAGAGATACATAGAGAAACAAAAAGGAACTCTGACCATTGCCTTAATATAAGAATGAATAACGTAAAGAGTGAATCACATTTTCAAATTATTGCCCTAATAAATTCCTCAACCATTTAAACAACTCAGAGTTGTACAATCTTATAATTTTTAGCCACATTTCTAATATATAAACATTTAAATTCAGACAAATTATGAATAATAATCTACATTCAACATTTAATTACCCCAGTGTTTATATATTTTATTGTTTTTCCATACCACTGAACTTATCTCACCACTCAAATGATCGATATAATTAGATTTATATCACCGAATAGTTGGTCAGAATAATTCTTTAATTAAAATTGCTACTGTATTCTTCTATGTTTTGTCTCCATAATAATTAGCAATGCTATAATTTATCAATATGGATGAATTATATAGAAAATACAAAAGTATTTGAACCTAAACTAGTACAATGAAGTTTCCACCATATCGAGTCACTTTATTGTGATTTGACTGTGGCATAACCTCTTTTTAATATTGCTAATTGTTAAAAGTTTTTTCAAGTAATATTTGTCTTGGTTTTGATTGTAATTTTGATTTCGACTTGTTCCTGTGTTGAAGCTTAACTGACGTCGGAGATTGCTTTCTAAATGACAGAGTTGAAGTATACACTTCGACGAGTATTTGTGGTTTGTTGAATACCTAACTAATAATTAATAACCTTGTTTCCTAATTTATCGCATTTAAGCCTTGCGGATAGTCTGATGATAAATAAAATATACACTGATATGCCTTTTTCTTTCTTGAATTTGTCCCTGTATTTATTTATTTATTTTGACAGTTTTCTACAGTAACATACTAAGCTACTAATCATGGCTTTTATAAAAATGAATTTTCAAATGTTTAATATTCAACAGTGCTGAAGAACAGTGCAGAAATGGGTTTAATATTGGTTAAAATTGTTTCATATAGGGTTACCAGTTAAAATACCATGTTTTGCAATAATGCTACTATTGTTCATTTTTGTTATAAAATTGTTTGTTTGGGAACAAAGCAGTAAAAATTACACTTAACTATGTATGTAGAATATTCCAACAATGGAGAAAACTCTGTATTTGACGTAGTTTACTGACCTAACCTTATTCTCGAATAAACGTTGATTTAATCCATATTATGCAATTTTCTAAGAAGCATATGGGATTTTAGTGCATTTTTAAAATGTAAAATCTCATTTTGCTGTAAAACAGATTTTCCACCGACTAAATTACCATTCGAAGCGAGGGTGTGCTGAATTGGCTGTTCGTTAGTTTGCTTTGTAAGGCGATCTGTGCTCCTACCATCAATCCCAATTTTTTACTGATTAGTTTTATGTTCTTTCTATTTTTTCTTGTAATTAATTTATACTTTTTCCTTAATTTATTTTAAATTGATTTAAGGGTTATTTCCTTTAATACATTTACCGCTCACCAATAACGTTCTAGAGGGTATTCCCGGAAAGAGTAGTAAATACGATTCACGTTTAGACAAAAAGGAGTTTAATGAAACAAAAACATTCTCGTAAATTTAATGTATTTAAAACAAGTGGGTGATTAAATTGAAACTTGGTTTTTATTTACTTTAAATGTTTTTTTTTGTTTTAGGCCTCGAGCTCACAAATAAGTGATAAAATCTTAAAACAAGAAAAAGAAATTTTTATTTTTAGTTATATAATGAACGGCAGAAAAGTTGTACCACACGAGAAAAGTTTTTATTAGACTTTTTAAAAACATTAAACAATAACAGAACATCTTTGTACATCTTGCAACACAAACATACATAGAATAAAATTTGCGAAATTATACAGTATACAGGGTATCACATGGAGACTTTCATAACTGAAATTTTACACTGTACACATTGTTGCGTTGTGTATTGTACACTACCAAACGAAACCTTGTCAAAAACAATATGATCACGCAAACTATGAAATTAATGTCTTAATGACAACTCTAGCAGATCGTTTCGCTATAGATATTTCGGTTTTCAGAACCCTGCAAAATACTTTAATATATTCTAACAATTCTTCACACTAATATCTAAAATAACTTATATGTTGCGAAGTAGTAGATATCTGTTAGACTTCCATTGTTTTTATTTTTTGTTGAATAACACGACGTTTCGGCTAGTAGTTATCTCTAGTCATTTTCAAAAGAAACGAAATAAATTCCCAAATACCATTTATACTAAAAGTAAATGCAGTGGAGTGTGACTGAGATGGGTACAGTCATGCGTGCTATGCCAAAGTCCCATTTATGATGTATTTAGTTTTAATTTACAATTATTAAATTAGTAGTTTTCACACTTCTCTTATATCTAAAGATGGTTTACTAAAGCAACTCGGGTTCTGACGTATAACGGCGGCTTCTTTGAATTTTCATTTTCTCCAGTATTGTTCTCTGTATAGAATTTTAGCTTCAGACCATTTTATGTGATGTCCATGAGTCCAGGCATGGTTAGCGGCACCAGATTTTTCTGTTTCTCCTCGAGATGTATATTTTTGATTTTTTTTTATCCTTACGTCAAGGGGTCAGGTTGTTTCGCCAATGTAAGAGTTGCCACATTCACATGGTATCTGATACACATAGTTCTTCTTGTCCCTGTGACTTATTGGTTTTACCTTAATGAGCCGACTTCTTAGACAGCTACTTGAATTTAAAGCAACGTTGATTTTATATTGTTTTTCTATTCTTTTAACTTTTTCCGAAATGCCCCTAATATAAAAGATGTTCAATGTTGGTTTTCGTTTTTCGTTCGTTGTCGATATTGTCCTATTTTTTCGTCGTTCCAGAATTTTGTTCACCAGATACACTGGGTATCCGTTAGCCGTCAGGTAATTTTTAATGTGATCTATCTCTTTCATCAAGTTCTCGTTGAAATTGCAGAGAGTTAGGACTTTATTTACGAGATTTCTTATAATTCCTTGTTTAGTGTTGTTGGAGTGATTGGATGAGTAGTTTAAGTATTGTCCTGTGTGTGTGACATTTCTGGAAACTGAAGTACGAATTTGTCTGCCATTTCTTTCAACCAAAATATCTAAGAAGGATAATTTGTTTTATACCTCTTTCTCCATGGTGAGTTTAATGGTTGGGCTGATATTGTTCAGATGAGAAAAAAAAATGTTAAAGTTCTTCTTCGTTTCCATTCCAGATAATAAAGGTATTGTCTACGTATCTAAGCCACAACTTTGGTTTCTTAATTGCGGATTCAATTGCAAAAGTCTTTAACCATTTCATGAAAATATTATCGACCACCGGTGAAAGTGAGGATCCCATCGGTAGCCCATCATTTTGGATGTGGAATTTTTCTTTTTCCTGAAAATAGGAATTAGTTAAACAACTTTCCAACTAGTCCATGATGGCGTGCGGTGGTAAAGATTTTCTTTCTGCTAAGGTCTGGTCTTCTTCAAGTTTTTTTCTTATGATTTTTAGTGGCTTCTTAACGGGAATGTGGATGTATAGATTTTCCACGTCAAAGCTAATAAATTGGTCTTCCGGTTCTACTTCTATTTCATGTATAATTTCTACGAAATGTTGCGAGTTCTTGACCCAGGACGATGTATTTCCTTGTAATGATCTCAGGATTGGAAAAAGACACTTGGCAAGCTCAGAAGTCTGAGAGTTCCGGGAACTCGTGATAGGTCGTAAAGGCATATCTTGCTTATGTATCTTCGGGAGTCCATAACACCAAACAAGGAACTATAAGAAATCTCGTAGATAGAGTCCTAACTCTCTGCAACTCCAACGAGAACTTAATGAAAGAGATAGATCATATTAAAAATGACCTGACAGCTAACATTTCGGAAAAAGTGAGCAGAATAGGAAAACAATATAAAATCAAAGTTGTTTTCAATTCAAGTAACCCTCGCTTGTGAAAATCAGTTATTTGTATGAGCTATGTAAGTTACAATCTTTTGGTTTCTGAGGTAAAATAATTATTTTTTGTATGCAGTACTCATTGCGGTAATGTGAAAAATCGGAATTTGACATCACTGTATTCAAAATACTCATTTTAAAATCGCTTTGTAAAAAAGTTGTAAACCTTTTGATCCGTACCTAAGACTCTGGTATTTTTCACAAGTGTACTGTTTAAATTGGCTTAGCAATGCATCAGTACCTTGATTTTTAAAAATCAGCGGAAATTACTCATATATATATATATATATATATATATATATATATATATATATATATATATATATATATATATATATTTGTTTAATCTAATGACATTGATACGTTGTATTAGATGAAATAAAAAGTCGTTTTTGCTGTTGTCTTGCATAGAGTAGGATTTTTTAAAATTTCTTTCCATGTGTGTTGTGGTTTTAAGATGTGCAGCAACTATCTGCAAAGTTTTGATGTTTTTAAAAAGTTTATTACAGATGTTACCCGTATGATATAATATTTTTAATGGTCACTGTATGTTGAATAATAAAAACATCGTAAAGTTCACAAAGAACTTGAAATCACTTTTCAAGGCTCTAAACCCTTTTTTCGGGTCTGGAAATCTGTAATTAAAATAACCAGAGAGTTAAAATAAGTAATAATAATAAAAATATAATAAAATAATTGAATTTCATTTTAGCTAAACATTATAACCCGCATGCATCTTCTTTTTTTTATTTTTTCGATTTTTTATCCTTTTTTAATATTCTTTCCTTATTTTACGACTAGTAGGTTAGTTAGCATTCTTCAAGTTGGTACATATTTATTCTACTATAATTGTAGCAATATTCTCAGCATCATTAACCTCAAAATACAAATTTGTGGCAGGAATTAGCAAGTTGTTTTTGCCATATTCTTACCTATAGATAGATACATAAAATAATTTTTTTGAAAAATTCAAATTTTTTCCGTTTATGGCTTTCCCTTTGTACTGATTTCAATCAGTAAGGAATAACCGAGTCTCAAAAAAATCTAGTTCCATATGGAATTTTCAACAAGAGTATTTATTACATTATCCTATATTTTAAGAAACGTTTTTATAAAGCATATTTGTCACATTTGATAGGGATTTAAATTGCCAAAAGTAATCAATCAATAAAGTTTTTAACCCCAAAAAATAAGAAATATCCTTATTATCACCACGAAAATATTTGTTGATTTTGTACCATAACTCTAGAATTTGAATTTGTGAAAAATGGACCAAAAAAAGTATATCTTAATAGTAAATAAAGTAAAATTAACTTATTAGCCTATTTTTGACGTCTTTTTTCCGAGCAATTTAATTAAAATCATCATGGGAAGTCTTGGTTTGAGTGGCCAAAATGGAAAAATTTAATATGGGCCACGAGCCTAAACAAAAACAACTGGTAATATTAGCAGTGTTTATTTGAAAAGAAAGAGAAGGTACCACCTAAATACATAAATTTAGATATATAAGTATATGTAGTTTTAAAATAAAATAATTATATAACTTTAACAAATGAGAGATATGGAATGGCCTTTCTTTTTCCAGAATTTCAGCATTTGGTGAAAGTGTATCGGTGATACTAGAACTGTTTTTTGCTTTCGTGAAATTTATTTCTGAAAAAATTGTTCACAGCGATAAGTACTGCTGGAAAGAGACATCATTCTACATGTAATTATAATTAAATTTTGATATTTATCTTTGGAAACATATCTGTCGTAAAAGTCGCTTTTCGAGCCATGATCTGTCTTAAGTTCAATTAATTCCACTTGAAGTGACATTTCCAGGTGAATTAGATTATGGTTTAGAACAAAAAGTAGAATAGTAGTCAAGAGCTCAATTTGCTTTTAAGATAGTCATATTCAGAAAAATACATAGTTATTATAAAAACAGAATGATAAAAATAGGTGCAGGAATGAAGTATGTTTTCTGTCCAGTTTCGGTTTCTTATTGAGTGAAATTAGTCTATGGGGAAAACCATGATAGAAGTCCCTTTCTAGTTTTTTTAATGATTCTTAAAAAATAATTTTAGTCTAATATAATGTACCAACTTTTTCGAATTTTAATCTTTTCTAAGTTTATTTTAACATCATTCTCTAGCTAGCTCAGGGACTGACGATATAAGCGAAAGTCTAGCTAGTCAAACTGTTCTCTTAACGAACTCGAAAATTAAAAAGCCCACCGCCATCGAGAGCAGTCTTCCTTGGAGAAGGGAGAAAAACGGTACGACTTTTAGGACCACCTACCCTGCTATTGTACACTGTTATTTTTTTAGCCACTCTGTTATGTAATATTTATTAGAAAGTATCATTAAAACTACGTAGGCTTAATAATATCACTTCACTTTTTAATGACGTCCCCAATTCACAGCTTTGCCAGCAAGCAAATATGAATCCTTTCATGTTGCATGTTGATAATTGTAGAAACTAAAATTCACACAATCTGGAACTAGGAAATCCATGAAATTGTTAATTTTAGCACTAAAAATATACATTATCTGATCACAATCTCTAATATAATGATGTCTAAATTATACAATTAACAGAGCCTAATCTGGGAAGTAGTATATAAAGGATATCAATATTAAAAAAGTCTGGTAGGTAGTAAATTATTTTTAAAAAAATCAACATCCTAACAGTTTCTTACTTTTTTTGTTTTGAATTTATATTTAATTTATTTCTTGATGAATCTAGTTGATTTTGAAAACTACAAATAAATTATATAATCATTCAGTTACATTAAATCATATGAAACAAACAGTTTAAAAGAATTTTAAAAATAATTTACAAAATTGAGAAGTAGTAATAGCAAAACTGAAAACACGTTAACAGATAAAACAAAAAAATTAAATAAAAAAAATGCAAGTGAAAACGCGTAACCTGAACTAACTCTATATTTTGGCTAGAGATTAAAACATGTTGATTTTAACCAAAATCTTAAGAATTATCTTTTCATATGTATATTCTTGTGAAGGATTTACGAGTGAAAGATTTAAACCTGCCAGGAAACTTATTGTAAAGTATAATCGCCTGATAGAAAAAACATTTTGTAAAATTAGCAGTCTTATGTCTTGGTGTAGATATCAATTTATAATATCTGTTGTTTAGATTGCTTTTAAATAGACGGAAATTATTGTGGACATTGTCTTATGCACAAATCATGCAAAGTATGGTTTACTTCTCTTAGCCACGCTCAGTCACCCCACACGGGATTGGACCTATGAACATCAAAAATAAAAAATCAGGAAGAGTTATGCACTTTTTAAATATGATGTCGATTCTTTACATCCAGGAAATGATAATACAAGGATCTCAGTTATTCCATCATTACTCTACAAGAGTTTTAATGTAGTTTTAGCACAACCCCTTATTGGTATTAGTACTTCATTAATTTTGATTTGTATTAACTTATCAGTGCTAAATGGCCCTTTCCCTTTCCAATAAGTAACTGAAGATTTATTTTTATTTGAAAGGAATTTTGTTTTGCATATACAGTATGTCCGGTAAAATGTGGAAAATCTCCCGGATATGAAAAAAAAAACACGTGAAAAGAATACTACAAGTTCATATAATTTTTTTTCGTATAAGCCTCCTCTTCGGAGATATAGGCTCCCAAAGAGATGCAATGGGATCAAGTTTTTTAGACATAATTATTGAACCACCAGGTATATTTCATTTTTTTAATATGATGTATACCAGGTAAGATCCTTCAAATTACTATCCAAGAAAGTATTGTGAATTACTCACAGCTGCAGCGACGGACTAGCTGTGACACTCATGACCCCATTTTTTTACGCCCTGTATTATAAGAAGTTTGGACAACGTTTTTTACATACTTTAACTATTGATTAAAAATTAAGTACTATTTATTCACGTCGCTAATCCTAACCGTTTTCGAAAAACGTCATTTATTTACATCATGTATTTGGCGTATTTCGATAAAAGATTTATCTTTGTTTCCATCAAATGTTCAACCTTATGATAAAAAAATTCCATCCAAAATTAAAGTTTACCTCTTTAGTTAAACAGGTCTAATTTTGTGAATTGCAGTTCGCATTTTTTTACGCCCTGCATTATAAGAAGTTTGGACAACGTTTTTTACATACTTTAACTATTGATTAAAAATTAAGTACTATTTATTCACGTCGCTAATCCTAACCGTTGTCGAAAAACATCATTTGTTTACATCATGTATTTGGCGTATTTCGATAAAAGATATATCTTTGTTTCCATCAAATGTTCAACCTTATGATAAAAAAATTCCATCCAAAATTAAAGTTTACCTCTTTAGTTAAACAGGTCTAATTTTGTGAATTGCAGTTCGCATTTTTTTACGCCCTGCATTATAAGAAGTTTGGACAACGTTTTTTACATACTTTAACTATTGATTAAAAATTAAGTACTATTTATTCACGTCGCTAATCCTAACCGTTTTCGAAAAACGTCATTTATTTACATCATGTATTTGGCGTATTTCGATAAAAGATTTATCTTTGTTTCCATCAAATGTTCAACCTTATGATAAAAAAATTCCATGCAAAATTAAAGTTTACCTCTTTAGTTAAACAGGTCTAATTTTGTGAATTGCAGTTCGCATTTTTTTACGCCCTGCATTATAAGAAGTTTGGACAACGTTTTTTACATACTTTAACTATTGATTAAAAATTAAGTACTATTTATTCACGTCGCTAATCCTAACCGTTGTCGAAAAACATCATTTGTTTACATCATGTATTTGGCGTATTTCGATAAAAGATATATTTTTGTTTCCATCAAATGTTCAACCTTATGATAAAAAAATTCCATCCAAAATTAAAGTTTACCTCTTTAGTTAAACAGGTCTAATTTTGTGAATTGCAGTTCGCATTTTTTTACGCCCTGCATTATAAGAAGTTTGGACAACGTTTTTTACATACTTTAACTATTGATTAAAAATTAAGTACTGTTTATTCACGTCGCTAATCCTAACCGTTTTCGAAAAAACGTCATTTGTTTACATCATGTATTTGGCGTATTTCGATAAAAGATATATCTTTGTTTCCATCAAATGTTCAACCTTATGATAAAAATATTCCATCCATAATTAAAGTTTACCTCTTTAGTTAAACAGGTCTAATTTTGTGAATTGCAGTTCGATCTAGGTTCCCAAAAAATGTGCATTTTATTTTGTCAGCACCAAAAACAAAGTATTGTTGTTGCTAACGTTGCTAGGTACTAAAGAAATAAATATCCTGCATTTTGGAACTTGTCAGCTTTCACATTGCTGACACATTGATTCTCTACTTGGATATTAATTTACTAATTTTTGGATTTCGTGGTGAAATTAATTGTGAAGTAATTCGAACGAAACCTGGGATACACGTATATTGAGTATGCGGATATGCATCTAATGAATAGTCTCGCATCTTGCAATACTTGGGAAGCCAGGAGGTTATATCATGTTTCAGATCAGAAAACATTTTAACGAGTGGACCAACGTTTAAGGGAGAATGGTAAGCGATTCCATTTGATAAGGTAATATTATTAAACTTCTTCATAATTTTAGAAAATTTTGGGAAAATAAGTACTGAGCTGGTCGGGGAAGAACAGGACGTACACCGCAATTAGAGAAAACTATTTTAAATGCTGTAGATGACACTCCTTCAACGGGCACTCGAAAATTATCAGCGAGTTTGATACGTTGAAAACCATAGTACATGAAGTTCTTCAAGAACAGCTGTTATATCCATATCATTTGCAAAAAAAAATATATGAACTGATTCCTGAAGATTTTCACCGTAGAATGCAGTTGGCAAACTGGCTATTGGATCAACAACAAAATAATGTAAACTTCATTAGCACTATTCTCTTCACGGATGAAGCAAGGTTTACCAAATTTACACAACTCACATTTAGAGGCTGATGCAAATCCTTATGCAAGTATTGTTTCGCATCATCAACATCATTTCAAATCAATTAATGCCTGGGCAGGAATCACTGGCAATTCTTTGATTAGCCCATTCGTATTGCCGGCACAACTGAATGGAGAACTTTATTTGGAGCTCCTTCAGAACACTTTTCACGATTTAGTAGAACACTTACCACTTGAAACCCGCTAAAACATATACTACATGCACGGTGGGGCATCACCTCATTTCAACGTTGCTGTGCGGGAGCACCTGATTAATGTCTATCCAAACTGTTGGATAGGTAGAAGAGGACCTATTGCCTAGCCTCCTCGATCTTCCGACCTAACGCCGTTGGATTTTTACCTATGGGGCATCTCAAAACTTTGGTGTATTCCACTAGGGTCGATAGTAGGGAGGAACTTCTACGAAGAATGGTGAGTTAATATGGCGGATACAGCAGTCCTCAATTCGTCATGCCCGCGAGTGTACCAGACTCCACGGAGCCCATGTTAAACCATCTTACGAAGTTTTTATCTAAGCAGTTAGTTTAACCTTTTATTGAAACTATATTGACATGGGAAAATTCCTCTTTTTTATATTCAACCCGACAGAAGTTAGGGGACTAACAGTGTAAATAAAATGACGTTTTTTCGAAAACGGTTAGGATTAGCGACATGAATGAAGAGTGCTTAATTTTTAAGGTGTGCAGGTCCCTGCAGCTATGAGTAATTCATAACACTTTCCTGGATAATAATTTGAAGGGTCTTACCTAGTATACATCATATCAAAAAGAAATTGAAATATACCTGGCGATTCAATAATTATGTGTAAAAAACTTGATTACAGCGCAGCTCTTTGGGAGCCCAAATCTCCGAAGAGGGGGCCTATAGGAAAAAAATTTATATGAACTTGAAATATTCCTTTCACGTTTTTTTTTCATATCTGGATCGGGCACCCTGTATAGGTGTTATGAAATCTAAATATGTATTTGCTCTATATTCTGCCTAATGATGTTCATTAGTAAGAAAATGAGTTGAGCATCTTCAACATATATTTGATAAGTACAGTATTCAATGTAATTTGATATATTGGTTATGTAAAAAATAAAAAACCGAGCTTCGAAATTGACCCTTGTGGCATCTCTTACGCAACAGGGTATTTTCTGGATTTTTTACCATTTCGCACTGCCAATGCTCCATGAAATAAGAAAACATAAATTGAATAACTTTGAAAAATCATAACATCGACATTTTTCATTGTTTAGAAGTAGTAGGAGAGAAAGTCACTTTCTGAGAGCGATGTTCTAACCATTGTTTTTAGTTCCATGCAAACATTGATTGGCCTTCCACTTCTTAGATCATCTTTAATGGATTCACAAACCCTTATATACTATACGGCAATCATTCGTACGTGTATATGTTTAAGACAATTTTGTCCTACGATGTTCCAATTTCAGAAAACTAATTCTTTGTTACAAAACAAGAAAGAATAAATGAATTGAAATCAAATTTGATACACAAAGAGTAAAATATTAAGACCAGTGAACGTTATTAGACAACTGACAGCCAGGTTAATATTTTTTCTCCCCGTATCCTTCAAAATAAAAACGTTATGTAAGAATAACTTTCAATTATTTGCTAAAGTCTCAGATGGTAAGTTACAAAAATTTTCACCTGGTCCAGACTTGAAAGAATTCGTCAGCTTTTAAATGACACAATCTTTATTTTCTCAGATAAAATCATCTAAGTTTTCCAGTGTTTCACTGGTTTATTTCTAAATAAACATTTACATATTTTCATTGATGCTCCTTGTAATCATCAATACATTTGAATAAATCCGCTCTTAGCATTCCTCTCTTTTTCAAACGATACGTTCTAACTTGTTTGTAGTTTTTAAATAGATTTCAAAGACCCTTTTAAGTCTTATTCCATTATTATAGCGATAATATCAAAATATGAATCCATTGGTGTAAACCAAGAGTTTTTTTCGGAAGCGGACAATCTGGATGTAGAAATATTCAACCAAAATTTTGATTTGCAAGAATAAACATTCGAGCCGATTTCCACTTATTGTGAGCCACTGACCGCATATCTGTATTACTCTGACGAGCAAGATAGTTGATTTTTTTCTTTTGTTTAGGGCAATTTGTACTTACATTTTGGTTGTTTCCACAGTATAATAGGTTTAAAATTTCCCAATTTTAAAACACAATCTATCTACAATTCTAATATATATTAAAATTTTGATGATCATTATTGTTAGCTTAACCTATTGGAGGAACACCACAATCGCCTCCACCCCATCTCCACACGAAGTATAATTTAATATTTCGAAGTCAATTTTAGACGTGAAGATTTGGTAGATTTAATTTTTTTTTTGTTACTTCTAGTTGGAATATTTTAATCAAATTAATGTCAGTATCGAAAATACTTCTGAACGTTACCAAATCAGTATGTAAATTAATCAATTTCTTGGTATTTAAATAAATATATGCAACAGACAAAACTAATTTTTGATGTTATTATATTAGGGAGAGGGTTTCAAGTAAGTCTGCGGAGTTAATGCAAATTGCATGTGTATATTTTCTGTAGTGTAATTAATTATCATAAGCGCTTATTACGAGTAACAGAGATCAACTCTAGGAATTACATTTTAAACTTAATATTAAATTGTAATCATATTAAGATATATAACAAATATAAAAAGGTTAAAACAAATTTCAAAATAAATTGGTTTAACTAAGCAACATTAATTATTATTTCGGAACTTAAAATAACTAAAAATTAAATTGAACCTGCTTATTCATGCCTAGCTTATGAATTATATATTACAACGATATATGTATTATGCGTTTTTATATTCCAAGAACATTTATTGGTTTATGCAGCTGTACCCAGATATAGATATAGATTAAATAACATTTAGAAAGTATTGAAAAATAGTAAACAATTCTTTCTGTGCTTTCAAAAAATATCGTCATGGCTGTTCGAGATAACAATGAAGTTCACTAAAGTTAACCAGAAAAAGGGTTTCTTAAGGAGTCATTGAACATTCCAGAAATTTTAACGGGAAATTTTATTGTGGTGCATTTCTTATTAAACTTATTTTACAAACAATCTGTTCTTAGAGGTTTCTCGTTATAGCTGACTGATTCTATATTCCACAATTTAAATTTTGGTCAGTTAGTTTGTTTCTGCAACTATAAAATATGAAACATGGGTTACACTATTCATTGTATTAAAGCATACGTGTGCTCTTGTCTTGAATGGAGTACAAAATTTATAATTTATTAATTTATACCGTTTTATTTTCTTACATAGTAGCAATCTATTAAAAAATCATTTGATTCAGATCCATAAGTATACTAAACTAACATAGTGGCAAGTTTAAGTGAAGTTAGTGTTTTACTTAATACATTAGCATAATATTATTAAAATTGAAATGAACATCATTTTAAATAAATTTATGGTTGCTTGGAGTATAAAAATGCATCAAAGATAATGCTTTGTGCAAGAAAAAGATAGAGATAATTTATCCTTACTTTTAGTATTGAAGTAACGGCCTATTCAGAGCTGTAATATTTTTTGTAGAAAAGCAGAAAACGACTTGCATATTGCCCAAAATACTTTTTTAATACTTTTTTTTATTAGGTACAAACAATGAAAAAAGGTGTAGATTTTATTCTTTAATCTCTAATATATATAAAAGAAGAAGTCCTGAACGGCTAACTGACTGATCGATCAACATACAGCCTAAACGGTTAAAGATATTGGTTTGAAATTTAGCACACTTATTCGTGATATGGTATAACAAAGAATTTTGCGATATCTTGATTAGAAATGGTGAAAACAATAACAAATATATAAAATTACATGATTTTTGGGATGGTATTACATAGCCCTCAACTAATTCAGTCGAATAATTGTTTTTATTATTCTTAACATAATTAAGTCCTGAATATATGAGCGTAACTTTTTCCACAACCTATAGTCCATTTATCTATGCGATAAAATAAATATTTTGCGGGCGAAACCGCGACAGCGACTTGTTTTTATTGTTCTAAAGATAATTAAGTTCTGAATATATGAGCGAGACTTTTTCTATAATCTATAACCCATTTATTTATACGATAAAACAAATATTTTCGGGCGAAGCCGCGACGGGTAACTGTTTTTACTATTATAAAGATAATTAAATTTTGAATATATGATCCAAACTTTTTCTATAATCTATAATCCATTTATTTATACGATAAAACTAATATATTGCGGGCGAAGCCGCGACGGGTAATTGTTTTTATTATTCTAAATATAATTAAGTCCTGAATAGATGAGCGAAACTTTTTCTACAATCTATGATCCATTTATTTATACAATAAAACTAATATTTTGCGGGCAAAGCCACGATGGGTAATTGTTTTTATTATATTATTCTAAAAATAATTAAGTCCTCAATATATGAGCGAAACTTTTTCTACAATCTATAATCCATTTTTTTGTACTATATAGAATTTTTATAAAAAAATTGAACCGACTTCTAAAAGTGCGCTAAAAATACATTGAAATTTTTGAAGTCGGCGCCAAATTAATACCTGACAATTTGTGATTCGCATGAACCGATTAAAAATACATTATTTGTAATTGCTTTCTTACTATAATTTGTATATATTAGTAATTATTTATCTCATTTAGAAATAATTTTCTTCAAAATTTTCAATTTCTTATAAAAATTTATAGTTATTTTTCACTTTTAGAAGTGGGTTCAATTTTTTTATAACAATTTTATGTTTCGATTGTTAGTTTTGAATTCATTATGATCTCTAAAAATTAATTAAACTAATGATTAATGGATATTAGTGTACCTTGCAATAACTCCAAGAGGCAAAAAATTACCCATTTTATCCTAAGTTTTAAATCATCCTAAAATGAACCACTAAAAATTCTTTGGCTCTTAGAGTTCTCCAAATACCAGTGAAATTGTGTTCAACAAATATTTAGTCTGTCATAGTAAATCCGCTATTTTAAATTTCAAATTAATTTTAGATTGGTAATATAGGCACCAAAACCTTCCAATATCGATATTTAAAGAACTTGAGACGTAATTTTCTTAACCCGATATATTTTATACTGCATATTGAGTATTTTTACGCCCCAAGAACCCCAAAATATCAATTTTAGACAAAATCGGAAAATGTAATATTTTCAGTCCCTCATATTGTATCTTATCAATCTAACAATTGTAAAAAATTAACTTCGTATTCGCAATACACGACCCCAAAAACCAAATTTGAAAAAATGCGAATAAGGTAAAATTTTCAACCCACCATATTGGATCCGTCATATTGAATCTCAAAAAAAAAAAAATTTTAACGTCGTAATCTAATCTAAATCTAAACCCTTCAAAGTACCAATTTTGGATGAAATCCGGAAATTTAAAATTTCTAGACTGTACCGGGTGAGTCAACGATTGGATGAAGTAAGTTTGTGCCTTTTCGGTGAAATTTACAAAGAAACTATATTTATTGTTTGATACAGTTTATTTTTACGCAGATTTTAAAAATATTTAGGATTCTACAGAGTGAGCCAAAAAACTAGGACAGCATAAAGTTGTATTTTTTTAAATAGAACACCCTATATACGAATCGTATTTTCGATTTAGCTTATAATTTTAAATCTTTTTTATTAAGGGTTTACTATAACAAAACTTTATAGTTTCTGAGATAATTAAGTTAAAAAAAAAAGTCACATTTTCAAGCATCAATTCAATCCTAAATAACGTTTTCAATTTTGTGACAAATATATTCAAATTTGGAATTTAGCAAGGCCAAGGACAAGTTAACATAATTTCTACCTAATATTTGCAATAAAAGCTACAGGGTGTTGAACACATCGGCTCAAATTTGAACAAGTTTAAATGAATAAATATCTTTTTTTTTTTAAATGGTACACCCTGTATATTTTCATGTTATTTAATAGAGTAATAAAAACCCTAAAAGTTTTGTTCAATATATCCTATACCTATTTATAATAGTTTTTGAGATATTTCAGTTTTTCTTATTTTCCATACTTTTTTACAGAAATAGTCTTCATTATCATAGTAGCCATGTAAAATAATAAAAAGAAACTACAGAAACAAACAGAATGTGGTTAAATATGATGAAATACATTATTCGTTATATTACAACGGCAATAGTTTAATTAAACCTAATGTGAAAAAATTAACACAACAATAACGACAAGGCAAATACATATTTACTTTTATACTAAATTGAAACAAAAAAATTACCTATTAAATACTGAGATTAATTATTTCTTTTTAATAAGTGTTCGAATAAACGACCCTCTTGTGCAATGCACAAATTTAGGCTTTTTTGCAGATTTTCTCGGACCCTGGACAAAATTAGTGGCGTTATTGTTCTACAGGTATCCCTAATCCTGTTTCGCATATCTTCCACTGTTGTTGGTGGATTAACATACACCTTATTTTTAATATAACTCCATAGGAAGAAATGTAATGGGGTGATGTCGCAAGACCTTAGTGGCTACTCAATGAAACCCTCACGTCCAATCCATTTTTGCGGATATCGTTGGTCCAAAAATGCACGAACTTCACGATGTTAATGCGGAGGCGCACCATCGTGCTGGAACCACATACTGTCGAGCTTATCCCTATCGAGACCTTGAAGCAGTTGGGGTAGTGCTTCTTGTAGAAAGTTCAGGTAACTATGGCTATTTAGTGGTTCATTAAAAAAGTGGGGTCCAATAATTCGATTATGATGAATACCACACCAAACATTTAATGACCAGTGGTTTTGATGTTGCACCTCTCTAATCCAAAATGGGTTTTCTGTGGCATAATAATGCATGTTGCGTCTATTTACGGCACCGTTACTTCTAAAAGTAGCTTCATCACTAAACATTACCTTGCATAATAAATTTGGATTTAATTGAATCTCCGCATTTATTGTACGACAAAAGTTTACACGACTTTCAAAATCCTGTCCATGCAATTCTTGGTGTAATTCCATGTGATATGGATGATACCTATATTTCTTGGTAGTACAATTAGGGGTGGATTGTGATGTTTCACATAATGCTGCTAACTGACGGCTACCAATATAAGGATTTTCCTGAACATTTAACAACACTTGTAGTTCTTTTTCTTCATTAGTTACTGGTTTGTTGACCACTTTACGTTTTGGATAATCAACAGTACCAGGAGAATCAAATCTTTGCATTAAGTTTTGAAAAGTATGGGTATTAGGCTGGCGTCGATCAGGATACTTCATTTTGTAAATTCTTTGATCAAGAAGGCAATTTTTTTGAGCCTCTCCTATTGTATAAATCATATCTGTTAACTCATTCTTTGGAAAATTCATTTTATAATATAAGATGAATGCAAAAAAAAACAAACTACACTACATAAAAACCAAAAGAAGCGATTGCGGTTATAAATTTGACAAACAGAAAAATGTTCTTTTACATTGTTTTTGCCATGGCTACTATGATAATGAAGACTATTTCTGTAAAAAAGTATGGAAAATAAGGCCTTGCTAAATTCCAAATTTGAATATATTTGTCACAAAATTAAAAACGTTATTTAGGATTGAATTGATGCTTGAAAATGTGACTTTTTTTCTTTAAACTTAATTATCTCAGAAACTATAAAGTTTTGTTATAGTAAACCCTTAATAAAAAAGATTTAAAATTATAAGCTAAATCGAAAATACGATTCTTATATAGGGTGTTCTATTTAAATGAATACAACTTTATGCTGTCCTAGTTTTTTGGTTCAGCCTGTAGAGTCCTAAATATTTTTAAAATCTGCGTAAAAATAAACTGTATCAAATAATAAATATAGTTTCTTTGTAAATTTCACCGAAAAGGCACAAACTTACTTCATCCAATCGTTGACTCACCCTGTATATATTGCATCTGACATATTAGATTTTCGTAAAATAATTTTATATTGGCTATTTACATCTTCAAAAACGATTCAGTCCCATCTTTGAACAAAATCGAAAAATGTAAAATTTTTAGTCTGCAATATTGGATTCGCCATATGAAATCCTGGAAAAATACTTTTAAATTCATAATTTATATCCTCAAGAACCCCCTATATGAGTTTTAGAGGAAATCGAAAAATGTAAAATTTTTATGACGTCATATTGAATCCGCCAGATTGAGTTTTTCAAAAAATATTTCAAATTCTTAATTAACACTAACAAAAATCCTCTAATACTGATTTTAGACAAAATCGAGAGATGTAGAATCTTTAATCCGCCATCTTGGAGCCTCCATGTTTAATTTTTTTAAAATAACTCCAGATTCGTAATGTAGGATTCCAAAAACTCCCCCATATCAATTTTGAAAGAAATGGGACAAAATTAATTTCTTATCCGTCATATTGGATACGCCATATTGAATTTTTTAAAAATAATTTCAGATTCGTTATGAGCGATCCCGAAAACTCCCCCATACCAATTTTGGAGAAAATCGGACAAAATTGATTTTTTCGTCCGCCATATTGAATTTTTTAAAAATAATTTCAGATTCGTTAAGTGCGACCTCGGAAATTCTTCCATACCACTTTTGGAGACAATCGGACAAAACTGATTATTTTTTCCGCCATATTGAATTTTTAAAAAGATATTTTAGATTCGTTATGTACGACCCTGAAAACTCCCCCACACCAGTTTTGGAGAAAATTGGACAAAATTCATATTTTTGGCCGCATATTGCCAGCGCCATCTTGAATTTTACTGCACCAATTTCATCCACAAAATATGGGACCACCGCAGCAACTACCTGAACATAAAGTAAAAAATTTCATTCAAATCGGTGCCGCCGTTCCGGAGTAATCGGTGTACATACATAAAAAAAAACATACATACTCGATGAATTGAGAACCTTGTTCTTTTAGAAGTGGGTTAAAAACAAATATTTTGCGCGCGAAGCCACGACGGGTAAAATGCTAGTTTATTTATAAATTGGTTTTAAAAGTACCCCGAAACTTTTTGTATTTGTAACGATAAAATAAATAGGAACGCAGTTTACAAACTTGGCTATGTTTAGTTATAATTTTTTTAGTATTTTGTATTAAACTAAGAACAACCATATTTTAACAATAATTTCAATAGAAATGTGTATTAAACACAGTACAGTTTTCGATTTTACCGACAATTATTTTAATAATTTCGTTTTGTTAAATTTTGATGCATTAAAATATTTTAAAAAATTTTACTACGAAGAACAGTTTCATTTACAAAGTTTAAGTGAAAAATATTAAATTTGACGTTTCGACTTGACACTTGTTTCTTTTAATCTTTTTCTGGCTATGTTAAACCAACACTAATTTAGCTTACATACAGTAGCTCATTTTTGAAAAAAATGAATGTCAATGTGCGACTTCCTGTAGAATTAAGTGTCAAAAAAAGGTCATCAATAGCTTTTGTACATATTTTGATCTCTTGATCGAATCTTCCCATCCCTTAATATCTTTTTAAAATATTCGATGCTGTAAATTGGCTGACACGATTTACTATATTTCTTGGTTTATATCCTTTGTAATATGTAGAGAGCCACGATTTGTGCTGCTTCAGTTTCATCGCAATGTTCACTTGGTGGCACACTGTTGTTTTAATTAGAAGACACACATCATTCACCTGTTTTATCATAAATATCCTTAACTTTTAAATTATGAGTTAAGCGTCAAGATTTTCAAAGCAAATAAATAGATTCGCCTACTAGATGAAAAGTATCGATATATTACTTAAAATCATTATCAAGCAATAGTGAAAACAAAAAATATTCGACAAACTAACTAACTATTCGTGTAACTTATAGGTTGATTTAGAGAGTTATTGTAGTTCCAAGAATAAAAATCTGCATTATTTTATATATAAATTGAAGATAAGGAAAAGAGCTAAATGATGGAAATTCTGGTTACTGTAAAAAAATTCTCTTTATTTTAACTTGTCACAATAATAAAATATCTAATGTGTAAAAGCTTATTGTATTTCAATAAATACTAATTAGTTTAACATATCTAACTTTTCTTAGAGTTATTGTCATATCCCTATCTTTTTCTGCACAGTTTTGTAGTTTAAGGCATGGTTAATGAGTAATTTTAACATACCTCTCTTCATCTAACTTCCTGCACCTTGTATTTACCTTTAGTTACAGATGACAGTATTTTCTCTGATTCTGGAAAACGAATGTCCAGAGGATCTATTGATGGTAAGTACCAGAATGCGTTTATCATGATTTTATTATTTTAATTAACAGTTTTAACCATATCGCTTTTGATGTGTATTAAAACGCTTCAAATTCGTTTTAAGTTAAAATATTTTTATATTTTATTTTGTCAATGGTGCACCATGAGATTTGACTTGTCTAGTTTTTTTCTTAATTTGTACTATTAAGATTAATCTATAGATTTACTAAAGGTATCTGAAACTTAAAACTGGTCTAAGATACTAAAACTTTATCAAAAATTGGACTTGCTTTAAATTTTTTCTATTTCATAAACTCGTTGATTATTTTTGCTTTTTAATATCAAGATATACTTTTTTGCACATTTATTTAACTAACTACAGGGTATTTCTAAGTAATATTAGTAAATTTGAAAGTTATATAAAAAATAAAGGTAGTACGTCATTTAAAAAACATGTTAAAAGTATCAAAATTTGTGTTTTTAATTAATACTTCTAATAAATCCAGTCGATGTTTATCCTGAAGTTTAAAAGTCTAGTGAACAGTCTCAACTACAAATAAAACTCTAGTTGATTCAGCCGTTTCTTGGTGAAGATCTAAAAAGCACACTTGTATATTAAGTAAAACAATATTTTACCACTATATTCAAGTTAAATTCTTGTTGAATTAGATTTAATACTATATTTTTTAATTACCTACAGGCTAAATAACATAGATTTTTGAATTTTTCCGAGAACCTTTTAATGATCATAAAATATTCGTAGAACAAATCCTTAAATTACCTTGAGGTCAAGACTATCTTCACATGTCTCTCTTGAATCCTAAAACAGTTTTTCTAACATACTCCCTAGAAAAAAATTCTTGTATAATACTAAATATATATATATATATATATATATATATATATATATATATATATATATATATATATATATATATATATATATATATATATATATATATATATATTGGTGGTATACAATAATATTGGCTTGGAAACTATGGCTACATTACATATATTACTAGGTGTGCTCGATTGTTACTCACCTGTTAAAATAATTGGTGACAATCGAGACAAATTTTATTGCAACTAAAAATCGAAAAATAAAATTGATCTTCCTTTATAATATATAATATAATAATTCTATAAATTTTTATCCGTAACTGAGAGTTTTGGATGTTGACAACATATAATATTAAATCAAAAGTTTTTTTTAATTTCCCCAAAAAATGCTAAAAAACATTAAAATCGCATATAAAAATCAACAATTCCATAGATAAATTTATAAAAGAACATTCAAACAAGGATAGGCAACAAAAAGACTGGCGTATATAAATAAAATTGTGACGACTCTAAGTAAGGTTTATATAGGTCAAGTAAGTAGAAACTTTCAGAAAATTATGAAAAAACATACTCTAGTTTGGTTAAAAAACAAACTCTATTCAAATCAGCTTTTACATTTAAATCACTAATTCGATGAAAATTATAAGTTACATATACTGGAAATAAAAGTTTAAAATTGAGCTTAGATCAGTAAAAATTAAGAAAATATATTATTCATTCAGATTACAATATTGCAAAGAGCTATGACCTGTAGCGAAATAATTTTTTGTCTTAAGTTTCGAATATTTAATCTGATAATAAGGAAAAATTTTAAGTGCATTTAGTACTTTTTTTAATTTAAAGAGATTTTTCAATTTAAATAGATCTGATTAAAATAAGGATGTCGTCTAAAGATAGTAAAAATTGCATGAAAAGAATATTCTTTCACCTTCATGAATTTGTATTTGAAATTTTAAAATTTTTATCACTCATAAAAAAACTTTGATTTTTAGATAATGTGTCCTCTGGTGGTTAGTTAGGGAAACAGCTTTAACTTGTGGACAAGATTCTTCTTTAGATTTAGCCCTAATGGATAATATTCACTCACTGATTCATTTAGAAACATCTTAAATATAAAATGAATATAAAATAAATTACCTGTAACTAATATTGTTTTTGGATGACCTGTATATATAAAACATATGCAAATTTACAAAATCAAGGAGATTTTGACTATTTTGATACTATTTAAAAGGTCTTTAACGAGTTTATAGGATCAAAAGGCTCGCAGTTTAAACAGAGTCTCTTTTATGTTATTTATCTAAGTTTAAGATACGATTATGCACAGTTTCTTATAAAAAATGCGTTATCTTTTTTAATATATAACCGAGACGGTGCTTAATGCGTTAAGCTACGATAACTAGACCAAATTAGACCATATTCGACCTGGTTCAATTCCACATTTGGTTAGAATTATAAACAAATTTTGATCAGAGCATTACTGAAAATTCATAAAGATAGTAGGCACCTAAAAACTGTTGTGGAGTCCCTACTCAATGAAATGTAACACGGGATTTGAAATGTGCTGAGAAGCGTGGTTCATAACAAATATTAATGGTTGATCTTAAAAGTTTTAACATGAAAAGAAAACTTCCTTTGGCTAAAATACATACTCTGATGATTTTAAAACTAAATAATATTTTTACGTCCTTATATCAAACCTTTAAAATTTTCGTATGACTTCTATTTAGGTGGAGATTTGATGCGCGTTACTACCCCAACTGCGACCGAAATGATGTTGCCATGGAAACGAGACGAGGAAGACTGCTCAGGACCACTACAACAAGCTGAATTTCCATCGTGGGCATCAAACAAAGAATATTTGGCCTATAATTCGCCGTCGGCCACCTTTTTAGGTGGGTTAGGTAATTCTTATTTGTTTTTCTTTTTATTTTTTTAAAGTTTTTATATTTAGTTAATAATGTAAAAACTAGCAATCACGTGAGAAATAATCCTAATATACCGGCTTATTGGTAATTTAATACATTCCTTTTGGGTTCTGATAATAGAAGAGGAAAGGAATATATTTAACCCTAATATGCATTATACAAAACGCAATAGGTTTTCAGATATTTCGATTTTCAGTTTGTTTTTTTTTAAATAGCCTTTAATCAAGAAATTAAATGAAATTTTTCAAATATGTAATTTAACTTGGTATAATAATTTTGATGGAATACTTGGCCAAAACTATGATCTGACAAATGAATCAAAAAAAATCTGTGAAAGCTTTTAGATTCTGTGAAAAATTTGAAGAAAAACTTGGAGAAAGTAATTCTTTAAAAACACTATCCAGGCAATTTGTTACAAATTATTTTAAAAACTTCCCTATTGCAATATCTTTCAAATAAGGTACGAATCTTACAGCAAACCTTTTTAAAGTTAAAAAAAGCCATTGTAAATGCAGTAACTACTTAATATGATTCAGTAATAATATTAGTATTTATTACAAATAATGTTTAAAATAAGAGCCCCTATTTCGTATACACGCACGGCAATGTCTTCTTATTCCAGTCTTTGTGACTCTGGTTGTCAGACTATTATATATTGACTCAGCAGCATCGATTATTTTTTGTCTTAATTCTTCCCTTGTACTTACTAATGTTGCATAGATCATGTCTTTCATATGACCCCAGACTTAGAAGTCTAGAGGAGTCAAATTCTGGCTTCGGGTAGGCCAAATTGTTGGGTCTCCTCTTCCAATCCAGTGATCAAGGAATCGATGATTTAGTAACTCCCGTACAGTTAACTTATAATGTGCATCTTCTGCATCTGAATTTAACATAAAACGGTAAGATTTTACTTCTCCAATGGTAGACCAAACTTTCCATTGTGAAGCTCTGGTGTGCCTTGCTACTTTAGTTGTTGGAGTACTAGGATTGTTCTCAAATTGCATCAATATTTCTTCCTCATCATCTGATCGATATACAGGAGGAACACCTGCGTCCCTTCTTCTAGGTTTCACTGAACCATTTTCGGCTAAATTTCGATATGTTGTACTAAATATACGAACATTCAGTATGCGGCAGTGAAGGAAACGACGTTTATATTCCCTACAAGCTCCTACAGCATTACCACCGCAATAGCCGTAGATAAATAAGATGTCGTATTCTGCATCGCTGTGCGTGGTCATGTCTCTGTAACAACGATCAATGCACAAGTCTTCAAATAAAAAGAACACACTCAAATGAAAATAACAAACACCAATAACTACAAATACTTAATAACAAACTTCATAATCTTTAAACCAAAAACTTAAATCATTAGATATCAGAATGACAGACTCTAAGATGTTTATTCATTTGGTTCACATAAAAATCATACCTTGATTGGATAAAGTCCGAAATGGATAACAAATAAATAAATTATATCCCATGCTTTATTTTTACAATATCTTTTAAAGTTATTAAGACTTGGTTGTGCAATACGTATTTTGCTAGATAGCTATTATAATAAGGAAATCTTTTAAAAAATGTTTACGTAGGCTGAGCGAATAGTTTTAAAAAATCTAAAAAAATATTGCGTTTTGTATTTTACATATTAGAGTCAAATTTACTCCTTACCACATGTATTATCAGATCCCGAAAGGAATGTATGTAACCCTATATGTAAAACAGATACTTTATCCACAGAAAGTAATCACGAGAGACACTAAATAAGTTTTTTTCACAATGGGCCAGAGATATATCCATGAAGCTGTATTTGTGATATATCATACTACAATATTAGAATAAATATTTCAAGTCGAGTAAAAGAGATTATGCAAATGCAAAAACACCGCATTGCACAAACATACTCAGCTTAATTGTAAAGCTGTTTGTTTTTTTCTATTATTTACCTAAAACCATGACAAGTATATATTTATGAGGAGCAACAGAAAAATTGTCCATGACAATGGAACAAAACACTTTTGCGATGATTTTATTTTTTCCCATTCCCCCTTAACTTCAATGTACTTGTGAGTCCGCTCATGGCAAAAAGTTTGACAGTAAGTGTGCCATTTTCAAAAAATTTAAAATAAAAGGAAAAATAATACTAATGAAATCCCAGTTAAAATAACTGCGCTAAATAAAACTCAAGTTACGAATAAACTATTGACAACTGATGACCATTGATTGATAACATGATTACTGGCCACACAGCCACAACTAAACTAAATCGGTGAACTAAAAAAATGCATCCAACTAATGACCACTATCAAACAGTCAAAAGGAACCATAGTAGCAAAAACACATTTTATATCTATAGCAATTATAATAAAGACACGTCTGAGGATGCAGAGTTCCTCTTCTTTGTTAGCAACTAATGTGCATGATCTTTTCTTTCAGCCACACTTCCGCATGCTGTCACTTAACCTACAACCAAGTTCTGGCATTGCAGAGTATAGATTGCGAGTAGGTCGTTAAGGCTTCCTTTGTCATACGAGAAGTTCGAGCAATCTGTTCCTTTCTAACTTATAACTATATCTTAAAATAAGCAACCAAAAACCCCGTTGGTCAAAAACAATTATTAGTATACTACACGAATAATTTGCAGAAAATCACGCAATATATAGGACCATAATTCAAAAATATTTCTCTGAATCTCCCAAACATTTCACAAAATATTGAGATCCAGAAAAGTCTCCAAAATATTAATTTTAAAATTACTAAATCTGAAAATATTCAAAACCAAAAAACATCTCAGTAAAATATATCAGCAGACAATGATTTAGCATAAAATATCATAATTCTTTATTCATATTAATATCACAATGTGATGTACACAAGTCAAATATAAATAATAATTAAAACTACATCAGACAGTTAAAATCTAAAATACACATTAAAATCTAAAGACAGATATTTACTAAAACAATAAAAGCAATTGTCAACCAAAAGTTTTCTTAAATATTTTTTAAAGCCTGTTAAAGGCAGTACCCATTTATCCAGCTGTCAGTAAATGGAAGCAATATCAATGCGATGTCTAGTTCCATAACTATGCATCTTAGTGGGTTTTATAGATTTTAAATGACGGTAGAGTAAGTACTCTCATGTTTCGGAATGACTCTTTACAATCGTCACGGAAGCCCAACCCACACATGACCCTAATGGCCTTCTATTGAATCCTAAAAAGTTGTGCTCATAACCCCAAGTCAGAATTACATAGGAAAGATGCAAATGGAAGGTTGCAAAATTATCTGTTTTGAGAACTCGGTCAGAAACCCCCTCCTCCAGGTTTCACATTAAATAAAGATCTTTAAAATATCTAAAGGCTACAGAATTTATATTGGTATCCCATTATAAGTTTGGGTCAACATGTACCCCCCAGAAACCGTGTTCTCTCAGTGGAGTTGACATGGCCCAATTACTTCATCGAAAATACCATTATTGTTGTTTTATCTGAGTTTAAATATAACTATTACAGTTAAACCAGTTTACCATTTTCGCATGTGCCATTACGGATCCCGCCAGCGTGCCCTCTACTGTGCATGCTCTTACCGATACTGTGTCAGTAGTGAAAAGAGTGAATTTCGATCAGTTTGCGGTAGATTATTAATATAAATTAGGAAAAGGGTTGGCTCTAGAACAGAGCCTTATGGTATTTTTATCTTTATTTCAGGCTCCCACGATGAAATGCCAACATACCGCACCTTTTGATACTCATGTATAAAACAAGATTTAAACAACTGTGTACTTTTGGAGCACAAACTATAGGCCTCTAATTTTCGCAAAAAAATTCCATGGTTCAGGCAGTGAATGTTTTGAGGTTACAGAATAAAACTCTTGACTGAAGATTCTGAAAGTACTCAACGATATCTTAAAGTAGGTCCAGCATACCCAGAACTGTATTTCTATCCTTTCTAAACCCAAATTGATTACTATTAAATAGATTATTTGTTTCCAAATATTCAATAATTTGTTTCGATATACATTTTTTGACCACATTACAAACCATAGGAAGCAAGAAAATAGTTCGATAATTTTCTGGCATATCTGGGTCACCTTTTTAAAATAATGGATTGCAACAACCTTCTTGAGGATACATGGGAACACACTTTCCCTAATCCATTGGTTATTAGGTTTTGTGAACGGTGTTATAATGCAAGTTTTTATTGTTTTAATCAGTTTTACAGTCATTGCCAAACTTCCCGAAAAAAAAAGTTATCAGTCTCCATTATCAAAAATAGCATTTGAGAATGGAATATTAATTATGATTTGTGGAACAATATTTGAAAAATACTCTTTAAAATCTGAGTTGAGTTTATCAGTAATTATTGGTTTCTTATTATTGCATTCGTTTTTATGTGTGAACTTCCATATTAGGCAGATATGGAAGATCATGGAGTTCTTAGATCAATGAATTAAATTATATTGAAGGCAATCTCAGCTTCCCGGACTTTAGAATTATAAAGTTTTTTATACTGCTTTTAAATAACTTTATTGTTCAAGTTGTTGTATTTTTTTTCTATCTACTACAACTTATTTCAAATGTTCCCTCATAGCTCCCAGTTTTTCAAAAAAGCAGCCAATTACCTGAATCGTCTGATCTTATAATATAATGCTTTTCTAGGAACGTCTCCAAATATGATTTTTTAAGAAATGTTATAAATTTATTAAATTGTAAGTTCACATCAACATTTTCGTCACTGATAAAATCCCAGGAACTTTCGCGATTCTGTTATAAAAAGAAAAGGATCCATATAGTTCATAAACCATATATATATATATATATATATATATATATATATATATATATATATATATATATATATATATATATATATATTATGTATGTATACAGCCCAATAAACTAACCCCTAAATATATTGTCCTTCTTTGGCAAGTTCAGAAGTTCTAGCCCCAAATCGAAGACAATGTTAATATCCTGGTCAAATTACTTAACGAAATATAAAGCTGATTATCTGAACGTATACAAATCACTAAGGCAAAAACATCTTTAGAAATACCTTGAACTATTTAAATTACTAACGTCTTTACTCTTTGACTAATAATTTGTACCAAAAGTGTCAGCTATGATAAAAATAATCAAGGGCAAAAAGACAAGACAGTGCTTCCAATAATTACTACATAAATATACAGATACTCAAAAGATTCAAGATATATGGGCTTCCCTGTAAGCTAGAATCCAAATCATATATCAAATTAATCGTTCGTTCGCCATTACGTCAAGAAATACAACCAAGAAAATATTTAAATGATGTAAATTAATTGTATCGTTTACTAAATCACCCAGGATAATAAAATAAAGCATTCGAAGCAACTATAGCAAGCACTGACATATCCCTAAACTGAAAATCAAAGATATTTTTAATAAGTTTATAGACGTACCCGATACTTGATGGAAATTCATTGTAACTAATGATAATAACACAATTGTTATAAATTTCCAGTATTCTATTTTTAATATTTCAAAAATTTAAAAAATCATGACAGTTGTTTCGACACACAGTGTCTTCTTCGGATGATGAACAATAATTAAAGTGTGAAGCAATCCTAAAGTATCTAAACTGATGTAATACAAATTGAGTTATAAGTCAATACACTTATTTGTAAAAAAATTATAAAATTTTTAATTCAGGTTAGTTAAGGTTTAGCTCAGTAGCGTAACTAAGAGTATGTGCGCCTCCGCGCAGATTTCTAAATGCGCCCTATTATTTTGCACCTGTCTTGATCGTTCGTATTTATTCATTTTCATTACGGGACTTCAAGGCGCCTCTAGATTGGCTGCGCCCTCCCGCACCGTGAGGGTCAGCGGGGTCGTTATTTTCGCCACTGGTTTAGCTTGATTTAGTTACTTCAGAAACTGAACTAATTTTGAACTAACCTAAGCTAACTTGAACTAACCTAAATTGATTTAGATATTGTCCAGCAGAGACCACGTAGAAGAGGTGTCACTTGTTAGAGAAGGATATTGGAAATGAGTTAAGGAGGATGCAAATGGTTTAGGATTTGCTGCAAAAAATTATATGGTTTATAAAGTTATAAAGCAAAGACGTACAAAAATGAACTAGGATGATAAATTCCATTTAAGAAGGGTATTATTTTGACAGCCGAACGATAAAAAAAACTAGGTCACACAAAGAAATATATTGTAAAAAGTAAATTATTAATCCTTAAACGAAGTTTGTTTGTGGCCCACTGTGAAATAATTATTCAACCAAAATTAGTTGGGATTTTTTTCCCGACGTTTCTCTTTATTTTAAAGCATTTTTAATGCTCGGTAAAGCAGTTTTTATGAGTTAAAATTAAAATCCAACAAAAATACATAGAGACAACTTTTCCAAAATAATATTGAACAGACGATAACACATACAAAACAAAAACAGACTATTTCGTTGCTATGAAAAACGGTACAGTATCGTTTATATACACAGTTTTTCAGAATTTCCTAATGTCAAGTGCCACCGCTGATTACTATCAGGATCCAGGGGCGGATTCAGCTTCTCTCTTTGGGGGGAGGGGCGGTGATATTACAAAAGTACAGTATGGCAAGCGAAAGCAAGTTGTCGATGGGAAGGAGACGCCAGCAGCATTCCCATTTCTAGTGTAAAAGTCAGGCTCGGGTCTATTTTTTGAATTTGAAGCTCTTGGGGGAGGGGGGGAGGATCGTAAAAAAAAAACAAGTTGCCAATGGGGGGGAGAGGTGCTAGCAGCATACACATTCCTAGGAACCGCGCCTCTCAGGATCTACATCTAAAGATTTTAAATGATTTTGATAGTTTTGTTACCTGTGTGTTTAGTGCGAAATTGTCAAAATGTTTGATTCAAAGGTATTTAAAGGTTTAGCAAAGTTAGATACTTTTAAACGGCAATCTGCAAAATTCATTGTTTTTACTTTCCTGCAAATATCAAGAGTAATTGCATCTGAAATGAAGATTTCTTGCATTAGCTTCGATGGATTCCACGACCCCATCGAAATTATTTTGACCAATATTCTAAATTTATAACATGGGATGTTACAACTTCACAAATCTTATTTTTTTGTTGAACGAATTAAAATAAAAGTTGACAGACAAGTAGAAAAAGGTTGTTACCATTGACCGTTACTAGGACATGGGTTCAGTTGTTTTTCTCATGACTGGGTAGATATTTTTTCTGGTATATACGGTATACGTTTCTTAAGATTGCTAGCTTTTAAAAATGTCAAGTTTAAATTAAAACTTTTATGTTTTTTTTTATAATTTCTCTTTTTTTTTGTATATTATGTTTTTTTTGTTTGAAACTAAAAAAAAATAAAAAATAATGTTCGAATATTTTGCTCTAATAACAAATGAAGATTTTTGTTCACACTTCCAAAAATTAACAATTAAAACTAAGAATCTACATAAACAATTTTTTCTTGCAAGTTTATGATTATTTGTTCATAAGTCCAACTAAAAATTAACAATTAACAATTAAGAAGTTGATGAACATTCAATTTCTTAGTTTAATTCTTAATTTCGGTCTAATTCGTGGCCCCCTTCTCGGATGTTTTTTCTGTACTGTTAGTGGAAATTCTTAGTATTTGTTGTTAATTTTTAGAAGAATGGGTCGACCATAATAGTTAATAAGAATTTACAATCCATTTTCATATATTTTTTTTTAATCAATTAGAAATATTTTTTGACTATTTTTTTTCATAGGTGGTATGGTAAAAAATTCAGCCAGTTGAGAGAATGAAATTCGTTTTGAAAAGATATATTAATTACTTTATTTTAATGTTCTAACAAAGAAAATCCATAAAATTAATGTAATAATTTCTTCAAATTTAATACCGAAATATATGCTAATAGATTTCATTTAGATTCACTTTATGTACTAATCTTTTATAAGAACAAGCAACAATAATTGCAAGATAAGCATCATTCAAGTAATAATTTTAACATATACATGTATATAAACAAGATACATTTTTCTAGCTACTAGTGTTATTTATAACATTAAAATTATACTCAATGTTTCATTAAGCAAGTTTGGGCAATATTTCTTTAGAAGAAGTCATTTATTTTACGACTGTTAGATAATACCTTTGTAACTTATAGTAAACTCATGATCATTATATGTTTCTTTAGAATATTATCAATACTTTCTTCAAATTTATTTTAGGTGGACTAGAAAACCCCAAAACGTCCGTAATTGGCCTATTCCGTCGGGAAAGTTTAGGTTCAGATCCAGCTAACAGTAACGAATCCACACCTTTAAAAGAGCGTAGAGGATCCATGAGCCGTACATCCGTGGTACTAATTGAAGAAGGAGAATCTGATCCTTTAGGGGTTCTTCAAATACCTGGTACAATTGCTCCAGGACCAATCCCTCCTCCTCCTCAAACTCCAGGTCAGAGGCGGCAAGCTCGGCGTGGCTCTATGCTTGAGCTTAGCGGGTGTGTTTCTGACTACACTAATCATATTTAGGGAAACGTAAGCGCAAAGCAATTTGGTTGTTGGAATGGATGTTGCAAGCAGCAATATTAACTCCTGCACGAAAATACTTACCTCTGCTATCTACTAAACTCTTCGCACCAGTGGCGATTTTAAGAATTTCATACTTACAAAATGATTCCAAAAATTCAGTTGGCTGGCCTACCTATCGACTATTCCATGTGACACCATGAAATGGTAAAGCAACACGAATTTTAATTTCGGTGAAACGTGAAATACTATGGCCTCAGTTTCAACCTTTTGTCAAAATGGTTTTAGTAGAAATATCTGAAGATTCGTGATCTCATTTAAGATCTTCATAATAATATATTTTTTATGAATGATAGCAGAATAAAAATACTATTATACTATTTTTTTTATCATTTTCAACAGTCCTATTAAATCTAATAAGAAAAATTATTTGACGATCATTCCCATTTTTATATAATAAAATAACTCATGATTATCTTGTTTGATTATTTCCTTCCATGAAAAAAATAAATTTGAAATTTGAAAATTTACGACTTGAAAACTATTACATAAAGCAAAAAATAAAAATCTAAAATTTCTTCCTATTCGTCACCTTTAGCGTAAAGAGTCCATTAGGCTTATTTTGTTATTATCATCCCTTTATTAGCTACATCTAATTCGAAAGAAGTAAATATGCTATATTTTTAAATCATGATATGTTAATTCCAGGAATTATTTTTTTCTATCAAATTCTGATGTTCAAGCTGTTAAAAAATTCATAAAGATAATTGCAACTGGATTCAACAACGTTTATAGTTTTGCAGCTCTTTCTCACTATAAATTCAAAGGACATTAAATATATTGTGTCCGATGTAACATCTTTAAACAAATTCGACCTGGGTAATGATCACAGACTCGTTCGAGCAAAAATAAACATCAACATTAAAAACGAAAGGAGCAAACTTATTAAATTCCAACGTTTTCCGACATCAAAGGAATCAAAACAAAATAAAGACTCATATCAAGAGTATATCAAGAAAAATTTGCACCATTGGATAAACTTCATACATTGACAATAAAGGAACTGGAAAGTAAAATCCAAAAAGATATCTAAACTGCACTGTTAGAAGGCAAACAAACAGTAAATTATCACAACAGACCAGAGACAGAACGAACAAACACGGAAAAAAGCACAACAGACTACATACAACTAAAAAACAAGTCAGAATAAAAATTAGATAAGATATCAGGAAGCATAACACAAAGTATTAAAACGATCATAGAAAATAACAAAAATATGAAAGTACTAAAATCCATAAACTCAATTGGTAAACGTAATATAAACCAACTTAAAGATAAAGAAGGAGAAACCAAAAAAGGGCGAAACGAAGTGGCCAACATCGTAAAATGGTTCTATATTTACACTTCAGTTAATTCAAAACCAGACATCAAGCTCCTCAATATTACAAATGTTGATTCAGAAGAAGTTGAAACATGCTTTGTCACAAATGAAATCTAATCGTGTCCCAGGTGAAGATAGTATATCTAAAGAAATGTTGGAGTTGGGAGGGTCTGCAATACTACATTCAGTGAGTATGCTTTTGAATAGATGTCTTAAAAGACATCGAAAATTATCGCCCCATAAGTCTCCTGCCACATCCTTATGAATGGCTTACAAAGATTATAGCTAATAGACTAACAAACAAATTTGATTCCTATCAATCTTCAGAACAAGCTAAGTTTCGAAAGGGTTTTAGAGAGCCGATACAGAACATTAAATTTCTGATCGAAAAATACGCAGAATATAACATTCAAATCCACCTAGCATATGTTGATTATAGCAAGGCTTTTGATTCTGTCGAGCTATGGGCCACATTTCAAGCAATGGGTATTGCAAGGATTTACTCCAGGCAGAGAAAACTTCTAAAATATATTTATAATAAGACCACACTGCAAATAAAGAAAACAGAGGACCTAGAAACACAGAATATATATATTGGTCGAGGGGTGCGACAAGGAGAGTACTTTAACACTGGAAGATGTCTTTAAACAACTAAACTGGGAACATAAGGGTATCAGCATCGATGGTAGATATCTCAGCCATTTACGTTTCGCGAGTTACGTGGTATTAATAAGTAAAGATTTAGACAAGTTGCAGAAAATGCTCTCTGAATTGAAAAATTTTTCAGAGAAAGTTAAATTAAGCAAAAACCAAAATAATGTCTCCAGAAGATAAGCCACTTTACGTAGGAAACAACGAAATACAAAGACTCGCGGAATATGTGCAAATAGGCCATCTAATTAGACTTGGGAAAGAAAAGCAACAAACGGAAATAAATAGAAGAATTAGAATGTCATGGACAGCCTTTGGAAGGTTGGGATACGTTCTTAAAAACCTTGATGTTCCCATTAATTTGAAGAGTTTTTGACTCGTGCATTCTCCCAGTAATGACCTATGGAATGGAAACAACCACACTAACAGTTAAAGCAGCCAATAAACTGCATACTACCCAGCGAGAAATAGAAAGAATCATGCTGGGAATATCACAATGTGACCGAATAATGAACCAACAAGTAAGAAGCACGAAAGTGGAGGCTGTGATAAAACGCATTGCTAGTTTGAAATGAACTTGGGTAGGACACGTCGCTAGGCAAGACTATACAAGGGCGACAAAACATATATTGCAATTGAGACCTAGGTCGTTTAAAAGAAGTATCGGAAAATCCCCAAAAAGATGGAGAGACAACATAAAGAAGAAAGCAGGTAGAAGTTGTATAGACGACATAAAGAGGAAAACAGGTAAAAGTTGGTACCGGATTGCAGAAAATAGATTGAAATGGAAGAGACTAGAGAAAGTCTATGTCCAGGAATGGACTGGGCTTCTAGAAAGAGAGGGAAAGAGAGAGAAATATTCAGCGGCTGGAAATCTTGAATTTGTCAATGTGAGACAACTAAAACCTAACACAATTGAAACTAGACATCATTTTTATGTATTTTCAATCGGCAGTAAGTACTAGAAAGATGAAAATTACACATCAATTTTAGGAGAAAATGCTATAGAATATAATTTGTTAGGCTTTTTTTTCAATTTACATTACCAAATGGAAAAATACGAGAGTGGGGTGCTGAAAAAAAAAAGCATATATTCCAGTAAGCTGCAAACAACTATACACGTAGTCAATATTTTTGGCCTTTGGACACATTGAATTTAACATTTTAACAAATAAATTCCCTAAGAAATGATCGGTCAAATAGTTTATGAACAATAATTTGTTAATGCAGCTCGGTGCGCGAGCAGTGCGCAATAAAAAAAAAAATATATATATATATATATATATATATATATATATATATATATATATATATATATATATATATATATATATTAATACTTGGTAGCCAATCTGCAACTTGGAATCGTTTTTAGCTGTGCATTCACCGTACATTATTAACCATTTGAAAGAAGTATGATATTTCCAAATTTGCCACTGCTTTGCACTTTTGTAAATGTTAATTGTCTTCGATTTCCCGATTTAATTTTGTCTGCACAATATGGTAGGTTGGCTTTTGAAAATTTACAGTTTAAACAAGTGTATTGTGGCTTTTAACCTCTGCAAGTTTAAACTTTAAAAGCAATTCTTATAAGGAAATATGATTTACTCTTTGGTGGATGTTTAGTAAGTATAACAGTCTGTGTTTAAATTATAAATTTTTTATCTTATTCCCTGTGGTTTAGTTTACACACGGTTACTTTAAATGAAGTTTCGAGATGTAAAATATAAGGTGACGAATTTTATGAAAACAAAAAAAGCTATATATTGATCTTTTAATAGAACTTTCATAACTTGGACGAAAGAATATAATAGCTAATGCTAAGATATAATAATCCTTGTTTTTTTAAGCCAAAATCCTTTTTAGTATTTCAGTTTTAGCCTATTGATTGAAATTCGGTGTTACAACGAAGTGGTATTAGGTAAAGGTGGAATGTTTAATAAATTTTAGTAAATTAATTTATTTGATTCACCTAATAAAAATTCTTTGTATCATTTCTCGAACTGAACCAATCACAGGGCCTACAATTTGGCAGATGTCTTATCTCAACTTATGTCTTGTCCTCTGAAGTCTTTTTAAACAAATGGAATACCTATTTATTGATTGAAAACACTATTTAATTTTCAATATTCTTAAGGTCAAAGCAAAAAATTAATTGTTTCGGTCTGCTAAAGACTGATCCGTTTTATAGCTTCCTTCCGGTTTATTTTTCAATTTATTAAAAAAAAGTAATTTAATATAGGAAAGGATATTAATTGGGTAATGACCTACAGATTACGTCTAACGTTTATATTATTAAAATACCGTTATTGTTTTATTTATGAATTACATTTTGAGATGAAGGATAATTTTTTACTTTTCTTATAGTTGGTTGTTTTACATAGCAAAAAATACGTAATTTTGTTACCTCTTTGTTATAGCAAAATTATTCAAAGGCCTCAGTTTACCATCGAGGATTTTCGTAAATTTTATAATTAGCTCGAAAAAGGTAGGATTAAATTTATTCAACTTTTTTTATGAAATGCTCACCTAAGGTTACAGAAAAGTGTTGTTTTTTAATACACCCGTTAGCTGTTAACTGCTCTACTAAAAAGAGAAAAGAATGATTATGTTATTTTAATTTAATAACTTAGAATTATAAAGACAATTATTATTGTAGTATTTTCTTGCCAAAACTTAAATTATTATTTTATTAAGAAGCGCAGCTTTGATAGGAGGAGATTACCCACAATTATTTGCCTGTGACTATAATGACACAGTAAGAAACTTCTTAAAAATGTCTAATTTGGGACCATATTATGTCTGAACATTCAAATAATGATATAGTTTTTTTTTTATTTAAGACACCACATACTATATTTAGAATAAGCTAGAAACCGTATAAATTTGTCTCGAAATTTATGCATTCTTGTTGGATACTTTATAACCAGAGAGTATAGTTGGTTTTTAAATTTTTTGAGTTATTCAGTTACTTTCGCGGTAATTGCAATTACTTTTATTAGTGCAATTATCGTAAAAATAACTTTTTCATATAATTGTTCGATTACTGTGTCTCATCTTCGTCACAACAGTAACAGTTAAAATTTCCAAATGGTATCATACAGTTTAAATTTGTAAACTGCTTGCCCTGGCGTACATATACCTATATTATGTAATATAACAAGTAAACGAACTTTAAGTTACCCCATGCCCAAAAGATAGGTTCAATTATTCCAATCTTAAAGAACAAAGAATATTTAGGATAACTATTTGGAAAGCTCAATGTTAACGATTAACGAAAAAGCTTTATTAGCTTTATATTATATGTGTCAACAAACAAACCTTTATGAAGGTAAATTGAGTATTAAAACCTAAAAGTAAAAACTTAACCAGTTTTAAAACCATGTTAGTGAGTTAAGGGTTTATTGTCAATTTATACCCTATTTAAAGTTAGAACTAGACTATGTTAGTTAATTGAATAATAAATTAATATGTTTTAATGAATACTTTACAATCTTGCAGCAACTAGCAAATGCAATAGATATTGGAATCTCAATCCAAATAGAGTTGCACAGTATAAATATCGTTCGTTCAATTTGGAAAGCTGGTCGTGATGATTTACTTCGATGATCCAAAAATTATTTTAACTAATGTTACGTAAAAGAAATAATATATCGAAAATTTCTACTTTTTATACTTTATACTTTTTTATGCCACGAAAATATAGTAAAAAAAAATTTGGCCTGATCCAGTGTGTTTAAAATATAACTTTTTTAAATAATCTATTTGAGATGTGTCATTATTTTAAATGTTTATAATTTATTTTTCTCTAAGATAATATTTTTATTGGGGCATAATTTGAAATGATTTAAACTCGAAATGGCTCACATACTAAGATAAGGCAACAGACAACATAATTTGCGTATTTCTTATTTTAATATGGTATTGTAATAATAATATTATTTATTCGTTTGTAAAATAGTGAGATATAATCATTACCTTGTAGCGACTATAGTATTGTGAATAGGTAAATTTTATTGCCCAAGCTTTAACATTTCCAAACTTGCACACGGTAGAATAAACGAACCATTGTAAAGGTTGTTTGGTTTTTTGCACACAGCTGTTGAACAATAATCCCTCTTCTTATTGTCTTAAGAATTTTCACGTAAAAAATATGGATCTTACTAGGTTGAGGTGTTTGAAAACATATTTTTTGAATTTGAAAAATCCAACACTTTCCGGTGACAAAATGGAAATGGAAAAATATGCTTAAATAAAATAACACCACGAAATTTTGCTTTCCCTTAGAATATTCGAAAAAAACAAAATAACCTAAATCTCGTTCCGATCCTTAATTCTTAGATATAAGAATAATATATGATGATATAAGTATATATACAGGCTGTCCGGAAAATACGTATACAGCATTTGATAACAGACTCTTGACGTCAAAATAAGTCGATTTAAGCTAACTTAATTATATCCAATATTGCTTCTTTTCAGCGGTAGAAGACGTCAAAGTTTTAAGAAAATATAGATTTTTCCCAAATTTCTTGAAAACATGGTAATAGGATTTGATTATTTTTGATATGTGGTATAACACTATAATATAACGTTTTCTAATGGTATAGCGAACGGCTATAAAGTAGAGTAAGTGTTATAATAGTGACATTACTTGTAAATATCGCTTCTGATTTTCTATATCATCAACGTTATGACAAACTAGATATTTCTATTGGATAATCACAGGTATTTGGAAGCTTTTACCTTCTTGAAAATTTTTGGTTAGATAAGCGGTTTCGCCAGGAAAAAAATATTTTCATTAAGTGCATACATCAATTAACTGTAATAATAAATATTTGTAACTATAATTTTTCGAGTAACTTTGTTGCTATGGCATTTAACAATTTAACTATTGACAAATTGACATCACTATCTAAGAAGTCAACTACAGTAAGATCAACATTCTAAATTTCTAAGCCTATTTTATTATTAAACATGGACAACTACACGCACTCCGAAAAGGTTGACATGCTCTTGGTCTATGGGTTTTGTGAAGGAAATGAGCATCGAAATTTTGGCTTTACATGGAGAGAATTCCTAACCGCCGAATATCAAACCATCAAACATTTGGAATATTGAGCGTGATTTCCTAGAAAAGGGGAGGTTTGAGAAATAATTTGAAGGTTGGTGTCCTATTTGAACACACTCCAACTATCGAAAAACATAGGAAATTTTGGAAAGAGTTGAACAAGAACAAAATGTTAGTACCCGCCGCTTAGAACAGTTATTACATCCATATCACGTTCAAAAGGTTCAGGAACTTTTACCGATTGATCCCCCCATGCACCTTACATTTTGTGAATTTATTTGAAACAAGGGAATTCGTGATTCATATTTTGGTAGAAAAATTTTGTTTACTGACTAAGCGTGCTTTACAAGATCTGCAGTCACCAACCTGTACAACAAATAAGTTTATGCTGATGAAAATCCATATGGTATTAAAGATACACACATCAGCATTAACATTAAAATAAATGTTTGGGCAGGTATTATTGATCGCTACTTTATTGGTGCTGTTGTGACAGGATAAATGGAACTATTTATGTAAATTTTTGCAAAACACATTACCAGTTCTTCTGAAAAATTTGTCTATTTTAATACAACGAGAATTGTAGCATATGCATGGTGGTGCCCCACTCTATTTTTCCATTACTGTTCAGCAATATCCCAACCGATGGATTGGAAGAGGCACCAGTAAAACGGGCACCACGTTCTCCAGAGTTAAATATGTGTGACTTCTTTTTGTGGGGCGCTCTTAAAACAGAAGTATACAAGACTCCAGTGAACACTCGCGAAGAATTATTGATGCGCATTTTAAACATTGACAACCTTTTTAATAATCCTGAGATATTAGATAGTGTCCAATTTCATTTTAAAGAAGGATTAATAAGTGTATTCAGCAAAATGGCGGTCATTTTGCACATTTGCTTAATTAATGTTTTCTTTTTAGTTAGTTTTTTCAAGCTTTTGAAAATACATACATGTACTTTCAACATTTATTTTAAAAATTGCTTTATTATTACAGCAAATCGGTATATCCATGTATTGAAGATATTTTTTTCCTGGCAAAACCGCTTATCCATTGAAAATTCTTTTAAGAAGAATTAAAACCTTCCATATACATGCGATTATCCGATAGAAATATCTAGGCTGGCAGAATATTGATGACATAAAAAATCAGAAGCAATGTTTACATGTGACGTCACTTTCATAATACAATACTTTATAGCCGGTCCTTATACTTCTAGAAAACGTCATTTTATAGTTAACCAAAAATCATTAAATTCAGTTACCACGTTTTCAAGACGTTAAGAATGGCATTCCTTTTTCAAAAATATTTTTTTTTTCTGCTTGGTGGGTCTAGATTAGTTCTTGATTATTGACACATTCCTAGAAGGTCGTAAAATGGTGCAGTAAACTTGAAAACTTCTTTAAGGAAACGCATGGTGGATTACCCTTATAATATTTTACCTCTAAATGTTGAACTGCATAGGTTTTTTAGACTGTATTTTTCGATTTCTCTGATTTTTGAAAAAGAAAAGGTACTCTTAATGGAGATTTGTAAGATAAGCCGTCTTCGAAAAGAACACAATTTCGCTTTACAATAATATTGCTTACTGTAGATAGGAGACATTTGTTAAGAAACACTCTTGATTGAGAGGTGTATCCTGCCTCGTACACATTATTTGCATAAGTGTACTGAAATATCACGTCATATTCTTTATTTCTTGTAATTTCATTCCTTATTTAATATTTTGATAACGATAATGTAATGTGCAATATGCAATACAATAGTGCGCGGAGATGCAACTAATGTTCGGACCGAAAAGGTTTGCCAGTCGCATACTCTTCTAATTTACCTAAACTACCTTATACGAGGTGTGTCCTAAAAATATCCGACACCAGGTTAAAACTTTGCTGTGGCATTATTTTTCGTCATCCGGCAGGTGGTATCCTTCAAAAGAATCCCTATTCCACTGCATAGTACGCCCCCATTGATGTTTATACATGGTGAAACAATTTGCCTAGTCAATTTTTAGAATGACCTTGAGTGCACTAGTCGCATTCATTTGAATTTTCTGTATGCCGTCAAACCAGTGCCCATTGAGAAGAATTTTCAGTTTTGAGAATAGCCAAAAGTCGTAGGAGACTTTGGCTATTGGCTTTCAAAGTTGTATGATGATAGGTTTTGCCTAAAACAGTTACAAAAGATACGCGATCAGTTTCTTCTAACTTTGTCAGACAATCTTTTCAGAATTTCAAGATGAAATTCCTGATTGATTGTCTGACATATTCATGATCTTCATAATTGAAGAAAACAACAAGGACTTAATACTGCTCAGAACCTTGACGTATCTTTTTCGGCCTTGACTCGGAGCTTCCATCATGAAGAATGTTGTTTTGTTTCGGAATCATAAGCATGAACCCACATTTTTATCATAAGCGACCATTTCCAAGGAATCTTGAGCGACTTCTAAGCAAAACATTTTCTGTTCTACCGTGAGCAATTCTGGAATGAATTTCGCACATATTCGAGTCATTTCCAAATTCTCTATTAAAATTCTCTATTAAAATTCTCGAAACACAAATTTTTGAAATGCCAAGGTCACTTTCTAATTCAAAAACAATCAAACGACGATTTTTGTAATTTGCACACGCTCGACATCTTCCAGTGTTATTGTGCTCGAATATCGGCCAGAACGTCGATCACTGTCAACAGAAGTGCGGCAATCTTTGAACCGCTTGTACAATTCTTTTATCTGTGTTTTACCTATTCACTTGCCCCAAAGACCATCTGCATCATTTCAATAGTTTCCGAACAAATTTTTTCTAATTTAAACCGAACCTCCAGAAGTCGCTTGAACGTGATGGAGTGAAGTTATAAACGCATGTCGGATACTTTTCGGTCGCTCCTCGTACATTATACCAACTGTGTCTTCTTTGTGTTGTCAGAAATTTGTTGTACTTTTCTCGCTTCTTAGGCCAGCGGAATTAGCATCTGGAAAAAAATTCAGTGTTGGTAGACTTCCGACTACGTACAAACCTTCAGAATGATAATAAAAATTATGTAGTATCTTATGTCTCATTTTCTTTTTTGATAAAAATTTTTTATTTAACAATTAAGATGTGGAAAAACAGTTCTTCGAGTTCTAAGAAAAGCTATTATTTTTCAGTAAAAAGTTTCAATAAAAGTTGTGCGCATTGAACATACCTACAACATGAGCTAAAGTCCATCCAAATCGAATAATTTGTTCGTTAGTTACTGCAAAAAACGTGCTAAAATGGCTGTTTTTTTCAATTGTTAATAAACAATAGAAAATTATATTGCATTAACTTTATATTGCACCGAAAGGAGCCTCTTATTGCATACAAATGTGCAAATTTTCAAGTAAAAATATTCAATAGTTTTTTGCACAGTGAATTTGTTTATACCTTTTTATATATTTTTTTCGGTTGCTTATTTTCAGTGAGCTGGAGGTCGTACAGTGGTCTGCGGGTGCGCAAATGAAAGTTATAGAGTTATACTAACAAAAACAGATAAACAAAGTTGGAGTTGATTTTTTTATAACAAATAGAGTAACTCTTCAACAAATGCCGATAAGTTGACGTGATAGGTGAAATTTTGGCGCACATTTAAAAAAAAATTCTGTATGACTACTCGAGTCTGAGACAGAGTTTTTTTTAAGAAATAGCTGCTGCGTTGTTTATTATTAACGGTTTATTTAAGTAGAAACGCATAAGGAGAAAGTTAAACTATTGTATGCAGTAGTTTTTAACTCAATTATTTCAAAATTGTCGATATTGCAATAATTTAAAATTGCACCTACTCCGAAGTTCAGAAAGTGAACACTGGAGGGGGGCGTTTTTTCAGCCTGCGGCGCGCGGAAAAAAATGTGACCCGGATGCTTCAAATCCGTTTTGCTGGAAAAATCTCACCTTCATTTTTTTTAATTATTAGTTTCTCGACGAGATATGAATAACGGATGATATGTTTTTGTAATTAAATTATTGTTAAACATAACCATAAACAAATTGTTGCACTTTTATACATTTTATGCATAATTATAATTTTACCATACTTACGAGCTTTTCAAATTGCGTAAAAATTGTTACAGTCGTCAACAGTATACTACTAATTAGAAATATTAAAAATCAGATTGATTTTTAATGTACAATTAATATTTTTAGAGATATAGCATGAAACAAATAGCAACATAATTGACTTGAAAACTGCTGCATTCAATAGTTTAACCATCTCACAATGAGTTCCTTCTTAAATAGTCCCTTAATATTAATAAACAACGCCGCAGAAAAAAACTCTATCTTAGCTTCTAGTAGTCGTGTGCGCCATATCTCATTTATCACGTCCACTTATCAATAATTGCCGAAGAGTTATTTTATTTGTTTCTAACGAAAAAATGAACTCCAAATTTTTTTTTCTGTTTCAATAATTTAAAATCAAAAATTCACTTGGTTCTTTTTGTTCTTTTTAGTATAAGTTTCGAACTTCCATTTGCGCACCCGCGGACCGCTGCACGATCTCTAGATCGCTGAGACTAAACAATCAAAAAAAATAATAAAAAGTTATAAACAAATTCACTGTGCAAAAAAATTTAATAATTTTACTTAAAATTTTGCACACTTGTTGTATGCAATAGAGGCTTCTTTCGATGCAATATATATTTTTTATTGCAGTAATCAACGAACAAATTATACAATTTGGATGGGCCTTTGCTCATTTTGTAAGTATTTTCAATGCGCACAACTTTTGCTTGAAACTTTTTTACTGAAAAGCAACAGCTTTTCCGAGAACTCAAAAAAATTGTTTTTTCACACTTTAATTGTTAAATAAAAAATTTTCCCCAAAAAAGAAAATGAGACATAAGATACTACATGATTACTATTATCATTCTAAAGATTTCTACGTACTCAGAAGTCTACTAAAAGTGAATTTCAAATTCATCTCATTGTGAGGTTACCTCCGCTGACCTATGTCGGGAAGATCTTCTGAATTACGTCCAAAATTGGTATCGAGGGTTTTCGATGGTGTAAATTAAAAGTTTAAAAATAATTTTTTGAAATTTAGTTTTTTACAATTTAATACGGCGGATATATATCGACAACAGAAAATTTCACATTTTACTGATATTGTCTAAATTGAAATTGAAGTGTTCTTGCGGCATATATTACGGAACTTAAATTAACTTGTTTTAACTCAGTATGCAGGATAAAGTTTTTTTAAATATCGGTATTGGTGGGTTTTGGGAGCCTAGGTTACAAATCTTAAATTAATTTCTTAAAATTGATGATAGCGGATTTACTATAGCAGAATAAATATTTATTTGGTACAATTTCATTTAAAACTAGTATTTCACGAATTCTCAAAATCAAAGAATTTTTTATTGTTCAGTTTACTGTGGTCTACAAGTCTGGATAAAATGAATACTTTTTGCGACCTTAGAAACTCAGTTCAATTGGAAACTGAAAGGCGAAATACAAAATTTTTATAAAAAATTAAATCGACTTCTAAAAAAGCATTAAAAAGCGGAAAATAATATAAATTTTTATTTTAAATTGAAATTTTTGAAGTCAGCACAAAATTATTGCTAAATGGAAAGAATAACTATTAACACGAGATACATAAAAGCTAGGGTAAGAGAGCAATTACAAATAAAGTATTTCTCGATCTTTTTATGCGAATCACATTTTGTTAAGTATTAGTTTGTCGCCGACCTCAAAAATTTTAATTTCATTTAAAAATTTACATTATTTTTCGTTTTTAGCACTTTTTTAGAAGTCCGTTCAATTTTTTAATAAAAGTTTTATCTATCCGTTCTTTGTGTTCTTTTGTGGTATTAAAATTAATATCACTTGATTGAGTAATCTGTTTGTGATAGTATATTGTAAAGAATTAATAAAAACAAAATTTACTCTGTTACACTTATCCATTCCTATTATTAATTGCTTCATAACACTGTTACATTCTCAAACTACGGATCTACCTTACCTTATAGGGCTCCTTTAGCTCACACAAGCTAAAGCCATACATCGTTATGTAGTAGAAAAATTCTCCATTTCAGGTAAAAAGTCTTTGTGAAATGTATATCCCAAAAAATGTTTATTCCTTATGTAAAATACTTCTTTTTGTAGATCCTTAACACGGGACTCAATTCCTGAAGAACGCCAACCGTTACAAACGTCATCGCTTAAACGTCCAGCATGGATATTGCAGCATCAAAACAGTCGTCCCAGAAGACCAAGTTTTTCGAAACAAAGCACAGTCGGATCATCGATTATCGGTACCGTATCTAGCCCATCCTCGGACTCATCTTCTGATGACGATGCTGATTTATTAATGAAGCAAGGAGGTTTCTGATCCAAAAGTACCCCCCTTCGAAAGGGGCAAATATCAAAATCACTTAGTCCTCTTTTAAATAATTTTCATTTGAAATATCAAGTATTAACACGAAAGTTTAGTCGCGATATGGTTTAATAGGACTTCAGAGATGGTGTTCAAAAAAGCTTTAAGACTTCTGCTGTCTTTATTTTAGACGGTGATTATTCTAAATAGTGACAACATCGAAATTTTAGCAAATTTTTTATATACTCCTTAATCTTCCAGTGCAATATAAACATGAATTTTATTAACACAGTTTTTCGAAAAACGATTTTGTTTACATTTTAACACATATAGTTATATAGTTATTTTTCGATTTCCACTTTTCAGTTTAATGACTTTCAGTAAAATATATGTACAAGAAACAACATATAATCAATTTTTTAACCACTTTACATAAATAAGTGCACAAAATGGCCACTTTTCAATAAAACCTAAGAGAATTTCTCAGTCTGAGTGATTTTTCTCAGTTTTATACTTGTGCTTTTTTTGGTTAAAAATGAAAAAAAAACGGAGATTACAGATCCAAACTGGATACATCGTATCATGCGATGTTCTCACGTTTACATATCTTGATGTATCGTCTTTTACTACCGTATATAAGTTGATATAAACAGTGCGGTGTTTTCACTATTTCGATAATAATTGTCTTTGAAATTATCTCAACTTTTCGACTAGTATATGTATTTCTAGTCGTTATTATATGATAACTAATATCAGTTTCTACTTGATAATAGCTAGAAGTACGGATAATAGTCAACACATTGTAGTTACTCAAGAATAAAGACGCTGTTTGTCTGTTTTACGCAGTTGTGGAATTTTCTTCTATCAATTTTTCATAAAATTTTATTCTTGATAAGAATTTTTAAAAACTTAATATGCATGTTCGTTAGTCATTTTATTCTCTGGCATAACTTCACTCTTTGCATTTTTTATTGTATCATTTTTACCAAGCTTAATAGTTGTAAATTCGTGTTTCTGCAAATCTCTTTAAATACAAAGTTTTCTTGGAACTTCAAATTCAGTGTAGTGAACACTATGAAGGGTGCAAATATAAAAAAGGTATATATAATAAACCTAGCGAACACGTCTAATGATAAGCAAATTTTATTTTTGGCCACCCTATAGTTAGTGACAAGAAGATATGCCTTTAGAGAGTCAATTTAATAGATTTCGACATAAAAAAATTGTTTGGTTGTTTTAAGAGAGCTCTCGTAGGGGGGATTTATATATGTAAGTTTTGCGTTTTTTAGGTCGGTAAAGTAGAGTACTGTACAGTATGGAACCTTACAGAGAATAGATGAAGAATAATGTAAATAGGTAATGCCGCGTCTATTAGAGTCACAGTGTTGAGTGGAAACAAAATGTTTATTTATTTATGGTGCTCTTCATGTTTTACCTCGTCACATTGGCTATCTTTACCTCACCGATCTAGTAGACGTTCACTTTGATTCAATCAAAGGAAAATGAGAAAAAGATGTGTTAACCTTAAGAGACTTACAGAACTTAGTATTTCTTTCATATATAAAAGTGGTCATTATGGGAATAACCTAAGTTCAGTCCAAATATCGAATTCAAAAATGTATAAATTTTTTAATATTTAATCAAACTATCGATTAAAATGTCTCAAATCTAAACATAAAATATATATGTGAAAAGACAACCGTACCGTAAAAAGGGAGACTGTTTGCAATACTGGATAACACCCGTAAGTTGTCTGGATAAATTTTTTTAGTGCTTTGTGCAGTTCCTGGCGGTTAAATATAAATAATGGGTGCATTTTTATTGCACAACCATTTAACCAAATAAGATTGCCATCGTCAGCAGAAAAGTAGAAAATCTTTAACACAGAAAAAAATTACAGTTGTAAGCAACTCATATTAAAGTCTAATTATGATCTAAAATTATATAAATATTCCATTAAAAACTATGTCTTCAAAATTAAGTTCACAAGCCTGCGAAATTTAGATAAAAATGTTTGCGGTTTATTACTATTAACGAAAGATTTTATAAAACTCCAGAAAAAAAGCATAATGGAGTAATATCCTAAGATCTTGATGACCAGTAATAGTGGTATTTCGAGGGATTACATTACACGAAACGAATACATGAACTAGCTACATAGATAAAAAGGAAATTACAAATAAGGGTAGTTATAAAATCATTACCTAGGCTTTTGTATGAATGTTTGAATATTATAGGGTTAGTAAGTCATAGATCTGTTTTGTTGTTAATCGCATTTTGTTATGTATTAATTTGGCGTCGACTTCAAAAATGTCAGTTCCATATAAAAAAAACGTTTGTTATTTTTCGATTTTTCACGCTTTTTCAGAAGGTTTCGTTTTAAAAGCTTACATGCTACAATTTTTTATGATGTATTCTTCTTTAAAAAGGAAAAAATTAGAGCAGGCTTGTATTAACCGAGAATTTTTATGTGTGTGTTTCATAATATCCAAGCTTAGTTTTTTTGGTTCCTTTTTAGAATCGAAGACAACCGGGTAGTAAGCAACGTATATTTCAAAGTATGAATAAAAATAAAATATATCGGGTTAGCTAGGTAATTAATTGTCTAAACTTTTTCGTCCAATATCATACAATAAGTTTACTTCTCTTCTAATGTAGAATGCAAACAACGATATGGAATGTTACATTCTTGCGTCTTTATAGTAGTTACGTAATGTTGTTTTGTAACATTACTAGGAATGGTGAAGTTACTAGTAGCACATGTTTTAGGCTTTTCACAAATGCTGTGGCAATAAGCTGGTTCGAAAAATGCAATGCAGTTATTATGTACATAATATATTTTGTCTATGTATAATCCAAAACATAATTCTTTTTAGTAAATAATTACAAAAATCTACACTTTCTTACTCCTGAGATAAAAAAAATCATGAATTAAAGCTTTCAAAATATTATTAGATAATAATTACATATCTAAAATAAAGTTAGGTGACAAAAAATTTCTCCAAACCTGTATACTTTATTTCCAACTTACCAGTTCGACACTGTTTCAAATAAAAATAAAAATATTATTACGTGATTCACTAATTCTGACAATAAGTTAAATCTCCGAAGAGCTCCTTATCAGTACTTTTTAAAGCGGAATCAAGCGGAAGAAAAGATGGATAACTCTATCATTAATTTCAGGTAATAAAAAAAATGAAAAACTTATTAGAATCAATTTGGTATCTATTCGTTTGACTATTTGTTGTAGTCTGTCCGAAAATAATAAATTTATTTCCATAATAAAAATTTGTTTTTTATACATCTGTATTCCGTAAATTAATAGCATCTAAAATATATTAAGAATGTAATACAATACACTTCAGAAAAAAAATTATCAGTAAGACATATGTATAATATGGTTATTTAGATGAAGGAAAACTCATGCAATAAATAAAACACTTTAGGAAAGGGATCATTCTTTTTCCACTATATTTTTAATGATGTTGCTGTTTTTATTGACACCATTTAGTGCTATTAAAATACCCCTTTTTTCAGTAAAAATTAAAAGCCCGTGAATCTATAGTACAAATTTTACAATTTGTGTAGTCTAATTGTTTATAAATTACGTTATTTATTTACTAAACATAAATCGGCACTGGTTGTTTTTTCCTGTTTGAAACATCAGTCGCCTCTATAAAAAATTGAAAGCACCTTTGAGACAGTCGCGCTTTGACTAGTGTCCCAATTCTTGATACAAAAAGTATAATTCTTGAAACATCTATACTTGGGTACAGCAAAATCACAACTGTCATACCTGTGCCTATTCAGAAATTAGAGTCCAGAAATTATTTGGTATTTTTGGTAAAAAAGTTTTTTTTTATTGAAATAAATGCTTTTTGCATAATCATTAAGTCGGAACTTACAATTTGTGAATAACAGTGACATTTCTGGAAGAAATTGACAGTTTATATTCGGGCAATTTTATGAGAGCTTGTCACTCGAGGAAAGAAAATTATAAACTAACTCCTAGTTTTTTATTTAAAATTGAGGTAAAAAGAGATTAGTTTTGTTTAATTTTATTTTTGCTTAGGTCTTCTTGGTCTGAGACCATAAACACAAAGAATGACTTTTAGAAATATCTCAAATTTTGTATGGATATACTTTTAAACGGTATCTTTCTCATTTGGACGTAAGACGTAATTTCCTTGCAAAATTTTCAGCGTTGATGAAATGAACGAAAAGTATTTGGATTTGATATAAATATATGATAAAAAATTTTGTAACAAAATTTAAAAATTAACAGTATGTGATTAATGTTCATGAAGGCTATGATATACAGTGCAGAGTTAAAAACCATTTTTAGAAAAAAAAAGTGGGCTCAAAGAAGTGTCGCCTAAAATATATATATATATATATATATATATATATATATATATATATATATATATATAATTTGTTTTTGTTTTACCAAAAATTAATGGTGTTAAACTGTTTTACGTAAAACTGTAGGAAATAACTTATAATGCCGTTAAACTGCCTTGCCTTAAATAGAAAATTATTTACAAGCATTTTAAGCCAATTTAAATACTAGTTGCATTTTAATTACTATTCCGTAAAAACTTTAATCATACACACACATATATATACACACACACACACACTATTCACATAGATCTAAATTTTTAAAAATATCAATAATTTGAATTAATTTTAGATGATTTTTATAACTAGAGCGCAATAATAATAATTTGTAGATAATGTAGGTAGGTATAGTTTAAATAAATTCAAAAAATTATATTTTTATTCCAAATTTATAACCTAAGTTGTCTTTCTAGCTTTTGAGTAAACCCACATAGCACAAGTTGTCTTCTAAATATTTTGTTCATGTTCTTATTATATTTGAACACATTTGAAACTTTATGGCTGTTTGAACATAATTAGACATATTTTGTTAGAGGGAGAAGAAACTACTTTTATAATATCCAAGTCTGGACACCCATAACATACATTTTATAAAACGACGTTACGTGACCTCTCAAAGATGTATTATGGTCGTCTGGCAGATGTCAATAAATATCTCGAACATCGACATTATTTGGATTTGGATTCCCATAAAATGTTTTTCTCTTTTTGCAAATAAAAATCTGATTTTCAGTGACAAAAATACGGTGTTTCAACAGTGACATTTGTAAAATTTATAAGGGAATAAAAAATTCAGAATTTTTAGTTTCATTTTTCATTTGATTCTACAAAATCAATTTTTTCAAAGTTTTTCCATCTAAATTTTAGATAAAGTATATATAGTTATAAGTTTGGAATTTTCTTAGTTAGGAGTAAACATTAAAAAAGGACTAGTCATAGTTGTAAAAATGTAGTTATATATAATTGTGTAAATAAGTATTTAAGATTGTGCCTCAAAATAGTTTTAAAAATTTTTGTTTTTAATTTGCAGGGAGGTTAAGATTGATCAGTGAAAGTAATCCAAAATCGAAAGTAAGAGTTTCTGTTGTTGATATAATAATTCAGTACAGCCGTGTACAATGTGTTCTCATATTAAATAATTGTTTTATTAAGCTTGTAGGGTATAAAATTTGGATTGCGAAGATTTATTTAAAAAATAATTATTTTCTGTACTGTAGTATTTTGGCTGGAAAATTAAACATAATTATTTTTTAAAGCTTGCAAGGGGTATTTGTAGCTTGCAGGTTCTCAGAATATATTTTTTTTAATCTTCTTGTTGATATGGCTCTCTATATATAGAAATATAACATGATTTTTTTTTCTTAAAAATTAAAAATAAATTTTGGGGTTCCAATTTTTTTCTTTGAAACTAAAATTACGAATTAATGAGAACTTATCTTTAAAAAACTATTTTGACGATCTGAGGACGTGAAAGAGGCAGATATTCTTTGAGAAGAAAAAATATTCTTAATGGCCGTTTGTTACGACATGCTTGTAAATATGATACGTTTTGTAGACGAATATTTTTACATCCTGACAATACCAAATTTATGTAAAGATGAACTAAGAATTTGCGATTGTTATTGATGAATTCTTAATAAATTAAACTTAAATTAAATATTTTTGTTTCATTTTGGTTATTAGTTCCTCCTATATTTAATAATTATGAATATATTTTATACACACACGAATCACGTGTAAGAGTTGTCACTTGATTTTATGTTCGTTAAAACGTTTTATGTTCGTAAAAACGTTAACTTTAGCATCTTGTTTGTATTCAAAACCATGTTTTTTGTATATTGGTTATTGTTTCAAGCAACTTTGAGTAACTTTTTTCAGTGTAACTTAAATAATGTAAGAAGTTTTTGATAATATAAAATGTGCACTAGACAAAGGGAATATATTCGATAATTTTGTCCTTGAGGACATATAAAGGGGCGAATTTAGCATCTTGTAACCAAAATAAATATTTTTGATTAGACACCATTCTATGAAAATTAGGGCAGTTAAAATTAGAGAACTGACACATTTAGGTTTCTTGGAAACAAAAAACGATCCTCTATTTTACAGCTCTGCGATAAAACCTATAACAAATTGTCTTTCTATTTTGCTCTAAATCCCGACTACGGAAAATTACGCGTTCGAGTTATCCGCATTAGGGATAATCGCAAGGGTGAGCCCAATCGTGATGCAATGAGGGGTCTCTCGTTCTGGGAACGACCTTCGTGATCACAGTAACCCCTATGCCAGGTAAGTATGCTTTATCATTCACAATGTGACACTAACAGCATTATTTTTTATCCTTATATTTTTAAGGTTCAAAATATCCTTGACTTATTGTAGCACTTATCAATTTAAACTCTCCACTGTAATTTTAGATCGGTTTTAAAGTTAAACCATGTTAATGAATTGGAGGGTAAACGCCTACAAGCATGACAACCATCGGTAGCAAAATGCAAATATTCAAGTGCGTTTAGCGGACTTTAGTGTGTTGCATATGGAGAGTGGTTTGAAATTTATAAGTAGTGACATCTGGTAGTAGGCTAGTGAATTAAGAGTTCAGTACCATTTAGCGATTCCAGGGCATTAAAAGGTTATACAGGGAACCTCAATATCTACGAGGAGCATTAGAAAAGTTTTCTGCCTAACGATCGAAGAAAAAACAAGAAAATTCCAAAAGGCGATAACCATGAACTTCCGAGCTGAGATCGCGTGAGGAGCTTTTTTAGGAATAAGGTACCATTATGGGTCCATTACAGGGATTCTGGTTTTGTTTCTGAATCCTAGTAGTGCACTCAACTCTTATCTCACATCATTATATTAGAGAAAAAGTCATGGTCGGTATCCAAAGAATCGAAACAATTTTGAGGGAATTGTTGCCCAAGCAGTTTTTGTTCATCTTACAGAAATTGTATTTTTGCATAGTTTATCACGTGGAATTCTAAAACCCTTGGTTCAGATGTATTTATTTCATGCTTTAGTACCAGTAGATACATTCATATGACGATCTTCATAAAACTTGTTTCCATCTTCCTGCACACATCAGAATTGGTTGCGTTTAAATTTCTTTTACTTCTTGGGTCCTCATGAATTCGCCATTTAATCGTAAATGTATTGACATATGTTATAGTATTACTTTAAAATATCATGGAAATTTGTACCCTCGTGCCCTTGCTTTTTTACCTGACCATGTAAATCAATTTACAATTTTACCGCTCCATCTTTCATGGTCTCTACGTGCAATAAGTCCTGCAAAGTCTCATTTGAGCTGTGTTATTCATTTTGTTATGTCAACCACCGTTCTTGTAAATATTTTTAAGAAAATTATGTTCTTTGGAAAGACTGTGATGTTGGAATTTCAAAAATTCATTTTTGTTGTACAGCACTTTATAAAGCACAAAATAATGAACAAATTGAAATTAAATATCACTTACATGTAAAAAATTCTATCATAGCTAGGCAGACAATTTTTTTGGATCTTTCTTAATAATTAAAATTGCATTGGATACAAAAGATCTAATTGAGCTGAATAACAGAAACTTAAATTTCTTTATCTAATTAGCAGATTTACATATCAATGATTATCGGTGAAAACATGCTTCTGAGCTCTTTTTTACCCAAAACTAACTGAAATTTATGTTCTGAAAATAATATCACACACATTATTTACTGCTTGAGTCCTCATGAATTTGCCATTTAATCGTAAATGTTATAGTTTTACTTTAAAATATCATGGGACTTTGTACCCTCACACCCTTGCTTTCATACCTGACCATGTTTACCAATTTACAGTTTTACCGCTCCATCTTTCATAGTCTTTACGTGCAATATGTCCTGCAAAGTCTCATTTGAGCTGTCTTATTCATCTTGTTATGTCAACCACCCGTCCTCGTAAACATTTTTAAGAAAATTATGTTCTTTGCAAAGACTGTGATGTTGCAATTCTAAAAAACTCATTTTTATTGCACAGCACTTCATAAAGCACAAAATAATAAACAAATTGAAATTAAATGTCACTTACATGTAAAAAATTCTATCATGGCTAGGTAGACATTTTTTTTTGGTATATTCCTCAATAATTAAACTTTTACTGGATTCAAAAATCTAATCGAGTTGAATGGCAGAAACTTAGATTCCTTTATCTAATTAGCGGATTTAGGCAGCAATGAGCTTCGGTGTAAAACATGATTGTGGGATCTTTTTTTACCCAAATCAACTGAAATTTATCTTTTGAAAATGACCACACGCATTATTTGCGCGCGTGTCGGAGCCCTCTTAGACATAGGGTCCTCACATAACGCACTAAACTTCGCGGTTATATGTCCGCCCTTGCTTACCATAATGACCAATGACAGCGATATATCAACTGAATCACTGAATGTGAAGAAACTATATTGCATCAAAAAGTTTAACTCTTTTTAGTTTTGATCACCTTTGAGTTAAAATTAGCCAATCAAATGTCAAGAAGCATGAACAAATAAAGCACTTTTAAAAATAATTTTGGGAACTTTAGGTACTACATATGTTAAATATATACATTATTAGTAATTTTAGTCAAGATTATTGCAAAAAATATTAGCGGAACCATTATAGAACTTCTTTTTGTTTACATTACTATAAGTGCTTTTTCCTCTTGTTGAAAGTACAGGCAGTCCAACAATAATGGGTAACTAGATATCTATGATATGAACAGTAGTGATACTTCGGAAGAAAAAGTTATATATTATAATTATTATTGGAGGAGACGAGGAGACAACACGCTTTTTTTGTGTTATTATGTTTTGATGTAAAAAGCATTCTAAAATTTGATGGAAATGATTGTTCGACTTACGGTGGTGACATGGATTTATACCTTGATATTCTTGCGCATTCGCCATCGGACAAAATACTGAAATCATTTTATCTCAAATGAGTAGAGGAAACCGTTTGAATAATCATTTTATGAATGGTAAAAGTGCTTAAAAAATAATATAATAATCAATATTTTTAGTGAATCCGGTAAAAAATAAAAACAGCAAAACCAAACTGATGCTAATTATTTCCTGGTGACCATGACAACGAATTCTTCGCGTCGTTCTCGAGGCGTCAACTTCAAGATCAAGATCAAGTAGATTTAATAATTGTAATAAAAACGATACGTTCGTTATAGTAGTTTATTGCCAGGTTTTATTAAACAAATAAATTTAATTAGATAAAATTTTAATTCCACGATCGTGCGAATTAGTTTAATAATATTTTTTCGCGCATGTCAACTATCAAATCTTGACACGTTTCATATAACCCAGAGTGGGCGCTAGCATGGCAGTCAGTGTCGGTACGCGGTTTTGTTGATTCCATAATTTAAGAAAAACGAAACCAAAGACAATATAACGATGTTGCAGGGCTATTCACCGGTGATGCAAGCCTTTTTAGGCACTTTGTTTACATGGGGACTTACAGCTTGCGGGGCATCCCTTGTTGTTGTGATACGAGGATCTCAGGTTAGTCAACATAACCTCACTTGTCAAAACGAAGCGATGTAAACAAACAATGTTTGTTTTTTTATTTTTGAATCTTTAATTGTTATGAATGAATGGCTTTTAAAAACATCTGTATTAAAAGAAATTTAATTGTATTTTGACACTAATGCTTACTATATTTGTAAAAGCATGCCTATATTTTTTTAGTACTTAAAGGATTTAAAAAATGGTTTACCTGCCTATTTCTCTGGAAATCTTTATATATTTGGTTAGCTTCTTTTTAAAATAAATAGTTTGTTTTAATTTTATGTTGACTTAGTGATTTTTGATGGTATTTGTGAGTATTAAGTGCTTATATAATTGGGCAATCTATGTTATGATTACATAATAATATTGAACGGGTTCAATAACTTAAAAAAAAAATTGAAACTGTCTATAGGTGCCATAAATAGTTACCCTCTTTGTGAAATATACATTCTATAATAAGTCAAATTTAAACGAAATAAAGTACAGCTAGTTTGTAATTTTTGAATAGGTTAAGAGAAATGTATTATACATAACACTAAAGACCATTCATATATGTAACTTATGAAGATGAACATGAAGGTCTCTTCTATACCTAGTTGGTCTAGATGTGTTGTGGTGAATCCTTTTTACTTCCTTTAATCAATAGACATTAAAGTAGTATCAATACATTTTATTTTTCACTGTTTTCATGCAAGGTAAAGTATTCATTATTGTATGTATGAAAATAATTATAATTTCTAGGTATTATTAACAGTTTAAAGTCTTCTAATTTATTGATTTTATGTATAAAAGGAAAAATATTGTTTGGTAGTTGCCTAATGTAGTTTAAAATACATATATAAAATATTTTACCTTCTGAGAAACTTAATATGGATTGATTTCTTTTAAATATCTTTACTCAATATAAACAAACATTTCAATAAAAAAAAACATTGTATGATTAAATAATATTGAGTGATCAGAAATATTGAAATTAAGGAATATAATAAATTCAATAAATTTATTATTTTAATTGGAAATGGGGGTAAAATAACAGTAGAACTTACTAAAAAGCTTTAAATTTAGAATTGGAACTATTTGTCAAAAAGTTAGTTCTTCTGGTTGGCTGTGAGGTAGTTTTGTTTTGCTTATGGTATTGACTTAAATTGTATAACATATGTCAACATAAAAATCTTTATATGAAAACCTAAACATTAAGCCTTAGAATCAGTGAGAGGAATAGATGTTTCTCTAAAATAAAAAAAATTCAATTTTGTTTAAAGAAAAATATTAATTTACTTTTTTGCATATATGTAACTTTTAAAATAGGGGTTATATATTTTGAAGTGTTTTAAAGTATATTGAAAAGGGTACTTTCAAGGGGATTCCATAAAATATTTTTGTAGTAGGTTTATGCAGGGAGCTTAAAAACTGAGAAAAACAAAAACGAAAAAAATTGTTGATTTGCGACGATGAGTGGGATATTTTGATTAAGTTTTTAGCATATTGTAAGGGATACTCACAAAAAGTCCTTGTTACACTATTTTCCCTGTAGGTTTGGTGCAAAGAAATTGGAGGCTAAAAAAAACACAATGGATGGTTAGCAAATCCCAGCGGCCAAGGTTCAACCCTTATTTAGAAATTATCCTAATTTCCATATTTTTCAAAATTTTTCGGTGGTTTTTGGTAACCAAGCTTATAATAAAGTCCTCTAAACACCTATATGTTTCCCTAAAACAACCGCAGCGGCCAGGGTTCGTCCCTTATTGGAAAGGGTCATAAATTACACATTTTTCAAAATTTTTGGAGGATTATTGGTAATTAACCTTATAATAATGTCCTCTAAACACCTGTATGGGTCACATAATTTGTTCCCCTCAGCCAACCCCAGCGGCCTAGGTTCAACCCTTATTTTAAAATTGCCCTAAATTTCTAAATTTTTCGGTGATTTTTGGTAACTAAGCTTATAATAAAGTCCTCTAAACATCTCATTTTTAAAACGAGGATTTCATGTTCCTTTTAAATTGAGGGCTGAACCCTGGCCGCTAGGGTTGTCTTAGGGGAATAAATGTAGTAACCCATATAGGTATTTAAAGGATATTATAACAACAATAATTACCAAAAATGGCTGAAAAATTTTAAAATTGTGGTTGATACTTTAAAATAAGGGCTGAACCCGGGCCGCTAGGGTTGTCTTGGGGGAACAAATTAAGGAATCCATATAGGTGTTTAGAGGACATGATTAGAAGCGTAGTTACGAAAAATCGTTATAAAATTTTAATAATTGTGGATTTTATGATATAATTAAATATAAATAATTAATCCTGATCAGTGGGATTGTTTTTGGAAAACCAATTATATAATCCTTTTAGGTACTTAGAGGAAGCTATAATAAAAGTAAATGCCAAAAATCACAGAAAAATATTAATAAATGTGGATTTTATGATGTTTTAAATATATAATTTTAATTTATACTTAGCGAGCTGTATCTTTATTTGGCCGCTGGCCACTAGCTTCAGCCTTATGTGCACTAGGTCCACTCATATGTTTCTTGACACACCTCATTCCAGGAGCGTCCCTCCACGATTCAATAAATTTACTCTCCAGTAACAATTTTAATTCACTGTTCCTAACGGCAACTGGAACAAGTAGAATTGGTTAGAGTCCATATGGTTCAATTTCGGACCCATTTTTACCAGGCGGTCCGCTTCTTCATTTACTTGTTTATTTAGTCCTTTTTTGAAGTGAAATGAGAGTAAATAAGGGGGTTCTTTTTTTTTTATCAACAAAGACGATTCTAAAAAAAAGAAATAAATAGCCATAAGCAAGACTCTGTGCAAAATTGTAGACAATATTAAAAATTATAAGAAATTTGACGCTCAGCTCAAGTTATTTCAATTAAGGAAGTAATAAAACAGATCCGTCATTAAGATGTACTTATATCAAAAAATATCAGGAGGAATGGTGCTTAGAAAAAAATTATTGATTTAATAGTTGCTATTTTTAAGATATTAATTACCAGACCTAAAAAGTTAAGATGTGTCACTTATGATTGCTAAAGTTTAGCCTTTAAAAATGACAATTTTTTCCCCAATTCTAATAACTGTAACAAGCTTTGGGGAAAAAGGTAAAGGATCGAGGCAATTCAAAAAGGAAAATCCTAGCCATCAAAACTCGCTCTAAAAAAACCATATCGAAATTTGAAACATAGTTTTCGATACTAAATTTCAACCAATTTTTATTTATTTGTTCCCGTAGAAATTTCTTGTTGGTATTTTGGTTGTTAATTTGATATTAAAGTTGTTTTTAATTAGCCACACATAACTAAAATCAATTTAGGTGGTAATAAACTTACATCCAATTTAAAATAGATTAAAAGTAGTTTTGGATAAATGGACAAAATATTTTAAATTATATTTAGGCTATTAAATAAATGTTAAAGCCCAGGATAATATTCTGATAGCAAGGAAATAAACCAGTATATTAATTAAAAAAAAAAAACGGCCTAGTGTGTGTTGAACATCCATTGCGTCAGGGGTTTTTCTTATATTATCGCATTGTTTCATCCCAAACACTAATTGACAGCATATTGAAATATCGGAAATTAAATTTGAAACGTTTTGCTTCTCATAAATTAGCAAACATACCAGATGTAATTATTATGGGTATTTTTTTTTTTTGATTTTTAAAAACTACCGTTGGAAAATTAAAGGGAGGTCACATTGTAAGCAATTTTGGAGGCAAGAATGGGTCGACTGAACAATAAATATTATGACAACTTAATTGCATTTTTAAAAACCTTTTCAACAATATCTACTAAAATTGGATAGCGAAAAGAAACCTCACGACAACTTTCCATATAAGGCGAGGTGCCCTAAATTTATTTTGTAGTTTTGGATTGAAGCAAAATTTTTTTGTGAATAAGAAAAAGTTGTGAACTTAGAGAACTGTGACGTACGGACGTGCAGACGAATGCACGAACGGACACGCATTTCGAAATCCAAAAAAAAAGGCGTATTAAATTTAAGGAGAGCTAATATTATTAATGACTTTATCATTCAAATTAATTGAAAACAAAATTAGGAGTAAGATATTTTGTTTTACTGTTTCGGTCTATTAAGTTAAAATATTCTTCAACTAACAAACATCTTATCGACGCTTGATAATATGATACTACTTTATCAACTTATGTGTTTGTTGAAAAAAAAATTAAACATTTGGATTTTCTCTTTAAGATTTTGAGAATAGATAACTAAACAAATCAACTAAAAACTCGTTCTCTTCATTTTTTAATTTAAACTTGTAGTTATATAGGGAATAGTTTGATAAGTAATTGAATCTTACCTACTTTTATATAAATTGACAGAAAAAATATCTATTTTCAATGCTGTTACATGTTTTATTGTTGCAGAGAAAAGTATTAGATGCCAGTCTAGGATTTGCTGCTGGAGTAATGACGGCAGCTTCATTTTGGTCCTTATTAGCACCTGCAATAGAATGTGCGACGAATTCGAAATTATATGGTGAGAATGGTGAATACGCTTTCGCCCCTGTAGCCCTAGGATTCATGCTAGGTTCGTTATTTGTCTATGGTGCGGACATCTTGATTTCGGTTTTGGGATTGCAGTCGCCCAATATGATGCTAGGTAAGTCTTTATTATATTTATATATATGAGTTAGATTTATAAGTACATGCGGCAAATACACTACTTTACAGCGAATCTGTGACTGTAATGTAAAAGGCAGCCTTTGGTTAATTTTTGGTTAGCGAAAATGATGGTAAAACACGCAAGATATCTGAGCTATGCTTTTTTCAGCAAAAATATTTTAATGACATTATTTTAAAAAGTAATTTGTAATATATCGGAGCGCGACGTTACCGAACGTACGTTTTCCATAAGTTAGGGAAATTGTGCACAATCTGGCAACAATACATGGGGTATCTAGGGATGACAAGTTAGCCACGAAGTTTCAACTTCTTGGGGCTTAAAATAATGGAAGTCGTCGCTTTTCGAACTTCCGATATCCGACGTTCCTAGAAAATACCAGACATACGGAACGACTACAAAATTAGCTGGCCGGCTGTCGTATCATTAGTATTGGTTTATCACGAGTAGTGGTCAGTATTAGATAGAGAAGCGAAGTGCGCGAGCCAGCCAATAGTAAGAGTCTTGTATTAGTGTTATCTTTGTGTTAAATATAGTTAGTTGACCAGTTCCAGTGCTCCTGCAAAATGAGGGGGAGATTTAGAAATGTATGATGATATGGCAGAACTCGATAATGTATCAGAAAAGGACGATTCTTATTTTCCCGAAAGTGAAGGATGATCTAGTGCGAGATGTTCACTTGTCCAAAGAGTATGCTGAAGTATTAGGGTCTAGATCACAACAATGGAATGTACTAGCCACTGGTACCAAAGTTACAATATTTAGGAACCGTAACTAAGAGGTATCCTCGTTTTTACTCTGCAGGATAAAATGTGTGTTTGTGTTAATCCAAATACTGTTATGGAAAAATTAGGATTTGCACATAACCCGGACGAATGGCGATTATTCATAGATTCTTCTAAAATAAGTTTAAAGCAGTTCTGCTCTATAATGGCAACAAAAAAAAACCCTCTATTTCTCTCGCACATGCAGTTGATATGAAGGAAACATACGAAAGTATGTCACCTATTCTAAACGCAATAAGCTATGATATGTATAAGTGGCAAATATGTAGTGACCTAAAAGTCATAGGACTATTGCTAGAGCTTCAAGGTGGATTTACGAAATATTGCTGTTTTCTGTGTCTTTGGGACAGTAAAGCAACACATAGCCATTACCAAGTAAAAGAATGGCTTCCGCGATATCATTATATTCCAGGTCAAGCTAACGTAAAGAATATATCTCTTGTTGATCCCAAAAAAGTAATGTTACCTTCATTACACATTAAACTGAGATTGATTAAAAATGTCGTTAAACCCTTAGATAGTGTTGCTAAGCTTAAGGTAGGAATATTTGTTGGACTACAAGTTAGAAAAATACCAAGGATCAACAGTTTGATCAAAAATTAAGTGACGTTGAATTAGCTGCGTGTTGTTCTTTTAAAACAATTGTTTCGGACTTTTTGGGAAACGAAAAACTAGTAGAAGAACCACTTGAAAGCTACTGCAAAATGCACTGTCGCATGTCTCTTAAAATACATTTCTTGCTTTCCCATTTAAATTTTTTCCCAGAAAATTTGGATCCGGTTAGTGATGAGCAAGGAGAAAGGTTCCACCAAAACATATTAACAATGGAGCAACACTATCAAGGCAAATGGGATCCAGCAATGATGGATGATTATTGTTGGTTTCTTATCAGAGGAAGCGATCAGGAAAGTCAACATTTGCAAAAAAATTATGTACAAAGTACTTACTATAAATGTATTCTTATGTTTATTTTTGTAAATAAATCTTATTATCCTTAAAATATCTTGTTTTTTATTGTATAAATATTATAAAAAATTGTTTGTATTAAAATAATAAATGCTTTAAAGTTTCACGCACAGCCATTATAACATCAGTTTTGTATTTGTTGGCTAGTATTTTTATTCAGAATAGTGAACATCGAAACTTTAATGCTTCTTTAGAGACTTCCTATTTTGGGGTTATAAAACGAAAATCTGTTTTTTTAGTCTTCGCGTATCTTTCCCTGGAACAGTTTTTTCACTTTTACACCTTGTTTTTGATCTATTTCACAGAGAGAGAGCCATGCACTTCAACGTGGTGTTTAATTGTTCTATGGGTAATTCTGTGTTGCTTGATAGATCAAGCTCTCTTAACAAAAATCCAGGCCCATAATAAAGATTCGTCAGTGAAAATACCGTTTGGTCGATCTCTTTCGATGTTCTTTTATGCCCTGGCTGAACATTTTTGTCTGAACTTTTCAGGTAGTAATTGTGTTTGTCTTGTTCTATATTGAATGCCATTTTCATCTAGTCACCGTACAATAGTATTTAGGTCGGTAAGCATTCCCTATCGAGCTAAAATACTGTGTCTTTGTCGCAGTTTAAGATGTGATTTTTTTTGGAACATTTGAATGATTACCTTATCTTAAGTGTTAAATTTCGATTTAAACATCGACATTTTTTTTCGATTGTATCTTTTCATCCACTTCTGTACAAAAAAATACAGACTTTTTATATATTTGGGAGCGGAAGCATAAGTTATTATTAGGCATTTTTTGTGTCTACCACAGGAAAGTTGCTTCGAATAATTTATAATTTTTGTACTCATTATGAATATGTCACGAATCTGTCACGAATATTAATAACTCTTTATGTACCGAATAAATAGGCTGAAACAAATATAGCAGCACGTTCTTATGAAACTAGTTGTGTATCTAATAGTTTAAATTGGTATCAACAGACTGGATATTTCATACAAACACTCTGTCAAGGACCTAAAAGGTGTATAATAGCTACTAAAGACCGTTCTTTGATACTAAATCTAGATTGAAACATACATTGACATCCACGCATCTCAAAAGCGAAGTAAGTGTCAAAAAAAAATTAATGTTACTTTGGAAAAAGCCAAACGAAGGTTAAATGAGACGGCCTGCTAAAAGCCCAAATATCACTGATTGTAATTTATCAGAATATTCAGTGGAATATCGAGAATCAATTATGGAAACCGAATGGACACAACCACAGTTCTCGAAGATCGAATGGTATGTATTCAAAGCAAATTGTTCTGAAACTGTACCAGTAACGGGTGACTTTTACATTGACAACATTCTGCAAGGTACTGTTTTGGCATATGTCAGCTGTATTTAAAAATTAAATTGGCTATCGTATAGCTCTTGGCAGATTTATATAGATAAAATGCTGCACCGCACACAACGAAAAAATGCAGTTCCAGATTACAAAAAGTTCAGTTTGCAGCACAATATGAGTGGAATGTAATTTATCAAGAGAAAATTTAAACACTATTAAGTAACATGTTGAAAAAAAAAAGCAGTATTTAAAGCTCATTTCTAACTATGTTGTTATTTTAATTGCAAGACCAGTACTTGCCATCCCATTAACATTTAAGTTTAAACTAAATATCTTTAATATTCAAAATTTAGCATAATTTTATTTACACGATTTTTTCTTATAAAACCTTAAAATTTGTGAACTAAATGAACTGCTCAATGTACTAAATTATAAAAATTTATAAATATTCGATAATCTTATATTTCCTACATACGACGAAATGTTTCTAAAAAGATTTCACTGAAACGTTTCTATGAAATTTTTCAGAATTATTTCGTAAACATTTCAATAATGTGGATGAAACATTTCCATGAAAGATTTCAGAGAACTCTGTACGAAAACTTTCTATCACAGTTCATGAAATAAACCCAAAATGGTAAAATATATTGTTTCATGAAATATTACGGAAACATTGAGGCAATATTACATTAAAGATTTCATGAAATCGCTCAAAAATAAAACATTTTTGAAACATTTGCGAAATATGTACTGAAAGTTTTCATGATGAATTTAAAAACGAGTTAAAATATGTTTCGGAAATATTTAAGAAATATTCCATGAATCGTTTTCTGAAAGGTCATATAAATCATCTGTAAGGAACCTTTTCGAAATATTTTAGCAGTGTTTCTCAGCTGCTTTTATGTGTGTGGCAAATAGGCAGAAAAAAGGATTTCCAAATAGTTCTATAAACGTTTCGAGAAAAGTTTCATGAAACCTTTTCAGAAATATTTCGTAAAATGTCTTCGAAACTTTTGCGAAAGATTTACTCAAAGCTCTCATCAAGATATATTTCGGAAATATTTAATAAACATTCCATGAATCGTTTACTGAAACGCCATATAAACCATCTTCTGAAAGCTTTCAAGGAACCTTTTCTAAATATTTTTGCAGTGTTACTCAGCTACGTTTATGAGTGCGACAAATAAGCAGCGAAAAAAATTTTCAAATCATTCCCTAAACATGTCGAGAAAAGTTTCATTAAACGTATAAAAAACGTTTTCAGAAATGTTTAGAGAAACGTTTTTGAAACCTTTGCGAAATATTTTACTAAAAGCCTTGATGAGTTTAAAAACGCGTCTAAATATGTTTCGGGAATATTTAAGAAACATTTCATATAGCGTTTCCTGAAACGCTATTCAAACCTTCTTCCAAAAGCTTTCAAGAAACCTTTTCGAAATATTTTCACAGTGTTTCTCAACAGCCTTTATGAGTGCGACAAATAAGCAGCGAAAAAAATTTCCAAATCATTCTCTAAACATTTCGAGAAAAGTTTCATAAAACGTATCATAAACCTTTTTAGAAATATTTCTATTTTTCATTTGCTATTTGAATATAGCACGAGATTTTTCTGTACAGATTGTATGAAATTCCGACAGATGGTGCAGTTCGTATTGAGCTTTTTGTTTAGTTTCATATAATTTGTTTAAAATATTCACTTTTCTTATGGTGTGGTGTACTTGGCTACTTTGTACTGACAAGAGAATTCGAAACCGGTCTACAAATAGTGGCACACTACCAATGGGAAATATTTCCACCTTTTTCTGGTAGTTTCTTTTAATCTGAAGTAGTACTTTTGATTCCTAACAAGAACAAAGCACGCCTCTCCTTATAAGGCTTTTTTAGTTGGTTTATTCTAAATATAAACTTTAAATATACAGAATGTTTCGAAAATATTTCGCGAAACCTTTCCTTTTAAATTGGCGAAACATTTATGAAATATTTCATGAAGTGTTTAGTACCCAAATGAATACCTTATACAAAGTTTTTTTAAAAGCTTTTGAAAGATTTCATGAAACGTTTCTGGAAACATTGCTAAAAAGTTGCGTCAATTTTTCCAGAAGTATTAAGTAGCTCGCATTAAAATTGGCTAAAATATTTCTTAAATGTTCCATAAATATTTCAGGAAACGTTTATTGTTATATTTTATTAAGCTTTCATGCAATATTGTCGAAACTTTTTTGGAATCCTTTCAGAAATATTTATTTCTGTGTCATATCGTCATTTCTGAAACGTTTCAGTGCAACCTTTCTGAATCGTTTAAATCCTTGCATGAAACGTTTCTGAAATATTTCTAAAACATTTTGTCTTTTGTGGGATTTGTGTATAGTATTAGAAAGTGTTGTTGATTAATTGTAAACTGGACAAAATAGGTGTTTTACCATAACTTTAATAAAAGTTAATAAATATTATGTTGTTGCTTCTTTCATAGTTATATCACATGCCTTTCTATAAAATGTTATTTATACAACTGAGGATTTTTTGAGGACTAATATAGTAAAAAAAAATTTTAAAAATAGTTATTTAACGATTAGTTATTAGTCTACTAAAAGTAAGAATTCTCTTGGTCTACCTTACGAATTGTACCAGCCAGTGACTTACAAAATTACCTAATAAAAGGTTTAAGTATAAAATTCATTAGTCTAAACAAATAATTTTTATTAATGATGCCTAATTTCTTTAAATTTCATCATATTGTAGATATTAAGTTATCATATTATATTTACAACATTTAAAATTGTGATAAAACGTTGCAAAAGTGCACAGCATGTCAGTTAGTTTAATCGATAAATGAAATTTGTCCGCGATCTATTGTTAGGTTATAATGACCATACATCATCACATGTTGTTTCTTGATCAGAGGTTCGTCGAGTTTAAATGAGTGATGACAGATTACAACAGAAAGTCGAGAGACAACAGGGAATCGGACCCAACTTTGTCCATCTAACAATGACATGGCAAAATAGTTCTTGAAATTGTACAGTATTTTGAACTAAATGGTACAAACACCTATAAACATTCTCTTAAATCAAGAGTGTATAACCAAAAATACAATATTATTATTTTGTTCTTAAGACATGTAACAAGTATGGTAGACACAAAATTTAACATGAATCTAATTTAGTTGAAACAACGTGTGCAGATCAGCAAACAACAGCATTCTCGAATAAATTAAAAACTCCTCCTGATTTAACTTATTATTTTCTTTTATAAACTTGGTCTCTATAGAAAGCACAAAAATAACGGATGTTTCCTTTCAGCCCTTCATGCCACCAATAAAGGAAAAAGTCGAGATGGTTCCAGAAGGGACTCGCACTCACACTTGCCGTTACCTGACACGACTGCCGTTGAGGGATTTACTGACATCGGGGGAACCTACATTCAGCGCAGAAGGGGTAAGTTGCTATCAAATTTGATTTAAGAGGTATCAAATTAACAACCATTATAAATTATTTTTTAACCGACTTCAAAAAAGGACCAGGTTTTCAATTCGATTGCTTTATTTATTTGTTTTATTGTATGTATACCGATTATATTTTTTCGATTTGAATGAAATTTTTTGCATTATGTTCAGGAAGTTCAGAAATATAACAGGCAAAGAAATTAATATTTTCCGGCTTATTTTAAAATTGATATTGTTTTATGAAGCTGAAATTATTTTCCTAGAATTAAATCTAGCCGATTAAATATGGCAGATTTAAAATTTGTATTTCCTTATTTTATTCAAAATTGATATGGGGGGATTCTTGAGGTGAAAATTGCAAATTTAAAGTTAATATTTTAAAATTCAATATAGAGAATTTAACCTGAAGAACTTTATTTTTAATTGTAATTTCTGAAGTCGATGGTAATTAAATACATAAAAAATGAGTTATTTGTTAAACCTATAACATACAAACATACATAAGCTTGCGTAATGGTCTTAGTCTTTATAACAGATTTTTTTGGTTTCGTCAGAATTTAATAAGTTCTCCGTCCTTAAATAAAAGTAATCTTAAATTTCAGTACGAATCCTTCGCGATCTAGAATATTTCCAGATTGATATTGTAGATCTACTTTTAAGTTCAGCGTCTAGTCTTTTTGCTCATCTTGTAGACTATTTTTGAAGGCAACAATAAAGCAATAGGTTTTAGCATACAAGTAGTCATCACAAAGTACTGTCGAAATTTATAGATTTTCTGGACTAGTGCCAACTAACATTGTCAAGATTTTTTCCTTGTTTTACGATTATAGAAATTTTAAAAAGCATTATAACAATAAAATGAAATTTTAATGAAACTTCATGGATTTTAAAATATATTTAGAATTCAGTTGGTATGAAATTGATTAATGATGTGTAAGGGGTAATTTTAACGAGTATGAGGGGTAATTTGTATGATAACTTATTTATTATTTCAAATAGTGTTGAACAATGATAAAAATTTTAAAAATAATATTATTATCTTGACATATATTTCTAAGCTTATTGTAAATTTCTTTTAATAAAATAAAAATTCTAATGTAAAATTAAAACAAAAAAATATTACTAAATAAATTGAATTTTTTACAATTAGAAAAATAATATACCTTCTTTTTAACAGATCATTTTTACAGTTATGGATATACTGTATTATAACATTTGTTATCAGTAATAGCAGAGATGAAATTCTAATCGTATTTAATTGATTAAAGATTATAAATTTTTTTGTTTTTTAAATTTGATTGTTAATCTTATTAGTAACAAAAATTAAAAATTCGTACGTTTTACCATAAGAAGATAAAATACACTTTTGGCAAAAATTAACGATTATTTATGAATTGTCATAATTTCATTTTAAAGTAATAAATTTTGGTGAATGATAAGGTCATTTAAATACTTTGTACCAGAAAGAATAATTTATTTTACACATTTTAACTGAACAGTATTGTGTTTTTTTATAAGATGAAAATTAAAAATATTATTTATTTTTATTTATTTATATTATACATATTAAACGTTACGAAAATTAAAAATAATATTAATTTACTTTAATTTTAATTAAGATAAAAACCTAGTTGAGGTGATCAGATTAATAACAATATTTACTTTAAATTTAATTAGACTGCATAATTTTCAACATTACATTTTAAACTGAACTGTTGAAATAGAGAAAATACGATTTTGAAGGGTAATTTTACAGTTTAAATTCAAATCCTTATACACGAACGTTCTTATTCATGAGAAGAAACTTTTTGTAACATAAATTGTTAATTTGCAGTAGAGGAAAAATATTGTTTTTGATTGCAATAAACTTGTAAAACGAGTATCTTTTCAGGTAATATTTTATGTTATTTTTACATATTTCTTTTCAGAATTAATTTCTTTGGGTTTTTCATAACTAATAAGTTTGTTTATATTTTTCTTACTAACATGTCAGAATAAATTACAATTCAAGTTACATTTAAAAAGATAATACTGAAAATAAAGAGAATTTAAGAGCACTCCATACCAGAGCAAAACGCGGCGGCATCTCTAAGTTAGCATAATTTTAAACCTGATTTAAAAAAATTTTTTAGGGGGTGTTTAAGAATTCTAATTTGTGGGTTGATCACTTATTTTTTGTTTTAAAAATAAAAAAACAATTTTTTTCGATTTTTTGCAATGTAAAATTAAAAACGGTAACATCCCACAGACATAACATAAAAATATAAAATATTGCTGTTATTCAACTCCCTCTTCTATTTGTCATTAAATAGTAAAATGACGCCCCCTTTTTTCTAAGAATTTTATAGATAAATCTATCCATCCCTTATAGCAGGTCCTTTTCGCACAAGAACGTTTGACCGAGAGACGGGAAGTATTTAGACGCCGAACACGGTACAGTGGTGTGCTAATAATTTATTGTTTGTACATTTCGTTATTTACTTGCAGTGTTTGTGGAAGCAGGTTATATCGATTTATTTTTATTTTTTTAATTTTTGATTGTGTTATTATTTGGTGAAAGAAATTTATATTATGGGCCACTACAGGCAAAGAGAGAGAAAATCCCAAAAAAAACATGTTGCCATGTCTACACGAAGAATTAACAAAAGACTGGCTAAGTTGAGGTAAGTGTGTTACAATTAAAAATTACGATATTGCTATAGAATATATAAAAATATTTAATAATCTATAGTGAGTTTGTCTTAATAATACCTCTATACTCGAAATATTTTCAATTGAGAAAAATTACCAAAATCTATTTTATACAGCTATTATAAATATAATTACATGTTCCATTTGATTCAATATTAAACAAGTTAAAAACTAAAAAACGGGATAAACTAAATACTGTTCAATTGTCGTCATTCCCAATTTAAAATAATTTAGATATAGGTGTGAAAAGAACAAGATCTTAGTAAGATATAATCCCTAAAAAAAATTGGGAATATACGAGGTAATAGAAAAATAAAATCCTTAAAAAATTTGGTACATTAACAAGGTACTTTTTTATTTAGAAATATAGAAAATAATAAAAAAAGTAATCCCTTAAAAAAATTTGTTCATTTCTAAAGTTGAGAACACGGTCATATCGGCCCGTGAACGCCAAAACCCAAACGCGGGTACAGGCTGATTTTCGATATTCAACCATAAATATTGTAAAAATATCAAAAAAAGAAACTTGTTTATTTAACAATATAGAAGATAATAGAAAAATAAAGCCCTTAAAAACATTTGGTTCTTTCCTAAAGTTAGACAACGTTCATGTTGGCCTACAAACGTGAAAACGAACACTATATAATATTTTAACCTATAATAATCTTAGGTAAAATATATTTAGTTTGTCTAAAACGTACGTTACCAGGTAGAAAAACCTTTCATTTTGTAAATAATATTTGTAGTTTCTATACAATTAGTAATTATTAGGATTTTCAGAAAACAGGTAACAAATTAGAGTTGTGTTGGATTTTTCCTCTACTGTGATACTCAAATGAATATAATAGTTTTAAGAAGCCCATATCTTTTTGTTGCCGATCTTAAAGGGTACCTTTTATGACTGGTACCTTTACACCACCGACCCTAAAAATTATCGTTTATGGTACATATATTGTGATTGTCCAGGAAAAAGATTTATCACCAATATAAATAAGTTTTGAGTACCACTGATCTCGAAAACATCTTAATGAAATTGTATAATTATATAATTAGGCAAAAACAAAAACACTTTTTTTCATATTTTTAAAATATTTATTGATAAATTTCGAAAAAACAGCCTGTTCACATGTTAGCGATTTTGGATTCGCGGATAAATTTCACTGTATTCCGAATGAAGTAAACGAACTTTTCTTAACAATTTTGTTTTTATATTATCTTTTATTTTCCGAAATAAAAAAGACATGCTTTTTTCTTATTTTCCAGCTATTTAATAATTATTCCCGAAATTAGCTTATACGTAGTTCGTGAGTAATGCATTCGCGGGTTAATATGGTGGTGTTCTGGATGTTAGAAATATACCAATTTCTTTTAAAATTTTTTGACATTTTTATTGCTAAATTTCGAAAATCGGTCTATGTATTATTGAATCCTGATATTAGTTTATATATAGTTTGTCAATCATGCGTTCGCGGGACGATATGGCAGTGTTCCATGTTTTAAAATTGGCTGAAATTTTTGGGGAGATTATATTTTACTTATACTCTTAATATTCCGACATAAAAAAAAAACATCCGCTTTTTCCTTATTTTAGAAATATTTATTAATTTATCCCAAAATTAGTTCATCTAATGTTCGGCATTTTCGTGTTCGCGGGTCAACGTAACGGTGTTGTGGACATTACAAATGAATCTAATTTTTTTAACTTTATTTTTGTATTATCTTCTATATTTCTAAACAGAAAAAGTTATCTTTTTCTTATTTTCACTATATTTATTAATAAGTATCGAAAATCAACCTCCTCCCGAGTTTGCGTTTTCGAGTTGGCAATCCAGTATCGCAGTTCCCAGTGCTTTCAGTTTAACTCACTTTTTAAGGGACTATATTTTAGTAATATCTTTGATACTTACAAATGAAAAATAGGTGCTTTTTTTATATTTCTTAAATAACTGTTAATAACCCTGAAATTAGCTTATACTTGGTTCATCATTAACGCGTTCTTAGGTCAGTATTGCGGTGTTTTGGATAGTGGAAACGAACCAACATTTTTTAGTTGTGTTATTTTTTTATTATTTTTTATATTTTAAAATAAAAAGAGAGGATTAAGCTGTTCGACAAATATTTCATATAACTGATGTCTACAGGTTTTTGTGACGCAGCGGCTCTGTGACTTCATCGATGCAAACTTCAGTTACATAGTTAAACTTCCTTTTTTTAATTCTACCACTTTACTATCTCTTTTTTTTTTAGTATCTCTGTACTGTAAAATAATAGTCAAAAACTTCTTAATTTTGATAAAATTTTGTATATACATAGGTAGAGCACCAAAAAATATGATGGTCTGTAACTTGTAACTGCCCAAAACGGTGGGAGTAACTTTAAATGCTTTTTCACCATCTTAAACCGTTTATGAAGAGCTATAAAAATTATTTTCTGTCATTTTTCGATGCTCTATCTTTGTACAATCATCTATCAAAATCGGAGACTTTCCGTAACTTTCTTAAATTTTTTATCCTGTGTTTCACATGAATTTAATTTTTTGATCATATTCCTTAAAAAAGAACATGATAATAAAAATAGATTTTATTCGAATTTAATTTTAACTGGACAAACTAAGGTGTCAAAATTTCACACAGATAGATGTAGACAAATTGATTTTTTTTGTGATATCAGGCCCGTAGTAGGCCAAAAGATAAACCTAATCCAAAAAATACTTCTCCGAAGCCGAAATGGAACTTCCCGCTTCGGGTTAGAATTTGCTCTAAACCGCAATTTTTTATTATTTTAATAGCAAATTAGAACAATTTTCAAAAGATGCAATAACATTCGGACTATATCAATTCTAACTTCTTATCAAATTGCTCTGAAACAATTATCTAGGTGTAGCAAAAAAATATTTAGTTATGTTGAAAACTGCAAGGAAAAATAATTTTAGCAACATTACTTTATTCAGTCAAGAAAAAAAAATAGATTCATAAGATAAAGATATATTTTCAAAATAATTCTTCACAATTCATTTCATTTTTTCATACATCCTTTATTTTAACTCGCACTGGATCTACTAATTTTTCGAATTATATGTTATCTATTAAATTATATAACTTTAAGAAATAAATGTAGTGGTATTATTGCTTTTTTTATAGATCACTGGCCAAAGCAAAAGAGTCAAAAGCTACTTCACAAAAAGAAAATGTGCCGCCGAAAATTGTCGATACCAGTCCTTCCCCGCAACCTGGATGTAGTTTTTGGAACAAAGACAATTATAATAAGGACATCGAGAATATTGTTGTAAAAAGCGACAGCCGTAAGTATGATCTTTCCGGGAGAAGGATATTTGATGTCAAACATTTGTTTAATCAAATCCTTAATAGCGAAGCTCATAAACCATTTGATTGCAATATTACTTTTATGGAAGTTATATCAGAAAATAGAAGAGGCCTTAACTCCACATTCGTCCTAAAATGTAAAATGTGCGGAATTATGCAAAATTTTTCAACTGAAAGCGTAGAAGATTCTGACAGCATAGAAATCAACACAGCTTTGACTCTGGCAGCAGTATCAACTGGAATTGGTTATTCAAGTTTAAACGAAATAGCTGCAGCTATTAATTTGCCTATGATGAGCGAAAAAACATATTTTGAACGTCATAACCAAGCTAGCGAAGTTATCCGCAAAACAGCTTGGTCTGTAATGGAAGAATCTGCTAAAGAAGAGTCCCAAATAGCTACTGAATTAGGTGAAGTTAGCAAAGACGGAATACCTTATATTACGGTAGTTACAGATGGAGCTTGGTCTAAACGCTCTTACAATGTAAACTATGATGCTTTATCTGGTATTGGAAGTATAATAAACTTAATAGTGTATTTTTGTAAAGTATACTAAAAGTCTTTTATTTCTCCTTAATACTATTTTTTTTTAATTCCTTCAAACTTCAACTGACTGTAGAATATAGTGTGCACGGCATCAAGCCAGATTAAGGCATAGGCTATATAGTCGCCACCAAATATTAATCCAGCCTTACACGTAATATATTTGGATAAAGTAATAAAAAGAAATGGTAATGGTGAAAGAGGAAATATTAGGAATGTTTTCATAAATTTGATCTTCTAAAAGTGGGCTGCAACTAGAGTTGTCGGTAGTTGAAATAAATTTTTTTTTTTATTATTTTTCAGTAAGTAATTACTGGGATAAAATAATTGTAATTGGTAATTGATTTTTATAAATCTCAAACTATTTAATTACCATAAAAGTAATGAAAATTCTTAGAAATAATTAAACTGCTTCAAAAGATAGCGGCTGACAACAAAGGGTCCGTGAGCTAATGAGCAGTTTAAGGTAAACTGTTTGTTATTTGTAACTGATGGCTTTTTGGAAGTGTAATTGCTAAATGTAGTTTAACTCTTTGTAAAAGTAATTGGAATAGGCCTGGAACATAATCAATCTCACAGGTAATCCGTACTCTAAGTAAATGCCTAAATGATTTTTTAAATGGAATTATGATTTCATATTACACGAATATTCATTTGGCTGCTTCCGCGAGGCTACTTATTCGAAACAGTAATTCTATATTTATTTTTTTAACGATTTTGCGTCAAGGCTTATACAGCCCCAAAATGTAAAAATCTCATTTTTCAGATATCTTTCTGAAATTTCAGAATATTTCTCTTTTATAAAATATATCTAGATATAATTATTAACTTAACCCAATAGAAAAGGTAGTTTTGGTTCAACATTTTTGACCATTTTGTATGTTGCAAAATATTTTTAATAGATGTTGTTTTACAAAAAATCGACCTAAAAAGTTACAATTTCAAATTAAATTCTCAAATCTACAAAACCCTTAATAAAATCCACCGTCTTTAAATAAAACTTGGTATAACTTTTGAAATAAAATAAGTAAATAACATTATAAGTACAATAATTGACGGCACCTCTGTTTAGGAATTTATTTTCACATGAAAGGGCGAGATCTGATAAAAACCGGTAATGTACTCGCGGACGGCGCTATGACGACGTAAAGCCAAAATTTTAGGACGTGGAGAAATCGAACACTCCGATTGCGATGACTCACCGTACTACTGTTTGGTCTTAATGCTTTTAATATATCCAAACCAGAATGGAGAAAACTATTATTGAACGGAAGCGTGTGTTGCTTCTGGTAGAATATAATTTAATACAGAAGTATTATTCCAAGTTCAAAAGCCTTTTTTTGGAAGAAATTATGACAATTTATAATTATTCCCTATTTTTTTCAGTCCACCCTCGGAATTAATTTTATTTTTTATAGTTTTTCTCAAAATTGCTGCTATAGAACTTTTCTGAAATAAAATTTTGACACGCAAATGTTTGTAAAATTGTCTCTATCTAACACGATTGTAAAATTTTACTGTTCTTGTAAATCCAGAATAATAGGAATATATTTGCTACTATATTGTACTAGGGACTACCGATTACGACTTGGGAAATAAAACCAAACAAAAGATAGCTCAATTGTAAAAAATGCAATAAAAGTCTTAAAACTAAAGTTTTCATTAAATAAAAGATTACTATTACGATGGACTGATAAAATTACGAAAATAAACAGATTCTCTGTAAGTTGAAAACAAATGGAGGAGTGTTGATTTTACAAATCTCTGTTGTAAATATACAAAAAAAAATGAAGCAATAATGATCTAATCGTTTCGATTTTGAAAAATAAAAAATTTTATAATAAATAATTTGTTTGAAGGTTATAGACGATGTTAGCAGATTGATCAAAAAAGGTTGATGTCGTCGTCGTCGAACTTGCATTGTTTTTATTTTTGATAATTTTAACGTTTTAATTATGTTGTAAGCTCTAATCGTTATTAAATATGAACTGAAAATTTTATGCTAGTGTTACTAGGATGTGCGTCCTTTGAAACAAAGCAGTGCTTGTCAAAGGTTAGGTAACTCAACACTTAGTTTACTGAAGATTCCATTATTATTGTTAGTATAAGGTGCTTCTATAAATTTTCTCTTTGTCATTAGGTTCCATATATATTGCAATAATTGCAAATCATTTTATCTGATGTTTTGTAATACCAGATCTCAACGTTTATCCTTTTTATGTTCAATTTTATGTTCTTTAATTGTAACGTCTACTGAACATTTGGTTTCTCCAATATACATTTCACCATTCTCTCATGGAACTTTGTAAATACATAATTTCTTATCGATGCTTTCGACTTTCTTTTAGTTATATGAGTTGTGAGTGTATTTTTCGACATGAAGACTGTTTTTATGTTGTAGGTGCTAGTAATTTGGCTTATTTTCTCTGAAGTCCCCTAATATATGGGATTGTGAAGAAGGAATGTGTTTCTTGTTGCCCAGTGGTCTTTCTCCTATCGATTAATTTTAGAAGGTTACTATTATCTTGTAAATCATCTTTTTTAAGTTAGTCTGCGTTATTACATCTGGATATCACGCCATTATAGAGATTATGTAAAATTACCCATCTAGTTACCATAGCATGGCAGAACCCATGGTTGAGATATTTTCCGGTGTGTATTGATTTTTACCATACTGAAGTTTCCGTAATTTCCTTGGTATGACCCACAACATCAATAACTGATCATTTACCTCTTGGTCAATGGTAAGTTTTATTGTTGGTCTAATATTGTTTATATATACTAAACAGTCATTTAGTTCTTGATCATTTCCTATTCATACAATGAAAGTATAATTAAAATATCTTAACCACACTTTTGATTTCACCGTTCCATCCCTTGGAAATTCATTGTTCTGAGCAAAGAAGTTGAGCTTTACTTAAAAGTAAGCATCATGAAGACAACATTCTAAGAGATTCATAATTTCCTTGAGTGGTAATGTGGTTCGATCTGATAATGTTGAAACCTTTGAAGGTTTAGTTTTAATTTTGTCGTGATTCCTATAATGCTACATTAGCATAGAGACATTCTATATCAAAACTTATTAGTCTATTGTCTGACTTTGAATTAATGCTACTTTTCATACATACTCAATATGTGTGAAATTGTGAACATAAGTGCTTCTCACCGTCCAACGGCTATATGATTTCTAATCGAAATTTCGCTAGTGCACCTATTGGAAATTTTCTGAAGCTGAAGTATTTGTGTTCCTAGAGTGTTTTGTGAATCGATATTATTGGAACATGAGGATCATTTGCTTTTCCGAATCGATTTTATTGGCCATCCAAGTTTATTGGAATGGACTTATCAGACGTGGGTTGACTCCATAAAACTTCTGATGTCTCATACTCTTGTGTTTAGGTGCTTTAGTCAATCGTTGTTCTTCTGCCAATGTGTGTATTCTTGATGATAAGTTGATCATGATCTTTCTTTAACTAGTTTTAGCTCGAGTTTTGTTTTCAACATAATGTACAGTTATTTGAAGCTTAACCTAATAAATTATTAAAAATAAAATTAGATTTTAAAAAAATTTACACAATAAATCAAACATTTTATTATATTGCACTGTAGCAGGTTGAAAAAATTCTATTTTTTAATTGCTTTAAACGAACTATTAGATATTCAAAAACAATATCCAATTAGTCCCTTAGCAAAAAAAAAACTGTTAAAATATCGAAATCTCGATTTTGCGGTAACGCCTCGAACGGGCGCTAAGCACGAAGTGCACCACTCGCGCCCCCTGCGCGCTTCGTATCATTGCTTTTATTACCGTTGCCTGTCAAAATGGTAAGTGGTCCTATTATCTTTAGAGTAAAAGTGCCTTAGAGTTTCACAGAAGAGCACCAGATGTGCCAGAAGTTCGCAAGTGCGACAATCCCATATAAGAAATCTGTATGCAGATAAAACTTTAAACGCGTTTTTTCCAACTTGCCAAAAACGTTACTCAAACACTGTTGCACTGATCGATTTGAAATTCTAACAGTAGCTTTAAATCAAGTTATCTTCCCAGCGACGTAACCGTTTTTTGATGGGATGCAAACGTTTTTTCTATAAACAATTTATTGTTTTATTTTTGACCGAAAATCTCTCTCTCTCTCTCTCCTCTTAGATATCTCTAACTTTTCATATTGTGTGCACACTGAACAGGTACCGATTATGAATTCCTACAAATTTTCGACGAAAAGATCATTTTTATATATATAACATGTATAGAACACAACAATTTATTTGTGTCACTACATAGTATATTATTACTTTAAAATATGTGTAGAAAAATGTAATTAATATTCTTATATACATAATTATTTGAAGAAAACGTTCGTGTACATATATACAACACAATTTATTTGTTGTTATAGGAATGATATAATGCAACTTTTATAAAATTTAACCAACATATTTGTTGCTAATGAAATTTTTGTATCATTTCCTTCAAAAATGTCAATTTAGCTTTTACAGCAATATCTTTAATCTTTGCTGACATGGGCAAATTCTTTATTTATATATATATATATATATATATATATATATATATATATATATATATATATATATATATATATATGCGTTATCTTTTTTTTTGAAATCGGTTAAAAAACACATTTTGAGTAACAATTGAGGAAAAGAGTTAATTGATTTTTTAATTTTTGCAGTAGGTAAAAGAGTAGAAACTAACAATGATCAAAAAGCTGACGGATCTGTTCTGCTACAGAGTTACGACGAAGAATGCAACATTGAAGAAATTGAACGTGGCCAATGGAAAAGAATCATGCTTCTAGTCGTAGCTATTACAGTCCACAACATTCCTGAAGGTTTGGCAGTAGGCGTTGGTTTTGCAGCTACCAGCTCAGCTAGCAAAGCGAATTTTGAAACTGCAAGGTAAGAAGTTTATTAAACTAGAAATTCCAGTGAAGTAAAAGTATGATGTGATGGGAGAGAATGTCTTTAAGTGAGAATATACGGCCTCACCCCTACGCATCTCGTGTAGGTTTAAGATGAACACATTGATATAGCGTCTTTGCCATTCACGGTTTGATTAGAATAATGTATTGTTTTAGTTTTTAATACAATGCTCCGATTCTTCCCCCGTAATCAGCAGGTCTTTTGTTTCATCTAGTACGATGTCTTGGGTCTTACATTTCTGCTGAATAGAGGTCTGACTCTAGGCACCCTCTGGCAGGACCACTCCACTACTTTTGTGTGTAGGTTAACCGCCTTGAGGGCTTTAACCCCTTTGAGGGCTTCCGTACTAGAAATCTCCACGAGTCGGAGTTAAACGTGCTCAGCCGTGTGGTGAAGCACACACGTTTTAACCTAGTACGTGAGCCCTCAAGGGAGTTAACCTGCATTCATGGTGGGTTAGCCATGGTGGAGAGTTGCTGGACTTCTGACTTCCAGCTGCTTTCAGCAGAAGTGTAGGACTCGAGATATTGCGCTCTGCGCTACCGAGAAAGAATCAGGGCATTGTATTAAAAAAAAAATAATACATTTCTCCGATTTTGCCACGAATGGCAAAGACAAGTTTTGTAAAGCCTCACGGATACCTGGAGTTTGGGTATTGGGCGCCCTCTATATCTCATACCTGCTCGAGAACCGTGGAAAGGATGAGGTGATATAGTCTCTCCTAAAGTATTTTTTTTTCGTTTGAGGCAGAACTGTGTTTATTAGGGAGTGTACTGCAGATCTGCACAGTCATCTAACACACGATATATCCTACAGGTCATTGTTCAACCGAGTTTTTCCGTGAAACACTCTAATAATATATATATATATATATATATATATATATATATATATATATATATATATATATATATATATACAGTTCTAAAATTTGAAAACACCAAAGAAATTTTAATAAAAACCGCAATAAAATATGTAATTTATGCTTTATTACATTCAAATCTTAATCAAACCTTAGACTAACATTTAGTTAAATATATTTAGTACAAATAAAAAGAAAATAATACGTTTTTCATTAAATTTTGTCTTCGACAAAATGGCCACCCTTATCTTAATTATTTGTTCACAAATTTTACTCACTTTTTTGATTAATTTACCGAAGTATTCTGGGTTCAGTGACTTCTATTTGCTTTGTAAATATACCCACAACTGTGGTAAGCTCTATGGATAATGATTCTTCACTTTTCGGTTAAGGTCATCCCATACTAACTCAATAGGAGGAAGATCTGGCGATTGTGATGGCCATGTCATAATTTACAGAACTTTTCCGTTTCGTTTTTGCTCCAAGGACCCCTGACATAATTTAGATGAATGTTTAGGATCATTGTCTCGTTGAAAAACAAAACTTCGGCCAATTAGATTCATTTCAGAGGGAATCGTATTTTCATGAAGTATTTTCAGAGAGCCTTCTTTATTCAGTTTTCCGTTAATTTTGATCATATGGCCGGACTTATTATTACCAAAGCATCCCCAAGCGATCACGCTACCACCACCCTGCTTAACAGTCTGCATAGTACACGCTTCTGAAACCGGTTCGTCTCTTGATCGGCACACAGAAACACGTCTGTTAGATCCAAGAATCTGAAATTTGGATTCATTCATCTATATGTTTAGCCCACTCCAGCCTATTTTTTTATAAATACTAGTTAATCTCATTTTTTTTTGCCTGCTACACATCTTATCAGCCCAGCAGACAGTAAACACAGTTTTATAGTCGTTACTGAAACTGCAGCAATTTGAGGCGCAGTTAAACGTCTATTCCGTTTCGATTACATTACAACGAATTTATATTCTTGCTTTGTTGTACATTTGGGACGTCCAGATCTCTTTCGGTCTTGATTTCCTCCAGTAGCTGCTTTTCGTATAAGGTACTCCTTTACATGAGACGCCCACCTATTCTACAATTTGGCGTATAGAATATCCTTCCTTGCTCAAATACAGATAGTACTCCGCTGTTCGAGAGAAATCTGCATTATTTTTGTATTTTATGCGCTTATCCACTGTTCAACTATCATATGAACATCACAAATAACACGGAACTCTTAACTAATAGTTTTTGAAATTATATACCCATATTTAAAACATTAGACTCTATTTGATACAAGAACAATGGCTAAAGCCGCTAGTTCTAAGAAATCAACAACTGACAATGTTGCAGCCCTTGTGGTCTTTTTCCAAAATAAGGGATAATTAATCAGAAATTAGTAATTTTGTTCATTATTGTTATTAGCACGAGCGTAAAAATAGTAAACTCCAATAACATGTTTATTTATAGATTTATTGCATTATTTTCAAATAGTTCAAAAGAAGGGCGTTGAATCGTGTTAATTAACAAATGTTATTTTTTAAAAATTTGCTATTCTACTAGTTGAGTTGCTTGTTTCGTTGTTATTTATAATAATAAAATTTAAATTAATGATACTAAGAAGTTCTAAAGTTGTGGTGACATGAACAGCGAAAAATATCAAAATATTTCTTTGAAATTTACTATCTGAATAATGTTAATCTTGTAATTTTTCTCAGTATATTTTACAAAACCAAGAAGTGTTTCTACAATCAATTTTATAATAATTTATTTACGAATAGCTCTCGAAAACTCGATAAGTTGACCAAAAACCGTATTCGAATTAGTTCAAACTGAACAATTTTAGAAATATCTTCCTTAGATGGGCTTAGAGGTCTTCACTCATTTAGAAAATGTCTTTTTCCAGTTTTTACCCTAGAAAGTTTTTTGTATTTAATTTGTTTTGCTCCGTGTATACCAATTAAAAACATTTCAGTAAGTAATTATTTACAATAATTAACTTTATCATTTACTTGTTGAATTTTCCAGTTGTAGACGTAATTGTAAAAACAATAAAAATTCCATAAATTTTCCTTTGCCTGTTAAAAGATCATTTTAAATAGATTTAGTTTTGTTATTCTTGACATAAATTTAATGCTTCGTTTAGATGGATTAATAAAAATCAATTAATTTATATATGGTTGCTAATTTTAATCCTTCAAATCGTTAAAAAATATTTATCTTACTGAAATTTAAATTTAACTTTTATAAATATCGTGGAATCAGTCGTTGAAGTGCGGAGGTATAGTGTTTTCCTTTGGTTAATAAAAACTACCTATTCCAGACAGAGTGGAATGTATTCTAACTTATATAATAGGGAGTTATTTATCTTTCCTCTTAATTTGTTAAACACTCATTAAACAATATTCGATTAAACACGCTTCGTAAAAAATATAGAATCTTACGTTATAAATAAATGTTCTAGAGATTCTAGACTACCATGATGAAATACGATATAATCACTTTTCATTTTTAAGTTTAATTGAAACTCCGAAATTAATCCCTTTTTCTAAATCGATGAATCGTTTTTTGACCCTTAATTCATTAAGATGGTCTCACTTTGAAGCCGGTCTACATTGACAGTAGAGGGTTTAAATTGACAAGTACTACAATAAGTCAAGGATATTTTAAACCTTCAAAATACAAGATAAAAAATCATTTTCTTTTATTTCTAAACCAACAAAAATAAAAATTTTATTTATTTTCATTAAACGACCATTCCTTTTATCTATTTTAAGACTATCTATCTATCTATCTATATATACATATATATATATATATATATATATATATATATAATATATATATATATATATATATATATATATATATATATATATATATATGTATATATATATGTATATATATATATATATATATATATATATATATATATATATATATATATATATATATATATATATATATATATACAGTGTGACCAGTCAAAACCGCATAACATGGGATTTTTTTAATGGCTTTATTCGAAATTTGACTTTGGCATCAATTTCTGCTTCGATCGAGATGAAAATTAACAACAAAAATAATAGTCACGTGAATAGCATTATCTGTCAAATTTTAATTTTTTTCCAAAAAAATTCAAAAGTTATGTTATCCAAATATCGAAAATAGTTATTAGAAAAAAATTTTCTGAATGCAATTTTTAGGCAACGTGCAAAATTTCAGCTGTATAAGATAATTTAGATTTTTTGCCTTTTTTTGTAAATTGCACCACTATTGCACAATAAGACTCAACCCAACCTACATAAAACTTCTTAGTTTGGACAATACTTCATCCCAGACATATTTTGTTTAAAGTAGCGCTATATTAAATGTGTGTTTTTCTACAAAATCCAAATAGGGCTATTAAAATTTGGTCACATGTGATGCAAAGTATAATTGGAAATGTAGTTCATGTCTAAAAGTAATACACATTATAATTAAGACAAACAAGTACACAGTGTCATCAGTAAAGCCTTCATTAGGTGAAAAATAAATTTTAAATGCGTTTAATTTTTATGTTATGATATTTTTATTAGAAAATTTGAGTTTTTTCAATTAAACGTTTTCAAAAATAGTTATTTTATGAAGTTACCTTATAGAGGGTCAAAAACAAATAAATTTTGCATCGCATGTGACAAAATTTTATTAGCCCTATCTGGATTTTGTAGACAAACACACATTTAATACTGCGCAACTTTAAACAAAATATGTTTGAAATGAAGCATTGTCAAAACTAAAAAATTTTATGTAGGTTGCGTTGAGTCTTATTTTGCATCAGTGGTGCAATTTTAAAAAAAAATGTATGTTAAATTATTTGCCAAAAGTCGCAAAATTCATTTCATTGTGTTTAAAATCGCTCTTAAAAAACTTATTTTATTTTACGATCATTGCATTTTAATTCAAACCTATAGTGTATGTACAAAAATAATGGTTTCTCACAACTTTTAAGAAGTAAAGAGTAATGAAATGAAAAATTATTGAAGTAAAATTTTTAAATTACAATGATTTGTACATTAAAACATTTAACTTAAAATATTTTGAAATGAGTTTATGTATTTCAAAGATGGTTGTATAATTATAAAATACGGAAAAGTCCTGTCAATATTAGCTTATTCTTTTTCTATAAACTCTATACATTTCAATGGTAGTTTGTGGTGATTACTGGCATACATACACATATCATAATCCAATGGTTTATTATTGCCTTGAAAAATAATTAAATATTCTACAGGACGGGCAGAAAGATTTGGCATTGCACTTGAGAGTAAATAAATATGAATCTACAAATATCCTCGACCTAGACCGAAGAAATATTCATATTTACATTTAATATTTGTTTTTGTTAACAACATAGAACTTATTAAAATGATATAGTTTTAACATATCCATAGTTCAAATTTTTCTAAAAACTTTGTTTTTCACTATTCCAGTAAAAAAGCAAGTAATTTTAGGTATTTCTAAATTTTTAAATTACCCTATAGGTTCTAAGATTTGACAAAATATTTTAATCATTTCATAGCTAGTATTTTATATATAAACTAATGCTGGAGACTACTTTTCATAAAATGAAAAAATAGCAAGTCTTTTTTGTCTTACTCTGTTCGCAAAACAATTAAAAACTAGTCAGCACTAGTCAGATCGTTCAAAAATTGTTAGTAAGTTGAAATCTGACTGATTTGTAAATTTTAGTTGTCGCTGACTGGTTTCAGATTTCTTTGCGAAGAAAGCTATAATCAATCTCTAGGCAGGCGCTGACCCAAGAAGGGGGGGGAGCGATTGCCCCCACTCCTCAAGAGCTTTGAGTTCAGTAAAATAATCCCGATTCCGCCTCTTATACTAGGAATGTGTATGCTGCTGGAATCTCCCCCCCTCCCCCCGGCCGACATTTTGTTTTTTCTTGCGTTCGCCCCCCCCCCCCCCCGCCAAGAGCTTCGGATTCAGAAAAATAGATCCGACCCTGCCTTTTACTTTAGAAATGGGAATGTCCTTGCTTTTGCTTGCCATACTGTACTTTTGTGATATCACCCCCTTCCCCCAAAGAGAGAAGCTGGATCCGCCCCTGTCCCCAGGCATGTTTGTTGTATCACAGCTTTAAGAAATAAAGAGGTAATAACTTTACGTTGCTGCTTTGCTGCCAACACGTGTTATTGTAAATACTCGGAACACACACCTAAAAATGAATAATCAGAAGTAAAAGTGTTAATATCAGCAATAATTATGCAAAAACAATAATACTTTAAGATGAGAACAAGGACATACAAGGTGATATTAATACCAAAGTTCCATTTTAATTATTCGAAACAAAATCTGGTGTAGATAATGTTTTGCTAACTTTGCTTTTAAAATACTCGTATATAACATTTTTACAGTTTCATTTTGATATTCCCGTTGTACCTTACCCCTGTATCTAGTCATAATTCCGATAATAACTTATTGGAGACCGTCATCATAGGTTTAGTAACGGTTTATTTTGATTTAAGTTATATATCTCATTATTTTAACTAAAAATATATGAACGCTTAAATCGTTTATTAAAATGGTACCCTTATGAAGATGTTGCCAAACGAGATGGGTTGGAAAATAGCGGCGAGAGGAGAAAGAAGTTATTTGTGTCTCAGTCTTACAACTTCTCGTTCTCGAGTGAAAAATCTCTACCAGTAATGTAGCATTTAGTTTTTTATGAAATTTAAGTACACAAAATAAACAAATGTTTTATTTCTAACATCGAATTTATACTTATGTCGCTGTCCAATTTTACAGGTATCAACAAAAAAATGTTTAAAAAAATGTATCTTTTTAAAGTCATCACTAAAGAAAGAAAAAAGTATTTAGTGTAATTAAAAAAACATGGGGAGCATTGAATAACTTTTTTTGTCGATCTAATGAGTCGCTCACGATTTTATTTTACTCATATGAAACCGTCAAAATGTTGAAACAACGGGATTATTTTGAATCTTTTTGTGCGTAGTTTGTTATATTAAACATCCCCGCGACCTGCAAATTCAAATGATCCTAAACCTTATTTAAGAACACAAACAGATAAGAAATACGCAATTTTCGTTGTGAAATGGTTAAATGAAATCCTGATTATTCGACTATTTTATTTTATAACCCACTAATTTGAAGAAATATAGAAATAATTGCAAGATAAATGTTACTTCTTCTGATCAAATCTATTTTTTCAATTGTTTATTGCATTTGAACGAATTCTAACAATGGCAGAATATTCAAAAATTAATTTTATCCAGCCAAAATCTACACTAATTCTACAATGCTAAAAGAACAGCTATGGTTTAAAAAATATATAAATTAAAATAAGACATACTAATAAATATAAGTACAAATATTTTTTTTTTTAATTTTTACTGATAATTTAATTATTAAATTTAAATGAATTTTTTACCTACATTAACAGCAGTCGATTATTGAAATAATTAAATTTACTTCGCCTAAATGTCAAGAATAATTTCTGTATTACAGTACTATTTACGCCTGGAAACGTTATCGCTTTGCTGTGAGCAATTTTAATGCAATCCAAATTAATACATTGGAGCGTATATGGAATTGCCTATCTAAGACGTGGAAATTAATTTCGTCTCATAAGCTTAATGATGTTGCAAGTCGACTTGCATACCTATGTTTAAGCTGTTTTTTTTTATTTCAACCAGGTTCAACGAGTTTCCGACGATGAACTAGTGACGTCGCATTAAAATTATTTGCACATGTTTTGAAACAATTATAGATATACTTTCAAATAAGTGAACATACACACTTCGCCATTATCGTATTTAGGCGATCGAAAATTGTAACGTCATTTCAAATGTGTTTCAAAAGTGATCCAAACATATATTAAACCGGTATACCCCGCGAAAAAACACCTTTAGTGTATCCGTCAATTTCATAGTCGTAGATGTTTGTTCTGCAGTACGCTATTGTATTTTTTTTACATTTTCGTTTTAGTAAAAACAAAAATGAATCCCGTTCAGGGCTTAATGGCAGAGTCATTCTGTGGTCGGTCATTAAGTTTTTAAAAATAGAACAATCCGTGTCTAGCAAAAAAGGACTTTTACTAGGACGTTTAATCCGGACCTTTATAATAAACATACGTGGCTTTGTGATTGTGAAATTAAAAATTCTCTATTTTGTTTTCCTTGTTTATTATTTGGAGGAGAATCTTCTTTGACAGAAGTAGGTTTTACCGACTTATATCATTAAAAAGCATACGTTGTCGGCAAAACATATGAAAAATGTTTTGAAATATTCACTTTTTGGTACTGTTAATGTAGCTCCTCAATTAAGCAGCGCTTATCGAAGAGATATTAAACTGCACTATATATAAAATTTTTATAAAAAAAACCCACTTCTAAAAGTGCGCTAAAAAGTAAAAATAACTATAAATTTTTATATGAAATTGAAATTTTTTAAATCGGCGCCAAACTAATACTTGACAAAATGTGATTCGCATAAACAGATCAAAAATACTTTATTTGTAATTGCTTTCTTACCATAATTTGTATATATTAATAGTTATTTCATTTAGAAATAATTTGTCGCCTACTTCAAAAATTTTAATTTCATATAAAAACTTGTAGTTATTTTTCACTATTTAGCGCACTTTTAGAAGTCGATTCAACTTTTTTTATAAAAATTTTATTTTTCGATTTTTATTTTTGAATTTATTATGATATCCATAAATTCTTCGAACTAAGTACTAATCGAGATTAGTATACCTCGCAATGACTCCAAGGTGGCAAAAAGTACTCATTTTATCCAAAGTTGTAAATCACCCTAAAATCAATCACTGAAAATTCTTTGATTCTTATAGTTCCCCAAATACCAGTGAAATTGTCTCGAACAAACATTTAGTCTGTCATAGTAAATCCACTATTTTAAATTTCAAATTAATTTTAGATCGGTAATTTAGGCCCCAGAACTTTCCAATATCGATATCTAAAGAACTTGGAACGTAAATTTCTTAGCCCGATATATTTTATACTGCATATTGAGTTTGTGTACGTCCCAAGAACCCCGCAATATCAGTTTTAGGCAAAATCGGAAAACGTAAATTTTTCAGTCCCTCATATTGTATCTTTTCAACCTAATAGTTGTAAAAAATTAACTTCATATTCGTAATACACTACCCCGAAAATCCCATAATACCAAATCGGAAGAAATGCGAATAAGGTAAAATTTTCAACCCACCATATTGAATTTCAAAAATTTCAACATCTTATTCCAATCTAAATCTAAACCCTTCAAAGCTCCCTAGTACCAATTTTGGATGAAATCCAAAAATTTTAAATTTCTAGACCGTCATATTGCATCGGACTTATTAGATTTCTTAAAATAATTTTATATTCGCTATTTATATTCTTAAAAACAATTCAGTCCCATCTTAGAACAAAATCGAAAAATGTAAAATTTTTAGTCCGCTATATTGGATTCGCCATATGGAATCGTGAAAAAATACTTTTAAATTTATAATTTACTCCCTCAAGAATCCCCTATATCAGTTTTGGAGAAAATCGAAAAATGTAAAATTTTTAGGATCCGCCAGATTGAGTTTTTCAAAAAATATTTTAATTTCGTAATTAACACTAACAAAAATCTCCCAATACTGATTTTAGACAAAATCGAGAGATGTAGAATCTTTAATTCGCTATCTTGGATCGGCCATATTTAATTTTTCTTTAAACTCCTCCATGTCAATTTTAAGAAAAATCCGACAAAATTTATTTTTTACCCGCCATATTGGATACGCCATATTGGATTCTTTAAAAATAAATTCAGATTCGTTATGTGCAACCCCGAAAACTCCCCCATACCAATTTTAGAGAAAATCGAACAAAATTGACTTTTTCATCCACCATATTGAGTTTTTAAAAATAATTTTAGATTCGTTATGTGCGACATCGAAAACTCCTCCACACCAATTTTGGAAAAAAAAATTAAATTTTTTTCTCCGCCATATTGAATTTTTTAAAAATAATTTTAGATTCGTTGGGTACAACCCCGAAAATTTCTCCATACCAATTTTGGAGAAAATGCGACAAAATTAATTTTTTTGGCCGCCTTATTGTCAGCGCCATCTTAGATCTTACTGCACAAAAATAGTCGACGAATTGAGAACCTCCTTCTTTTAGAAGTCGGTTAAAAATTGAAACATAATCGATACACTTGAAACATTATAATTAATCGTGTGTGTTTTTATGGAGCTGTTAATCTCGCGTTACGCAGATATGATGAGTCTACGTCTTCCTCTAATCCCTGGGTTTTTCGAGGTTTACTTGATCGGTATTTAAAGGTACGTCAAAAACCATTCAAAATTAAATTTTACAAGCAATGTTTATTATATATCAAGAGGAAATTTCGGGACTTCTTGTACTTAATGACTATCTTTCGCAAAACATCGAGCTAAGTGAGATATTTAGTGAAGTTCTAAAACTTTCAAATATTTTAATTACTTTTCCGAAGACATCGGCTGAAGCAGAACGGCGCTTTTCTACCCTCAATAGATAAAAATGTTTTTACGGAATACTGTGATCCAAGAAAGACTTTCTGCTTGGCAATGTTTTTAAAGAAAGGGATTTTATCGAAAATATACCTGATTTCAATCAGCGAGTTATTGATAAGTTTGCTAATGTCAAAGATCGCAGTGTGGATTTTCTTTATAAATAATTCACACAGTAAGTTATACGACTGCTATATTTTTAAAATTTACTACCTTCTTTATGTTTAGTTATTTAAAATATACTGCCTTGTTTCATACTAACTCAGTTTTTAAATACTTTTTATTTTTCTATCCACCATGGCAGGTTTTATACATATCTATGTTTTTAATTTACTATTGGAATTACAACCCCTACTTTCTTAATGTACCAGCTGCCACTGCTTGAAACAATGCGGGATTTAAATCGTTTTATGATTTTTACGCTGTTTAGTGTTTCTTGAGTACTTTGAGAACTGAATCTCTCTTTAGCAGCACTTTTTGTACTGACATAGATGGATTAACTAATAAGTAAGCATATAAGTACATATTTTTAAAACTGTAACCACTACAATAATGTTTAGGTCGAAAAATCTTCTGACAAATAGAAAAATTTGTTAACCACAAAAATTATTGACTGCAGTTAAAATACTGTCCAACCATTCGTACGTACTGTTTTAATATAATGTAAAAAAAAACACTTACTGATCATAGGCTAATAAATGAAAGTAAATTAAACGAGATATAAGAAGTTATACATCATTATATCATTAACGTAAATATAAGGTAAGGTAAATTAAAATAAACAGTTCATTTTAAATATCCGACTTTGCATGCACTGCAATCAGTTTAAAAATCTTTAATAACTGGAAGTTAGATCTAACAAGTAGATCATAGATTTAGTAACTTGTGAATATAGAAAAAGAAAACAATATTGATTTGGCTCTATGAGTTGAAGATTTTCAAAATCGCCAGTTTCACCAACTGACAACAATGGAGATTTGTAGAGCCCTGATTGATTGAACGAAAATTCAAAATATATGCTTTCTCGGGTTTGATCAGTCGAAAAAAAAGTTCCGAACAATCAAATATGATACATACAAAGTGCTGTAGTACCTATTCTTATATCTGTGAAAATGGTTGTGATGTAAATCATAAAGAGCTTAAGATAATTATACATTTTGAAATTAACTAAATTTGGTAAATAGATAACTAAACGACTTAATTAAGTAACATATTATAGATAGTGTAAAATTAAATAATAAAATGAATAATAATATTTTTTTTGTTGTTACTGTTTAAGGCCTTGTGAAATTCGGAGACCAGTGTTCAAAAATCTCTTGTGGAAAATGAACTATTTATTTCTCTAAATTGTCATTTTTAAAAACCAACTATTTCGGCCACACATGTCGAAAATATTGTTAGTTACGGTATACTCATACTCTACACCTGAACTAACATTAAGAATTTTCACTAAACTAACACTTCCAATACAGAATAAAAAAGCGTTGTTCATACTTCAAAATTTAACAACTAATAAAAATTAAAGATGATCATTCAAAATCGTCTAACCTAAAAGTATAACTCAATTTTTTTGCTTTTTATTTATGGTTGTTTATATAATTTTATTCTAAAGTGTTTTGACTATTTTATGACACATTTTTTTATAAGTTTTATTTGCTTATAATGTTAGTTTTTCTATTTCGGTGTACTTGTTTATTTTTCCTCCAGCGAAAAACATTCGAAAGCGGACACTGAATAAAGTAAAAATTGTTAATGTAAATTCTTAATGTTAGTTAATAATTTTTATAAGTATGAACCCACCATCAAGGTTTATTATGTATCCCAAATTTTAAGGGCTTTGAAGAAAAATACAGCTAGGCCGTTCTTTATTTTTTTAAATTCCAATTCCTAATGAGACACCGGATAGATCGGGTCCACTCAGAAACACGCTTTCACTGGGAGGCCGCTAGGATTCTGTATTAAAATTATAGCTACTTTTATCTCAAAAAAATTTCCTTCAACCATTTTTACAGGCAGTAATAGATTAATTAATTGATCGAAAATAGCAATATAAAATTTATTATACAGGGTGTCAGATAATTTCTCGGAAGCATACAGGGGAGGTCAAAATAACCCTACTTTGCCATAGAAAAAAATTCCTAATATGCCCCTTAACGGAGATACAGAGCCCTAAAGGGGTACCCAGTGATTTACTTTATCGGCTATAAGTTTTGAACCGACTTGTATAATTTAATGAAATTTTAATATTTTATAGAGGATATAACGACTCATTATACCATACGACAGTAGATGTTTTAGATCTTCAGAAAAGTCAGAAAGTTTTGCAGCCACACTCGTTGCACCTAATTTTTGACAGGTGTCATTTACAAAGCTGACAACTAATTTTTTAAATAATTTGGTTATTCCTCTTTAAAAAAGGTACTCAGTTTTCAGCTCTGTAAAATGACACCTGTCAAAATTATGCCCAACGAGTGTGGTTGCAAGTTCGTTCCTGACTTCTCTGATGATCTAGCACATCTACTGTAATATGGTTTAATTCGTTTTTATGGCCTCTATAAATATTAAAATTTCGTTAAATTATGCAAGTCGGTTCAAAATTTAGAGCCGATAATGTAAATTGATGGGTACCCCTTTAGGGCTCTGTATCTCAGTTAAGGGGCACTTTAGGATTTTTTTTTCTATAACAAGGTAGGGTTATTTTAACTTCTCCTGTATATATATTTCCCAAAATATCGTTCTGAAATCGAAAATATACTATTTTCTCTTATTTAAGTAAAAATATAAAATTCTCATCAAGGACGCAGTCAATTTTTACGATGTTTTTCTTTTAAATCTAACTGGTTTTGTACCAGCACTATTGTGTTATAGTAAATATTTCAACATATTTTTAAATTTTATATATCTAGTACTCATATGTGACATTGCGTTTTTTTGACACCTAATATTAAATTATAGAACAAAATACAAATCAACAATTTGACATCTTGAAAAAAATATGATATTTCTAATTTGCTTAAGAAAGTCCAAGGAGAAGTTGAACTATATAAATCCATCTCGACTGGGAAATTACACAATTAGCCCAGCGGGATTAGCATCTGGAAAAAATTTATTGTTAGTAGAAACCTTCAGAATGATAATAATAATTATTAGTATCTTATGTCACATTTTCTTTATTAGGGGATTTTTTTTCACTGTGCAAAAATCTATTGAATATTTTTATTTAAAGTTTTGCACATTTGTTGTTTTTGCTCCTTTAGTTGCAGTATAAAGTTAATGCAATATATTTTTGTATTATTTGTAAATAATTGAAGAAACAGCCATTTTAGCAGGGTTTTTGCAATAACTAACGAACAAATTATCCGATTCGGTTGAGCCTTAGCTCATTCTATAGGTATTTTCAATGCGCACAACTTTTGCTTGAAACTTTGACTGAAAAATAATAGCTTTTCCTAGAATTCGAAAAAACTGTATTTTCACATCTTAATTGTTAAATAAAAAATTTTCCCCAAAAAAGAAAATGAGACATAAGATACTATATAATTACTATTATCATTCTGAAGGTTTCTACGTAATCAGAAGTCTACTAACAACAAATTTCAAAATCACCCCGCCGGCCTAAATGCAGCTGGTAAAATTATTGTTAATAGGGACGAACAATTAGATATTAGGAAATATATTATATCGCAATTATTTGAAGATGACAAACCAGAACAACATCCGGAATTTAAGAGCTTGGAAAATATGAAGTAAAAGAGGTAATATCGCAACTTAACGAAAGTGAAGCACCTGGACCACATAATATTCAAACGCCGCCAAATATTCTAACGAGTTCCTCACCATTAGTCAAATGGGTTATCTTCTTAAACTGTTTCTAAAAATAATTAATACATCAAAGAACACATACATCAGCTGAAAAACGTATAGGTCGTACAGAATTCGATTTGCATAATGCGATTGACACAGGAAAAGCCTCCTCTTTTGGTGTTCAAATTCTATTTAAAAGATGCGAATATGTCATTTGTCATAATTATATCTGTTTCATCGATCAATAAAAGGTATTAAATAATGTACAAATTAGCAAACAAACTAAGGAAGCTTGATTGGAAAAAATGGGTATATTTAAGAGTCATCATTAATTTTTATTAGAATGAAACCTTCAGGGAGAGGACTCTGAAGAAATCGCAACAAAACGCGGTGTTTGATAGGGGTGTGTATTGTTACCGTTATTATTCAATATATATTTAGAACGAGTCTTTCCAAAAGTAAGGGGAACCTTTGGTATTGGTATTAAGCTAAACGGACTGACGACACTGTTGTGCTTACAAATATTCTCGAAAATGTCCACATATAATGTTCAAAGTATCGAAAGTCAGTCGAAACTATTGACCTCTTTTTAAAGTAAAGAAAGTAAAATACACGATAATATCTAAATCCTACAATTATTCCAAACAACTCGTAATGAACAATCAATTAGAAAAAGTGCAAGCATATGCATACTTAGAACTTAGCGATAGAAGGGACCAATTAGTCACAATAAGTGTAGTATAAAAACTAAAAACTGCATTTTAAGAATCTCTAAGTTATTCAGATGTTGTTATTTGCCTTTGCAGACAACGAGATACTATATCTTGATACAGTCATCTTCTAAGAAATTTAATGCCTAGATGAATTGTGGATGTATTTTATAAATATCATGGACAAATCATGTCACCAACCATACTATGGTACTAGAAAAAATAGGCAGGAAAAGAGAGTTCTAATAATAGTAAAGACGCGCAAACTTGAATTTCTAGGATCCATTATGGAAAAGGGTGTAGGATGTGACTATTCCAACTGTTTATCCCAGGTAGGAAAAAAAACATTATGGTAAAAAATCTACAAACATGGTTCAATACTACAATAATGGGTCTCTTCGGACCTGGTGTACGAACTCCTTTAATGATCGCTATGGTGTGAAAGTGTATAATTTTTAAAAGAATTTCCTATCCTATTTCGGCAAATTTCAACGCACATAGTCTCTGAGATAAAAGCTGATTATTATGGACATTTTTGCGGACTTTCTCCATTTTCAATCCCTTTTAACCACCTTTTTTATATAAAACGACATTAAATAAAATTGCAATGTACGTTCAAATGGAGACTGCCATCTCTCCTACAGTGACAGTATTTTTAAAATCGTTTGGGAAGTTTCGAGTACTTCGAACAAAGTTTGTTAATAACTTGCCGACGTTAAGCTATTTTAGATTAAGTCTGGCAATGTTGCAGCCTGTTTCAAAATCCTCGACACAGCCGATTCCTTTACCACTACGTTTCACCAGCCTGAAAGTTCACCTAATAGATGGCGCAAAAACAATTTGTTTTCTATTGGAAACTACGTAAACCGTGGGAAATATTTCTAATACATTTGTGGAACAGGTTTTTGATGATTTGTTCGAGATGGCGCCAGGTAACCTTCAAGGATATAAATTTATTGTTATAGACGGTAGATGGTCTTGCGTGGAGCAAAAATATTTTATCGTAATTATAATAGAAAACAATAATCTTGACAATCTAAAATTTATATATATATATATATATATATATATATATATATATATATATATATATATATATATATATATATATATATACTGTTCCGGATAGCCGGTATTTAAACACAACGAGCTCTCAAACTAAACTGTCCCCGAAAGTCTATCTGGACCCTTTAGATACCCTTTTAGTCGATACCTGCTATTACTTTTCGCATAAATTTTTCTGTTCATTTTATCCAGAAGATGGAACAAAAATAATTTTTTCTTTAAGAGGGAGATTAACAGAGGTTTCATATGAAAACTAAACTCTGAAGCATTCTAAAAATGTTCTTAGATTTAGAATGATATATGTAGGAAAATAATCCATTCCCTCTTATCTCCGAAAATTAGTGTGCCGAAAAATTTTTAAAACATTTTTCTTCTGAAAACCAGCATAGTTCGAATATTTTTATGTCGTGCGTAATAGTACGGAACCCTCGCCGCACGGGTAACGCTGATGCCTGACCGGTTTTTAATAGAAGAGTAAGTAGGTAATAAGTATTTATTTATAGGTATTTAAAAAAACAAGCATATTACTTTAGAATAATTATTAATGCAGTGTGCGGCAAAAATTAGTTATTTTATATTGTGAAACCTATAACACGTGTTTAACAACATTATTTGAAAGTTAAAAATTATCTGAGCTGATAAAGTTCGAGCATTTTGAATTTGTCTACTTATATATCTGTTACAGTACCTAATCTCCAAGTAGTTCAATACGGAATAGTTCGGTTTAACCAATACTAATAAAAAGAATTAAAAGAATTTGAAACGATGGTAATGTAATGGTATTGCGAAGGTCGGCGACCGTGTTCTTTCAGTAGCACGACCTTTTTATCCCTAGAATAATTTTTTTACAGAAACTTGGCAACATCGCTCCAGTCTTAAGCACTCCGTTCCATTTATACTAGAGCAGGTCAGACCAAAAAGCCGATTAATTGCAACGTAAATTTTTTAGATCAGGCAACATCGCATGCACCAGCGATCCGTTCAACAGCTGAGCGAACGGGGAATCGAGGGGAGCCAGACGTCTTGTGCGCAGGAATGTGCGGCGCCTTAGGCGTTCTGTCGAATTCCTGTGGCCCCCTCGTCGTGCCCCCGCTCAACGGCCGCCGCGCCGCCGTTCATTCATTCACTACATACGACCTCCTACCACGATACCTACGTGATAGTGGTGCGGCATTGCCATATATTGTCTTAAGTAATACACTTGGATAATTTTCCTTCTTTTAGGTTTAATACTTGATTATAATACTCTTATTGTCTTTTCTTGTAATTTTGCTTTAATCACATTTTCATTTTTTTTATCGATTGCTTTGTCTTTTAAAACGGAAGTTAATTTAATGTAAATAGTCATTTTTCTTATAATTTGGCGACTTCGCCAGATTGTCAAGCACTCTACGTAATTTAAAATGTTTCATTGACTTTGGAAATTTAAAAAAATCATTAAACCTAATTTTTAATTTAATCTTTGTTTGTATAGACGGTCTGGCTAGCATGAAAGCCTTTTTTAAATTTGGCCATATCTGATCATTTTTCGCTTGTTAGGCCCAACTGAGATATGTAAGTCACTCTCTTCGTGTTGTCTTCCCGTTACATCTGTGGACGTCCTCTGTTTCTTTTTGTGGTCTATGGTTTCTGTTTGTGAATCACAAAGGAAAAGATCAGAATATTTTTCCATGTAAACTTTACGTCTATCTCTAGGTCAATGGAAAATATATGCCTACAAGATTGCATTGCAAAAGAAGGAAATATGACGGACGGACATTAAACTGTAAGAATTTCCTGTGATTATAAGACCCTAACTACTGCAAAATATGGGCGGATGATTTGCGATACTTTACTCAATGAACGGTCTAAAAATGCTGTTTCTGAAGTTTTAGAATTCTCATGACAAACAATCTTCGTTTTTGATTGTTATCATTGGTAGAATGTCAAGTGAAATAAAAATAGCTTTTTTGCGCTAAATTGGTCGCCCGGCTTTACCGATTATTAGTAGTTTTCCGAACCGTAACGTTAATTTAACTGTTTTTATCATCCATTGCCGTGTAAAAAAGCTTTCAAATTCCATTCAGAAATATGTAGTTGCCGAAAATAGTACTAACATAATAGCGGACTTAAAACCTAAAATAGAAGGTGTGTGTACTATTACTTTGTTAAGGAAAGGAATGTGCATCCGTCCAAAATCTTCACAAATCAGTAGCGTAGGAAGGGTTCAGTAAAAATAATTTTATTCTTATTTAATTTGATTTAGTTGTTAAAATTGTTGCATGTTCTAAGAAGGTGTCTATGGGGGTCGCTTAAATAAATTTCCAAAGGAGGAAGTTAAAGAGAAATAACTGAAAAATTTGTTGGTTAGTGAATCGTTTCCTTATTATTTTAGATAGAAGTGATATTTTGATGCAGTTTTTTCCGCGATAAATATATGCAAGGTGGGTAACATCTGATAAAGAATAAGGAGGAGGTGTTAAAAAGAAGGTACTGCAAAAATATTACTACTGTAGATGTAGTGTACGGTACACCATAAAATGTCCTATGCTGTGTGGGGAAGTTTTGCAAAAGAGAAAAATACGATGGATCTAAATTTTTGAGATACTGACATATGAAAAAAAATTCTTTAGTTTGCTTCTTGGTACTTGAAAGTGTTTTTTTAAATAGTATCACCAAAAAAAACTAAAATAAATTAAGCACGCCACTGTTTAAATCCATTTAAGTTACAAAACATCATACATTTTTAAGATCATTGCTTTTAAATTTTACTAACTATTAACAAGGTAGAAAAAGTGTGGGAACATTGTTTGCGGGAATTCTATTGGTTTTTAGAAATTTATAAAAACGAAAAATTTTACTCATAAAGGACATTTCCCTTCGTGGTAAAACTTTTAAAATCCCTATGGCAGAAGAGGAAAAAATTCGTTTTCCTATGGTAGCGTTGGAAGGTTTAGACTAATTACCCACTAACTTTTTTTTAACCTAAACCCGGAAAAGTGAAAATAGAGCTCAGATCACACGGCGATTGTTTCGTCGCTCAATTATGTCTTTGATTTTTTCTTTCCCAAATTGGCTTGACACGTATTCAGTGCTAGGCTTGGTTTGTAAATAATTTCAATGCAGAGAGGGACATTTTGGAGAGAAGGATGCAGTGGTGGCGTATTTTCTAAGAATTTTTTTTGTAACAATTAATTATCAATGTTATAAAATTATGAAACTCACTATTAATTTATTAAAAATCGTCAACGTTCCTTGCTGGGAATCCTCGTAATTAATCGACCATTTACAGTCTTGGTTAAGTCATTTCTGTGTGATCAGACATGACTTTCTAATTGGTTACTGGTCTGCTAGAAAAACAAATACGAAAAATAGAATATGATCTATCATAGAACTCCAACATTAGTTCATATGGAACATACGTCACAGCTCTTTGCGCCCATCCAGCGTACCAGTACCAGAATTATTTTTTCACGTTCACATAAGATCTCCCCGTTTTTATATGAACCTCTTTTTTTGGTTTCACACGACGTCATCAAACTAAAATTGAAAATATCTCTTCGAGTACCCATTGAAACTTGTTTTTTCGAATAAAATTTTAAATTCTTGATGAATAGTTAACTCAAGGTTTTTCCTAGATAAGAGAGTATTTTTTATAATTACATTTTTTGCAACTTATTTAGAAAATTATATTTTTTAGTTTTATACTTTTTCGTAATATATAACATTCTCCAATATTGATAGTTTTTAATTATAGTAATTATTATTTAAAAAACCACGTCACAAATTAGGCAAAAACTAAAATTAGAGACGTAAATTTTGACTACACCTGTTTGTTGTGACTCATGAGATATGTATTTTATTATTTATTTAAAACATTATATTAAACAGTAAATAAAACACAATTTATACTTTATAACAAATAAATAATATCTTTGTCGTGCCGCAAAGGAATAAATTTGTTTTAAAATAGAAGTTTTTTTGATTAAATCAATATTCAACCAAATTTAAATTTCAAAAACGTCCTCCATTTAAATATGACTAACATTTCCTAAAACCTAAAAAGTTTACTTTTTATCCAGAGTGAGTTATGGGTACGGGTTGATTCTTCGTTAACAAAGTTGTTGGTTGGCCTACGTTTATTTTTTTCTTTTTGAGGCGTCTCTTTTTTTACATTGTCTCAACGAAATTTCTTCTTTTTATTTTTACTTCTTTAAAACGCTCTTTGCTCATTCGTTTAAATTAATTTATTTTAAAGATTAATTAGATATAGAAAAAATGAAGTTAATTATTTCTTTGAAACAACTAAACAAACTTTTCTTTAAAAAGTAAAAATTATGCTAGAAATTGTTTTATATTGTAATTAATTTAATAAGTGTAGATTTATTTATTTATTTTTTACTTTTCTGAAGTTGATGCAAGAATTAAAAATTATTGAAAATGCCTGTAAACTACACAGAGACACTCTTAACTAAGGCAAAAAAATGGTCCACAGATCGAAAGTTTACAATAATAATATGGATATGAAGTAAGTTAAAACTACTTATTGACAGAATTAATTTTAAAATAAACCCTTCAGCTACTACTACGCTGACTTCAAAAAATAGTGCCAAGTAAATAGGTAGGTATATTTACAATTATTAAATTGATTACAATTTAAAAGGATTTTAAATTTATTTTTCATTTTTTAGAGATTTTTTTAATAAATTATTTATTTAAAATTGTATTAAATTGTTTTTTAATTGAATAAATTCTTAATTAGTTTCTCTCGAATAAGTCTAAATTGGTTACTCAGGATAGGATGATGAATTAGTTGAAATATATTTTTAAAAATTTGCGGATTATGTGCTGATTGAAACCATATCATAAATGGATGTCATTTCATTAATTAATTTTGTATCGACACCATCAAATTCTAAGTAAGTTTAAGTGAACAAAATTTAGGGGGGCCCTATAGTAATTAAAACGGAACTTTTTTTATTTTGATGAGTAGTATCTACCCAACAAGTTACACCCTGTATATTTAAATCAATTAAAAGTTCGCTTTATTTTTAATAAAATATCTACATTTCTATCAATATTAAAATTAATCGCATCAAACGAAAGCGTTTCCAAGAAATAAAAAGCTAAAAATTATTCATAAGATGTTTGTCATTGATGTGTATTTATACTTTCAAATTTTTTTGGTTGATAATTTCGATAATTTATAAATCGAAGCCAGGCTGTCTAGCAGGATGTGCACAAGAAATAACCGACCTGAATTCCGACCTCGCCATCTTTTAAAGAGCTCGCGAGAGTTGGACTTTTACGTGCTGATAGAGAAAGAGAGAAATTTTTGAAGAGACTTGTAAACGAAGCTTAAATAACTGATATGTATTAATTTTTGGCACGATCTCTAACCTAGAAATAAAATACACATACATCATTTAAAAAAAAATTAACCGACTTCAAAAAATTGCAGTTTAAAATAAATTAATAAATGTTTCGTACTGCTATTGATTTAATTATTGTTTACTGTTAATTTATTTAATTTTTATACACGATCTTTTGCTAAAATTGCGCCACCGGTGTTATAGTGCTGATATTCCTTTGTTGTAATACTTCGCGTCTAAGGCTGTAAAATAGTCCTGCGTCGCTGCTATCAAGCAGCTTATGAGGTTTGTGAACAGATTGAAGTCCGAAGGGGATCAGTTGGGAGAATTTGTTGCATTCGATCATTTCAAACTTTAGTTCATAAATTTTGATACCATGGCAGCCTTCTGGTAAAATTATCTTGATTAAAGAGGTTTTTCTGCTTCGTTAAACTCGGTTTTTCTCTTTTGTTTCAACTGGTCTAGAAAGGGAACATAACCTTTGGCGTAAATTGTCCCGTGATAATCTAGTATTAAGATTTCTTTAATGTCTAAAAGAATGGTGATTTTCCCTGGCCTATTCACTGGTTCGATTACTGTTTGTGTGTATAGTGGCGTTTATTGGTAGATCAAGGGTTAAAATAATAAATCACATTATTAAATCGGTTGGATTGGACTTATAGAAAGCCAAAAACTGTTCGTTTACAAATTGTGTTGTATTTAGTTTTTAGTCCAAAGTCAGCAAACACGGCACCCACCTTGGTGACCATTTTCGTATCCGTAAAAAATAGATGGGATGATAATCTAAGCTACTTCTCATAAACTTCAGTCAACCGATATTTATAATGTTTTTGGGGATTTTTTGACGACTTTTTCGGTTGACCTTTCAGAACGTTCAGCACCTCCAACTACATTAAAGTCCTCAATACACGTTTTTACGGTTGTAAATGAAGAATGTAATGTCTAAATTATAGATTGTGAGTGGGTCGTTAAGGTTTTTCTTCTCCCTCTAGAGCAGTTTCACCTATAGGATTACCCTAATCTAATATAGGCTTGAAATGTTTAGACTTTTCACGAATTCTCTTTTTTTTTTGTGGCGGGAGAGGTAAGCGCTTTATTTCGTCAGGCGTTTAGGTGACACCTTTCAGAAATTTAAGTATTTTGCAGAACAGTCCATGACACTCTCCTGCATAGCAATTGTTTTGGCTGCTAATCGCAGAAACCACAAATCGCTTTCTCAGCATTTCTCAATTTTTTTTTTTTGGATCAGAGGGCAGTATTATGTGAAAAGATTCGTTTTTATTCGAATAATTGAATAGTTTACATAATTTTTATATTATATGCATTTTTTCGCTTGTTTGAGGTCAAGCGTATTATTTCACTTTAATTTTATCCGATTTTGTTCCCAACTCTGTAGCTCCTCTTTTATGTGGCTTTTTTGTAATCCACCGAAAGGTTCTGGGCCAAGAAGAGAAGTTTTTACACTTTCTTATGCGAGACTGTCTGCTTCCTCATTTCGTTCGATACTCTTATGCACTCGCATCCACATCGAGGTTATCATATTATTCCGTACTACTTGCTTTCGTGCTTACCTACAAGCCGAAGTAACTTGTAAGTGTTTGATTAGAGCTATTAACGGCGCTGCTTAACATTTGACACTATGTATATTGTTATGATTTTATCTCTTAAAAATCGCTCACTGGGTCCTCAGAATAAAACACAACACTTTTCATTAACGAAAATCCAATACTATATTAACTACTTAATACTTTTATCACAACTAAAATGTAATTACTACTTTTCAATATCTGTTAAACTAATCGAACGTTGCTTCCAGAACTCTCATCCAATGTTCTGTAAATGATTTTCTCCGTGCGTTCCCTTATTCTGGTTGTTTGTTCGGCAATGCTTCTGATTGGTTCGCTGTCACGGTTCTGGAACAGAATAAATTCTTCGGTGCCAAGCTTTAGAATGTTAAGCTTGTTGTCCATTACCAGTATAAACTCATATTCTATGTCAGCAACTAACGCCAAATGTTTTAATTTAGCCTTGAGGCACCACTTACATTTCTTCAATCACATCAGTTGCTTCTCCAGTTACAGTTCTTAACGTTAATTTTCGGGACAATGGTAAGATTTTAAATTTATTAACAAGGCTTGACTTTATCAGAGATACTGCAGCACCAGTGTCAATAGTTATGGTGATAGGAGTAGCATTGATTTTTCCTTTAGGTTAAAACATTGCACCTGATCATTGCCTTCAAGTTGGTCATTTCTCATCTTAGCTAAAATCCAGTCTGAATCAACGTCTGCAGTGCTTTCATAGTCTTCTTGACAAAGTATATGCGTTATTATGCAGCCTTCCTGGTCTATATTTGATGTTAAAATTGTATTGTTGTAGTTTTTCCTGATTCTTTTCTATGTGGTCTCTGAATGGTGAATTAGACCTTAATTGTACACGACAGTCCCAGTTATTCCTCATCTGTAGCACTTTGTATGCATTCTTAATTCTACCCCACAGTCCCTTCTCATGTGTCCAGTTCGTCTACATCTGTAGCTCTTCATCTGGTCTCTTAATTCCACCTGACAGTTCTTTCTTATGTGTCCAATTCGTCCACATGTGTAGCACTCGATCTGGTTTCTACTATAAGGTGAAGTATCATATATTCCACGTTGAATTTTAGAATTGGACTGTTGTAGTTTTTCCTGGTTCTCTTCTATGGGATCTCTGGATGGAGAACTAGATCTTAATTCCACCTGACAGTCCCATTTGTTGTGTCCAGTTCGCCCACATCTGAATCACTTTATATGCTTTTTTAATTCTATCCGACAGTCCCTTTTTGTGTGTCCAGTTCATCTACATCTGTAGCACTTGATCTGGTTTCTGTCATAACGTGGAATATCATCCCTTGTATTCAGTTCTTCCTGGTTTCTTCTATAACGTGATGTATCACCCCTCGTATCTAGTTTTTTAAGAATTTCAGATAACATTGTCTCCATTGTCTGGTTTGTTAAGTCCTTGTTTTTCTCTATAGTAACAGTTCTTATTATTGGCCTTGACACATTATAAGCTCCCTCTATTTCCAAAGCCCTGTCCAACGCTTCACTACAATAACTAAACTTGCTTATATAGAACATATGCTGTATTTCCTGATGTCTGACTCCATCAGTAAAATACTGGATCGTAAGTTCTTTTCGGAATTCTTCCGTAGTTCCTGAGTAAGCTAGATACACAAGGCATCGAACATCAGTTTCATATCCTTGCAAATGTTCTTCATTTCTCTGGCTGTGACTGATATAACTGGCACCGATGCTGATCTCCAAATATCCTTTCTAGCACAGCACTAAGGATTTCATAGTCTTTTTGTTGAGTTAAAGGAATTGTTTGCAATAACTATAGTGCTGGTCCACGAAGTACAGTTACTTACGCAGTAGCCATCTCTTCGTAATTCCAGATATTTGCACTTGTTGTTTGTCTTTAAGGCGACGTTCTTTTTCTTTTTCACGAGATTCTTCTTGTTTTTCTTTCAGACAATATTGTCCTTCTTTTAGGCGACGATCTTCTTCGTCCTGTTTTTCTCGTTGGCGGTGCGCTTCCTCTTCCTGTTTTTCTTTTTGGCGATGCGCTTCTTCTTCCTGTTTTTCTTTCTGGCTCCGCGCTTCTTCCTGTTTTTCTTTTTGGGGCCACACTTCTTCCTATTTTTCTGTTTGGCGCCGTTCTTCTTCTTGTTTGTCTTTAAGGCGACGTTGTTCTATACGTTCCGTAAAATCAGCCAATGTTTTTTTTATTTGCTCCCTTTCGATTGTTACTGTCTAGTATTGACCATATAAACTTCTAGAATATTCTTGAAAACACGTTCTTAAACTTCTTTCTTGATAATAAATCCGATGGTGAAGTCAGTTTGTTGCCATCTCTTCTAGTTTCCAAATAGAATGTTCTAGAATTTTGTCGAAAATTCGGTTCTAGGCCTCTTTCTTAATGAAAAATTCGACGATGAAGTCCGTTTTTACGCTATCTCTTTTAGTTTTCAAATAGTATGTTCTAGAACTTTGTCGAAAAATCAATTCTTGGCTTCTTCCTTAGTGACAATTCCGATGGTAAAGTCCGTTTTTCGTATAAAATGTTCTAGAACTTTGTCGAAAATTCAGTTATAGGCTTTTTTCTTGATGACATATCCGATTGTTGAGTCCGTCTTTGGGTGTCAAAATAGAACGTTCAAAAATTAGTCTTATCTTCTTACTTGAAAACAAATTCAACAGTGAAATCTGTTTTCGTCTATATCTTCTAATTTCCAATAGAATTTTCTGGAAGCCCGGTCATAATCCTTACTTCTGACCCCAATTTTTACGTTTTTGTCTCTTTAAAAATCGCTCACTGGGTCCGCAGAATAAAACACCATACTTTTCACTAATGAAAATCCAATACTTTATTAACTCCTTAACATGTTTATCACAACTGAACTCTAATTACTACTTCTTAATATCTTCACTATTCAAATAAAACTTACAACTATCCCTATTTATATACCTATAGATCCTCCTAGAAATAACAAGAAATATACCAGCATAAAATTTGAGAACTATCTATAAATACGACTCATCGATATAATATTTCTTACGGCATATTATAACGAAGATGACTCTTCACATCGGAATATTTGTATACGAGGGCGTATCAAAAAGTTTCTTCTAGTCCTCCGTAACAATATTTTGGCTTTCTTGGTGTTTTTATTCGGTCACTGGTTTATATAGCGTTTTAATTCTGTTCAATTTCTTTTTACATCAGTTAAGAGTGTCTTTGTTTAAGTTGCAGGTATTTTCTATCAATTTTACTTTGATAGAATCTTCTCTAAGAATAATATTACACGATTACGTGAAAGGTATTTTAAAAAATTTGAAATGAGCAACAATTTCCTTGATATAAGGGGAAAAAGCGATGATTTTCAAAGAGGCACAAAAAGGAAATAAAGTTCCTCGATCAACAGTTTTCTTTCGCTGTTGGAATAAACCTATCTTAAAATTATTTTTGTGGATCAACCTCGGAAACTAACATAAACCATACTGAAAAGCCAAAATCTTGCTCCTACCAAGTTATACATATTGTTGAACTAATTCACAACTCAATTATAAATCAGTATGATGGGTCTGTCATATTCTTAACGTAGTTAGGTCGATAAAAAGCATTGATAATAATGGGGGGCTACATTAAAATTCTTCCTGGCTAGAATATTTTCAAAACAACGCATTCTACTTTGAATTTCACCCTGTGTCTTGAAAAGAAGTTTTCCTGTTTGGTTTGTGACATTTTTAGTGCTCATTATTTTTTTTTTGGTAACATTAATAGGTAACGAGAAATTCAATAAAAGTATCGATTTTGAGATGCTCGGTATAATCGCAGAGCGGACAGAAATTTTGAAAAATTGGTTGCAGAGATAATAAATCTATTCCATATTTTGTGGTTTCGGCGAAATTTATGTTGAATATAATTAATCTTCAGTATGCTCTTCTTCATTTAATTAATAAATTCGAGTGAACTGGTAGTGTTTGTAATGTTAAATATTCAAGACGTCGAAAATGTAAATGGACTGATGAATATATTGATGCTGGGAATCAAAGTACGAATGCTAGTTCTAATCAACCAGTTACACATTGCTCTCAAGGACGTATGATACTACATGTAAACACTGGCATTTAAATCATGTAAAATTCAGTTGGTTTAATAATTTAAACCAAGCAGACATTTTGCAGATTGTATTGTAGAACAATCGATCCGTCAGCTCATCAAAAATTACTTCATATACGAGCAAAACTATTACATTTGAAATGATTTTGATCCAACGCAGTCACTGATGCACCATTGCATAAACAAAAATTGTTTTTAGTCTGGAAGCTTCATTGAATTTTAGTTTTGCGGGAATGAGAGTGACGTTGCTTTTGCAGTGAATGAAGAATATTACTGAAACATGATTGCTGATTATTGATGGCATGAATTCAATGACATTGATCTGGATAATAAGTGATTTCAACATGACTGTACAGCATTCATCTCGTGAAAAGATCAATTTATTAAGAAAAAAATATGGGGAATTTGTAATCTGACGAAATTTCGTTAGTACGTTACCGCAAAGATCTCGCAATATAAGTTGAATACATTTTTTTCTGGGATTATGTTAAATCTTTAGTTTATGCAATAAATTGCAAAAAACTAAAATTGAATTATTTCAAACGATAATTATACTTCTACCTTAGTTTGCCTAAAATGTATATTGCGCTATATATATGTTTACTTATTTGGTACTTAGTATTGACCATAATATTATATATTTTCCATATTTTTACTAACATTGTTTCCTACAAATCTGCTGTGTATAGTAATTTCATTAATTTTCTGACTAAACGCGATAATCGGTCTCACTCTTCTAATTCCTTACGCCGTTACATTCTTTTACTGCATGCGATTTTGCCACTAGTAACGAGCATTATGTTTTAAACGTCTAAAATATAAATTCCAAATATTGTAGATTGCGTTATAAATCTTATTTTTTTACAAGCCTTTATATAGTTTCACATATTTGTTTAGATCAAGTTTAACTCACCTTCAATGGTATTGAAATATTATAATATGTACATAATTTGCATGACAATACATTTTGACATTTTTATTAAAATAAATTAAGATATCAGACGAATCTTATCGTTTATGGTTCGATTAGGCTTTAGATCGAAATCTGGGTGTTTTTCAATTTTCTGAGAGTAATATATGATGTATTCAGGTTGGTGGACGAATTTTAGTGTTTATAGTTCCATTAGAATTAAAATCGATGACTGGGGGTTTTCAAAGACACTGTTTATGAATTTTTAGTTCGAATTTTCTTAATCTAAATGTCGGACAATTTTTGTTGGATCCACCCAGCCAGAATGTGTTTTATAAATATGCTGAGAGCTGAATGACCACAGAATGATTAAATACAAATTTTTAAATCTGTTAGTCACACATCAATGCAAACTTGATTTAATTGGACTTTACTTAGGAGTGTTTTTTCAACTAATAACTACGTTTTTGTAAAGATGGCCTTTAGAACAGCCGCACTTATGCTGATCTAAGAACATAATTCCTTACGTTTGACTTCTATTGAAAATGTAATTTTTTTCTTTTTAGTACATTTTAGTAAAAGCTTGTTTTATTTTCTTTTACTTATATTTATTCTATCATCGATTTATTCATGGCATTTGTAAATTCTTTGTTAAAGAATCTATAAAAATCCCAAAATTTATTTCTTCGACACTCTGTATAAAGAATTTAAGAAAATCGACGTCTGCAAGGTCGGTATTCAGGTCGCCCGTTAATGGTGCAAATCCTGCTAGACTGCTGGGCACCCGAGTGAAAAAGAGACAGCCTGCTAAGTATATTAAAAAGAGACAGCAGCAATTAAAAATTCTTTTTATGACGACTCATGCATACCAGTTTGATTTTGCCCCAGGGAGGCAACAATGTTGCCAACTGCTGATTGGAAGCGGATGGTTTATTGCTGTCATAAAATAATTAAAATAAAAATAAAATAAGAATAGCAGTAATAATATTTATTTACAATTATTACAAGCTGCGAAAGAGTGCATTATAAAGAACAACTTTATCTTTTTTGAATGGACGTTCTAGACTATATATGTATCTAATTTATATATTTACCCCCTAATTCACTAACATGGTTTAACTCTCAAGCCGTCCAAGTCGACAGTAGAGAATTTAAACTAACAAGAGCAACAATACTAAGATGTCAAAGAGTCATCAAGTTTTGAACCTTAAAAATACAAGAATAAAAACAATTGGAATAGGTAAAAATGGAGAATTTTATTTATATTCGAACCACAACTATTTATATTACTTATTTCAAGACTCTATCGCTTAGTTTGTATCCTTAATATCCGTATATAAATATTTATTTGTTGACATACACAGTTCATTCAAAACGTTCCGGAACTAATTTTTTTACGAATGAAAGCAAGAGTTTAGAAAAAAGATTTTATTTAGTTTGCAACATAATCCTCTCCTTGTTCTATACAAATTTTGCTGCGCTCGGATAGCCGCTGGAACGACCTGGAAAACTCCTCTTCTGGAATAGCTTTCAGAGCCCTGGTCATATTCCTGTGAAACGCCCCAACGTCTTCAAAGTGTTCTCCCTTCATCATTATTTTCAATTTAGGGAATAACATAAGTTTGCGAGAGCCAGATTTGGCGAGTAAGGCGGGTGGAATGGGCTGTCGCATTTCGTACAATATAAACCACAAACTGTTTGGACCGGGGGCACAAATTCGTTATAGAAAATCCCTAGAAAATTGAAAAACGAAATAAGCATCGTTTTGATTTTAGACTTTGTCGTTGGAACTTTGGTGGGCTGCCCGTCGCCTTTGCCTCGCCACTCAACAGTTTGGGGTTTGGTCGATAAATCGTATTGAAAACACCATGATTCGTCGCCGATTACAATTTTATTTAAAAAATTTCCATGCGTGTTAGTTTTGGAATGAAAATCTATATGCATTTATTTTGCTTTGGTTGGCAGCAAGCACTAGATCGCATGAAAATAAATTTGTATTAATTAAAATTACATTTTATTTATAGTTCGATGGTTATGTACATGCTATATTATTTTTTATATCAGTATTTTGATATCCTAAAAAATCTTAACTGACAAGGGAGAACCTTCACGAGTGCAAGAATTCCGTAAATAAACTCTACAATTTCCCAACGGCCAACCCCTTAATCATGGATACTGATTTTGATATCTTGTACCCATTTTAAATAATTTGAAAATCATGTCCTTTACTTGTTTTTGGACATATCTGTACATGTGGTTTGGAATAAAAAATTGGTTTGCTGGAGTGAGTATACCATTTATTTATTTTTTTTTTTCGGTGAGCGTTTGAAAATAAATTGTCATTAATTAAAGTTAGTTTTGTCTTTAAAAATTCAGTAATATGCTATATAATGACGTTTTTTTCCTTAAACAAGTTAATGAGAACCTATAAGATATTTTATTTTGTGTATTTCTTTTCGATCCTCTTAAAAGCTCTCATATGACAGGGAAAACCTTCAGTTATAAATTACAAAAATTCCCAGCGGTCACCTCTTAATCTGCTGATACCATCGAACAAACATTATTAACTTGAAAATGACACCTTGTTATAGTTTTCAGTTGTATCTATACTCGTACATCTATTTTTGAATGAAAACGCTTTGTGCAAGGGCATACCATTTATTCTAAACACTAAGTCGTTTAAAAATAACTTGTCATTATGTAAAATTAAGTGTTATCTATGAAAATTAACAACATAAATTACACTTACTTTTATTTTATTGGATATCCATTTTTTTGATTCTTTAAAAAGGTCTTAGTTGACGAGGAGGAATCTCGACGAGTATTGTAATTTATACGTTTTTCAGCGGTCTTCCTCCTAATTGCAACTACTGATAACTACTGATACTGATCGGGTATCTAATTTGAAACAATGCTTGTTTTCTGCAACAGCGCAAGATTACTTGAGGCTTCCAGTTGTTGGAAAGTCATCTCTTAAGCATCTTGAATCATCCATACCTCTCTGCAATTTGTTTAAAATATATTTTGTTTTGACGCAAGATCGTTGATTTAATTTTTACGATTAAAACAAATACCGTCTGATCAAAAATACCCGGATTCTTCAACAAAGTGAAAATGGTTCAATTATTCATCGATATTCATTTTATTTCCTTCAAAGTAATCTCAATTCCAAACAATATACATATTCCAAAGCTTCCTCCAATCTTGAACACACCCTTCATAGGTTGATTTTGGAATCACCTTCAGCTCCTTCTGTGAATTCTCCTTTATCGCCTTAATCGCCTCAAAACGCTTTCCGCGAAGTGGTAATTTGAGTCGTGGAAATAGGAAAAAGTCACAAGGAGTCATGTTGGGTGTTTGTGGAACGGTATAAACGTCGCATACAAGATGGGATGTGTGAGTCGGTGCGTCGTGTAGTGGTGAAGAAACCACGAGTTTTTTCTCACAACTCTGACCTTTTGCGACGAACATTTTTCCCTCAAACGCTTTAATGCATTCACGTAATACTCCTTATTTTACTCTCTGGCCTGGCGGAAGAAATTCGGAGTGAACCACACGACGGCAATAAAAAAAAAGGTCAACAAAGCCTGATTTTGGATCGACTCTTTCGTGTTTTTTTGGTTTTGGCTCGTCTGAGAAGCGCCATTCCGATGATTGTTGGTTAGTTTCAATGTCATATTTATAGACTCATATCTCTTTACTGGTAATGATGTCGTCGATAATATTTTGGCTCAAAGAAAGCATTTCTTTAGCGACATCAATCCGATGCTGTTTCTGCAACAATTCAGCACTCTCGGCACAAGCCGCACTTCAACTCGTTTCATGCCCAAAACATCATGCCTAACGCTCTGCACCGATCTAAAGGAGACACCAAGATCGGCTGCTACCTCCATGATGCTCACACGACGATCTGTGAGGAGAATTTTCTTAACTTCCCGTAGGCTACCGTCAACATTTTCAATGCTTCCGTAGGTGATATTTTGTTAGAAACACAAAATTTCAGACAAACTCTTTGCTGAACTAAATTCGACATTGCGAAATTCGGAGAACACAACAAACACTGACTTGTTTACAAAACCATCACGCACAAACTCCCGACAGATCGCGCTCACACAGATATTAAAGCACCAGATGACAGATGTACCAACACAGAAAAAATTTTTTGATAATATCTCAAGCGCTGTTTGTTTGAATGGAAAATTCCGGGTACTTTTTGATCAGAAGATATGTGTTGAGTTATTATTGCGATACTTAGAACAATGCAAAAACTACAATTATAAATTTTAACACTGATATTGCATATCAAACGAGTGTAATTGCTATGTTAACGCTAAATTTGACCGCCAGACAGACTGAAATTTTAGAAATAAAACTCTACTACTAACCACAATTTTCTGAATGAAAATCCAAGTTTACGAATTTAATTACCTACTTCTAAATTTTCAAAAAATATAATTGTAATAAAAAAATCTTTTACCAAAGTTTAACTATTAATTTACGCTTTAAAACATTTTTAATTACCTAAAAAGGTTTTGATTAGCTCTTAGATAAATTTGGATGCTTAATAAATTTAACGCTATAAACAAGAATAAGTCTTAGTCTCCCGATGTAACTATTCCACTTTTGCAATGAAAAAAGGATTGGCGGTTATAATTTCGTCTTTGCTATAATCAAAAATCACCTTTAACACCTTAAAAACAATCAAAGATTTCTTTTTTAATTCATAGGAAATATTTACCTTAAATATGGCAACATTGAAAATATCTCTGATATCATCTGAATGCGGGGTGGCCTCGGTATTTTAAAACAGTCAATATTGGGCCTCCTATCACCAATCATTAATTAAAATTAAAAATTCCGTTTCAGACAGCCTTGGTGGCCCCCAAATTTCATATTATTAGGTTATGGGAATCAAAATAAGTACTCGATAGGAATACAAAGTTGATTACGTCATCTTAATTCCTTACGCTAGGTTAAAAAGAACCTTCCATATTTATTCACAATTTGATATCCCAAAAAAAAATTAAAATTTTTCTGTTTCTGATTCAAAAATGAGTTGTTGTGCTAAAGTTAACGATTTTAATTAATGTTCTGTTTTTTTTTAAGTTATCCTCAATTTTATATTGGTATTTGGACACAATTTTTGACGCTAGTTAATAATTACAAACACAGGCTTACAAAAATGGGATCATAATTGTTGTTGGACAGCTGGGAAATCATTTCCGCAGTAATTTGCTGCGTAGAATCCGAATCCGAGGTCAGAATTGGCCCATCACGTTAGGATTTTGAGATATTTGAGGTTATATACTCGATAAATGGGTTTTTGGCGTAGACATAATATAAAGATACTAGCCGCGGATCCTATAGAAGAAAGTTGGCTCGCGCTTAGAAAGATGCACAGCGTTTTCGATGAGTAGTACCTCTCTTTCTAAAGCGGAACCAAGCACGTCATTGGATAGCTCTGTTACCTGACCAAAATTAGAAAGAGAGATATTACTCCGCGAAAACGCTCTATCTCTTTGTAGGTGTGAGCCAACTTTCTTCTCTACGATCCGCAGTCTATATTAAGTACTATTTATTACTCTTATGTCTATGGTTCTTGACTACTTTTGAGGTTATGTGCAGAATACACAAAATGTTAATATATTTTTTTGTAATTGTATCATTTAATATTACCCTTGCCCTTCAAAATAAGCTATTGAGTCCACGATTTTTTCTCGCAAAGTTACTTTCATTTTAAGTAGAGCTTAGTAGGTTTTTAGAGACCATTATGGTTTTCTTTGTAAATTTTGATCCGCCATTTTAAGTCTAGCTCCTTAAAAATAAAAATTTCTATTTTCGTAATTAGCGATTTCAAAAACCCTTAAGTGAATTTTTTTAGATACCAATATCATTTATTTTGAATTCGCCATCTTGAACATGAAAATTTCAATTTTCTGACTTCCAACTCCCAAGTACTAATTTTCGAGAGACAGGTATATAACAGAAAAATGTATGCATCAAAGGGTTAATGTAAATGCTCATGACGTTGTTGGGATATATTTCATAATTTAAAATGGCCGTAGCTTTGTAAGAATAATTATAACTGAGCGTTCAGTAGTTTACTTTGAAGAGTAAAAGTAATATTAAATGATGGAATTAAAAAAAAAAGACTAACAAAATTTTGAACATCCTGTTCGGGGTAAAATTTGTCATGGATCTCTTAGGTTTTAATCTCCAGGTGATTTTGTAAATCTTGATTTTTTAGGCTCATCTCGTATGTCTTTTATGCGTTAATTTATCAAAAAATAAAAACCGACTTTTATAAAGTTTTTACGTTGAGTTCAGTGGCACAGTTTAATTTTTGAGATATTAACCAAACTTTTGATTTTTTAAATAGGACACCCTGTATATTATTTTAGATTCTGATTAGGTATAATTTAGACTTTTTAAAAATATATATATTATTTTATTTTGAAAGACAAGGTCAGAATTGGATATTGTCATAATTTACTTTATTTGTAACAGTAGGTCATGGCCAATTTACAAGAAACCAATGCAAAATTTTGACAATAATAATTATTCCAAAGATTAGACACTTTAAAAGTTAATTTTAATGGTTTTCTATATTTTCAATTGTATTCACTTAAAAATTATAACATTTTTTACTTTAAACAACATTGTTATTATAAAACCAGAATATTGCACTCTTCTCTTTCTACCAATCCGAGTTTCTTGAGGTGTCCCTTCAGGTGGCAATGCCCCATCAAGACCCCTGTCAGAACGCTGAGCTGGTTTTTACTCAGGCTTATGCATTCTTTGAATCTCTTCTGGTCGTAGTTCCCCAGAAATATCTTCGCCTGCCTCAATCCTTGCAGCTCCGTCCAATAATTGGATCTCCTGCTTTCTTTTTCTATCTTTAGTTCTTCCAGCATTATGCTGATTCCACACAAAGCTCTGGCCCCAGAAAGGGTATCTCAGCCACTTTTCTCGCGAACTTGTCTACTATTTTATTCCCCTCTATCCCGGTATATCCCGGTACCCACACAGGATATTTAGAGTCTCTACTGTAAGTATGTATTTTTTATTATTTTGTTAAAAAAAAATAAGAGAAACGTGTTCTTGAAAATTGCTACTAAGTTTTTCATTTCATTGTCATTTTTGTGTTCAGCGCCCCAAAATTAACAAAAAAACGCACTTTTCATACAAGATACAACAAATAAACTAGAATTTGTTGCGTAGTATAGTTAAAGTAAAAGTTGTGACACGAAGATTTAAACTGGGTAATCGACGTAAGTAATTTATAGAAGTTTAATTTTTTGACTTCTGTTTTACTATCCTATATTAGTTTTTATCGGATCTTTTATAATGTAAAATGTAAATCTTTAAGTATTTATTAAAAAATCTATGAAGGGCGCATTTAAGATTTAAACATAAAAAGTTACGGCAGTTTTCTGACATTAATTTAATTCTTTGTTATGCCTACTTGTAACCTTCAAAAATAGTTTTTTTAGTACATTTTTAGAAGTTATAACATTTTGAAAATAAACTGGGGAAAATTTCAAGTTGATTCGGTGTAAACTGACGAAGTTATAAGTCAGAGAATTATACCTTCCTCCTACTTGTTGCAAGTAGGTAGGGTCAACTGGAAATTGGCATCCTTTGTATCTAAAGTGGGATATGAGTTATATCAAGAATTGGCAAGAATATGCAACTGAAGCCTTCGAAGCCAAGGAATTTAAAGAACGTTCAACGTGCACATGTTTTTTTTATTACGAATCAGATGATTTTTTCACAGTTATTTAATTAATGTTTGTACAATGAAGACGCTCGGGAATTCTAAATTTACCTCGTTCGAAAAAGCAGCGTCTACGAAAATTTTCCAAAAAAAAAGTTACCGGATTCATTAAAGGAAAGCTAGTCATAAAGTTCCTGAAGAGTGGTAATCATTTTAAAATATGAGTTACATCCTGTGTAGTATAAGTGAATCCACGATTGTCAAATTAATTGCAATTGATAATATTTTGTTTAACTTTTTACTCTTTGGTTGAAATTTTTGAATCGAGGTAAAGTGAAATGGACGACTGATCAAAAAAAATATATATATAAAGTAAACAACCAATTTGTTTTCGTATCTTAAGCTTTTAATCGAATAATGAATAACTCCTGTTACAATACGCTAAAATCCGATTAAAGAGATCTCACCCTTATGTTATGCGAAAAAAAGTTCGGTAATCAACAAATTTTTTCTTTTTTTTTTTAGTTTTTGACCCTCTGGTAAAAAACCTATCTTGGAATTATTTTTATGCATATTTTTCCAGTTTGTTCAGTTTTCTACCCGCTTGTAATAAACTTACCTTGGAAATATTTTTACGGGTCTACTCCTGAGAAAATTTGAATAAAATATTTCGTTCCTCTCATAAAATATTTTAAAAAATAATTGAATACATACGAGACGTTTCATCTCAACCGAATCACCTGCTTACTCAAAATTTGGGTTGATGAATTTTTATAATCGAAATGTCAAAATGTTTGTCTGGACAAGAGCTTTCAAAAAATGGTGGTGTTTTGAAAAATTCAATATGGCGGATAAAATATGGCGGCTATAAGCAGACATCTCACGTTAAATTTAGTGAAAATGTTGAATGAAATTGCTGTAATCCTTAAAATATACTTTCTAATTAGGTTTAAAACAATTTCGAGGATTACTGATGCTACACCAATATTAGATATTACCAAAAACAAAAATTGCGGATCCAATATGGTGCCTTCGAGACCCCATAAACCAATCTACGGCTGAGTTATGAATGGGTTTTTAGGGGTTTTTCTGAAATAATCGGTATGGGGTTTAAAGTGTCTCTGATTTAAAGTATATTGTTTAAATGCTAAAATTCCAAATGGCGGATCAAAGAGACCGGACGAACAAATTAAAATCACATAAATCTGAGCAAAAATTTGTACCAAGGGATTTTTGAGGTCCTTGATTTCAAATTGAGGTTGAATTTGATAAATTCATAATGGCGGATCCAAGATGGCGAACAAAAAATTAAAATTACATGAATCTGAGCAAAAGTTTGTACCAAGGGGTTTTTGGGGTCGCTGATTTCGCGAATATGCAAAATTTAAAATGGCGGATCCAAGGTAGCGGACGAAAAAATTTAAATCGCACAAATCTGAGCAAGAACTTGTAGCAAGGGTTTTTTGAATTCGCTGATTTCAAACTGATGTCGGATTTAAAAAATTCAAAGTGGCCAATCTAAGATGGATTCTAAAAATTATGTAGTTGTGAATTTTAATATAAATTGTACCCTTGGTACAAATTTTTGGTCAGATTTATGCAGTTTTAATTTTTTTCGTCCGCCATTTTGGCATTCAAATAATATATTTTAAATCAGAGGCACTTTAAACCCCCATACCGAGCATTTCACCAAAAACCCCAAAAACCCGTTTATTACTCAGCTGTAAGATAGGTTTATGGGGTGTTGTATGTATATATCCACCACATTGGATCCTCCATTTTAAACGTAATTAGAAGGTATACTTTAAGGATTACAGTAATTTCATTAAGCTTTTTTTCAAATTTAACGAGGGATGCCAGCTTATAGTCGTCATATTTTATCCGCTATGTTGAATTTTCCGAAACGCCTCCGTTTTATGAAAATTCTTATCCAGACAAACATTTTGATACCTCGATCATAAAAATCCCTAAATCCAAATTTTGCGTATGCAGGTGTTCCACAAAACGTCCCATATATACGTCCAATTGATAATATCATTTTCTTCTGAAATCGAATGATAACATTAAGAGAAATATCTTATAACATCAGTTTCTCTTACGCGATTATATTATATTTCTATCTGATTGCACTTCAAAAATTGGTCGTTGATTATCTAATTATGTTAAAAAAAACAATTACTAAACTAGCCATAGTTAAATAACATAATCTTACTCCGTTATGTAAAAAACTTAAGCAATACTTAATTGCGAAACGGTTTCGAGTCGTTTACCTCCTCCGATTATATTAAAAACAAACTTTTTATTTTTAAAATTCAGACGCTTATTTTAGATCATCCCAGATATTTTCGTGTAAAATTGGAAAGACGAATATTATGATGTCTGCAAGAATACATGCCAGATCTAAAAATAGCCCGAGTGAAACGTACAATTAAACAGTTGAGATATAAAAATAAATTAACGAGCTCTAAAAGCCTTAAAATAGAACAATTTACCATGATTAATGAGCTCAGTTTTATTGCATAAAGTATGTCATTACAATTACTGAGGAATTTTGCAATTTATCGTGGGTTCTGGTCGTCGTCGTCGTCACAATATTAGTGAAAGAAAACTATCTGATGTTTGTAGGGTAAATCGAGGATTTTATTAACATCCTAAAATAATGCAGACCTTAGCTCACAATAATTTTCTTTTTAAATTGTTTCATTATCAACTCCATAAAGTTTTAATATTCACGTAATAATTGTAATAGTCAAAATTCCACGTGTTGCCACTTATAGGGCGTGGTTACTTGCATACATTATTTTTAAAAACAGTCTTTCAAAACATCCATTGAAAAATCTGGTAGCAAATTATGGAAGCATCGTTTGCATAGTTTTCATTTTGGGAATGTAGGCGTGCTGTCGTGTTCGAGCAGCATGGATCTTGCATAAGTGTATCAACGTTAACACATTTATTCTCCTCTCAGAACAGTTTTGAGAACATTTTTCAAATCGACAATATTTATACTGATTTGTTGAGAGGATTCAACATAATAAGATTATGAATTATTGTAGCCAAACTTACGACTTGATAATCTCGTACTAGAATGGATACGTACTGGAAGATTTCAAATGGTGGGAATTAACAGTTGTATTTCTTGGCAGATTATTGTTCGATCAAGAGTCGTATAGGAATCGCATTGAAAATCACTGCAATATAGTAAATTTGTAAATCGTTCTGTAACTATTTCTCACATTCGTTGATCATTTGAAAATTTTTAAACCAATAAAATCCTAAGAGGATGGCGCTTGAATTGACTTGATCTTATTAAAATATAAGTTATTGCATCATTTTGTAGGTCTCGTTAACATATTTATTATCACTGCAACATTAATAATACTACTCTATTCAGAATAAATGAAATTAGAGAAAAAAAAAACAATCGTTTCATATGTAAGCCATATTAACTTAGTTAAACGAAATTAATATAAAAACCTCGGAATTATATCTAGAAATTGTAAAAACTTTTCCTCTGAAATCTATAAGTTGCTGATGTTCGCTTCTGAAATTTAGTCTGGAATACACCAGTGTATTTTTGTCCCCCAGTTTTCCTATTACTGGACAGATATACAAGCGTATCATTTACAAGCTATTTTTACGATCTATTTTGTCCTTTGGTGTTCCGACCTGGATCACCACAGGCAGAACTACATTTAAACAACTGGAGAGGTTCCAAAGCAAGGTGCTTCTCATGATTTGTGAGGCCCTATACTTTGTAAGAAATGCCATAATACACAGGGACCGAAACTATGACACCTTTGATACTTTCATTAGAAATTCAATAGAAAAATACTTGGAAAGAGCATTACATTCCACAAACGCCCTCATCCAAACATCGTACAATCTTACATCCACACCACGGCAACATTACCGCTTCGTCGGAGACTGGATACTTGACCATGAACTTGGGGCACTTTCTTTTAAATTAACTGGCTTAAAAGCAAAATTTCCAATCTTATCATTTAAAGTCTTAAAAAGTCCATCAGTACAACAAGCGAGTCTATGGGCTTACGCGACTCAAGATATACAAAGAAGATCCCATGTCAGGCAACAATTTTTCTGATATTTCACTCTACATAATGAGCTTCTTCAAATTTATGGTATATTTATCTTGATGTCCGTAATGTAACTCTGTCAGCAGTTCTTCAGTACTGCTGCTATATCATTCGCAAACCTCAAGTAACTAAAGTGCAAACCTCAATACATAAGCCCTCTCTGTACCAGTTTAATGCTCGAAACGCGTCCTGTAATGCTAAAGTCAATAGCTTTGGGGAATGATAAATTTACTTATTTCCTTACCACTTTTCTGAAGTCGAAAATAAGTTAAACACCACTCAAAAGCTACAAAAACAAAACTGTAATTAATTTCAAAATAACTTCTTCCACCACTGGGGAACGACTTAAAACATGCTAAATAAATAAAGCATTTTTTAAAATAGTTAGAAGAGTTATTATTTAATAGCCAAAATTCTGGCATTTACAAAAAAGAAACATTAAAAACTGCATTTGGTTTGACTTGGTAATAATTAAAACACTTAAACATTACGCAATATATATTTTATTTTTAATGTAATTATGAATGAACATAGAATTGTGCAATTTCCGTTAACAAGAAAAAATAATTGTATAACGAATCACAAGTACATAAAACAATTTATAGTAAATATTAATATTTTACCGTCGACCTTGGCAAAATTCAATTAACTCGAGACCAAGAACTAAAATAAACAGAAACAAAAATGTCCTTATGTAATTTTCTTAGAAATTAAAAGAAAATAGTTAAGTGACAGGAAGTTAGATCATGAGAAAAATATTTACATTTAAATAAAAATATACTTCGTTCAAGCCTAATTTTTAAGAACAAGTGTAATTTAACTTTTGTACTGCTAAATCTAAAGTAATAAATTCAAAATCATGGAATATTCTCATATACAAATATCAGAGACCCATAAATCAACTGTACATAGACTATGTTACCCGCATAAACATTTTCAGACAATAAATGTAGAATACTGAAGACAGTAATACTCTACTATCGCAATTATGCTAGTAGCGAGATAATATCTATCTTCTTTCTTTTTCTACCAATATAAACTAAGATTTACTGCTAAAATATACATATAAATATACATATCCATGTATATTACTAAATAAATGCGTGTTGGTTAAAATTTTTGCATTAAACCCAGTCAGCAGTAACACAAATCCCTGTCTATTATTTTCCATAATGGTCTTAATGTCACAGCAACCAACCTAAACTAATTATAGATATTCACTAAACATCCTAACACTTGGAAAAATATAACAAAACCAAGCTCACAACCAAGATTACAATGTCATATAATATTCACAAATAAACAAACAAAATTTCTTCTTATGTGATCATGAATCACAATGTACTAAATATGATTAACTATTTTTTCAGTAAATAAGTCTCTTATTGTCCGACTTCTAAAAGAAGGAGTTTCTATATTTGACCGTTGTTTGTACTATTTACCTAGCTCTTTAACATTGGAAAAATATATAATAGACCTTCAACCGTCCATAAGGTGAAATAGACTCATTTTTTTTGTCTGCCCTTTATAAATCTAAAAGATCTAAGTGAGTTCATGAAAAAAGTCCATGGGGTCAACGCTGCCAGCCCCTTCGAAAATTTGAAAAATTAATTATCATTTACAAAAAAAATCTGTTTTTTCCTGGCAGACGGTTTGTTAATAACCAAATCTGTTTTTCCGGCGGAAAATTATCAGAAAATCTCAACCAAGTTTGCACAATAAGAATCTACATAAAAATAAGACTCACTTATTCCTCTTATCATGTTCATATCTACATTGGCAGACAAGTACAACGGGTAGCAAATTTATAAATAGAGAAAAAAGTTGTTGGAAAAAAGTGAAAATTTCCCTGATTTATATTTGTCTGTCGTTTTCTATTTCGATTAAAAGTATCATAAAATGTTCATACCTACATTGGCAGATAAGTAAAGCGCTTCGCAAATGAATCAGCAGTCGCGGATGATCCCTCATATACCAGATATACGTGTGTAATATAACGTCTTAAAATTTCCCTGATTTTTTTTCTCTACCATTTTGTATTTCGGTTAAAGGTATCATAATATGTTCATACCTACATTGGCAGACAAGTGCAGCACGTCGCAAATTTATAAATAAATAAAAAAGTTGTTAAAAAAAAATTACCTGATTAATTTTTGTCTACCATTTTGTATTTCGATTAAAGGTATCATAAAATATTTATACATACAATGGCAGACAAGTAAAGTGCTTCGTAAACGAATCAACAGTCGCAGATGATCTCTCATATCACAGATACATGTGTGTAATACAACTATTGAAAATTTCTCTGATTTATTTTTGTCTGTCATTTTGTATTTCGATTAAAGATATGTTCATACCTACATTGGCAGACAAGTAAAGCGCTTCACAAATGAATCAACAGTTGCAGATGATATCTCATATACCAAATACCCGTATATAATAACGTCTGAAAAATTTTAGGTTGTATAATTAGTATTGTAGTATACGCATAGTACAGAAATTTCCTTTTTCTACCACAATTTTCCCAACTTCCAATTTGTTCGCCAAATTCATAGCCCTCATAAATTAGTATTATCTTCAAGTAGCCACATCGGCAGACAAATTGTGATCGTGGAAACTTGATCGAGATTTCCTCATAATTTTTCACCGGAAAAAAAGATCTGGTCATGGATAAATCCTCTGCCATTTTTTTTTTAATTTTTACTATATCTTGCATATTGTTCATTCGCAGACAAAAATAAAAACCCCTACGGTTTCACCCCGTCGACCATTGCAACTTGTCTGCCATTTTTTTCCGTGAATTCAATTTAGGTGACTACCCTTTCACTTCAATGGCCTACAATTTGAGGTCAGGAAAAACAGATTTTTTTTTGGATATGAAAATCGATTTTAAAAATGTTCGCAGAGGCTGTCAGGGTTGACCTCATGGACTTTGTACACGAGCTCACTGAGATATTTTAGCCCTTCAAAGCGCTGACAAAAAAAAAATTAGTCCCATTTCACCTTATGGACAGCTAACGGTCTATACGTTTTTGTCCCTGCACGAGACAAATATTTTTAAAACTAATAAATCAAATGTGAACATGAATAATTTACGTAATAAAATTTTTATAAAAAAATTGAACCGACTTCTAAAAAAACGCTAAGAAGCGAGAAATGAATTTTTTTATGAAACTGAAATTTTTGAAGTCTGCGCCAAATTAATGCTCTATTTATAGTTGCTTTTTTGCTGTAGCTTGTATGTATGTCATGTTGATGTTATTTGTTTTATTGGACAATAATTTGACGCCAGTTCAAAAATCAATTTAATATGAAAAGTTATATTGTTATTTTTCGCTTTTGAACGCTTTTTTAGAAATCGTAAGTAAAGTAAAATTTTTATTCCCCAATATTTGATATATTAAATTAAAAAAAAACTTCAGATTCGGAACCTGCAATTCTGAAAACCCCCTAATACTAATTTTGAAAAAATGGGAATTACATACAATTTTCAACTCATTATATTGGATTTACTATATTAAATATAAAAAAATAGTTTTAAATTTTTAATCTAAGCATAATCTACACCCTCGCAAACCCCCAATATCAATTTTTAGATCGACATGTTGGACTTGCCTTATGAAACCAGACAAAGTTAGTTTTTTGTCCGTCATATTATCAGCGCCACATTGGAGTTTACTGAAACAATTTCGGTCAAAATAATATGGGACCATCCCAGCAACGTCCTGAACATAATGCAGAAAGTTTCATTGAAATCAGTGCCACCGTTACCGAGTAATCGATATACATACATAAAGTGATGGAATTTGTTTAAAAATTATTGCTATTTATCAATAAAACTAAATAACAAATTAACTAAACAACTTACTTGTGATGAAAACCACACTTGTTCAATAAAAAATTAGCGTAAAAGATTCAAAATCATAATATATAGCTGCCAATTACCACCACAAAAAAATGTTTACTGGCGAAATGGGCAAGCCCATTTATTTTCAAACTATCCACTCGGGGTATAATTAATAAATAATTTTAAAAAATCTCTTGTAATAAATAGCCTTTAAAAAGATAAAAACGTATAAAATAACCTGAGATAGTTAATTATTTGTCAATCTGGTCATCACTTCTGTAATAGGTTCTAAATATCTCCATGAAGATATTTACAGGGCTATTTTCTTCAAAGAAGTGCTAGTCCTCAGTATAGCGGTGTCGGAAAAATTTATATATAGGGCAATACTGGAATTTCCTAAAGTAATTATTTAATTATTTGCTCTTCTTGAAGAAAATTCTAAATAATGCAGAAAATACCAGAATAACATCCAAGTATCTATAATAAGAAATTCTCAGTATAGCTGAAGCGTTAAGATTGATTTAGACCGTATCCTACATACATTTATGATTAGGCTTGTTAAAATTTGGACTTTAATTCTACATGCATTATTACCCCAGGAAACGGAGTGTTAAAAAAACTCAAATACTATCTGTGATCTGATTGCAGAAATGGGTAGGGAAAGGTAGTAGAAATGACGTCTCATTTCGTGTCTCAACAAATTTTGGTTGGAACATTGTTTTTTTTTAACAAATAGGTCGAAAAATAATTTTTACCCGGTATTTTGGATTTTACAAAAAATCTAAGGGATTTAGAGAAAAATGATTAAGAGATGAATTATACGTCTTGAAAATATCTTCAAAATGAGTTTTGTTTTTCCAAATCGGTCTGTAAACAAAAAAGTTATTCAAATTAAACATTAAAAATGGCTTATTTTTCAATTGTTAATAACTTTCTTAATATTTATTGAATTGTTTTCAACTTTTACCAGAGTGTGAGTTTTAAAGTGCTTAAAAAGTGTGCGGAGACAATCAGCACTGACAGAACTCTGTAGCAGTTTCCTAGACGATGGTACAGCCAATAAATAGTCACTTTTTGCCTTTTTCTAATAAACAATTGCAATTTTACAAAAACTATTGGACCGACAGCGCCCAACTTCCGCATATTTCTTTTTAAAACTCACATTCTGGTAAAAATTGAAAACAATTCAATAAATATTAACAAATGAAAAATAAGCCATTTTTAATGTTTAATTTGCAATGACTTTTTTGTTTACAGACCAATTTGGACAAGCAAAAACTCATTTTGAAAATATTTTCAAGACGTACAATTCGTCTCTGGACCATTTTTCCCTAAATTCATTAATTTTCCGTAAAATCCAAAAAACCGGGGAAAAATCATTTTTCGACCTATTTGTTAAAAAAGAAAACAATGTTCCAACCAAAATTTGTTGAGACATCCATTTTTGCAATCAGATCGCAGACAGTATTTGAGTCATTTTTACCTCCCAAAAATCGCTTCGTTTCCTGGCCTATATAGTTAGTATTTAACGAACGTGAACTTGTGGTTTTGTTTTAATCCGTTCATTGGTTTAATTTCTTGTGGAAACTGGCAGACGTTTTGCCAAAATCTTATTTATCATCTTCTGTATCCAGTATTAAAACCAAACTTACAGTAGTTTGCATGCTGCATGGCTTAATACGAGATTGTAGGATATCTATTGATTGGCGTTGGAGCCGTTGGTGGTGTCAGTTTGCAATTAAGCATTTGTGTCATGATAGTAGTCTCTCTTGAGTAGGATTTTCCAGGTGGGAGTGTTTATGTTTCAAACTTGTTCTAGTTTAGCCAATTTATGTCGTACAGGTGTTGGATCTTGTACACTCTCTGATTTCTTAGGTCGATTATGGCCGTGGAGTTTTTTAAGCGGCTTCTTTTGATGGCATAATTATTTAATAATGATTAGAAATAGTGATCAAAAAAATTACAGTGAAAGTTTGATAATTGAATTTTACTCGTAGGCAAACTTTCGTGTTATTGAAAATTGAATAATTTTGAAAACTTCACTGACCTTCATGTTGATTTCATAATATTATAATATACAACTATCCTACAGGTTCATCATTTAAGTAATGTTTAAATCTCTTGAAAAATTGACGTAAATTTCACATTAAACACTATTATAACAATTAGTAATGAGTAGAGGGGTCATTATCTTCCATCTAAAAATTAATATTTTATAAGGTAAACTTATTCGATGCATTAAATCATATTAATTACAAAAGTAACACGCTTGCGTGTGGCGCCTGTCTACATGATTAAATTGCTGTCTCTTGTTTTTGTTTAAGAGCTTTAGTGTTCCATGTGCTATTTTACTTTCAGTTTTGATATAGTCATATATTTTATTTATATTGGAGATTATAGATGAATGTAATTTAAGCCAAATTATGTTTAAATCATTCCTTTTCTTAAAAGGCTGTGTATGATCAAAATTTACTCTATATAATCTTGCGACTGACAAAGAAGAGTATAGAGATCAAATTTGAGTAAGTTAGATCATTCCTTTTCTTAAAAGGCTGTGTCTGATCAAAATTTACTCTACATAATCTTGCGACTGACAAAGAAGAGTATAGAGATCAAATTTGAGTAAGTTAGATAACATGCAATAAAATATTTAGACTTTTTCGGTTTTCATTGTTTCTTTATTATCTTCTTCTGTCTTATGTTTCTTTCTTAACCTGTTTCGGTCCTTTTTTAAACCTAAATCTCTCTTATATTCTTCTAACGTATTTTGGGTGAATGCGCCAGGCAAGACAGTGGGTATGTTTAAATATAAATTTTATTCCTCCTCTAAGAAGTATAGATCGTGTGGGGTTCCTCCATATGAAAGTGCTGGATTTATTTTTGTACTTCTATGGCGTCACCTGTAGTTTTATAACGTTAAATTTTAAAAACGTGAAAAAATTCATAGTAAATACTTTCAATGAAAATTGATACCATTAAGTTACGTTTATTAATTTATCAAATGCCAAAACAAAATATTTAAAATTTAATATGACTTGTTTCAATATGCTTTCTGACAAAAAGTTAGTCATTTGTATTAAAACTTGGCGGGCACATATTTTAAATTAACTTAAAAACCGAAGTGCAATGAAATTGTAGAGAAAACTAACAACGCTAATAACTGCCAGTATTTTTTCATATACTAATGTTCTAAATTAAAAATTTTTATAGCTTAACAAAAGAAGGTTTAAACCGATATAAGTTCAGCAAATGCTGAACATTTAGCAGCCAGATTCGCTAAGAAAGTTTAAGACTTTGCTGCCATGAAAAATAAAATTACTAGTCAGCCAGTTTTGTTTTTCCTATGATATTGTCATAATTTTTATTACATATGTCATCAATAAAGGCTTATATAGGAATATTAAGGATAAAAACCTAGCAATAAAGCTTTGAAATATGTAAGAGAAGTAGTTGTATTCGGAAAAAAAAATTTTTTTCCATTTTTGCTGGTTCATTAATAAAAGAAAATGATTTTTATGCTTGTATTTGTAAAGTTTAAAACTTGCTTGACTTATTGTTAATCTTGTCAGTTTAAACACTCTTCTGTTAATTTAGAATAGTTTTAAGGTTAGACCGTGTTAGGGAATTTCGGGGGTATCGACTGAAGAAAAAAAAACGGTATTTTTTATTATCCAATCGGCAAAATGGGAGATTTTCCAGTTTTAGATGCGTAGAATTCCTCTTATTTATATCACGTCTTTCTTTTTATTTTTCTACATTAAAGTGCTTTTAAATTCGCGAGAATACTTTGTTTATATTTAACAGTGGTGGAATTTACAAAAAATGGGCAAAAAATCTAAAATATCTTATACAGCTGAAAATTTGCATATGGACTAAAAATTGCATTTAGAAAAACCTATTTTTAATAACGATTTTCGATATTTTGAGATATAATCCCAATTTTGAAGTTTTTTTTGTAAAAAAAAAATAAAATTTGACAGATAACGCCAATCACGTGACTACTATTCTTTGGTTAATTTTCATCTCGATCAAAGCAGAATTTGATGCCAAAGTAAAATTTCGAATAAAGCTATTAATAAAAGAAATGCCATATGATATGGACTTTACTGTATTAATATTTTAAGAATTGTCAGATTTATTATGACATATTAGGTCTTAAATAGACGGTAACCTCATGATACCTAAATTACCTCATTTATATATCCATCTTTTTGAAAAATGGGTTATTCACATATAAATTATATTTGACGATCTGCATCTATGGCTCCGCCCACGAAATTATGCAAGTTGGACATGCATTTATGAACACTGCGGAAAATGTTATAGGAATTATCATCGGTTAATTATAGGTTTAGTATGTTAATTTATCATGGATTAACAGAATTTTAAAAAGGGATTAAAATTTCGCACATTTCTGATGTAGTGTCGTCAAGGTTTTTGATATTTTATTGTACTTATTTTATGCGTAAGTCTATAAGAAAATATGGGTCCCAACATAACTTGCTTAACATAAAATATTTTAAAATCCTTCGCAATCAAAAATAAAAACGAGCTTATTGCTTTATTATATATATTTTTTTCACTTTTTATCTTCTTTACAGACCGTCAGCCCTGTATTGAATGTAAGCTTTCTCTAAACTTTCTCTCTCTATTTTTCGCTTGTTGGGCCCAATTGAAACCAGCTATTTATTATATGTCATGTCCTCTTCCTATCGCATCTGGGGGCATCTTTATTTCTTCTGCTAATCCATGGGCTTTATTTTTAAATTAAGTTGTTCCACCTTCTATTCGTTATTTATTTCCCTGTTACATCTTGCACTTTGGTGATGTTTCGTATGGGTTTATTTGGCTCTGTTTGTGTACCATATGTCAACACTGGGAAGTTGTAACTATTAAATATCCTAGTTTTTAAGTATTATGAAATAGAATTTGCTTTTCAGCGTATTCCTAAGGTTAGTCTTCCACTGAATTCGAATTTATGCGAACTGCGAATTCTTACGAACTGTTGCCAATAATCTCAGTCCCGACAATTACGGTGAAGATCGTTCATTGAAATAATGATGTTCGTAGTAAAATATCATGACTGGAATGAAATCTTTGTAGGACAAGCAGAACAAATAATATCATTTAATCGTAAAACTTTTTATCGTCATTAACAGATGAGAATATAAATGGAAAAACTCGCTAAAAATACTTCTTTTGCTTAATATTAGATTAATCCAGTATTGGCAGTAATGTTATCTGTTAGCGGTCTTCTGATCCAATAGGGATTATCTGAAAAACGTAGCAGGTAACATTCATGATACAGAATTGTCTGATCAAAGCCAATGCGATTGGCTGAGGCTGTGTGCGCAGTCAAACATGTGATTTCTGATGAAAAATTTTTCAGAATTCGCACATTCGCTGTTCGCATGACCTTGGATCCAGTGCACCGCTAGCCTCATTCTTCCGAACGTTGCACATACTTGTATTTGAACAATCTAAGCGGTCAAAATTATTTTTATACTCAAATAGATTTTAAACTACGAAATAAAATAAAACAAACGTATTTATTTGTATAAATTATACTAGAAGACACACAAGTCACAAAATTACATATTGAAAATGACAAATCAGGAGCATTTTCTTCTTCGCTATCTGATGAGTTCATAATTGTATTCGGCGCCGCAGACACGAGAATTTTAATAGTTTCCGGAAAAAAGAATCCAATTTCCTTGATTTTACACACCTCAACAGAAGATCTGAACTTAAAAGTCACCAATTGAGTACATCTTGGTTACAGTTTTCTCTTGAAAGTTTCTTAGCAAAATGTAGTCGGTATGAGCGAAAATGTTTGTTTCGTGCCTCTGCTGCCTCTTCGGAAAACTAGCCAACTGGTAATCAAGCGTGTTTAATTATAACTGCACCGTAAATTAAAATTTTGTGCATCGTAGACGTCATAGGATGCCAAGGATACAATTCCACATAAAAACAAGCTGTCGCAGATGCATATTTTTCCGGAACGATTATATGTCCGCTTGAAATTATTTCTAGGATAACTTTCAGTCTGTGTATAAGGTCGTAGCTGATACCCGTTATTTGGGATCGTCAAAAAATCTCCTGATTATGTTGCCGTCGTTGGTGTTGCCAAAGTTAGCCTTTGGGATATCAACTAGTAAACCTATTTTATTGCGGGCCCGGGTCTGAATTTCAATTTTTTTAGTTTTTTCCAATTGTTTCTCCTCTTCTGTTTTTCTTTCTCTATATTTCTTTTCAGGTAGCTTACAAGCCAAATGAAGAATACTTTCAAATAGTCGTATCCTGGCATGTAACAGTGAGAGACCAAATTTAATAGCTTTAGTATTCACTTCTCTTTTGTAGTTTAATTGATTGAAATCTTTGGAAGTTGCACCACAAATGTAGCATCGACTTGATATCGTACCGGTGTGTGTTTTACTACAAACTTTTCTCTATTTAAATCAACCTCTGTTGGGACCAAAGTCTTGATAAAATCATTAACTTATTTGATTTCTTCTTCTGTTACATCGACACTCTCTTTCACAAAACGGAATCTTATTGGTCGACAGAATCTTGGGGAGGAGGATGTTGGATTTTCCCATAATCCATTTTGATTTTTCAGACCATATATTAGTTTTAAAGGCACGAAGGTACTCAGAAATAAGTTGTCATCGGAATCGGCATCATCCCGCTCTTGTTCCTCTACTATTAACAATACCTCTTTCAGGTATTCGGATAGGCACCGAACGGTTATGTCGATTAAAGGCTCTTATTGCACTTCAGCACCGTTACTCGTTATCGTGCATGATTCCGGTACTGGATAACATTTCCTTTAGCCTTTTGCTAAAGACTGTAACACGAAAAAAAAATCTTATTCACCTTTCTAATGGTCTCGTACTGTCGTTAAATCGGCATCTATAAAAATTTGTAGTGCTTCCATTAATATCAGAGGTAATTTATTTCCTTTACTTGACTTAGTCTGACAATATGCCTTCTTATATTTAGTTGCCCGTGTCGGTGTACTCGTTATTTCTCTGAGAATATTGGATGCATCTCGCTTTCCTGTTTTTCTCAACTCTACTGGCTTTTTAATGTTTCAGTGGTTTAATAGAGCTAAACTCTACATATGTTTCGCCTTGTGAGGGCTTTTTCAAGAGTACATTTGATATTAAATTTGAAGATTTTTTTAACATTTATATGTACCCAATATTTTATTGTTTCTTCTAAAAAACTTGATTTTATTACTGTAAATCTTGGAAGGATTACGTCAAATATCTATTTATAATTAGGGTTGAAAGAGAGTTAGTTAGTCATGGCGTTAGTAAATTTAATCTTTTATTTATATTTTCGGAGTGGAGTAATGTAATGTTATTTAAATCTATGAAATAGTTATAATCTGTACATTGTGAGAACATTCCGATATTTTTTATATTATTTAAAATTACGGTTATATGTTCTTATACTTCCACCACTTTGACCTATGTATATGGCATTACAATTTGAACAATTAATTTCATTTACTTCTGATGCATCTAATTTGTCTATTTTATTCATATTGAATTTATTAATACATGTAGTTTTACACCATAAATTATTTAATTTATTACAATCGTATTGCTAAGTTGTGATGTCTAATTTCCAACGTGAAGTTTTTTTTGGGTTATTAACGCTATAAAATTCTTTTCTTCATAGTTTTTTTTTGTTTTTTCTTTAACAGACTGTGGACTAGGTTTTCTTTTTAGCCGTTGTTTAATAATAATACTTTATCAAAGTTTTCTTTACTTGATGGAAAGGTAGTAAGTGTGTGAAAGGAGATAATTTTATCAACCAAGAATGGTTTGATGCATGATGTATAATAGTATTCGTAGTTGTGGGTTTTCTATAAATGACAAATTTTAATTAATTATTTATTTTTCTGATATTAATATCCAAAAGTTATTGTCATTATTTTTGCCTTTTTCGATTGTATATTGGATATTATTATTAAATGAGTTTAGGAAGGATAAGAACTGATCCATATTCCTCTCTGTACGGGATGTCCCATTTTCGACACTTTCAGGGGTTCTTGGAGTTATTATCAAAGATAGAAGAGTGTTGCGGTTTTCACTTTCGAATCAAAAAATCTTTTGATGATTGGGTTGTTTGAATTAAAGAATGATTTTTCCAAATTGGCTGATAATAATGGCGAAATTGGGAAGCCCATCAGATGTCCATCTTCCTGCTGATAAACTTTATAATTACTCCTAATGTGTTATGGAGTTTAGTTTTTTAGCTATTGTCTAATGGTGATTCACTGATTACTGATCAAATTATTTACAATTACTGTGATTGCTTTTATCGGAATCGATGTAAAGAGACTCTTCAAGTCAAAGGAAACCCTAGTGAGTTTTTATGACAAGACAATTGAGAAAAAAATTAAAGCTCAATGAAAACTGAGCTCTAATTACCTCTCGCATTCCTTCTCGATATGATACTGAGTAGAGTTTAAATGTTTTCTTGAGAAATTACGTTCCATTCATATTGTACTACAAGCCAAGATTTTTCTATTGTTCTTGGAACAGGACTTCTTTGTCGTATGCGGCGCTTTCTTGTGTGAGGCTTTGCGGTAACCAATCTAATTTTTAAATCTGAACCACATTGAGGTAATTAGTCACTATACTATCTGCATACGATCGAGTGTTAGCTTACGTTATTCCCAATTGTTTGTATTCAAATTGCTTACATACGACAAAACATGATCTTGCAAACTGTTCTTGAAAATGCATTGTTATGCGTCCATCCATATTAATTAATATCTCAATGATCAAAACATTTTACTGCCCCCTCCAAAATTAACGCTTTGTATGATATTGCAACTGGCGTACCTTTTCCATTATTCTAGTTTGATGCGTGAAGAATATATTTCCAATTCTCAATATTCCACTGAAAATGTGTTCTGGCATAATCTATTCGATTCTGAAAAAGACATGCAACTTGGCAGATCGTCTTGGCTTTAAACCAAGTAATTTTAATCTTCATCTGACTGTTTAGGTGTTAACATTAATTGATCTCTTATTTAGTAGGTTATTTTTGAGAACTGTGGATGTAACGTGTGTATTCGTGTAGAATTAGTATCAAAAAAATGGTCATCATTATTTGCTGATTGGGTTTATATAGGAAATTTCTAGTCTTTTCTGACTTCTCCTGTCATACAATAGCTTTCTGTATGTATCCTTCATTATTTAGAACTGCAGTCGGTGGCGCTTCAGATTCATTATAGTGTTAAACCGGTAGCATATTTTTTTTTAAAATAGGGGAAATAGCGAACAGTATCACTTAACTCATTTCATTACAAACAAGGTATCACTTACTCATTTCATTACAAATTACTTCATTCTCTTTAATTTTTAAATGATGTAAAAAAATTTTATGTCAAAATGCATAAAAGACCATGTTAACGTTTTTAAAACCACTGAATATATCCCTATATTTACGACAATAACTTAAAATTATTTGGAGACAATAGTCTAACAATATATATGTGATAATTTTATCTAATTTTGATTCAAAATTACGTTTACTACTTAAATAAAATTATATATAAATATAGGCTGTAACAGAAAAATTAGAATAATACCTTACTATAACTGAATGTTTTTGATTACAAGTTGTTTTCCGATTTTTTAGTAGTGATAGAAAATAAACAAAAAAAAATGTTGTAAAATTATTTTTAAAAGGCAAACATGTTATAATTCTAACAAGGCCTAAGTAAGAAGGTTGGGTCCATCTTTAGCATCCGATTGGAATCTGGTTATTCCAGGGTTGGATTCTTTATCGAGTCAAAAATAGAAATAAACTTATTATTTTTCAGTTATAAAGTTTTCGCTCAATAGGCGAAATATATGTTTATTCAAAAAGCTTCTTTTATTCCTTAAGATAATTCAAATTTTTTAAGATCCCCTTAATATATGACATTTTGAAGAAAGAATGGCTTCTTCTTGTCGCGATGGCTGATTATAATATTTTCTAACAATTTTGGAGGTAACCATTCTATTTTAAAATATTTGCGATCTCTTTTTCAAGTCTGTCTGCATTGTTATACATACGTATTAATATTGTGCAATTATAAAGATTGCATATAATTCTCCATTTGATAATAACAAAATGGTTAAAACCATAGTTGGGATCTTGTTTAGCGTATCTTGGCTTCCTGTATAATAATGGTTTAATATTTTTTATGGAACGATGGATCATCATATCCAGGAGGAATAGCTCTTCTAGGGTAACTTTAATTGTTGATCGGATGGTATTTAGATGTGTTAAAGAGATTTTTACCAGGGTTTCGATTTCACTATTTTAATTTTAAAAGGCTGAGTTACATAAGGTTTTCCAATAAGAGTGTCCCGAAGTTTTCTACAAATAAAACACAGTTTATTTAACAAATTTGTTTTATTTTCATTTGGGGTAATTCTACAGGTATGTACAATTTTATCTGAAAAATAATGTCAGCCAAATGATTCCCTCTGATTCTTTGACAGGTAATAATTCTTTTGTTCACATTTTGAATAACGTCTAAGCACAAGTTGAGTTCTATCTCATTAATTACGCGCCTAATCTCATTCTTTGAATCGGAAATTGTTTGTGGATTGCTCACATACATTCTGCTTTTCATGTAGCTTCACGGAAAATAATGAAGTGGCGTCAAGTCACAAAATCTGGGGGCTAATTGACGTTACCATTTCTGAATAGGATTCTGTCCCCAAATTTGGTTTGCAAAAGGGCCATTGTTCCCCGAACCGTATGGCACGTTAATGATGATGAGACCAAATACCGTCTAGATCAATATCTTCCAGTTCTGACCATAAAAAGTCATGTAGCATGGTGCTATAACGTTCGTCATGTACCATAAGAGCTTGTCCTTTTTCATTTTCCAAAAAAATGGCCCAATAATGCTCCGCGCCCAAAAACCACACCAAACGGTTACACGCTGAATATGTCTAGGTTTTTCCTCAGTTTCCCTTGGATTTTTATCACTCCAAATCCGGCAGTTTTGTTTGTTGAACCTGAAAGATGAAAATGCTTCTTGCGTTTGCTGTATCCATCGAACAAACTCACGTCGCTGCCTAAGATCATTTGACTTTAATTCCTGTGGCAGCTGAATTTTATACGATTTAAGAGCCAAAGCCTTTCTTAGAATACGCCAGGTTTATGTTTGCGTAAGGCCTAGTTGCTGCGAATGTTGAGAAATTGACATTTTCGGATTTTCGTTTACACTTTCTCGGACCCTGTTAATGTTTTCAGCTGAGCGGACTCGGCGGATACAAATAGTTGTCTGTGTATCTATAACGGACTCAATTGTTGTTCCATTCTGTAAATAAATTTCTCTCGCTCTTACACTGTGTATCGTTCCATGATGAAAATTATACTAGTTCATAGAAACACGCTGCCCAAATTTTAGCAACCTACGATGTTGCCAAACTGTCAATATTTGTGAACAAAATCGAGACACTCTTATGGGAAAACCCTTTTTATATAAGACGCAGAAAGCGAAGAACCCCTCGAAAGTCCATCGTCTTGAACGTTCTATACTTTAAAGTTAACACTTCAGAAGATATATTACTTTCTCCGATAACAACATGGCTGGATTACTTGAAAGTTTAATTTTTATTATATTTAGTTATTCCTTTATGATACATTAGTATAGAGATATTCATTATCAAATTTTATTAGTCGATCTAAATTAGTCTTACTAATAATATTCACAAATTGTTTCCAATTCTTGACATATAAGTTGCCTTATCTTCCAACGACTGAACCACTTTTAGGGGAAACTTCGCTAGCGCATTTGTTGAAGATTCTCTGGATCTGGTTATTGGCCGTAATGGTATGTTGGTTTTGTAAATTTTTAGTAGATCGTGGCGACTTACTAGAGTGTAGAATGAGTGTTGATCGCATGTTCTCCGGTTCATGATTTCTTTATATTCTTTAAATTATAGTCTTTATAAATTTCGTTGCGTTATGAGATAGTTATCTAAATTTTCCGCTTTCCAGAATATTCTCGGCTTTCTGGTGGCGTTCATATTTACTGTTGCATTTTAATAATCGATTCATCTTTACAAAATTCGTTTAGGGCTGAGGCTTCTGTCTTGGAGAGATTTCAGATGGGATTCTTCTTGTTTTCCAAAGTCGATATATTTTGACGTGTATTGATTTCTCCACAGAACTAATAATATCTAAAACATTTTTATGTATTACTGCGAAGTTACAACCCTTATCTAATTGTTGTTCTGCTGTTATTGCAAGTATTGCGAGTGTTCTTGGTGACCAATTAATAGTTATCTTTCCTGAAGTAGTTTCATCTGTATACATATATTCTTTGAATTTACTGCATGTGTTGTCTATTTTGTGAAAAATTGGCCCTTGTTAGTTTAATAGAGCATTTTAATGATTCGTCTAGCTTTTTTTCTCCATTGATGATAAATTATTAGACTGAGTATTAATGCCTTGCTGGCATTGTTAACAACGCGAAGAGCTCTATTATTTGGTACAGGTGATTTTATTGGGAAGTAACAAGAATGACGTCGTTAAATAGAGCTACTCCCAAAATTGATTGTGTGTTTTCTTCAACCTAAACGAAACTAGGTCCAAGAAATCAAATAAAGGTAATGCATGTCCGATTGCCTTTTAGCCAATCGTCAATATTGTTTACAAACTGCAAACAATATCATAACTACTATCACTGACATGTTTAATGTTTATTTTTTCAGGTAATCAATTTTGTGGTTTTCGCATCAGCAGGTTCAATTAAATATATCTGATTAATTTCAAAAAATCGGCCATGGCTGGTTTTACGACATTTAATAAATTTGCAACATTCTATGGTACTAATATTGACGTAAGACTTGGTTATAAGTGGTGCACGATATTTATTCAGAAGAAATTATGAAACTTCTTTCACTTATTGTTCACATTATGTATTTCTTGTAAAAAAAATTAATTTTACTATTAGGTTATTGCCAGGTATACGCAATGAAATTTGCACTCGGAAAAAATTATGGAATATTTATAAATTTTAATGAATTAAGTCACTGAACTCTGTGTACCTGGGAGAATAGTTAACTTTACAAATTTCAAGTTTTTTAAGGATAAAATCGTGAATAAGTTGAAGGAAAGTTTTTTGATTGAAATAAAAGTATAGTTACTAATGAGCATTCCCTCTTTGAGCTCTAATTATTTCATGCACCCGGTTCGGCATGCTACTAAATAGGGTTGGAATATATTCTAGGGTAACCTAATTTTTGATGCTTGATTGCATCGAGGTCGAGTGTCATCGTGCTTTTATACGAATGTTTCATATCTAACTAAGCCACAAATGGCAAAATATGATTTTTTAGGATGTTTCTGATTTAAAACTCGTCCAGTGACTTCTACGAGTTCAACACGCAATTTGCAACTAATACCTCCCCGAAGCTAATAAGCTGTAGAAGATTACAATTGGTGTACCGTTGGCTAACCGTTCATCTGGTTTCCATTATTCAATTCTAGTCTCATCCGTGAACAAAGGACTTTTCCAGTTGTCAATATTGCTCTGAACATGCCTTATCGCAAATTCGAATCGACCAGTTTTGAGATTTTGGAAAATACTTGAACTTTTAACATTCCGTCTCGAATTTAACATCGTCTTATTGTTTTTGCACTAACTTTAATTTATCTTGTATTTAGTAGTATATTTTTAAGATGCGTGGATGCCAACCAAGAATTTCGTGTGAAATTAAATATCAAAAAATTGTCATTAATATTTCAAATATTCGATACTGTAGATTGACCTCTCCTGTCTATATCCTCCGTTAAGCTTAAGGCTGGTATCTTCTTTGTATTTACAAATTTAAAAAAACACCTCAAACCTATCAAAAATGCCCAATCAAAACTTTTTTGGACATTGATATTCTATGTAAAGGTCTATTTATTTTAGTATCATAACAAAATAAAGTCTTCTTTTAGTGTTCAATTTTAAACCAATTTAGAAAAGAAACGTTTTCTCCATCTGCTTCGTCCCTCATAGTTTGAGATTATCTACGTCTTTTTGGAGATTTTTTCGTCTAGTCCGATTCTGGTTGGTTGTGTCGGACGCACCCGGGGCGACGTTTATTTATTTGGCGGCGGCGTCGGCTCGCGACGGGCCGTAAATGTGAGAATTTCGGGAAAGAATGCGGTCGGGCCCGCTCCCGACCGGCCGCCGGTTCTCGGAAGGCGTTAAAAGCGCCGCCTGATGCCCGGTCAGAACCCGTTCGGTGGTACTGGGCGCCTCGTACGACCCGCGAGATGCTTTTGTTGGATCTGACAGCGTCAAGTTTATTGTATTACTTTCTCATCTTTTGTAATATGCTAAATTTTTTACGTATCGTGGTTGAACAATGTTATACATTAATATTTTATCTTTTTTCAATTAATTTTATTGAATATTACGTTGTTGTGTATTGTAACGAAAAGATGTATTCTGTTTCACGTTTTCTTGATTGAGGTACTGAACGTTACTGATAAAACCGACATTTCCGATACGCATTATGTTAGGGATTTGCAGCAGTGATTGGCACTGGTTCTTTTCTGGTAATTTTGCTGCACCTCTTTCTTTGGGTTAATTCTAAGCAGGAGCTTGTGCAATTTTATCGTACGGCATATTAAATTTTAAATAATGCTGATTTATCAAATTTTTCTATATTGTTAAAATTTGCTGTTGAAAAATTAAATTGCGGAGGGACATTTTACAAGCATATTTGAAAGTTAATATTTTGCCAACGATGCGACTACATAAAAAAATCTATGACTTTTAAATATCAAAATTCATTATTATTTTTCATTTTGCAATACAATATCATATTTATAATACATATATTTGTATATTTAAGTGCACTCTGACATACGGCAGCAGCTGCCCAGTCGGAGTGGAGTAGCCGGGGTTAACCAGTGAGCCTAAGGGCAACTATGATATAATTTAAGTTTCTTCTTTAAGGGCAGAACTTCAGGTGTGATCTTTAACTGCATGATTAAGAAACTTTGTCGAAGCTTGAAAATAGTTTTGATATAAAGATTATTATCGGGCCCTTACGTTTAATTGTCAAGGGAAAAACAGCCAAAAGAAAATAAAACTTGAAACTCTGTGACATATTTTATTGCATTTTTGAAGACTGATTCAACAATACTGGGGCTCAATGGAGTAAGCAAAATTTTATCGCAGAAATGCAAATATGACGTGTAACAACAGACAGACTTTCGTGCCGATTAACGTGAAGAAAGTATATGGGTTTTGTTATAAATTTATTATTTATAACTCAGAAAAGTTATTAGTTTCTGATATACAAAAGATTTTTCTCAAAAGAGGTCTAGATATACCAAAAATTTAGTAAAATATTTCGTTTTTAAATAATTAAAAATATTTTCACACAAAAAAAAATATATTGATGTGTTAAGTAAAATACTTCCTTCACTCAAAATTTATATGTATAATACTAGCTTTTGCCCGCGGTTTCGTCCGCGTAAAATTTGGAGAATAACAGTTTGTGGAGTTATGAAAGTTCTCTATTTTTATCTAATCGGTAGAAATAGTTCTTCATTGTTTATAACAAATTGAATTTGTACGAAAAAATGGATTCTAGTTGGGCGCTGATAAAGCATTTAATTTCAGTCAAAATTAACGACGACGCCATAACAATCTCGGAAATTTAAAATGGCTTACCTTGTAGCTTCTTTACCGATACAGAAATTGTGGTTCCTTTTCTGGAGCTGAGTCTCTTTGTTTTTAGCAGTGTTTTAGGTGTTATCAATAATTATTTTAATGGTGTTTTATCGAATTTAGCCGGCATAGAGAGATTTAACATTCGCGTGGGATATTAGTGGAGAAGGTTCAAGAACAAGATGTTAGTGTTTTCTACCATGTATGTCGAGTTGCGTAAAATACTTATTGACCATTTTTGGGAAGAGATTGTCAATATGGCGCAAAAAAATACATGGCAGGAAAAAAAAGTGAAATAAAATTAACTTCAGTTTGCTTAAATATAAATGTACAAAACGTAAATATATGTTAATTTTACCCAGAGAAATATAACATAAATTTTAATAATTCGGAAAATTTGGAACATAATTGTTATAAAAAATATTTAATCGTCAAAACTAATATATATATATATATATATATATATATATATATATATATATATATATATATATATATAATCATCGATAATCTATTTTATTACATTAAAGAGTCCTAAAATTAAGCATAAATTGTTTGACTATAATTTTATTTTCTCCAATTAAACAATTTAAAACGTTTTTTAACCATAAATTCAGGACTTCTTTCAGAAAATTAGTTATTAGTATCCAAGGTCTGATTTTCATGCTATTGTCTTTTACAATAGCCCCTGTTTTTTTTTTTATTTATATTTTATTGGGTAATGGCGACCCACCAAGGCTATTTTTGCCTTTAAAATTGTTAATTTAATCCCCTTTAAATATGATTTAAAAATCTTACAACTTTTCAAATATGATAAAAGACTTTTTCAAACTTTATATCCTTCAAATGTATTTGTTGTTTATTAGTATTTTGTGTATTTTTTAAGTGTCTCTATTAAATTAATATTGTATTGCCTAGGCATACTTAGGCGCAAGGATCATCAACGATATTGGAAAATGCGTTCGATCTGGAGACAACTACATTTTACCAATATTTACTAATTAATCTTTACAATACCTTTGAGGAAACTGATTCCGTTTGTCTCGAAAGTGTTACCATGGGTCGCCTGAAAATCACTACTCCAGATCAGGAAGAGCAACTTTTAATCCGCGTTTCAAATAATTCCGAACTCAGTATTTTACGTGGCTAAGCACACTACAGTAAGTGAGTCATCAGTTTAAAGGATCTTCTATACGGAAAAACGTTATCCGTACAATTTAACACTTGGTTCAAATCAGCCGGAGGTTAATTTTCCTGTCAGGTTAGAGTAGAGTGTTGTTGACGGTAAAAGTTATCTAATTGATACGATCAAATTTTTGGAAAGTTTATCACCGAATTTAAGAGAAATTATAATTTTTATGCAAAATGGTGCTCAAGCGTATTTTACTGTTAGAAACTAGTTAAATGTTCATTTTCTTGATCATTGAACAGGTCATCGGAATCGGATTCTTTGACCTTCGCGGATCTTAGTTCGATGGATTTTTGCATATAGGGTTATATGAAATCTTTTGCATATGCTGATATAAATAATCCAAAAAAAAAAATTAACAGAAACTTGGAAAGAGCACCAAAAGAATGTTTTTTTTTTAAATAAATTTATTGAGGTATAAAAAAAATCACTTCACACATTTGTGATCACAACCCATCGATTTTTTTAAAAATTAATATATATTTTTTTAAATTAAATTTGTATTTAAATTAATTCTAATCTCGGTTTTGATTATTTAGAAATTAAAAATTTTTGCCAGGGTTGTAATTTATATGAATTAAAACTATCTAAATTATTTTGTTAATCAAGCATCAATATGATTTTTTTTTAAATTAGTTCTAATGGTAATTTCAAAAACAAAGATATCTCTAAAATGGTTATTTTTAGCAACAAATTTTTAATATTTTAAATACACCAACGATACTGCATCTTCTAGAGCAAAACTATAGATATAATTAGATTTCTCTGCTCAAAAACTCCTGATTACCAATTTTTGTTGAAATATTTGAATTTTTCAGAAGTTACTTAAAAAGATCAAAAACAAAATTCTTTGTCATCTTGTATTAAAATATTTTTACATAATGTATCTGTTGTTGTTCCATGTACCATTATTTATGGAGTACACTATATATTATAAAATTAAATAATCTATTTAAAATAATATTTAGTATTTAGGGGTCAGTGATGCTTTTTGTATTTTCGTAGCCAGTTAGTAATATTTATAGTTTCATCATGTTTATCCGTTCGTTTGTATACCGCAATCTTATAGCTTCATTTTTATCTTTTACAATGGAATTTTGCTGGCGCACGTTTTTAAACATACTTGAGGCGAAGTAGGAAAAAAATGTTTAAGGACATCTCCCTTTGTGTGAAAAATAGGAATTAATAGATTATTTTTTCTCTTTCCTCAAAAATAAAATTAAATATGACATGTAAATATTTCCATTAATCACTTTGTTTGTGAAATAAGGGCCTCCAAAGTCGCTTTTAAAATATCTCTCAACGCTTAAGTCTGAAAAAATTTGGCATAATAGCGCTTACTAAATATCTTCAAGGAAAATGGTTACGGTTAAGTTCCGTCCGCTAATTTATGTGAAATAAGAAAAACTGCTTAAAATTTAATTTTTTTTTGTCTTGCCATATAAAATTCATCAAGAAATTCTCTAAAATTATGCAATATACAATATGTTTTGTGACAAAAAGCTCATCTTTTGTGATACAATTTATTAGTGCATGTGCTTTCAATTAACTCAAAAACAGACGTTCACGTTTAATATTGCAGAAATAACTACTACGGATTTAGAATGCAATGCTTGTTCGATAAGCACTTGATCAATTTTATTTAACTTATGACTTAACCTGTCGAATTAAAATCTTACCTGCGTCGTTATTACTTCTTGGAGTTCAAATATTACGATGCCTAAAATAAATCTTAGTCGGTATATTAAGGAAAGTTATCAAAACCCACCGGATGTACAAAACTTATGACTAGACATAACCTCTGTCGCAGATCTACTCAGTCCTGTGTTTTATCTCCGACTTTATGTGTCATCGATATACCAAACCTTCCTCGAGGAATAGCCTAAACAGTGGTGAAAACATGATGAAAATTCATTTAGTTATTTTTGAAATTATCCCGGAGTTACAGACCAATGTAACCAGAAAACTTTATTCTATGTAATGACGACTTGTTTTAAAAGTTACACGTATGCTATTTTTTTAAGTTCACAACGTAGTTGAAAAATATTTTTAAAATTTGCTTCGGGAAACATAAAGAACACACAGAATAAAATAAATTTAATACTCTTACTATTGGTACTTTTTTCATAAGTTTAAATAATCTTTTTTAATTAGAATCGTATTCTTGGCTTGTGAAAAATTAACACTAGCAAACAGTGCAAGTATACAATTAATCACATGAACTTTGTACGTTGCAATGTACTTAAATGAATTAACATATTGTAATTAAAAAAGAAAACATGATACAACTAAAAATATCTTCTATAATTTGATATAAAGTACACATTTTTACCATTAAACTGCAATATTTTAGTTGTTAAAATACAACAACATGCTATTAATGTTTATCTTTTAATTATCGAGGAGCAGAAAAAAGAAACTACACTTTACACACCTTCTTTACACATGCTTATATTGAGATAAGTACAAAATTTTTGTTTTGGTTCAATTATAACTATAGAATGTCAATCACTTCTCTTACGATAGTGAGGTATGAACTATAAATCACTGCTCGTAGAGCAGCCTGTTCTCGAAATAATACTTCTAACTTTTAATAGGTAATTTTTACGACTATAGTTTGCGGTTTCAGCTTCATTCCGGTGGCTAAGTGGTATACTGTTATTTTGAACAGAGGAAAAATATATGCGCATCACTATCACTCAAGTATTTCATCAAAATAACTTTATGTTTTAAATTAGGTAAGTAATTTTTTGTTATAAAATGTGTGACATATAATAAACGCCACTAATATAAATTAGACGTCAACATTTCTAAAACAAATGGACATATACGCGTACTAAATTAACTGATGACAGAAATCCTCCAAGATCACACCTACAAGCAGGTTACAAGGGATCCAACTACATACCTCGAAAAAACAACAATAAACAATCAAAACCGCCAAACTAGAAGATGAAATTGAAAAGCACATCGTTCCTCGAGTAAAAGCTAGCAGATGTCCCAAACTATATGGACTACCAAAAATTCATAAAGAAGGAATACCGATAAGACCCATAGTAAAAGCAGTGGATTCACCTACTCAACAACTGGAAAAATACCTGGCAGAAAATATGCAACCAGCGACTGAAATTGCAGACTCATACCTGAAAAATTCAGATCACCTGGTCAGCATAGTTCAAGGGCTAAAACTACAAAAAGATGATATTCTTGCTAGCAAATCCTTGTATCCAAGCATACCAATTGACGAATCCCTAAAACAGATTGCTATGAACGAGGAGTTCCCAAATCACTTAATCAACTTCTCAGAATACTGCCTCAAAAACACATATTTTTCCTATGAAAATAACTTCTACCGACAGACAGATGGTGATCCTATGGAATCTTTGCTATCACACATCTTCATCATAAGTCCAACATATTTTTAAAGGAACTAAACAGCATTGATTCCCGCATAGAGTTCACATTGGAGGTCGTGGTCAACAAGCAGCGGTCTTTCCTTGACCTTCTAATAAGCAGAAAAGACGACCTAAGCATCGATTATACAGTCTACAGAAAACCCGCACACACAAATAGATACCTGAATGCCAAATCGCACCACCATCCATCACACTTACAATCAGTCCGCAACACACTGATCTCTAGATCCTTGCGACTAACCAAACCCCCGAACCGCCAAGAAGAACTCAACAACGTCACAGCAGCTCTAAGGAAAACAACTACAAAAAGGCGATAAAATGGAACACAAATGCAATAGCAGAGAAAAAAGAAGATGATAAATCCAAACCAAAAACAACACTGCCTTACATAAAAGGTGTAATAGATGTAATTGGAAGAATTCTGAGGAAGTAAGATATCTGCACAATTTACAAGCAACAATACACAAATTATTGGGCAATCTTAAAGACAAAATTACCATTGGAAAACCAGGGAGTATACAGCATACTATGTAGAGACTGTGAAAAAGAATATATCGGCCAAATGAACAGAGGAATCTCTACCAAAGTCCAAGAATATAAAAATAGCATAAAGAATAAGCAAACCACATCAGTTTATTACAACATCATCAAGAGATTGGACATACTATAAATTTCCAGGAAACCAAACAGATCGCACCCATAAAGCACTATAGAAAGCATCAGAGAAGTCCTCGAAATAGAAAATACTAAAAACGCTAACAAGAGAGATGTTGCACAAAACATCTACATGGAAAACCCTTAATCAAAACCCAACCAAAAACAACACATCAGAAAAACAGGACAGCGAGCCGAGAGGAGGCCCAGACCCAGGGAAGCATGGAAACCAAGCAGGCAGAACCAAGGTATAACCTGGGCAAGCACCAAACTATAAAAAGTAGACACAGCACTCTCATTCCAAACTAAGCAGTTGTCGAGAGAGCATTACTTGAAAACGCCAGCTGAGATGTTGGCGAAACGCCGTGAAGATTTCTCTATTGACGAACGGATTGAAAACCGGAAAAACACCTTTTCAGTTTATTCTGGATAGAGTAATTTATAATTACACCTCCTAATTCACTAACATGGTCAAACTTTAAAACCGATCTAAGTTGATAGTGGAGAGTTTAAATTGACAAGTGCAACAGTAATTCAAACAAGTTTTGAACCTTAAAAATAAAAGGTATTAAAATTACTTTCGTTTATTGCCAAACCGAAAAAAATGTGTTATTTAATTTATTTTCGGGTCGCAATTATTCCTCATATTGATTTCGTTAGGTTTGTATCGTTAATATCCCTATATAACTGTTTATTTGTTCACATATGTAATAATATATATATATATATATATATATATATATATATATATATATATATATATATATATATATATATATATATATATATATATCATATGCAAAATAAAACTGGCTAACTTAAAAATATTACTTCCATGGCAACTAGACCGGGTTTAACCATAGTGAGTCGGGCTGAAAATGTTTATTAATATAAATAACGCTTGTTTGAAAAGCCATCAGCTTCAATGTTTCTCAGTAGCGTTCACAAAACTGTCTATATTAAAAGTTCTGATTGTGAGTAATGATAATAACATGCCAGAGGATTTGAAGGCATTACAGTCCATTCAATGTGCTAAAAGTCAATTAAAGAAATGAATACTCCTACTTGCTACATTTATTGTGACTCTAATATAAATTATGATCTTTGTTTGTTCTTGTTTTTGATTATAACTCACTCGTCTTAGTTGTAAAATGCATAACTTGTATCTCGAATTTTATATTGTTTTAATTATTATATTTTTATAACAATTTAAGCATGATCAAATAAAGAATTACATAAGGCCTAATCTTTTCCTGCATAACTTTTGGTAAGAGTGGGATATTTTAATGCAGTTTTCAGAATATTGTAGAAAGCATTTAAAAATCAATCTCGTAAAAATATATCCATGGTAGAAGCCATCGCTTTTTTCATATTAACAAAATTTCTTTGGCAATCTTTTCTAAACGTTTTTCACTATTTTAACTAAAATGAATTAATTTAATAAAAAAAGAAAAAATACACTTAAAAGTCAAACATAAGTTGAGTCTGTTTTATACAGCAATTAATTTACTTACTTAGCTTTTTTTTGTCGGATCAGATCTCTTTAGAAAATACCAGAAAACTCGGCAAATACCCCTTAAATAGAACCTAAAAAGATGAAACACAAATAAAAAGTTACATAAACAATATAATAGTAACTTATAAATAATTTAAAAACAACCCCTTCAACAATCTCCGTACCGACTTAAAAAAATGCTAGGCAAATAATTACATAAATAATAACTGAAACGAACTGAATTATAAAAAGAAACATTCGTTCATTTTTTATTTAATTAAAAAAAGTAATGTAACTCAGTAAACACCGAACTCTCAACGAATATGTGTCGGATTTCGAATAAACATTCAAAAGCAGGAATTTCGAGGTGGGCCCCCGTCCAAAAAATCGTTCTTCTTTTTCCTCTTCTTTTTTTACAGCCTGCTGGCCGCTCTGGCAATTGGCGCCATGAGTGCCGGGCTTGTCAATTAAACTTATCAGATTTCCTATCACCTTGTAACCGGCGTTCTTTGTACCGCTTTTAAATTGGTGATCGGCGATAGCATCTTTCATAAACCACCAGTTTTAATTTTGAAAGGATAAATTATAGGCCTTACGAATTGTATAATGTGTATCATAATAAATCTGCCTCGAATGAGTGCGGTGTATGTATACATACCGAGAACAGGCTTAGGGCAGTTACCACAGCTGAGGTCAATAAGTGTTAAAATATGAACGAGGTCTATTCTAGTATCTATTTATTAATTCCTCTCCTTTAAAATTGAAGCATCAATAAACTGGAAATACGGATTATATGGTCGTAGTGAATTCATAGTTTTAGAATTAGGTTTTTGTATTTTATTGACCTTCTTCTACTAAAAACAAGAGAAGTCAATTTCATTGATTCCTTTGGTAGAAGCGACAAATTGACACTTCCTTATTTGAACTCATTGACAACACTACTCAAATTTTTCCTATTACTGATACAGTGGTGTTTCGATCTTTATATATTTATTCATATGTCCAATGATTATATTAAAACCGGTAAATTTTATAATATTTTTTATTAATAAAAAATCGGGGCAATTATTTAAATTGAGTGGTTGGTCCAAAAATAATAAGATATACCACAAGATCTCAGAGTGATCATAAAATGTAATTTTAATGGCTTATTTAAGCATAACTAATGTTTATGTATATCGTTGAAACTTTTCATTTATCATTTAGTGAATTATAAATTTAAAAAAAAAATCAATTATATAGTTTTTCTGTGCCAAAAAGAATTTTCCAGTATTACAACTTTCTCAATTTCCAAAGGACATGCAACTGGACAAGAAATATGAGAACGTTATAGCAGTTTATATTTTTTATGTAGTTTTTTTTGTTCTTTTGCAAAGTGAACTAAAAGATTTAATACATTTGTTTTAAAATTATGTATTTTTTGGACTTTATGACCAACATTTTAACTCTTTTTACAAAGTTTGTAACATGATAAGCCGTCAGTTTCCTGTTTCTCCATATAACTTTCCGCGGTCTTCTGTTTGCCTGGCACAGTTTCCGCCAAACCGGAAGTTTCCCCCTTATTTCTTATTTTTAAGTAGTCATTTCTGTCAAAAGTTTTGCTAATTTTGATTTTGTTTTTTATTATGTAAATAATTTTTATTTCCGCTAAGTTCTTATCTTTACATAATCGTAATAATTCCTTATATTGAATTTTACATAAATTGTTTTAAATTTTAAGTTAAGCAGCAATCCAAATAAGGCAATACCATATTGTGTTTTTAGTGGCTTTAGCTAGTCTTGAGCTATTCGCCACAAATCCAGAGCTTTTCCGATATATGAGCTTTTCTCCCTGAAATAAAACAATCGATAAGTTAACAGGCTTATGCATTAAGTTGATAGCGACTCAAGGTGTAAGCTGGCACTGATACTTAAATACGATATTTATGATTTTCCTATATTTCGATTTTTTTTGTTTTAATTCTTGTTAGACCTTTTTAGTTCTATAAATTTAAAAAGACAGTCGCTAGTCTCTTCTTAAAATTAATTTAGATAAACTTGTATAATGTAAAGCACCTTTTCCTACCTCAACATTTTTGTTGTTACGGCATTTATTGGCAAAATATCCATGACAGACAAGATTCATCTACTTACTTTTCCTTTCTCATGTTCTCCTGTTACCGGTATCCCAAAAACTGGAACTTTTCTTCCATTTTCCAGACTTTCCAATACCAGTTTCCAGAAAAATGTAAAATGTATGTTTTTTTTTTTGTCATGGATAAAACTTCCTTAAAAGTTATTGTTATTGCCAAGGTGTTTCCGATTGGATTATAAAGAGGTACGTTCATGTTATGATGAGTTTAACATTTAAAATTCCCTGGGATAAGTGTGGTCGTATCTTTTTGCATGTATCAGATAAAGACAAATATACTTCTAGTTGATTAATTAACAAGAAAACAACTAGAGCTCAAGTTTCCTTGAACTCCGCGTTACCTTGGCACTTTCAGGAAGTAGCATAGCAGGAGTGCATAAATAACCAGCAGGAAATGGTATCGATTCATCGTTCTGGAGGTCGCATATTTCATGAACTAGGAAGTGGTCGATATGGGGGCGTATTCGGAAAATGTTCGGGATATGAAGGCGGTGCAGCGTCCAGACTGGTGTCAGATGTGGGGTTGCAGCGGGTGTATTAGGCGCAGAATTATTATGAAATAAATAATGTGTTTGATTATGACTTACGAAAATTGAATTACTACAATTGAGTTAAATATTTAGTGAAATGAAAGTGACACAAAATGTTAATATTTATATTAAATTTCATATTTTGGAAAAATACTTTGGCGCATTTAAAATGTGTTAGTTTAAAAAAGTGAAAAATGGTATACGCGTAACAGTTTAGCATATATTTTAAATTCTGCACATTTATACACTCATGGCCAAAATTACATAATTTCTTTTTGAAATAATAATTTTTGATAAATTAAGTCATTGAAGCAGTTTGTACTAGGAAGAACGGTTTATTTAACATTAAACTTATTTATTTTAAACTTAAATTTTATTGAGATGGCAAGTACAAGCATTCTGATTAAAGGGAAAGCGTAGTTAGTAAAGAGTATTTCCTCATCGAGCTCTAATTATTCCTGACTCTGTCAATTAAGGTATATAACAACCCGCGTCCTCCAGATCAGAGCTATGACCAAAATTTGAAGCAACCATTTTGGGGTTAGAGCGTCTACTTTCAAATGCCGAGTGCGCCTTTGAAAAATCAATTATGACGGTTCCAATATGGCGGTCGAAAAAGAGAAAAATCGAGTATCTAGCAAACAAAAACTCGTAAAAATAAAAATTCGCAACTAATCAGGTCGTTTTTGGCTTGGATTGTAGCTGATGGACGCCTCTAAAAAGCTGGTTTGGTAGGTTGACAAAATGCAACATGTCGGATCCAATATGGCGGCCGAGTGACCGAATTTTTGAAAATCAATCGATTTGCCCAAATTTGGTATACCGAGGTTTTTGGAGTCGCTGATCATGAATCCGATGTAGGATTTGCAAAATTAAAGATGGCGGACGTATTTTTTTGAAAATCAACCGATTTGCACTAATTTTGGTATACGAGGTTTTTTTAAGTTGTTAATTACGAATCGGTGGTCAAATTTACACAATTCTCGAGTTCAATATGGCGGATTTAAAATCGCGAACGAATTTTTTGAAAATCAACTGATTTGCATCAAATTTGGAATATGGGGGTTTTGGGGGCTGGTAATCGCGAATTTGACTTCAGGTTTGCCAAATTCAACACGACGGATCCAAGATGGCCGAAAAGATTTTTGAAAATCAATCAATTAGTGCAAAATTTGTTATACGGGGATTTTTTGGGGTCGCTGATCACGAATCCAAGGTCAGATTTCAAAATTCAAGATGGTAGATCCAATATGGCGGAAACTCCATACTCCAATCCCCTATATTATGTCCTTAATCTTGAATTTCAAAAATCCGACCTCGGATTCGTTATCAACGACCCCAAGAACCCCCATATACCAAACTTGGTGCAAACCAGTTAAATTTCAAAAAATACGTCCGCCATATTGGATCTGTCATCTTGAATGTTGCAGAATCGTGATCAGCGACTTCAAAAAACCCCATATACTAAATTTGGTACAAATCAGTTTATTTTCAAAATTCGGTTTCCATATTGAATTTTTGAGCGTTATATTGGATCTGCCATGTGGGATTTTGGAAAACTACCATACCATTTTAAGAGGGTCCATCAGCTACAATTTGAGCCAAAAACGACGTCGGTCGGTCGGTCGGTTGTGAATTTTTATTTTTACAAGCTTTTTTGCTAAACACTCGATTTTTCTCCGGCTTCCGGCCACCATACTGAATTTTTCAAAGGCGCACTCGTTATTTGAAAGTAGACGCTCTAAGCTTTAGAATGAGACTTGGTCGATTTTTTTCGTTGCTTCTAATTTTGGTCCTAGTCCTGATTCGGTTGACGCGGATTTTCCTATATATATATATATATATATATATATATATATATATATATATATATATACATCAATATCCCCTCGTCTAACCGAAAACCACGGAAAAGAAAAGGAACGCTCACACCTAAAAAGGGCCTCAAACACGATGACTACAAACCACCAACCATAAATGAAGCAATAAAATTGAAACAAAAACTCTTGCAAGATATAAAACCATCCACAAAAAATAGACAAATCACCAGGCTTCCAACATCAACTCGAGACGGGACACCAAATTGATTTTGATAATTGTCAGTAAATAGCTAACATAGAAGACTTCAAGGCAAGATTGATTTGCGAGTCCATCGAAATTGAAAAGAACGCCACTCTGAATAAGAGAGACAATGTACTCAATCTTCCTTCTACTTGGAAAACTTTTTCAAGCGAAATTATAGTACCGACACGGAGTCTTAGCCTAGGCTGACACCACTAACGGCTCTCAAAAAGGAGCGGAGTCAATGCCAACCAATAGGTACGATCTATGGTCGCTTATAAAGCAAGCTGGTAACTTTCTCTAAAATTCAGATTTTGTTTGTTACATATCTTTTTTGTTGTGGCATGGTAACTTGATATTGCTTCCTTGAAAAACTCTTGCAAGATATAAAACCATCCACAAAAAATAGACAAATCACCAGGCTTCCAACATCAACTCGAGACGGGACACCAAATTGATTTTGATAATTGTCAGCAAATAGCTAACATAGAAGACTTCAAGGCAAGATTGATTTGCGAGTCCATCGAAATTGAAAAGAACGCCACTCTGAATGAGACAATGTACTCAATCTTCCTTCTACTTGGAAAACTTTTTCAAGCGAAATTATAGTACCGACACGGAGTCTTAGCCTAGGCTGACACCACTAACGGCTCTCAAAAAGGAGCGGAGTCAATGCCAACCAATAGGTACGATCTATGGTCGTTTATAAAGCAAGCTGGTAACTTTCTCTAAAATTCAGATTTTATTTGTTACATATCTTTTTTGTTGTGGCATGGTAACTTGATATTGCTTCCTTGAAAAACTGATTTTACTGGCAATAAAAATTTTGATTCCAATTTGCTTCGAAACGGTGTGGTTTAACGTCTCGAATAAGAGTACCTTTTTTATTGGGTATTATTTTATTTTTAAAATAACATGTATTTTTTTCAATAACTGCCAGAACAAAAAATATATGTGAAAAATAATACTTGAATGACCTCTGGTAATACACTAGAGAAACATTTTTATAATAGAACGATAGAAGTCATTAAACGTAGTCCTTGTGCCAGATATTAACTTAAGTTAAAGATTAATCGTAAGATATTAAAAATAGAAAGAAAAAAATGAATTATGCCAAGTTGTAACTCGAGAAATATTGAATTTTCTATTTTTTGTTGTATGACTTACTACTATTATTTTACTATTAAAATCACTTCCCCAAGTATCCTGATGCATCACCCTATGTATATATATATATATATATATATATATATATATATATATATATATATATATATATATATATATATTTTCGGGTATCCCGTGTGTGCTGAGTCCTTCGTAGGACTATAGGGCAGTTGATGTTGAATTCACCATTTTCAAAGCTCACTGTACGGCGTTTATGGGCCACAGCATATATATATATATATATATATATATATATATATATATATATATATATATATATATATATATATATATATATATATATATATATATATATGCACTGGTGTTTTTCCGGTTTTCAACCCGTTTATCAGTAGAAAAATTTTCGACGTTTCGGCAACATCTCAGCTGGCATTTTCATTCCAAGCCAAGCAACCGTCGAAGAAGCATCATTTGAAAATGCCAGCTGAGATCTTGGCGAAATGTCGTGAAGATTTTTCTACTGATGCACGAATTGAAAACCGGAAAAACACCAGTGCACATTTTATCATCCGTGAAAACCTACTATACAACAAATATATATATATATATATATATATATATATATATATATATATATATATACATATATACATATATATATATATATATATATATATATATATATATATATATATATATATATATATATATATATATATTCAGATTCATATATATTCTGAATCTACTTTAATAATTTAAACTGGTAAGAAAGTATTTTCTTTTCATGCCTTTATATCAACGAACATTTCTGTTTTCCTGCTACAAAAATTTCCCTTAGGTTTTCCGCGACCTCATTTTACTTTTCCCAAGCAATTATTATATATTCATGTGTCAAATATAAAATATTTTCATTTAAATTTACCCGTAACTCAAATATTGACAGTGTGATTTTTATATTATTTTTTTTTTCTATTTTGAATTCAAATTTCACTATAAAAAGTTTAAACTTTACTCTTTTCTGTTTTCCTGTGAATCAAAATTGAAAATATTATTTGAAAAAAATTCTTAATTCAATTTTTGTTTCAGGTACGTACACTTTATTCATTAATAAGGTATGTTTATGGTAAGTACCAAATATTATATATCAATAATTATTCAATCATCTTGTGGTACGAATTACTTTGCTTATATTTACATATTACTCATACTCAAGTGGTACAGTCATTATTTTGTATCTCTGATGACGTTAAGCCAGTATATATTTTCTTTTCAGTTTATGTTCGCTTTTAATATATTTAATTTAAATTTATTCTTGAGCAATCTATAAAACTTTGCAACAGGTTGTTGCTAACATATAAAAACATCATTTTTTGGCTAAAATATAAAAACACATTTTTTTTTTGACAAAATTTCATTTTATTCATCAACATAGTTTCCTTCTAGAGTGATACAATCATTCCAGCGGGGCTGGTGGTCAAACCTGGAAAATACGGTGGATTTGGAAGAAATTCGAAGTGCAATTCATGCAGTTTACCGTCGTTTGACTTGTGACATTGTACATTGTCTTGCTGAAAGTGCACTTTTTTGTTCTTCATTGGTCGCCGTACTTTTGCGATTTCTTCCTTCAAACGCACCAATAACTCCATATAATTAATATTTGTTATTGATGGTCAAGATAGTCAATGAATATTATACCGTGCGCATCCCAAAACACGGACGCAATAATCTTGCCAGCCGACTATTGTGTTTTTGATTGCTTGGGTTGGCTTTTATCCTTCGCTGTCCACTGAGCTAATTGCCAGTTTGACTCTGGAGTGTAATGATGAATCCATGTTTCATCCATTGTCACATATCTCATGAAAAAAATCCTCTTTATTTCGCTTAAACGGCTCCAAACACCGATCTGAATCATCAGCACTTTCTTGTTTTTGGTCAACTGTGAACAAACGCAGTATCCACTTTGAAGAGAGCTTCCGCACACTCAAATTCTCATGCATAATATGATGTTCACGGTTTATTGATATTTTTACGATGTCAGCCAGCCTTCAGTTTATGTTTCTTCAAAAAGATTTTGTGGATTTTTTGATGGTTACCAGTGTAATAGCATTCAGAGCGCCCACCATCATTTGTGTCTATACGACTAACTTTGAATTCAGCAAACCATTCACAAATGTTTGCTTTCGACAGAGCAGATTAATTATAACATTTTTCAAGCCTTTCTTAAGTTTTAACGATATTTTTTCCATTGTTTTGAAAATACCAAAAGGTGTATCACTTGGTATCACATATTTAATGAACCAACATTAATATGAGGTCAAAAAATTCTGCTACCAGGAAAAGGTGTAAATTTTTCCCATAGGTAGTGTACCGTCATCTGTAGACCAGTTTCCAAATCATTGGTTTCCATCAGTACCCGCAGACATGTACACCTCATCATAAGAAAATTAAATCCTTTAAAATCTTATATCATACAAGTTGCGTCATCTCCCGGAATCTCATGCCATGTACTATTGATATTAATGTAAATTCCTTTAATGTTAAGGTACATGTCAATTAATTTTAATGTGCAGAAAGTTCAAATATCTTTTCAGTCAAATTTAAGATACCGTTTAATCAAATTTAATGTATAACGAATTGATATTTCAATGAATTGGTTTAAATTCAAAGTAAATATAAATTATTCATAATTTTTGGTACAAAATCATTAAATTTAATGTAGAATGGATATTAAATTCTCATTAAATGTAAGGTTATTTTTAACAGTGTATTCTATAAATTATAATCTATCTGCGTACCCGCAAAAATACTTTTTTTAGTTACACTTTATTATTACAACTTTATTGATTATACTACAATACATTATAAATGTATTATATTATTAGGTAAGAAGTCTAATCGGGCTTTGTATAAAGTTGTGAAAAGAATTTACATGGAAAAAATATTTTCATGTTTTGTCGTTGTATTCGTATTTAAGGAAGCTCCATTGTATCGGGCCGTAGTTAGACGATATATTGAAAACAAGTTTATGCTATTTTTAAAATTTTTATGCTGGTGTTGTGTTATTACTTCAGCTCGAACTGATATGTCAATTACTATTTATTTATCAGTATTATTAGTCGCGTATCGAAGAATATTTTGAACAATCCGCATTTTAATTAGAATTGTTGTAAGACATTTGCAACGAATAAAATAATTATTATAAAGAAAAACATTTTCTTAATTAAAAGTTATCCTAGCAAGTATCATCATATTATTATTTAGATAGTATATTAAAATGCAAGTTATTTAATTCCACGTCAATTAACTAGAAAGGATTTTTTCGTTTTCACAACGAGCGAAGGGCTTTTCTTTGCCGCTCATTGTCTAGGAGAGGTTATTTTTACGGCATCTATTTAAGGAGGATTTTCTTCGCCGCACAATTTTTAAGATAAATTTTTTTCGTCGCACTTATTCTAGAAGAATTGTATTCGCCACAAATGTAATCATAATGTTTTTCATAGCCATCATCGATATAAAAGTATACCTTTTAAATGTTGCTACGTTTAATCGTTTTGGAAACATTTGCTTTTCATATTGATAATTTAAATTTAAAAAATCCTATTGATGCTCAATTTACAGAATGATTTGGAACAAACCGATTACAGAATTTATTCATTTTTTAGGTATGTTTAATATAACAAATTACACCACTGCGTTAGCAAAAAAATATAATAAATAATAAATTTGTTTGGTTCCCTATATCTCGCAAAGGAAACGTTTGCGAATCCATAATTATAAAACCTATTTTCTTACTTTGATTTCCAAAACAGATTTCAAAAAATATTTTGCTTTCCTCCCGAACTTCAAATATCTTCAAAATAGTTATTTGCAACATTCATAATGTACGTCTTTTTTAGGTAAAACACATAGAAAAATAGTTTCTTCTTGTTAAAAGGGTAGATACAGTAATACACAGAAAAAGTTGCGACTTACAATATCGCAGAGGGCAATTTCTATAATTAACAGCAAAATTATGAATAGAATTTTCCTTTCTCTCACTTCAAAAAGCCCCAAATTATTAAATTTTGAATTTTTTCAAAAGTTAATAAATAATTTTACCTTTGACACATGGCTTAGTTATTTTTGACCTAAGGTAAGTTTGATCAAAATTATAAAATGGGATCTGCTCTGTTGTTTTCTATGGGACGTCCTCTATAGGACGGATATAAACCGGACTGTTTGTGGGCATTATTTATTATGTCATAGGCGTGAACACCAATTAACCTAATGAAATATAAATAAATTTGAATTATATAAGTGAAATAATTGAAAATATATGATTTTCATTATCGTAATGTTTTACTATTATGTTATACTTTCAATTGTTACGTTATGTCAGGAAGAAAAATGTGTCCCAAGTAGACTTTTCTCATATATGCCTATAATTTTTTATAGTGTATATGTGTAACATGAACTAAAAATATTAATGAATGAGGGTAATTGCAAGATCGTTAAAAATATGGACTTACATTTTCAGAAGGAAAAAATTATTTGCCTTATTTATGCTAAAAGAATTAAAATTCTCACGGTGTTTTAATAAAACAAAAAAAGGTATTAAAAAATGTTATATTATACTAAATAAGGTAATAATTACAGCTGACATTTTTTTACACATGGTTTTCTTCAAGACCCGTTTCATGACTGTTGGAGAATCCCAAATTTTCTTTGCCCGTTAAACTACCTGTAGCACTTTGTCTAGGTGCTGCTGCTGAGGATGATTTTAATGCTTGTAACTCCTTTTGACTTCTGTAATGAACCACTCCTGACCCAAAAGCATCTCCCATGACATTTATAGCTGTCCGAAATCTATCTCTGAAAAGAGGAAGTATATCTAAAAATCAGTACAATTTGTATGGCGAGTTTTTTTTCGATTTTCGCCATGCCAAATCAGGTATTGAAATTGATTCTTCTTCTACTTCATTTTTCATCTATAATTTTTTTCTATATCTATTAATATTCTACTTACAATAGCCAGTCTACAGCTAAAATGAGGGTGACATCTTCTGCTGGCAACCCTACAGTTTCCAGAACCATAACCATAGTAACCAATCCAGCTTGGGGAATTCCTGCAGCTCCAATACTTGCAGCTGTTGCCGTTATGCTGATAGCAATAATTTTTCCTATATCGAGAGATACTCCTCGAACCTATAAAATATAATTTGTTTGAAGAATTATTGAATCTTCTACACACGATCCAATGTACAAAACTTTAATAACAATTTCCTGAGATGTTAAAAATGTAGAAACGATGTCCTGCAAATTAAACTGCGAGTGGGACATTTAGTTTTTAACAGTGATCAGTGGCGTGGCTAGGGGCGTCACCAGGGGCGCAAACCTCAAAGGGCCGAATCGCAGACTTAAACTTTAAAGTTATTGCACTGTTAAGTAAGCACTAGTTTTATATCTCATGCATAAATATATAACTTAAATTACACTTTAAAGTTATTGAATTGTTTCTCTTTCTACAAAATAAGTTTGCGGGTGTCCAAAAATTAAATCTTGCCCTGGACGCTCGTGACCTTGGCTACGACACTGGCAATGATAGTGATTCTTACCTGTGCTATAAAAATAGCGGCGACAGCTTCGTACAGCGCGGTTCCATCCATATTGATGGTGGCACCAATTGGAAGGGTAAATCTAGCTATTCGGGGGTCAATACCTAGTTTTTCTTCAAGACATTTTATAGTAATTGGTAGAGTAGCAGTACTAAAAGAGTATTTCACATTAACTTCTGCGGTTTTGAGTAAAATAATTTTAGATTAATACTAGCCTGTCTCTGACTATTAAAATGACTTGTTGACAGTTATTTTTTTTGCTCATGCCGGTTCGTTCGTCAGTACGTTATAATCTTATAACTTCATCCTTTTTTCATCTTTTGTGAAGAAATTTTACAAGCATATGATTTCAATTAACTGAAAGACCAAGTCGAAGCGAAATTAGAAAAAAAATTAGGGTCGCTCCCCCTGTGTAAAAAGTTGGGTGATTTTGTTTCGAGTTCCCAATCGAATAGCGTCGAATACTAGGCCTTCTGATATTAATATGTTTCCGATAAGAAAATATTAAAACATATATCAATTAAAAAGCAAAAAAAAATTACGGTTGTAAGACCCTAATATAATATGGGTTCAGCAGGCATTTGAGTATTTTATTTAATTGTTTAAGAGATAATTTATTTTAATTCAACGTATTTTTGACTTATAGTTTTTTACACATTACTTATTTTAGAAGTTAGTAGCAAAAATTTTTGAATTTCCACAATCAAAAAGCTAAATTACCGACCATATCTCGGCGAATGGATCAGCACATGGAGTATTATCTTTTATGACATTGTATTACTTAGGGCCTCAAGTCTTGCCCTTGGTTGAGTATGTGAGGTCTGAGTTTATTGCTGTTTTTTGAGTTGCTTTTTAAGCATGGCGGAAGAAGCTGGTGTTCAAAGTAGCGGTGTGCTGCAACGTAAGTGGCTTGTGGTATCAAACACGAATGCTGTGAAATAAGTTCCGTATTTAAATATAAAAACATTTGACGGGCTACTTGCGACTGTATCGGGAGTGTAAAACTATAAAAAAGTCGGTTTGATCCGTAAATTGGGTCGCATTCGACGTGTTAGGTGTTATTACATATTCGATATTTCGGACATTAGGACTTTATTTTTTTGGAAGAAATAAAGTGGCACAGATAGATACGTAGCCATGTAAATTCAGTTCCAATTTTTAGTATTTAAACCCAAAGAGGGGAATTGTAATTAAAATTTCATAGTTCTTTGTTATTTTTATATCTGTAAATTTAAATTAAATACCTAAAGAAGATATTCTCATAATATTATATTTACTTTCCTTGAGAAGGGAAATACATAATGGAAATAATGTGACAATGGTGTGTTCTATTATGTTCAACAATAAGCTTTATTAAAATGAATAATTTAAGGCAAACTATCACATCATTATGTTATAATAACGTAATAATGATTTTGTTCGGCCGACGCTTTTTAACATGCACTCTTTAGGGGATTATTGTTTATATTGCATGTTAAAAGCTTTATTATAAACGAAAAGTTGTCTGAAGCACAGGTCCTCATGGATATTTTTTAAAGGGGAGCATCTCATTGCTAACTACCGTCGACATTTGGTGTACTATTTTTTTTCACCATGTATAAATTGTAAACATCTTCAAATACTTATTTTGTTATCAAAGCGGTAGTGAGGATTTAGATATCAGTTATTTTTAGCAACAGCCCAGTATATTCTTTTTTAGCATTGGAACCTATAGCGAGAATATTAGTACTTCTTACCTTGAAGCTGTTCCAAAAGCTGTGGCTACTGCTTGACCCAAACATTTAATAAATGTGAACGGATTTCTCCTTGTTAGTGCAAAGTACAGTAACGGTAAAATAATAAATCCTTGGATACCCAGGCCGAGCAGAACTGTTACAAAATATAAACCCAAGCCACTCATAACAGAACCTAAAAAGAAATATATGGTTTTTATAGTAACATTTATTCTTTTTAGGGTTAATAGTTAAAATAATTTTACCTAAATCCTCCATTCCTAAAATTTCCGAAGCTACCAGAAATAAAATTCCAACAGGTGATAACTGAATTATCCATGATGTTATCTTCATCATCATCGCCAATAGATTATGGAAAAAATTCGCTAGTGTTCTTGTTTCTTCACCCATTTGCCCTAATGCTATACCGATAGCTGCAGATGCCACTACCAAACCAAGAATGTTTGTCGTTTGAAGAACTTCAGTGCTAATTTTAAAACTGTAAACTTCTGAAAACCAAAGAATTGTTTAGAGTCGTGTTTAAAGTTGAAATTATCCGAAAATTTTATACACATATTTTTTACACTAAAAACTAAAAAATCCTCTTATAAAGAAATAAAAGAAAAGCCAACTGGCATGACAAAAATGTCAAGTGGTGTAACAATACTTAAGCGTGCTCGTTGAAAGTAAAAATGTTGCGGGATATTTTCAAGACATGTAAAAATTATTTTTTGTTACCTCCATTCTTAAGTACAATATCTGGAAAAAACACTGTCAAAATTTTAAATAGATTCGATGTAAATGGGTTGTGATATAATATTTTCACGATGACTTATTTTAGAGGTGTGACTATTTGATGGAGGCGCTAAATAGACAAAACACTTATATAAGAAAAAAATTTATATATATATATATATATATATATATATATATATATATATATATTACATCCGTTCGTTCGTTCAGTTTCTTGTAAAAATCTGCAGACGTTTTGCCAAAAACTCATTTGGAGTCTTCTGTGCTTGCTAGTTGTAGATCAACTGAACAGTTCATTTGACGAAATATCTACAAATTTCTATAAGAAACCAAACCAACGAATGGATAGATCCCAGATTAATAGCGGATCATATATATATATATATATATATATATATATATATATATATATATATATATATATATATATATTACGAAATCTACATTTCCAGTATAATATAATATTAAATTGATTTACACACAATGAATGCAGTGTTTGTTCGTGAATTATTGTTCAAAGTAAATACATAATTATATAAATAATTTGATAGTTATATCAACAAAATACTCTATTGTTTTTAGCTACATGCTGTATAGTTAAACTACATTACCGAAACACCACCATTACATTTTGATCCCATTAACGGAATATATATATATATATATATATATATATATATATATATATATATGTATATATATATATATATATATATATATATATATATATATATATATTCTTATGCATTTAGGGGTTTCCTGATCTATGATTAGGTTGGTCAATTTAAAATTTGATCAATTAACTAAAAATCAGACGTGTAACGAAATTACAAAACTATTAACGTCAATAATTGCTACGGAAACCAAATATAATGTTATCTTACCTGTATCGTTATCATTTCGTGGAGTTAAAAGAGTACGATGCTAAAAAGAACGAATATAAATATTATTTGGTATATTAAGAAAAGTTATCAAAACCTACCTGAAATATAGTTGCTTCAACTAAGTTTGGTGGAAACATATTTCTACAAAAAAAAAAACGAAATTTTGTTTTACATTCGCATCTAAGAAACGTTGAGAATATTATTTAACAGCATTTTTTTCATTTCTTATTTCCACTGTAATTAATTATCAAAAATTTATTTTTTTCAAGCACAATAAAATATGTCTTTGTTAATTTTCTAAATATTTATTGTTGAAAAAACAAAAATTCTCAAATACAAACGTATTAGAATTATTACCTAACGAGATCCAATAAAGTATCTACAGTCGTAGTATTTCTTTCAGTAACAGACGAGGAACCACTACTGCTCACCGTTCTACCTACTCCTGGCTGTATAGCCATAACAACTACAATACCCAATACTACAGAAGCAAACGTTGTTGTCAAATAGTATGCTATAGCTCGTGCTGCTACCTTACTTGAGAGAGATAAATCTAAACTACAGATGGCAGACACTACAACAAACAAAGGGCTTCTTTAAGTAAATGCTTTTGTGATGCCTTTATCATTTATGCATTCAAACTAAAATGTGCCCGATTTTGCCTTTGTTACTGTGATTTTGGACAGTGTTACAGTCTCCATAAAATGGTGCTAAGAATTATTGTAGATAATTCATGAAATTTTATTTGTGACGTTGTTCAACAATAATGCTAAAATCATTGACTTTTCTGTTTGAAAACTAAATAAAGTCAGATACATGTGTTTGAAATAAAAGCTTATTGTTTAATATTCCAAATGTACTGTAATAGAACCTACCTAAACATGATATAATTAAAGGTATTATAAGCGATTTGAGCATTTTCAAAAATATTTCTCCTAAAAAACCTATATACATTATTTCCCGTTCAGTCCAATCTTCTTTCACAGCTCTTAAAATAAAACCAAGTGCCCCTCCGATCAGGACGCCGCCTACGGTCGTCATTGTTAGTGCATTGGAGCGTAAACAAGAGAGACATCTATTGCCGGATGGAGGAGATTTATCTTCTGTTACTTCAAAGTTGTGATGATTCATGATCGTGTAGTAGACTTTTTTGTTGGTAGATAATGAATATAGTTTTTATCTGTAACAATGAAAAAACTTATTTTCAATCTAAAAAAAAGCGAAACATTTCTAATTTTTGGGAGGTGATATTTACTAAAGTAAGAAATTTAATATGTAACGCTACTGGTCCTGGATTCCACAGATTTAAAATGTATCGGATATGTTACTAATCAATGCCACTTTCTTAGTAAATTTCCAAAATGTTGGATAAGTGCCAATAGCAAACTTCCTATATCGACAATTTTACGACCACCAAATTTCTCTAATTTTCGTTCTAGTATTCTCTCAACTTTGTCAAAACTGTTAAAAAAAATTGTTGGTAAACGATTTGGACACATGTCCTGAACAAAAACGCGATTTTTCCAATTGTACGCAATTCGATCTTAAAGGTCACCATGATAGAAAAACTGCTCTCTCTAAATTCAGTCAAAAATATTTCGAGCAAGAGATAAGTGGTAGAATACTTGTTTAATTCTTCTGGATTACAGTAAAACATTTGACACTTTGAATGACCACAAATTTCCTTTTATATAACTTAAATATTCCGGTGTAGGACAAAACGCATTACAATTCTTGAAAAATTATTTTAGTATCTCAGAGAGTATATTTTAACAATAATTTATCTCGTTATGTGTCTGTATTTGGAGGGGTTGCACAGGATGGCATTATCGGTCACATTAAGTTTTCGATTTCCACTTCTGACTGTAGCAGATTCATTAAAGCATTTCTCGTTTCTCAATACGCGGATGATACGGAACTGTATTTCCCTTTTAACAATTCTGAAATTGACACATCATTAATATAATAAATAGTAATTTACGCATTATTAACGATATTTCTCAGAATCATGGACTAGTTACTAACAGAAATCCAAAATCCAATCCAAGAATGTGGCATTAGATAATTGTAATGTACGTAAATACATATTGCATAATTCTTTTAACAATATTATTTTACAGCATCTCGGTTTAACCATAGACAATAATTTTCGTTTTGAAAATAACGCTCCTTCGCATAAAAAATCATTTATCAAGCTTCAAACATGGTATTATAACAAAAAAAATATTTAAGAGACGGCTATTAAGTTGAAATTGACTGAATCTCTGATTTTGATGATTTTGAGACCTTTAAGCAGAATGATTGGTTAAATTTAGAAAAACTTTTTCAGTGAAACTCTTTAGTGCTAGTTCGCAAGAATATTTTTCTTGGAGAACCAGATTAATTATAGGAAAAACTTATTCGTGGCTTGGATATTCATGTTTTGAATACTCTGCGTCGTAGTTTATTTGTTGTTGTCTGACATAACATTTGACAATTTCAATGTACCTTTAGTTTTAAAGCTATCAAAACCTAAAATAACTCCCACACCAAATAAAACTGTAGTCCACTCCCTCGTTCTTTAATCAGAACATGTAGAAATAGAGTCCGAATATAAGTTGCATATTGGTTTATGCATTTGTTATTTACCTTTTCTCTTTAATTATCTTTTATTTTTATTATTAGATATATTCCTTGATGACATATTATATTTAATTGTTTACTATCAAGTTTTTAATAAGGATTGTATAAGATCAGCAAAATTGAATATCGTCCCCATTCTTGACATGATTTATAGAGTTTTTTAATCATAGAGAAAGGCTTTTTATTATTATTTATACATTTTAATTCCACAACTTGATTGCGACAAGTTAAATACTCCTTACTTCCCAACAAAGTAAAGTGAAATATAATTTACGCAAGCACAAAAAAAAACAAGTTTATGTGCACAATAAAAAATTAATATTATTTAATTTTTGTTTTTTTTTTTGGTTCAATTTTAATAAATAATAGCTAAATTCACTAAAAAGATTTCATTTTTAAATCCGATTTAATTGTCAGGGAAGTTATATTAAACATGTGAATCTACAACTAACAATCAAATTAAGGCTAAAAACCTACGTGTAAAGCATTAAAAAAACTAAGAGAAACAGTTGTCTCCCTATACTCAAGAAAATTTCCCACTATTGCCGCTTTGGTATTAAAAATAATCAGTCTATTTAATAATGTATTTTTAAGACTGAAAACCTGATTGCCTGCTGCACTTGTCACTTTAAATCCCGTACTATCAACCTTAGATCAGTTCTAATGTTGTGTCAATTAAGAGGTTAGTGTTTATCTTAAACATCTGTAATAACTTCTATTTTGATTAGCTTACTTTCATAAATTTTCCTCACAAACGAATAAAATTAGTCCATGTAGGTGGAATTTTTGGTCCTTTTCAGTACTTTTGGAGTCCTACTACAATTTAAAATATTTTCCACTTAATTACTTCAAGACAGTCTAATTTTATGTGTCTTTATTTATTAATTTTATATTTATTTCCTATTAGTGAACATCAAATAGTCAGTTTTTGTAAAAACACTCATATGTATCGTTTCCATTTAGAAGTTGAGATAAGATAAAAGAGGAATAACATTTTTGCAATTTTTTCCAAACGAAGTAATATTTTAGAAATCTTGTTACACCTAATGAATTTTTGTTAACTATTAAATATGTTAACATAAAACTGGTTCACTGGTATTTGTAATAGTGTATCTATTTAATTAACAATCCGAAAAAATATTCATTTTATAAGAAGCATGATTTATCTAAAATGTAACTTATTCGTATAACAATTTATATTTACATATTACAACATTTCTATTCAGATGCCTTTTAAAATGTTAATCGGCACATTAATTAAATTTAATACTATATATAAACTTCTAAATGCGTTTTTTATGTGTGTATACCGAGGGTTGTGGAAATGGTTGATATACGAGGTGTGATGTAAATAATTTATTATTTCTTTTTAATTAATTTTGAACACTTAAAAATTTTCAAAAATATTTATTCCTTAATAGACTTCGATAAAAGAGAGGAATTCTATATACACCTCAATACCAATTCACACTATCATTTCTAAATCTAAAATAAAAAACACCAAACCTTGAGACAAAATCGCTACAGTCGCCCACACACTGATATAACTGAATCGACAGACTGCTCCGAAAATACAACTTATTTTTAGCTTACATACCACATAAAATAATAGGTTCATCTCTAAAAACCTCTCAGTACAAAAGGGTCCTGAAAAGTTAAGAAGTGTACAAGACTGTATGGGACATTTGCAGCAAGCCATATCAGCCCTTTCCAGCATCAGCGCGAAACAGAATATAAAATAAATTTTGGCAGCTAGCAGTAACTCGCTTACATAAAAGATTACAAGGCAAGATTAATTCGCGAATTCATTAAGACTGAAAAAAGGGCATTCTGAATAAACCATTGCCTCAACCTCCACCCTACGATATCTGATCCCAAACTGATACCATCAGCGGTATTTTATTATTTGTCTATTTATAACTTGTTAAGGATAAGACTTTTGATGCTTACCTGCTACAACGCAAACTTTAAAATAGTATCAAGTGAATCAATACATCTATTATTGTTAAATTAGTTGCAATATAAAACTGTTTTTATTTATTTTTTACTTTTAGTGCAATTTTTTGGAACAAATTTAATTTTTAAATTTTGTTTTATTGTTTATACACCGTAGTTTGTTCCTAGGCTACCCGGATTGTGAGCTGCTGATTTTTATTTAAAAAAGGTATATTATACGTTTGTTCAGATACGTTTGAAAGGGGATGCTAGTTATTTGAAAAATCATTATAATTAATGCACCGAGTAACGTTCTCGTCTGGACAATCTATTTTATTTCTACTCCTCAATGCATTTCTAAACCTATTTTTGTTTGAAAGAAAAAAATAATAAGTTGCTAGTCTGTCCACTATTTAGAAATCTGTGGAGATCAGTTTTTATTTTTGGAGTGGTGGGTATGATTTTGCTTAAATAAATGAGTATTTGAATTTGGGTTTTTAAGTTATTAAATAGGGCGGCACCTTAAGTTCCTTTCGGCACAGAATTTATATCTGAACATTTTGAGATATTTGGTTACTCATTAGCCATATAGTCCAGAGGTTCTGCGCCCACACTGTACTTTATCATATCAAAATTTTTTCTCCTTCCCAATATACCGAAGTAATGAATCATTAACTTTATTTTCTTTTCAAGATTATAGTATTTCATTACACAAAAGACAACCTTAGGAAATTTTAATTGGCCTATAAAAATCACTATTTTTATTTAAGCTACAAATAAAAACATAAAATTTTATTGTCACACTTGGCAATAATAGAAAAACAGGATTAAGATGATTTTTTATTTATTGTTGCCGATAATGTATACACACTAATCGTTTTAATTCTTATCAAGAATTGCACAGTTTAAATCTGCGAGTTATAAATTAGTGATTTAAAAAGATTTTTATATTAAGATGTTTTTTAAATGGCAAATTTATGGTTAGGAAATTATTTTATATCAATAAAAAGTATTTACAGCATTTAAGAGCATATATAGTCTAGTCACTCCAGAACTTTTGAACTACTGTCACTAGAAAATCACTAGAATATATTGTTATTAATATGGAGTATATTTTTAAAATTATAGATGACTTTAAAAAATTTGTTGGATCGAGAAACTTACCAGTTAATTAATTTTACCAGTTTATCACTTAATATTTTCTATCATAATTTGCACCATAACCTTTTGTTATGGCTGGTTTTATTGTTTTGAGATTTTTCTATAAATATTTACCCAAGGATTTTGTGCTTATTTCTAGTATATATTTAATTAGATACAAATGCTAATTAGCGGTAATTTTATAGAATGAATTTTCCATCCTGTTGACGTCTCGAAAGTTATAAAATGAGATTGCAGTAAATCCCCATGATAATATTTTTCTAATTTAGTATAGTATTTTTCTTTTTTTTTTTTGTTCCCAGAATCTTTTTAGGATTAACATAATCACTAGGAGCTTTTTCTCTTATTTTTCTAAAGAACATAATTTTTCTGGCCTTATTAATAAATTAATTGTGTGCAAAATTTTAAATGTTGGGTAAATTGCCTTAGTAAACTGCTCTTAGTTTTGCAGGGAAACAAAAAAGTAGACATGATATTTCTAAAATGACACTAGATCCGCTGTAAGAATGAAATCATTTATAAGGACATAATTGCTAAGTTGAATGAAAGGTGCACATACATAAACAAACAAAAAGATCAATATCCCTCCAAACCTGGAAGTGAGGTTTTTGAACAAATGAATGTAAGACAAGTACGAGAATATAGTGATCGATATTACTATCAAACTATTTTTTAACCGACTTCAATCAGTTCTTCTCGTATATTTTTTTGTTTGCTCAGGTATAGCTTTTGATAAGAGGGAGATATTTTGATGCAATTTTCAGTTGCAAATGGTACTTCTAAGAAGATTCCAGGGAAATATTTTCACATAAATTGAAAAAACGGAAAAAAATTATTGATGAACGATTTTTAGTATATTGCAAGAAATAATGGCAAGCAGGTTCATTAAAAATATTTCGTCGTTAGATTTATTTCAAGGAGATTAAAAACTGAATTAAATTTATCACATTGCTGCATTTTTGTTTTAAACTGTCATCTTTTTGAACACATCACATTTCAACTAAATTTCTTCTCATCTTCTCTCTCTTTTATATATTTCATGCATTTGTGCAAATTAAAATTTATAAAAGATATCTGCAACTATACAAAAATTTTTTTTAACTAAAACAGAAAGAAATAGAATTCGATCCAAAAGCTCTATAAATAATGTAATAATGGTATGAAAACATTCCAATTCATCTAGAATTAATTTAAAAATAAATGTTTCGATTACTTCGTACAACAAACAAATTTAAGTAAGTAATAAGCTGTTACAAATATTTATTTGATTCCTATTTTATTAACAAATCCTACCTAATTTGATAAAAAATTAAGTTCATTAAAATTCCTAAAAACTCCAATTAACTAAATAGGATTTTTAAACTTACATTTTTAATGAAGATGTCTCTCAGTCACGAAGGAAAAACTTTAAAAAACTGTCACGCACTAACCATACAGATTTCTCACAATAATTATTAATGTCTAACAGCAGTATTCATCAAGATAAGAACAATTACTCTAAGCCTGTAGTTATCACATCAAAGACCATAAAAGTAAATCGTAAAAATAAATTAATAAACTAAAAAAATGAGGTGTTTTTCGTAAAAACTGAGCACTTTCTTCTCGGTTATATGAACTGTAGTGGTACTGTATTAATGCTTTTTCTCAGGTGCACAACCATGGTTTGTAATCCATGTCATATTATACCAGTTATATCGAGATTATCTGAGATTGCAAAACTTCGTCTTGTTAAAATATGGTAATATTGAATGCAGTGGATTATGGTTATTTATTATATTGGTATATATTAAAATTGTTTACATTTTTATTTTAGTAGATACACTGCTGAAAAAAAGAAGGGTTTATTTACAAATATTTGGTACCTACAGAGTACTGTAGGAATTTTTATATGGTTAGATATTTTTGAAAACCGAAGTGACTACAATAAAGAAAGTAGGGACTGTTTTGAAACTTAAATTGACAGGAACATTTCAGCAGCTTATTATTATATTATATTTATTATATACATAATTATCAAATCTTTTTGTCATCACTGTTTCAAACTATTTTTAAAATTGAACCATCTCATATTTGTATGTATGCTGATGTTATTCACTTGTGTTGACGTTTAATTCACATTTTTAGCATTTATACTGTCTCATATGGATTTTATCATAACAGATTCCTTACGTAATTAAAATTAAAATGTATTAAGGTATTTTTGGTAAAACAAGTGAGTGATAGTAACTCGCGTAGCTCTATATAATGAAAATATAGACATAAATCGCACAAGATGTCACAAAATGTCAGTCTACAAGTATCAAATATTTTAAAAAGGTATCGAAGGAGGGGAATTTTCATATGAGGATACGATCAAAAGCGCACATGACATCGCACATTGAATGACCTTCAGGCATTTTAGAAATGAGCTACTAAATATAAAACTAATTAATGTTAGTTCGAAACAGTCAGACGAATATTAAACTAAGCAGGTTTAAACCGAAGGTGACCATGTCTTTTGCAAATTCATAAAACTCGTCGTTTAGAATTTTCCAGAAAACGTACAATGGAATATCGAGAATTTAATATATATATATATATATATATATATATATATATATATATATATATATATATATATATATATATATACATATATATATATATATATATATATATATATATATATATATATATATATATATATGTATATATATATATATATATATATATATATATATATATATATATATAATAATAATAATTCAGCTATGGGAACCATATGGACGAAACCAAGTTTATCAAAGAATTGAGGAACTTTACGTTAGTTGCTATTATACAACCTGTAACTTTTCTTTGGGAAAAATCTGGCAAGATCATATCTTAACATTCGTGATTCGTATCGAAGCACGATAATTCAGAACACCAGAGCAATTGGCATAGTGACTAGTGTGTTGTTAACCTTGTTACGGTGCAAATTCAGAAATTATATTAACCACCACAATTAAAATGATATATGAGATGAAGAAACCCACTTCCAAGTACAGTTGAAGAGCACAGTATAAACTGAACAGAATTTAAAATCTACTTAGTAGCATGCCAAGAAGTATGCTGGCGAAAACTAAAGCTCCAGGAGGGAATACTTATTACTAACTATGCTCTTATTAAAAGAGTAGTGTTAGCCTTTCGAATAACACTTAACTTTGAAGTGAATATCCTTGGTTTTCATAATATTCAGTATTAATTTTTTTACAAAACTAATATAGTTTATTTTAAAATTTTAAAATAACGGTTCTTCCGAGTATAAAGTATTCATTAATGACTTAATTAATCAACAAAAAGATGCATATTGTTGTAAAACAACGCAGGCCCTGGCTGCTCTGTCTGAAACCATATATCGATCACAGGTTCGGATAGTGCGGAATAGTTCATAGAAATAGAGACCTTCAGTTTTTGTTTCTTTGTTTTGATTCAGTGAAAATCGTCGCTATCTTCGGGTGTGTCAGACTCTGATGCTAAAGAAGAAGTGGTAATGAGAGAAGAAGCTACAGTTAATAAACGTCTTATAACTTGTTTCATGGGGGTATAATTTCTAAGTTTAGTTTATTAATCTGTAACTTTCTTATTTCTCTCCATACAGTCTCGTGTCAAGCCACATTTTAATCAAAGTTAAAAAAAAAACTACATTTAAAAGTATCAAGAGAACTTTATATAAAATCACTATCAGATGATTATTTACCTTATTTCCCGTAGTATTGCAATGCAACTTAATTGTCCATTATAATAAAGTAGGTATCGTTGGACAGAATTCTGTCAACTTTACCCATGTTCTAAAGCATCATTATATTATTTAATATCTGATTAATATGATCCATATATTTGGGTAATAAACATCAAAATGCTTATTGGTATTGTCCTTTACTTTTACTAGCAGTGTAATTTTAATAAAAAATATTTTTAAATATTTAACAATAATATCTTGACTTGGGACCTTTTAAAACAGTTTTATGGGTTCTATAAACTTTTATGTATACATTAAAACTAAAAATATTATTATGTATTTATAAATGTAATAAGGAGTGTTTGAGTAACTTTCGTTTTTCTTTTAAGAATTGAATATCTTTAAATTGTTGAAAGCAAAATGTTAGGGGTTTTACAATTTTCCGAACAAAACTGTCAAAAAAATATCAGACTTACGACAATTAAAATATAAAAAATAACTTAAAATGTTGCTATTATTTTCAAATCGTATCGCGAAATTTTGATTACCTTCTTTTAAAACCAAAGATATTTTAAAAAATTATGAAATTAAATTATTTTATTTAATTTTATTTTTCCATTTTAAAATTTCAAAACTTGTCAGTTTAAATCTTTTTTTGTTAGCTTGGACTAGTTGGGAAAGTTAGACGATTTTAGTGAATTTGGAAGTAAGTACTTTGTACGCTGTAGTTTTTTAAAAAATTTTGATAAACATGGTAAGATTTTTAAAATTAGGAATTTTGTACAACCGTTCGATTCGTTTTGTCCAGTAGTGTATTTTATATGACATTATTAGAAGGTCATTTATTTTTAAACTTAAAAAAATTGTAAATTTTAAAAGTGGGGAAAACCCGAGGACGTAAAACAATAAACAGTAATAAAGCGTCTTCGAAAACTAGTAAAAATTATTTTACCAATCAAAATATGTTTGTAATTTACGTCATTGTAAAATTTTAATTCTTCTAGTCTTTAACTGGGTGTAAATAACTAGGAAGTCGAATTTGGAACACAACACTTTTTATAGTTCTCATTAAAAAAAAATGTTATTATGTCAGATAATATTCAGAGTGGTACTTTTTTCCATGTCTGTGAAACTTTTTTGTCTCTTGAGTTTTCTTCTGAAAGTCAATAGTTTTTCCACAAAAAAAGAAAATACATAAGTGAAAAATTATAATGTATTTGTTTTAATCAATTCTTATTCATATTTGTTTTAACCGACAGGGATTAAGAAAAAACACAACATAATAATAGAATTTGAACAACAATAACTAATATAATTAATAATAGAAATTACAACAAATGTTGAAAATGACCACCATCAGCCATAATGCAAGAATCTGATCTTCGTCTCACTGAAGAGCGTATTCGTTGATATAATCTTGGAGTATTTCTTATCCTTTCGCAAGACGGAATAATGCGATTTCTCCGATCTTTAACATCTTCAACAAGAGATGCATAAACCAAAGATTTAAGGAAACCCCAGATACAAAAATCCAAAGGATTTAGATCCGGAGTTTGAGCTTGCCATTTAATCTTAATGGATGACACCAATACATACATTTAATGAAAACTGATGTTGATAATTGACTTCAAGTAATGCATGCGGATTTTCGTCAGCCCAAATGTGATTATTATTAAATTTTCTTATGGATTCCCTTAAAAACTTTGCCTCATCAGTAAACAAAATACGGGATAAAGAAAAGGGGAGATTGAGTGATCATTTGGCACTGTCAAAACTATACGCGACAAACAGTCTCGAGGTAAAAGCGCCTGCACTCGCTGGATATGGTAGGGATACAGTTGGTGTTCTTTTAAAATTCGGAATACTGTGGAATTGCTTATATTTAATATATTGGCAATTTTTCTCGTACTTGTTTTCGGAGATTCTTCTATTAAATTAGGAATAGCTCGGTTCTTATTTCTTATTTCCCTTCCACAATCAGAAGTTCGTTTTAGAAATGCATCATTTTTTCGTAAACGCTGATGAAGACGAGCAAATATGCTGTGAAGAGGTAACCTATGTTGTGGATATAATTCAGTATAAATTTGTTGAGTTTCTAATGCATTTCCACGGGCACGACAATAAACAAAATTGATATATAACATTTCAACATTTGTAGACTCTGCGATTTTTACCATTTTTTTAATTACTTTAAATTAAAAGCCCATAAAATCGATTACACTTATCCACAGAAATTTTACCACATGACGACAAAAAACAATATGACAAAATAAGCTTGAACTTATTTGACAACAGCCTACTATATCTTTTCGTCACTTCATTATCCACCCTTACAAAACTTAATTGGATATGTGCCTGAACATTTTTTCTTTGGAACAACTATTGACTTTTAGAGCAAAACTTGAGAGATAAAAAAAGTTTCACAATAAGAGGGGAAAGTTAACTGAATAATCCAATCTAGTCGGTCTAGGCGTCCGAAAAAAAAAGTTCCAGAGGATAAAATGTATAAGCCCGGAAAAAAGTACTACTCTGTATATTATTTCACATAATAATAATAATTTTTTATGAGAATTGTTACGTGTTCTAAATTTTACTTATCTTTAAAAAGAAATTATATTGTAACGAACTTTATAGCGTTTTACATTTCATAGTATTAGTTTGTGTTTGTATTTTGTAGTTTGTAGGGTTTTAGGTTTATTTTCTACGAGTTCATAATTTATTTTATTACTTTTACCTTTGTTGGTTTCCTCACGAGACGTCTATGAAAGAAGGTCTAGAACTTTTTAGAAAATTGTATTTCCTTATTTTTAACATGGAGCGTCTATGATAGAAGGTCTAGAAATCGCCGGATTATTTCTTTTTCCTTTTTTTTTTACTACACCATGTAGTATAGAAATCCTTCTAGAAAATCAGGGAATCTTCCGGTATCGGCTAAAAGGGTATATTAAGGGTCCAGATCGGCTTTCGGGGACAGTATAGTTTGAGAATTCGTCGACGCAATTTGAGTTAGTTTGACAAGTGTCACAATTAAGGTTGACAATAAAAAGCTTTCGAAATAATAGAGTGTGTTCAATAATACAGTGTGTGTTCAAAAGTTGGCCGTCCGAATCAAAATAAATTTAAAAAACTAAAAATAATAATAAAATTTAACAACCTGTATCTTGAAAACTAAGTATTATCGGCCATATGTTTATATGAACTTTTATGCTTAGAATTAGCTCAAAAATAACTCCTTAAAATTTTTGACACTGATTTGGAAACACTTTGTATTCGCACTTCCTACCACTCTAATATGTCAGTGATTTTTGGATACCTTGTGTTGGCTGCTCCGCCTTATCTCCAACAAAAAATTCCATTTTAAAACTATAATTTGACGATTTGCAGCTTTCTATTAGTTGTTGGTTTGTAACTATCATTCCTTTAAAATACTCAAAATTTTCAATGTGACAGTTTATTCTGAATACTAAGTACTTTTTTAAATATGTTATTTAGGTTTATATTATATACTTTTAACAATGTACAGGAGCTCTTTCATGAACAAATATCCTACAGAATTAGTACAGCAAACGAAGAAATTTTCTTTAATATTGAGTCGGCAAGAAAGTATTTTCGGTTGTCACACATAGAGCCTTGTAATTGTTTCTTTTTTTAATTTATTTTTTATTTATTTACATGGCCCTACAGGACCAGAGTCGTTATTATTAAGCAGGAAAAAGAATAGAGTTATATACTTCCTAAAGTTATATACATAATACAGACAGTACAATATGTATAACATTGCCTATAAATCAATCACAGATAATTGTAAATAAACGATTTGACAACAGAATAATTGCAGTAAAATATATCAAATTTATCTTTCAGGCAATCATAAAGGGAACATATCGAGTATAATGGGGAGAATTGTAATACATTAGTTTTTGGTTTCAGCAAACAGAAAACTACTGGAGATCTAGATCCCTGGAAAATGAAAATGAACTCTCGCGAGCAAATCATTTGCCAAAATCTTGTTATTAACCAGATTTTACAAAAAAAGTATACGAGCCTCGTTACTGCGCTTCTCCAAAGTTGTGAAATTAAATCTTGTCAATAGGCTTTCGCGAGGTGTAGTAGGCAGTGGATAAAATCCATCCGATTTAAAGCATAAGAATTGTAAGAAACGATACTGAATTTTTTCTAACTTATCAGGGTGTACATGGTAATATGGATGCCAGATAACTGAGGCATTTTCCAATCTGCTTCGTACAAGAGAATAACATAACGTGATTATGACCTGGAGTGACTGAAATTCATGACTAGATCTTACTAGAAAGCCCAGTGTTCGGTAAGATCTCGATACCGTTTCATTAATATGATTGACAAATTTGCGTCTGCAATTAAACGCGACTCCCAGGTCCTTAAGGCAGTTAACTCGCCTTTGAAAAGCACCGTTGATCCCATAATCATGTAGTAGAGGCATTCTACTTTTTGAGAATGACATAACATTGCACTTGTATACGTTCAGAGGCAGTTTGTTTTTTAGACACCAAGCATTTAATTTCATCAGATCCAGTTCAAGGCTCAAGCAATCGCATTACATTTGATATAAGTCACATTTACATTACTTTAGAAGTAATTTGTGAGTCAGTTTTAACATGAAGTGCAGAAAGAAAAATATTAAAAATCGTTAAATCAACAAAATTTATGTATTTAGGATAAATCTACAAAACGACATCAGTATACTAATTTTTAAGATATCAAAGTCACTAGCTTGAGAAATTTTATTTTGAAAAAAAAAGTATTATACGATTTATCATTAAACGAATTTTTTATATTTTAATAATAAAATTTATGAACATTTAATCTGCAACTAACTGTTCTGAACATTTAAAATTTAAACAGTGTATTTTTTAAAAGTTGCATGTATACATAACTCCTTGAATTTCAGAATTGATTTTACATTTATCACTTTTCCCGTTGTTTAGTTCTGGAACTGATTTTGGTTATCTCTTCTAACTTTAAGATCTTTTTGGGTCATTTTTTCATATTTATGTTTTTGATGCAATGTATATCTTTCATTTATACCCAAAAAGTAAATATACTTACTTATTAATTTATTATTTTTTAAATTGAAGCAGCCACGGCCCTAATATACTTTGAATATTAATTAATCTGTAGTTTAACTCGCCAAAAAACTTAATTGAATGTTTAATGTAAATGTAATTAAATGAAAGGTATTAATTTTTCTCGATTTAGTGAAAGTTAAACGTTAAGTAGTTTTAACTATTTAAACAAATTAAAAATATAACTCGCGTTTAACGCGGTCAAAATTACGAACTTTCCCTTTCGTTAAACACATTTTGGCAATTGTATGTCGTAAAAACTGGATCTACTAAAACCGATCAGATCTCAGATTAGTTATTTTCTAAAGAGAATCGGTAATAACGATTGCACTTTGTTCTAAAAGCTGGAAATAGTATCTCCGATAAAAAATCCTTCAAGAACCAACTTGGCTTCGCACTTATTTAATTGCTCTGCACTAAACCCTGTACGAAATTTGGATTCATATTCATTTGACCCTACTGGACAGTTTACGAATATTGTCTGCTTCTTAGGCGTTTGGATAAACTCACCTATTCTGAAAGTTCTCAAATCGTCTAGCCTCTGAAACGTTTGGGATTGTCTTTTTTTGCTATGAATTTGATATTCTCAAGTTGCTAACGATGTTTTAAAAATTTGAAATCGCAAACAGAGTAACTTTTGCCACGTTTTTCCTATGAAACTTGTACGCATGTTCATGAAGGGTGTCCTTCTTTGAAGGCATTTTCTGAAATATATTATGAGAGCCAAAAAAAGCTACAAACAGGGAAAAACGTAACATATAGCTTCATAATATAGCATTCCAGTTTTTAAGCGGAATGTAAGATTTTTTAGTGCAAATTTTTTCCGTACAACAGTTATATAAAAAAAATTGGGCCTAAAATTTGTAGAGAAATTTATATTTAACAAAAAATAAATTATTTTAAGCAGAAATAATCAGTTCACTAATGGCCTAGGCTATTAAGCCCACACAGAAAACGACAGGATAATTAAAAATCTGTCTATGGTCAATTTCAGGACTAAAATTTTTACTTCATGTTTGAATCTGCTCTATTTTTGATCTGTGACTTTAGTTTTGCAACGACGGGGTGAATTCATATTATCAGATCTTTTCTACTAAGTTATCCTCCTTTTTCATACTGGACTATAATTGTAATGTAGATAGAGAAGGAATGCTTTATAAAAAACTGGCATGTGTCTAGGGAGGCAAGTTGTTCTGACCATAGGTGCATCAGGTTTGAAATAACGGGTATAGAACGGGAACAACTAAACTACCGGAATCCGCGAAGGACAAACTGGGGAAACTACTGCCTAGACCTAGAACAGAGACTAGCGGAAATCAAAAGTTCGGTAAGCAACATAATAGAAGTAGAACTGATGGCAGAACAACTAACAGAAGCCACAGTCTCAGCCTTTGAAGCTAACTGTCCTCAGATCACTCAACATTCTACTCGCAGTGTGCCGTGGTGGAATGCGAATTAGAGGCGAAAAGAGGACAAGTTAGGAAACTATGGAACAAGGCGAAAATAACAGGAAACTGGGACGAATATAGACTGGTCCTGACTGAATATAACAGGAACTTGCGTAAGGCTAAGAGAGAATCTTGGAGGAAGCACTGTGAGGAGATCGAAACGACCCCAGAATGTGCCAGACTCCGAAAGATACTCTCAAAGGATACGCAACCATCAATAAACTCTCTAAAAACAAATACAGGGGAGCACACCTATACTGGGAAAGAAACAATGACCGAGTTATTTCGGGCTCACTTCCCAGGGTCAACAATAATTGAGAAATCACCGGAGACTTGGAGGACTGAAGCAGAGATAAATACTGCTGTAAGAGCCACCAAGGACCATTGGCAAACGGCAAAAAAGGTGATTACCTATGAAAATATAAAATGGGCCATAAACTCATTTGAACCATATAAATCGCCGGGACCGGACGGGATTTATCCAGCAATGTTACAACAGGGTCCAAACCTGTTGATTAACAGACTTTGCTGCATATTAAGAGCCACTCTAGCTCTAGGATATGTACCAAAGGTTTGGAGGTTAACCAGGGTAGTGTTCATTCAAAAACCTGGGAAACCCAACTACTCTACAGCAAAGGCATTTAGACCAATCAGTCTAATGTCATTTATCCTTAAGACTCTCGAGAAGCTGTTGGACAGACATGTCAGAGATGATTTAATGGTAAACAGCCCATTTCATCGGAGCCAGCATGCATACAGAATCGGGAGATCCACAGAGACAGCGCTCCACGACTTGGTCAGCAAGGTGGAAAACACTCTGGAAAATGGAGAAGTGCTTCTAGGAGCATTTCTAGATATAGAGGGGGCGTTCGACAACACGTCTTTTCAATCAATCATCACTGCAATAAGGAACATCAATCTGGAGGAGACCTGTTGCAGGTGGATTGGAAATATGTTAAAAGACAGAGTGATCTACACAGAACTGCTCGGAGAGTCGCTAATGGCACGGGTGACTGGGGGGTGTCCGCAGGGGGGGGTTCTCTCCCCACTGCTTTGGAACCTAGTAATGGATGGGCTTCTGCGAACCCTGAGTGGGGAGGGTCACTCTGTGCTGGGATATGCAGATGACTTGGTAATCTTAACCCAAGGCAAATTTAATACAACAGTAAGAGAAAGAATGCAGAGGGCTCTTGAAGTTGTAGAAAGATGGGTAAGGCAGGAGGGACTCAATATAAGTCCCCAAAAGACTGTCCTAATTCCCTTTACAAAACGGAGAAGGATAGAGGATCTCGGTCCCATCATCCTCCAAGGAAACACAATACCACTTGCCAGAGAAGTAAAATATCTGGGGGTGATTTTAGACTCCAGGCTGACCTGGAACAGACAAGTGGAAAACATAACCAGAAAATCGGAAACATCTCTTATGACTGTTAGAAGATTATGTGGGAAAACATGGGGTCTCTCACCGAAAATGGTACATTGGTTATACACCAGTGTTGTGAGACCAGCCATCACTTACGCAGCCTTGGTCTGGTGGCCCAAGGTAATGCAGAGAGCAACTATGACAAAGCTGAGTGGAATACAAAGGGTCGCCTGTTTATGTATTACTGGGGCCATGAAATCAACGCCCACTTCGGCAATGGAGTGTATTCTGGATCTGCCTCCGCTACACTTAGTGATTCAGGCAGAGGCAAGAATGGGACTCCACCGACTAAATCACTCAACAGTAAAATCGCAAATGACGATGTCAGGACATAAAAACATATGTAAAAAAATCAGGAGCCCTGAGTTGGAAATGGACACGGACCATATGAACTCGAGCTACCGTTATAATATACCGTTTGAAGTCACAATAGAGGATCGAATGGCAAGTAAAAGAGAAAGACCGGAAACATTCTCGGGTGCAAGTATCTGGTACACTGACGGTTCAAAAACTAGTGAGGGTACTGGAGCTGGGATATACGGGTTACAACCGAGGAAGGAACTAACCCTTCCCCTTGGGAAATACCCAACAGTGTTCCAGGCAGAAATATACGCAATCTTACGGTGCGCAGATGAGATAAATAGGAGAGCTTAAAAAGGGAAGCAAATCCTCATTTACTCTGACAGCCAGGCAGCCCTAAGGGCCCTCAAGGGCCAAAAGGTATCATCGAGGCTGGTTTGGGAATGTCAGAGCGAGCTGGAAACTCTGACAAAAGACAACAGAGTTATGTTAAAGTGGGTACCAGGACACGAAGGCATACATGGAAATGAAAAAGCTGACGAACTAGCTAGAGCAGGGTCAGCATCTCAATACATTGGTCCAGAACCGGCCTTTGGGGTGCCGCGGTGTGCAGCACGAGAAGCAGTCAAAGAATGGATCAAAAGAGAACATAAAAACCACTGGATGACCAGACAGGGTTTAAACCACAGCAAGCTATTTATTGGGAATCCGGACCCGAAACTGGCAAAGAAACTACTACAAATGAGTAGAAACCAATTAAGGACTATTACAGGTATAATGACGGGACACATGGCCGTCAAAGTACATCTGAATAGAATGAATCTATATAACGGAAACCTCGGCTGCAGACTGTGTGGACAAGCCGAGGAAACGGTGAAGCATATCATATGTGACTGTGAGTCACTGGTGAGATTTAGACAACAAACTTTCGGGTCAGTAAAACTGGAACCGGAAGAAATACTCAATCACTCTTTAGCAGGACTGTACAGATTGAGCCAGGGGGCTAGGTTGACAGAGTGGTTATAATGTCTAGGGTGAGCACAATAGGCCTACTCTGGTCGCAGTGCATCCGGCTTTAGGACGGACCCGAGAATATATATAAAAAAAAAAAAAATGCTTACCGTACAAAGCCCGCTTGGTTTAAGTAAATGTACCCACGCTCATATAAATGTTGTTTATGATGATGTCATACTATTTTTGATATTTGTTGTTATTTTATTCTTGGGAAGAATTATTTAGGTTGCATTGATATTTTACCTTCACCAAATTGTCAGTATATAGTAATATATATACAAATATAAATGAAGGGCACAGGAATAAAACAGGGAATGTCACTGAAACAACATTTATAGAAATTTAACTTTTAATGTTCATTTCATTATAAAACCTTGCATTGGATTTAAAAAAATATTTTTTTTTAAACAGAGCTTGGAAAAATATTTATTAATTGAAGTAAACAAGAGCAGTAATTAAATAAACTTGGTTTTTGCTAAATTAAATGAAAATATTCGCACATATTCGAAGCTACGGGCATAAAACAAGGAATCTCCTCCCACGCCCGTTGTTTTTACCTAATAGATTAATAAAATTTTATTACTATCAGGTCATCAATAGTGAAATTCTATCAATTAACTTTATTTCTCTTCTGATTTATTTTTTCTTTTTCTTTACTTTGTGGAGAAGCTCTCCATAAAATAGCATCTCGATTTTTGCAAAATTCTTTCAACTTCATCAGATTTAAGTACTTTTGTTCGTTGATTGGAAGCAAATCTAGAATTAAAAAAAAAAACGAATATTTGGAAATTAATTTATACCTGTTCACAATATTTAGTAACATACCATTGTATTTTGCTAAAGGAAGTTCAAACTCGCCTGTCAGTTTACTTTTTAGACTCTTCTTCTAAGCTTTTATTATTGGAGTTTGAAGTTAAATGCCGTTATGACTGGAGCGATAACTTAATGTGAATGATCTCTTGGCATACAATTTCTTTTATAGACTGAATGGGACAAGGGCATATTGATAAAAATTTAATTTTTAAAAATGTCCAATTTCGGACCATAGTACGTTTCACTTCAAGGACAATAAAAGGAGTTTTTTCTAGAGTTGCGAAATAATTCACATCAATCATTCGGTATTTTCATTTTTGTTTTTAAGTTTACAAGTCCCATATTTTTACCGCATTTGAAGTATGAATGTCCCATGATAGGGAATGTAATTTTGATAGATTCTATCCATTTAATAGTATGAATGTGTAAGTGTTTCACCTGTGTGGGTTATGAGCGATGAAATTGAAAAGGAACGTAGCAACATCATCTGATCCTTTGTTGCAAAATGTTCTGGGTAAGTATAAAAGCATGATATGCCAGATGAAATAACAGGTGTGGTAAATGAATACATACTAAGTTGTCGCAGGTAATAGACGTCATTAGTTGGCTAGAGATATACATTTTTCTGGAAATCTAGTGAAATTCTTTCGAAATATTTGGTAGTTCTTATTTTATTCTTTGTCTTCCTTTTTTCGTCATTAAATCTTTGAACCTTTCTTTAATGCACTTCGTTTTCTACGTCTAATTTCTTTATTTCATTTTCCATCCTTTCTCAGTCCATTTACTTCTGCTGTAAATTTATCACATATGCTGCAAGTGTCCCTACGTGGAAAACCAAAACTTATATTAAATTTAGTATTAAAAATCATTCTGTATATTTCATAAGAAACTTTTACACTGGGAAACAATTCATGTAACATTGTATACATTTTTTTAATGTTTAGACTCTCTGGTTGGTATAACTTTTTGGTATCTTTGATACTAGAGTGTAACAACATTTCTTTAAACGAGTTTATGTGATCTATAACTTCAGCATAAGTATGTCCAGGTAATTCTTTAATTAATTTAGCATGATTACCTTTTGGTGTTAAACCCGCATGTTTAAATCATTTTTGGAAGTGTTCCAATTTACCTTTGGAGATTCCGTGAGTGCTTAAGAAAGCCTTACTACACACAAGTATTTCCTTCACAACATGATCTCTTTTGGCTCTTACCTTGTATGCATAAGAACTATCATCATGGTCACTCACTTGGTTAAAGTTAAATAAAATTTCACACGTTCTAAATCACTGAAGCATTTTAACCTCTTGCAGTTGCGTGGTTCTCCTTGTTCATGTGAAGACAACTACTACCAGTTTTTTTGTCTTTTCTTGGGTTTGAAATCACTTACAACACTTTCGGAAGTCATGCTTTAAAAGTAAACAAAGCAGGCGACTCTCAAATATACCAAAATACAGACAGTGACAAGTAGAGAAAAATGATAAAATATACACAAAAATACTACACATTAAAGGTTTAACCCAATTTTTTTAGAAAACTGGATATGTATTGTTTTATTCCTGTACTCTTTATATATACGTATATATATATATATATATATATATATATATATATATATATATATATATATATATACAAATTGATCAGAAGATAAAGGCCAAAAGAAACAAATAGAGTCTGTAAGAGAAATACTTGCCGTTCGAAAATTAACAAAGTTAGAGGGTTAAGTTAATATCTACCTGAAGGCCTAAAACAGCAGTCTTGACGAATATTATGAAAACTTAAAAAAAAATCGCCTTCTAAATTGATGCTAATGGCAAACAAGTTACCTAGAAACAAGTTACAAAACAATTAAGCAAAAAAATTTTACAGAAAAGCAACGTGCAACATCTATTAGCACAATAAAAAATAAACGAGTTTTTCCTGTTCATTTTCAGATTTTCCTGTATCATTCCATTTTTGGATATGGGCCTTCATTATTTGTTTTCGATTTTCTCTATTTGTAGCCAATTTTTTACCACATGAAATTTGAATGTTTTACTATATTTTCCTTCTCTGGATTTGTTCTCCGTATGAGACCGCCATTTTTCTATCTTGTGACTCCATGGCATCAAATAAACGGTCTAGTGCTTCAATGTATGAGAATCTTAATTTTTCATTACATTCGCAAAAGATTCTCAACTCATTCATGTTCTTGTTATTTCGGAGGTTTGGTTCTTTCTGTTTGCTCTGATAACCTATTACTGGTGACAAATAAAATAAGTATTTAACGTCCCAAAATTGGTACCAATTTCGATTCTTGAGTAATTTATTGCCGTGCATCTAAGTTAATTGTTCCAAAGTCATACATAGCATAGATGGTAGAACATTGACCTTCTAATCAACAAGTTGTAGATCTGATTGGTAACCGAATATTTTTTCCTAAATGTTTTTATCAATTTTTAGTTAAAAAAGTAATTCATTAAAGTTCGTACTTGAACTTGGTTGAAATTACAAACATAATATTTTTTGGCGTTACTTGTAACTGGATATTGGATCCATATCGGGACGCTAAGCACAGCTTATATAAAATTATTCAATAAGACTAATTTCGTAAACATTTCTTTACTAGAACGAGTATTAACCGCAAATTTTTTCAACTGAAACCCAATATTAAATATCCATTTTTTAAATTGGTATTTAATTTTTAATTGACAAGGTTTTTTATTTCATATTTTACTAAAGCACTGTCATTTCATGAGAATATTGTAGAAACTCTCAAATATTTTAAATTTACCCAATTTGGGAATTCCTGTGAGAAAAACACGATAATAATTAAAATTAGAATATAGCATTTAGCGTTGGTTGCTTATGGGCGACATTAAGGAAAACACTGCAAAATTTAACAGAAACCGCCCAAAATAACTTAAATCGGAGCAGCATATATCATTTTGGTATTTTAATATATTATTATATAAATTTGATCTAAAAATATTGAAAATATATTATGTCAACGTCAATTGAGTCTGACGGTTGATGGTGAACATAACATTGTTAATAAAGATATCGTGGCTACCAGGTTGAAATAGGCAGTTTGAAGACTTAAGCTTTTTGTGTCTATAACTATTATATGATTCAAATTTAATCTGTAATTTCGGGGTCATCAAGAAAAACTTTCTTTTGAAAGTATTACTGAGTCCCTTACCACTTCTACTACAAGTAAACATAGCAAAATGTTTCTATTTTTTAAGATAAAATAGGGCTTCTTTTCAGGTTATAATACGAGTGTTCTAACTGTGGACCTCCTCGTCGTTAAAACTTTCTATAGTTTTCAAGCAAAAAAGTTTATGGTTATATTCTATAAAAATTATAGAAAAAAAAAATGCCAAAGAAAGGAAAAACATTGAAATATTATGATATAGGTAATATAAAAATAGATGTTTTTCACTCAGTCCAACTTTTGATGCACAAAAAATGTAAATAATAAAGGCTTAACAAAATTTTCAATACTAATTCTCTATCTTATATAAATTGTTCGAAGAGTTACCCTGTCGTCTTTATAAAATTTTTAACTGACTTTTAAAAGAAGGAGGTTCTCAATTTGACCGCTATGTTTTTTATGTATGTGCATCGATTTGAATTAAATTTTTTACATTATCAGGAATTTGCTGCGATAGCCTCGTATTATTTTGGCTGAAATTGGTTCAGTAAAATCCAAGATGGCGCTTATAATATGCCGAATAAAAAATAATTTGGTTAGATTTTCTTTAAAATTGATATGGCGGAGTTTTTGGAGTTGCACATAATAAATTTAAAATTATTTAAACAAAATGATATGGCGGATTCAATATAGCGGATTAACAATTTTATATATCTCTCTTTTGTCCAAAATTGGTATTGGGAGTTTTTGTGGAGTGTAAATTGCGAATTTAAAATTGTTTTTGAAAAATTCAATATATTAAATTAATTTCTTCAAATTGAATATGGCAAAATAAAATATGTCGAATTAAAAAATTTAAATATTTCAAGTTCCTTAAATATCATCGGTATTGGGGGTTTTCGGAAGTTTATATTACGAATCTAAAATTAATTTCTTAAAATTTAAGATAGCTGATTTATTGTGGCAGACTAAATATTTATTTGTGCCAATTTCATTTAAACTGGTATTTGTTGAATTCTCAGAATCAAAGAATTTTTTATCGCTAAATTTGGTATGATTTGCAACTGTGATCTTAGAAACATTGGAAGGTACATTACACAGCTCGCTTAGTACTTAATTCAAATAATTTATGGATACGAGTACCACAACGAGTTCAAAACTAAAAATCGAAAAATAAAGTTCTTATAAAAAATTGAATTGACTTCTAAAAATGCACTAAAAAGCGAAAAATATCAATATTAATTTTTATATGAAATTGAAATTTTTGAATACTACTAACACGATATACATACAAGCTACAGTAAAAAAGCAGTTACAAGGAAAGTATCTCTAAATATTTTTATGTGAATCACAATTTGTCAGGTATTAATTTGGCGCCGATTTTAAAGATTTCAATTTCATATAAAAATTTATATTGTTATTTGTCGCTTGTTAGGGCATTTCTAGAAGTCAGTTAAATTAATGTTTATAAAAATGTAATTAAAGATTTATTAATTACCATGTATTTTTAGTAATCTGGTTTAATCTCTCTGTAACAGGTAATTTAAAATGCATTAATTATAAAACTTTACATTTTATGCCATGATGATATAATTACAGGTATATTTAACTGTAGAAAAATATTATTTTAATATTTTTTCTGTTGTGTCATTTAATAAGTCATAAAATCTGAAGTCTCTGTCTTAAGATAACCACAACCATTAACAATCCCACATTCTTGGCAAATTTTAAATTTAGTTGAGTCATAGAAAGTGTAGTAAAATGACAAACGATATTATTTGAACTAGACTTGGTAATTTATTTAACAAAATTTAAGTTTTTGTGACATAAATAGCCACGTTACTTCGAATTACAAAAAAAAATTTTGTCGTTATGATTTTTCAGGTGACGCAAATAAGGTTCGAGTATATTATTACGCTGATCATTTTCAAGGACAATGTTATTATGCCAAGGAAAAATTTATGTTCCAAATAAATTTTGAACCTTCACGTTCTGTGGCGGTGAAAGCCAGTTGTATCACAGACTTCATTTCTGTATTAATACTTTCCTTGACTGATCCACATCCCCTGAGTTTATGCTTTTCCAATGAAGAAATTGTTACCCAAAAACAAGAAGCGAAAGGCGATTGAATTCCCAGGAAAATTGCTAAAAATGTTAAAAAGCCAGAACAAACTCTCAAAATAAGTTAAACGCAAAAGACATGAACTATAAAGCTAGCAGGTTGAATAGCAGACAGATTAATGTCAACTCTGCTGAAGACTACAGAAAGGTGGATGAAACTAAATTAGAATGGCACACGTATGAAAACAAATCCTGTAGATCTATTAAGGTAATGGTTAGAGACCTACATTCTTCAATAAGTTGTGAAGGAATTCCTAAGGAACTTCGAGAAAAAAAATTAAAAATTAAAGAATTAGTTCACTATATATATGTTAGTATTTAGCACATCTCAAGATATTACTAAAATATATAAAATCCAATATATCAACCGTCGAAGTGGCTGTTACAAAACCAGAGATATACCAACGTAGTGCATTATCTGAAATGAAATGCACCCAGCTAGTTACAGAGGATGCGTAATAGCTAAAGAGCTCCAGAAAAAAGGAACAATGCTACCCAGCTCAGGAATTCTACTTTACAACAAGAAACATTTACCTCAAACCAGGGGCGGATCCAGCCTCTCTCTTTGGGGGGGGGGGGGTGATATCAGAAAAGCGAAAGGGAAAGCAAGTTGTCGACGGGGGGGGGGGGGGGGTGACACCAGCAACATTCCTATTTCTAGTGTAAAAGGCAGAGTCGGGTCTATCTTTCTGAATTTGAAGCTCTTGGAGGGGAGGCGAGAAAAAACTAGTTGTCAACAGGGTTAGAGTATGCGAGCAGCATACACAATCTTAGTATAAGAGGCAGAATCGGGTCTATTTTCCTGAATGCAAAGCTCTTGGGAAGGGGAGGGGCGTTCGCAAGCATACCCATTCCTATACTCTATTCAAGAGCTAGACAGACAGAGTAATAAAACTGTTACCTCCAACGTACCTGCTCCAGTACTGCAGGTAACTGAGGACTGCCGTAAATCTAATTATATTTAAATATTATAAGCTTTTATAAATTTACTGCAACAATACAATTTCTGATAGTTCAATTTAATTTCCGTCAGGGAGCAAACTGCACCTTACAGTGTGTCCTTAGTGATTTATCTTGTTTGTGCTTGTTTTTATATATTATTTGAGATTAGTGAGATACCCAAAAGATATGGGTTCCACATCTATATTTATTTCAAAATCGTTAAACCAGCGCATTTTTTCCTCAACGAAAAACTTATTACGATGAATGTTTATGATGCCTTAAGATATCAATATCTAGATAATAATGTTAAAAGCGCTGTTGAGATGTGTTACAACATGACAGGGGTTGGAAAATCTACTACGTACCGAATACTGAAGGAGAGAAAAACGACTGAAATTGTTAATACTCCCAAGCTACATTCGATCACAGGCAGACGAAAAACCTCGTTGGAAGAAGAGAGATAAACTGCAATAAAAGGAGTTGTTCATACATTTTATTATGAGAAGCACATCCCAACCGTTGACAAAATCCTCACTAAAATCAATGAAGATCAGAATTTACCTGAAATTAAAAGAACTGAGCTCTGGAAATTGCTCAGAGAACTTAATTTTTGCTGGGAAAAACCAGCTATGAAAGGTTCTTATAGATCGTCCGGAAAATATCCGTTGGAGAAGGAAATATCTCTCTCAAGTAAAAGGCAGAGTTGCTATAAATAACACAACTTACAAAATTAGTAATTTAACTGAACTTTTGAAAGATTTTTTTGAATAAAGTTACTGCGGAAAATTGGGAAAAAGCCATATAATAAAATAAAAGAAAATGTGGAAACTCGATCTCATGATCGGTGAGATAGAGGAACCAATTATAATTAATTTGAGCGAAGATAGATTCCCTGACTGACTGCAAATTATATACGTAATGTTTACCAGCGTAAACACAATTTATTATTTAAATTTTCTGTAACATATAAAAATTAATTATGTTTGAATCCCTTTGTAGTGTTTAATTGTAATTCTGCAGATGGTTTAAGAAATAAATAAACTGAAACATCAATTATCCTAAAAATGTTTTTAATTAATATTAAAATGACCAATAGCCCCAGAAAAATTTCAATATTATATGAACGATTTTTTTTATATATGTTTAACATCTCGTATCTTTGACAATGAGTATTTTGTAAGTATTAAAATTATAACTATAATGTAAATTTTTTGAGAGAAAAAGGCCAAGTTTTAGTCTTAATGTGCCTAAAACGGTTTCTATGTCAAAATTGAAAATAATAAAAATACAGTTGTGATTTGTGTTAAATATGTCAAAATTATCTATATTTTCTAATGTATATGAATTGTTAAGAAATCATAATATAATAATATTCTATGCCATAAATGCTTAGTGATAAAATAAACCTCCTTCCTATGATAAGGATTAAAATATTATAGACTGGTATTTCTGATTATAAAATTTCTAACCCATTCCTATGAAAAATATATGTGTGTCTAACAGATTTTGCCAAAGACACCGGGCTAAAGAAAACAGGTAGTTTGTGAAGAAAAAAAGGGTAAAAATGATTTATTACTCTCTCTAATTCTTGAGTAAACCATAATATAAGAGGCAAAATCGGGTCAATTTTCCTGAACTTAAGGCTTTTGGGGGGGGAGGCGATCGCCCACACCGCCCCCCTGGATCCGCGCCTCCCTCAAACATGGTCAGAACTGGTATGTCTTATATCCAAGCAGCACAAAATAAACTTATTGAACCTAGTACCAATACTGAGCAAGTCAGTGAACGACTTGACATGCTAAAAGGTAAAAATATAAGTACCATAGGTAAAAAAAAGTAAATTCATTGATCAACAAGATTTAAGGATTGCTACATGGAATGCCAATGGCAAAACAAAAAAACATGATATAGAAGTATTTCTCAATACTCAGTCCGCAAGAAACATATCTGACAAATGGTTCGTGCATCAAACTCAAAGGATATAAAGTATACCATAATATCCATCCTGATAATCAATCTCGAAAGTAGTGCAGTAGTATAATCAAAAATTCCATTAATTATTTTGCAGAATGTCAACTATAACGGGCCGATATTCAACTTATGGTAGTTGGAATTAAGTTCATCAAGCAAATGATGAAGGTTGGTGCCGTTTATTGTCTGCCCAATCATCATCTGAAAAAGAGGACCACTGGATATTGCTAAAATATCTCAATGAAAGATATAGTATTGGAGGCAACTTTAATGCTAAGCATGGCCGATATATTCATACCTAATCAAGGAAATATGAACCACGCCATGAATTATACAGACAACCCAAGATCTGAAGAGATTGCTCTTGTCACTCCAAAAGAAGTAACTGATGACATAAGCACCAACCTACACCCAAAGAAAGTACGCACCAGGTTTCGACTTGAACAGGTGAAATTTTAAAGCAATTACCTAGAAAAGGTAGTCATGCTGACATCAAATTAAAACATGTTACTGTATGCTGGAAGGTTGTGAAAGTGATCATGTTGCCAAAGCCAGATAAACAACCAAATGATATTAAATCATATAGACCGTCTCTTTACTGTCAGTAATCTTAAATCTTTTTAAGATACTACTGCTTAAAAGACCTCTAAGAGAAAATGATCATTTGATCCCAGATTTTCAATTTGAATTCAGGAAAAAATACATAAAATAAAAATAGATTAGGTGCATAGAATAACCGACACCATTGAGTGCGCCTTAGAAGAAAAATAAGTATATTGAGCAGTTTTTTCATTGCACAAAGTTTTGACAAAGTATTGCTCGAAGGTCTGATATATAAACTAAACAAAATGCAGCCAAAACAATACATAGACATTCTAACGTCCTTTATATCTGACAAATTATTTAGAATCAAGAGAAGATTATTAATACTCTGAAGTGAAAGAAATAAAAGCCGGGGTGTCCCAGGGCAGTATCCTTAGACTCATCCTGCATTTATTATATACCAGCTACTTACCAGTATTCGACGATACAGTTATTGCTACCTTCGCTGAGGATACTGCTCTTCTTATAGTTGATCAGGCTCAAGAAAGCTCTCATGAAAAAGTACAAACAGCAAGCAATGCAGCAGTAGTGTGGACCAGACCATGGAAGATTAAGCTTAATGAACTTAAATCGTTAAACACAGCACCCATTCACGTAGATATTATCGAAACAATTGTATCATATTTATTGATTTCCAAATACCTTGGCATGACCCTTAGAGCTAAATTTAGGTGGAAGGAGCATGATAAAAAGAAAATAACTGAATTAAATTTAAAATATTGACAGTATAACAGGTTATTGGCAGGAACTGCAAAGTTTCTATTTCCAACAAGATATTGGTTTATAATCAGATTTTAAAACCGGTGCATCTTTATGGAATCCAACTGTGGGGTGCTAGTGATACCAACATCAAATGCATTCAAACGTTTTAAAACAAAATACTACGAAACATAGTAAATGCTCCTGGTATATTCGTAACACTGATCTTCATAGAGATCTACAGATACCAATTATGAGGAAAGAGATTAAAAGGTATGTGGGAAAGCATAAGGCGAGGCTCCAGCATCATGTAAATTCAAAAAGAAGCTCTTTAGCTGCTGGGCCACCAATATCCTGTACGACGATACTGTGAAGATATGTATAAGTATATATTTGAGCAAACTCAGGGACATCAGTGGACTGAATTTAGTAGTTAGGGATTTAGGTTAATATATTGTTAAATTAAAATTAATTTGTTAGTCTTTTAAACTAGCTTTAATGGGCAGACACCAAAAGGTACTAAGTGCTTTACATTACGAAATCTTACTAACAGGTTACGACTTGCAAGCATATGCTAATGAGGGAAACCTCATTTCTTATAGAATTACCTGGTCTTAATGAAAGATAATACATTTGTGTAAAGTTGATTATTGCATTCTCGTAAATGAATTGCAGTTTATTTAATAATTATTTCAAAAGGAAGTATACGTATATTTGTAAAAACTAATAATATCAGTAAAATAACATTTCAGTGCACCGGCCGGCGCCAGCACCTTGCCACAATAAATACTCCCACAGTGCTTCTATTATTTGTAATATGTGTGTGAAATTCTGCGAGACACACTTCTCAGTCTCTGCCTCCGCAGAATTCTACAGTGAATTTTATTAGATAAACTAGTAAGAGTAAATACCGAGTACATTTCCATCTTTTTTCAAAAATATGTAATAAATAAAGATGGAGATATCTACCTACGTTGAAAATTATTTAATTTTAAGTTAGTGTTTAACTGTAAAAATATTTGGCAAAATTTAATGAAAGTTTCCCATGGGCATAGACAGTTTATTAAGCGATTTCGGTTGGTCACACAGAAATTCAATCTCATGTAAAGTTGCATTTAAAAATTAACAAATATTTTTAAATCAAACTTTTGTTTAGATCTCGTTTTGATATACTGATGTCTAAGTTAACAATAAAAGGTTGAAATTGACAAGTGCATAAGTCGACCAAGTCAAACTTTGAAAGTACAGAAATAAAAAATAATTGTCTTCTACCATCAAATCGGCAAAATGTACAACAAATTGTTTTTCTTTTCGAGAGACAACTATTCTCATGACTTTATCCCTAGGCTTTATCCTTACTTTTTCTACAGAAACATTTATTTGTTGATATATCTTTTTTCCGGAAATAAACAAAACTTAATAAAAGCAGATGAAACATTATTTATTTTGTTTCCATTAAACTATTCCTAGTTCCACATATGCCAACATTTTTCCTAGTCTGAAACCACCCCTCTTTGTCATATAGCTTTTAGTACACGCAGCAAATGATGTTTTCATAGTAGCAAATTGAGCTGTGGAAACAAAAAGAAGTCTGACGGTGCCATATTAGGTGAATACAGTACTGGTGGAATTTTTGGACAAAAACACAAATTACGACTGAAGCACGAGCTGATGTATTATCGTGGTGTAAGAACCAACTGTTGTTTTGCCATTTTCCGGCTGTTTTCTGCGTTTACAAACGATATCTTCTCCTTACCGTGTTATATCCGTTTAGCGGACGTTAAGGATCATGTGGATTATGATGATTCTGTTTGTAGCTGATCTGAAAAGTGAATCCGAAGTCCGGCCAATTATTTTTCTTTGCATAATAAGATGCAAAAGACTATACTTTGCCCGATGTCCCGTAACTTGTGCAAAATATTCCAGTTTTCTGTATTTAATAGTTATTATCAATTCTTTCTTTTTTCCCATTTGATTTAAGATAATATCGTTTCGCACTCTGTCCATCCAGCTTAATCGTAGCATTCTTCGATAGCACCACATTTCAGATGACTGGATTTTCTTAAGCATATTCTCCGTTACAGTCCGTGACTCAAGGCCGTCAAGAAATACGGAGAATACGTAACATTTAAGTATTCTTGTCCTAATACTTAGATTTATATCATGGCATAATATCTTCTTGTATTGATAAAATGCTAATTTAGCTTTTGCGATTCTGCATCGGATTTCCATCGAGTGGTCCCACTTATCATTGATTCGGTCTCCCAAGTATGTTATGGCTTCTATCCTTTCCAGCTCTCTACCATCAATCTGAATTCTAGCGTCAATGACATTTTTACTTATAACAATATATTTTGTTTCTTTGATATTAAGACTCAATCCGTAGTTAATGCATTGTTTTATCATAGAATCTAATAAATCTTCCAATTTGCTGTCGCTACTAGTAATAATTACAGTGTTATCAGCATATCTAAGATATTTATTGATTCTCCATTTGTTTGAATTCCACAATTTGTGTAATTCAGTGCATTGGTGAACATTTTTTCTAAGTAGATGTTAAAAGTTAACAAGGGAACAAAATGCATCCTTGCCATACTCTACGCTGAATTTAGATTTCCTCTGTATGATCTCCGTAATTTTTAACCGTGGCGTTCTGGTTCCAGTATAATTTGCTATAATTCTTAGACCCTTTTCATTAAGATTTGTTAACTTAAGAACTTCTATCATTTTATTGTGTGACACTTTGTTAAATACCTTTTCAAAATCCTGAAAGCATAAAGGCACATCCTCATTTACATCCCTGCTTCGTTACCAGTACCTGCAGGCCAGACAACGCTTCTCTCGTGTCCAGGCCACTTCTAAAACCAAATTGTGTCTCGCCCATTTTTTCTTATACTTTGGCATGGATTACACGTAGACCTTGAGTACAGGACTCATTAGACTAATGGTGCGATGATCTTGACATTCTCTTGCATTAGGTTTCTTAGGAATTGGTATAAAAGTAGATTTCAGCCAGCCATGTGCCAATCTGCCGTAATTGTATACTGCGTTAAACTGGTCACTAACAGCTTACTTCCATTTTTTTCCTAGCACTTTTAATACTTCTGTGGATATTTCGTCCGGTCCAAACGATATACGATGGTTAAATAATATTGCTGAGCAACAGTTCGTCCCTCCAGAAGGAATTCTGGAAAATTGAAGAAATCAGCGAGAATGACGTTGAGTTTTGATTTACTTTAAAGTTCTGTTTTTAGTTGTTAATCTTCTTTCCGCCTCCATTCAGTATTACAGATATTATCGTCGTGAGTTGATATTGATGGCCATTCAGAATGCGTATCATTTTGGACGACGTTTTCACGGCCTTCAATGAACTCATTATATCACTCAAAATCTCTTATACGTGAGATATAATCCTTCGGATAGGCCTTATTTAACATTGTCAACGATTGCCTAACTAGAGTTTGATGTTCAAAATACAAAATTTAAAGCAAATATTTTGCCCAATCGATTTTGGCAGGGTAAAAGTCTTTACGAAGCGCAAACAAAAATCAATCCAAACTACTGTCATTTATTTACTGATGTGTTTAGCACCATGAAACTTCACATGATTATTACTTACAGTTGTACCAACTTAAAAAAGTGGCACACTCATAGACGCGCCCGGGTTTAAATTCAAAAGTTTTGTGTATTTCCAGTTAGAAAGTATAATACAAACTATAACTATACCTTTATCGAAATAAAACTTTTAAAATATCTTAAGTAAAACCTTGTAAAGAAACAAAACCTAATAAAAGACAAAAAACACCACCATACGTTTTGATCAAATATCATAATTGTAAATTCGCCAGAAATCTAGTTGGAATTAACATTTTTGGAATATTGCCTGCTGGCGTTGCAGAGTTTCTAAAACTGGGACACAGAAATCTTCTACAGTGGCAGAAGGTTTCTTAGATAATAAGAACATTTCCCCCCAAATTTCATAAAATCTGGGGGTACAAGAAAGTTATTTTTAAAATTTGAGTCATACAGTGGCAGTTTTGATACCAACAACTTGGTAAGCGAGTGATTATACCCTATTTAGACGAGAACAAAAGACAGATTAAATAGTAACACATGGAAGTCAAATAACTAAAGGGTGTTTTTTATAGAGGTATAGAACTTTTAAATGGAATAAAACAAAGATGAATTTTTTAAATTGACATGAGATTTACTTTATTCAAAAGATAACCTTCTGGCATGATAATTTAAATATGACTTCTAGCATATGACCGCGACGGCTGGCTCGGACGTAGTCTAATTTGGAGGTCCAATTTTCGATGACTTTTTCCAACATTTGTGGCCATATATCGGCAATAACGCGGCGAATGTTGTCCCCCAAGTGATCAATCGTTTCGGGCTTATCGGCGTAGACTAGCGACCTCACATATCCCCACAGAAAATAGTCTAGCGGCGTTAAGTCGCACGATCTTGGAGGCCAATTCACGGGTCCGAAACGTGAAACTATGCGGTTACCAAACGTTTCCTTCAATAAATCAATTGTGGCACGAGCTGTGTGACATGTTGCGCCGTCTTGTTGAAACCACAGCTCCTGCACATCATGGTTGTTCAATTGATGAACGAAAAAGTCAATAATCATGGCTCTATAGCGGTCACCATTGACTGTAACGTTCTGACCAGCATCGTTTTTAAAGAAGTACGGACCAATGATTCCACCAGCCCATAAAGCACACCAAACAGTCAGTTTTTCTGGATGTAACGGTGTCTCAACATACACTTGAGGATTATCATTACTCCAAATACGGCAGTTTTGTTTATTAACGTATCCATTCAAACAAAAGTGAGCTTCATCGCTAAACAAAATTCGCTTATGAAAATCGGGATCAACGGCAATCTTGTTTCGGGCCCATTCACCGAATCTACGCCTTGCTAGGTCATCGTGTGGCCTCAATTCTTGCACGAGTTGGATTTTGTAAGCACGCAAACCAAGATCTTTCCGCCAAATCTTCCATAAAGTGAATGGACACATATCCAATTCCTGTGCACGATGGCGGATAGATTGATTCGGGTCTTCCTCTACGCTACACTCTACAGCAGCAATGACTTCTTCTGTACGCACTGTACGACATCTCTGTGGATGCGTATTATCATTTAGAGTACACGTGGTGCGAAAACGTTCCATAGTTAATCGAATTAATTGCTCTGATGGACGATTATGTTGACCGTAAAATGGACGTAGTGCGCGATACGTATTTCGAACAGAACCATGATTTTCAAAATAAATTTGCACAATTTGGAAGCGTTGTTCAGGCGTCAGTCTATTCATGTTGAAATGCCAAACCAAATTAAACATAAATTACTTGACAGCTGACAAAATGGCCAGTTAAAAAAGTGTTGCCAACTTAAAGTTCTATACCTCTATAAAAAACACCCTTTATGTACCCTTTGCATTTCAGTCAGCGTAAGTCAGCCATGGGTTTTTATGGCTTTATACGTGGGATATATGTTTCATTCACATTAATTTTAAAGTTAATATGCTTTAATTTTCCACCGACTTCCATTCCCACACTAAGCATTTGATAGAAAGGACATTTATGGCATTTTAACTACCTTAAACATAAATTTATTTATTGAGTCGGATAGGGGAAATGCGGATAGTCGTGGACCGAGCATTTAAATTAGTTGTCAGCAATGGTTCTAAAGATTTACTACTTTTGAGATCACAATTACTTTGACCATCAATTGATTACATTCAGATCTTTTAAATTTTAAGCAGATGAGTTCGTGAAACAAAATAATTGTAGGTGACGCGCATGAAACAAAAATTTCACTACTTAGTGCTCAAATGTGGCAAATAAATCTATACTTACTAAATTAAGTATTAAACAGCTGTTCATTGCGATTCTTGAAATCTTGATTAATTAAATAGAAGATATTATCTCAGTTTTGTTTGTTTCAATTAGCCTTTAAATTGGAGAGATTTAACGGTAATATTACTCGATTGTATGAAAAAGGTTTAAGAGGGTGAAAAGTGAGATGAAATTTCGTTGGGATAAAATGAATTTAATTTCTTGCAATAAATGTATCGTTGAAATATTTTTTGAGGGTACTTGTAAAACACATAAAAAAGCGAATCAAATATCTTACATCTATCAAAAGTTAAGTTTCAAAAAGTTCACTAACCAATAAATTTTTTCAGTTTTTGTCTTCTTACATAAACCTACTGTATCAATATTCTTCCTCAAGATTACTTCCTAAAATGAATTAATACATTTCACATTTTTTTTTTCGAAGTCAAATGAAAATAATTTTGAGGCTCTCTTAGGATAATTTCATTTTCGAATTTAAGACTGTTTTATGGAAACGAAGCAGATTTAAATTCGTCAGGGCTTGAATTAATTAAATCTAGTTGAACTGAAATGATTTCTATTATATCTTAACTATATTTAGAACGTGCTACATATATTATGGGTCTCTATCATCGAAAACGTGTAGTGAACAGGGATATAAACGAGTGATCTGAACTTTTACTTCATATTTTGACAGTGAAGGCAATATTCTGGAATAAGCAGCGTTGCCAGGTATTGAGCGTGCTTATAACCATATACCAATGAGCACTTTGTGAGATAATTCGTGATAACTTGTTTTTTTAATTTGAATTTTACCAATAAACGATTAAGAACAACAATCAGATAGTAACCCAATTCGTAAAAAAGTACTCTGACCTATATTATATGTTAAAATGTAATATTTTCAATTGTTTGAAGACACACACCTCTGCTACCTACAAACTCCTGATAATTTGGTTTGTCAAAAATATTTCGTCTAAATTCGTTATAATTTAAAATTAAAAATATATAGTTTCGCCAAAAACACAACGCATTACCAAAAATACTAATGGTCGTTTCGTTTTCGCACACTTCACCAACTCCTTCGTTTGATTACTTTCCACCAAGCCAAAAGGGATGTGAATGACTGCGTTGAGCATACAAAATTCCTTAATGTTCTAAGCCTGTGACCGTTCATTTCACATTTCCGAGTTCAAGAATTAGGCCTTGATCAAATAAATAAAACGTTTTAAAAATGACAAATCTTAAAAAAGAAAAACTTCAGTGACGACACTGACTCACTTGCCTAGGCTCGTCTCTCTTGTTTATTCTCTTACTCAATGGAATGCAGCATTGCAGCATATTTGTGTGTATTCACAATGAAATTCTGTCCTATTTTGTTGTTTATGTTTACGAGTATTATTATTACCAAGTAACAAAATAAGTTAGCTTTTCGTGGTTGAACCTTTTACGATTATTTGATGGCTTTTCATGTGCATTTTATTTGAAAATACTGCGTTATTCTTCTCTTCGGTTCTATTTGCAGAACAATATATTAATTTTTTACAGATAAGTTTGGAAAAATTATGTAAATAAGGATCTGTACCTTCGCTAGTTAAATTTGATAAAATTATCATATAATTTGGCTTCCTTCAATTTATACATAGTTTTGCTGTGAAGTCTGCTTATAATACTATTCTCTCACTTTAGTTGGCATAAAAATAAATTTTAAATGAATACCAGCCACCAGTTTTGACAATCCGAAGTTATTTATTTTTTCTTATGCCAAAAAAATTTTGGACGATATGACCACAACTTTCGGGGAATATTTGAGATTAATCGCCTGTAACGAAACATCAACTTTTAAAGCGTTCAAATAATAAAGATACGACATTTTTACTCATTGACATAAATATCAAAATGATCTGAGCTAGAGCAATAACAAAATAACGATAATACTGAACAAGATAACTGGTGAATGCAAAGAATGAAAAGAAAAATGGAAATATTTAGCCAAGAAACAAAAAACCTATTAAGAAAAAAGAGGAGAAGTGACAACACAAAATAACAAACAATATGCTAAGTATACTGAAATGAGTAAAGCAGCGACAAAATCAACCAATCACTACTTAATACTATACAACAAAAAATCGGCTCAAAAAAGAAGAACAATAAAAATGATACTATTAAAATGAAGCGTAGAGATGTAAATAGAATAAATGACCGACCGAAAACAGTTGATGTAAATTGCCGAAGAATTTTTTAAAAAACTCTACCAATCGAAGACATAGAATGGGATGAGCTAAGATGAGATGACTCGAAATATCCAAAACGTAGGGTCAAAGGAGGTGCTACTGATAAACAAATATGAAATTAGGCATGTCATTAGAAAAAAAAGACATGATCAAATAAGGGGGTGAAACGTTAATCGAAACATTTGAAAAGATTTAGTAAATATCGAGGAGTCGTGCCTGAAGATCTGAAAAATTTAGGTCTATAGGCCTACTATTCTTAACATACAAAACCCTCTCAAAAATTATTACCTACGCCAGAACCCGACTTTTTCCAATATATAGAATAAACGGAGATGGAACATTTACAGACAGTAAGAACCCTGACTGAAAAATTCATTCAATGTAACAATCCAATTTAGATAGCCTTTATTAACGTAAATAATGCATTAAATTTAGTTGAAATAGGGGTCATAAAACGAGCTTTGAAGGAAGCGTAGATAAACAACACGACCGACAACATTTAATTACAAAGATGGAACACTTCAAATTCATAAAATATCCAAGAAAATTAATATAGAAAGAGGAATGATACACAGGACTCTGTGCCACTTAAACGATTTACGCTGGATTTCATAAGATAGATAAATTATTTAATTTTGAGAATTCCCTAAATACCAATTTTAAATGTAACTGTACAGAACAAATATTTGGTCCGTTATAGTAAATCAGTTATGTTGAATTTTAAGAAATTAATTTTAGATTGGTAATATAAGCCCCCAGAACGCTTCCAATAATAATTTTGGACAAAATCGGAAAAATGTTTAGTCCTGCCATACTGAATTGTAAAAAAATAACTTCAGATTTGTAACTCACGATCCCGAAAACCTCCTAATAACAATTTTGAAAAAATGTCAATAAAATAAAATCTCCAACCCACCGTATTGGATCCGCCATATTGAATTTCACAAAAGGAAATTTAAACTCTTAATCTAATCTTAATCTACAACTTTCGGTCACACCCTATAGATTTAAACAACAATGGATTTGTTTGAAGGCTGTTTATGGTCGGTGGGGGAGAGGTTTTTTGATGTTTGATAGACATAAACATGTTTACTTATCTTTTCTTTCAGTGTAATTGCTTGTCGTGATTCTTTTCAGAGTTTTTAAGTGTTAGAAATTAATATAAATGCGAAATTTACAAATAATATTAACAAAATAAGATAATTTTTATTGGTAAATATTGTTAAATATTGTTTACATATTGAAAATAACAATAAAAATAATTTAGGCAACCATATATTTATACTTTTATGTATTCAGAATTGACGTACCGATTATCATATAATACTCATTTAAATAATGCAATTAGAAAAGGATAATATAAAATCTGCATGTGTGTACTAAGAAATTAAATATCTACGGTTTATAAATATTTTTCAAATATAAATAAAAATGTTGTTACTTTATTCAGCGTTTAAACAACCTGGCTCTAGTTCTGACGTTATGCTAATTCTACAGGGGTATGTTCGAAGTCTGCAACCTTAAAAAAAACCCTAGTACCAGTCTAGAAATGTAAAATTTTTGAACTGCCATAGGTATCTGCCATATTGATTTTTTTTTAAATAATTTTAAATTCGTTATTTACACTTTCAGTACCAACTTTGAACAAATTCCAAAGATATTAAAACCTTTGATCCGCCATAAAGAAGTTTTTAAAAATAATTTTAAATTCGTCATTTTACTCCCCTTACATCAATTTTGGAGAAAATCAAGAAATGTGAATGTGTCCATCTGTCCTATTGAATTTTTAAAAAATAATTTAAGATTCGTTATGTACGACCCCGAAAACGTCCCCATACCAATTTTGAAGAAAATCGGACAAATTAATTTTTTTTCCGCCATACTACCAGCGCCATCTTGGATTTTACTGAACTAATTTCTACTAAAAAGCTATGGGGCCACCCCAGCCCATGACCGGCAAACTTGGAGACATACAGAGGAGGCTTGTACTCAAAGAATAGAGAATGACTGAAGAAAGAAGAAACACCGTTCTATAAGTATAAAACACCAAGAACATCAATGGAAAATGTGCGCTGGTTTATAAATGGAGGCATCACTTATAAGACATTAGAGTACATTAAATATTGTTGCATTTTGTGTGAATGATACAGTGGAACCAAGTTAGTGTTAATATTATCGCCTCATGAAAATACTATATCAGGTCATAAAAAGACGAATGAAGTTTTGAAACTTTTAGGATCACAAAATTTTGATCCTAAACATTTATCCTGAAATTACGCGGCACTTATTAACGTGTTTTTGAAAAAGCCCATTTAAACCTATCTGCTTTAATTCTCTATTTAACTTCGGTATTAATGTGTAAACTCCAAGAAAACTGTCTGTTTTTGTTCAAATAAAGTAAAGACATTAAGATAATGTTAAAGAACATGAAGTGTCCGCAGGATCCCGCAACAAAGTTGCTCGGTGGAGATGCCGCGCAATCTGTTTGAAACTGGTACGACATAAAAATTCTATATGTTCTTTGGCGACAGAGTCGGTTCGCGTTTTCGCAGGGTCATGTCTAATAGAAAAAGAGGACCAACAATTCTTGAATTTACAGCAAAATTTAAAATATTTTGATACGATTAGTCTTTATTTTCTTTACCTTTTTGATTTATCCTGATTTTATCAGTCGTTAGGAAACCTTTGTCTAGCTTGGAGATTGTTTTGATAAAAGTGTTTTCTCCTGTTGATCTGTCAAAAAAAATCAGTCTCATCCGGGTATCTTCTTATAGTCCGAGAAAAATACTGGTTTCTACAGGAAGTTCTATTTCATTTGCTCTCATGTCATAAAAGGATTTTTTTACGATGTGAGCAATAGTTCTATTTACTTCGTGCTAGTTTTTCCAGATATCTTTGCCTTCGAAGAATATTTGTATGAGTGCCATGAGCAATAAACACCTTTTTTTCGATCAGTTTCTGTATTCTACTATCTTATTGTGACTCTAATCCTGATGTCTCACTTTTTTTCATCCATTGCAGAAGTGCAAGTTGGTTCAATTTCAATTTAAAGTATTGAAGGATACAAATGACAGTAGAATACCTACCGCTTTTTTACTAGCATAATATTTACAAAGTATTGAGCCATGTATATATATATATATATATATATATATATATATATATATATATATATATATATATATATATATATATATATATATATACGAAAATTTTCCCAAAATAGAATTCACACCATCAATTTCGACGGCATTTTTTTATCTTATCACTAACCCGGCCCTGTTCAGAAGGCTGACACATCATAAAAATTTCATAATATGTTATTTAGCAAACATACAAAATGCCTTTAATGGAAGTGTTTTTGTAGTACAAGTAGTATTATTTATGTGAGGATAATCAGTATATATTTATATTTTAGTGAAGTAGCCGTATATAAATTGTAAGTTCTCGACAAGACATGCCATTTGTTTTGTATTTTACTAGTCCCACTCATTTGTATTTAATTATTAATTTGAAATTTTACTTGTCAGCAGCAGTTTTCTTATAGGAATTGATAGATTATTGGTGATGATTTGACGTTCATTATTTGATTTTTTACAAAACATTTTTGCAACTGGTGGTGAGATAAAAATTGGTTTCTCAAGGCATTAGAAGAGTTCTATCTTTAAAAATAAAACTTATTATTGCTTTGTTAATTTCATTTTTTAACATAATCTTCCCTAACTTTAACGCTCTTGCGTCACCTGTCATCTGAGGTGCTTTTTCAAATTTCTGAATAAAAACCAGCAGACGGAGCCAAATCTGGACTATACAGCGATTGTCCCGAAGAAGAGTTACATTTTTATGTCACAAGCCATGACGTTTTTAATTAACACTACGTACTTTTGTTACTATATTAAAGTAGGTAGTTTTTGTTACTACAGTGCATTTCAACATGGACTTAACAAGCATAACTTCTGCTTAGCAGACTGTAGTAATCATCAGTCCTCTAACTTAGTTTGAGTTCAGAAGTCAAGGATCTTGTAAATCATGTTACTAAAAATTTACTTATACCTCGTTTATCGGGTCAAATTGTCAAAACCCTTAATTCAAATATTTTTAATGTTTTAGCCAGGCGGAGATCTTCCAGAACTCTTGTTCCCACTTTTCTGCATTCTCTCCACTTTTGGGTCCATCGTTAGTCGATTCACAATACCACCATTTGACGACAAGAACGATTTGATCAAAGTCTGTTGAACTTTGACATTGATATTTTCGTCTATATTCTCGGAAAAGACGATTTAATGTATGATCCATTAGTAAAAACAGATTATACAAAGGCTTCAATGGTTTAATAATAAACTTAACTATTTTCTTTGTAGTATTATTTTGTGTACAATATTGCTAAATTTATATAACAAATGGTTTTTGTTTTTTCCTGCCTTATGTTGGCAAGCTAAAAAAAGACTTTTCAAAAAGGTTAATCAATATGGCGGGTTGCTAGAAATGCTTAAATTCCAATTCGAAACAAGCAAATTATTCGTAAAAAGTTACTCCAACCTTTTTTTTTGATTTGGAAAATGTTTTAAATTTAAAAAAATGTAACATTCCAATTTTTTAAAAATATCTCAAAGCTAAACAGCTAGAATCATTCTGAAAGCACTATTAACTTACTAAAAAAATTGTCCAAAACTTTTCCTATATAAGTTTTTCGATATCGTAAGGTTTTCCCCTGTTTACTGAACTAAGAATAATTAGTATCTATATTTTCTTCCCAAAACTCCGCCAATGGAATATCCGAACCTCCGTATCGTTCTCAGTGATTGCTCACAACATTCCTGCACGTTTCAGCTTAAATACGATCACTTCCGTTATAATTTTTGAATTGTAATTGGATGTCGGTTTTCTTTGGAGTTCGGCGCGTTTTTCTCGCGTTCTTTCTTGTCTGCTGCTCCTTAGCCGTGTTTGGTGGTCTTAAAAAACAGGAGAAAACCTTTCTACTTTAATTTCTTTTTGGCTTTTCTGTATACACAAAACAAATAATATTTTTACTCTTAATTGATCCTTTCCTTTTCTCGAAACCACTTGACTATTTTTCTGTGACCTTTTGTTTCATATTAGGTGTTCAGTTGTATATGTCTGTCTTATAAAAAACAAAAACGACTGAATCTAAACCAACCCAGTATGTGAAATTTCGGAGAAAATGTTCAAAGTGATAAATTATACACGCTTCATCTTTATTTTAATATCCTATTTATCTTGATGAATCAAAAAGGGAACTATCTCATAGAATTAGTTTACTTTCATGTTTCAAATCTAGTCAAAATATTACCCAACCTGCCTGAATTTTTGTAAATTTTAAGGATGTATTCATGAACAAAGGAGTCAAATGTAGAACTCTTTTCTCGAACAACATAATCTAGCGAAGTTTAATAATAAAGTGTATTGTGTTACGTTTTTTTTTTCAAATACAAGATCTCGAAATTACACTTGTAAAATTGTAATTTGGTTTTAAGTAAGAACTATTAAATACTTCAACGAATTAAAAAAAGTTGTAGAAAAAAATGCGGAAAAAGACTACATGGCTCCAAACAAAATAAATGAGTTCAGAATATTGGAATAGGAAGTTGATTTTGATTTAAGAATGGATCTAAAACCAATAAAAATTTAACGGAATTCATTGAAACTATTTTACAACAGGTTTATATAAAACTGAAGTTTGTCATTCCCTAAATTATAATAACCACCTTGTATTTCATAAAAAAAATAATAATAAGAGGGTAGTTATACCAATATCTATACAACGACGTATGCCAGTGGCATGCATTAGCGTGCAAGGGAGCGGGGGTCGGTCGACGACCGTCGCACGAATGTCATTCTAACTGTCCGCATATCCGCGGTCCGACTGCTTCTGGGAAGCGGCGGCCGCATTCCCTGCATTCCAGTGCTGATATTTCGAGGGAGTTAAAGGGATATATTTTTGCAATTGTCTTGGTTTAGAAATTTTCTATGGTTTTTATGCCTTGCGGAATTTTAATTTTAACCGAAATTTATATTGGGGTGACAAAAAAATATTCTAGTTTTTCCAAAAAAAATCTGATACTTCTTAAATTTTCTTAGTAACATGTAGTGAACTAACATAAACCAGAAAGCCAAAATGTTGCTGAAAAAGGCGTGATATTACGGGAACATAACCATGTTCACACAGTGTCAAAAATCAATCATTTCGAAATGAGCCCTATGCAAGCCTGAAACAACAATGTTTTGTAGAAATTATTTAAAGAGAATCGATCTCAAGTTTTAGGAGATTTTGCAGGAAGAAAAATTGGAACAACTGTTAAGATATAATTCAGTTTTTATTTTAATTGTTGTTGTTCCTAAACATATAGTAGAAATTATTGGTACATTGAAAAAATTGTTTTTAATTAGGTAATTCTCAACTAGTTCATTATATCACTAACATGGACTAATTTTAAAACTGATCGAAGTTAACGACAAATAATAATCGGCTAAGTTGAAAAGGGCAATAACAAATTAAACAAGTTTTGAGTTCTATAAATATAATTATTAACAAATTGTTTTCTTTTATTACGGAACCATCAAAAATGGAAAGATAGTACCGATTCTAAAGTTTTCTCTCTAATTTTCCTACTTAAAGGTTTGTTGACGTATACACTAACGTTAATAAACAATATCATCATAAAAAACCCAAATTGACCAACTTGAAGGTCTAACGTCCGTGGAAACTAGAATGGTTTTAAAAATTATACCTTTTTAGTGAGCCTGGTTGATAATGTTTTTTTTTAATTTGTTTTGTTGTGTTGTTTCTATTATGAAATCTTATCCTATATATTATATCTATATCGTTTCCTAAGAATTATATCTTAATATAATGTCAACCAGTCCAACACTGAATAAGCGTTTTCTACAAAAATAATTCTATTATTACCACGGTAGTAGCGGAATAATAATTTTATTATGGTAAAAACGGTCGCAAGACAATGACGTCTATATAACAAAACGTGTAAACGTGTAGCAATGTCCAATTATCAAATTTCCGTAAAAAAGCGGTTCTGGGAAACATTTACATTGTACCTTACATATATTAGAAGTACTACGGTTGCAAATGCATGTGGCATGGTTGGCGTATGGTTAGTTAAATTCATAGTCGTACCAATAGTTTAGTAATTACTATTTATTTGTTTTCCTTTACACTTGCATATTCATGAACACAGAGCCGTCGGGCAAAGCGGGAGAAGAATGGGACCTTCCCCCAACTGACTTACTGAATTGGGAAAAAGTTGCTGATCCGAGATAATTGGCCTTCAGATGCCAGAAATTAAAATTAAAATTTAAGGATGTTCATATGCTACGAAGATTTTTAATAGTATCTATTATTGTAAAAGAAAAAAGGTATTTCCTTTTATTTCAACGAATTTCGTTATTTTTTGTAATAATAATAAGTATATTTTATATGTACATTCATATACTTCATTGGTAATGAGGCTTTGAACATGCGTCTTGTAACACCACCTTTCGAAGGCTGTATATGGTTCAACTTCACAAAAAAGAACCGTAGCATGTAGCATGATAGTAAACGAACTTTGGTCTGCAATGGTAGATTGTGACTTCTCCACGCATTGCTCGTTTGACTTTTTCGATTATGTGTTTTATTTCAAATATTTAAAAAAATCGTGTTATTGGCTGATGCTTGATATAATTGGCCAGGGACCGTTTGTTTTTTACTGGAAACCATAATATATGTTCTCTTCATGCTGAAGTATAAAACATACTTCTGGCAGGCATCTGTTACACGTGGTGGATGTGTAGACTGTGTCTTCTACCTATCTTATATTGTTTATGCCTCTTCCATTTATCACCATCCCTTCCTTGATGCCCTTATCTAAGGCCATTTTCATGATGTGGTCTAAGTAAACGTTTCAAAGCAACGGAGACATTACGCCGCTTTGTCTTACTCTTCTCTTTAATCCAACTGTTTCAAGCATTGATAGCAGTTTATCCTTAACTTTTTTTTTATACATTTATTTTTGTTTTTCTAATAGTTTTCGTTATTTGTAGACGTTTCGTCAAAATCCCATTTGGCATTTTCTGTGCTTCCTGACTATAGATCAACTGTTTACATATATATATATATATATATATATATATATATATATATATATATATATATATATGAAACGCCAATGAATAATAGGTACAGAATTGCTTTAAGACCGGGAATAACTGTGTGAAAATATGCAACAGGATATTGACGTCGTCATGTCATTTGCATAAGGGTATTGTTCTCTTTGGTGGTGACATAATGTTGAAACGGAAATCTTTGCGCTATTTTAAGAACTTTAATTTTATTATTATTTTGTTGAGTTCCGGGATATCGGGTTATACAAGGTATTATAGCAATAGATGCCTATATTCCAATTAATGAATACATTTTGGGGTCAAATTAATTATCTGTTTTTATTAATTTAATTTTAATTAATTTATTTTATATGCAAGATATTGACATCTAAATGATGAAAACTGCTATTCCCATCACATTTAGTTGAACCAGAAATTGATATTTCTAGATAAAGATACAAATCATTTCATTCCAATTTTGTCCAATAGCTTATCAATATTGATGCTTTAAATTCAATATCTCGGAAACTACTTATTTTGAAGAGGATACCTTTCAAATCAACAAGACGTCACTGAAGATTTTTTTTATACAGTGTACTACAATTTTCTATTCTGGTATTTTTAAAACATCATAGTTTCAGTAGGAAAATAAGAAATCTATCTGCCGCATTTATATGGTTGTTTATATGTATTTTCCTTTCTGGTAGAGAAAAAGAAAGAATATATACAGAAAGTTTATTCCCTGTAAATAACACTCTGGTCCTCTCTCTATACACTTTATGGTCTTGTTAGCGGAGCTGTATCGAACCGAGAGCAATATTCGCAGAAAACAAATGCCATATGAAATATAAATTCCAATTTGGTAGGATATTAAAAACCTGCCGCCTACCGACTTCGATGTCAGACTGAAAAATATCGCCAGTCGAACGACATATTTGAATCACCGGAGTAGTACGACCTTTTTAAAAAGTCAAAATTTCAGTAAGAAATGAAGACGTCTATCTGCCGTATTTAAATGGTTATTTATATCTAGTATTTTTTCAGGTAGAGAAAATGAAAGAATATATACTAACAGTTTATTTCTTGCAAATATCACTCTGGCCCTCTCTCCATACGCGTTTCGACCAACTTATGATCTCGTCAGTGGACCTGTATCGAGCCAAGAGCAACATTCCCAGGAAATAAATACTATATGAAATATAAGTTCCAAGGTATGTCGGTAGGCCATTAAAAACCTGCCACCAGCCGACTTCGATGTCAGATTGAAAATACTTGCCAGTCGAGCGACATCTATGAATTATCGGAGTAGTGCGAAATTTTTAAAAAATTAAAATTTTAGTAAGGTGGTCGAAACGCGTATGGAGAGAGGACCAGAGTGGTATTTTCAGTAAATAACCTGTTTGTATATATTATTTCGTTTTCTCTGCCTGACAGGATAATACATATAAACAATATATTCTGGTATGTTAGGAATTTATGTTATTATTTTCTGAAAAGAAATCGATGTTAAAACACTCTTTTGTGATTTTTAATGTTTAAATGGAACTAGCACCCCACCTACGAATATATTTATATATAGATGATTCTAACAAGACGTCCTTTCTTTTCGAAATGACATAATCATATCTTCTGTATTAACCAACCGACTTCTAAAAGAAGGAGGTTCTAAATTCGACCGCTTTTTTTTATTTGTGTACATCTATTACTCCGCAATGGCGGCACCGATTTGAATGACATTTTTTTATTATATTCAGGAGTATTTTGACTGAAATTGCTTCAGTAAAATCCAAGATAGCGCTGACAATATGGCGGGAAAAAAAATGTTTCTCCGATTTTCTCCAAAATTGGTATGAAGGAGTTTTCACTAGCCGTTTTTGAGTGAAATTGGACAAATTCTTAAGCTACAAAACTATTCGTACTGAAGGTAAATGCACTTGAGTGATTCGTACTGCAAGGTGTTTCTTTGTTTCGCCAAAGCAGTTCGGAAAAAATTAAAAGAATAGGAAAACGATATAACATCAACGTTGTTTTAAATTCAAATAACTCTCTGAGAAGATAGCTCACCAGAGTCAAACCAACTACTCAAAGGGACTTGAAGAATTGTGTGTATCAGACACCATGTGAATGTGGCAACTCCTCCGTTGGTGAAACAAAGAGACCCCTTAAGGTAAGAATCAAATAGCATCAGAGGAACACATCTCGTGGAAAAATAGAAATATCTGGTGCCGCCAACAATGCCTGAACTCATGGACATTCCATAAAATTTTCTGAAGCTACAATCCTCCACCGAGAACAATACTAGAGAAAACTGAAATTTAAATCCCCCGCGATTATACATCAGAACCCGAATTGCTTCATTAACCCGTCTTTAGATATAAGAGAAGTGTGGAAACCACTTCTTAGTATTAAATGGAATCTCACCGTGTTACGCATGATTACATTTATCTAGGTCCAGTCCACTGCATTTGCTTTTAGTATAAATGGTTGTGTAGGTTAAGAATTTGTTTAATTTCACTTGAAAACGACTAGCGATAATTACTGGCCGAAACGTCGTAATATTCAACAAAAAATAAATACAATGGAAGTCTAACACATATCTAGTACTTCGCAAGAATCGTCGTGGTCCATGACGTTCCAACAAACACCATGACGAAAGGTAGCTCATTTTTGAGAAGTGTGGTTGTCGACGTGCTATTTCTTGTAGGACTAAAAAAAACGAGATGTTGTTCAGTCTCTTGGTATTTTCCCTTAATATCTGATTCTTTAGGTTGACCACTCCTGAGACGTCGTTTGGTATCTTTTTGTCTATATAATTTTTTATATAGTTTGTACCGTTTCGGCCTATTACATTGTTATGCGTAGTTTTAAATAAAGAAAATAGCCTACACGAATCACTATCACTCATATATTTCACCACAGATAGCTTCTTTCCTCACTTTTAATTATTGTAAGGAATGTTTTACGTTAAAATGTACGGGAGACAACAGCAAATGTCAATCATATGAAATAAAAGTATATAAGTTTACTGAAATTATTTTCAAAAAAGAGAGTAACCAAAAAATTCAATAATTTTGTCCATAAATATATATTTTATAAATTTCGATTGCCATTGTATTTAATTGTTTCTTTAATATACAAACGATATCTCTTATACCGATATTTTAACATTAGTTTTTTAAGCCAGTCCTGCTCTTATACCAGTGGCACTTAAATTTGTGAATGAATAATAGTAAAATTTTGCTCGTGGCTCATAGAAAAAGTGCGTGGGGCTCATTCAATGAGGAAGGACACTTCCCGAGGAAGTTAAATTTAACCACAACATCCTCATGTCGCAACTATTTTGCAATTTTGTTTTTTGATAAAACTGCTTCACAGGTTATTTCGATAAAAGTAAATCAGATATTAGTAATTTCAAAAAATATACTTCAAAGACATAATATTTTTTATTTATGTTTTAGGTTTTAGAAAAATATATAATATACGAGGGATCCTAGAAATTTGTTCTCCACAACAAAACAAATGACGTACGAATCTTGCGATAACCTTATTATCTTAACTTAGTTTCCCTTAACTTTAGCTCACTTGCGCTATCTGTATGTCCTCCAATGAATTTATTCCACCAGAAAAAAATTAGTTCTTCGAAAGAAGATACTCCTCCAAGTGGTCATCGGCTGCAACATAATGACGCCCTCTGAAGTGTTTTTTCGGAGTGAAACTTTAACTATATGTCAGGATTGTCCAGCTCAAAAAAATTACACTCGCATAGAATGGGTTAGACTTTGGCTGCTTTAACAAGGAATTTCTTGTAACATTACTTGTTCGCAATTTTGTTAATGTATTACAGCAGGTAACCGGTGATATAATATGATTTCCTTGCCCATGTATTTAATAAAAATTACTCATCTTGATCCCAACTGAATCTTGAATCTTTTTTGGAAGCGGAAATTTCTTATTATCTCGTTTTATGAACTCAAATTTTATTTCTGGGTCCTATTTATGTAGGAGAAATTTGGGTGTATAAGAGCTTCGCATTTGAAGATAATGTGGGAGGCTGTTTCGTCCTCCTTAAGCTGCAATGGCGTGCTACGAGCCAGTTTTGTTGTCTGCTTAGGCGTAGAACATTGCAGCTTGATTTGCTGGATGATTTACTGCACATTAATTTGATTCTGGTATTGATGCACCAGAACAGTTTTAATATGTTAAAAATGGGTTCTCGTCGAGTAGATTTGGTAGTGTCTTTTAAGTTGGTTTGTTTTTTTATTACCTAGAGTACCCTTATGTACTGATACCTATACTGTTAAAGATAACCTTAAATTTAATGTACAATCATTAATCAATTTAATGATTTTGTACCTTAAATCGCAGATATGTACTTTGAAATTAAAACTTTGTACATTAAATTTTATTGAATGTTACCTTAAATTTCAATAAAGTAACTGAAAACATACCAAATTTACTGTATAATTATATTAGATTTAATGCAAAGATTATTAAATTTAATGCATTAACATTAAATGCATTGGATAAACTGTTTATGAAATTTACTTCCAGCACATTACCTTAAAATTAATGTGAAGTTTTTTTACAGTGTACGCAAAAGTAAAGAGCTTGTTTATTATGTCAGTGGGGAAAAATACAGGAAACTTGTTAGTCTCTGGAATTTAGAGAGCTCCAAACTAGCCTGCCACACTGTAAAAAAAAACTTCACATTAATTTTAAGGTAATGTGCTTGAAGCAAATTTCATAAACCGTTTATTAAATGCATTTAATGTTAATGCATTAAATTTAATAATTTTTACATTAAATCTAATGGAATTGTACATTAAATTTGGTATGTTTTCAGTTATTTTATTGAGATTTCAGGTAACATTCAATTAAATTTAATGTGCCAAGCTTTAATTTCGAAGTGCATGTAACTTATTTACGATTTAAGGTACAAAATGATTAAATTTGATTAAGGAACGTACCTTAAATTTAAGTATATTTTTAACACTGCAGTTTTTGTACACCCTACAACCAAGATACAGGTTATCATGGGTTTTATCATTCTTGTGCACAATGTGTTATTATAATCCCCATGTTTTGTTGCTGTGATTAGTAATTCTACATTTGTTAGTAGGTTTCTGCAACTGTATGTCTCAGTAAGTTTTGCATCCGGGGTTAATACTAAGTATTTGACTTTCTTATTCATCTGCATTTGTGTATCACTGTTCTTTCTAGTATTTGTAAAAAGTTTGAAAGTTGTATGATTTTATTTTTTGAAGCAGAAAATTTAAATTTTGTTATATTTTCCATTTTATTTTGCGAAGTAAATATGTACTCGTATATTGATAAAATACCCTCGAGTTGGCAGATCCCCAGATTCAAAAAACGAATCAAAAATGCTTGTATATGACATGTATTTTGATAAAGCTGTGTTTATAATGCGTAGTGTTGCACTAATTATTCTTTCCATAATTTTTTACTTGGCAGACCAAATTATCGTATTAATTAGCAGGAAACAATCATATATGAATATAAATGTCCTTTTAAAATTTTTATTACGGCCATAAAAGGGATTTAACTTAACTTTAAATAACAGAGTTAAAAGAAAACCAACGAAAACATTAAATTGGGCATTTTTTCGTTTTCTTTATTACATTTTTATATTTTCATTTTAGTTATGCATTTATTAAGATAATTAGGGGCACCGAAGTCTTTCGCGCATTACATTGTTAGTATTATATGCATGTCAATTTAATTAACGACGATACTAAATAATAAAATAGTTAGAAATATTTCGGCAGCTATAATTTATAGAATTAAACACCGTAAAATAACTACGTGGTTTCTAATGTTGACCATAATTATATTTTCATTTTATTAGTCGAAGTAGACAGCAGAAAGAAAGGGGCCGATGATTAATACCAACTTTGTCACCCTAACAAGAGTATAATAATGCCCCTTAAAGAAATAAAAAAGAATGACAAAATGCGCCAGTTTTAGAAGTTATTAGTTTAATTTGAATTCGTTAATCTAAGAAAAAACTATCAGATAAATTAGGTATCGAGCAAAAAAGGAATATTCTGAGAAATAGGTATATGTAGTTTTTTAATCATGTTCGTCTAATAATGATCAGGTATATCTATGTCCGCAAGTTACCTATTTCACTTTTTCAGAAACCTAGGCGAAACAGCAATTTTCTTCTTGTTCAAGTCAAGCATTTAAAACCTAACTTGTTTCGCTACACTGTAACTTATTCAGATGTTGGACTCAGAATGAACATGGATTGTTGCTATATTTTTTACTTGTCTAAAGGCTATATAAGTGCAGGGATTTTTGTATGATAGTGGGGAATTATTTTATTCTATTTGAATATTAATTAAAATATCGTTATTTCTCATTTAGTTGATTACCAAAGATTCAATTCACTTCAAATTTAAACATGATTTTCAATATATAACACTTTAAAATATTCACCGAAATGGTGATTACGTTGTAATAAATGATTTTAAATATATAATTTTTTTCTGATATAAATCAAGAAAACTAATTAAATCGCTTTTTTTGTATATTTTGATACTGGAAGTTTTTCCACTGAACTTGTTAAGATTTAAATATATATGCTGGGAAAATAGTTTTTTAATTTGAAGGTGACTTTCTAGATTTTATTTTAATGACTAAAACTGAATTTTTTATTTGAAATTCTGCTGGAATAAATCTTTTTCATTTATGTACAGGAGAGCTGACAGAATTTTTATGGTTATAAACTATTCACCGAAATGATGATTGCATTGTAATAAATAATTTTAAATATTTAATTTTTTTTTCTGGTATAAATCAAGAAAACTAGTTGAATCGCTTTTTTGTATATTTTGATACCAGAAGTTTTTCCACTGAACCTATTAAGATTTAAATAGGTATGTTAGGAAATAAGTTTTTCGATTTGAAAATGACTTTCTAGATTTTACTTTAATGACTAAAACTGAAGTTTTTATTTGAAATTCTGCTGGAATAAATTGTTATCATTCATGTATAAGAGAGCTGACATAATATTTTTATGTTGAACATCTGTGAGGTCTCCTCTTAATACTGTATATTTATTATGGTTTATAAATTCTGCCTTACTTAATTACTACTAAAAAATTTGGTTGTATGATTTTCTTTGTTTTAAAATTTGAATTTTCCACTTCGCTATTTGCTTTTCTCTTCCAATATCTTGGGACAATATGGGAGAAAAAGGTGTTATATTTGAAGCTTTTTTCCAGTACACCAGTTTCTTAATTTAAAAGGTTCTTTGTCTGATAAATATATTGAAAAAAATATATTGCGATATGTTTTAGTTGGTTTTAATTTACTATGAAGAGGAAAATGGGTTTGTCCAATTTAAATACTTTTCTGGCTAGTTGTCGTCCGCGAAAGACTGCTTGCTAATCACCTGTTCCTGTTATGTATTCGATTCTTTCTGCAATGAATATTTTAAGTGCCAGGCTCGATAATGTAATTTCTCTATAATATTTCCGTTTTTTTTTTCCACTTGTTGATTATAGTAATTATTATACTGATTTTCCAACCTTCTGGAACGTTTTTTCCTATGATGAGATTTGAATTTTGATTATTGGCTCTACGCTATTCTTAATCATTTCGTTTGTAATGTCATCTATACCTAGGGCTTTTCTGTTCTTAAAGTCTTTTACTACTGCGCACGTCGTTCAGCAATATTGCAGTATGTTGGGTTATTTTTATGTGGGTTTGTGATATTTTCTCTTCTTGATTGACACATCAACTGAAGTACACTATTCATCGTTCTGAACAAATGATATTTATTTGAAACTTTGTATTTACAACACATTTTCCATACTTTCTGTAGAGAAATGTTCCCAGAATCGTTCTTTCAGTACTTTTATAGCTTGGTTTACTCCTTCTGAATCCTCTAACTGTATTTGTTACATTCTTCAGATGTTTTGGGATTCCTGTTATTTAATGTTCTTTGATAACAATAGTTTTCTTTTCAAATCGCATTAGAAAGATATTCCTTAAATAAAGTTTAAGATGGTTTTGTTATTTTCGCTGTTTAAAATGTTTTTTTTTAAATAAAAGTGTTGCTGGACCGTTGTGTTGCTCGAAATAGAAAATAAAATCGTTCTTGAGGACTTGCGTCTTATTGAGTCCCAAACGAATTGGGAGCTCTAATTTAGTAAAGTCACAAAAGTTGAGAATATCTCTAAAGCTGTGTTTGCATAAGAGCTTATAACAATGCAATGATTTGTCCTAATCTCTTGCATGTTTCCTTTGTCCTTCGAAACAACATGTGTTATGAACAGAAGTAAGTAACTATAAAATACGAAGGATAAAAATTTTACTAGAATATACCATTAAATCAATTTTTTCATTGTAAGTACTAAATACGTATTAGCGACATAAATCTTCACAGGAAAAAACACTTCCATTAAACTGCGCATTAAAATTTATATTGTTTAATTATTAGTATCGAATTTATAACCAAATTTATTTTGTAATTTTCGTGAGAAGTGTATTTAAATAAGACATTTTAATGGCAACGGTATAAAGATAGACAAGTCACTATTTACGACTATTCGAACATTTTATTGTGGGTCAAAGTAGCTATATTTAAAGGCAATTTGCCATTAATAGGTTAGGTCTACAACAAAATGCTTCTTCCTTTTGATAAACCCTATTTAATTTTGTCCCATTATAGTACATCAAGATTTATGCCGACAACTTGAAAGATAATGACTTCCGAGAGAGCACGATTAGGATATGTCTTATTTATACATATACCTAAGCTTTGTAATAGGTAAACATTTTATTACATTAATATGATAATATGAAGAGAGAAAACAAAAATATCAGTTTCTAGACCTACTTAAACTACAGTACAAGTTAGAAAAAGCTACAGCGACCAGTTCAAGCTTTGCGTAGTGATATATTGCCAATTTAATATTTTTAATCTATTTTTATTTCAAATTAAGAAAGCAAACACAACTTTTGCATATTAATTATTTATTATAATTAAGCAATATTTTATATAAAACTGCTGTAAATATGTTCATTTTACCCTAAAATGAGGGCAAAAACAAGCAAAATGCAAAAGTTATGACATAACCTAATAGTAATTTTGCACAATTCCTTTTAAAGATGTACACTTGCCTCACCGACGCTCCAGTGTTTGGATCCTTCCTTAGTAAACGCTTTCAAATAAGTCTTTGATGACTTCAGAATTAGACCCAAAAAGCTAACTTCTTTATCAGCCCTGGCCTTTTCCCTTAATTTTTTGTTACAACTATACCAAAAGGTTAGTGTAATATTCGGCGTTAATCGTCCCACTCTTTTCCAGATAATCTACACTGCTAAAAATAAGCCTCAATTAATATACGTTTCTTAATCAAATTTAATGATTTTGTACCTTAAATCGTGAATAAGTGACATGTACTTTGAAATTAAAGCTTTGTAGATTAAATTTAATTGAATGTTACTTTAAGTTTCAATAAAGTAACTGGAAACATACCAGATTTAATCTATAATTACATAAAATTTAATGTAAAAATTATTAAATTTAATGCATTAACATTAAATGCATTTAATAAATCGTTTACGAAATGTGTTTCCAGCGCATTACCTTAAAATTAATGTGTTTTTTTACAGTCTACAATATGATTCTTTTATTGTGAAATGTTCTTCGCCTTTTTCGGTGTCGGTTCTCCCTTGCCTGTTTATTGTTTTGAGTGTTGTTTAATTTCGGGCATATAGAAGTCCATCCAGAAATCATTCAGAGTAAAAAACTGCCGTAAAATGTCTTTAAACTACACTGTAAAAAAACTTTACATGAATTTTCATGTAATATTTTGGAAGCAAATTTCATAAACCGTTTATTAAATGCATTTAATGCTAATGCATTAAATTTCATAATTTTTAGATTAAATCTAATATAACTATACATTAAATTTGGTATATTTTCAGTTACTTTATTGAAATTTAAGGTAACATTCAATTAAATTTAATGTACAAAGCTTTAATTTCAAAGTACATGTAAATTATTCAAGATTTAAGATACAAAATCATTAAATTTGATTAAGAAACGTACATTAAATTTAAGATTATTTTAACAGCGTAAGATAAATATGTGTGTCCCAATAATTTGAATCAGGGACTGTGTATTGTTTGTAAAATAAATAAAATAAGTCAGATAATTGTGGTAACATAACCCAAGAAATCCGAGGGCAAGGACCTATTCATCGTAGCGCCTGTCGACTTCACAGAAAGCATATCCACTCTATGTATGAATATTTGTGGAGTTAGCGTGGTTATACTCTCCTAATATTATATTGAACCAAAATCGATGACTTTCAAACGTCGTCTGTTTATAAATTTATTCCAAACAACAATATGTTACCCTTAAAACTCTCTGAAGTCTGCTAAAGTAATTGATGACTTTTATTAAGGGTTATTTGGACGTTTGAAATTTCGAACATCTTAGTCTGATTTTCTGAAATACAATAAAGTCATTTTTAAAGTTATTTTAGAATTTCAGTGCTATATTTTATTAAAATTAAAACATCCTAAAATAATACGATGTTCCCAGATGTATTGACAGTTAATCAATCATAAATTGTTAATAATTTTTAGAATATTTGTGTGAGGAGTTAAGCACTCATGTGTTATTTTTTTTTTCAGAAATCTCGCTATTGGAATTGGAATTCAAAACTTTCCAGAAGGATTAGCAGTTAGCTTACCACTTCATGCTGCAGGATTCTCGGTCTGGAAAAGCTTGTGGTAAGTACAGTTAGAAAAAGAGATCTGGTATATATAAGATAACCACTTTGATATTTTAAAATCAACTGAATTCCATTGCCAGGAACTTATGGTGAAGCTAATTTTAAATTATTTTAATTTAATATATTTTTTACAAAACAAGTAATATATTTAAAACATAATAATAAGACAACATCAGAAATAACTGTATTCAGTTAAATTTATTGGGTACGCAATAAATCCTCTATGTAAGTCTTTGTAATGGATATTAAAATATCATTTTTCAATAAAATAAAAACAAATTAAATAATTTAATTAACTAAAAGTAAGAATGATGAATATAATAAGATGGAGCCATAGAATATAATAAGATTATTCTAGTGTGAGGTTAAATCTTCGCAAATTTACTCATGTTATTCACGACCACATTTCTTTTTTAATTCATATACATGAAAACTATAATACGTTGTTCATATCTGATCAAACAATTAACTAAAAAAATCGTTGCCATTGCTGTGAAAATTTCCGTTACGGGTAGTCAATTATTTAATTTTGCTGTCTTAAAACTCTTTCAGTTGTAAAAAATGGCATCTTTTAACCCTTTTTAAGGAGGTAAATTATTGAAATAAAATTTTTAATTTTCGAAGATGAATGTATTAAAACATTCAACTTCAAATATATCAAAAACATTTGAGTCTATTGATTAAAAGAAGAGTACTTTTTATATAAAAATATTCAGTAAAACTTATATAGTAAACGTATATTATAAAAATACCGAAATTTTTTGTTTTAGGTAAAAATTATTAAATTAAGACAGAGCCTACAGGGTGTCCGGAAAAATATGGGAAATCTCCCGGATATGAAAATAACACGTGAAAGGAATACTACAAGTTCATAGAAACTGTTTTCGTATAGGTCTCCTCTTCGGAGATATGGGCTCCCAAAGAGCTTCAATGGAACCAAGTTTTTTACAAATAATTATTGAACCACAAGGTATATTTCAATTTTTTCTTAATATAATGTATTCCAGTTAAAATCCTTCAAATTACTATCCAAGAAAAGGTTGTGAATTATTCACAGCTACAGGAACAGACTAGCTATGACACTCATGACCCCATTTTGTACGCCCTGTATGATAAGAACTTTGGGCAACGTGTTTTACATACCTTTAACTATTGACCAAAAATTAAGTACTCTTCATTCATGTCGCTAATCCTAACCGTTTTCGAAAAAATGTCATTTTATTTACACTGTTAGTCTCCTAACTTCTCTCGGATTGAAGATAAAAAAAGGAATTTTCCCCTGTCAGCATAGTTTCCGTAAAAAGTTAAACTAACTACTTAGTTAAAAACTTTGTAAGAAGGTTCAACATGGGATCTGTGAAGTCTGATACATTCGCAGGCACAAGGAATGGAGGACCGTTTTACCCGCCACATTAATTCAGCATTGTTCCTTATATGATCACAATTAAACGTGATTCTCCCTAAAAGTTCCTTTCTACTATCGACCGAAGTGGTGGAATACATCAAGGTTTTGAGGTGTCGTCACAGGTAAAAATTCAGCGCCGTTGGGTAGGGAGATCGACCATATTTCGAATTATTTCACAATTAATTTCACTACGAAATCCAAAAATCAGTAAATTAATGTCCAAGTAAAGAATCAATGTGTCAGCGATGTGAAAGTTGACAAGTTCTAAAATAAAGGATATTTACGTTTTTAACTAAAGAGGTAAACTGTAATTTTGGATCGAATTTTTTTATCATTAGGTTGAATTAGATTTGATAGGAACAAAGACGTATCTTTTATCGAAATATGCCAAATACGCCAAATACATGATGTAAATCAAACGACGTTTTTTCGAAAACGGTTAGGATTTGCGACATGAATGAAGAGTCCTTAATTTTTAGTTAATAGTTAAAGGTATGTAAAAAACGTTGTCCAAAGTTCTTATCATACAGGACGTAAAAAAATGGGGTCATGAGTGTCACAGCTAGTCCATCTCTGCAACTGTAAGTAATACACAACACTTTCTTGGATAGTAATTTGAAAGGTCTTATCTGGCATAATTATGTGTAAAAAAACTCGATTCTATTATAGCTCTTTGGGAGCCCATATCTCCGAAGAGAAGGCCTATACAAAAAAAATTTATATGAACTTGTAGTGTTCTTTTCACGTGTTTTTATCATATCTGGGAGATTTCCCGCATTTTCTCGGATACGTATTTACATAAATCTTTTTACAATTTTTTCTCAAGATGAATGATTTCCTCCTACATTAAATTCCTCTTTACCTTGTTAAAATTCAATAGTAATTTTCCATCTTAGAGGGGTTTCACCTTTTCTGATAATGTTGTGCCATTAGTAGAAAGAATGATTTGGTAGAATGGCTTACCCTATTTGTCCTTGATGACTGCCATATTTTCGAGAAAAAAATCTAATGTGCATGTAATAAGTGGCAATACATATGAAACGATGATTTTCGATCGTGGTAAAATAGCCAAGATATTTAAATAACCTAGTTTTTGGTTTCAAAAATGGATGTTTTTTTGTAAGTGATTTAGGTGTAAACTATTCATATACATATTAAACTATTTTTTTTAATAAAATTTCGGCTATTTCGTATTTAATGAAAAGTTTGCAATTGTGAAACAATTTCTTCCAAATATCATGCACCCATAGCGAGGAAATTTCAACTAAAAGTTCAAATAACTCTTGAATAGACAATAATCAACTTCAAACACTTTTGAAAGGACGTAGAATGACAAAAGAAAAACAGTAATGTTATGCATATCTGTTCGATTATGTTTTCAAAATACCTTTAATGTACTCAGCCTAAGCTTCCTGTATAACTAGCGCATTTAACAGTTTTTCCATGTACCTTTAACATTACGACCTAAAGACGCTGACCTGTCCCATAGTTCATTTTTAACACGGTATCAATTAACTCAATTAACTAAATAAAATTTTAATTAAAATCTAATTATAGTTCCATAAAAGTTATTAAAATTTAATTAAGCAGAACTGATTAGGAATTAATTATGGTATGCAGTTTTTTATGTTCGATGCATACAGAGATATATGCTTTTTTTCTAGAAAAAACCTATTAGTCGTAAGTAAAATGCAGATGTAAAATTAATAAGTCTATCGAAGCCATCATATGTTGATAACGGTGCGGTTTTTATATTGGTTATTTCACTCATTAAAAATAAATCTATTGATAATATCGCGCATCGATAAAAAAGTTAATATGCAAGAAAATTCATTTGGAAATTGGAACTTTTTTATTATAAGGTTTAGTTTAAAACTGAGTGTGCATTTTATTTTTGCTTCTCTAACAACCAATAAAGAAAAAATAAGTGATTCTGCGTCAGAAACACCATTAGGTTAACGACTATGCCATCAAAGTAATAACAAAACGTAGTGATATTTTGTTATGTTTTCCACTATCTACTATGATCCATTAATTTGTTGTAAACAATTAAAAACAAGAATTTGCTTTTTTGACTTATAAAATCAAAACTGATGAAGCCATTTTGACGATGTAAATCGATGAATTGTAGAAAATAAAAATACAAACAAACGAGGTCTACTCAATCGGATCATTAGTAACGGAGAAAAACGAAAAAGTCTGAAAAGTATATAGTACATACGCCTGGTTTTTACACATACACAGTTTATTCAGAAAGTTCCGGGACTAATTTTATATAAAAATTTACAACTAGCGCTATCTGTTACGCGACAGCAGAACTATGTAATATCATGCCTCAGTTACCCACAGTAAGATGTGAGTGGTGTAACTTCATTTATTGGTCAGTTATGTTTGTTTGAAGTAGACGTGTGTTTGCAACTGCGTCACAATTTTCGCTATGGACCAGCGCGTCGCAATTAAATTTTGTTTCAAATTGGGAAAAAGCCGTTCGGAACGCTTTTTGTTTCTCGCGGGATTATCCATAGCGAATTTTTGCCCCCTGGTCAAACAGTGAACACAGAATTCTACAGGGGTGTCCTGGATCGACTTTTGAAGCAGATTCGTCGCGTGACACCGGAATTATACCGCACCGGTGATTGGTTTCTATTGCACGACAATACACGACATTCCTTAATACTCATCACCCCCCTTTTTGGTCTGGCTCCGGCAGACTTTTTTATTCCCTAAATTGAAAATTACGAAGATGGGAGAATGTTTTCAAGACGTTGAGGCGATTCAAAGGAATGTGACTAGAGCTCTGAAAGCAAATCCAGAAGAAGAATTTTCCAGGTCGTTCCAGCGGCTATACGAGCGCAGCAAAATTTGTATAGAACGAATGGGGGATTATGTTGAAAATTAAATAAAATCTTTTTTCTAAACTCTTGTTTTCATTCGTAAAAAAAAATTGTCCCGTAACTTTTTGAATGAATTGTGTACATATAATTTACTAATATTTCGCGATGGGCCCGCGTTACAACTTGAAAATTGACGGAGATACGGATTCTTGAGAAACCTCTGAATCCAGGGACCATTTTGTTTATAACAAATTAATAGATCGTAGTAAAGAGAAATCACAAAAATCATAAGTATACGAAAAGAACAACAAGGTTTCAGAAAGAACAGATCCACTATTGACGCAATATTCATTGTCAAACAAATAATTGAAAAATCCCTAGAATTCAATAAACCTGCGTACATGTGCTTTGTCGAGATGACCAAGGCTTTTGACAGAGTACGCTTAAGGGAACAATGAGAACAAAAGGTCTAAACCATAGGCTAAATAACCTAATATACGATATTAAGATCCAGTGCAGAACAAAAATCAGAGTAAGACATATAACAACGGAAGACATATATGTAAACACAGGAATTAGACAGGGCGATTCGCTCAGCCCCTTCATATTTAATCCAATAATGGATAAAATAATAGAAAATCTCCCCAGAACAGCTAGATACAAAATGGGAAACATATTCTTCCATACCGTCTGATATACGGACGATGCTGTTCTTATTGCAGACTCTGAAGATAATCTCCAAAGACTACTGCACTCTTTTAACACCAAAGCGATAGAATTAAATATGCTCATCAACACCGAGAAAACCAAATGCTTAGTAACATCCAAAGAACCAATACGGTGCAAGTCGGAAATCGACTCCAAAATTATCGAACAGGTAAATCACTTCAAATATCTGGGAGCGGAAATAACGAGCCATGGAAACCTTTTTAACGAAGTAAGAGAGCAAACAATGAAAGTGGCTAGAATTTCGGGATGCCTGAAAGAAATGGTCTGGAAGAACAAATACTTTAATACCGAAAGCAAAACTAAAATATATAATATATGATTATTTTTAGCGTAATGGCACAGTCGATATCCTGATAGTATTTTTGCCAAGAAAAAATCTCTATTGATTGTCAGCCTCACGATTTGTATTAGCTCACAAATTTGCCATTGTTAGTAAGAATCGTCCCACAGCACCCCTATTTATCAATATTCCGAAAAATCTTATGGGGAAGGATGTTTATCTCGGTATTTTTGTATGCAGCAGATTTTATAAAGCGAGTTGTAAATCCAGCGCTATACACCCGAGGATACACAACAATCAAAACAGCGAACAGGCAAGGAAGAACCAACACTGAAATAGTCGACGAACGTCTCATCTGCAAGGAAGGCTCTGGCCAATAGTTTATCAGACACTAAACGAATCTTGTTGGTAGATTATGTAGAAAGGGCCGAGACGAACATTATAATTTTAAATCAGTTGAAATAAGAAATCAAGGAATAAAGGCCACGTTAGGACAATGTTTTCAACGCTATGAATCTGACTTGATCTCTTTAGACTTGAACCTCTTCCTAAATGATAAAAGTTCTCTGCTGGGAAAAAGCATAGGTCCGATTCTAAAACCATCGCACCGCGGAAAACCTATTTTGCATCTCTCGAGCATCGATGGCGCAAATCTATAGTTGTAAGACGAGATTATGTAGAAAAATTAAGTTAATTTATGCCATAACTTCGATATTTTCCGTATTAAGTCAGAAACTTTCAATTTTCTCTTCAAATTTCCGCATTCAAAAATTTATAGGACGTACTGGCAACAAAGCCACATAAAAGTGCCTGTCTGCAGTAAATTTATTGCAACTGGAAAATAAGTTGTTGGCTAATCAACGTTTTTATATCTGTTTCTCTTTGAGGTATTGCCTTTTTCATCTCTTCTGAACCAAACTTCTCTTCCTTTATACTTGATCCTTAACAAACACAAACGCATTGATTTAACATTATTATTAGGGTTACCCATTTTAAAGACCATTTAAAACCAAAAGGATATATTTTTAATTAAACCGCACAATTCAGCAGAACTACCAGCACACACCGCAAAAAGCTGAAAATTTCTTTTATTATTTTAAGAATTTTAACGCAGTACAACAGTACACGCATTTGATAAAAACAAACAATAAAATACGTAAATTACCATAGTGCATTTGATAACGAGTACAAGCTTCAATGACATGTGACCTAAAATTCCTAGGTCAATGCCTTATTTCAGTGTCTGGTTGTTTCATACACAGAGAAAAAGTTTGTCGTTTCAAAAATTTTATTTTTTTGGTATAACATAATGCATCTTAATTATAATTAAAGGATGGGTAGGATAAAATAGACAACTTAAATAAATCAGGGCTAGTTAAAAATAATTGTGCATTGTGATGCTTTATACAACATAGGTGAAAGTATAAAAACTAAACTTAAAGAATATATAACTGCAATTTAAAATAATGTAAAAAATGCAGTTTAGTTCAGGTTACTCGTACACATCATATTCATTTCATAGATTTAAATAACGTTAAATTACTTCATCCTGAACATAAAATTGAAAGACCTAATTAACTAGAACAACTTAAAATAAAAAATACTTAAAGAATAATCCACCTTTAGCCAGGGGCGGTTCCAGCGTTTCTTTTTGGGGAGGGGGGCGATATCCCAAGAATACAGTATGGCAAGCGGAAGCGAGTTGTCGACCGGAAGGGGGAGGTACTCGAAAGTGAGCTGTTGGCATAGGGGTGCGTCTGTTTTTCTGAATTCAACTCTCTGGGGGGGGGGGGGCGATCACATAGCACGACAAGCGCAAGCGGGTTATCGATGGGGGAGGATGCGTTTATTTTTCTGAATTCGGAACTTTTGAGGGGGGTAATCGCCCCTTGATCCGCGCCTGCGTCTGGCTATCAGTGATCGACGAAACTTTCTTTTACTCCCTCAATAATCCTTATTTACACTAATAAAAAATTTGGTTCTTTAAAACAGATCTATATATATATATATATATATATATATATATATATATATATATATATATATATATATATATATCATTTTTTTTTATTTTGTCTTTTCTTGGGTTTAGGTTCTATATTTAATAAATACATAAAAACTGTTTGACGTTTCGCCTTTAATTCAAGGCATTTTCAAAATGTTTGCCTCCTTGACATTTTGCTGTTTTATTTCAGAAATAAAACAGCAAAATGTCAAGGAGGCAAACATTTTGAAAATGCCTTGAATTAAAGGCGAAACGTCAAACAGTTTTTATGTATTTATTAAATATAGAACCTAAACCCAAGAAAAGACAAAATAAAAAAAAATGATATAATCTATGGTTCAAGAAACAAGAAAATAAATATATATATATATATATATATATATATATATATATATATATATATATATATATATATATATGGGAGGATTCAGCCTAACTTCTCTAATGATCTAAAACATCTACTGTAGTATGGTTAATGAGTCGGTATGGGGTATATTAAAATATCATTAAATTATACAAAAGGTTCAAAACTTAGAGCCGATAAGGTAAATCGCTGGATACCCCCTTTAGGGCTCTGTATCTTCGTTAAGGAGCACTTTAGGATTTTTTTCTATGACAAAGTGGGATTATTTTGTCCTCTCTGTATGCTCCCGAAAAATTAGAAGGTACTTACGGGATACCCTTTATATATATATATATATATATATATATATATATATATATATATATATATATATATATATATATATATATATACATATATATGAAGTAGAATCCGAACAGTAAATGCAAACTTCGTTCCAACCATATCCTTTCCGTGTTAGAGATTGCACAGTTTGAACAAAGTGCTAAGGAACACAATTTATCCTATTCCACCACCATCGAGATGATGACCTACCTGTACCACCATACCGAGAAGAATGTCAAAACTTACCCTCCCCGCCACAGTGATACGGCAGAGGTACATGTTTCGTCTCTACGAGACTCATCAGGGTACCGACATGCAACTGGCTGTGCAAAGGACAGATCAGAAGGAAGCATGCAAATACTGAACGCGGCTTCACCGACCTCCCGCCGGATGGCGTATATATGTTTATGCGGCTTTCACGGATACCTCCGTGTGAGATGCAATAACAGTGGATATATCGACATTATGCCGTTATAGTGCTGAAATCACATTCAGCAAAACGTACAACTATATGCAGCTCCGTCTATGAATGAAGTAGAATGCGAACAGTAAATGCAAACTTCGTTCCATATCCTTTCCGTGTTAGAGATTGCACAGTTTGAACAAATTGCTAAGGAACACAATTTATCCTATTCCACCACCATCGAGATGATGACCTACCTGTACCACCATGCCGAGAAGAATGCCAAAACTTACCCTCCCCGCCACAGTGATACGGCAGAGGTACATGTTTCGTCTCTACTAGACTCATCAGGGTACCGACATGCACCTGGCTGTGCCAAGGACAGATCAGAAGGAAGCATGCAAATACTGAACGCGGCTTCGCCGACCTCCCGCCGGATGGCGTATATATGTTTATGCGGCTTCTTCGTTTATATATATATATATATATATATATATATATATATATATACATATATATATATATATATATATATATATATATATATATATATATATATGTTATGTCGGATGTGATGTGTAATAGAGGTTTTTCGAGTATCCTTCTCAGGATTGTAGGGCAGTTGATGTTTGAAATCTCATTTACCATTTTCAAAGCTCACTGTAAGGCGTTTGTAGACATAGTGATGCTGGCGTCTCGGATGGAGTTAATTCCATGTGTATGTGGAGCATGTTCGTTGGCTGGATGGTTTTAGCCAATCAGGTTGCGAGATCTGCGCCTGTCATCGGCCCTGTGGCCAGTGTTTGGGGTCGTGTTGCCGAGTTATAATCCGTTTACTACCTACTACTGGTTGATGTTACTTTAGTAGGTTTCTCCAAGTATTAGAGCATCACTGACTGTCATCTCTGCTATTTAAATTGTTGGGCCCTCTAGAAGACCAGGGAATGTACGAGATTTCATGTGGAAAATGCAGCTCATCTTACGTAGGTCAAATCAACGCTGTTAAGCAAACAATTTCTTCTGCAATGGTCCAACACTTGTTAAACACAGGGCGTAAGATCAACTTCTCAGGAACAAAACTGCTATCGAGATGTGAGAACCTGTCTACAAAAATGATAAGCTATCGAATAATTAACTGACGATATCAGGAACAACGACCACTGGACAGCAAGAAACACAGTCCCTCTTCACAATTGCGTATACTAAAGGATCTTTGGAGAAAACAAGACGAATTATTTTAATATAAAAACAGCCTTTAAGCCAGGAAATACGCTTAGAGTTTATTTAACAAAAATAAAACCAAAAATTACCGATAAGAAAGTATGTGTTTGCAAAGTTCCATGTGAGTGTGGTGAAATGTATATTGGAGAAACCAAGCGACCACTAGAAGTTAGAATTAAGGGACATAAAACTCAAACACCAAAAGGGGAAACGTCGAGATTAGGTATTGCAGAATCCTCCTGGGATAAACAACACCATACAAAATGATCTGAAGCTTCGGCAATATATATGGAACCCAACATGAAAAAAAAAATTATAGAAGTAGCTTACATTAAATGTAATAATGCAATATTGAGTAAACTCATTGTTAAAATACATAATCTTTAGCAACCGCTGCTTTGTAACATCAAATCATTGAATAGTTGGAGAGAAGTATCAAGTAGATCATTTTGGTATGGACAATAAGCAGTTTTAATGTACTAAGGAAAATACCTGATTTATACTATCCGAATTTTTCGACACTACCTCTGAGTACATGATTAGTTTTTACATAAAACGGAATAAATATCCATTATTACATTAAGAATATATTTCGTTTATCCTTTTCTGTGAAAATCGCAAACATTGTATATGGCTTGTCCCTTTCTTAAACGTATTTTCAATTGCTTCCATGAAATGTAGCTCTCATGTTCACCAATCCTTGAGTTCGGGTGTTTTACAATTCACAAAATCGACCTTTTTGTACTAAGTAACAAACAAGGAAAATAGAAAAGGGATTTGGTAGTTCCTCTATCCATGAGCCGTTTTTCTTCAATTTTTGTCGTTGCTTGATAATGTTTTTGAAACCAATCTGCTAAAAAAATTTTAACGTCATCAGATATCTATGATCTAAAATAGCAGTTTTTTCTTTGCCTGGTACCTTTTCGACAAAGACAACATTTAAACTTATCATCAGTCTTTGGCCATGATTTTGAATCGTTATAAGTTATGCTAACAGGTTTATCAATACAAGTTATACCACGATGAATGAAAGAATAAACTACATTTTTTTGTTTTTCATCGAGATATGTTGAGGTAACGACACCTATAAGATAAACAGGAAACTTAGAAGCTTGTCAAACTGAAGTTACTTTTTCTTTCATATAAAAAAAAACAATATAAATGCTCAGAAGAGACATATACACGTAATTACCTAAAGCATAATTTGCAGATGAAGTATTTGCCCTGTATCTCTCATCTTATTCAATAATATTTATTAAAGTCAAAATTTCATCATTATTAATAATCTGATGCACTGCGTTATTAAAAGGATTTGTAACATTTATCCATTTGCTTATTCTATGAGCTAGTCTTCTATTTGTTTTACGTTCCTCTCATTTTTCGGAATTTTTTGCCAGACGGCTTTTTTGGTGGTGGCATTTTTTGTGATGCTTACTGAATTTTCCAAAATTATATTGCACTTATGTACATATTCACGAAGTAAGTTATAACGCAAACATAACCAAGTTATAACGTTCGAGTTTTGACAAAGCTGTCATGTTTCACTAGAGGTCCCGTCGTGCAATTTCATCAGTCGTTACCGAAGAGCGAGATTGTCCTTAATCTTGCTTAAGGTTAAAAGATGAAAAAACACTAGTTGGCGAACGTTTTTGGGAACAAAATTAATTCTTTTTTTCACTCTCTTTAGAACTTCTTTCATACTTCCGTATAACATAATCTATCCATTTTAAAGAACAATTAAAACTAAAAAAAGGAAATATATTATAAATGTCGATAAGTACATTACAATTACTAAATTAAGAATATATATATATATATATATATATATATATATATATATATATATATATAGAAGAAATGTCAATTTATTTTTTAAATTTAATTTCTTTTCAATAATTCAAAAACGTGCATTCTTTTATTTTTAATTTATTTAGTTAAGCTTTGCGGAAATGTAGACGCATTTTAAAAAATAAACAATAACACGTGGATTATATTATTGCGTTTGAAAAATTTCGACATTGCTTAGTGGTTGGTTAATTCGCAGAATATGATTTGTAGACATTTCGACTAAAGTTATAGTTTTAGCATTTAAAACAGACTAGACAAATTTTATATATTTATTTAATTAAATTAATAACAGACTGAGTAATTTAAATCTTTAAATTAAGAGTCATGCTATATATACAGTGTGAGCTGTAAAGTCCGCATCATATGGAATTTTTTTTATTAATAGCTTTATTCGAAACGTGACTTTGGCAACAATTTTTGCTTCGATCTAGATGAAAATTAACAAAAAAAAAACATAGTAGTCACGTGATTAGCATTATCTATCAAATATTTTTTCCCAAAAAAAATTTAAAAGTTTAATTATATCTCAAAATATCGAAAAAAGTTATTAGTATAAAAAGTTTTTCGCAATTTTTTGCTCATATGCAAAATTTAAGCTGTATAAGAAAATTTCGATTTCTTGCTCATATTTGGTAAGTTGCTCCACTGTTGCAAAACAAGACTCAATGCAAGCTACATAAAACTTGTTAGTTTTGACAATGCTTCAGTCCAGACATATTTTGTTTAAAGTAGCGCCATATTAAATGTGTGTTTTTCTACAAAATCCAAATAGGGCTATTAAAATTTGGTCACATATGATGCAAAATTTATTTGTTTTTGACCCTATATAAAGTAACTTCATAATATAACTGCACTTTAACAACAGACTATTTAAACTTTTTTAATAACATAGCTTCATAACAAATTTTAATAATGGAGTTTTAAATTAAATCGTTGAAACTAGATAAACTTTACGTAATGTTAAATAAAAATTTATTTTCCACCTAATGCCGATTTTACTGATCACACTGTGTACTTGTTTCTCTTAATTATAATGTATATTACTTTTAGACACAAACTACGTATTTTTTTGACACCTAAGGCCCTTAGATTAGTTTGCGTCCGATCATGGCCACCTAGATGCAATTTTAAAAGTGGCTCTAAAAAAATGAAGTAGACGTAAAAAGTTTTTAAAATGTCACATTCTGATCTAGAATTGTCTCAGAAATCCAAAAATGTTAAAATATACAGGGTGTTCCATTTAAAAATTCAAAACCGGGGCCATTTCCGGTGAAACCGGAAGTGGCCGGAAAGTGGAAAATATGCGAAAACTCTCCTCTTCACATAACATTTACCTGTACCAATTCTCATTTTGATACACATAATACTCTAGCAATTATGACTTGTCTAATAGATTCGTTGACACCCGGTATATATGTATAGTAATAAGCAGCATCGCCTAGAGTATTTTTTACTTTGTTATTTGAACCAAACTTTTTTAGTTTTCCAATTGTAGATTATAAAAATCTCAAAAAAAAAACTTTTAACGAAAGTACTATAAAGTTACGTTTAATAATTTAGTTCCGAATCATTTTGGTACCGAAGCAAAGCTGAGTACTCCATGTTTGACGTGAATATTTTTAGGGAAGTAAATAATATTAACGAAGTTCAACTCTAACATGTTGGCGTCTGGTAAGCTAAGAAATAAACAAATAATTTTGAAACCAAAATATCACAATTCGTTATTTTACATTTTAATTAAATTCAGATCGATTGTCGTATTGTCAGGTCGTTCATAAATCAATGATAAGGTTTAAATACCTAGAAGTATTCAAATTTTAAATACAACGTTTGTATAAGAATTAATTTCTGTAAATCAACCAAGGCATTGACCTAGGAATTTTAGGTCACATGCCATTGGAGCTTTTAGTTATTCTCAAACGCACTGTGATAATACTTGCACGTGTTATTGTTTGTTTTTATCAAATGTGTACAATAGCGCGACGTTCAAATTATTTAACTATATTTGAACTTTAAAAATTAAAGGCTTAGTATGTGCCAGCAGAGCTAGTCGCGCTTCAAGGAAGTTAAACTGTTGGTGAAGTTCCAATACTCGAAAATTACTTTTCGTTGCACAATTTAATGATTTTTTATCATTTTTAATAAAAACTTTACCTAGAGTAAAAAGTCTCCAAAGTTTGATATATAATTTTACCTTAAGTTGTGTTCATAGTCAAATGAAGTATACATGAAAAAATAAAAGAGTGAAAACCATTAAAACATTAATAATTTATTGTTCACTTTCAAAATGGGCCCTACATAGTAACCACCTGAGTGTAATTTTGAGTTCATTTCTCATTGCACTAGAGATGAATAAGAAACTTAAAATTTTTGTTATCAAGTACTTCCCGTAGAACTAAAAATTTGAAATTTCGTACGGTGATAGTGTAGTATATAAAAAACTAAAAAATAAAATATTCTCCTTAATCGAATAATAGCGTGAAATCTATGTAGATCTGCATGTACAGTGTGGCTTTCCGTCCAATGTTGTATTGTATATTAAAAACATAGGCTTAGAAAGAATTTTTCCTTGGTGGTGATCAAGCCCCAGTCCACAGACGTCTTTTTTTAAATTTTAAATTGCACTTACAACGATGATGATCAACATAAAAGGAGGTACATAAGAACAAAAAAAAAATTCTCCCTTTCTTTCATTTGTTTACGACCATGACAAATTTTATATCGGTTCACATTTTCCTCCTTAAAAATCAACTGTCGAAAATATTTCTTTGGGCGACAGTGACAAAGGCGATAGCTTAAACAGAGACAGAACCAATGTAAAGTTCGCCAACCAACAATTCTTTTGCGTTTTTTTGTATTTGGTCTCTTTTCAATGAACCCTCCGTGGATTCGAGCGGTAATAAGTGAAAAGTCGTATCTTGTCACGTGGGTGAGTTTTTCACGACTGCCTATAGCTGATTAATTTTGAGAGCTATCAATCAAGAATGACACCTTATTCGTTGTCGTTTTTGATGTTCTCTAAACAAGTTTTTACGGATTAGCCGTGAAATAATATATAAAAATTCTAATAATTGTTTTGAATTGCTAGGAAATTTTAATTCATATTGAAAATTCGTTACAACGCATGGGCCAGTCGAACTACCCTCGATATAAGGTGATGTTGACATTAAGTGTTTCTAGATATCAGCCGACAGAGTGATGTTCAGAATGATGGTGGGATAATTCATGGTTTCTTAGGTTTCAACGCGGGCGAAAACGAGCCTCTGACGCTTCAAATTCGTTTCGCTGGAAAAATTTGGATTATTTCGGCGAATATTGGTCATAAAACCTTCATTGTTTTTTATTTGTGTTATTTTTATGAAACATAAACAATGGAATATATATTTTCCTAAAAAAAATTGTTTTTAAACTTGGCCATAAACAAATTATATTTTGATATTTTAGGCATAATAAGTAATTAATCAATTAACAATATTTTTAACGTACTTAGTGTATTTGAAATTGCAAAAATTCATTGACATTAATCAGTAATATACGACTGATTAGAAATATTAAAAATCAGATTAATTTTTAATATACCAATAATACTTATCGAGATGTAGCATAGTCATTTTCTGCCAAATTTTACAAGAAAACCACGTGAATACTTTTTTGTATATTTTATTGAGATGAACATTTTTGCACTTGCCGAAAAAATAGCTTACGTTTTTCATCGTTTTGTTCCACTTGTAATGGAAACCTTGTTCAAATGTCGAAGAAATTAATGTAAATATCGATGTGTCTGAAAATTTGATATGTGATTATGACGCTGTACGGCCTTTTCTTTTTTGAGATGTCTTATTGAATTTATTACTTCTCCTTTTATGATTGGAGGTTCTGTGATTATTTCTTTTTCTGCAAATTAATCTCTGTTTTCGTCATTGAATAATAATTACATATATTTTTTCCATTTCTTAACCTTATGCTCGGCTTCCACAATGACTAGTCCATTGTCGTCCGTATTAATCCCTCTATCCGTTTTTCTTCTTACGCCAGCAGTTTCTTTCACTTTTTTGTGTAGATTAAACAAATCATGCTGACGGTTTAACAGTTCTATTTCGTCGCATTGTTTATTCAACCAATCTTTCTTTGCTAGTTTTATTTTGTTTCTAATCTCTCTGTAAACATTCTTGTATTTTGTTTGATCTTTATTCTTGTACTGTCTACGTTTTTCCATAAGCTCCAAGATTTCATCTGTCATCCATTTTTGTTTGTTTCTTTTGGTGTTTGTTTCAAGTTTTTCTTTAGCAGTTTGTTTTTGTATCATCATCTCATAACTTTATTTCCTCTGCAAATTATACACCACTTTATAAGGATAAAACCTATGGTTGTACTACGTACGTATATCAGTAAAATATTCAGAACAATAACGAATCGAGTTCCAATAAAATTATTAGCTGTTGGAATTTAAAATATTTAAGCAGTAAAAGTAGAAATTGCCGCACATAACAGAACTATTAAAGCATGCGAGGTAACTACCAGAGTTCAACAAAATGTCATGAATGCCACTAGGATAGTTCTTAACTTTGATAACAATAAAGTGGTATGTAACCTTTAAAATTACTTGGAATTAAATTAACGAGGAAACAAACTATTTGTTATAAATGTTTACATACCTAATTTAATTGTATTGTTTCTTTCAAACCTCTATAAGAGGCAGCACCTCTTTTTTCAAAAATGGCAAATTAATCAGTCTTCATACGTTTATAACATATCTTGTTACAATAGTTTTTTTAACATTCATTACAGAGACAATTTGAAAATTAAATAAAACATAAAGAAATCTTGACGGTTGTTTTTTTTTATTATTATATTCCCGGATCCGTCCTAAAGCCGGATGCACTGCGACCAGAGTAGGCCTATTGTGCTCACCCTAGACATTACAGCCACTCTGTCAACCTAGCCCCCTGGCTCAATCTGTATAGTCTTGCTAAGGAGGGAGTGAGTATTTCTCCCGGTTCCAATCTTACTGACCCGAAAGTTTGTTGTCTAAATCTCACCAGTGACTCACAGTCACATATGATATGCTTCATCGTTTCCTCGGCTTGTCCACATAGTCTGCAGCCGAGGTTTCCGTTATATAGATTCATGCTATTCAGATGTACTTTGACGGTCATGTGTCCCGTTATTATATCCGTAATAGTCCTTAATTGGTTCCTACTCATTTGTAGTAATTTTCTTGCCGGTTTCGGGTCGGGATTCCCAATAAATAGCTTGCTGTGGTTTAAACCCTGTCTGGTCATCCAGTGGTTTTTATGTTCTCTTTTGATCCATTTTATGACTGCTTCCCGGGCCGCGCACCGCGGCACCCCAAAGGCCGGTTCTGGACCCATGTATTGAGATGTCGACCCTGCTCTAGCCAGCTCGTCAGCTTTTTCATTTCCATGTATGCCTTCATGTCCTGGTACCCACTTTAACATAACTCAATCTTTACGGTTGTAGAATTAGTTTAATAAATTTTTCTTACTATACATCTACTAGTGATACAGCCTAGATTTAATGGATGATGCTTAGTTGTGTTGGTTTTTTGTTATATTTTCTAGAAGTACGGTTTCAAATAAATTGTTGAAAAATTGAGTTAATTAAATTAAAAATGACGAAGTTAGAATCAATCTTTCATTGCAGACGTAATTCATATTTGTATTATGTCGATTAGGATCAAGTTAATATTTGGCATGTAGTCTAAGTGTAACGAACAGTTTCATCCATATATTGTTTCCCTAACTGCCATCAGAGAGAAGGTTTGATAGGGTATGTTCCACTTCTTGAGTAAAACCACATCCTCGAATGATATGTCTAGAAATTGCATCTATGTAAACTGCGATATTAACGTGTAGCAAATGGATAACTCGGTTGACATTTCCACTTTATTAATATTTTGTTAATTTAATTTCCGCATTTGGAAATCGATTTAAAAATTCACTCATAGTTTCAAAATATTCTCGTCAACTTATATTCACTTTATCGTTAAATATATATTATTTAAATATTTTAAACAAATTCCTGTTCTTACAAAGTCGTTTTAATATCCTGCATCTAATCCAAGAATGTATTTAAAGGACAGAATTATGAATGTGAATAATCTTTTCTAATTATAAACCTACACCTGCTCACGACCCTGCAAGGCCGCCGTTTCCATTCTTACTGGTGTCCCCTTCAAATAATTATGTTATTTTTCTTTTATTTACAAGCCATATAAGATATTTATTTTATTGTTAGTAATTACTCTTGTTTTTTAAAAGTCAAGTTCGCCTCGTCAGTTTATACAAAAATGCGGTTGTTTACTTTTTCTCTCATGTTTTTCAAAGTAATTCCCTTTCGAATTGTGTGGGTGGCCGCAAAGCTCTTGTTTTGCCATTAAATAATCGGTTTGTTGCTTATATTTTTGCCATATCAAATTCAGGTAAAAAGGAATGTAAAATTTTAGGTTTATCTTTTTTTCTAAATTTTAACTAAACTTATCTAATGATTGTCTCCAGACACAAGTTATATAATAGTCTCATCAAAAATATACCTATGAGAAACGAGACCATACAAATTAGTGTGTTAGCCCGATAGAGAAATTATCTTTTAAGCGTCGCCACTTAATGATTAATTGAGTAACGTGAACTTCATACTGAGTAACCTTCAGTTAACATGCTTGAAACAAACTCATTTTTCTCATTTATCTTTCATGCTATATTTTCTTCTATTCAGGTATGGACAGCTTAGTGGAATGGTTGAACCAATCTTTGGAGTTCTTGGTGCTGTTGCTGTTGGTTTGGCTGAACCAGCGTTGCCTTATGCCTTAGCTTTTGCTGCCGGTGCTATGATTTACGTTGTGGTCGACGATATTATTCCTGAAGCAAATACCAGGTAAGATATATCTGATAAACGTAAATATCTGATATTTCGTGATACTAAAACGTCAACAAACTAGTTCTTCCTGTGGTTGTGTTCTTACTGCGAATTAATATTCACGTTCTAAGCTGACAGATTATTTATTATTCAGTAATGAAGACACATTTGAAATTGAGTTGAAAATATAGAAATATCGTACTCAATTTTTAAAAATAATTTAGAATGTACATTAATTTTAACTTGTGGAAGCTGTAATATCTTCAAAATATGTAACAATATATGTTTTATCGGCCGTAGTCAGTAATACGGGACTTTAAAAACAAAATTACGTAGTTTTAAACAAGACCGTTTACTGTTTCTCGTTGTATGGGTGAGTCGTCGTTATCAGCTAGTCCACAAGAAAGTTAATCTTTGGTCTTTCATTCAAAAACTGTTCCTCCATAAGACGATGACCGTCGGTGGTATGTACTGCTCCGAAAAGAAATTTTGTAGTGCACAGTGGTTTGAAACTAGAAACGTGTACACAAAAATTTAATCAAAATTTTTAATCCGACAAACAACTATTCTAAACAATTTCACTTTATAAAATTAGTTTGCTTAGGTAAGTTTTACTTTCTTTATTATAAAATGGATATAATGCTGTATTAAGTGTGAACAAAAATGGTGTAACAAAACATCAGAATAAGAAAAAAGTTCTTATAAATATTAATAAATTATTTTACAAATTTTGAGTGAACGATATTTTTTACGAGAAGAAAATTGTGAAAAAAAACTGACACTCTCTGTTCTAACACGGTTAGAGACAAAGCACTATCTCAAATTACAAGGAAATAGAAGGTAAAGGTAGAGGCTTCTTTCTAGGCAGTTCACCGCCACCTGCAGACCGATTTCGAACTCATTGGTTCTCGTCAGTACAGAGTAGGCATGTGCACCTAACTGAAATAAAAGCGAATCCTTTAAGCAACCTATATGAAGTGTAATATAAGAAACACCATCTCCCAGCATTTCACGTGATTATAAATCTCATAGAGATCTATATGTTGGTATTTTTTTTTAAATGAGAGCATAATTGGTAATGGGTATTTCGTCCTCAAGTCCTAATTACTGCTTGCATTCCTTCTCGGCACATTACTAAGTAGAGTGTTAAGGTGAGCTCAAAGAATTTTATTTCATTTATATTAAACTGCAACGCGAAGGTCTTCTACTTTCCATGAAATTGTATTTCTTCGTCATTTGCAGCGTTTTAGTTAATCTCACATATTACGTTCTGTTAGATTCCAGACTGCTTTATAGTGTCGCATCTAATTTTTCAGTCTGGACCGCATCGAGGTAATTAATCACTTTGCCAGCTGCATGTAGTCGATCGTTGTCGTACATCAATATGAACCTTTCGTAGACAATATGACAAGGCATGCTCTTACAAGACATATCACATCAAAACTAACTCCCTACATGAGATTGAAGCTAGTGTACTGTTCACCAACACTTCAATAGCCGTAATTTCGTCCATTTGGTTTTCATTATTGAATTGTAGTAGCTTTTTGCTGTCGATTTAGCTGAACCAGCCTTGCCTTATGTTTTAGCTTTTGCTGCCGGTGCTATGATTTATGTTTTGGTCGACGATTTTATTCCTGGAGGTAAGTTATGTCTGATAAACGTAAATATTTCATATTTCGTAATACTAAAACGTCATTGAACTAGTTCTTCCTCTGGTTGTTTTTATTGCTAATTAATGTTGAATTGTAGTGATTTTTTGATATTCTGATTTTTTTGATATTGCGTTCTTTGTAGTTCTTTTGTTTAAGAGCTGTTGTGATGTTGTGGAGTTCTTCTTGGCGGTTCGTGGATTTGGTTAGTCGCAAGGATCTAGAGGTCAGTGTTTGTGTACCTGTGATGGATCGTGGTGAGATTTGGTATTCAGGTATCTGTTTATATGTATCGCTTTTCTGTAGACCGTGTAATCGATGTTTAGGTTGTCTTTTCTGATAATCAGAAGGTCAAGGGAAGGTAACTGCTTGTTGACTCCGACCTCCAATGTGAACTGTATGCGGTGATGAATGCTGTTTAGTTCCTCGAAAAATATGTCTAGGTTGGTTCTTTCGTGTGGCCAAATGATGAAGATGTGATCCACGTAACGTTTCCAGAGGGATGGTTTTGTTTTGGTTTTTCTTAGGGCTTCTTTTTCCAAATATTTCAAAAAAGAGGTTTGCGATGACTGGTGATAGCGAAGGTCTCATAAGAGCACTATCTGTCTGTCGGTAGAAGTTATTATCAAAGTAAAAATATGTGTTTTTAAGACAGTGTTCGGAGAGGTCAATGATGTGATGTGAGAACTCATCGTTCATAGCTATCTGATCTAGAGCTTCGTTAATTGGTATGCTTGGATATAGGAATTTGATATCCAGGCTAGTAAGAATGTCATTTTTTGCAGTTCAAGCTCTTAAAGTATGCTGACTAGGCGATTTCAATTTTTTAGGTATGAGTTTGTAATTTCGGTCGCCGGTTGCATATTTTGTGTCAGGTACTTTTCCGGTTTTTGAGTAGGTAAATCCACTATACTTACTTTGGGTTTTATCGGTGATTCTTCTTTATGGATTTTTGGTAGTCCATATAGATTCGGACATCTGCTTGCTTTGTCCCGAGGAACAATGCACTTTTCGATTTCATATCTTAATGTGGCGGTTTTGATTGTGTTTTTGTCGTTTTTTTGAGGTATGTAGTTAGATCTCTTGTAACTTGCTTATAAATGTTATCTTGTGGAATTTTGGTTCAATCAGGCCGAACCGAGGTATAACCTACGCAAGCGCCAAACTATAAAAATGCAGACAGAGGACCAGCACGCTCAGTCCAAGTCGAGCAGACGTTAAAAAAGTATCATTTAGAAAGGCCAGCTGAGATGTTGGTGAAAGGTCGTGAAAATTCTTCCACTGACGAACGGATTGAAATCCGAAAAAACACTAGTATATATGTATATATATTGTTTTTTTATACTCCAGCTAAGCCAACCCATAAGTACGATCTACATCATGTTGATAGGAGACTGTATAGAGGATAAATGCAACATCAGGCAATGAACGAATTAAAAATTAATTTGAAACAAACACAACTTATAACCAACCTTTGTTAGTATATATATATATATATATATATATATATATATATATATATATATATATATATATATATATATATATATATATATATATATATGTATATATATTGTTGTTTTTTTATACTCCAGCTAAGCCAACCCATAAGTACGATCTACGACTGCGTGTAAACAGGCTGCATCTTAGATTTCCAAGCACATAAAATGCCAAATGAGATTTTGGCGAAACATTTTTTTTAAAAAACCAAACGAAAAAACGGATGTATTTCCGGATTAATACTGAATTATATATATATATATATATATATATATATATATATATATATATATTATTTTAACCGCTGTGCTGCGGTATCTTGTTTACTTCATTCTTAAAATGGCTTTAAGACTGTTAACGATGTGAGGCAGAGGCGGACGTTCATAAAAGTTATATTATTTCTTGGAAGGAATGTCCATATAACAGAACGAACATATAATATTAGAATATAAATAGAAATTGTGTTTGGAGGTTTAATAACCGGAAAAGTGCTTTCTGCTATATAATAGTTACTGACTATGTTCTTGTTCCCGAATTTATTCATAGTTGGATACTAAAACGAACCCTATATTTTCAGAGGTTTGTAAAATCGATGTTATAGGTTTCCATAAAGTTTCCCATATTTTCTTAAACTAAAAACTGGAAATTATTTAAAACAAGGAAAATCTGAAAGATAGACATTATTTTTGGGTCATTCACTGTAAAAAGAAAATGCATTAAATTTAATGTAAATGGGCTGGAAGCAAATTTCACAAGTGTTCATTAAAGGTATTTAATGTAATGCATTAAATTTAATATTTACATTAATCTAAATTAATTTATTCCATTAAATTTTATATAATTATCCATTAAATTTAAAGTTTGATCATTACTTTCTAAAGTAACCATGTACATTAAATATACAGCCATAGTGTTCATTGAATTTGAGATATGTTATCACATATTTAGTGCACCAATATTAATATGAGTTTTGAAGTTACCAGGAAAAGGTGAACATTTTTCCCATAGATAGTGTCCACCATCTAGACCGGTTTCGAACTCACTGGTTCCCGTCAGTGCGGGGCAGATATGTACACACCTCACCATAAGAAAATTGAGCACTTTAAGCAACTTATACTAAATAAAAAATTCAATAAAATTTGCGGCATCTCCCGGAATCTCATGCAATGTATATTGAATACTAATGTAAATTCCTGTAGTATTAGGGTATATGTGAATTAATTTAATATACCGAAGTTCAAATACCTTTTCAGTTACTTTATTGATATTTAAGATACCATGTAATCAAATTTAATGTACAACGCACTGATATTTCAATGAATATGGTAAAAAATCATTAAATTTAATGCAGAATGGATATTAAATTTGCATTAAATTTTAGGTTATGTAAACGAGAAAAATTTGATAATTTATATTTTCTTATCATGCCTAGATTTATTACCAGACGAACCAATAGTATCAAGTTATAATAACCGTATTACACAAAAAAAAAAAACGGGAAATTTTTATTAACTTGGATTTATACCAACCAAGAGATCAACCAGGATTGAGAGCTGTCACGGTTCAAACGATAACCAACGCTATACGTAGCTTTGAATATAATAAGTTCTTAGTTTTAATATCCGTGGATGGATTTCGAAAATATGTCTAACACTGTAAGAAAATATTGGTTGACTGCCGAGTGGATCACCAATATCTGTAAGTCGAACACCTATATCAAAATGCAAACGCCTGTGTCGGTTTTATGATGATACTACCGATTTCGAGAGAGAGAGAGAGAGAGAGAGAGAGAGAGAGAAACTTTTCATAACACAATTTATGTTTAAACAAGTTGAGGATATAAACTTAGAGGACTCAAAACTAAACCATCTTAGATTCGTGGACGACATCATGTTGATAGGAGACTGTATAGAGGATAAATGCAACATCAGGCAAACAACGAATTAAAAATTAATTTGAAACAAACACAACTTATAACCAACTTTTGTTAATGTATATATATATATATATATATATATATATATATATATATATATATATATATATATATATATATATATATATATATACATATAGGATTCATGTTGCAATGGCAAGGATGTTATGCTGTCGAGATAGTGATTTAAACTAATCACAGGTAGATAAAAATAATATTTGAGTGGAGACCTAAACGGGACGCATCTCGAAACATGGATGAATGCTGCCAAAAACCGACAGAGCTGGCATATATTGAAGGAGATCTATATCCAGTCAGCGGCGGGACCAAGGGAGGGGCGATTACCCCCCCCCCCAAAAAAAAAAGCTTCAAATTCAGGAAAATAGACCCGACTTTGCCTCTTACACTAAGAATATGAATGCTGTTTGTATCTCTCCCCCGTCTAAAACTCACATTCGGTTGCGATCGTCCCCCCTAAGAGCTTCAAATTCGGGACTGCTGGCATAGATTGAAGGAGATCTATATCCCGTTAACGGCGGATCCAAGGTGGGAGCAACTGCACTCCGCCCCCCCCCCCCCAAAAAAAAAAAAAGCTTTGAATTCAGGAAAATAGATCCGACTCTGCCTCTTACACTAAGAATATGAATGCTGTTTTCATCTCGCCCCCCCTCCCGCTTAAAACTTACAATAGCTCCCCCCTCCCGCTTAAAACTTACAATAGCTCCCCCCTCCCAAGAACTTCAAATTCGGAACTGCTAGCGTCTCGCTTCTCGTCGACAACTTGCTCTCACACCATACTCTATTTTTATGATATCACCGCCCCCCAAAGAAAGAGGTTAGATCCATCACAATGTCTAGTAGTGATCGAGAATGGCTATATAATAATAATTAATGATAAAACATAATTTTGCCGTTGACTCCGTATATACTCTTTAAGTCGAATGTAGAAATTAGTGAACTTTGCCGAATGAATTTTCGAAAATGTCTCAATCAATTTTGATAAAATTCGGTAATTCTGAAATGTTGTTCTAAAAAGACCCAACTGTAGAATACAGGACTGAAGCTGTTTAAATATATTTTATTAATTATAAGTATTTTTTTGAAAGATTTTCATTAAAACTTTCGACGACGAAAAATTTGTTTTCCTTTACTGGACAATAGAATTGGACTGAAATTCTAAACAGGTGACACAATGAAAATCAGAGTTTCCAAATCACCTTCCCTTATTCTAAACCTACATTTATAATTACCTGATCATAAAATCCCAACTTTTGACGAAAAAAAAAGGCCCAAACTTTTTGGATATGGGTTTAACGACTATCGGTCGGTTCATATCATCGTATTCATTGTTTTTAAAAAATTCACTCTGTATGTTCTTTCAGAAACTTGAATGACAACAAGAAAACGAATATTTGTGTAGAGCCTGAACTGACACATTCCACCGAGGACATACCGTTGCGTCTTTGTACCGTAAACGAGAATATTTTTAAAACATTAAATATTTCGTAATCTCTCAGTGTACGACCAGTGAACATTTATTTATCAAAGAAGATACGCCGTTAAAATATCTACGCTTAATAACAGATTTAAAAAAAATGCATTATCTTCGAGAAGACAATATTTTATTGTAAACTTACCTCTAAAATATTCTGCAGGTAAGAGATAAATTGACTTGGGAATACAAGTTGGTTCTCCTTTATTTCTGTATATATTCACTACCCCCTGCTTTAATTCTTTCGAAATTGGACTATTTCTTGGCATGATTAATTCAGCACAGATATTTTTATTACACATAAAATAATCAACTTTAATTATAACTTTTCGGTTTATCAACAGTTAAAACTCGAAATGAAGTGGTAACAAAAGTTAATTTATCATTTTGTTAAATATTGAAAATGCCTCCAATTGGTTAATTGCTAGTAATCTAAGCAATTTATAAAATCGTTCTGAACATTTATGACTACTTCAGTAGTAATTAATCGTATTTCTTGAATTATCCGATTCTTTAAGTTTTCTATGTGAATTGATTTAGATTGGAAAACCTTACCTTTAAAGTAACCCCATAAAAAGGGTTTAAGTCTGGAAACCTCATTGAAACCAGATATTTTGATGGGGTAAATATGGATTCGCTTCTTCAGGAAACTGCGTCGAAAGAGCAAAAATAAGATCTTGTACAAATTGTTCACCAGTTAAATTTTCATTAAAAAGGTCGATTCAATAACCAGTTACACACGATTCCAGCCATATTTATTTTTTGTCTATATTTTCTCATCCAATTTCTGTTTATATACGACCAATATCGATAATCCTGTATGGTGACATCATCATTGAAGCAAAATGTGGATGTGTCAGAAAAAATTCATCTTCATAAAATTCCTTAGTGACTTGCAGTTTGACAGGTCGGTTCTCATTCGTATCTATGTTGTTTTCGCAATATCTAAGTTTATAGCTATCTCCTTATAGTTAATATGATGATTATTTTAAACACTTAATAATACGTCAACTTGTTGTCATCACTAGTTGCTGATCGACTGCTTCTTGAGGCATTTCGAACATGATCAAGCCAATGAAATTTCTGTTCAATTTAACTTACTGTCGATTGTGAAATTGGCGGAAGATTAGGATATTCTTCTTATAATAAGGACGCACTTCTTGGGTTCTTACCCTATCGCCATATCCTATCATAATAAGGATTTCTATCCTTTGTGCCTCAGCAAGTTTCATTTTCAGTTAAAATTAATTCAAAGTAACAATTTGACAAAATGTGACAGATCATTGAATCAGTTATGCTGGAAATAATTATTATATTTCTCTTCAAGTTTTAACTGAATGAGAACAGGACACTGTTTCAAAAATCAAAGTTTTTTAGTCACCCTGTAAAATTTAATATATTCAAAAAATTTGTACCAAAAAAAACTAAGTTAACCCAGCGTTGTTTAAATAGTGAATTTAGTGCAGTATATATATATATATATATATATATATATATATATATATATATATATATATATATATAGACCGGCAGAAAATGCGTTGTATATGGGAAAAATGTTTATCGTTGATTTTAATGCGTTTATTTTATTTCGAAAAAGTTTTTTCGTAAAAAAAGTATATCGCACATATAGTACGTAAATCCTATTTTCTGTTAACTTTGTAAGACAAAAATCTAAATATTATGTCAGATTAATCGGTTTCAGAAAAAGCATGGAATTTGAGAATAAAAACAAAAAAAGGCTAAATATTTTTGCTGCACACTGTATTTTAATATTTGAGGAATCAAAAAAATTTCATCTAACTATAATTTTATAATACACTTTAATTCAAACCTTCATTTACATAGTATATTTTTTTCTAAAACTTCAATTTTTTTATTCAGGTCTTAATCTGAATTTTAAAAAACTGAAAAATTATTTTTTTTTTTGAGTAATTTATTTGTCACTAAAATAAATCTCAATATAATTTTGGACAAAAATAGAAAAAATGCATATTTTTCATTTAAAATACATACTAATTTATCTTTAGAAAATCTCATAAACGGTATAGCTATATTAATTTTTATTTATCAAATTACTAAGGGTAATTTAAAGGGTAACTATAGATGGACTAGTAAGTAAAACTATTTGCATTAACAATGATAACTTTACCTTTCAACGTATCTTCTTTCATTTTCTATACATTTTATAGTTCTTATATTGATACCTCTTTTTCCTTAAATAACTAGAATTGATTCTAGTCATATAGTGTCTAATAACATTTTCCAAATGGTCTAAATTTCTAAAAAGTCCATATTTATACACCTAATTTTTAAATAATCCCAGAAAAAATCCATTGAGACAATGTCCGATGTAAAGACCAAGGATTTTCTGAAAATCGTTCTATCCATTTGTCGGGGAATTGTTAATTTAACTATTCTCGTACTTGTAAGGTGCTATATATAAAAGCACCATTTTGTTAAAAAGTTTTTCCTAAATTTAAAGGCAGATCATCCACAAAAATCGTTAAATTCATTGCACAAGAATCCTAAATATCTAGCGGCATTTAAGTTTTCCCGGAAGAAATATGGCCCCACTATTTGAGTATTTAATATACCACACCAAACTGTGGTTTTAAATGAATATTGTTTTTTACATTGAATTTTTAAATTAGGGTTTTGGTCAGTCCATCACCTGCAATTCTGGAAATTTACATTACTGTTGTTTGTGAAGGTTGTTTCGTCCGTAAATAATATCCTTTTGCCTTGAAACTAGAAACATAAGTCAATTCTAGCATCTAAATCCCTTTCTTTTTCAAAGACAGGCATCGCAGGAACTTAAATTGCTAATAATATACCATTTATACTGTTTCCTTCAATAGTTACCGTTTTTCGATGGGGAATCTTGTATTTATTTTCCTCCGATCCACTCTATTTAAATTTATTTTCAATTCTCATTGCAGTGGAGTAGTTGGAAGAGTGAACATTTTTTCTATTCCTGTTGTTAAAAATACCAGCTGTCTCACGAAAACTATTACAATTTTCTCCATTAATTAAAATTATTTCACTTTTTTCCTGTGAAGACAAGTTTTAAGCTTCCATTTTGACAATACAACCAACAAATGACATCTATTTAATTCCATTTTCACTTATTTTCACGGCTACGCTGATCTTGAAGAAGATATTACATTATATTGTTACGAAGGACTAAAAGAACTTATTGATACGCCCTCGTAGAAGAATAATATTTCTATTCGATGAGTCATCCTTATTTTAATGTTCCGAAAGAAATATATCGATGAGTCATCATATTTCTAGATAGTTCTCAACTTCGATGCTAGTATATTTCTTGTTATTTCTACACTGTTAAAAATAACCTTAAATTTAATGCAAATTTAATGTCCATTCTACATTCAATTTAATGATTTTGTATCTAAAAGTTCTTCCTGTTCCTTGTAGCAGAATTTTTTGACCTCATATTAATGTTGGTGCATTAAATGTGTGATAACATATCTTAAATTCAATTAACACTGACTGTATTTTTAATGTACATAGTCACCTTAAAAGTAAGGATCAAAACTTTTAATTTAATGTATAATTAGATTAGATTTAATGGAATAAATTAATTGAGATTAATGCAAATTATTTATGAAATTTGCTTGCAGCACATTTACGTTAAATTTAATGCATTTCCTTTTTACAGTGGAGGAGGTTCTATAGCTATATAAATAGGGATAGAATATGACTTTTATATGTAATTATATAGTTGTATTTGAATAGTGAAGGTACTAAGAAGTAGTAATTGGATAGTTGTGATTTAGATGTGTTAAGAAGTAGTTAATATAAGTATTGGAAATAATTTAGTGGGAAGTGTTGTGTTTTATTCTGCGGACCCAGTGAGCGATTTAAAAAGTTAAAATTGTAAAAATTGGTGTCGGAAATGAGGATTATCTCCGGGATTCCAGAAAATTCTATTGGAAATTAGAAGAAATAGAGATGAACGGATTTTACTGTTGGATTTGTTATCAGGTAAGAAGATAAGATTAATATTCTATAAAGTTCTAAAGTGTTCTATTTTGAAACTCAAAGAGATAGTAAAAAACGGACTTTACCATCGAATTCGTCATTAAGAAAGAAGTCTAAAACTGAATTTTGACAACGTTCTAGAACATTCTATTTGAAAACTAGAAGATATAGCGAACAACTGACTTAACCATCGGATTTATTGTTAAGAAAGAAGCTTAAAACAGAATTTTCTACGACATTATATTTAAAAACTGGAAGAGATTTGTCATCCAGAAAGAACTTTGGAAACGAGTTTTTAGGAACATACTAGACAGCGAACAGTCGCAATGGAGCAAATACATAAAACATTGGTTGATTTTATGGAATAACTTCGCCTTAAACATAAACAAGAAGATGAAATACGCTGCCAAAAAGAAAAAGAAGAAGAAGATCGTCGCCAAAAAGAAGAAGAAAGTCTTTAGAAAGAAAAACAAGAAGAAGAACGTCGTCAAAAAAAAAAAAACAAGCAGAATAGGCACGTCGTCTGAAAGAAAAACAAGGAGATGAACGTCATCAAAAAGAGAACGCCCGCTTAAGGACAAACAAGAAAAAGAAGAACTTCGTCTTAAAGATGAAAATACGCTTTGCAAACGGATACAGTAGGTCATTGTTCAAGAACAGCAAAAATTTGATCAAATTTTACGACAAAAAGTGTGACAAGACGTTGAAGTGTGACAAGAAATGAAAGAAGTCGTAGACGAAATAGAATTAAAAGTACGACAAATAGTAGACGGGATAGAATCGAAAATGAAGAGCCTTGTAATAAAAGTGAATAAAATAAAGAAAAATGGCCTTTCTGATAAGGTAATAATCACCGGACAGAATATCAAATCCCAACTTACGATGATCAAACATCTTGGATAATGTACAAACGTCAATTTGAAGCTGCTACTAGTGCAAATAACTGGAACTACGAAGAAATGGCTACTGTATTATTAATTGCACTTCGTGGACTAGCCTTGGAGTTATTGCAAACTATTCCCATAACTCAACACAAAGATAGTGAGATCCTAAGTGCTCCATTGGAAAGAAGACTTGGAGATCAGTATCGGCGCCAGCTATATCAATCACAGCTCAAGTTAAATAAGGACATCAAACCATACAATGGAGGCAATGTTATCTAAAATTCTCAAGAAACTAGACACGAGAGATGATATTTCACGTTATAGAAGAAACCAGGAAGAACTGAACACAACAGGTGATTTCCCACGTTATAGCAGAAACCAGATCGAGTGCTATAGATGTGGACGAACTGGCCGCATGAGATGGGACTGTCAGGTGCAATTAAGGTCTAGTTCACCATCCAGAGACCGCATTCAAGAGGACCAGAAAAAATTGCCACAGTCCAATTCTAAAATCAAACGTAGAATAAGTGATACTTCACTTTATAGCAAAAACCAGATCGACTGCTGCAGATGTGGACGAATTGGACACATAAGAATGGACTGTCAGATGCAATTAAGTGACCAGATAAAGTGCTACAGATGTGGACGAACTGGTCACATGAGATGGGACAATCAGGTGCAGTTAAGGACTAGTTCACCATCCAGAGACCGCACAGAAGAGAATCAGGAAAAACTGCAACAGCACAATTTTAATATCAAATATAGACCAGGAAGACTGCATAATAACGCAGATACCAAGTTAAGAAGACCATGTAAAGAAGAATACAAGTAACGCAGCAAAATAAAACAAAGAGAAGGGTTTCCTGTTCCTGTCACTTTTGACATGGATCCAGATTGGAATACAGCTTAGATGAGAAAAGTGCAACTTCACCTTAAATGAAAAATCATTGCTACACCCATTACCATAACTATTGATAAATTTAGAATCCTACCATTGCCCAGAAAAGTAATGTTGAGAAGTGTAACCGGAGAAGCAGCTGATGTGATTGAAGAAATGCAAGTGGAGCTTTAACTTGGAAGGCTAAAATTAAACCAATTGGTGTTAGTTCCCGACGTAGAAGATGAGTTTAATCTTGGAATGGACCTGATTCGACAACAAGCTTAATACCACAAAATTTGACACCGAAGAACTTATTCTGCCAAAGAACCGTAATACCGAACCAATCAGAGTCATCGTTGAACAAACAACCGGAGAAAATTATTTACTGAAGACTGGACGAGAATTCTGAAAGTAACGTTGTATTAGTTCACCAGTCCAACAAACCATATAAATACGGGTACTGGTCAATATGCCATCCAAGCAAACTCGGCAAGGCTCCAGGAAGGTGATAGAGTTTGGTTATTTGATTCACAGAGAAAGAGGGGTAAATCGCTTAAGTTGATGCCATTATGAGAAAGACCAAATACTGTTCTGAAAAAAATCAATGCCGTTTATAGAATCCAACGAAATCTCAAGGCTAAAATGAAAGTAGTACATCTATACAAGTTGAAGCTATTCCACGGAGATATAGAAGCTGATCGAGATGATCAGAATTAGGAGAGGGAGGTGTTACGAAGGACTACGAGAACTTCTTGGTACGCCCTCGTTGTAGAATAATAGAATAATATTTTGATGCGATGAGTCATTCTTATTATAATGTGCCGAAAAAATATATAGATGAGCCATCATATTTTTAAATATTTCTCAACTTTGATGGATATGAGTTTTATATATTGTAGTTATATAGTTATATTTGAATAGTGAAGGTACTAAAAAGTAGTAATTGGAAAATTGTGATTTATATGGGTTAAGAAGTAGTTAAGTGTGTAGTGTTGTGTTTTATTCTGCAGACTCATATCAGTGAACCATTTAAAGAGATAAAATCGTAACAAAATTATTGTTATTTGTGTTTTACATTTGAATATGAAGTTAAATTCGTATGTACTATAGATCAAAAATACAGTTTTTTCGATTTTTGTCCGAATTTATATTGAGCTGTATTGTTTTGGAGATATGCAGAAGTTTTTCAAGATAAAATAAATTTATTAAATTTTTCCCATATGCCGGTCATTATATATATATATATATATATATATATATATATATATATATATAAAATTGATGAAATATTATAAGAATAAACCTCTTAGATACTCTCAAAATAAAAGTTAACTGCGCTCTGTTGACCATAAAAATTTCTTTAGCTTACATTCTCTCATTTTCTTTTTATGTCTGTTTGTTTCCCACTTAACACTTACACAATTTACTTGGAATCCTAGAATAAAGAATGAAATAACAGTGGAATCTTTTAGACGAAGATACTCGGCTACGCTTAAGAGGCTCTAAGTGTGACAAAGATTAACTTCTTTATTTGTTTTGCTTTATTTTTGGGCACGTGTTAACAAATACCCGGTGGTCTGGTGAAATTTAGTAAATTGTTTAAAGGCATAGTTTTTTTTGCATTTTATGTAGTTTTGGTTTGTTGTTTAAAAAAGTAAAAGAAATAATAAAAATATCAAAATGGGTAAAATTAGCTTTAAATATTTTAAATATTATATTTTTCCATTCGTCTATATTGTAATTAGTAGTTTTTAATGCATTGTCTTATTTTTTTGGGATAGATTAGCAAAATTTTTTTGGAATCAGTTTTTTTTTATACTTTTTTGACATATTGCTTCTGTTTAGAGTGATTATAGTGAGCTTTATTTTATCTCGATGTCGTTATACTTCAACAACGAGACATTGAAGGAGCTAATTTTATATACCAACAGTTCATCATGAATATTTTATTTGGGTTTTGTACCCAAGAACTTGTATAGTTTCGAAAAGTTCATCCGCCCGTCTGTATGTCACAACCTTATAACTTCGTTAATTTCATCTTTTGCATTGAAATTTTGTAGACACATATTTTAAGTTATTCAATAAACAACAAACCTTCCCTCAGTGTCAAAATAGGGATGAAAATCTTCGAATGGGGTATCTTTAGATTGGCCCTTAAAAGTGCTGTAATATACTTTTTTATTTAATCGTGAAATATGAGCTTCAAAATGACTTTCAAAATGTACCCTTCCTCTTTTTCAACGGTTAATTTTAAAAATCTGAAAAAGGCACTAACTATATTCAATTAGGTCTACTAATTTATGAAAAATAAGAAAAAATTATAAAAATTCATTTCGTAATTCTATCAAAAATAATATTTTTTTTTGATTTATCATCTAAAATATACTCCTTAAACTTACATTTTTAATTTTTTCCCTTATACGCATTCCAAATGCTATAATTTACCAAATTTGAAATTTCCAGGTCTACTCAATGACCTTTAAGTTAAAAATAAACCATTTTTCGAACTTTAATATCTCAAAAACTACAACAGATACAAATAAAAGATATTTTAATTAAACTCTCTTCTCTCCACGAATAAAGTTTGAGATTTTAGGCAACCCCAGAGATGAATGATGGAGGCGCGCAAATTGCCAAAAAGCGCTTTATTTTGACAGTGTACTAACACGGACATAAGATAAACAGTTTCGCGCCTACCAAAAAAAAACAAAAATCATAATATAAATTTATTTGATCTACAGCATCCCTTTCGAAATCAGACCCTTATTCTCCTCTGCAATGATTTTTTTGGAGCCCGACGAAGCTAAGTCAGGTGAAAAGAGAACATGCGAATTTTCACAAGTCACTATGATAACCTTGTAACTGAGAGTGTCATCCTAATCGTCCATGGTTTAAGACACGAGAATAATCGTCTCGCCGAAGCGTTAAATAGTCAACCAACAAGATTCCTTTAGCATCCGAACAAAATGGTGGCCCTGCAGAAAATACGTTCTTCACCTTTTTCGGTGTTGGTTCTTTGTTGCTTGTCTACCGTTTTGATCATCATTTGGTCTCTGGTGAATGTACGACTAGTCCATAGTGACAAACCTCTACAAAAATTCATTTTTTTAACATTTTTTATTTATTATGACCTATTAAACATAAAACAATAAGTATATTGTATAATAACGGAAAGTACTTTATATAACGACACAGGTTCGTCAGTTGTACAATATTATACTAACAGGTGTTTGTTCTTGAGAAATACAATTTATATATTTGTTACTCCGTGGGTGGAAAGGTCCAAGGAGTAGAGTTTTTTAAAATTCTTTTTTGCATATCAGATTCTTGGCTATCGTGTGTTAATGGTTGATTTTGGTAGTTAAACCACGTGAAGATTATATCTTTGACAGTTAGTAAAGCTAAGTCTCTATGGATCACTTGATTGTATCCATATCGCAGTGTATTACATTTTTGTCGTAGTCAGTAACTGATCACCTACACGTTGCCAAGCGTAAGCATGATAATAAGATTTTTGACTGGAATCGTAAGTTTTCATTATTTGTTCTGTTAACGCTAAAGGCCATGTCGGTTTCAATATCACGTTAGATAAGTCGTTTGTTTTCCATCTTAGTTTGAAATTTCGGTTTATGAACCGATATTTTTGATAAATTTGTACTTAATTGTAATCGTTTGAACCGTATGTTTGTCCTATCTAAAAGCCTATTGGATTAGGATTTTATGCGCCTTTTCGTTTGATATGTCAGCAGTCTCAGTGACCTTTCTTAATTATAATCGATGATTATTCATAATACTTTTTTATTCTTTTTGGTCGATTTTGGTCTTCATGAACGTTCAGTATCTTAAATATTCGTACTATTATGTTTGAAGTCCACAACACGCATTTTTACAATTGTAAATGAAGGAGCTGACTGCTCCAATGTATCATCTAATCCCGTCTTAAACTTTGTAGGTAATAAACCTTTGATGGAAAAATATTTTATTACGCCTTGCGCTTCAGTTCTTTTCCTATTAAAGATGATAACTTTATAAAGTCACAGAATAAAAATAACACAATACAGCTCTTTTGAACGTTCAGGTAATACTGAAGAAAAATAACGTTTTAAAATGACGTAACTGTGAGTGCTACCTGTATAGTTGTAAATAAAAAACTCACCAAAAAAATCAAACCGAGAAGTAAAATCGCTTTAAAGTAATGATTTAGAAGTCTAGATGTCGTACTATGAACATATATTTAAAAATTAAAGAAGAAATGAATCATTATTTCTGTTTCTTTACAATCGGATCCCATGGATACTCTTAAATGATGTCACTTTAAAGAAAATCTATTATGGTTAACGACCCATAACTTGTATTTTTTATGTCAGGCTTTTGTTCAGTAAGTATTTTATTTGAGTAACATTGTCTATCTAAAAATAGTTGATATTTAATTTATTTAAAAATGCTCATCCACAAATAGTAATTTCTATTATTAAAAAAGTTAATGTAGTTTGCGTAAATATATGAAATACAAAAAAAAAATATTATTTATAAAACAAGTTTTATAATGATAAAAATACAAAAGAATGCAGAAAACAAGTCGGATTCAAACTATCACGTAAGGATGGCAGCTTTGCTATTGACAGCTAATTTTGTTCTAAAATAAATTTTAAGTGACTACAAAAAATTATAAAAATTTTACGACAACAATGAGTCAACTACTCCTAGTTTTAGATAATTAGACAAAAATTCATTTTTTTTTGTCCTTTTCTGAAACAATAGATAAAATATGTTTCATTTCGTTCTACAGTTTTCGATCTTTATCCACCACAGTGTATTTAAAATAACACAGTTACTCGATATAGTTGCTATAAAAGGTAAACCTTCTGGTTTGTCAATTTTGTTTTGGGTATGACATTGTTATAATTTGTATCATCTTTGTCAACAAATAAAAAACCTTTATATAGGAAATTTAGTATAAATACCTAATAATAAAGCCTTGAAATTGGAAATAGCAAAATTCTCCATATTCGGCGGTATGCTACTAAAATAAACGATTTCGAAGCTTCGTTGACTAGTTGCACTTATTTGATCAGTTTTTAAGGTAAATCGTGTCAGCAGTGAACTAATAAAAACACTTTGAGTTAAGTTCAAAAACTGAAATATTTTTCTTGAATGTAAAGTGACATCCCACACAGGATATTTCAAATGACATTATTAAAAGTCATTTGACGACAAACAATGTCATAATGTAAAATTTGGTTAACATTTTCAAAAAGTTTGAGTTCAAAATAAAAAATTATGCTGTTTACATAATGGCCGGGGTGTTTCCCGCAGCAAAATTGGGGGGAGTATTTTTAAAACAATTTAGTAAAGCAGTTGCTCGAGTTATTGAAAAAAGCTCAAAAAGGTCTTATTACTTTCGAAACTATATTTGTTTACCTCCTGCACATTTTTATAACTGGTGTGAAAGACAAGTACAAAAATGGACAAGGACTATAGGAAAACCTCTGAGTATTAAAAAGTTAAATGAAGCAGAAGCTATAGAATTAGGCTCACTTTTATTGGGAGAAATTATTATATTTACTATTACAGCGGCCGTGGTGATTGCTGAATATAGTAAGTCAGCAAAAAAGGACATCATTAAAGAAGTAGCTAGGAAAGAAGAAATGGCTAATTTATTTGGTAAAATTGAAGATCTTCATATTCGATGCGAAGAGCAAAGCAAGCAAATCGGAGAGCTGTTAAAAAGAATTGAAAACCTAAACACTAAACTGAAGAATTTGAATTCAGAAGATGGGGAGCCTATACCGTGTTCATTTCCTAATAATAGCAGCTCAACATTATCTCAGATAGTAAATAAGTCAGACATACGCCTGTTATATGCTCTTGAATTTTCAAAACATATAATTTCAGCGATCGTGCTGCAAGAAGTAAATGAAATGGATTGTCAGTATTTGAACTGTATTTTTAAAAATAGTTATATTTTTCAGGAATTGTATGTTTTAAATCAAATATACAGGTTTCATTTCTATAAAGTAAGTTTTATTTAGATTTATTTGTCTTTATGCCAGAAATTGAATTTAAGGTTTCTAAGTGCAATTTTAACTATCCCTATTATCGATTTCAAGGCTTTATATCCCGGTTTTTTCCTTAATATTGCTATATATAAGCATTTACTTGTTGACATATGTAATATAAACTAAAACAATATAATAGCCAAGACCAATAAGACCAACTAGAAGATCTAACTTCCATGGCCACTAGATCGAGTCTAAGTCTTACGCCTTCTTAGTAAATCTGGCTATAAACACTTGAGCTAAGTTCAAAAACTGAAGTATATTTCTTGAATGTAAAATGACATTTTCCCAACAGAAAATGTATTTGATTCAATCGTTGAAACTTCGAATTTCCAATAAGCTCTTTTCTAGAACTGCTTAAAATTTCTACAAATTTTTCCACCCAAGCAGGATATTTCAAATGACATTATTAAAAGTCATGGCCACTTGACGACAAACAATGTCATCATGTAAAATTTGGTTAACATTTTCAAAAAGTTTAAGTTGAAAATAAAAAAATTTGCTGTTTACAAAATGGCCGGGTTGTCGCCCGTAGCAAAATTGGGGGGAGTATTTTTAACACAATTTGGTACAGCAGTTGCTAGAGTTATTAAAAATAACTCAAAAAGGTCTTATTACTTTCGAAACTATATTTGTTTACCTCCTGCACATTTTTATAACTGGTGTGAAAGACAAGTAGAAAAATGGACAAGGACTATAGGCACACCTCTGAATATTAAAAAGTTAAATGAAGCAGAAGCTATAGAGTTAGGATCATTTTTATTGGGAGAAATTATTATATTTACTATTACAGCGGCCGTGGTGATTTCTGAATATAGTAAGTCAGCAAAAAAGGACATCATTGAAGAAGTAGCTAGGAAAGAAGAAATAGTTAATTTACTTGGTAAAATTGAAGATCTTCATATTCGATGCGAAGAGCAAAGTAAGCAAATCAGGAAGCTGTTAAAAAGAATTGAAAAACTAGACACTAAACTGAAGAATTTGAAATCAAAAAATGGGGCGCCTTTACAGTGTTCATTTCCAAATGATAGCAGCTCGAAATTACCTCAGATAATAGATAAATCAAACATACGTCTGTTATGTGCTTTTGAGTTTTCAGAACATATAATTTCAGTGATCGTGTTGCAAGAGGTAAATGAAATAGATTGTCTGTATTTGAACTGTATTTTTAAAAATTGTTATATTTTTCAGAGATTATATGTTTTAAATCAAATATACAGGTTTCATTTCTATAAAGTAAGTTTTATTTAGAATTATTTATTCTTATGCTAGAAATTGAATTTAAGGTTTCTAAGTGCAATTTTAACTATTCCTATTACCAATTTCAAGGCTTTATTTCCCTGTTTTTATCATTAATATTCCTTTATAAGCGTTTATTTGTTGACATATGTAATATAAACTAAAACAAAATCATAACCAAAATCAATAGAACCAACTAACTTCCATGGTAACTAGATGGAGTCTAAGTTTTACACTTTTTTAGTGAATCTGGCTATAAAGTTTTTGTATTAGTGTTCATTTGTAATAGAGAATGCGCCAGTTTTCATTTTCATTTGTCTCATAATGAGAATTCATCTTCATTATATTGATTAAGTCGAAAGCTTTTTGGTAATCTACGTAGGCGACAAAAAGGTTCCTTCGTTTGATATAGTTCTGATTGTAGATAACAAAATTTTATTGATGTTCCTCCTTGCAACCCATTGCGCCTCTGGAACAACCTTTTTGCTAAATTGTTCTGGTGTTTTGCTCACAGTATGCATGGATACGTTAGGTCAAGTATGATATGGTCATCTTGTACAACGGCAGAGGATTAGCCGGTATTTCTGTGAATCTTGTGTATTATGTTGATCTTTTGACAAGATATATACGTGACTTATTTTACAAGAACAGTGGTACTTTCTGTGGACCAAGCAAACATCATTTACCAGTCAGTCATTGGAGCATACTCCAAAACTTAGTAGTTCTAGTCATGATAAGGACCTAGGGCTTTCCAATTATGATGTCCCTGGACGATGCTAGTAATTTCCTCGGTGATGAGGGGCTTGAATTGCAACTAACTGTAATCCTAACAGACTTGCTGTTCATCTTTGATATAATCAAGAAGTTGCAGCGTTTCTAGCTAGTTGACCTCTTCTAAACTTTCTCTTTATTCGGGTATCTATTATCTTCCATGATTGCTAAAGAGTTTACCGTCCGAAAAAAAGTCCTTGCTAATCGTTCAAAAAAGGCATTGTCTCGTTTTCAGTTGTTGCTGGCTTTATATCTCATTAATCGTCCTGCAGTCACGGAAAATTTGAAAGTTTTTATTCTAGTATGTCGAGACATTGTTGGGCCGTGCTGTTTGTTGGGTGGTGTTGCGATAGGTATTGGATCCGATTCAATATTTCTTGTACTCATTTTCGCAGTTTTTTCTTCTAACATCTCCAAGATTTGAACCCCTTTTAATAACTTTTTTCTTTTTGCGGGATCTTTTCGCTGCCTCATGGTGATTCTAACCTCTGTAGTTCTAGCTGCTGCAATTGCATCTCAGATCCGCATTTATAAATTTTCTATTGTGCGAGCCTTTGAAACATACACTGATAAAATTCTGTTTTTTTTTTTATATTTACTGCAATACTGAGATTTTATATGAGTTTACAATTGGCACTGATGGCGTGTCCTCTCGAATGTCGTTGTTTAGTTTCTTCGATCTCGGTTTGTGGCTGTGGCTCAGCGATTTTTTTATTCTTATCGTTAGTACCTTTAATAATAGCTTCCTCGATTCCCATTTTTATGATGTTAAGTCGCGTTTCTAGGATAGTTTCTTTCGAGAATAACCCCATTCTCTGTTACGACACTTGTATGTGTTGATACTCCCTGCAGAATTCGGCGTTAGGAAATTATTATCTAATATAAAAACTATGGCATCTTTAATGCATGTTAGATATTTTTAATGAAATTAGAAATAAATATGATTGTCCCAATGCCAGGGTTTTTGTAAAAGATGATAAAAAAATGTTAAATACGCTAATAAAAATATGCTCTTAAATTTAATAAAAAATAAAATAGTGAAAATATTTACACAACGACGATTTAAATACAGAATGAACATTTCTTTCAAGAACACTCGTATTTTCTCTCCCATTTTTGATATCAACCTCATCAGTGGAATAAATGTTTACCCAAGCCAACATTTTTCCGTATAACTTTGGATAATTGCTAGACATTTTTATTGGGTTTTCGGCGATGTGGTAGGGCAAACTCGCAAAATATTTTCCGGTCAGTATATTGCAAAAGAATTAACAACTGTAAATAATTATTGGTTATTTTTTCCCACATCTAAAATATTTGTCACCTACCGCCTCTTTAATTTATTCTGCATCAAACATTCCAAAATTAGATGGTAAGATACGCGAAACAGGTCAAAAAATAATTAAACAATACAATAATATGAAAACACACAAATCCAATAAAAAATTTTCCTGGTGAATAATGGCAGCCATTCTTATTTTTACGGTACAGCTTTTCTGAGAATGCGTTTAATATATATATATATATATATATATATATATATATATATATATATATATATATATATATATATATATATATATATATAGGGGCGTTCTTTGTCAGGTCGGCCCCCTCCTTGTCTCCATTTCTCCATTTACCTTATATTGGGTTTCAAAGATGTCTAATTTCATTTGCTATGTGCTATTTACTTAAAACGCCAAGTGAAAATTTTAAATGACCTGAAATGCCTTTTTTATTTATATATAAGAAAATTTAGTTCACAAACTTCAATTTTTTCAACTGGCTTAAAAAATATTACTACATCTGTAAAAATAATTTTTTTCCCTTGTTTTATTCCAAGAGATATATTAAAATAAATTGCACATGCTAATTTATTATCAGATTTTCTCCTCTATATGACGGTGTTATCACTTTTTAAATTCGACGGTTCGATGGATCATCATAAAAATAATTTTGTTCATTACGGACCTGACGTTTTTACCTCATTTTTAAAGGGCTTCTTGTTTAATGATTTATTACTCTAGATATTGAAATGAGTGTTTCTAGCCATTTTCATAGGAACTTTATAGGTTGAAGAGAAAACTAAGTTTGAGTTCTTGTAGCATATAGATGAGGATATGGTTTTTTTTTTTAAATAAATGCATCAATAGATTTAAAAAAAAAAAGCCAGATCGACATTTAAAAGAATTAAGTTGATAATGGTCCATGAAATTCGAAACGTTAAATTGATGATTTCCAGTAGAAGAGGAAAAGTAATAATAAGAGAGAGCAATTTATTTTCAAATTTCTCTTCAGACAACGTCAGGAAAACGATTTTCGATTTGTAATTAAAAAATTTAGAAATTGCAACTCCTTCCTAAGATATCCGTAAAAAATGTTGATTCTTATATAAAGGATAGGAAATATTTATTTTAAAACTAGTGTAATACGTCATTACCTTTAAGAGACAAAAGTCTTTTAAAAATACAATGAACAGGCCAGGTACGTATTGGGAAAAATGGAGCTGATGATGTTATATGAAATTTGAAACATCAGATTTAAAAACTGACGATAATGTCCTTTACAGAACAAAAGGCAATGGGAAGGTGCAATTTATTATATATCAGGAAAAAATAAAAAGGAAATAGCGGATTATGTTTCTTTTACGGATATCTTTAAAAGTAATCGGAAAATTGTACCTTTGCATGTCTAAGAAATATATATATATATATATATATATATATATATATATATATATATATATATTGTTGTATTCGCTCAAAGATGTAAGTCCCTGTACCCGGCGATATACAATCTGATATTAATTATCGACCTAAAATTTTACAGCGGTGTTTCGTCCTCGACGTCGACGGTAGGATTCATCAGTGGGTCCGTCGACGCCTTACCCAGACACCCTGTGTTGACGTACTTATATATAGTTGGATCTTATATTTGTACTTATTTTCGGGCGGAACGTGTCGGTAGGATATTGATTATTTGTGGTACTGCTTATCGACCAGACGTCGTGATTTTTAATTTTTATCCGTAGTACTACGACACGCCCCCCTTCAAGCAACCACTTTCCATATTGTCGGGTCCCTCCCCTAAGAAACCGTCGAGTCCCATTGTCTCTGAACCCTTCCGGGTCCCTCCCCTAAAGATTCAGAGCTATTCCGACAAACCCCGCAAAGGTCCCCACCAGGGATGCCATGTTGTATTCGCACGAAGATGTAAGTCCCTGTACCCGGCAATATACAATCTGATATTAATAATCGACCTAAAATTTTACAGCGATGTTTCGTCCTCGACGGTAGGATTCATCAGTGGGTCCGTCGACGCCTTACCCAGACACCCTGTGTTGACGTACTTATATATAGTTGGATCTTATATTTGTACTTGTTTTCGGGCGGAACATGTCGGTAGGATATTGATTATTTGTGGTACTGCTTATCGACCAGGCGTCGTGATTTTTAATTTTTATCCATAGTACTACGACCATAAATATATATATATATATATATATATATATATATATATATATATATATATATATATATATATATATATATATATATATAGAGAGAGAGAGAGAGAGAGAGAGAGAGATGCAAAGGTACAATTTTGTATTCGATTTAATGCCGTTGAGAAATTTCGATTCCTTTCAAAGATATCCGTAAAATAAACAAAATTGGCTATATCCTTTTTATTTTTTCCTGAGAGATATAATAAATTGCACCTTTTTATTGACACTTTTCGTTCTGCAAAGGACAGCATCGTCAGTTTTTAAATCTAATATTTTAAATTTCATATAATATCATCTTCATCTTTCCAAATACGTACCTGGCCTGTTTATTGCATTTTAAAAAGACTTTTGTCTCTCAAAGGTACTGACGTATTACACTGGTCTTAAAATAAATATTTCTCACCCATTCTATAAGAAACAACATATTTTACGGTTATCTTCGGAAGGAGTTGCAATTTCTAAATTTCTTAATTACAAACCGAAAATCGTTTTCCTTAATTTTATCTGAAAAGAAATTTGTAAATAAATTGCACTCTCTTATTATTACTTTTCCTCCTCTACTGGAAATCAATTTTTAAATCTGACATTTCGAATTTCATGGACTTAATTGTTTTAAATGCGGATCTGACTTTTTTAAAATTTATTTTTAAATTTACTGATGTATTTATTTAAAAAAAAAACTATATCCTCCACTAGAACTCAAACTTAGTTTTTTCTTCAACCCATGAGATTCCTATGAAGTGAGCTAGAAGTACTCACTTCAATATCTAGAGTAATAAATCATTAAACTTGTAGGATAGTAACCCCTTTAAAAATGAAGTAAAAACGTTAGGTCCGTAATGAAGAATATTATTTTTAAGATGATTTATAGAATCCAAACCGTCGAATTTAAAAAGTGATGATACCGTCATATAGAGGAGAAAATCTGATAATAAGAATGTGTATTTTATTTTGAAATAAAATAAGGGAAAAAAATTAACTTGCCGATTTTTTTTACAGATGTCGTAACATTTTTTAAACCAGTTGAAAAAATTTAAGTTTGTGAATTAAATCTTTTTATATTTAAATAAAAAAAAATTTCAGGTCATTAAAATTCTCACTTGATATTTTAAGTATAGTAATAGTACATAAAATTTGTCAGTTCATTTTACCCATTTCCTAGTTATTTATTCTAAGGAAGTAATGTCGGAGAACATTTTCCAGAAAAAGTAAAGAGTTTGCCATAAGATACAGACTTTTTGCAGCACTATATGTTAGACGTGTTTGAGAAAACAAATCTTTGTAAATCAATGAATATCGTTTATAATATAACCGGTACGTCATATATTATAAGAAAGAAATTGAGCTTGAACATTATTTGACTAAAAATTAAAAGTAAAAGAATTTTTATGTAAAAGTAAGTTGGTTAGAGATGGTAAACTAGTCATTTTTTCTTTTGTTTCAGTGAAAACGGAAGACTTGCTACCTGGGGCGCCATCATCGGATTTTTGGTCATGATGACATTAGACGTTGGTTTAGGCTAATTTTTTCAAACGGTTAGTTATTTTTTTGTAAATTGTTTAATTTAATTCTGTGTTTGTCCGTGATCCTTGGCGATTCTGTTGTATTTGTCCCCCGAATTGATCTTCAGCCTAGATGATGCTGGGTGTTCTACAGGTATTATGTTTCGTTTAGGTTAGGTTAGTGTTTTGGATTTTGACCAAATAGAAGAAAAATATTAGAGACAAAAAAACAATCTAAGGTTTCTGTTTATACGATAAAAAAATTCTATTTAACTTTTTTTAGATAAGGAATTAAAGATCGAACAAATTACAGGATTCTTTGCACAGAAATAGATATTAGAAATTTTTGTCTAAATGTTTAATTTTTTTTTTCTATTTGATATTTTACTGTAAATTTATTCTATATTTAAGTCTAAACCATAAGACATCCATAAATAAAATAATTGAGATTTAGAGCCTCTTTTCAACTTTATTGACCACACAAAGAAAGCTATAGGAAGATGAATTAAACAATTATTAGAGTATATTATTTTGTCAAGAAATTGGACCCATATTTATTGTTTCATAATAAAAAATAATTTATAAATATTCTAATTACTATTGAGGTTAAATTAAAATTAGATAATTAAGAGCTATGTTACAAAAGTGTAGTACTGAAAAGTGCTACATACATATCCTATTTCAAAATAATTGTACAATTGACTTAACTGAATTTAATTCATTTTCTTCACTAAGAAAATAACTAGTTTTAAGTGTTTTTCATTTAGTTCCTGAAAGTGTTCTTTTATTTACTATAAAGCAATATACTTGTTAAGGACTAAAAGCAATTGAGACAATAGGTAAATTTAAAAGGCGGTACGGGATTGTGTCTTGTTATATATATTTTTAATACTAAATAAATTTTAAAATATTTTTCATTGAAAAATATCCACCAATTGAGAACAGTAAATATTTTTCTTCAGTATGTTTTTATGATCGTGGTTTGGGGTGAAAACGATTGCAACAAGTAGATTCGTCTGAAAGCAAAATTTTCTTGCCAGTGATCGTTCGTTTTTTTCGAAATTTTAATTAAAAGTAAAATGACGCAGATCAGAAATTAAAAGTTGGATTTTCTATGGAAAAATAAATATATATTTTTATTAACAAAAATTAAACTATTGGGATAATTTCAAGAATACTACTAGTAACAATACCATTTATGTATTGATAAAAAGTCTGTAAAATAGGACCCAAATCGGTTTAAGATTTTGAGAAATCACAGACGCTGGTTTGAAAATTATTCTATTTTATCGTAATAAATTCAGAAATATCATTCACATTTTTTTTTTCTGCGTGGAACTACCAGTTGAGCCTACCCTGAATATTTGAGCGGAATAATGTATAGACTAAATTTTGTCGAATTCACTTGACATTTTCATAGTATATTTTTTTAAAAATCGATAAACAGATCATTTTTCTATAGGTTATAACTAGACATGATTCCTTAAACTAGCAGCAAGTTTGAGTTAATAATTTGAAACATCTTGAACTTCATTAAGTTCTTCCGTTATTATGGCACAATGACACAGTTACACTTGCAATTTTTAGAATGCGACCTCCGACCTTATTTTTTAATCCATATTATCTCTTTTATAATCTATGTTAGTTGTGTCAAGAGGAAAATATAGAATTTACATCATTTTAAACAAGATAATGCTTTTTGTCCTGAGATTTTACCTGTTTACGTAACTAGACAATCTTATATATTTTAATGAATTTTTGTTTTAGAAAATTAACACTGTAGGTACTTAAAAGACATTTTATTTTAATTATCCATATTCAACGATCGTTATAGAAGATTTTCATAATAGTAATTTACATTCATGGATAAAAAAAACGAGATATTGAAAATGTTGATACAATTTTTGACTTTTAAAACTTTAACGGATTTTTTGATAAATCTCAGAGATGATGTTTTGAAAATACTGAATTATATGTTAATATAATTTCTAAGATACGCCTGCAATTTGTATATGTGTATAGAAGATAGTTAAATATCGAGATGAGTTAAGAGAATAATGCTTACAATGAAATGTATATTAAAAGATCGTGTTATTACTTTATGAACTGATTACAATAGAGCACAAACACAATGTTTCCGGAGTATTGGAAACTATTTGATGTTCTTAATAATCACATCTCTACCATTTACAGACATTTTTTGTTGTCAAAATTTTCATTATATTTTTATCTAGAGTGTATTTATCTGTTCTTTTGAATAATTTTCCATTTCAGCTCATCACGATCACCTGAACAAATCTTTGTTTAAAAGAATGCGACGTGATCACTTCATTACCAAATATAGAGATCAGCATTATTGTTTTTTTCTTAAACATATTATATCTTAATTGCATTTTAAATGACCAGTGGGGAAATAAGGTAAATTTTCAAAAATATAATTAGCTTGAAATGGGTTTTGAAATATAAAACAAGCTTATTCTCATTGATCGGCGCTATTACAAGACAAGAGTGAAAAAACACGAAGTTAGATTAATTTTATGCGATGTTGCCGTTTCATCCAAAAAATTAATTAGTATAGGAAAACATAAACCACTGCACATTGTGTGGTGCCCCCTTTCTCAAAAATAATAGGTCAATCAATAGGGATTTTTTCGTGACAAAGACTGTCGGGATACCGGCTACGGCATCTCACTAAAAATAATCCGTAGTGATATTTTGTTATGTTTTCACTCTCAACAATGATCCATTATTTTGTTATAAACAATTAAACCAAAAAAAAATTTTTTTTTCGTTTCTTGCCTGTAAAATGGAAAAAAGGAAGGAGAATTGAGAAAAATAAGAGAAACCGGAAAATTCAACGTTATTCGTGCCAAATCAGGCTCTACCGGTTCATTAGTTTTTGCACAATTGTAATTTGATATTTTTAGTGTACTATTTTTCAGCGCGTCTTGATGCGTCTTAGATGGTCCAATTTTAATTTTGTAAAAAGATTTGGAAAGTAGAAGTATTATTCTACAATATTTTCATTTTGCATCTACAAGTCTGCAAAATGACCGAAACGAAGGAGCACACGAAATTAAAAAAGTAGTGGGAATAATGTGGCTGCAGAGGAGTATCATATGCATACAGTATTCTTCTACTTTAATAATACCTCTGCTTTTAAAATCATTTTACAAAATAAAAATCGGACCATCGAGGAGCGTTGTAAAATAGTGCACCAAATGGCAATTATGCAAGAAGTAATGAACTTGGTTTTTCAGGCATGAAGTACATATAAATTACTATTTTTTCGCGGTGTCGCAACTTGAAAAATGACTTAGATATGAATTTTTGGAAAAACGCTGAATATCCCGATTTTTCTTGTTTTTCTCCGTTACTAAAGATCCGATTACATCTATCTAGTGCTCGTTTTATTGGCATTTTTATTCTCTACAATCGTTGTGTTTACACCATCGAGAATGCTTTATTATTTTTGATTTTATAAGCAAAGAAACAAAGTAACGTAATTTTTGGTCTTAATTCTTTAAATCAAATTAATGAATCGTAGTTGCAAGTGGAAAACATAACAAAATATTATTACAGATTGTTTTTAGTGTGATGGCACAGTCAGTATGCTGATAGTATTTTTGTCACAGAATCACTTATTTTTTTCTCCTTTGTTAATGCATTCATATCAAATTCGGTTAAAGTTACTCGTTAGTTTCGGTGTGATGATTGTGATGCAGAACATTGTCATTGATTGAAAAGAATACGGTTATTATGAAAGTTAAAATACGAATGTGATGATTGCATTTTTTTATTAATTTGTGGTTGTCTGCTATTGTATATGACTACATTACGGGGTTATTTTTTGGTGCTAAAATGTGAAGGAATCTTTTAGTGTTGCAAATGTGACAGTTTTCTTTTAGTTTTTAGTTGTTTGGTATTAGTATTATTATTGCTATTAAAATAATAACATTGCAAATCTAAAATATTACCTTCATTTTTCAGTCGATTGATTATTTTTTTTTAAACACCCAGTATTTCTCATTTAAACTAAATATATTCATGATTTGTTAACCTGAAGAAAAAACTTAAACATATTAATTCCAAATGGAAGTTAATATGTTAACATCCACTGCCAATAAAGTAATAATACGGAGTGGGAATTTTATCATCTTAAACTTTAAATTTACGCACAAATATTGAGTAAATTAAAAATTATGATGAAAATAAGCAGAACTTCAAAATTGAGTAGTTTTTCTATTGACACTCGTGCTTTCCTATAATATCCTCTACAGATACTCAAAATTTGATGATTTGAAATAGTCACCGCTTTAACCAGATTTAACACTACGAAACGCTTAAATTTCTCTTAGACTCTGCTAACAAGTAATGAATATATTCAGTCATAAAACTATTTTTATCCACTTTAGTAGTTGTACTTATTGAACTTGTGTACTTTTGGTTACCTTAACACAACATTAGCCAAAATCTAAGTGAGCTCATCAAAATATGGTCTAAGTACCATAAAATAGATACCAGTAGCCCGAGGTACGTCTATTTGTATCTTTCATTTATTGTAAAGAATTATGTTCCAAAAGTTTTTGAAAATTATAAGTACAATAAAATTTTCACCAGACGCCTTTTGAGAGATAAATCTTTTAAGACAACCTAAATATTAAATAAAAGATCTTTATATTTATGTGACTAAGAATTTAAATTTAAAAAAAAAACGCATGTTGTAGACTAGAAGTCAAATTTGAAAGGTCCGAGGGTTGTCTCAAAAATTACGAAAACCGCAAACACTTATGAATGGTATATCTATTTTATGGTGATTAATTTACAATACTATTAAATTTTGTACTTACAAAGTAAGAATAAGTTTGAAATTTCGGAATAATATTTTTATGAGCTTATTTATTTTAGCTTTAAGAGTACTTAGTCATTTTTCTGAACGTGTCGATTTATATATCAGCCAATTATTATTAGCAACTACTGCTGTGATACTAGACCTGAGATGGGCTAATAAAATAAAGACATTAATATTTTTAAAATGATTTTGTTTTATTTAATATCCCATTCTGCAAGAGTATAGGTAAGTTTATGTATTATAAAACTGAAAATTATTCACAACGAGGGTGAGATAAAAACTGTTCGGTATATCAAGGAAAATAAAAAAATTACAATTTATTTTATTTTTCTACATAATCTACTTGTAAATGTTACACACACTTAGGCGACCACCAGGCTTCAGTGCTTTGTAGCCGCTCTGCAAAATAGATATTCATCATCGAGTTGCTTCAGAACAGGACTCATACTTTTTCCTAGAAAATAATTTTTTGCGATTTAAGAAAATATTAATATTCAAAGAGCCAAAGTAAGGTCAATAGGGCCAGTGCGGTATGACATTCATGGATTTGAACCAATTTGAACCATCAGCATGACCGTTTTGTAGCTGGAAGCGTTAGCCTGACTAAAAATAGTTTCTATCTTCGCGTTGATGTTTTATTTTAATTGATTAACAAGAATAGAATATTCGGCGTTACACTCCTTTAGGATTCCAAAACAGTAACCAAGATCTTCCATGCGGATGGGATGTTCTTCGCCTTTTTGTTCTTGGTTTTTCCTAGCCTGTTTGGTCTCGGTCTTATTCTGGTGGATCTGAGACTCATCCACAACAACAAACAAACTATCGTAAAAAGTTAGGTTGGACTCAGTCATCTGTGGCACTATTTAGTCCGGAGTCAGGTAATCCTCAAAATATCAGCTAGGATATAGGCAACCTTTTCTTTCAATATGCCGGTAGTTTCAACTACCTCCATCCCTTTCAGTCGGCGATCATACATAATGCCTTTGTGGATGACTTCTACGGTTGAGGCAAATTTTAATCTTTCAGAATATTCCACAGATAAAGGCCACCGTTTTTACAGTTGCACATAAAAGAGCAGGCTCTCATCACGCAGTGTCTAATTAAGCTTTAATCTCTATAGACGATACATTTTTGACAAAAAAAATATTTTATAGTGGTTCGCACGAAAATTTTATAAACTCGCAAGATAAAAACAAACCCTCTGGCAATAGTGAACACAGATGGCCTTCCAAGGTGGCATAGTCAGAAAGAAGCAGTGAGAGCCATCTCTAAGGTAGGTTAAAAAGTTCATTTCTTCCTCTTATAAACAGAACATAAATCGATTTACGGTAAAATGGTGAAGGTTGTGTTAAAAAGACGAATTCCAGGCACCGTTATTAACTCTAAAGCTTCCAAACAAGTAAACAAACTTCTACATTTCTTATTAAGAGTTTTTCTACGTAAACGAAATTTTCCATGGTGCAATAACCAATTTCTTTCTGAAATTTTTACGCTGGCGCCAGTCCATCTTGACTAATGAATTTTAAGACAGCGGTTGACACGCCTGATTAATTGAGGTGCTGAAAGAATAAGCAATAAAAAACTAATGGTATTTATAGAATATATCTTTGTATTTAAAATAGAAGAATTAACAGTTACGAACAATTTTTATTCATAAATAGAGAACATGTATGATGATTTGTGACTAGTCAAAATCCATAAAAGTGTAGGAGTTATTTAAATATACATACTCTGCTGCCAGCGAACGGACTCGCAATAAGAAATTAACTCATTACTTTAATAAATCCATTTTCATTTAATGTTTCAGACATGAAAATAATATCCTTTTGTCAATTACAGACTTTTTTGAAAGCATTTATTTCGATTTAATAAGAATCAGTAAGAAGGCAACAAATAAACAAAATCTCAACTGTTTTGCTTGATAACTTTAATCATTGTTTTTCAAATTTTAATTCAAAATTCGAAAAGTATGGAGAGTTATCGGTAAAAAGGTTCTATTCTAAATCTAATTTGCTGTTTAAAAACAGGTGTCTGTATACTAATGCAATAGATTTTAACCGTGATGCAATTATGGTAAAAAACTATAATTTATGACCATTGGGAGAAGTTTTGACATTTAATATTTTTACTAATCCAGATTTTCTTCAAAACCATTTATCATGTAGGGACAGTTTTTTTTGGAGCATGAACAAAAACAATAAAAGTACTTTTTATTATTAGATTCGACATTTGGCTATAAAATAATTACCACTGTTCCTATGAAAACTACGCTTAAGGGTCATCATACAGCCATTCGCGTCCACTGCTGAATGTAGGCGTCCTTAAATCTTTGCCAACTCTGTCGGTTTCTCGCAGCGGCCATCCAAATGGTTTCGACTCTCCTGATGTCAAGGTAGACGACTTCAGCTTCGAGATACGTTTTGTTTAGGTATCCTTTTTGACCATCTATTATCAAATTGTCTGGCCAATTAGTCGGACCAGTTCCACTTTGAGCGTAATATTTTTTTTCACTACGTCCTGCGCTTGTAAATCATTGTGTTCGATAGTATATATCTAAGTGCAGTGGGATAGTCAGAGTTCACAGATTATTTCAGTTAAAGTTTTAGTACTGCACGTCAACGGGCAAGACATATTATTTACATACTCTTCTTTTGAGACCTACTAATTTTACACATCTAAAGACATACAGCGGCCCAAAACAAGCCGATTTGCTAATACGAATTTCATATTTCCATAGATCAAATACTTAGGTAATAACCTACTCAATAAATTTGCTGTCAATACAAATACAATAAATCTTTCGCTCATCTCAAGGTAGGTAATCAAATGGGTTTTCGTCAAACTGATCTTGAATTCCACTTCGTCTTGAAGCTGCATAATTACAATATAACGTGATTAAATCTTTCGCCATCAATTCAACTTGTATACCTTCAACAGCGAACACGAAAAATGTCAAATGAGATTTGCTCGAAACGTCTGTATATATATATATATATATATATATATATATATATATATATATATATATATATATATATATATATAAACAGAGTGCGCGATCTTTTATGTCGGTATGTAAACATTGAAAAACTTTGACATTTACCAACCGATTGATTTGGTTATACGTGTTTCTGAAACCTCAGTTCAGTACAATTTTAACCATGAATCGCTTTACACCGAAACAACGCGCTGAAATAGTGACAATGTACATTGAAAATAGTCGTTCAGTTGTGTTAACTTAACGTGCATATCGTCGAAAGTATCGTAGCCAACAGGCACCGTCTGACAACACTATCCGTCGTTTGGTTTCGAATTTTGTTGATTACGGGACAGTGGTAGATCGTCAACATCCCGTTCATCAACGACCAAGACGTTCCAATGAACTGGGTGAAGCGGTCGGAGAGAACGTTGCCCAGAACCTAAAAGTGTCGTATCGACACCGCGCTCAGCATTTTGGCGTCAGTGGAACCACTTTGCGGCGCATTTTGAAGGATGATTTGCATTTGTTTCCATATAAAGTGCAGAAAACGCAGCAAAAACGTCGCTTGAAATACGGCCAAACAGTCGCTCGAATAGTTGATACTGAACCTGATTTTTGGAAGCAAATTTTGATGACTGACGAGACCCATTTCACACTCTCTGGCGGCGTTAATAAGCAAAATAGCCGCATTTAGGGGACAGAGAATCCACACGAGATCCACGAAACGCCATAGCATGACCGAAAAGTGACTGTTTGGGCTGGCGTTTGCGCCAAAACCATCATTGGGCCTTTTTTTTCAAAGAAAACGAAACAGTCGATGGAAATCGATATCGCTGGATGTTGGCTCATTGTTTGCCCACAAATGCGTGAAAAAGGTCTTGATGGTTACTGGTTTCAACAAGATGGTGCGTCATACCACACTGCAAATCAAGCAATCCAGTTTCTGCAACGGAAATTCCCTGGACGTCTGATCTCAAAAGAAGCGACATTGACTGGCCACCCAGATCTCCAGATTTGACTGCTCCGAACTTCCCTTTGTGGGGTTATTTAAAAAGCAAAGTGTGCGCCAGAAAGCCTCAGACCATTAAAGAGCTCAATGCAAACATTCCCGCCGAAATCACCGCTATACTACCCGAGATGTAATGGAAAACGCAGCAAAAAGGTCACATTTTGCTTTGACCAATAAAGGTGGCCACTTGATCGATGTAGTGTTCAAAAACTAGTCTAGTAAAGGACCCAATTTAATAAAAATACCTCAGATAGAGAAATCAGTTTTTTTCCAAGTTATTCAATGTTTACATACCTACTTAAAAGGCGCACCATGTATATATATATATATATATATATATATATATCAAATGAATACCTTTTTTGCCAAAAATTGTATTTATTTACTCCCTCTATACTATAGGTAAATAATATGTGACAAAATGCATACTAAGAAAATATATCCTGTTTTATTGTACTACCTGGTATAGTCATTTAAATAATTATCAATTCTCAAAATTTGGTTTTACAAGAAAAAGATATTTAATAAAGAAATTTCCAATAGTAACGAGTTTAGAATATAAATTTTTATGCTTACGATTTTTTATACTTAACATGTTCTTTTTATTTAACAGCACAAATTTTATTACTTTTTGTTTGTTGCTGCATCAACCTGATAAGCGTTTACTTATTGATTTGGACAAACAGTCAGAGAGAGAAGGGTGATCTCCCTCCCGGAGCCTGATTTTTTGAACATCCATTATTGCACCAATTTCTCTTTTATAAAATTTAATTCGACTCAATTGAAAAAATGAATATTTTATTGTATCATCATCCTCTTTCACCTCAACCTAAAAAGATATTTTGTGCACGTTTGTCGTCAGTTATAGTCCTGTATTAATCAAACTTTTTTTCTAGAAAACCTCATGAACTTTTTTTTTGCTTTTGTATTTCATAGTGAAAAATAATTGGCTTATTCTCAAAAATTACACAAACAAACAATATATGTCATTTTGACCCGGTGTTTTTTTATAGAACACAACGCTCTATTAAAACTATTATGTCAAAAATAAGACCAATTATTTGTTTCTACAGTTTCAGCATGAAAGCCTAATTTTGTCATTTTTATTTACCATAAAGATATGTAAACAAAAACTATGTATTTTCGAAATATTATAAATTATAAATTATGTAGACTTCTCAAATACTTTATATTATAAATTATGATATATTGTGTTTAAAGTTTAGATAGGTGTTATGGGTTTTACGGCAGATTGTCGGTGGTATTTTATTTTATTTGAGCAACCGTAGTCAAAGTGTTGTATTGAAGGAACGTAGACGTCATTATTGAGTGCGGTGTGCACAGGGCTTAATTATGGGACGTATTTCTGATTGATACGACAGACATACTTCAAGGTATAAAAAATTTTGTTTACCAAGCCTGCGCGGATATAAATTTCAGTTTTTTTCTTAACATCAAAAGGGTAAGTTCATACTTAACAAGAACTAGAAAATTTAAACTATCTGCAAAAGAATTAGTTCTAAACCCCAGTAAATCGATTTTTGTCATATCCAATACTGAAAAGATTGTAAGGTTGCTATTTGAAGTAGTATATTTAACAGAGAAGAGTGTAACAAATAAAATCTTTTGATATTTCAGTTAAGGTTTATGGATCAGGTTGAAATGTCATTAAAAATCATTTTACAGTTCAAAATATTAAACGCGAGCAGGCTTAAAGGTTTTTTGTCGAAATTGACGGCTTTATTGTAATTTAATTATTGTTCTTTTGTTTAGTATAATTCTCTCTCTCTCCCCCCCTCTCAAAGCAAAGAATACTCTCCACGTTTTCGTTCGAATAATATTTTTGTATCTTAATAATCTTAGAAAACTTTGGATAATGTTCGCCCATTTTTAACTAGATAAACTAAAAATAAATGGATTTTTACAGAATCAGCTTGTAATAATATATCTTCTAGGTCAGTGGCCCACATATTTCCAACGCCATGCCTTTTCTTTGAACTTGTCTCCAAGTAAACAATAGATGATATCATGTTTTCGGCAAAGACAAAATAAAACCAATTTAGAGTCGCTATCGTCGACGGTAGAACGTGATGGAATTCGCATGCATTTTGTAGACAGACACTCTTCTTGCTAGCTCGCAATTTCTTTATCTTCACCACTGCGTTCAAATATCTCTCGGAAAGCTAACAAAGGAAACACACTTTAAAACTATTTTATCTCTCAAATTTTCTAACAATTATTAATTATTTGTATTACTTATAGGGTTAAGTTAATGGTGAATTTGACTGCGACTTATGGGTCTATTCTATCTCAATTTAGATTTTTCCAGTATTTTTAACCTTTTAGCGGAGTTTAACATTGTAATATGCCTAATTTTTAGAGCTGTATGGCTGTAACTTTTACCGTGTAAATTTTTGAAAATTAAAATTCCAAAAATATAAAAATTTGTAGTTTTTAAGGTGCGTATAAATATGACGAGCCGAGCGCGTGACATGCCCGTTACGAGTATGGTGCGAACCTACAGCGAGACTCCTTTTTGCCGATTTCTATCGATGTTGAGGGATTTTGGCGGCAGGTCTCAAAGGAGGTAATAAATGCATTTGGGTTACAACAAATCAATTTTTTAATTGTTCTATTCTTTGCGAGTAGCTCGACCAAAACTTGCAGAGATCCATTTTCTGTCAGTTTTTTAGTGCGAACTCAAAGGATTTTTTTTTTTGTAGTGGATCGGGTTTATGACACCCTCTTTCGAAAAAATTTAGTTTGCAGCGACACTGACGACAAAAGATTTTTTATTTTTTTGTTAATGAAATGAAATTTATTTAGCACTTGGCATTGATTAAAAGTTGTTCATAAGTGAACATAGGGTGTTCCGAAGAAAATATGTTGAATTCAGAGGAGACTTGCAAATAATTTCAAAATTTGTAAGTTATGAACAAAAATTTTAAAAAAGGAAAGAAGTGGATGAATGGAATGAAATTGAGTTAGAAATTTTGCAAAGACCATCGAAAAGAAAATTTCTAGTGTCTGTCAAATGAAAATGGGCTACTAAAAATATACTTCTCTTTTAGAAATGACTGGTTCTATTTTGTTCAACAAATATTCAAAATCTAACGGAAAGATTACGGTGAAATTTCTGTATAATCCGCTAATACGTTGGAACTATAAATATGCTAGAATTTCCAATCTTGACCTTGTTTTATTCAAGGTAGTGCGCTATTTTTTTATTTAATAAATTTTTTAAAAGTAAAATTCCACTGCATAAAATCGACAAAACAGCCTTCGTCGTCAGACATTGCAGGGCAGGTCTATATTCTTCGCTCACTTTGTATTAACTAAAACGTTCGTGAGAAATTTACATAGTGTGCTCCACTTCAACCGAAACAAGGCTGCCGTTTATTTTTGGTTCTCAATTAGTCCGATTTAAAAAAAGAAATAACTTTAAACCTGGTCATATTCAAGCAAAATACTTTATAAAAATCTACTATGGTACTCACTAGATAACAAATTTGAGTATCCGTGATACCAAACACATTTGCTGCAAAAACGTCACCTATTTCAAATTATCAAAATTTACAAATACTGATAAATATCTCTGTCTACAAATATTAATGTGTTTTTATTTATTTTTGCCTTTTGTTGGTTTACACCTCCCAAACGTTTTAAAAAATCTAATTAATTTTAAAAAGTAATTCAAATATTTGGAAGTACATCGGCTTTAAACTACATATAATAATAAGTCCTCAGTAAAATTTTTATTATTTTTTTTCTTGTAAAACAGTTTTTAGTTCTTTTAGGATACTATTTAAATTTTCTTCGTGGCTCGTGGTTCTTTTATCAATATTTTCAGACAATAGTGATTTTACTCCGACTTCACCGCCGGTTATAAATGCTTTTTGTCCTACTTTTAATGAAATACCATATTTAGCCATTTTCGTAATAAAAACACCAGACACTTCAAGTTTTAATTTCATCAAAATGATTTTATTTTTTCAACAGTCGGGTCAGTTTGTGTCTTTTCAAGATTATTTATATCTATTTTTACCATTTGTTTAATACCATTATTTGCCACTCCGTTTTTATTAACTACTCCTACAATTCTTTCATGCCGTTTAAACAATGTATTGGTGATTGTTGGAATATTTAATCCACAAAGAATTATATCATTGTATCAAATTAATAGTTACCAAGAAGCTAATCTCATATTAATATCCTAACGTTTAAGTGCATTATCTTCTGTAAAACTACTTGTATAAACTAAATTTATGCTATTACATTTTATTTATTTTACATGAAAAATACTTACTTATTCAAAAGTTTCCTCTATAATGACATGTCTTAAATATATTGGTAAATCACACTTTTTACTCCACAAATTATTAGTTACTTCTATCAGTCGGTTATTGATGTGAACATACAACTCTTGTGAAGTGAAATTATCTTCTAATTTATATTTTTATTTTTTTGCATTCAGTATATTTTTACCCCATTGTTTACGCTTGAGACTTACAAATTTAGCAGCATCTTTGCCATGAAACATTCGAATATTATGAGTAAACTTATTTTTTAACCTACTTCTAAAAGAAGGAGTTTCTCAATTCGTCGACTATGTATTTTTTTTATGTAGGTTCACCGGATTACTCCGGAACGGCGGCACAGATTTGAATGAAATTTTTTACGTTATGTGCAGAAAGTGGTCCCATATTTTTTTGGATGAAATTGGTACCGTAAAATCCGAGATGGCGCTGACAATATGGCGGCGAAAAAAATTAATTTTGTCCAATTTTTCCAAAATTGGTATGGGAAAATTTTCGGGGTCGTACACAACGAATCTGAAATTATTTTTTAAAAATTCAATATGGCGGACAAAAAAATTTAATTTTGTCCGATTTGCTCCAAAATTGGTGCGGAGGAGTTTTCGAGGTCGCACATAACGAATCCAAAATATTTTTTTTATGCAATATAGCAAATTGAATATGGCGGAAAAAAGAATTATTTTTGTCTGAGCTTCTCCAAAATTAGTATGGGGAAATTTTCGGGATCGAACCCAACGAATCTGAAATTATTTTTAAAAAATTCAATATGACGTATCCAATATGGCGGATAAAAATTAATTGTGTCCGATTTTTTTCCAAATTAATATTGGGGAATTTTTGAGATCGCACATTACGAATCTGAGATTATTTAAAAAATATTAGATATGGCGGATCAAAAATGGCGGATTAAAAATTCTACATCACTCGATTGTGTCTAAAATCAGTATTATCGAATTTTTGTTAGTGTTAACTACGTATTTAAAATATTTTTGAAAAACTCAATCCGGCGGATTGAATATGACGTCCTGAAAATTTTACGTTTTTCGATTTTCTCCAAAACTGATATTGGAGGTTCTTGAGGGTGTAAATTATCAATTTAAAAGTATTTTTTCAGGATTCAATATGGCGAATCCAATATAGCGAAATAAAAATTTTACATTTTTCGATTTTATTCTCAGGTGGGACTAAATCGTTTTTGAGGATGTAAATAGCGAATATAAAATTATTTTAAGGAAATCTAAAAAGGCAGATGCAATTCGACGGTCTAGAAATTTTAAATTTCCAGATTTTATCCAAAATAGGTACTAGGGGGCTTTGAAGGGTTTAGATTTAGTTTAGATTAAGACGTTAATTTTTTTTTTGAAATTCATTATGGCGGATCCAATACGGTAGGCTGAAATTTTTTTTCGGAGTCGTGTATTACGAATATGAATTTAATTTTTTACAACTATTAGGTTGATAAGTTATAATATGAGGGACTGAAAATTTTACATTTTCCGATTTCGTCTAAAATTGATATTGCAGGGTCCTTGGGGCCTCTACTCAATATACAGTATAAAATATATCAAGCTAAGAAATTTACATCTCAAGTTCTTTAAATATCGATATTGGAAGGCTTTAGGATCTATATTACCAATCTAAAATTTATTTGAAATTTAAGGTAGTGAATTTGCTATGACAGACTAAATATTTGTTTGACACAATTTCACTGGTATTTGGAGAACTCTAAGAATCAAAGAATTTTTAGTTCATTTTAGTGTGATTTACAACTTTGGATAAAATGGGTACTTTTTTATCACCCTGGAGTCGTTGCGAGGTACACTAATTGAACCGATTTCTAAAAGTGCGTTAAAAAGTGAAAAATAGCGATAAATTTTTATATGAAATTGAAATTTATAAAGTCGGCGCCAAATTATTTCTAAATGAAAAAAATGGCTAATATATACAAATTATGGTAAGAAAGTAATTACAAATAAAGTTTTTTTAATCGGTTTATGCGAATCCATTTTGCCTGTTATTAGTTTACGCCGACTTCAAGAATTTCAATTTCATATAAAAATTTTTAGATATTTTTCACTTTTTAGCGCACTTTTATTAGTCGGTTCAATTTTTTTAATAAAAATTCTGTTATGAAACTATTTTGTAAAATTATTTATTATGATAGAGTTAGATTATTGTCTCGAAGATAAACATAAACAGTAAAAACACAATGTTGCCAAATCACACACCAGTTTTGGTCCGCTGATTTAAATGACTCAAAAAAAGTTCCGTATTTATTTTTTTTATAATATTTTCTAATTCAATGATATATTTGCAAACTATTTGTTTTTAAATTATATTGTTTGTATAATTTCAATTTAATTTTTCAAACATTGGGTACGGCGTTTCATTTAACTCATGTGCAACGAGTGGATTTTCTTAAAATATTTCAGAGGCATTTTATATTACCAAGTCAATAAAACGGAGAAAATTGATTATAGCAGAAAATTCAACATCTTGTTTTATGGTTTTTCAATAAGCAGGATAATAATAATAATAATAATCACTTTAAACACAAACAAACAGTATAAAATTTATAATACATACATAATCTAGAGATATATTTTTCATTTATCTACATGTTTGATAAATGTGTAGAAATATAGAAAATTAAAAGTATTTTTCCATTAAATTAAAAAATAATTATGAGAAGAAAGATTTAGATTATGTTTCTTTCAAGAAATGTGCAGGTAAATACAATAAAAAATTCTTCAAATACCTACGTCAAGAAAAATGAGCTATTTAATTCGCCAATTTTGCAGTGCGCATTTTTAAACAATGAAAAACATAGAAATGAAAAAAAGAATTCGGTCCAACGTGTTTATTGAGCTACAAAAATAATTAATTTTTATTCTAGAATAACAACTTAAGTTTTGATATCAAACGCAAAAAATAATATTGGATATGGCACACAAATTCTGAAATTTTAAGAATGAAAGGCAAATTTGTTATCTTATTGAACTTAAAAATTAAATGCTGCTTCCCCTTGTACTACTTTTTATTATAATTATATTATTATACCCTATGACATTATATTATATCATATTGTACCCTATTACATGCTAAAAACTGTATCAAAATATCTAACCTATCAAAAGTTTTTCACTTGTAACCTTATTAACCAACATTTTCTGAAAATTTTTAAATTCTTTGTAGCAATTCTAACATTGGAACATTTCTTCGGGATCGTCTTGGGTATAGCCACTACATCGTACTAAAAACTGTGTAAAAATATCTTATTCGTATCCAAAATTAAGTGTGAACAAGTTGGTTACCCAACAATTTTTCATCACTTTATTTTACACTTCTTGAGGTTTTTAACTCCCTCGCAAAAATTCTACCATGGAAATATTTATCCAGAATCCCTTGAAGAGTACTCCTCATAATATGCTGAAACCTGCAAAAAAAGAGCTCACTGCTACCAAAAGGTAATCTTCTTTATTATTCTTGGTTGAAAAAGCACAGGAAACCCAATGAGTAAGTGGCAATATTGAACATGGCATTTTCATTTCTTTGTAGGACGAGATACGTATCTGTGTTAGGCTATCAAAGATGAACTTGCCGAAGTTATAAGTGTAGTCGAGCAAAACAGATATTCAAGCAATTCTTAAGCAGTTTTTCAGGCATTAGTTCATTACATTGGTTTGAAGAAATGTTATAATTATCATCTGTAAATTTTAACACCCAGGTTCTACTAAGAAGGTTTAAAACTTAGATCCAATTGCCATGGAACTTAGATCTTCTAGTCGGCCAGTTTTATTTTGCTTATGATATTGTTAGAATTTGTATAACATATATCAACAAATAAACGCTTATATAAGTATATTAAGGATCAAAACCTAGAGATCAAGCCTTGAAATTAATAATAGAAATAACTGTGCCGAAAATAAACAAAATTTTCCATTTTTTCCAGTTTTATAATACAAGAAAATTATTTTTTTAACCTTGTATTTTTAAGTCCTAAAATTTTCTTGACTTAATGTTGCACTTGTCAGTTTAAACCTTCTACTATCAGTTTAGATCGGTTTTAAAGTTAGACCATGTTAGTGAATTGGAGGGTAAGTATTTAATAAATAGGGGTATTCAACGCTACTCGAAAATCGACTTTAAATATCTGATATGGATATTCTTTGATACTTAGTAACAAATAGCGAAATTTTATTTTTCTCCCGATGGTTTCTCGCAATCTAATGTGTTTGCTTTTTTTAGTTATTTTCTTCATATGATTTATTAATAAAGATATTACGAAGAATATATATTTATTCATAATACAAACAACTGACTACAGTGTCTATTAATGTTCAAAAGCGACACCTTTTTGCTCCACTTGTGTTTCAAATTCAATGTTAAGTCGTTGTTTGGTGTTGTTCAACAAAAAAATAGTCTCATGAAATATTTTCAAAATAAATTTGTTGCAAGGGAATTGAAAACTGAAACAACAGAAATAATTTGTTGATAGAAATGAGATATGGGTGACTGATGCGGTTTTCAATATATTGTAGAATACTTTTAAGAGATACTTCAAGTAAATAGTTCTTAGCTACACTGTTGAAAATAACCTTCAATTCAATGCAAATTTAATGTCCATTCTATATTAAATTTTATGATTTTGTACCAAAAATCATGAATAATTTACAATTACTTTGAATTTAAAGCGATTCGTTCAAATATCCGTTCGTTGTACATTAAATTTGATTAAATGATATCTTAAATTTCAAGAGATTTCAACTTTTGTACATTAAAATTAATTCACATATACCCTAATAGTAAAGAAATTTACATTATTATTACATTGGATTCCTGGAGATGGTGCGACCTGTATTGAACTTTTTGTTTAGTATGATATAAGTTACGTATAGGATTCGATTTTCTTATAGTCAGGTGTACATGTGTGCCTCGTACTGACTGAAACCAATGAGTTCGAAGCCGGTCTACATTGAGGATACTACCTATGAGAAAAATGTCCACCTTTTCCTGGTAGTCTCAGAATTTTTTGAACTCCTATTCATGTTGGTGCAATAAATATTTGATAACATGTCTCAGATTCAATGAACATTGGCTGTATATTAAATGTACTTATTCACGTTAAAAAGTAATGATTAAACTTTAAATTTAATGTATGATTACATTAAATTTAATAGAATTAATTGATTTAGATTAATGTAAATTATTAAATTTAATGTATTACATTGAAGACATTTAATAAACTTTTAAAATTTGCTTCCAGCACATTTACATTAAATTTAATGCATTTCCTTTTTACAGTGTTGAGTTATTGAGGCGAGGTGAAAAATTGAATAAAAAAATATTTAAGCTAAATTTAGAATCTTAAGATGGCGGACAAGTTTTAGCATTTATAATATAATTTGAATTAAAATATAATTGACAAGTTTTATCTGTTATTTGTAGTCAATTTCAATTCTAAATCATTATTCGGAAATTTTTGAAGTAGATAAATATGAACATAAACTTTTGTCCAATCTCTAGTGAGAAATATCCAAAGGGCTGAATAATATTTCTACGGTGGGCTTTGGAAGTAAAAAAAAATTGTTGGTTTATCAACTTTCTCCGTTTTTTTAACTGATTTTATTTAATTTGACTGCCGCATATAGACAATCAAATCTTGTAATCGAATTTTAAATCACTGACTTTAAGCATATAATTCAGTCATTGCTGAGTTAACTTTCTTTTTAAATAGGAACCCCTATTTTTCTTGCTAAAATGGAAATTCAAAAAAATTTTCTGTCCAACGATGTAAATATGCCATATACTTTTTTTACATCTAGAGGTCTCTTTAAGGTTTATCGTAGTTGTCACAGTAAAACGTAAAAAGGCTTAAAAATCAAACGGTTTAATAACAAGAGACATAGTTATTTATTTTGAAAGGGCTCAATGTTTATAACCTTTGGACTTTTATTTCAAGGCCATTTCAAAGCCACCTTTGTTTTCAAAAGATTTTATTTAGTTTCACTGCTGTCTATGGGCTACCGACTGACAACTAAATCTTGTAATCGAATTTTAACTGAATTCCGATTATCCGATCAAGTTGAAAGGTATACATATATAAACCGAATAAGACTACGGGATCTCCATTCTGGCGGTCGTCATACTACGAAGTTTGGGCTCGTTAGATGCATCTCAATGACTAACTACTCTGATTCTAGATATACCCAGGGCCACAGGAACTACGCAATAGTGAACGTAGACCCTTATTGTGCAAGCCATACGTAAAAATTAGTGCTGTTTTTGACGTAAATTCCGAGATGGAAGTTGGCTAAAATAGGTTTTTTGAATTTACAAGCCAAAGAATGCGCATTGGAAAAAAAGTTACTAATAATTGTAGAGATTTTAAAAACCTACAATTTGCGCTTTTGTACGATCATTTTCGTCAATTTGTTATTGCAAAAATGCCAAAAACCTTTAAAACCGGCAATGTTTTTCATATCAATTATTTATTGTAAAATTAACTTATTTGTATTGTTTAAAAGGAAGCCCTCGTAATTTTGAACAAAATGATATTTTATAATAGTAAATCGGATAGTTTGTTGCTGAGATATTGTTGTGTTTATCCTAAAACGAAAAATGTGGATTGCTATAACTTTTTTTGGGTGAGGATTTTGTGATATCTCGTTAGGGATAAAAGAAAAAAATATTTCCAATCCCTTAAATATCACTCATAATATTTCGATCTACCCCAGATTGGAAAAAAACACTGAAATTGGTTCACTTGTTTCTGAAATAAGGCGAATTTTTTCGAGCGCTCCTGATTTGAAGCTGCAAGTTCAGTCTTCTTGAGCGTGCGAGAGCTTTTTTCTTTATAAAAAAAAATACCCTCTTTTTTCAAGCGATATTTAAAGGGCTGAAAATTAATTATTTCATTTGCCCCTAACAAGATATGAAAGTTTAGACCTTCACGAAGAGATTGAACCTTTGTGGAGGTCAAAATGTTCACTCAAAAAAAGTTATAACGTTCAACAGTTTAAATCTGGGAATAGAAAATTAGCAATATGTCAGCAACAAGTTATTAGATTTACTATTATAAAATATTGTTTTGTTCAGAAGGACGAGGGCTTCCCTTTAAAAGCAAAAAAATAGTGATATATAATACATTCATATTTTAGATTACTTGTTTAATAATTTATTTTTATTGTAAAATTTTGTGAGCTTTCTTTGTATGACTCAAATTCTGCCACGAATTGTTAATTGTATCTAAATTTGAGAGTCACATGAAAGTGAGATTTTCTCAAATTGAGAACTACGTACATTAATCACTTTTTATTTATTCGTAAATAAATTTGAGCGACTCCGCTATTACAACCAAAATAAATTATCAAACTAGTAATCTAAAGTATGAATCCGTTGGATATCACTATTCTTCGTATATTTTTTTAACATATTTTTATATTGGTTGACATAATATACTATAACATTGCCTTTTACAGCTTATAATATGATAATATAGTTAGAAAGTTATTTTATATCATTTGTGAAAATAAAATAACTTTTCTTAGAAAAAGGGTTTTTATTTGAGGAAGCCATCACGAATTTTAAAACTCTAAATTAACAACTGTTTTATATTGTTTGTTTGAAGGTCATAGACAATACTGCATTTAGTTTTAGTTTACAATTACTGAGAAGTGGTTTCCACACTTCTCTTATATCTAAAGATGGTTTACTAAAACAACTCGGGTTCTGATGTATAACCGCGGCTTCTTTGAATTTCCGTTTTCTCCAATGTTGTTCTCGGTGCAGTATTTTAGCTTCAGACCATTTTATGTGGTGTCCATGAGTCCAGGCATGGTTGGCGGCACCAGATTTTTCTGTTTCTCCTCGAGATGTGCATTTTTGGTGTTCCTTGATCCTTACGTCAAGAGGTGTCTTTGTTTCGCCAATGTAGGAATTGCCACATTCACATGGTATCTGATATATACAGTTCTTCATGTCTCTTTGAGTTGTTGGTTTGACCCTAGTGAGCCGACTTCTCAGAGAGTTATTTGAATTGAAAACAACGTTGATTCTATATCTTTTTCCTATCCTTCTAACTTTTTCTGAAATGCCTTTAACATAGGGGATGTTCAATACTGGTTTTCGTTCTTCATTTGTTGTGCGTGGCTTTTCTATAAACCGAAGTTCGAACTTGTCTGCCATTTCTTTCAACCAAGACATCTAAGAATGGTAATTTATTTTCTACTTCCTTCTCCATGGTGAGTTTAATAGTTGGACTGATATTGTTGAGATGAAAAAGGAAGTTTCGAAGTTCTTTGTCGTTTCCACTCCAAATAATAAAAGTATCGTCTACGTATCTGAGCCATAACTTTGGTTTCTTAGATGTGGATTCAATTGCAAACGTCTCGAACCATTCCATGAAAATATTTGCGACCACCGGTGAGAGTGAAGATCCCATCGGTAGTCCATCATCCTGGATGTAGAATTTTTCCCTTTTCTTGAAAATAGGAATTAGTCAAACAACTTTCCAACAAGTCCATAATGGCGCGCGGTGGTAAAGATGTTCTTTCTGCAAAGGTCTGATCTTCTTCAAGTTTCTTTCTTATGATTTTTAGTGAGCCCTTAACTGGAACGTTGGTGTATAGACTTTCCACGTCAAAGCTAATAAAATGGTGTTCTGGTTGTACTTCGATATCCTATATATATATATATATATATATATATATATATATATATATATATATATATATATATAGGTGTGGAGTTTTGCTATGGTGTGGCATCAACTGAGTCCGGATCCTCTCAGGAATATACCGTTCATGTTTCTTAAGAACGCGATAGATTCTTCCTTCAATTGCAGATGTGGGATCTTTAGAAAGATATGTATAATTTCCTTTGCTTAAAACTTCGTCAATTTTTTGATTGTATGTTTCAGCATTCATTACGACTGTAGCATTTCCTTTATCCGCTGGTAGAATTTTATTACTGGAGTCCTTCTATAGGTTGGCTAGGGCAGTTTTCTCGTCTTTGCTGATGTTTGGTTTGGTTTTTCTAGATTTTTGTAGAGTTTCTCTTATTTTCCACCTGAACTCATCTTCAAAAGGGTCTTCGATATTCGCTGAGTCTGCGGCGCTAATAATATCGAGAATGGGAACCTCTTTTGGAGCAACCGTGAAGTTTAAACCTTTGGCAAGTAGTGAGTTTTCCGCTGAGGTTAATTCCTTGGCAGATATATTAGCAATTGTCCTCTGGCTCTGAGAAAGCTGTTGTCATTCTTGTCTGCTCTGGTATTTGGAAAATTTCTTTTGGTGTATGATTCCTTGTTTTGTTCTCACTTTGTCACAAGTAGCGTCAATTTATTATTTGGAGTGGAAACGACGAAGAACTTCGAAACTTCCTTTTTCATCTCAACAATATCAGTCCAACTATTAAACTCTCCATGGAGAAGGAAGTAGAAAATAAATTACCATTCTTAGATGTCTTGGTTGAAAGAAATGGCAGACAAATTCGAACTTCGGTTTACAGAAAAATCACGCAAACAGGACAATACCTTAATTATTCATCTAATCACTCCAATAACACCAAACAAGGAATTATAAGAAATCTCGTAGATAGCGCCTTAACTCTCTGTAACTCCAACGAGAACTTGATGAAAGAGATTGATTACATTAAAAATGATCTAACAGCCAACGGATACCCAATATATCTAGTGGATACATTTCTTGAACAACGCAGAAATAGGACAATATCGACAACAAATGAAGAACTAAAACCAGTATTGAACATCCCCTATGTTAAAGGCATTTCAGAAAAAGGTAGAAGGATAGGAAAAAGATATAGAATCAACGTTCTTTTCAATTCAAATAACTCTCTGAGAAGTCGGCTCACTAGGGTCAAACCAACAACTCAAAGAGACATGAAGAACTGTATATATCAGATACCATGTGAATGTGGCAATTCCTACATTGGCGAAACAAAGAGACTTCTTGACGTAAGGATCAAGGAACACCAAAAATGCACATCTCGAGGAGAAACAGAAAAATCTGGTGCCGTCAACCATGCCTGGACTCATGGACACCACATAAAATGGTCTGAAGCTAAAATACTGCACCGAGAACAACATTGGAGAAAACGGAAATTCAAAGAAGCCGCGGTTATACATCAGAACCTGAGTTGTTTTAGTAAACCATCTTTAGATATAAGAGAAGTGTGGAAACCACTTCTTAGTAATTGAAACTAAAACTAAATGCAGCATAAAAAAATATGATTTTGTCATAGCAGGCATGACTGCACCCATCTCAATCATACTCTACTGCATTTACTTTTAGTATAAATAGTCATGTAGCTAAGGGATTTATTTAGTTTCACTTGAAAACGGCTAGAGATAACTACTAGCCGAAACGTCGTGATATTCAACAAAAATAAAGACAATGGAAGTCCAACAGATATCTACTATTTCGCAACTGTTGTATATGGTAATTAACTTAATAATTGAAGACTTGCCAGTTTTTTTTTTAGTTGACGCCCAATTTTTAATTTATCTGCAAACTATACAAAGAAGAGAACATATGTAAATCAAAAGCTAAGTAAATTATATTATATTAGTAAAAAAATTCGCTTAGAATTAATACGAAATACTACGACTTTGCCGTCAAAAAAAATGGTGAATAAATAAATAAATCTAAAATTATTAAACTAATTGCAATAAAAATAGTTACTAATTAATTTTTCACTGTTTAGTGCAATTCTCTATAGTCAGTTTAGTTTAGTTTTTTCATAATTTTAGTAATAAAATATTGAAGAAAACAGTGTTAAGTAGAGGGCCTTCAGAAGCAGACAGTTCTGCAATTTGCAGGAAAATAGAAACAATTGTCCTCAAAGACCATCGTTTGAAAGTGTCTTCTATTGTATAAAGATTAAATATATTTGGACTACGCGTTCTAACAAATCTTTATGATTAAAAAGAATGCTAAAAATTTGAATAGTTCACTGCATAATTTCGCAGGTTGTGGTATTTACTTCATTCATGGCAACAAAAAGCAATGTCGTCAGATTTATTAAAAACATGAATGAAAATGAAAGCACGTTGTGAAAGGGTTTACACAATCACGATCATTTATAAAAATGGTAAATTATAGTGGTTATTATTTAATAGTTATGTTTTTTTATGGAACATGCAATACCTGTAGTGTAAAAATTTATTTATTATTGCCATAATAGGGACCTGTTGTATTTGTATCATATAATACCACAAGGTTATGTTATACAAATCAATTATATTAATGTTATTCTAAAGTAGAGTAAATGAAAATAATTTTAAGTGATGTGATTTTATGCAAAAAAATTAAAAACTCATTCTTGTTTCACTATCAAAGTGAAATTTTTTTAGTGTCCCTCGTACCAATGTTTATTAATAAAGAAATTTGTGTATATGACTTATCACAGTATACATTTTTTAAATATTAACTGTAAGTTAGAAACTGGCAGATTGGTGTTGCCAACAATCTGAAGAGTAAAAATTATTCAGTGCATATTCTACCCTCAGTTATTTTTTTAAAATGGTCAAATGGATCACAACGAACATCGAAAATTTCTAGATTGACGTCAGGACATTCTCGATAAAGGGACTGAAGTAACAATGTTACCCCAAACACCATGCAAGAGGACGAGAAACGAAACATAGGCAAGAAAATAACCATAAACTGAAAAATCATGGTTCTTGGGCTTAGACCGTGTCAAATTAGAATTATTATCCGACGTTTCGCCTGCAACTGTACGAGGCATCTTCAGGGATCTTTACTCCACGAGATTAGAACACTGAACGACTATCGAGGAACAACAGCCCGGTATTTATAACCGACTGGTGGTCAGCGAACCGTGATCCAGCGTTACAATCGATTTCCACGTGTAATGTAGACTGTAACCCGCATTTCTATTAATATTATTTGGATCTTTACAAATTTCCTTTGATTCTTTAATTTTACGTTTAAAGAAATCAGGCACTGATGCTGAGTTTCTTTACATTAAAAGTGTGACCTGAGCAATGCTGGGGTTCAGCTACTGCAGATTGAACCTAATTTTGGTAAAGATATGGAAATGATACGTTCGTAGTTAGGCCGCATGGTGCAGATAACCTCCATAATTTCCTGGATCATGTAAATCCACAACACCCGAGCATAAAATTCACTATGGAAACTTGATGTACTAGTATAAAAGAAAGAGAATGGCAAATTAGGACATTCTGTGTACAGTAAACCAACACATGTAAATCGATATCTCAATGCAACTTCACACCATCATCCTTCTCTAAAACAATCCATCATAAATTCTTTGGTACATAGGGCACTTTCGATATGTGACGGACAATCACTAAAATCAGAAACAGAAAAACTGACTAATGCTCTGAGAGGCAACGGATATTGCGCTGAAGATATAAGACGGTTCTATTAATAAATATAAAAACGCAACTTCTCAACAAAAGGTCATAAATGAACCCCCTATGGACAGCGTTGTCTTAACTTACATACACGGAACCACCGAGATGATTGCCAGATTGCTCTGAAAATCAAACATGCCGACAATTGTCAACACATGTAAGAAAGTTAGACAATGTTTACAGTTTCCACAGGACGCAATTCCATTTCAAACAAAAGGCGTTTACAAGATACTTTGATCTTGCGGTAAAGTGTATGTAGGTGAAACAGGACGGTCTATATCTACTAGGCTTAAGGAACATGAAATATGTATAAAAAAGAAACAAATTGTACAATCTGCAGTAGGTGAACGCCAGCATTGCTCAGGTCACATTTTAATGTAAAAGAAACTAAGGTGCTAGAATCAATGCTTGTTTTTTTTAAACGTAAAATTAGAGATTCAACCGAAGTTTGTAAATATCCAAATAATATTAATAGAGATACGGGTTATAGTCTACATCACACGTGGAATTCGATTGTAACGCTGGATAACGATTTGCTGAGCACCAGTAGGGTTAAATACCGGGCTGTTGCGCCTCAGTAGTCATTCAGTATTCTAATCTCATTAAGTAAAAATCCCTGAAGATGCATCGTGCAATCGTAGGCGAAACGTTGGATAATAATTCCAATTTGACACGGTCTAAACCCAAGAACCATGATTTTCAAGTTGACCAAAACCGTGAAAGCTTTCGTTCTTTATAAGCGTAAACTGGTCTGTTGCGCCTCAGTAGTCATTCAGTCTTCTAATCTCATTGAGTAAAAATCCATGAATATGCACCGTGCAATCGTAGGCGAAACGTCGGATAATAATTCCAATTTGACATGGTCTAAACCCAAGAACCATGATTTTCAAGTTGACCAAAGCCGTGAAAGCTTTCGTTCTTTATAAGCGTAAACTGTTTTATTTGAAGAATTGAATACAAAATTTAGAGCTATTTTTTATTTTGTGTTCTTAAATTAGACAAAAAGCTAAATAGTGGGTTACTGTTATCGCGAAATTCTGGAAGTCTGGCACAGGATACAAGTATTATGAAATCAAAAAATGCTCGCGGATTTAGGGTTGAAGGGATTGGGGCTTGTCGGATGGGGATTTATGCGATTATGGGTTTGGACTTTCCGGACCATTGAAGCGATCGCTAAAAGCTCTGCCTTATACATAGTCTTAGCCAAGTGCTCACTAAGGACCAATCACACGATAATATACAGGATGGTCTTACGCTGTTTATTCCTTACTTTACAAATAATCTCGATAGTGTAAACCCTGTCACAATGTGATTTCATTATAATTCATATTCTTAATAAATCTGACGACATTGCTTATTGTTACCATAAATGAAGTAAATACTACAACCTGTGAAATTTTACAGAGAACTATTCAAATTTTTAGTATTTTTTTTTTATCATGGTAACTTGTTAGAATGTTTGGTTCAGATAAATTAAATGTTTATGTAATAGTAGAGATTTTCAAATGACGATTTTCGAGAACCATTGTTTCTACTTTCCAGTAAACATCAACATTGATTGAGTTTAAAGGCACTTCTTTGATCATCTTCCATAGAGTCACCTCAGATACTGTTTTCATCGATTTTTATTTAGAAAAAAAAAAACTAAACCGAATGTAAAAATTAAAATTAAATTAACAACAATACGATTAATGTTATGTAGCGTTATTTATTTATTTAGCACTCTTTTGAAGTCGCCACCGTAGAAGTTGATTGAGTTATTTTTTAATTTATTTTTGATAAATGTCTCCACTAGTCATTAATTTCGATTTTTGTTTGCCTTAGTTAAGAATATCTTCGTGCAGTTTACAGGTGGTTAAATTATTTACTTTCCTGACACATTCTCGTCTCATATGTTTCGTTTCTCGTCCCTATGTTACTCTTTTATTCCATTTAGTGCAACCTTTTCATTTTATAAAAGAGAAATATGTTAAAGCAATCCACAATAGGAATTTATCCGGTTATTGTTTAAAAAAAAAGGAGAAAAGAGACCCAACAGAAGAGTTCCCATGACACAATTTCTTTATAGCTTAATAGATCAATACTGTCTTGAAAATGTGGTTATACGTCTTAAACCTACCATCAGTAATTTAGGAGACGAGGAAACCACAAACGACCCAAATGTGGTTATAACTTGACCATGCTTGGTTAAATATGTTATATATATATATATATATATATATATATATATATATATATATATGGTGTTCTCAAAGTGGAGTCATTTATTTTGACAGTTTGTAGAAATTGTTTATATAAAAGTAGGCAAATAAATTATTAACAAATATTTAAAAACTGTAATACAAATCCTATTTCATGATATTTTCAACCACTGTATTGTAAAAACTTTGTTTACTATACTGAACAGATTTGTTCTACAAGAAGTGCTCAAAACTGTCGCCATTTGTTCGGTTAACGCAAAGTCTTGCTCGACGTAACCATGAGTGACTACACGCGACAAAAATAAAATCCAGTTCTCCACGGATAACATCACAAGCATTTTCAATGCGCTGTTGTAGTTCTTTCACAATATTCACTTTCTCATCGTGATAAACCAACTGTTTTAAATAGCCCCACAGAAAAAAATCGCAAGGTGCAGGAAAAGAAATGGGCCCATTTCGCCCTATCCATCTATTAGGATATGCATTATTTAAATGTTCGTGAAATTCTCGTCTGAAATGTGGAGGAGCTTCATCACGAAGAAGTCACATATTCTGTCTCACATTGAAAGGAAGATCTTCTAATAATTGGGGCAGATTTTTGTAAAAAAAGTTTAAATAATTTTCACCTGTTGGTCGATTTGGGAAAAAGTAAGGCCTTATAAGCATGCCATTTACTACGCCAGCCCAAACATTTACTGAAAATCTGTACTGAAAATGACTTATTTTCACTGCATGTTAATTTTCTACTACCCAAACATGGTTGTTGTGGAAATTACTTACTCCACTTCTTGTAAATGAAGTTTCATCGGTAGCAAAAATAAATTCGGTAAAATTGTCATTTATGTTGTACTGATGTAAGAGCCAGTGACAAAATCCGTCTAGTATAATCCTCTGGTTGCAACGCTTGTATCCTTTGATAATGGTACATATATTGATGTTTTTGTCGTAAAGTTTCCCACACTTTACTATAAGCAGCTTCTACTTGACGTGCTATGGACCTAGTGTTGGTTATTGGGTCGTTTTCGACAATTTCTAATATTTCTTCCTCGATCTCCACCATTTCACGTGGAGGAGGTCCTCCTCGTTGTTCCTTTAAATACCCGGTGTCGCCCAGTTTTATGACTAAATTTACAAACGTCAGCGGAGACGGAAGGTTTCGTAAAGGAGATCTCTCCGCGTACAAAATGACATGCTGCGGCTGTATTTTGCTGGCACTCCCCGTAAGTTAATATTACGTCCACTAGTTCATTGTTTTTATAAACGTGTGTCATTTTAATTGCATAAAACACCCACAAATGAAAAATAGGCACACCCAGTATCAGTAGTAAACAAAGTTTTTACAATGCCGTGGTTGAAAATATCATGAAATAAGGTCTGTACTATAGTTTTTAAATTTTTGAAATAATTGTTAATGATTTATTTATTTGCCAATTTTTATATAAACCATTTTTGGTAAATCGACTTCTCGTATTAAAAAATAAATAAGCAGCATTGCAATTAGTTTATTAATTGTATATTTATCTATTTACTTATTCTTGTTTGAAGTCAGCGCCGCCGCAGTTGAAGGGGTTCTTTTTAAATTAATTCTAGGTCTTCTTCTTCTTCTTCTACCTTCTATAATAGGTCCCTGACCTGTTCCTTCTTCGATTTTCCTCATTCTGGACTTAAATTATCGCTCCACCTTTTCCGCGGTCGACCTCTACTGCGTGTACCACTAGGCGGTTTATCTCTTGCGATCCTTACCAGTCTATCCTCTGTCATTCGGCTTATGTGTTTGTTCCATTGTGTCTTACGTTGTAGGACCCACTCATTAATGCAGTCTGTGTTGCATGATTGCCTGATGTTATCGCTTCTTTCTCTGTCTAGTAGCGTTTTTCCTGTTATTCGTCGAAGTATTCTCATTTCTGTAATCTCCAATAGTTGTTTCGTTTTTGTCGTCTCTGGCCGTGTTTCTGAGGTGTATGTCATAATAGGTCTAATTGTGGTTTTGTAGATACGAACCTTTGTTTCTTGTTGTAAGTGTTTGTTTCGCCAGATCACGTCGTTGAGGCAACCCGCCACTTTGTTTGCTTTGGCCACCTGCCCTCTTAATTCTAGGTGTATTTGTATTTTTTCTATATTATTTTACTGTTTATATAATTTTAGATTTAGGTTCATTTCTTCTTGCTTTTGTTTATAATAAATAACAACAAGTTAAATACACAAAGCATTCGCGATTTTGGCATAGATAAATTTCTAAGAATTGACTTTTTGGCTATTTTATACCGTGTTAAAATTCTAAGGGGCGGAGGGTCTAATTAAAAAGTAAGTTAGAAAGAAAATGCTTTAACAATGTTATATAAGGGAGTCCGGGAAAATATGGAAAATCTCCCAAACATGAAAAAAAAAATTGAAAGGAATACTAAAAGTTCATATAAACGTTTTTCATATAGGCTTCCTCTTCGACGATATCAGCTCCCAAAGATCTGCAATGGAATCAAGTTTTTACACATAATTATTGATCTACCAGGTATATTACAATTCTTTTTAATATGATGTATACCAGGTAAAACCCTTCAAATTACTATCCAAGAAACTGTTGTGAATAACTCACAGTGGGTGGGATAGACTAGCTGTGATACTCATGACCGCATTTTTTTACGCCTTGTGTGATAAGAACTGTGGACAACGTTTTTACGTACCTTTAACTATTGACTAAAGATTAAGTACTTTTCATTCATATCGCTGATACTAACCGTTTTTGAAAAAAACGTAATTTTATTTACATTGTTAGTCCCCTAACTTCTGTCGGGTTGAATATGAAAAAGAGAAATTTTCCTCTGTAATCATAGTTTCAATTAAAAGTTAAACTAACTGCTTAGTTAAAAACTTCGTAAGAAGGTTCAACATGGGCTCCGTGAAGTTTGATACACTCGCGGGCACAACGAATTGAGGACTGTTGTATCCGCCACATTAACTCAGCATTGTTCCTTATTTGATCACAATGAAACGTAATTCTCCGTAGAAGTTTCTCCCTACTATCGAATGGAGTGGATTACACTAAAGTTTTGAGGTGTCCCCACAGGTAAAAATCCAACGGCTTTAGGTCGGGAGATCGAAAAGGGTCGGTCCTCTTCTACCTATCCAATAATTTGGATAGACGTTATTCAGATGCTTCCGCACAGCAACACTGAAATGAGGGTTTCAAGTGATAAATGCTTTACTGAGTCGAGAAAAGCATTTTGGAGGAACTCCAAAAGGAGATCTACATTCAGTCGTGCCGGCAATATGAATGATCCAATCAAAAAATTACAAATGATTCTTGTCCAGACATTAATTGATTGAAACTGATGTTAATGATGCGAAACAATAGTTTCATGGAGATTTTCATCAGTTTATACATATGAGTTGTGTAAATTTATGATACTAGAGAATTGTGGTAATCAAGTTTACATTATTTCGTTGCTGATCCAATAGTCAGTTTGCAAACTGCATTCTACGGGGAAAATCTTCAGGAATCAGTTTATACACTTTTTTCAGAAAAAAAAATAACAGCTGTTCTTGAAGAAATTCATGTACTATTGTTTTCGACGTTTAAACTGGGCTGATAATTTTCGAGTGATTGTTGAAGTAGTGTCATCCACGTGTACGTATTGTTCTTCCCCGAACAGTATCAGTATTTTTTTTCCAAAAATTTCCCAAAATTATGAAAAAATTTAATAACATTACCTTATTAAATGGGATCGCCTACCATTCTCCCTTAGACGTTGGTCAACTTGTTAAAATGCTTTCTAATCTGGAAGAGTACGATTAGAATATCTGTCATGATATGACCTCCTGACTTCCAAAGCATTGCAAGGTGCAAGATCATACCTCAAATGCATATCTGCATACTTAATAAATGTGTATTCCATATCTCGAATTATTTCACTAATCATTAATTTTAATAAGAAATTAAAAATCAGTAAATTAATATCCAAGTAAAGAATCAATGTATCAACGATGTGAAAGCTGACAAGTTTTAAAATGCAGGATAATTTTAGATCGACTTTTTTATCATAAAGTTGAAGGTTGAACATTTGATAGGAACAAAAATGTATCTTTGATCGAAATACGCCAAATACATGATGTAAATAAAATGACGTTTTTTCGAAAACTATTGGGATTAGCGACATGAATGAAGAGTACTTAATTTTTACTCAATAGTTAAAGGTATGTAAAAAACGTTGTCGAAAGTTCTTATCATACAGGACGTAAAAAAAATGGAGCCATGATTTTCACGGCTAATCCATCCCTGCAGCTGTGAGTAATTCACAACACTTTAAAAGTGTATATGAACTTTTAGTATCCCTTTCACGTGTTTTTTTTTTCATATCCGGGAGATTTCCCACCTTTTCCAGGAGACCCTGTATGTTAATGATATTTTTTACTACGAGTTTAAAGCACGAAGATTACTTGTGTAAATAATATTTCGTTTTAACCTACATAAATGTTTAAATAAAATTTCAATTGGTTGTCAAAAAAATAATAGATATACAATCTTCATCCTGTATAGATCTGTTATTCAAAGCCGTTAATATATAAAAATTTAACATTTTATTCATGAAAAAAATACAGCTTAAAATCAACTTAACTCTAACAAATTCGAAATATATTCAAAGTTATAAGATCTATACCAGATAAAACACTCTTAAAATATTTGTTGTAAAAATGCTAAGATTTTTGTATTTATACAAACCCCATTTTTATAAAAAATAATTAATGTACATAGTCAGTCAAGATGAAGTTCAGTGATGATAATATATGTATACATGTCCATAGAATTTGGGCCTGTACACTGCGACCTGGTAGGTTCATTGTGCCCCCCTACTGCTGCCAAGTAGTAAGAGTTAGCCTATCGGCTAGAGCAGATCCTCCAGTAGTGTTTCCCTCAGGAACCTTAGGATGTTGGATGGCTTCAAGATGGGTAACTTCCCTTCGACTTGATGTGTTCCCAAGAACCGCATTCTAGGATTTTCTAGAGTGCTGTACTCTGAAAAGATATGAATAGAGGTTTCGTCCTCCTCCTCACAGAATCTGTACTCTTTTTCTTTTACCAGTCCGAGTTTCTTGAGGCGTCCCATCATGACCCCTGTCAGAACTCTGAGTTGGTTTTTACTTAAGCTTATGCATTCTTTGAGTCTCTTCTAGTCGTAGTTCCCAAGAAGTATCTTCGCTTGTCTCAATTCTTGCAGCTTCGTCTAATAATTGGATCTTCTGCTTTCTTCTTTTATCTTTAGTTCTTTCAGTATTACGCTGCTACTGATTCCACAGAAAGGCTATGGCCCCAAAAATGATGTCTCAGCCCCTTTTCTCAAGAGCCTGTTTACAATTTCATTCCCCTTTATCCTGGTGTGTCCTGGAACCCACATGAGGATGACTTTATTATTCTTGCTCAAATCATTTAATTCGTGTAGGCATTTCCAGACCACCTCAGATCTGATAACTTGAGAACTCAGTGCACGGATAGCTGCTTGACTATCTGACATGATGATAATCTCTTGGCCGTGATAGTTTTTTCTTTGTTGAATTGAATTATTCAATTCCTAATGACATGTATTTCTGTCTGGAAAATGCTTGGTGACTTACCCAAGCTTTCGTAGTGTCTGGTGTGTAAACAAAGTTGAATTTCCTTTTTATTTCATTTTGGAGCATGTCCCAGATTTGTTAATTTCTGGATAAGAGATTGGGCCTTCGTTTTATGATTTTTGCACTATTTTGAATGCAAACCGCGTAGGTTTATAAACATCATCCAGTCCAATACTTAAAGGTTTTTTATAAATTTTTTCTTAAGCTTACGGTATGAGGCCATAAGTAATTATTTTGTTCTTTAATTCATTGGTATACTTATTTCACACCTGATATTGTTTCAGGTATCAGCCATTATATTTCTATTTATTTTGGGCTTTATGTTTTGGGTTCCATATTACTACGGGATATTTTTCAAAGAGTCAAAAATATTCAGATTAGCAAACCACCATTAGTCGACATATAATATCACCAGATTGTGAAAAAATCTAAACAAAAAGTGAAAACAATGTAGGTTTTATAAACGTCAAATAATCTGTAGCAGTTAAGCTGAATAACATTATATATGTACAAATGAAAAACATTTTTTGACTCGGGTCTTATTTACCGACTTTTATCGGAACGTTGACGAATAACAACTATTCGGGGTAATGTATAACCGGCTTTAGACGTTTGCATGCCGGCAATGGTACATTTTAAAGTCTTAAATAAGGCAAAAAAAGGAGCACATCAAATCATTATAATAAGGAAATGAAGTAGGTTAACAATAACAGTTCACCGAGAATTAATTATTAAAAATAACCCTTTTAACTACTATGGCCCCGATTTAAAAGAGAACTCAAGATATAAATAAATTTACAATTATTACCTTAGATAGATATTAATTTCTCTTTTATTATTTTTTTTAAGTCGTTATAGTTTTCAAAAAATTGTTTTATTCGCAAGATTGGCTCAGAACTTCGAGCATGGCGTAACAATTTACCAAAATTTGGTTCTACTAAGTTATAAAAGTCAACAGTCAATACTCAATTTCCCTACAGTAGACAATTATATCAATTTTAACCTGTCAGCGCCCCCATATTCTGGATTCGCCTATGAGGCTAAAATTACCTACTGAACTTCCCAACTTTACCCCCCTCGTAGAGATCTTCATCTATTTATGAACGCATACTTCACATTTTATTACAGCATCAAGGCGGCCGTCGCTTATAATTTCCCGTCTGCAACGCGCCTATTTTCGGTGCTTCGCGTCTGGGCGCCTGACTACGTCGATCCCCTGCGAACTCACGGCCAACTTCCGGTACATGAGCTTTTTAAAGCTGCCAAATGCCTAAAATAGTATTAAAACTGCTTTAAATAGGTTTCTTTGGGGAAATATTAATCCTAAAAAGAAAAGTTTGACAAAAGCCTAATTTGGTGGTTACTTAAAAAATGATACCTAATTGATTGTGTATTTAGTCATATAAATACCCTATTTTTTTGTTTGTTAATGTTTTTTTTTTATATCAAGGGCATCTCAGCAAGAACTTCAAATTAATTAAAAACGTATTATTTTATTAAATTTCGTTATACCCTTTGGAGTAAGGGCTAGTAAAGTTATTAGTTTCATAACTGTAAATTTGCTAAAAATATAGCTGTCTTACTTGCCTTACTTTTATTTTTAATTGTTTATACGACGTTTCGATTATAATGTATCTCTGATCTTTATTACTTATAAATTTACCTTACATATATATATATATATATATATATATATATATATATATATATATATATATATATATATTTCAGTTTTTACATGATAATTTTTCCACGAGCTTTCTTGTGTTGTTTTGATAACCTGGTAATTTTCTATAATATATGATTTACACTTACTGTTAAAAGGTTTAACCTCTTAATACTACGAATTTCTATTGACAAAATGTTGAAGTGAGCTAAACAAACAGTAAACTTCAAATGAGCAATTCTTTCATTCTGAGAAGTGGCGTAGCTGAAAGCTCAGGGGTCCCCCGGCGAAAATCTCAATGGGGACCCCTTTTTGTTTTTGCAATATAATTGAATTCAAATGCTAAATAAACTGTAACACAGGTTGTTTTTGACATTCATTAATCATAATATCGACGTTAATTGACAAGCTCCCAAACCTTCAAACCACACGCGTGGCGAGATCGACGTTCGCAGCAGACTGACAAGCAGAGCAAGGTTGTAAAAGTGTATATCCAAAACCCAAGCTCCCAAAACCATATACTTCACGCTCAGCGAAATTAATAATCGTTACACAGCAGACAGGCGAGCGAAGCAAGATTTTAAGCCAAAACCCAAATTCTCAAACCCACATAGCGAAGCAAGATTTTGAGCTAAAATCCAAGCTCGCAAACCCACATACCCCATGCGCGGTGAGAACGATGATGGTTACACAGCAGACAGACAAATTACCGATATTTGTTTAGCCCGTTAAGACCTACCTGGAGCTTTATTAGTCTTACTAATCCACGAAAATATTTCTTAGCCGCATCTTCTATTACTTTTTTTGTTTTACACTTTAGCTTTTGGCAAACAAAATGCACTATTTGTAATAATGAATATATTAAAAACATTATCTATCTTGCGAAAAAACATTTCTTCAATTGAAAAGCATCAATTGAGCTTTATAATAAACCAGTGTAATCCAGTCATCCAGTTCTAGTTCAGGCACGCAAGACTCGAAAGCAACAAGGATAGCCACTACCAGTGGCGCAGACGCACCAGTGACAGAATCGCGGTACGCGAGTTCAGACCTTTGATGTATGTCTATGTGTATAAAGATATGATAGAAACTGGTGTCAGTGTTATATACAGATTGTAAGTTGGTTTGTACTTTTGTAGAAGCAACTTTAATTCAAAGTAAAATGTCGACAAAATCGGTCTCAACAAAGACTTAGGTAATAATTTGTAGTGCTCAAGACTTTTTTGTTTAAAATCCTAGTTGATCGTTTACTCGAGATATATATGTTTGACGTTTCCCCATTTAAAAAACATTCTAAAATCTTTCCCATCTAAAAAACCTTGTAAATGAAATAAAAGCGATTACTCACAATTCAATTGATTGTAGAACTGTGAGTTTTGGAGTTTTTTGAACTCAAGACTCAGTAACAAAGGATAGCACTATTAGTGGTGCAGACGCACCAATGACAGAATCGCGGTGAGCGAGTTCAAACGTCTGATGCATGTCTACGTGTATAGAGATATGATACTAGAAACCGGTGTCAGTGTTATATACAGATTGTAGGTTAGTTTGTACTTTTGTATAGGTTGGTCATACATATTTGCACCCATTGCTTCAAGTATGCCTGCATTCTTATTAATTAAGACGTTCGAGAAAGGAATTACGCATCTTTTGGAAACGCTTCTTTCTATTTTTTAAACGTTCGAAAAGCTCTAGAACTCGTGACTCTATAAAAAAATAAAATAAAAAAATCTAAATGGTAATTGCGTTCATATCAACTTTATATGCTTGTCAAATCTCGAGACTTAGAGCTTTTTAGAGGTTTAAAAAAGATACAGAATTTCTTTTTTGGACGTCTAAATCTCAAGATTTGAAAAAATATTTAAATTAGAAATGAACGCAATTTTTCAAAGTTTTTCGTAACTTTATCTGCATATAGAGGAATGAGTTTTAGAGCTTTTTGAACTCAGAAAAAACCACATTCCATAGATGCGTAATTTCTTTTTTTAGGCGTCCATAAACTTATGCAATTAATTGAAACGCTTTTATTTCATTTTCAGATGGGAAAAATTTTACAATGAGGGAAAACTTCAAACATATATATCTCGGGTAAACGATCAGCTACAAATTATTACCTAAGTCTCTGCTGAGACCGATTTTGTCTACGTGTTTCTTTGAATTAAAGTTCTTCCAACACGCTTTGAGTATAGATACTAATACAGACTGTCACAGAGGCCTTGCGATTTACTTCGTGAATATTTCTTAATACTTGTACATTTAATATAAATCCAAACGCCCTTCGTTACATGTGTTCGGTTCGTTTATTTTAAAAAATCTAATTGTCCATTTATAATAAATAATCACTGACACCTTGCGTGGATTGTAAAGTAGCAAAATTATTGAATATTGTTTAACTTAAATTCTTAAGATCTTTTCGGGTAAGCGAAACCGCCCAATCCCGGGCCTCTCCGCGCCGCGATCCCTGCAGACGCCACTGATTCTGACGTATAATTAAATTTTTTGATATGGTTGAATAGCAATGATTAATTAAATGTTTCAATTAATAATAATATAAACATATCAGTTGTATGCATAAAAAATCTAAGCTATGTGTGTTCTTATTTTATAGTAAGTGTTAAGGGTAAGTCTCAAAAGCGATTCAACCAATGATTTAAATACAACTATAAGTAATTTTTTACTTAGAATTCTCAGCACATAAAATTTAGAAATGAGTTTACGAATCTTACTCCTTAAATATTCAGTATATGGCCACTCTAAATACTGATCTGTAATAACCTCCAAATATTTAGTCTCTGAAAAGTTATTTCGAGCACCGTATTCATATTTACCACAATGGTATCGAAATGTGGTCTAGGAGCATTTGTTAATGAGAAAACAATATAATTTATTTTTTCATGTTTATAGTTAATTTTTGAAAGTCCAGCAAGTATTTCAGAATCAAAAACCCTTTTTTACATTTGTTATTACTTCATCCCAAGTACCAGGAAGCAAAATGACCATGTCGTTAGTAAATGAGTAAATTTTACCATTAATATTAATGTCCAACAAATTAATTTTGTAGGTTATGAAAAGTATTGGACCTAGAATAATTCCCTGAGGAACAACAACTCGTATCCTCTGTGGTGTGGCTAAGACAGTTATTAACTTTTACAAGTTGTTCTCTGTTATAAAGATAATCCTTAAAGATGTCTAGTGCCCTTCCTCGTAGACAATAGAGATCAAGAAGTTTGTCATAAGGTACGGTATTAAAATTCTTTGCTAAGTCTATGAGCACAGGAATGACTTCCTTATTTATATTTGATTTGCCTATTATCTCCAAGGTTCGATCAAACCCTATAGATTTAAACAATAGAATTGTTTGAAGGCTGTTTATGGTCGGTGAGGAGAGGCTTTTTTGATATTTGACAGACATAAAAACGTTTGCTTATCTTTTCTTTCAGTTTATTTGCTTTCAGTGTTTTTAAGTGTTAGAAATTACTATAAATGGGAAGGTCACAGTTAATATTAACAAAAAGAGGATTATTGGTAAATATTATTAAATATTGTTTACATATTGAATATAAAAATAAAAATAATTTCGGCAACCATATATTCATACTTTTATGTATTCAGAATTGATGTACCGATTACCATATGATACTCGTTTAAATAATGTAATTAGAAAAGGATAGCATAATATCGGTATGTGTGGAGCAAGAAATTAAATATCTACTGTTTATCAACAATTTTTCAAATATAAATAAATATATTATTACGTTATTCAGCGTTCAAACAACGGGACCCTTGTTGTGACGTTAAGCTAATTCTACAGGATTATGTTCGTAGTTGCCAAGCTTAGGCTATATATTGCATCGGTAGTGCACATACACTCCCTCTGGGCAACCAAATTAATTCTCTGATAATGTTATTCGTTCTCAGAAATTTTTTAAGTCGATCCTTTAAGCATTTTTCAAACACTTTCGCAAAGTTACTTATTATATTTTGATTGTTTAAAGTAAGATGGTATTTTACTTGTTTTAAAAATAAGGTTGGTAATATGTGACAAAGGTATATTTATTATCAAATGTGTAAAATCTATAATTCTGGCACTAATAGCATTTTTACCTGGAACACTATTATTTTTAATAAATTAATTTGTTTATTATGTCTGTTATCTGATACAGGATATAGATATATAGAATTTTTTGGAACTTAATTCTCTTCTTCATTTAGATTCCAGTGTTCATGAAATATTCATTATTAAAATTAAACAGGACGACATTATCAGTAAAACTTTGATTATTGTTATCAACTATTTTGAAATCAGAGGAAACATTCTTCTTTTTTGCATTTGTGACGTCATTTATAATATTTTTTTCCATGTTATTTTTGTTATTTTCAATTTGATTTTTATAATAGTTTTTGTATTTTTATTAGCTCATTTACAATATTTCTGTAATTTTTGTATCCATTTGTTAATTTAATACTAACATTTTTTATAACCTTTTTTTAGTATATCTCTATGATTAACTGATATCACCAATCTTGCAGAAATTCATTCTTTTAATTTTTTATGTTTTTATTATTAACATTTTGTAGTGATTTTTTTAATATGTTAGTGTCAAATGTTACGCATGCCTCAAAAATCATGCGTCTGGATGAAAAAGTAAGCTCGTAAAGACAAAACTTGGATATTGTGAGAATTGTTAGATACTCTGAAAATTAAATAATTTTCATACGTTTACTGTTTCATTTGCAACATCATTTTGTTTGTTGATAAAAAAAATTATACCTGGACAATGTATATGATTTTTACATTCATATTTACACATATCTTGCCACGTGCAAGGTCTACCGCTACAATAATAAAATACTCGAATTTAAAAAATCCAGAGATTGTTTTTGTTATTGTTCGAGAGTTTATTACTTAATATAAACTGCATTTCAAACAAAATGCAATAGCAGGTTGTACCATTCCGCTATTACGAATGACTATATAGAAAACAATGTAATAACACATTTGTAATTTTAGCCTTGAAAGTAATTTGTACGCTGTGGTTATTTAAGAGGTATAAGGCTGTTGTTAACTAATGAATGGGCAGTAATGGTGCATGCTTCAATAATGATCATTTATAGATGTTTAACATATTAAGGTGAAGAAATTTACTTAGATAATCACGTTACAGCTTTAATGACTTAATTTAATTTAGTCTCCATGGACGTCGGAGAAATAAGATTCTATTTTGAAAATTTTAAAGTTAATTTACTGATTTTACCAGAAACTTAAATCTCCTAATTCACGAACATGATATAACTTTATAACCGATCTAAGCTGACAGAAGAGGATTTAAGTTGGCAAGTGCAACAATAAGTCATGCAAGTTTTGAGCCTGGAAAATAACAGAATAAAAGTTGTTTGTATTCATCATCAGAACATCAAAAATAGAAAATTTTGTTTATTTTTGGGAGACCGATATTCCTCTTTTACAGATTCCAGCTCGTTATTTATAGGTTTTTACTCTTAAGTATTCTATATGAGCGTTTATGGCCAACTAAAAGATCTAGCTTTCAGTGCGACTAGACCGGGTCTAAGTCTTAAACGTTCCTAGTGAATCTGACTTCGATTTATTACATCCCAGCTTCATGATTCCGATCTTTTATTGTTATTCTTGTTCTTTCGTTCCAGGACCTTCTGGGACGACTTTTCTTCCTCTTTCCCGGAGGGGACCAACTATACATTCTATGAAGCTACTTTCTATAGAAGAACACATTCTTTCATACGAAATATGCAGCTAAATCATCTGAAATTTCATTGCCCTATTTCATTCACTATATTCTGTTGTGCCTCCACTGTTCCTTTGATGTCTGTCTTCATCCCTTATTCTGTCTCGCCTACGTCTCACATTATTAATTTTCAAGGCATTTAATGATTGTTTCTGTACTGACTTGAATAATGTGGAGAAATGAGATTTTTTCGTTGGAAACAGCTGCTTGTTTATATTACACTTTGCTGATGACCAAGTGGTATTGGCCCAGAATGTTTATAATCTGGAATTTAGCATAAGTAGATAAAATTCAATCTATAATGAATGTAGCAGTAACAGTTAACATCGACAAAATATTCTGAAGTGAGGTACGATAGTAAGAACGAAAGCTTTCACGGCTTTGGTCAAGTTGTAAATAATGGTTCTTGGGTTTAGACCGCGTCAAATTGAAATTATTATCCGACGCTGAGTTCGAACTTGAGGTACGATGTATTCATCTACAACTATTTCACATTAAACAAATAGAGAGCTCTCAGAATTTGGAAGCCCAGACAACGCAACATAATTTCGGTGCAGATGATATTAAAGAAAGAATTGAACAGGAGCCGAAAATCAAAGGGTCACCTGATAGTATATAGGAGATTGTGACTGGATAAATTATTACATTCTTCTCCGGTACAACTGTCATATGTTTTAATGTTACGTAATTAAGATATAACAAAATTTTTATAAAAAAATTGAACCGACTTCTAAAAATGCGCTAAAAAGTGAAAAATCAATATAAATTTTTATGTGAAATTGAAATTTTTGAAGTCGTCGCCAAACTAATACCTGATAAAATGTAATTGGCATAAGCAGATTAAAAATACTTTATTTGTAATTGCTTTCTTTCTATAACAATTTGGCACTTCAAAATTTCAATTTCATATAAAAATTAATAGTTGAATGAATGAATGAATGAATGAATAAGGGGTGGTGGTACTAGATCATCGATGCTTAGGCCTCCATTAGGCCCTTTACATCTCACCATATCTGCAGGTTATTCGAGGCCGATCGCCTTTGCGAATCCAAGCAGCCTCGTTATTTGAACTTGCCTAACTGCTTCCGGTAACAAAATTGTATCTCCGAAATATCTCTGCCTCAGTCCGTTGAGTGCTGTGCACTCTCTGAGAACATGGCCAACAGTTTCATCCTCCTCCACAAAGACCATCTGAATGTCGGGTCGTCTTCGACACCGATTCTATGAAGATGGCCCCTGAGGTAACAATGTCCTGTCAAAAATCCCACCACAATTCGCAACTCTTTTCTTCCCAAGGAGAGAAGCTCCTTAGTACGCCGTGCACTAGGCCCAGTTATATGTTCCTTAGCACACCTCATTCCAGGAGCTTCCCTCCACGATTTAATAAATTTGCTTTCCAGCAACGATTTTAATTCCCTTTTGCCAATAGCAGTTGGGACAGGTAATATTGGTTGGTGTCCATACGGTTCAGTCGCCGAACCCAAATTTACCAGACGGTCTTCAGTGCCAATATCGCAGCCTTACTGTCTATAATCCTCTCACAAAGATGGGCACACTGTAGAACAGCATAAATTTCCGCTGTAAAAATTCTCGCACATTGTCCGAGAGGGTAGTACTCTCTGACTCCCGTGCTCCTGCCGAATACTCCGGCTTCAGCTCTTCCATTTTGTTGAGACCCATCAGTATACCACCAGGATCCATTTTCTGGAAGATTTTGTTCTCCCTCCCAATCCTCTTTACTTGGCAAAAATATCTCCAGGGAGAGGTTGAGTTTTAAAAGCGACGTCATGTAATCTGTCCGCATGGGGAGTCATGGACACCTCTCCACCGCGCTTTCCCAGACACCTGAGTAGCTGCCCGTTCCAATTCCAAGATGACCCAGGCAACTAAGACGATAAACAGTCTTCAAGGCCTCGTTCTCTATGTATAAGTGAAGAGGAGGCACGTTCGCCAGGACTTCCAATGTCGTGGTGGTAGCAGTCCTCATCGCACTCATTATTAATAGTTATCTTTCACTTTCTAGCGTATTTTTTGAAGTCGGTTCAATATTTTTATAAACATTTTATTTTTTCATTTTTATTTTTGAATTCATTTTGATATCCATAAATTATTTGGACTAAGTGCTAATCGAGATTAGTCTACGTCGTAAATGACTTGAGACGTAAATTTCTTAGCCCGACCTATTTTATTCTACATATTGAGGTTGTATACGCCTCAAGAACCCCGCAATATCAATTTTAGGCAAAATCAAAAAAATGTTAAAATTTTCAGTCCCACATATCATATCTGCCATATTAAGTTGTAAAAAATTAACTTTATATTGGTAATATAGGACCCCGAAAACCCTTTAATACCGAATCTGAAAAAATGCGAATAAGATATAATTTTCAAATCACCATAATGGATACGCCACACTGAATTTCAAAAAAATGATTTTAACGCCTTAATTTAATCTAAATATAAGCCAATTTTGGATGAAATCCGGAAATTTAACATTCTGGACCGTCACATTGGATCTGACATATTAGATTTTGTTAAAATAATTTTATATTCGCTATTTACATCCTGGTGGAAATACAAAGGGGAGTCAGACAAGGGTGTATATTGTCACCTTTACTATTTAACGCTTATTCTGAAGAGGTCATATTGGAGACTCTTGAATCTGAAACAGCAGGGATAAAAGTACACGGAGTTTTAATCAACAATATTAGGTATGCAGATGACACCGTAATAATTGCTGATAGTTTGAAAGATCTAGAAAAAATAATGAATAAAATATTAAGAGTTAGTGGAGAATATGGACTCTTTCTTAACACGAAAAAGACCAAGTTCATGATAATTAGTAAAAACAACACCAATAATAATGAAACCCTAATGGTAGGAGGCCAGCACATAGAAAGAGTTAAGAAGTACACTTACTTGGGAACCCTAATAACAGAAAATAATGACTATATCGTCGAAATAAAAACCAGAATCGAGAAAGCACTTGCCAACTTTATTAGAATGAAAAAGGTTATCTGCAGCAAAGATCTAACGTTAGCCCTGAAAATACGACTGACTAAATGTTACGTATACAGTATTCTATATTATGGAATGGAAGCATGGACACTGAATCGAGAGGTAATGAGAAGACTTAACTCTTTTGAAATGTGGACCTATAGAAGAATTCAGAGGATTTCGTGGGTGGATCGAGTTACGAACCCCGAAGTGTTGAGAAGAATGGGGAAAGAAAAGGAAGTCGAGATAACAGTAAAAGAGAGAAAACTGGAATATTTCGGACACATTATGCGGGGAGAAAAGTACAGGCAAAATAAGTGGCAGAAGAGGCGTAGGATGACGACGAATTTCATGGCTGAAAAACCTAAGGGAATGGTTTGGATGCAGTTCAAAGCAACTATTTAGAGCCACTGCCTCAAAAATTAAAATAGCTATTATGACTGCCAACCTTCTTAATAGAGAAGGCACTTGAAGAAGAAGATTTACATCCTCAAAAACTATCCAGTCTCACCTTTGAACCATATCGAAAAATGTAAAATTTTTAGTCCGCTATATTGGATTCACCATATTGAATCCTGAAAAATAATTTTAAATTCATAATTTACACCTTCAAAAACCCCCTGTATTAATTTTGGAAAGATGTGAAATTTTTAGGACGCCATATTAGATCTGTCATACTGGGTGCTCAAATAATATTTTAAATTCGTAATTCACCCCAACAAAAATCTCTCAATACAGATTTTACACAAAATCGAGAGAAGTAAAATCTTTAATCCGCCATATTTAATTTTTTAGAAATAATTTCAGATTCGTAATGTGCGATCGCAAAAACTTACTCATATCAATTTTGGAAAAAATAGGACAAAATTAATTTTTTTTGTCCGCCATATTAAATCCACCATAATGAATTTTTAAAAAATAAATTCAAATTCGTTATATGCGTCCCCAAAACTCGCCCATATCAATTTTGGAGAAAATTGGACAAAATTGATTTTTTGTCCACCATACCAGTTTTGGAGAAAATCGGACAAAATTATTTATTTTGTCCGCCATATTGAGTTTTTTAAAAATAATTTCAGATTCGTTGTGTATGACCCCGAAAATTTCCTCATGCCAATTTTGGAGAAAATCGGACAAAATTAATTTTTTTGTCCGCCATATTGTTAGCGCCATCTTGGATTTTACTGCACCAGTTTCGTCCAAAATAATATGGGACCATCGCAGCAACTTCTTGAATATAACGTAAAAAATTTCTGTCAACTCGTGCTGCCTTTCCGGAGTAATCGGTATACATACATAATAAAAAATATATAGTCGACGAATGGAGAACCTCCTTCTTTTAGAAGTCAGTTAAAAACTGATAGAGACGTATAAACAGTGGTTTCAGAATTAACAATAAAAGATAATAATATAATATATGTTACATTTCCAGCACTCCATTTGTAACAAGGCTGCTATAAATTTGGCTCCATATGAGATTTCATTAACTTTGTTGACTATCTAGCCACTAGGTTAGCTTCTGTTTCAGGTTTTGAATGGGATTTTTTATAGTCTACAAACAATTATGTGGTGGGCTTTTATCTAAAGTACTTTTTGTTCAGTTTTAGTACAAGTTTTGATTATATCCTAATTTAATTTAAGATAGCTTCCGTGAAAATTTTCGTTTCTTCCAAATTTTTCCTCTAATACACTATTGTTATTAAACTTAAAAGCATTTTAGAAACAAGTATTTAAAACCGATTGTCCTATTGATGTATATTATTATCCATACTTTTTATTGGAAGTAATTAACTTATACAAACGGCCTTCACGTTCCCTTCTGAGATCATTCACTCATCCCAGATACACTCAAATATCAACAGGATTAAGATCTATGGAGGCCCGTTCCATATCATGGGGCCAAGGTGACGTTATGTTTCCCATAAACTATCGGATATTTTGAGTAGTCCAAAGAAGCATAACCTAATATAGGTTTTCGATAAGATTTAATTATTCGACTTTATCCTCCAGATCTCTGTTTTTGACGATCTTCCCCTTATACTTTGCTGTTAGTTTGTTATTGTTAGTGACAGACACTGCGATTCGTTTACTCGTTTAGATCTTTTATCTATAAAATTAGGATTAGTCTATTATGCGTAACTGTTTGATCCGCAAGTTCAAAACTAGTATCGCTTAAACTCGTTATTTCTCAGTATCGGTAGAATCTTATTAAGATTTATAAATTTTATGTCTCCGGCTCAATAAGACGAGTAGTTATTGAGGGTGGAAAATAGTGCTTGAAATGATTTATATGGATAGACACATAACCATGGCATGCTCCGTCTTCTTTTCTTTCAAACTTCACAGACACACTATTATGTGTCTAGATTGTGAATGCTAATTTAAAGGTAAATTCTGTCTGTAAATGTACATATAAGTCAAAATAATTTTTTTCACTTTTTCCCTTTAATTATTACCTGTAGTTAAGTACATGGTAGTTACTTAATTGCAAAGATTAAACGATAAAGTGGTTCTTTCGTTACACCCAATATATTCCCCGCTAAATTTAACACTAATAATTAGCAACAGCATAATTTAGACATTTGTTATTTAAAATTCGAAAAAGAGAATTTTTTAGACTGATTACCAGACAAAAAACTGGCATTGTTCCTATTTGCAAATAGGCAATAACTCCAGACCCGGCTTAGACGTTCTTGCTTTTTTATAGAATTTTTAGCAATATGCTAATATAATATTATAAGGGCTATTTTTAAATTTTCACTTTTGAACTACCGATTAAGACAGTACCGTAATCTCGCGACTTGTGTCCGAGTGCAAGGATATACTAAACCGTCCAGCAAGCAACTGCTGCACAATCGGACTTGTAGGTGTTGGATCACTAGAGTACACACGGGAATGAGGAAGCGAATCGTTTGGCAAAGATGGAGTCCGCGATTGAACCATATTGACCCCAATCATTTCAAACTGTCCCAATTGCCATTGGTAAAAGATAATTAAAATTGTTGCTGAAAAGCAAATTTGAAAGGAGCTCCTGGAATGAAGTGCGCCAAGGAACAAATAAATGGACTTAGCATATGGCTTACAAAGAAGTTTCTCTCTATAGAAAGGACAGAGCTGCGAATTGTAGTGGGACTGTTTACAGGACATTGACGCCTGAGGGGCCATTTCCATGAAATTGCTGTCGTAGATGACCCGACCTGCGGGTGGTGTCTGAAGGAGAACGAAACTGTCGACTATGTCCTCAGAGAATGTTCAGCATTCAACGAACTAAAGCAGAAACATTTCAGAGATAAAATTTTATCACCTGAAGCCAATCAACGAGAATACTTGGATTCTTAATGGCAATCAGCCTCGGATGACCTGCAGCTATGGTGAGATGTAAAGGGCCAAACGAGACCTAGGCATTGATGATTAAGTATCACCACCCTTTATTCATTCATTCATTCATTAACTTAAGAAACTCTTTCTCCATAATTCAGTAATATGGTCTACATATTAAACTGGTCTAAAGTGATGATAAACAGCTAGACTTCCTAAAAATAAATGAGGGTTTAAGCTGGACCTACATTTTAAATTTAATTAAGTGATTTCCAGAGGATATCAGCAGGTTGTGTAAAGTAACACCTGTGGTAGGTTGATGAAATCAGTTAAGATTTTGACTAGAAAGGATACGCGACTTTTTGTATACTAATGAAATTACTAAATATTATGTGCAGATGATACTACTCTACTAGATCTTGCCATACACAGGAGTCTGGACTGGAAAAGGGATATTGACACTGTTAAAAATAACCTTAAATTTACTGCAAATTTAATGTACGTTGTACATTAAATTTAATGATTTTTTACCAGAAATCGTGAATAATTTGAATTTACTTTGAATTTAAAACAATCTATTGAAATATCAGTTCGTTGTACATTCAATTTAATTAAATGGTATCTTAAATTTCAATAAAGTAACTGAAAAGATATTTCAACTTGTGTACATTAAAATTAATTCACATATACCCTAATACTAAAGAAATTTACATTATTATTCAATATCCATTGCATGAGATTCCGGGAAAAGGTGCAACTTGTTCTGAACTGTTTGTTTAGTATGATATAAGGTGATTAAAAGACTCAATTTGCTTATAGTGAGGTATACATATCTGCCCCGTACTGACGCGAACCAATGCGTTCGAAACTGGTCTAGATGGCGGACACTATCTATGGGAAAAATGTTCACCTTTTCCTGGTAGTTTCAGAATTTCTTGAACTCATATGAATGTTGGTGCACTGAATACGTGATAACATGTCTCAAATTCAATGAACACTGGCCCTATATTTAGTGTACATAGTCACCTTACAAAGTAATGATCAGACTTTAAATTTAATGTATGATTACATTAAATTTTATGGAATAAGTTAATTTAGATTAATGCAAATTATTAAATTTAATGCATTGCATTAAATCCATTTAATGAACGTTTGTGAAATTTGCTTCGAGCACTTTACATTAAATTTAATGCATTTCCTTTCTGCAGTGTAGGAATGTTTCAAATTAATATGAATAATGACTGTATGGTTCAGTTTTTGCTGCCTACATTTAGTCAAGAATTAGGAATGGCCTGATATTCTGGGGAAATTCGACTAGTGTACAAAGATTTTATTTTACAAAATAGATATATTAGAAATATTTTTATAATGAGATTACGTGATTACTGCAAAAATATTTTAACTGAGAACAATATATTAACTTTAATAGGGTTCTGTTTCAAAGACTATGATAAAAAAGATGAGAATTGACAAGAATTATTTCTTGTACAATTCTCATGCATAACTTTCGGTTTAAAAGATGTAATTTATTCTTTTAGTTACAAGAAAATGCCCACTTCTGTGTTAAAGAAATATAAATATAAGAGTTTCACTTTTTATGCCAAAAATTAAGAACAAAATCCCAGAGGAGGAGCCTTGGAAACAGGGGCGTAACTAAGGTATGTGTCCCCCCCCCCCCCGCAGATTCGTGAATGCGCCCTACTATTTGGCATCCGTCTTGATCCTACATATTTTTTTTACACTTTGGTAAAAAATTGTTGCTTGATTCTTTCGGAACAAATGTCGGGCTTCACTTAATTTATTATTTTCATTAAGGGTCTTGAAGGCACCACAGTGCCTGAGGGGTCGTTATTTACTCCACTGCTTGAAAATGCTAAGAGGAATAAGTTATATTTCAAAAAACAAAAATATTTTTCATTTAGCCAAATAATTTGATTATTTTGTTGATTTAATCTCTGAAAAGTAAAATAACGTACATTATCGGATTTACTGTAAATTTTAATCGTTCGCTAATATCCGTTATATGTAGATCCCGATAGCCCATAATCGGTTAGAAATATTGGCCTCGCTATGTTCTATGCCAGTGCCTGTATAATTTTAATTCCTAAGCCGGGACTGGAGTCAATGGCTTGCAAATACCTTGACTTCCTGCAGAGTCCTTCTTTAAAACGTAACCCAACATGGATGCCACTAATAATCTTTACGGTCTGCTCCCTTACAAAAATTAATAATAAAGCTACCATGCATGAATTCAGCAAGGGCTATATCTCATTATAACATGGATAAACGGCATTCGTCTAAGAGGTACTTATTTAAGCTAATTAGACATGATAATGACTATATAGAACATATTTTTTCTTGTATTGCAAAGGTGTTAAAATTCAGACACGTACATGGATAAAAGAATTGTATTAATTTACTACACCTAATATATATGCAAAATAAAAAAAGAAAAAAATATAGGGGCAAGAAACGATGAAGGCATGCTTAACACTATTTCAATTTGGTACTGGTAAGTTCTGGTGGTTAGTTTCGAAACTTTTTGAAAAGATCTTTAATACCTACGAGTAGGTATGACGTAATGTATTACAATTATCACTTCATCGTATATCGTATATAAACATTAAAACTAGGGCATTTAAAAGTTATTATATGTCCATTAAAGCCGACAACTCGAAGAAAGATTTATAGTACAGGTCCTAAGCTATATTCAGTCCCTTTTAGATGAGATAAACAAATTAAAGAACCTCTAAGTATGAAGAAAGTTGGTGTGATTTTTTTTTCATCTGTCCCGTTGAGAGAGGTCTTGATGAATAAATTTTTAAAAATGTAATTAAAGACATCAATAACATTTTTCATTTTGCCTTTATGTTCGCGAAATCCTTATCTGAAGTCAGCTACAGCAATTTATTATTATTTTATAACTAGTTCTAATTAGTTTACGTTATGTTGAATGCCTGTAAATATTTTTAAGTGGCCGACAAGAAAAAATAATTTATATACATATTTTTATACTTTATGAAAATGGTAATTTTCAAAACAATCGCATTCTTTTGTTTGATGTTAGCCCCTTGACTGGCTTTATGAGCGCTGCTGTTATAGAGGGAGAAAGGGGTGATAAGGAAAACTGGGGAGAGGAAAAAATAGACAACGGAAATAAACAGTGACAGAGAAGAGGAATATAGACAGGGGAGAGAAACAAAAACAGAGGAGAAAAACAGAGACAGATAAGAGAAACAGAGGAAGGTAAGAGAAACAGAGGCAAAGAAGGGAAACAGAGACAGAGGAGAGTAACAAAAGAGGATAATAGGGGAAGGAGACAGAGGACAAAGATAGAGAAGAAAGAGAGGAGAGAAAAAGATACCGGAAAAGGACAAAGGAGAGAAACAAATAAAGACAGAAGAGAAAAATATAAGAGAGACAGAGGAGAAAAGCTGAGTAGATAGAGGAGAGGGACAGAGAAATAAGACAGAACAGAGAGATATAGAGGACACAGCCAGGGGATAGAGGGGAAACATAGGAGAAAGACAAAGAGAGACAAGGGAGCAATAGACGAGTGAAATAGGGAGGAGAGACATGAGGGACACAGAGGAGAGAGATAGGAGAGATAGACAGAGGTGAGAAACAGATAGGGGAAATACAGGGGTGGGGGGAAGAGAGAAATTATATAAAAATGGATATTTTAAATTTATATAAAGACCAAGAAATAGAACAGAAATCAAAATAACGTAAGCAGTAATAAAAATAATATGGAAAAATACCAATTATAGAATTAAATTAAAAATAATACCTTCAACCTTTACGCGCCGACTTCAAAAAAGTGATGAGTAAATAAGTAAAACTGCTATTATTAAATTAAATGCAATATAAAACAAAATTTAAATATCAGATCCAAGGATAATCAACTATCTATAGTTTAAGTTGTAACAGCGGCCTCGTAATTTAGTTTTACATTTGTCTGTCCATTAATAATATAGCAACCGAAGTCAGCTTCAAAAATATTTGACTATTTTATTATTACAGGTTTATGAATTGTTTTGTTAAATGTCTTATTCAGCCTTAGAATATTTTTAAATTCTTTATGAATCTACAAACAGTAGACAACATATAGTTTAAAATATGTCATATTTGAGGAAAATATTCATTTTTAAAACAGACGCTGGTAGTTTTACAATTTCAATGTCATTCGAGAGGACTTTCCTGAAAAATAACTTTCTGTATTTTAAATATTTATTAATTTAAATAACGGCACTGTTGACTTAAGTCAAAAGTAAATACGCCGCGTTAAAAACGTTCCCAAATATTTCGTGCGATAAGATAACCTCATTGATGAGCGGATGACACGTGAACAAACTCAGGTAAAAAGGCGTTATTTTCGGCTAGAGCGACGCAGAATTTGATATGAATGAAAAATATCCAAGTTCCTTCAGTCTTTCACTTCCCTTACTAAGGAGTAGGGCAGCCAGAGTACATTTTTCAATGGGTAATCAACAGTCGCAGTCGCATTGCCTGCATGCATGCATAGAGTGCGATACGCGGCGTTTATTTTAAAGCTTTGCCGGCACCTCACTCAGAGTTAAAGCTCTTTTCTCTCTTTCTCTCTCGCTCTCTCTGGACTGAATTATTCGAACTCTGCAAAGCACAACTTGTTGCAAGTATATGGGAGTGCGCGCTTAAAGTGTTTTGTTGTAAAGATAGCGGGCATGAACTTATGCAATTTGTGACAATTATGGTTGGAAATCTGCATCGCAAAATATGTGGTTTTAATTCGGCTGGCTGGGGCGACCACTTTGAAATGATTTTTAATAAAAATGCAGGTAGGATTTATGTAACTATTTATTTAGTGTGTATATTGAAAACACATTTTACAAAGAATATTTCAAATAAAACCTTTTTTGTTGTTAACGTATTATCGAAATTTTAAGTAGAAATATTTTACTTTTGCTTTTGAGTTAAAAAACAAAAAAATCACGACGTTTCATCACCTATCGCCATCAGATCGACTTTATATTTTTACCGTTACTTGATTTAAAGAGCTAATACTGAAGTTGAACTAAATATTTCTGTGTAATATAGAGTTCCATTAATAATTAAAATTAGGTATTTGCCTTGGAATTATTTGGTTCAATTTTTTTTTTAATAAGTTTTATTTTTTTAATTCCCCAAATTTGAATGTTTCGTAATGTGTCATTCGAATTTCGATATTTTTAAATACATTCGACTAAGTTATCTGAAAAAATACTTCAGATTTTTTTTTTTAATTCAGAATTTTATTATTATGACTACAGAGAGTTTTTTTATCATACAGCATAGCTTCATTTGTTTTCTTTTTCATAGTTTTTCTATATTCTAAACTAAAGATAGACACTTAAGGATAAGGAACTTTATTGTACTACTATTAAGTAGTACGAGTAAAAGAAAATTTTATTTTTAGGAATTATTAAATGGTATTTAATTTTTAAATACCGCCTAAAAATAATTCCAAATAACAATTTTATCATCTTTTATAAACCATGTAAAATTTAAGGAATTTAGGTTTTAAGATTATATTATTTTTTCTCACATAAATTAACGAATACGAGATTCAAGAATTTTATTTGGAAGACCGAAACAAACTGCATATATTTAAGAAATAACTCATTTAAAAATATTTTCAAAAAACGAGGTTATCAACTCGAGATGTATAATTTATTTTTTATTGTTTTAATGTTTGTTCAAGCATAATTTTTACGTAGGAGAAAGATATTTTGATGAAAATATATACCTAAGATAGATTTATTGTAAGGCGATTAAGAACTGAAAGAATTTGTTTATTTGCGAATTTTTAATTACCTTTATTCGCATAAAACTGTACATAGGAGCGAGTTACTGTGATGCTGCTTTGAAAAAAATACTTCCAAAGAAATTCAATAAAAATAATTCTACGATAATCCTTTTATTTTTGAGCCGTCGCTTTTTCTACCTTATCTCAAAAAAAGTCTTCTCATTTTTACTATCTTGTAAACGTAAACATTATTATTTGAGTTACTCATTTTAAACTAATTGAAACCAAAAAGAATATAATAAACTATTAAAAAAAAACACATAAAACTAGAAACTGCTTAATATTGCGATTTACTTCATTTTTTTGGGAATTGGGGGCCAAATTTATAGAAAATATCTACAAAATTCACAAAGACATTTTTTATTAGGTAAAAAAGAAATAAAAAACAGTAATTAAAAACTATGTAAACAACATTATAATGATATAGAAATTAAATCGTTAAAAATACCAATTCACCTAGAATCAATTCAAAAGTGACCCATTCAACTACTACACTGCCGACTTCAAAAAGGTGCTAAATAATACAAAGTAGACGCTAATTTATTTTTTTTAGTGCAACTTTTTGAAGTCAATTTGGTTTATTATTCATATTTTGATAAGAGAAATGAGCAGCACGACTTCTGTACAAAAACAATAATTTTAGTGCTGCAAAACTCGTTTCAGATGTTAAAATAATATATTTATAGCAATTATTATTTTTTCTTACTATGAAAGATCGACCTCAGTCTAAATTAAAAGTTTCAATACAAATTTGGTTACCCCCTCACTATGTGAAGGTTTATTTTTTTATTTGTTCATAAATACTGCGTCCAATTCTACAGAATTGAAATTTTTAAACGAGGTCGACTTTTTCCTTGTTTTATGTATAACGAGGCGCCACCATTTAAAATTTAAATGACCAAATCACAATAGTACATAATCGAGGTGCTACATTGACTGGCAACCAAAGTTCGATAAAAAAAAAGTTGTCTTAATATTAAGAGTTTTTAAAAATATATGAGAATTTTTGATCAGGTTGGAAAATATATTTTTTGACAATTGTTTTTTTTTTATTAGGTTTTTTATTTGAGATTGTTCTTCTAGAAAAAATACAACTACGCCATCGTTGATTTAAAAAAAATATATTCTAATGTTCAAAAATATTCGAAACCTATTGACTAAGGATTATTGCTTGATCAAATTTACTAGCGTTTTAAGTTTGATTTTCGGGAAGAAAATAGATCCATACCAAGCCTTATTTCTAAAAAGGATATTTAAACATATTCATAAACTGGATTAAAAAATTAAGACAATCTTAAAATGGCATATAAAATAAGAATTTTGATCAGGACTATATTTTTTCTAAATGATAGTCGAAACAAATTTTTAAGTTCTTGAACCGTCAATACAAGAATTTTATCAAACAGCGCAATTTTTACTCAGTTCAACTTGTTTTGCTACATATAATTTGTTCAGCGAGTAGTGTTACCAGCAAAATTTGAAATTGTTAGATAAATTGCAGACCCCCCCCCCCCCCCCCCGCCTGATACTTCCATTTCTATTATCCATATTTTGTTAAATATGTAGTATTTTTTCAAAAAATAAATTAACAACTGTTGCAATTAGCTCAATAAATATAGATTTATTGAACAAGTCCGCCGCGGTAGTCGAATAATAATATTTAACCAAATGAGGGAATTTTTTTGAAAAACCCTATAACAGACTGAAAATCGAAGCAACAATTTTACGAAATTCTCCTTAGATCTATCTATGATATATCTAAAACCGTATCGAAATACTTCACTGTTAAAAATTAGGTATATGCTGGAGAGTTCTTTAATCAACAATCTTTTTGCATTTTTCCCCCTTCCAAAAACCTACCTTGGGAATAATTCTGTGGGACATAAAGACAGAAGAATATGCTGAAAACGCATTAAAATATTTTACTGTTATTGAAAATTATTGAGAAACAAATCTTCAGAAGACATATATACACGTCAAATTTGTAAATACGTTTCCTTGAAGTCGGTAAAGTTGTAATTGTTTCAATAAAAAATCAATTGAGAGATTAAAAAATACTGCTTCATAACGTAACGTAATGAAAAATATTCCATATTAAACAATATATTTTAATTTTCTTGTTAAAATCTGACAAACTGCATTGAAAAATGTAGCACTCGCATGCTTGTGATTTCAAATTGAAATGACATGAAAACTAAAAAATTTTGTTAACAGCTTTTCAACCAATTGAATTAAGTGAGAAACTTAACGAAGAAATATCAGTTAAATGTTAAAAAACTTATTATTTGCAGAGTTTTCAACTATAGACACCTAATAAAAATAAATTAATTACCCCAAAAAATATATTTCAAATTTATCAATATGTATCAATTTTAACTCATTTTTTTGATCTAATACTCGATTTTAATATTGAGATATTTTTTTCCGAAACTTTAATTTCCATTCGATCTAGTACCTCGATTATGTTCCATTCTGACTTGGCCATTTAAATTTTAAATGGCGACGCCTCCTTAAACATAAAATTCTAATTTTTAAATAATGAACGTAGTATTTATGAATAAATAAAAATAAATAAATGGTCTCATAGTGTGAGGGAGGTAACTAAATTTGGATAACAATTTTTGGTTTCAACTGTCATTAATTTTTTAGAGTGAGAAAAAACGGTAATTGTCGTAAATATCATATCTCAACACATATTCCTTTTTCTTTATTTTCTTTTGCCGTTTTCTTTTATATGAGTATAGGCCTCTCTTACGTTGATTCACGTTTATAGGTCGTCTGGTACCAGTCCAGCCCTGCTATTAGTTCCAGATCATCATATCAAGTTGATTTAGGTCTTCCCATGCCCCTTTTCTCTCCTCATGGTCGTCTCTTTGTTATTGTGCTATTCCATTGTTCTTTATGTCTGGCTACATATTTGACCCAATTCCATTTGAGCTCGATTATTCTAGTAATTATCTCTTGTGCCTAATTACTTCTCGTAAATTACTAATTTGTTTTCTCTTAGAAACTCTCAACTGATCTCTGTTCAGGATATGTTTTAGTTTTCCATAGATGGCCTAACCTAAACTCATCCTTTCTTTTATTTCCTGTTGTTAATATTGTTTTATGATGATTATTAGTTGTCGGAGATATATGTATGACAGCACATTTTGTATTGTCTGAGGTTATATATACAGTACGATATGATTTTTACTAGCGTCACATATATTTTGGTTTTATCATGTTCATTTCAATTTATTTGTTTCTGTTTCAGGTCTAATATAATTTTTAGTTTTTGTTAACTTTGAGCCAATAGCCTCATATGCGAATTTTCGAATGTTTAGCCTCTCTCCTTGGATATTCGTACCCATATTGTTCCATTTAGGATTTTTGAATACGTCTTTGAGTTGTTGATTATTACTTCATTCATAATTTTGAATATTCTATGGTGGCAATTTGTTAAATATTCTATATAATATTCATACATTTCTGATCAACTATTGCATTTCTTAAAACAGAGACTAGGTATAGTTCGTCTAGGCCTAAAAATTTTATAACACTCCAGCACTCAACATTTCAACTGTATGTAGGTATTGAATTGTACACCTAGCCTGATCTTTGGTTAGTTGATAGGCACAAACTTTTGCCAGAGTCAGTTAGTCAGTCAGTATCCTCATACACAGTTTATATATTTAGGAAAGTAAGATAAAAGGTCTATAATCTCAAAATCCTTTATGTCTCCTTAAACAAGTCTCCAGCCTTTCAATATAGCTCCTTCGTTGATGCTTCTTTTGGAACTTGTTAAAGATAATATTATTCAAAATTGATGATTGTCTCTTAATACAAATTTTAAAAATATATTAGCCAAAAAATGGTCAGTTCACTACTTTTCAAGATGGTTTGTGTTACAGATCGAAGAAATTTTTTAAAACTTCTTTTGAATCAACCTTATCAACTTGTTAAGAAATGTTGAAATATTTTTACTTATATATCCAAATTAACCCCCTAATTTTTTAAGACGGTGATATAGGTTTCCTTCTATTTTTTTAACACTTGAGCAGATTTCTTAATAAACAAAAGCTTTATTTTGCTGTAACATTTTTCTAAACAGAAAAAATGTTTTTATATTACCTTTCATTACTTAAGAAAATTTCACATAGGTCATTTTATTGGTTTCTGTTCCCTGTCTGAAAGTATACAAAACCGAATTTACATTCGGCTCTAACTGAATTCCAAGTTTTTTTTGTTAAATACTGCTCTTTTGTCTTAAGTTTTCCTCTTGCGCACATCTCTAATTTGATGTTCAACAATGATGTATTTCCAGAGACCTGGAAAGTTGGTAAAGTTTTCTCTATTTTTGAAAACGTTGATCCATCGCTAGTTGAAAATTATAGTGGCATTTCCATACTATGTATTTTTCTCAAAAGTTTTCGAAACTCGAAAAGTTTTTAATTTCGAAAATCCAGAACATGTTATCAATATATAAACACGGTTTCTTTTCTAAAAGATCATACAGGCCTAATTTCTGCAGTTCCTTCTCTTATGTCTGCGACGCTCTTAACGACAGGAGTCAGATTGATGTCTTTTACACTAATTTTTGCAAGGCTTTCGCTCAGGTTGATCAGTGCATTCTACTGAGAAAGGCATCTGATCAGTTTGATTTCTCTAATGCACAGAATATTAAAATCTTACTTCTTAGACTGTCACCAGTTCGTAGACATTGAGGGTTTCAAGTCAGATCGGTGTGTGTCAACGTCGAGTGTACTTCAGGGTTTATTTAAATCTAGGGCCACTCCTATTTAATATATATGATACGATTTTCTCTCTGAGGTGGGTTGCAAAAAAATGGCCTACGCTGACGATATCAAAATTTTGCACCACATCGATGCAGGTCTAATAAACTCGATCTGAATATCCATAAATGCAATGTGGTGTCTTTTAGTCGCACAAAGAGTCCTATAATTTTCAATTATTCAATTAATGCTTCTACCATGAACAGGCTCGCTTATGTGAGAGATGATGATAAATTCTCCTGTATTTGATATATTAATCCGATGGTGGGCAGTGCATCTCGGTCATTCGGATTTGTTTTAAGGAACGGTAAACACTTTTCTTATTTATCTACGTTTAAGTTATTTATTACTCTTACGTTAGATCCAAATTAGATTATGGTTCAATCACATGGCCTCCTGTATTTGACCGCCACAAGCACTCTGTGGAATCTATTCAAAGGAGATTTATGAAATACTTAAGGTTTAGAGAGGACGGCATTTATTTTGAGCGGATTATTGACCAAAAATTTATCCTGACCAGGTTTGGAGAGCTCCCTTTAAAACTTCGCCTAAATTGCGTAATATTTTTATGCAATCTTCAACATGCAAAAATTGATTGTTCATTTTTACTGCAACAAATAGCCTTCCAGGTGTCCCTTATAGGTATCAGGCATCAGACTACCTCTTTTTCTTAGGTGCCCAAGATCAAATGTACTTTATTAGAACCCAATTTACAGCATGTGTTAACCTGTTAATAAAATTTTCGTATCTTGTAAAATTTATTATGACAATCTCTCAACGATTTTAAGGTCTCTACGTTAGACGTTTGGTTATCGATAAGGTTCGTTGAGTTATTTCTATCTTATTAATATAGTGTTATATTCTTTTGGATGGGTTAGGGTTAGTTAATGTTTACAATTTAAAATAAAATGTACAGTTTATGAATTTTGATTTCTTGGACCCTGGCCTGTTGGAAATATATTGCTAAATAAGTATACTTAAAAAATATCACGAAATTATAGGTAATATATTACAAAATGAATACAAAAGAATACAATGACCACCCGTATTCTACGATATAATTTTTTAAAAACTTCTTGTTTGCGCGATTATTTAATGTGTTTTAATTAAACAATCCGCAACCACAATATTTGATAAGCCAAAATTACAAACTTAACCTTTTGCACAAAGTTCCAACACCTTCATATGATTAGATAACCTAACTGGCGCCAAATAGCAAAACAGTAAGATACAGAAACCTTTTACAAAATTGCTAAAAGTTGGCGATATACCAAAACACCTACAATAAATTAACCAAATAACCATGTGCTTTACTATTTAATTTTTGTTATTTTGATACGAAAATTAGAAGGGAGACATGTGTCTATTTTTCATTGATTTTTATTAATTTAGAAAATCTGGTTGTTCAGGACTCAGAAAGAAGGAAAATTTTTGTCGCCCAGAGTTGATCATAATTGAGTGACTAAATAAAATTGTGGGTTATTCATAAAAATGTAATCTATTTTCCATCAAAATTTTATGCATTCACGTTTAGAGATTTCGAGAAAAAAAATCGTTGGCTTCTAATGATTTTAAATTTCATTGTCTATTACGATTTTCATTTATTACTCTTCAAATAATGTTTCTAAAGGGATGTAAATATATGAAAAGAACCCTGTAGAATTTAAATTTTTTTGTAAGGTTTTATTTAACTTAACATAAATATAGATTAAGACTCAAAATACACCATTGAATACAAGGGTATAAATAAAGCGCTTTTGTTGGTAAATATTATGTGTGACAAAAGTAAAGAAACGAAAATTATTGTTTGCATGGGACGTTCCATTTCTGCTAACAAATTTTCAATGAAGTTAAGGTTTGGGAATTGTGCTGAACACAGCAACAACCAAATATTATTTTCCTGAAATCACTTTTAGACAACTCGTGAAGACTGCTTTGACCTTTTATCCTGTTCAAGGCTTATTTTTTGATTACTTTCTATTGTAATTCTTTCGAAATTGGAATTTATCTTGACATTTTATTTCCTGTGAACTCCATTCTATTTCTCTTCTTGTATGCGTTTCAATAAATTCATAGTTTCCTTAATTCCGCTGTGCCAAACCAAGGGCGGAATCTATATAAATCAACTGCCTGTTTAAAATCCCTATTCTGTATTATATCAGCATGATGTTACACATTGTTAAAAATAAGCTTAAATTTAATGCAAATATAATGTCCATTCTACATTAAATTTAATGATTTTTTACTTTAAATCATGAATAATTTACATTTACTTTGAATTTAAAGCAAATTCATTGAAATGTCAATTCTTTGTACATTAAATTTGATTAAATGGTATTTTAAATTTCAGTGAAGTAACGGAAAAAAGACATTAAAATTAATTCACATATACTTTAATACTAAAGGAAGTTACATTATTATTCAATATATATTGCATGAGATTCCGGGAGATGGCACAACTTGTATTGAATTTTTTATTTAGTATGATATAAGTTGCTTAAAGGATTCAATTTTTTTATGGTAGTGTACATGTCTGCCCCTTACTGACGGGAATCAATCAGTTCGAAACTGGTCTAGATGGCGGAGACTATCTATGGGAAAAATGTCCACCTCTTCCTGATAGTTTCAGAATTTCTTGAACTCATATTAATATTGGTGCATTAAATATGTGATAATGTATCTCAAATGCAATGAACAATTAATGTACATAGTCACCTAAAAAGTAATGATCAAACCTTAAACTTAATGTATGCTTTCATTAAATTTAATGGAATAAATTAATTTAGATCAATGTAAAAATTGTTAAATTTAATGCGTTACATTAAATGCATTTAATAAACGTTTATGGAATTTGCTTCCAGCACATTTACCTTAAATTTAATGCATATCCTTTTTACAGTGCAGTTATAGACTTGAACCTGAACTAACCTTAGAAATAACAACTTTGTACAGTAAATACAAATAAGAAATGTTAGTACATCCAAAAATGTAAATTTTTAGCGCATTTTAACTTTTATTAAAGTTAATTTTAAAATGTTCTTTTATTGAATTTTTAAAAATTTTTGCGTCTTTCCTTCCACTTAAATATGTCGCCAGTGGCTGGTTCCTATGTATAGCAAATCATATGAGATCACCTCTTGAAAAAATACAAATATCAATGTCGCACCATGCAGTCTATTAACAGTTGCTACTGTTGACAAACAAAATTTCGATTGCAGGAACTAATTCGTTTTCAAAATTGTTGCTCAACCAGTTTAGAATATCAGAAGTATTATCGTTTCCTGAAAAGGTCACCCATTTGAAAACGCATTATATTAATGATTTTTAAATAGAATTTTTGTAAAGAATTATAATATGTTATACTTTTAAAAACGAAAAAGCTATATTCAAAAGTTAAAATTGAATCTGTCGAAATCTTAAACCATGCTGTTAGTTCTGACTTTCAATCTGCCAAAAATGGTAGGCATTTTGCATTTTGTCGAAAAGTCGAACGATTTTAACTGCATTAGTTTCATTTAGTTTTGACTCGAGAGTGACTTGGAAAATCCGAAATGATATGAATTACAGGGGATTAAAAACAGCCAGCCAACTTTTTCTTCAATAGTTTTTTTTCATACACTTCAACTTTTCCTTCTTGTTTCTAAGGAGCAACTCTATGAGGAACACGATACAAAAAAGGACACCTGGAGAAATAACTCAAAGAAGTTCATCTGGATATACTAGAAGCTTTTAGATCTTTATAAGGATGACTGAATTTAAGCCGTGGATGTTTAGAAGAACTTTATTATGAGAAGTATTACTTTAAACTAATAGAAAAGTTTAAAGTAGCATGAAAAAACCATGATCGAACTTAATATATGGAGCAGAGGAAACACTGGGAAGAACGAACATAAATGAAATTGACCAACCAAATTTAAAGCTCGGATCTATGTAAGATGTTACAGTTCTAACGATCATAAAATGAAACACATAATATAAATCTAGCAGAATCGCATAAGATGAATATAAAATTGGAAGAAAAAGAGGAAATAAGCAAGTTCAAACCATCACAAGAAACTATTGGAAGAAGTTTTCTCTTGACATTTCATCTATGAAAACACTATTCCTAGCAATATCTAAGAGAGATGCAAATTCGCAGCTTACAATCAAAGCGAAAGGGTTGATGAGCTTTGGATATTTAGTAGCAACAGAACATCCAACGAGAATCTAAAAGAGGAAGTATGAACTCTAAATAGTTATGTAATATCTGAGAGATGTTATACGGAGAAATAAGCATACAAACACAAAAAGAAAAAAAATTATAAAACATGTGTTATACCCGTTATAAGATATGTAACTTAAACCAATGCCGAAAACACAACAAAAAGTATTCTGAGAGCAAACAAAATGCGAGCACTAAGATCTACAAGAGATCACAACACACTTCATGATCGAAAAACAAATATTAAGATGTAGGAATGTCGATGTAATAATAAAATGGACATCCACAAGAGGATATGAAGAAACAAAAATCCCGAAATGATATAACGAAATCTGGAGTTCTATATCACTGGAATGTACACTGATATAAACATAGGATCCAATCATATTGTAATGTAAGAGGAAGAAGAACCTTGCAATTTATTTTATAAATAATAAGTCAAAATGAAATTTATTATATGTATAAACTAGTTCGGCTACCTCATTATTACTTTTATTTTACCTAAAATAGATAATACAAATGCAATTTTTGATTTAGCCATTTTTTTTAATTGGGTCGTTTCCATAAATTTGTGTTTTTATATCGGTCTTATAGCGAGGGAGCTTCACTTTTTAGGAAGATGTGATGTGGAAAGGTGTCAGGGATAATTTGAAAGCGACAGTATTAGAATTTGATACGTAATTTTGGGGCGCATGTCACATAAAGAACAACAAAATTCTGTGGCGAGGCAAGAAAGTATTTTTGGTTGTCATACAGAGAGAGCGTTATAATTGTTTTGAAGAACTTCTAATAGTGTTATATTTTTTTTCCTTTTGAAATTTGGTGTCAATCACATCTACTTTAGAAGCAACTCTGTGCATGATTTTGTTTAGAGCTGTTAATTTAGAGTCAATTTTAACGGGAATTGCAGAAACAAACATTTTCAGCATGTTTCACTTATTTTATTTTCGTAAAGGAAATAAAGCTGCTGGTGTTCACAAATATATATGTAAAATTTATGGGGTTGATTCTATAACAAAGCATATGTCTTAGAATTGGTTAGTGGTAAAAAGAGCTTTCAATCAAAAATGACTAACGTTTTGGTCGACCTACTAAATCATCATACAACTGGTCGAGAGAGATTAAATGTATCGCACACAACCAATGGAAATCACTTAAAATGTCTTGGACCCGTCAAGAAGCTCGATATTTAACTTCCCCATGAATTGATAGCGATTCACGTAACACAACGAATTCATATTTGCCATTTGCATCTTACGCGCAATGAGACCGACCTTTTTTAAAAAGAATCATTACTCATGATAAAAAAGGGACATCTACTGTAACATCATTTGAAAATGATCATAAATCAAGCCTGATGAACCAGCACAAACCACATCTAAACCTAAATTGCAGTAAAAAAATTTCCTGCTGTCAATTTGAGGGGACTACAAAGGTGTATTTTGAATTTCTTTCAAGAAACCGAACGATCAATTCAGATGTTTACTGTCAACACTAACGAAACTGGATGAAGCAGTCAAAGAAAAAGGGCCTAAATTGACATATAGCAGAGAAATTGTGTACCATCATGATTATGCTAAGCCTTTTAGTAACTCGTGGGACATTATTGGGGGTTGGTTCGGAAATCATGTCGTATCCCCCGTACAGCCCTGATCTTTTACCATTTATTTCGAAGTTTGCAAAACTATTTGAATAGTAAGACTTTCACAAAGAAAAAAGATCGAAATTTCTAAGAGCGCGAAATCATGAAGCTGCAAGAAAGGCGGCAAAAGGTCATTGAACAAAATGGAAAATGTATAATTGATTAAAGTTTATTTATTGTATAAAAAAAAAAAGAGTTTTATTTCACTCTAGAAAAGCGAAATTACTTTCTTGCCGATCTGATAAAACAATTTTGGTCAAAAAATACGTCTCTTCTTAATTATTGGCGCAATTTCAGGTTTGCATATGATGGAGAAATATTAAAAAATTCCAAAGATTTTTTACTCGTACTCATATACGAGTAGATATTTGTTTGAAGAAAAAATAGCAGAATTTATGAAAATTCGTCTCTTACCACAATATCAGAAAGAGTAAATTCGGTTCTGCATAATGCTAACGACTTTACTGAACTCATTAAAAAACGAGACCTAAATATAATCAAAAATTTCATTAAGTGTCCTAAAAAAACAGAAACACTTTTAAATGTCGTATTATTTGTGTGGCAGTTGCAGACTGTTTATTTTACGAAATACTCTGAACTAGAGGCTCCTCAAGGGTGACAAAATTTATTAATCAATATTACTCAGACCTACTATCAATATTATTTTTTGTATAGAGAATTCTAGGCGCCTTAGACTTGCATCAGATTTTCAAATATTGAGATTTATCTTTTTAAAATCATATATTACACTTATATTTCAATTAATAAATTATTAAATTGCATTTGTCTTATTTATATTAATATCATTATTTCTAGAATTTTCTATAACCTAATTTACTGTATTCAGTCTCGATCTTTAATTGGTTCTTTGCTATCTGAATAGTTTTTCCGCGTATATACGGAAATTCCATTCATAGATTTTACTCGTGGTTTTGGTAGCTTAGAGCGTAAAACAAAATAGAAAAGTCCCTAGAGTTGGAGACAACCCCGGAAAACTCTGAAAATATGGAATAACGAAAATAGGATTTATCTACTTAAATAATAAAAAAGAGACTAGCACGAAACGAAGAAATACATCTGTCTTTGGTTTATCCAAAGACAGCGTACTTCTTGTAAAGCTCTAACTAACGTTGGAAAAAACGAATATATGCGTATAACTGTTAAAGCCGTCAAAACAAAGATAAAGACTGAAAAATAACTGACATCAGAATTTAAAGTAACAAAGGAATTAAAAAAGGGATGGGCTATCTATTACTGGCCTTATTAAGAAAATTATGCAACGAAAATGGAAAGAAAAAATAAAAAAACAGGTATACTTCTAGCAAATATTATGTAATGTACACTGCAGATGCAGATTATCAGGTAGCAATTGCCCTAGAAATATACAACAAGTGAACTCATAGAGGAATATCGTAAATGAGGTTTGGAGGACACCGTAAAAAAATCAAATATATGTGTATCAAGTAAAAGTAATAAAAGCTGAGTTTTAGAAGGCAGTACGCAAGCTATGTAATGTAACGAGTAAAAATTTCTAGATCTAAAAACCAGAACACAAGAGTACAAAATGGACAATTAAGAAAAATTATGGACATCACACATACAATTGTAAATCAAATAAAAGATCAACAGCTAGTCTGGTTTGGTCATGTTCAATGCATGGACAAATCAAATCCTAGACTGGTAATCAATAAGGCCCAGAAGACCAAGAAGTTGAAGAGACGATGTTGAAAAAGAAATGAGAGAGATATTTATATGGAACGAATGAAAATTGGAAGGCATTGAAATTGTTGTTGATTCACATACTCTTTTTTGTATACGTTTCTCTATAATGACCAAACAATTTTTTACTTTGTACATCTATTGGAAATGTCTTCCTTAGAAGGTATAGCTTGTCTTTTTATGATAAGAATTCTGCTACAGCTTGATTATCCAATTGATTTTCCCGCAAATATTCAGAAACAACCGGCAGTTTTCCTGTCACAAGCACTTTTAACATGTCATATTTGAAATATTCAGGTTCTATAAATTAAAACTTCCTTTATCGAATGTTAGAAATCTATATACCTATATTTATAAAAAGCAGTTTCACGATTGATTAATTAGTAATCCGCAAATTGACATTTTCGTAAGTCAAAATTGACAATTGTCGAAAAATTTCAACTCATAGAGCTACATCAATATTCTTTTTCGTTTTTTTTTACACCCGAAAATTTATAAGCAATAAGTTTTTTGAGTAAAATATAAGACCAAAAGTTTTTCTTGAAATTTTACGATAGACGTATATGTAAACTGTCTTACTTGTCCAGAAAAATCAACAGATTTCCTACTACAACAGAATATTAGTATTTTTCATGTATCCCATTTGAGTACTCGTAATTTTGTTGCGAGGTAAAATACTTATCTAAAATTGTCAGATTCTATAAAGTAAAATTTTCTTTATGATTTGGAACAGATAATTTTCTCTCAAATACGTGAAGTTAAGCTGAAGCCAAAATCGTTTTTTTTTTGCAATTCCGAAAAAATTATACCAATTTCTGATGTAGCATTTCATATTTCTAATCAAATATGAGATGAAAAGATGAAAAACGCAAACCTTTCAAGACTAGACAGGTTAAGTAAAAAAAGTCAATGTGACGTTCGGACATAAGAAAATTTTTTGTATATATTTATGTTGATAAATACTGAAAGCAAATATTCATTGTCTATCGCTTATTCTTGTGAAAAATGACTTAAAATGTCTATAAAATTATTGTGTCTCTCAGATCTTCAACCATAACTCAATCTTAGTAGAATGTTTTTGTTTTAATTAATGCATTGGTTTAATTGCATTTACATACAAGTTACTATCTGCTTGTCGAGTAGGATTAGCGTTTGCATATTACAGGTTTTTTCTTGTTTTGCATAAGATGGACATCTTCTTAATTATAACAAGACATTAACCTATTTTTTACAATGAAACTGTTCTGGTCGAAAGAGACTGATATATCATCATCTCATTAAATTAATTCCTGCATACGATTTTTTTTCGAAATTACCTTTTTTTACCAATAGAATTCGTTCTCGATATGCTAAATAACAATGGAAGTTTTAAACTGTGGCTGTATTGTAAAATGCAGACTCCAGTTATTGTTTAAGTGAGATTCTTGTTGTCGCTATCCCATTGATACATGCAGAACCTATTTACCGAAGTTATTTTAGTGTAATTTTTATAGGATTCAATGCCATTCATTACAGTAGTTCTTGAATAGCCTGAATTCGTTTCACATGATGAAATAACATAACATTTTGAAGACACTAATTTTAGATGATTCTCGAAATTTCCTATATTTTTTGAATTAATGCAATACCGACACTCCAGACCTGTATTAATTTGTGACCTTGCCCAACCTTTTTACAAAACCTAACCAAATATTTATAAGAATTTCGGGCGCCACGATGCAATTGCAATATTTACTGTACTTTACATTTACAGTGCAAAATAATTCGAATTATTCTTGAATGAACCGACAAATACTATAGTGACATCTAAGAATATTAACGTCGTAAGTGAAAAAGTGGATAATTGATAAATTTTTGGGTGAGTTTTTAATTCATATTTTCATTTATGTATAACAATTCGTTAAACAACTAAATACACATAATTTTAGAACTTTGTTGAAACATTTTTCACAGACTTCAAAAAAAGTTCCGTAGTAGTTATTCGAGCTGTTAGTTTTTTTGCAGTTTGGTTGCTGTATGTTTTTGAGTTAATTGAAACCATGTGCTTCTAAAATTGTTTCACCAAATATGGATTTTTTGTTGAAAACCAGGTCGAAACACCGGAGGTCAAATTTTAATATATATATATATATATATATATATATATATATATATATATATATATATATATATATATATATATATATATATATATATATGAATAGTTTGGTTATTCCGGGTTTCAATCCGTTCGTTCAAAAAATCGTTTTCACGACGTTTCGCCAAAATCTCATTTGGCATTTTCAAGTGCGGTTCGTCTCGTTACTCGCTGAGAACTGATGAGTAACGAGACGAACCGCACTTGAAAATGCCAAATGAGATTTTGGCGAAACGTCGTGAAAACGATTTTTTGAACGAACGGATTGAAACCCGGAATAACCAAACTATTCATTCTACCATCCGTGAAAATCTACGATATAATATATATATATATATATATATATATATATATATATATATATATATATATATATATATATATATATATATGTACAAATATGCAGACGTTTCGCGAAAATCTCATTTGGCATCTTCAGTGCTTACTGGTTGATTGATCTATAACGCAATGACTATACGGTACGGAATATTGCGGCCAAAATACGTGACTCTCAAAAAGTTTTACTGTTGATATATATGGGGGTCCAACATAATTACTTTTTAAAATTATGTTCATATTATACATGGTATCCCAAAAGCTCTGAAAGTATCAAAATTGTGTTTTTTAAATGGAACCCCCCTGTATATTATTGTATTTTTCGATTCTCCAATCAAAATAAGTGCCTTTTTTAATAAGGTTTATAGTACCTAAATCTTAAAGGTTTGTAAATAATTTGAATTTTGACAAAATCTAACCTAATTGTCATGTCATTCCTAGAAGTATTTTAGTTATATACTCAAAATTTACAGTAAAGTGTAACAATAAATCATATTTTATATCTCAATTATAATAAACTTGCTATATTATACAGGGTGTCCAAAAATTAAAACTAATCAAATAAGAAATTTAAGAGGCTATAACTTGGCTAATTTAAATAGAACGCTATACTTTATAACTTACCAGAAAATGTACCTTTTAAATACCTATCGAATGGTGTAAGGGTGTTCTATAGCTAAGTCTTCGCGTTTTCACAGAATACGCCAAATAATCGTTTCCTGCACCATTTTGTGTTTTTTGAATAGATGTTCTAATGTATCTAAGCATTTAGAAACGTCATATAATTCATTTAATCTGTCAGTTTAGTCTACAAAGCCTGTTGCTATAACAGCGGTATTATTTTTTGTAACTGTGAAACTTCATTTATTGAATTGAATTATTTGAATATTGTTGTGTTATTGCTTTGTCAAAATGAAGATTTATCCAAAGGAAGAGTGTATTGATGTGATTTTTATCCTTGAGAATGTCTCGAGTCTATGCTCAAAGGTTTCCTGAAAGAAACCATCCTAAACCAGCCGTTTTCGTGAGACTATTAAACCAGTTTCGGGAAAGTGGAAGTGTCAGTTATAAAAAAACCCGTTATAAGAAAACCAGTCACTGAGGATGAAGAAAATGTTTTACTCTACTTGGTTCAGTGACCGAAAATCCCAATATTAGTCAGAAACATATATCCGAAAATATTAACATTAGTCAAGTGTTTAAAGGATTCTTAACAAATACAGATTTCATCCTTATAAAATGATTTTGACAACCGAACTGAATTCTACTTGTGGGTGTTAGATAAAGTCGCAGAAAATGAGCACTTTTTTAATAATGGGTTGTTTAGTGATGAATGTACTTTTCATAACAATGGTTTCGTGGATAGATCCAACTTCCATTACTATTCTGATTCAAATCCGCATGAAAACAGAGTTATGAGAAACCAGAATAGGTGGTCGGTTAATGTGTGAGGAAAAATACTGGGTTCATACTTAATTGAACCCTACTTTTTTGAAGGACCTTTAAATGGTTTGATGTTTCGCGATTTTCTTTTACACCAACTTCCAGTGTTATTAGAAGATGTCCTTTTAAATATTAGAACAACTGTGTGACTTGAACTGTAAGGAGCTCCGCCTATTATATATATATATATATATATATATATATATATATATATATATATATATATATATATATATATATATATATATATATATATATATATATGAAAATACTTATAAGAGACCCTTTTCAAACTATAACCCTGCAGATATTGTCCAGAATTAGCAGTGGTTCGAAAATGTAAGTGCTTGGAAATGGATGGTCGACATTTCGAACATGTACTATAGATATTTTGCTTCTGTTTTTTGCTGTCGTCAATATATTACTACCATTATTGCTGTTATAGCCTGTTGGACGATTATAAATCTCGTTACGAGTTTCTGAACATTTGTAAACTTATTCCCGATTATCATTCTTATAGTTGTAAATTGCCTGTCATTTCCAAATGCCAACAGCAACTAGATACATCAGAATATCTATTCAAAATTTTGTGAAAACGCGAAGACTTAGCTATAGAACACCCTTATACTATTCAAGAGAAATTTAAAAGGTACATTTTCTGATAAGTTAAAAAGTATAGCGTTCTATTTAAATTAATCAAATTATAGCCACTTAAAGTTCTTATTTGATTAGTTTTATTTGTTGGACATCCTGTATAATATAGCAAGTTTATTATAATTGGGATATAAAATATGATTTATTGTTACACTTCCCTGCAAATTTCGAGTACATAACTGAAATATTTTGTCAAAATTCAAATTTAGAAACCCTTAAGGTTTAGATATCATAAATCTTATTAAAATAGGCACTTATTTTGATCGGAGAATCCAAAAATGCGATAATATACATGGGGTTCCATTTAAAAAACACAACTTTAATATTTTCAGGGCTTTTGGGATACCCTGTATAATATGAAAATAATTTTTAAAAGTAACTATATTAGACCCCCATATATCCCAAAAGTAAAACTTTTTGAAAGTCACGTGTTTTGGCCACAATATTCCATGCCGTATAGGGTGAATAACCCTATATATATATATATATATATATATATATATATATATATATGTATATATGTATATATATATATATATATATATATATGTATATATATATATATATATATATATATATATATATATATATATATATATATATATATATATATATATATATATATATGAAAACAGGCTCTGTTGGTTGAAAATTAAGTAGGCATTTTGACATTATCAGGAATTCCATATTATTTTCACTTTTTTAACACGTCTTTCGTGTGTTTATGTACTACTGTTATTAGAGCTATTCATTTCCTAAATTATTTGAAACCAAAAAGAATGAAATAAATATAAAATCAACTTCAAAAAATTTCACGAAAAAGTAAAAAGTAGTTTAGAAACTGTTTTTCATTGCAATCAGTTTATAAAACTATATAAAAATACGTTTCCTTTTACAAAATTAGTTCAAAGTTGTCTAATTTTTAAATAAATGCTTAATGCCAGAGAGTCCAAATGAAAACCTTTTAAATCTCTCATACTTGATACTAACCGAGGTCACAATGCAATTAAAGAAAAAAAACTTTTCCTGCCTAATCAAAACGGTTTGCTTACGGTTTACCATTAATTAGTCTAAAATACAGCGAAATTACTGCAGGCAAGGGCCAGAAAACCGTGTTCGGTAGCAGACTAGCAGACGGGAGGCACGGATGGTCGCTCAAGCGAAAGTCTTAAGGTAACCGATTGCTGAACCCTTGACGATAAAACTTCTGACTTATCTGCATGTAAAGTGTAAAAAATAACCAGTAATAAATTCACATATACACAAAAGCTATCTGATATTTTTTCTCCAAGCATTATTAAGATGGGTTGCACCTAGAACGATAAACAGCAAAAAAAAAATAGTTCGATATATCAGAATAAAAAAAGTTATAAACGAAATAAACTTTGATTCTCAGGTAAAGTGTTCTCTCATAAAAAAGTGTTTTGTGGCTTGTTAATTAAAGTTCACTTGCTCTACCCTACATTATTCTGCAAGTTAAACATTGGTACAGTTGTTCCAGTGAGAAAAAAACCCATGTGTCATCAATAATATTCATCTGCACTAAACTAAAACTAATAAGTCAATACAACGTTTATATTCATAAAGCCGTTCCTACTGCTACTGTATTAAAGAACCGAACTAGATAGTACATTGAAAATGCCCTTATATTTTTGAAATTGAAATATAGGTTTAGGTAAGTGAAAATATCAGTGAAATAATAATAATAAAGAGATTTATTTAAAAGATAAAAAAAATCACAAAACGCAAAATGGCGAAATTAGGACTCCTCTCTTAACGGAAAAGAACATTAAATATATAACACAATAATGTTTACCTGCGACTTTTGAAAATAGTTAAGTATTTTTTACAATGGTACAAACCATGAAAAGTTATTTATAATTTTTCCTATACCTCTTTGCAAAGCAATATTTCCAAAAATATATTTTTAATGTTGAAAGATAACAGCAATAAAAAGCTTATAAAATTATTTAAAAAAGTGCGAATAAAAAATAATACTTAAAAAAAGCATAAAAAATATATTTATTCATTTATTATCTAAATACATAACAGATAAATGTCCAAATAGTTCAGTGAACAAGAAATACATCTGCAAATCCAAAATAACATAAAATTGCAATAAACAAATATACGTAATAAAAATTCAAACTCTACACTAATTAAGCGTTGGAAATAAAATAATAATAGAGCTAGAACTCAATGAATTTCGAGCAGGTATTTTAGGGCGTTAAAAATTTTGAGCAGTAAACCTTGAATACTATGGAAGTAAGGAATGGAGCATCTGGCAGATCAAATTGGCGCTCATTGGAACTGCGCATGATGCAATTACTGCAAAAAATTTCAGCCAGAAAAAATATTTCAGTTCGGATAAAACTTAAATATATTATTAAACATGAAAATAAAAGTCCAAGACATTTTATTTTGTTTGACATTATGACCTGATTTCCCCAAAATTGTATTTTAAAAATTTGCCAAAAAAGTATTTTAGGACCGCTCAAATTTATATGATATATTTATTGAACATATTTGAAATTACTAATAAAAAGTCCGAAAAAAAAATAGTTTTTAATAACCGCCAGGCGTGAAAAAAAAATGCTCATGAGTGTGAGTGACAAACGTTAACGGTAGGTGTAAGAGGGAGTGAGACTGTTTATCTTCAGTTGCTGGGGACTCAGCGTGCTCTGCCATGATTGGCTACTGAAGAGACCACATCACTTGGTAAATAAGTTGCTAAAGTGTATTCATCGATGAAAAATTTTGGAACATTTATTATTATTGTGCAGTTGGGATTCACGTGTTCAAAATATTTTATTAAGAATTATTATATGTTTGTTGTTACATCTGGCGGTTATTAAAAACTATTTTTTTTCTGGCTTTTTATCAGTATTTTCAAATATGTTCAATAAATATATCATAATAAAACATTTTTTTTGCAAATTTTTAAAATACAAGCTTGGGGTAGCCTGGTCATAATTTCAAACAAAGTAAAATGTCTTGGACTTTTATTTTTATGTTTAATAATATGTCCACTTTATATTTATTTGAGTTTCATTGGAACTGAAATATTTGTTGCATTATCCGCAGTTCCAGCGAGTGCCAATTTGATCTGCCAGATGCTCCATGCCTTACGTTCATAGTATTCAGTTTTACTGTTCAAAATTTCTAACGCCCGAAAATACCTGCTCGAAATTCGTTATGGACTATGACATATCAAACCAAGATTACACAACAGAAAATACACATTTGATAGGTTAAAAACGCATTATTATTAAAAGCTGAAAAAATTGTCAGGTACTTTTTGAAGTAAAGAATTGAATGTAATCTTGTACGCAATTAAAATTCAAGTCAAGAAGAATAAATTTATTAGGAAAAGTCATGAATAATAAGTCTTAAACTAAGTAAGTAATGGTGAACGTACACCATAAGATTTTAATTTATAGAGCAATATTTAATGATTAAGCTGATCAATAATGGTTGTTTTAGACTAGATATTAACTTTTTTTGAACCCATTTTGGTAAATTTTTCACCGTTCATTTCATTATGATAATCCAAATTCAAAGATTCGGAGGCAAACAGCAAACTTGGTCCATGAATAAATTCTCTCGCAGAGCCTGCATATCCTTGATGTTTGTGTACACTTTTAATATTATTATCCTGGTAAGAAAATATCTTATTATCTTTAGAATAGATCCAAGTTTCGTCTAAGAAAACAAATTCTCTTGGATAGGAACTATTGAAATTTTCCATATATATGTGCTTTCAATTAATACTCTTCTGTTGTCATCTTTTTTGTATTTGAATCCAAGCTTTGTAAGTAGAATACTTAAACATGATTTACCCATAGTTACAATCTCTTGATTAGTGAGTTCAATATTTCAGTTTTTTTGAGTAACATGTTTTTCTAACAATAAAAAAGACATGTTAAATATATACCAATGACGCTACCCTTAAAGCTAGCTCTTATTATTACAGAGATTATACTCCTTACATTCTTGGTACATATTGTAGAGTATATTTCTAATTTTAATTTTGGTTCCTTCGGGAAAATCTGTGGTTTTTTCTTTTCGACCAGATCTATTTTTTCCAGTAGAAAAAATGATTCCATTTGTTTTTTTCCTTTTTCAAATGACGTATAAGATTGAAATTGAATTGAAAATATTTATTTCTAATAATTATTTTTCTACCTCTTGGACATATGAAACAAATTCCACAGAACTACCGATTTTCTTCTCCAACTCGAAATATGTATACAAATTAAGTAAAAGCTATTTGTGTTTGCCTCTTAAGAGCTCCACCACACATTATCTAAAAGGAAAACTCGAATCTCATTACTTTATTCTTATTTTTAATGACTGATTATTACAATTGATAAAAATAATGTGAACACGAAGTGTTGGATATTGAGACACCAGAGACAGATTCGAAAGTTAGAAATGTTTATGAGTCTAGGTAAAGGTTTTTAATAAAAGTAATACATACATACCTGCAGAGGCGTCGTGAAGTCCCTTGATAAAAATTAATAAATACGAAGGATCAAGATGGGTGAAAAATAGTAGGGCGTATTCAAAAATCTGCGGGGATGATAAATTATAAAACAATAATTAAAAGCTTTAATGTAAAATAATCGTCTGTTTTTGCTTAAATAACCAAAATGTCTGACAAATACAATATAAATAAAACTTTTTAAGATGACTGTCAATAAAATAATATTTTGACTGAAATCAAAAGAAAGTTTGTATTCATACAACGAAATGACTCGTTTGTCTCGGTTGTCTTTTTCTATCTTGCTTTACCAACAACGTTAGATTTTTTGCCACGTATGGCTTCGATTAGAAAAATTATGTTTTGTTTTCTGCCCTGTAGTTGATATGTTCGTAGATTGATGATGTACGCATGCATGTCTCACTGAATCCACTGTACGAGTCTGATTATTCTTGCTAATTTTTACTTCATGACCTGAATTTTAACAATGCATATTTCAATAACACCGTAAAAAGTTTAGAAGGGATTGTTCTCTCTCATGAAATCTAACCCTAGCAATGTCGTTGTTGTATATTGCATTTTATTAATTTTGCATATTTAAAATCTATTTTGTTATTATTCCATTTTATCGAGATTATACTATTCCAAACAGGGGGTAAGAAGAGGTACGGAAACAATCCATTTTCAAAGCTTCCATTACCACCTGGCTCTCCACAAAACTTTGTAGTTTTTAATTTTTTTAAGTACACTTTTTTTAGTCTTTTAATAAATGTTATTACTTTATTCTACTATAACAGTTATTTTATTCTACTATAACAGTGAATAAACAACTTTTTTAATTCTGAAAAATAGTATAAATAAAGACTTTGAATATCTTTTCAAACCTCCTACGTAAATTCTCGTCTAGTTAATACACACTAGTTTTATAACATCACCGCCGAGGAATGAGGAAATGAAACACATATTTATAGATGACATCTCGGCTGTGTCGTCTGTTTCTGATACCTTCGAAACGAGAACGACGTTACTCATAACGAAATCAATCGTCTAATTAAATACACTTTGTCATTTATTAATGTATTAATTAGATATTTTAAATGTTGTAATAACACGTATCTCTTCACCACATTCTTTAATTTCCCGTTTGTCCGGAATGCGGTTAAAATGTTTAAATGGTTTTGTTTTTTGTGTTAAATGTTTTCTTAATAAACACGACGATTTATCACTTACCTACCTAATAAGTACTTGGAATCCTCTATTAAATTAATCACATCGAAACAAGCCCAAGAGATTTCGTAGAAATTTAGTACAGCGAAAAATAGTTCACACCAGTCTAAAAGAAAGAGAGTTTTTCAAAAACATTTTTTTTAATTTAACCAAAAATTGCTTTGTATTGCAATTAATTATTATTAATTAAGTAGAACACAATTGCTTAGTTTGGCGGGTTAGGGGTTGGTGCAGGCCATATAAAAATTCTTATACACTACCTAAGCCCGAGTCGGGTATGGCGCTTGAAAGAGGAGAAAATTCTCGATTCTTGATTTCGTCCCCTATCTACCTCTTTTTAGTTTAAAGGTTATTCTTATAAACCGAGATTGGTTGCAATCTGGGTCATAGAAGAGTTAATTTAGTAGATATTTCCATAGATTTAGGAAAAACTAGATTTTGAATTCTCAATGCCGACTATTTCCACAGTGCGATATAGAAAGAAGAGTGACAGCAGTAATCTCCTTTTTTTCTAACTGATGGCATGTAGAATCACGTAGCCCCAAACGCGACGCATATTCTATATATGGTTCTATACGATTATTGCTTTCCTTCCTTTTACTCTCTCTCCCACTGTGGGAACGACCGACGTTGCAAATCTAGTATTTCCTAAATCTATGGTTATTACAAATAATAGGACTCGCTTTCCTTATATTTGTTACAGAAACGCGGCGACCCTGATAGTGGCACTACTTTATCTTAAAATCCTGCTACATGAAAATACTTATCTTCGTCAACGGATTTTTAATTTTCAGTAGAATAGTAAATATAATAATAACATACAAAAACATTCCTATCTTATCTTTGGTAACTCGCTAGAATGTTGTTTAAATAGTTATGAAAGAATTTCAAAGTCAGTAAAACTTGCTTCGGTTCAAGAATTTCAAAACTTATGTCTATAATCAGGGACAGATAAACTTTATTTGATTTAAAATATTTCTGTAATCATCCATTTAAAAGTTTATTGTAGATTGATAGCTTAAGAGGCCTAATCAAGTCCCAAGTAAGCAAATTTTTTTAATTTTTTTTTTAATTTGAAGCTCCATACAATCAACATGTTGTAAACTGTTTCAATATATACTATAGACGTTGTTATAAAAAATAACGTTTTTAAAACATCTTCTTATAATATCGTATGGACATTTGTTCCTGACATAGCAACAACATACACCCCACCATTGCAAATAATATACCCCTTTATATTTTTTACTTTTATTGTTTAACAATCAAAACGTGTTTGTTCTAGCAACTTTTGTACCCTGTGTATCCAAATCTTTATACATGTCCCTATACAACATCAAAAAGTCGATTTTTGTAAATCATTTTTTATACCTTTCCATAAAGCTAAACAAATAATCTTAAATTCAAAAACAAAATCTAAATAACTAAGACTGTTTCAATAACAACTTGAATTTTAAATAACTTAAAAATGCGTTATTTTAATGAATTTCTTAGAAATATTTCTTGATATGCACAGACGAATGATTTACAGAAAACATGAAAAATCAAATAACTTATTAATGAGTATGTACTCTTTCGATGAAATTTCGGAATACGCATTGGAATAAGAGCCGCTTGATTTCACAAATTTGGAGTTCAAGTTCTTCTTTGAATTCTTCAATCGTTTTAATACGTGCGGTGTGACAAATGGTGCCATCATGTTGAATCACAATTCCAAGTACATTTATTCGATATAATTCTTGCCAAAAAAAGTTTGTCAACATGTGAGGGCACCTTCGTCATTTTCATGATCCGATCATCTCTCCTGCCTACATAGCAGACCAAACTGTCAGTTGCATGTACCGTAAATTTTTGTAAGTGTTTTTTGGACCCAGATCTGAGAATTTTGCTGTTTGGCGAAGACGTTGAGGTGAAAGTGTGCTTCGTCAAAAAGATGATTTTGTTATGAAATGCCTCATCCCATTGTTCCAAGTTCCAGTTAGTAAAATTTTCGCTCTGTCTATGGTCAGTAAACTGCCGTTCTCAAGTAAGCTCAATCTTCTGAGTGTGAAGGTAGAAATTTTTTGTCATAATTCATTGGAGAGTATTCCGGGAAGGGTTTAAATCCTAAGACCCATGTTAGATGCAGGGGCGGATCCCCCCCCCTCAAATTTTGAGTTCTGGAAAATAGACCCGATTCTGTCTGTTATACTAGGAATGTATATGCTGCTGGCATCATCCTGTTTTTTCTAGGCCTCCTCCCTTCCAAGAGCTTTGAGCTCGGGAAATTAGACCCTGCCCCTTATACTAGGAATGTGTATGCTGTTGGCATCTCCTACCGCGCTGACAACATTTTTTCTTGTGATCGCCCCCCCCCCCAAGAGCTTCGAATTCAGAAAAATAAACCTGACCCTGACTTTTACACTAGAAGAGGGCATGTTGCTGGCGTCTCCTACCCGTCGACAATTTGCTTTCGCTTGCCATACTGTACTTTTGTAATATCACCGCACCCCCCAAAGGGCTAGATCTGCCCCTGGTTAGATGAAGGTGTTTAGTTGTTCTGCGAACCACACAATCACAATGTTTTTAGCCAGTTTTCTTCTAGAGCCATGACGGATAAGGTTTCTCATCATTCAAAAAAAAATGTCCATCCAAATTGTTTTATTAAATTTACCAATAACGGTCAGCAACGGTCGATTAGGCGCAACAAAATCATACAAAAAATATTTAAAATAGTGATGTTACTAGACGAGAAATGGCGTTATTTTATTCTGGTCTCAGCCCTCCAACTTTTCGTTTTTTCTCATTTATTGTACGAGAAATCACAAATTTCTTGACAACAATTACACAGTCTAATCGAAAGGCATAAAATAAACAATTGCTGTAATCTCAGCTGTAATTGCTGCAAAAAATAGTTTTGTTTAATAATACCGTACTTTTTTGTAATTACAATCAAACGGAGAAAAAAAAGCATTATGTCTATATATAATAAAGTATCCAGGAATGCGTACCTGTTAGTGTGCCTTTTTATTCTAGCTTACATTGTAATATACAAGAAAAAGATGTAGGATGCATTAGACAAATTTCTTTATGTAAAGATGTAATTTTGGCGTCAAAAGTTACTCTAAGTGGATAAAAGTATTTTTAGAATATTCGGCTATTTTCGATTTTATTTTATAATTAGTTAATTCGAAAAATTAGGAGAAAAGTTACTTTGCTCGATCAATTATTTTTTTTAATGGTTTATCATACTTGAGCAAATTCTAAAAAATGCTAAATATTCAGATTCTAATTTCCCTCACATGACTGAATATCGGCAATAAAAAAATTTCATAATATATACTTAGTATTCTATCACAAAGCTAAACCAAATAAAGTGGTTACAAATTTTCCTAATATTTTAATCCTTTAAAACTGAGTCAGTTTTAGGCGTATTTTCTTATAAAAATAAAAAAAAAACTTCCAAAGATCCCTTCCAAAAACTAGAAAAATACCTTGCTGGCCTCATGCAAGTACGTACTGGAGAATTGCATTTCTTACGTAAAAAACTCGGAGTAGTTCCTAACAATTCTACCCTCCATAAAAATTGAATCAACGTAAAGTCCCTGTATCCGAACATACCGATAGATGAAGCATTAGACCCGATTGCCCAGAGAATTTCTCAACTCATATTATGGATCTCACCAGACATTGCCTGAAGAACGCATATTTTTTATTTGATAGCCAGATATAGAGACAGATATATGATGCTGCCATGGGCTCATCATTATCTCCAGCTGTGACAAATTTATTCATAACCAAAATGGATTTTCACAAATGCCAGCAAATCGCTAATATAGAACAGTACAAGACAAGATTAATTCGCGAATCCATCTAGACTGAAAAGAACGGCACTCTGAATAACAGAGACGACGTACTTAATTTTCCGTTCACCTGGAAAACATTCCTCAAATGAGACCATTGTACCGACACGACATCTGAGTCTAAACTGACCCCATCAACAGCGCTCGAAAAAGGGGCGGAGCTAACGCCAATCAACCGGTACGATCTACTGCCGCGTCAAAAGCACGCTATATATTGAATTTCTTTCAGTCGATCTACAGACAGCAAGCACAGAAGATGCTAAATGAGATTTTGACTGTATGTCAGCAAATTTCTACAAGAAACAAAACAAACGAACGGATGTATTCCCGGACTAATTCTAAACTACATGTTCCCATCCATGTACCCTATAACATACATATATATATATATATATATATATATATATATATATATATATATATATATATATATATATATAGGGTGTCCTGTAAGTACCTTCTCATTTCTATCTCTTTCTAAAGTGTCCCTTAACGGAGATACAAAACCTGGAAGGAGTACCCAGCGATTTACCTCATCGGCTCTGTTTTGAACGGACTGGTATAATTTAATAAAATTTTAATATTTTATAGAGGCCATAAAAACTCACTATACTATATTACAGTGGATGTTTAAGATCATCAGAGAAGTTAGAAACGGAATTGCAGCCACACTCGTTGGGCCTAATTTTTGGCAGGTGTCATTTTACAGAACTTTTTAAATACTTTAATTATTCCTCTTCAAAAAAGGTTGGAAAAAAATACTTTTCAAGAATTTGAGTTAAAATATGTTTTAAAAACTGACTTTTCATATCGTGAGGCAATTTATTCCTACAATGTAGTAAACAGATTATAAAGAATTTAAGTGGGGTATCCCACAAATTTTCAGCAAGCAAGTAACCAGAAGAAGCTTCAAAATCAAACATACCACATCCCAAAAAAGTCCATGATACCTTTGTTTGTAACAATGGTGGAAATTTCGTTGAAATCAGATATATAACCGACAACTTTTAATATGATAGCTGCAATTAACACGGAAATTGATAAATTATAGGTTCCTTATCCACATAAGGCGTCAAATTGTCGCAATTTTTTACCTTATTTTCATGACTCTAATTAAAATAAATTGGCGAATAAAGATAATTTAGCGCACGTTTGATTTCTAGTTAGTTATTGACGGATAATATCCGGGCAATTATCTGTCAAATATTGAAGACACAGACATATCAATTACTTGCCCATAATTCCGAAAGCTCTTTGGGTTTAATAAGCTTTTTTGAATATTTTAAGCATATCGGTTTACTAATTAATAATAATTTTCCAATTACTATATATGAAAACCGAGAGAGCATTCGTATTTTATTGATTACTTTCCATAAACTGTAAATAATAGAAAACTTCTTTTCATCCAAACTCAAAACTATTGTTACAACTGATATGTTGACATTGACATTGATTTAGTGTCTTCAAATGTAAAGCAAGTTCTTATCTTATTCTACTTAGTTATTAGGATAAATATAAGGATATTATTGACCATAAATTGTTTGATTCTCAGGCTCAGATGTAATATTAATAATAATATTGGTTGGGAATGTTAGTTTAATGTTTTTAACTTCAAGAAAGGTGTCTGTAATTGGCTTAACTGCTGTGGATGCTGTATTCAATAAATAAATAAATAAATTAGTTCAGATATTAATTTCGTGAATTTTTGGACCTTCCTTATAGTTTTCAAGATCTTCAATTGCAGGGTCAATAACATAACTATAGAAAATAGAGTACTGGATTTAGTACACTGCCTTGCGCCACTTTTATCTTAATTCCTTCTAATTCAGAATAAGCGTCTTCTTGTTTTATTCTGACGCTTCTTTCAGGTACATATCAAAAATTGTGAATATTGTTGGGGCGGTAACATGTTCAACTTGTGAAATAAGTATTCATGCTATATCTTATCGAAACCCCGACACATATCTAAGAAGGTAGTGGAACAAACTAGAAATTTTTTAATGGTGATAGACTGTATTATGAAACTTCTCTCCAAGTTTTCACATTTTAGAAGTATTTGGCAGCCTGGAAGAGATAGTATTAAGACTAGCCAGTCTAAAAGCACTTTCTTACTTGTTCGATAATCAGATAAAAAAAATCACGATTTTTTTTCAGGTAAAGTTGGTTTTATGACTATGACTTGTTATATTGGCAATTCGGTTCTGGAAAATATCTCGGTCACTCGAATAAAAAATAATCTCTAAATGTTCTGTAAATATGGAAAAAGACAATCTTCATTTTCACCCATCAATAAAGAAAATTTCAGTTCATAGAAAATCCATTTTCTTAGTATTATTGAGATTTAAAAAATATGTGTATTTTTTGAAATTCAATCAATCTTTAAAAAACCTTCAAACTAGTTATGACCAGTGAGATATGATGCATAAAAATATGAAACTTTTTTCCTTGGAAGCTGCTGTAGCAGAAAAATCACTGGTTTCTCAAGAAATCGCAGATAAAATTTGCCAGGGTAAAAAACGACAATTGGAATTCGATATTTTTGCGAAATAAAAAAATCGATTTTTTTAGGTAGGATTTACCTCTAAATATGTTCATAAAACATTGACTGGGCCTTGTGAGTCGTAAATTTAATAAAGTCGAGAATTTTACTGACTTATGAATATGATGATTTGCAGATTCCTAATTAACTTATTTCTTACAAAATATAAATATTTTCAGTTTTCACCACTCTCTCTCTTTCGTTCTCTCTCTCTTTAGCAGCCCAATTTGGTCTACTCCTGGACATAGGTCTTCTCTAGTATCTTGCATTTCAACCTATTTTCTGCAATCCGGTGCCAATTTCTATCTGTTTTCCTTTTTATGTATTCTATCCATCTTTTTGGGGGTCCTACGATACTTCTTTTAGACGACGTAGGTCTTCATTGCAGTATATGTCTTGTCCATCTTATATAGTCTTACCTAGCTACGTGTCCTGCCCAGATCCATTTCAAAGTAGTCATGCCTTTTATCACATCCTCCACTTTCGTGCGTCTTCTTGCTTCTTCGTTCCTTACTCGTCACGTAGTGATATTCCCAACATGATTCTTTCTATTGCTCGCTGGGTAGTACGCAGTTTATTGGCTGTTTCCATTATTAGTATGATTGTTTCCATTCCATAGGTCATTACTAGGAGAATGCACGAGACAAATACTCTTCTTTTCAAATTAATGGAAACATCAAGTATTTTAAGAACGTATCCCAAACTTCCAACGGTCGCTCAGGACATTCTAATTTTTCTATTTATTTCCGCTTGTTGGTTTTCTTTCCCAAGTCTAATTGGATGGCCTAATTACACATATTGCTCGACTCATTGTATTTCGTTGTTGCCTACATAAAGTGGCTTATCTTCTGGATACATTATTTTGGTTTTTGTTAGGTTCATGCTTAATCCAACTTTCTCTGAAGTATTTTTCAACTCAGAGAGCATTTCCTGTAACTTGTCTGGATCTTTACTTATTAATACCACATCATCTGCGAAACGCAAATGGCTAAGATATCTACAATCGATGTTAATGCCCTTAAGTTCCCAGTTTATTTGTTTAAAGACATCTTCCAGTGTTAAAGTAAAATTTTTAGGGGAAACCGTAACTCCTTGTCGCACCCTTCGACCAATATTTATCTGTGTTTCTAGGTCCTCGCTTATCTGTAGTGTGGGCCTTATTGTAAATATATTTCAGAATATTTCTGTACCTAAAGTCAATCCTTGCATTGTCCATTGCTTGAAATATGGCCCATAGCTCGACAGAGTCAAAAGCCTTGCTATAATCAACAAATACTAGGTGGATTTCAATATTATATTCTGTGCATTTTTCTATTAGTAATTTGATGTTCTATATCTGTTCTGTTATAATCTACGTAAACAATTTGTACGGATATGGCAGGAGACTTATGGGGCGATAATTTTCGATGTTTAATTTGTCGCCTTTTTTGTATAGGAGAACGAGTCGGGCGTTTTGCCGGTTATCAGGGATTTTGCCGTTTTGAAGACATTTATTCTAAAGAATACTCATTGGATGTAGCATTGCAGACCCTCCAAGCTCCAACATTTCTTTAGATATACCATCTTCATCTGGGGCAAGATTAGATTTTATTTGTGATAAAGCATGTTTCAACTCTTTGTTTCAGGTATTTCTTCTGAACCAACATTTGTAACATAGGGAGCTTCATGTTTTTGGGTTGACTGAAGTGTACAAATTTGAATAGAACTCTTCTACGATGTTAGCTACTTCATTTTGTCCATTTTTGGCTTTTCCTTCTTTATTTTTAAGTTGGTTTATATTGCGTTCACCAAGTGAGTTTATGGATTTTAATACCTTCATATTTTTGTTGTTTTCTATGATCGTTTTAATACTTTCCTTGTTATGCTTCCTGATATCGTATCTCATTTTTATTCTGACTTGTTTGTTTAGTTGTATGTAGTCTGCTGTGCCTTTTTCCGTGTTTCTTCGTTTATTTATCAGGTCTCTGGCCTCTGTGACAATTTACTGTTTGTCTTCTAACAGTGCAGATTTTCTTTACCGCAGTTTAGATATCTCTTTGGATTTTATTTTCCAGCTCGTTTATTGTCAATGTATTAAGTTTATCTAATGGTGTAAATTCTTTTTTGATATATTCTTGATATGTGTTTTTATTTTGTTTTAATTCCTCTGATGTTGGATAACGTTGGAGTTTAAAAAGTTTTTTTTTTTAATATTGAGGTTTATTTTTGCTCAAACGAATCTGTGATCACTACCCAGGTCGAATTTGTTTAAGGCTATCACATCGGACACAATATATTTTTTGTTGGTAATAATGTAATCTATTTCATTCACTGTTCGGTGAAGATAACTTGTTAGCGCTTCTCTTCTTCCATTGATAGTGTCGAGTCCAAAGCTTCCTCTATTTGGAATATTATCGCCATTTTCTTTTCTGAACTTGGCGTTAAAGTCGCGCATCACCAAGCAATAGTGTGCATTTTCTGCTTTTCTTGCCGATGTAACATCCTCATATAGTTGTTCTATTTCGTTATCATCGGTACTACTAATAGGAGCGTAAACTTGGATGATCTGCAAGTTATATTGATGAAGCAATGAACATTTCTAATTGATATCTTGTCAAGTCAGAACGTTATGTGAGGTCACATATAATACAATATAATTTAATTTTCCACGGAAACGGCGAAGGACTAGAATCTAAATTCGATCATTTCTTTTAGAATATTTTAAGAAAAAATATTTAGAAATTAGAAATAAAAATATTATTTTTATATATTTAAATGTCATGTTTTTCGTCTATAAGCTTATTTCAACTATGCAATCTCCCTATTCTATTTAAGCTCAATATTTTAGTCTATTTCGAGTTATTCAATATCAATAATATCGAAACTTTAATGTCTGCTTCCTCTTAGTTTTCATCCTGTATAAAATTAATTTTCGCACATCATCGGACTCGGTTGCTATTCGTCCAGAACGAACTTTAAAATTTAAAACTCCAGATCCGAAAATAAAATATTACACTTCTCAAATAGTGATGCTAGCTTAAAAATAAAAGAGGTCAAAGTACTTTGAGACATTTAAAAATTAAATGCCGGCATTAAGTGATTGTTTTCATTCGTAATAATTTTCCCACCAACCGTAATTTGAAGGATATTTATTGGTTTAGCTTATCGATAAAGGATGTAAATATTAGTGATAACGGGTACCTAATCGAATGATAAATATCTATAAATAGAGAATATAAATAGTACCGTATTTTGAAGAAAATTTAAGCTACGATTTACATTTGTCGCCATATAACTTTTACAGCAAAATATATTTACAGAAATGTATAATATAGTGATGAAAGGAATCGAATTAAAATACTCGCTTAGTTCGAGTAACGAAATATCCAAATTAATCGATTCCAGAATAATTCAAATTCGAGATCAGAACAAATACTGATTAACCAAGGAAGTTGGGGGAGTAACCGGAATTGGATTTCGTCGGGCATATCAAGCTCTGTTCCCTTAATAATTAATTCCTGGGATCCTACCGTTGAATAATGCATTAATGAATTGTTATTAACAAATTTACAAAAACGTGTTGACAAAATATAAGTACATAAAAAGTTAAAGTAAAAGAGTTTACGTCTTTCGAGAAACTAGTTTTCGGACTGAGACGCGATCATCTCAACATAAGGACTAGTCGCCACTATTATTTATAACTGACACACATTACTGAGGCATGCTGCTAATTAGTGATAAGTTTCTCCATATTCTACGTATTTTTATATTTAGTTTCTTTAGACTTAAGGACTATCAAGCAGCTGATTATTATCAATGCACATTGCGGAGTAATTTAGAACATTAAGTTTTGGACGAAAGAGGCCAAGCAAACAACTATGGAGTTTAAATTTTGAGCAATACGTTTTTATGGGACTTAGTCTTGTGTAATTAGTAATTACTATTAACATACATACAAACAGAAATTCATAAATAAATATTTCGAAGTTTTTTAAATGACAAAACAAAGAAAAACCAAAATAGCTATGCAACTCGAAGACACAGCTAATGCTCTTTTGTTGTTATTTACGTTTTGAAATGACTAATAATCATTATGGTTTAAAAGTAACATTTTAGCTGCCCGTTTTGGTAATTTTTCTTTCGTTTAGGACTTGATATTGACGAATTTTTAGATTGGATAGGACGTATAGAACAACTTAGTAATATATTGAATAGAGTGTGTTATTGTTTCCGTTAACTCATTAAAATATTTGAATACGGCAGTGCTTTATTTTACAAGTTTTGAAGCTATAGCGATGTTTGGAAAAAATTCTTGGGCATCAAATTCGAAAACACAGAGAATCTTTGTAATAAAAAGATGAGTTATTAAAATAATGTATAAAATGGCATATTTGGGATCCTACAGTCGAGTATTTAAATCTAAGGGAATGCTAATATTGTATGCTTTGTATATCTTTGACGCAATAATTTATTTTATAAAAATAAGTATAGCTATAACTTTAAATGAAAAGGGTTCATCTTCATTATATGTTATACGTGGAACTGTGAATTCCTCTCAATAGCATGTCCCATATAATCCAAGAATGAGCACAATTTTTATCCAGTTATCAACATCGGTTATAATACTTTTCGAAACATACTTTTTGGATATTTTAAATTTTTTGAGTTTATTTTCACTAGCTATCATCATTTGCATTATGAAATAATAATTCCATAAGGTAGACGATTTACACTTAGTAGATAGTTTCGAAAATTATTAAGTATATAATTTCTCAACATGGGTCCCAATTTTTCCGGTATAAAGTGCTCGTTGCATCTTCTATATATCAATAGAAAGGCGGACTTGAAATTTTCAGGTTGAACATTTCATTTTTTTTAATGAATTTCCTCTTCGGTCCTGGGACGCTTCCTTTCAGTTGTTTCTTTCGTACTCTTTATATTATTTCGCCTATATCTTTGTTTCAAGCCTATCCACTTTATTTTCTAGGTTCTTCCTTTCCATCCTTTCTCTACCTATCTGCTTCCATTCATAAGCATCAAATGGTCATACTATCTAAGCATGTTTTATTCGATTTTGTAAATTAATGTTGTTACTACTAGCCTTTCTCTAATATCCTTATTTCTAATTTTGTCCTTTCCCTGAAGTACTCATTCTTGCTGCCGAAACCCTGTTTTTCTAATAAGATCCACTTTGGGTATTCATAAGTCAAAAATGGCCTGTAGAAATATTATATATTATTAATTTTGTTTTCATTATAACTAGGTTATTAATTAGAAAACCTCTAATTTATTAATAATTCATAACAAACCCTTCCTGATTTTCCAATCTTTTATTAATGTCATCATCTTAAAGGATTTGTGTTTGTTATGTGGGATCTTCTTTGTATATCTTGAGTAGGCCCATAGACTTGTTTGTTGTATTAATGGATTTTTTAAAGCTTTGAATGATTGGAAATTTAGCTTTGAAGCCAGTTAATTTTGGAGAAAGTGGCCCAGGTTAATGATCAAGTATCCAATCTCAGACGAAGCGGTATGTTGCCGTGGTGTGGATGTGAGACTGTGCGATGTTTGGATGAGGACGTTTGTGGAATGTAATGCTCTTTCCAAGTACTTTTCTATTGAGTTTCTAATGAATGTATCAAAGGTGTCACAGTTTAGGACCCCGTCTAGTATGGTATTTCTTACAAAGTATAGGGCCCCACAAATCATTCGAAGCACCTTATTTTGGAACATCTGTAGTCGTTTAAATCTAGTTCTGCCCTTGCTGATCCAGGCCGGAGCACCAAAGAACAGAATAGATCGTAGAAATAGCTTGTGTTTAAGATTTAATTTGTTATTTTTGTGCAGCAATGAGTAGAAAGCGATCCAAGAGGTCTTCGCTTTTGCCAAGATATAATCGGTATTTTTTGACTAATTAAGTCTCCTATCGAAGACTAGTCCCAAGTATTCAGCGCTATCCCGCCAGGGAATGTGAGTATTAGAGATGGATAGCATAACGGCCTGAGTTCTGTCAGGATTTAACTTGATTTTCCAATCGGCCATCCGTCTTTCTAATTTATTAATGTATCCTTATAGCCTCAGTATTACGAGAGGAAAAGAACTTGAGGAAGTCACAAATGCGGTGTCATCGGCGAATAGGTATAGTTTGTTTCTATCGTCAACAATGTTTGCTGTGTACAGATTAAACAATGTCGAAGATAGGGGAGAGCCTTGAGGCACCCCAGCCCTTATTTGTTTAAAACCGGACATTGCACCGCGCGTTGACACCACAAATGACCTGCCTTCTAGAAAACTTGAGACTAATTTAATGATATAGCTTAGAATTTCTTGCCTTATAAGTTTGACAACAAGACCGGTATGCCACACTTTGTCAAAGGCCTGGCCTATGTCAAAGAAGATTGCACCTGTATGGAATCTTTTGTTAAATCCCTGGATGATCATCAAGGCTAGGCTGGTGGTCTGGTGAACGCTGTTATGACCGCTCCTGAAGCCGAACTGCTCCGGAGTCAGTTTGTTCAGGATAATGCATTCTATTATTTTCCCTAGATTGGAAAGCGGGCTAATAGACCTGTAACTGTTAATGTTTGTGGCCCTTTCGCCTCTCTTTCTAATAAGAATTAATTTAGGAAGAACTGGAGGAAAATGTCCTGATTGCATAACGGCATTAACTATATTTGTTATAGACTTGCGGCAATCTCTTTAGCTTCAGCAAGACCAATGACTGGTATGCCTAAGTCAATAAACTGAGCGGTCTTGTATATCTGGATAGTATGGCTAATCCTTAATTCTTTGGTGAAAGCGGTGCTGGGGTTAGGACTAAATTGTTAGTAAAATTTCTGTGCAAATTCATTAGCCTTGTCTTGAGGATCCGTCAGAGTGGTGTTGCCAGTGCTGATGTGCGGCATTTTCTTTTAGTTTTTTTTTTTTGATGGAGCTTGTTAACTTAGTTTTGCATTTTGTAGTTTTCAGGCATTTCGTTTTCCGATAATTAATCCGTTCTTCTCTGCAGTCTAGTTTAAAATTTCTAAACTTGTCAGAACCGTATCACCCGCAAAAATATATACATAGTTAGGTATTTAGTGGTTGCATTTTGTTCCATTTTACATAATATTTTTCGGGTTCGAATTATATTCATTCGATAAATCGTTGGTCTTGTCTCGCCTTCTATTGTTCGGAATGATTCTGATGTTCCGTTACGTGGACTCATTTATTTACTTGAGTGTGTTAGTACATTTCTGATCATACCGTCATTTTTTCATTTAGTTTCTCTTTTAACTGAATCAAAGGCTTTCCCCATCCCTATAAAACATAGATATTAATGTTTGTTCTTCTGAATGGCTTGGTTTTTCATTCGCTGGTGTATGAATGCGGGATCTGGTATCCACCCCGATCGGCTTCCAGTTTCTGTTATATTCGCCCTTCTAATTTTGTTTTTTAATTTCCTGACGTAGACCTTTCTAATAACATTAAATTATAACAATTCTCTATGGCTTCTACCTTTAGTTCAATTTCCTCCTTTTTGGGCCATCATGGCATTTGTCAGGGTTTAGGTACTTTTCTCTTGCTTTAGGTCAAGTGTATAACATTTAGTAGGCTTTTGGTAGGTGTTATTTACCATTTCTGTAGTTCCTAGTGTCCCACTTAATTTATGCTGTTATTAAGTTTTCTTCATAGGGTTTTGTTTCTTCTGCAAATTTTTTTCTTTGTGCATTTATTTATTTTGTATCATCCTCTTTGTAGCCGTTCAAAAATTCATAAAAATATTCTATTTGTTCATTACCTCATTGCCCCAGTTACTATTTCCCCATTTTTGTCTAGAATATGTATGAGTGATATTTCTTGAACATTCCTTAACTGTTTTAAAGTTATATAAAAAAGTTGTACATTTTCCGTACTATTTTGTTTATATATTCCTTCCAAATCCTTTTTTTCGGAGCTTAATTTCTCTCTTAACTTCATCATTCCACCAGTATATTTGCTTTTTGTCGTCGATGTCCATTCCTGTTTAATACAAAATAATCTAGATATTTTCGTTCTTTTCATCTTATCCTGGTTATACAAATTATAACAATATCATAAATATAATAAAACTGGCCATCTACAAATATGGCAACTAGATTGAGTTAATAATTAAGATTCTGGTGAATCTGAGTGTAAATGGCTGTTAAGATATCTACAAACTAAAATTCTTCGTTTTTGTTTTGACGCAGCAGATACATCTGTTTTATATAACTAATATGATAACTACAATTTTTAATGTTAATTAATATATTTTCTCCATTTTAACACGTCCTTATATTACTTCTAAGTTGATAATAACACTTTATGTTATTCCGGTCAGCCAGCCTTGCGTTTTCAATGATTTTCACCTATTGGGCCCCTTTAAGGTTGCCGAGGACAAATAAACAGCCAATGAATCTTGAGGAGCACCATTGCAAATCGCAGAAGCTAAATAGAACCTCGTAAATATTAATGAAAACAATTTTCTATAATCAGAAAAAATATGGAACTAAATGATATACGAGTATATGTGCCACATTTGGATAATCGACATTTTTAGTAAATATTTCGTTAGTTCCAGAAGGCACTAAAATTTTTAATGAAATGTAGTCATGGACTAAACTTTCCGGATGCCACGAGAAATAAATAATGTTAAAAAAATTATTATTAATGTATTTAACTTTAAATGGCATTTGGGAAAATTCTATATTCTGTAAAATACCTTACAGTTGTGCTACCGATAGTTTTTGGACTTAATTGAACAGAATTCTTTGCTTTAAAAACTCCTTATCAAAGTAGAAATATTTTTAGATATGTGTAGGTAAATATGAATATCTTTAAATCCGTGATTCAGGTTTAATCCCACTTTATTTATTTTTTTTTAAGTTTTGTTTACTATTTTAGAATTTAAAACAAGCCAAAGAAAAACATAGTACCTTTCGGGAAATGTTTAAAAAGGAACTACTATGTTTTATACCACTAAATTTATTTAGAAAACAGTGACTGCAGTTTCAACTCAAAGAGACTACCTTTGTAATGCAGTTTGAAAATGACTCTGTGAGTTGAAACTGCAGTAACTGTTTTCTAAATAAATTTAGTGGTATAAACCATAGTAGTTCCTTTTTAAACATTTCCCGAAGATGATTAACTATTATCTTTATTACTATTTAGAGAGTTCTTCGATTTTTGTCAGAAAAATTTATTTATTTTTTAAGGCACATTTATCTCTTACACTTTCAAGACTAAAACTTTAACTTTATTAGAGTAGAGAATATTTCTGATCTCAAGAAACATTGTAATTATATCATCAGGTTGTGAAGGTTTTAACTCTGTTTATTTAATGTCAGTCAGATGAATTTTGTAGCAGTTGTTGATGTATTGTTGACAAATTCGTTGTAAGTCTATCTTTGGAAGTTTGTACCTAAAAAATTTAATCGCATAAGATAACAGCGTCGAAGTTATAAGATTGTGACTTACAGACTGACGAACGTGACGAACCTATTTAACGACAAAACTTTTTTATTTTAAGTCTACATTATTTTAAACTTACTAATTTTATTTTCAAATGAAAGATAATATGGATTAGGAATTTCTAAAATAATTAACCGAAATGCGAATAAAAGTCGATGAAAAAAAATCGTTAAATGTGGGTTAAAAATGAACGATATCCAATCCAAACAAGACAAGCAAATACCAAAAATATTTTGGCAACTAAATTTTCAAAATTTTTGAAAAAACTTTACTCGCTGATGAAATCGTTTAATAGAAACCGTCAATCCGAAAAACATGACAAACAAAGCTGTTAAGTGCTCCATGCTGAAACAATTTTACCTATTTTGATATAAGTCTGCTCCTTTATAAGTCAGAGTCTGTAACTTGTCCTGGACTCAAAATCAGTGTAAAGAAGTGTGGGTGTGATATTATTTATTATCAAATTTTTTAATTAAATCGATCATAATACCTTTTGTTTTTTATTAGTAAGGTACTCAAGAGTTTCTTAAAATGTTTAGATATCTGCAGCTTAGACTAGCATCATATTTAGCTTGAAACAAGAGAAGTCCTAAGATATATTTGGGATCGTATTGTCGAACTTGTGGCGCTGAGTATCAAAGGCATAAATTTATTGCCTAATGACACTTAATACGATTAAGTAAAAGTAAACATTAATGGATGAGCGTTAGAGGATTAAAAATGATGATGGAATATTCAGGAGTATATTAAAATTTCAAAGCGTACATTATTCAAATATAGGATTTAAAAATGGATGCTTAATGGACATTCATGTTTAACTTAATTTTTAATAACAAAACTGAACGACTATTTCTTTATTTTATTCTTCGGTTTATGCGTAGGGTTAATACTAGGTTAAAAATTCTTTTGTATTGACATTTTGTTATGGAACAAAAGGATTTACAAAATAACTGTATTTGTCGTCATTGTGACTGTATGTGGAGCTTTTCAACTTTAACAAATACTGATTAATTTGGCTTATGGTTTGATAGCAAGTTTTATATCTTATAGGTATTTAAGAAGTCAGAATACAGGCAATTACCCGTTTAAAATATTTTTATATCTTAAGAATAAATAATATCAAAAATACTAAATGTTGTTGAATTTTTCCACTCGTATGTTTTTTTCACTCATACAATATAAATTTAAATCGCTAATGCGACTTTTAAAACGTCGTAATTCAATTTCAACTGAATTATTTGACTTAATTAATATGGTAAACAATCCATCACTACATAGTATAAAACAAAGTCGCTTTCTCTGTCCCTATGTCCCTTTGTATGCTTAAATCTTTAAAACTACGTACCGGATTTTGATGCGGTTTTTTTCAATAGATAGAGTGATTCAAGAGGAAGGTTTATATGTATAATAACATCCATTCAATAGTGGAGAAATACTGTTATTTTTGAGGTTTCTAATGTGATGTCGTTAATTATCATATTTTTTTCCGCTTACATTGCAAACGCAGGCTGAACCCTACGAGATTTATCAAAATAATGTACTAATTATTTGTACACATTGAAAAGGTCTACAGAAAACTCCGCGATGGTATATGTCTATCTCTCATGGATATCCCACAATAAAATTTTTTTGTCATTTACTTTTTACGACAAATAATGGCAAATTTTGAAGCGATTTTAACCAATACAGCATTAATCCTTATCCAATTAAATAGCTTAAATACATTGTTGATTTAATATAGATCTATATGGTCCTTTACAGCACAAGATTTAAATGAATATTTTCGAAGATATTACAGATTTAAAATTGCGGGAAGTAGCGCTTGCGGCGGTACTGGCCGACCGGGGCGGCGGCAGCGTGCCTATAAATAGCGCGTCGGAGGCCGATGTAATAATTGTTGTAAAAATAAAATAAATAGTCACAGTTTTTCTGTAGTGTATTTAGTATCAGCATTGCACCCGTGCGAAGCCGGGGCGGGTCGCTAGTATACAATATAATAAACTTCAAAATTTTTGAACGTTTGTTCACGTATATTTTAGATAGAAGCGAGATATTTTGACGAAATTTGCAGCACGTTTTAAAGAGGTTGCTCAAAAAAGATCCCGTAAAATATTTTCCAAATATATTTATTGGTTAACGAACTTTTGCACCGACTTCATTGACATTTTTAATGGGAAGATTATATTTTGAAGCCAATTTCAGTATACTGTATGTCCCGACAGTAAGCTTATGCAAGAAGATAAAAAGCTAAAAAAGATCGCAAAGAATTTGTCGATGAGTGCCCTTTTTTCTGCGTAATTTTGATGGCAGAAAAATGTTTTGATTTAGTTCTCAATATGTTAGAGGTTTCCATAAGTCTCGTAAAGATATTTCTATGGTAAATTTATTGAAAGTTAAAATTTAATAAAAGATAAATTAATTGTTTCATACTGAGATAATCTACTTATCGTATAACTATAACCCGTTTATTTAAAAAATAAAAATAGCGGAGAATCTGAGATGATGGTTGAATCGAATCATTCAAGATTGCCAAGTACGTATTTTTGGTTTAAAAAAAAAGATGCCAAACGACTTTGTTGGATCTATAGCGAAAAATGCTATGCTGAATGATATTTCCACGGTGGGTTTAGTGCAAAGAAATAAAAAGCCTTTTCACCCAGTCGCAATGAAATTTCTTCTCATTTTTACTTTCTTTTAAGCGTTTTTCGTGCATAGATGTGATAATATTATTAAGGCTGCCAATTTTAAAAACTTATTAAAGCTAAAAATTAATTAAATTATTTTTAAAACTAAACACACTTTAACAATGGCATTAAAAAGTAAAAAAATAAATTAACAATAGTTTTATGTTGCAAATAATTTAATTGTAATTGCAGATATACTTAGTTACTTACTTTATACTACCCAGCTTTACAACGGAATAATTAAACTAATTAAAGAAAATCAATAAAACTGAGACAGTTTTAAAAAAGAAGTCTACCTAATTCTGATACTAGGTCTGTGGAGGGTGGGCCAGGTAAAAATGGAAAAGGTCATTGAAACCAAAATGTAAATAAGTGTTGTTAGGGTCTGCTTTTCTCGGAATTACTAAGTGTCATATATTTATTCTTTTAGTTTGTTTTTGGGTGGTAAAAAATATTTGTTTTTTAAATTTTAATGTTCCAGAAATACAATATAATATAGCGGAGTAGTCAATATAAATTTTAGAGTATTCTTATTAATACCTATTTTATTTTGCTTGAAATTAAAAATGGTTTCGTTTTAATTAAATGAAAAGTTATTCAGAAGTGATTTTTTTTACTGATTTATCTTAGATAATATAGTTTTAAATTTTTGAAATAAATAAAATTTTTGAATTTGCTCTATAATCCAATTAAAATTGAAAGCAAATAAGTTTAATTGTAATCAATTTTTTGAATAAAATAAATAAAAAATCGATGTGATATATTATATATATATATATATATATATATATATATATATATATATATATATATATATATATATATGGAAATAATTAATCCTGAACAAAAAGCTTAATCGGTGTTAGGTTTTTATTTAGTCAGTGTTACATTGCATTCTCTCTTTTTTCTTCTTCCTCATTTTCCTTTTCCATTTCTTGTGCAATTTTCTTTTAAGCTTATCAAAAAAAAAACGGTGGTGAAGACTGGTGTGATTCAGTGGAATGTTTTAGTTGCCATTTTCTTTTTTATTTATATTATTGATTCTCTATTGACGAATCATAAAAGTTTTATCTCTCACTGTGCAGATGACACTTCTTCAATAGATTTGTATGACACCGCAATTGAGTATGTGAGATAACACTCAACTTAATCAGAACAAAATGATCTGGTTTTAAAGCCCATAACATTTAATTTTATTGCTTCTACAACTCAATGAGTTAAATCGAATTGTTATTTCATAATTGGGTATGAAAGAGTATTATTGAAAAAAATAAATAAACTTTAAGAATCAGAATTTAAGAATCAACGCTTATCGTGAGCCACTCATATTATTTCACTCTGTAACAAGTAGACTTCTCAAAATTTTGTTATACTACGATATAGAAATCCGAAAGTATCTTTGTGTATATATAGAACGTTTTGACTGCACAAAAAAAAACTGGAATGAATCTTGTGGGCATATTCTTATAAAAGAAAAATTTCTCACTGTTTTTAGTATTTTTATTCTTGAAAGTGCATCATAGATAAAATTGAATTTGGACTTCCTCACTTAGCATGGGGAGGTGATTTTATATGAATGTAGAAATGAAGAGAATTTAAAGCTAAACTATATTACCCTCTTGAAACTTTTTAACTCATATTATTTTGTTTGCCAAATGACAGTACTGCGTTTGATATGGATTATTTTTCATTCTTAATGAATTGTGACCAAATCTTTTATTCGTATTTTTATTAGACATCTGAATAAATTTGAAATCTTCTGATTATTTAGTCCATTTTCAGAAATTTTTCGTTTTATGTACTTTGTCGTTGGTTTTTCTACCATATATTCTCTCTATTTATACGATACAACGTCTATTCGCTCGTTCTCATACATCACTTTTCTGCTATTTTCAGAGATTTTTCCTATATAACAATGACAAATGTCTTAACTGACTGACTTGCAAATATTTCTCAACATCTACTAAGGAGAATGAGAGAAGGAATATGAAAAAATATTTTTCAGATGTTCCTCCGTGAGCTCTCAACTAGCATTTCTCCAGAATCTTTTTCATTTACCTTTAATCTACAGAAAGGAGATTTGGGCTTGAAACTTACGTTATTCATTAAAACTCTGGTATTTTTTTAATTAGAAAAGCGATATTTTGTAAGTATATTTCTTTCTCAAATCTTATCAATACTCAGGTGAAGTTTTAGTTTGAAACTTATAAAACTCATTACGACCCTCTTTCCTTAAACTTTTAAACTGACTCCCAAAATTTTGAAAAATAGAATCAAATATATTTGAGAAGTTTGTATGTTCGTCTCTTCAATTTACAACATGGTTTTAAGGAAAAAGTATGATATGGTCAGATAAAGTATGTATAGTACTTGATTGGGAAGTTACTGTTCTATAGTGACATAAAATTTTTTATATATTAATGAGGTTAACGGTTACCCAAATCGGTATAGTCTGATGATTACAAAGTGTAAACTTTTCCCAATAATTTTATTCAGAAACTAGAAATTTAAAAATAGTTGTACTTGCGAAATCTGATTGAAACTGCGTTAATTCTTGGACTCAAGAGTTCGGCAGAATTTTACTGTTAGGGTGGAAGCAATCTGCAATTGTAGAAGTAGGTGATACAGATAAACATTTAGGAACAAAATTAATTTTAGAAGTTGTTTTAAATCTCTGTTCGTCATTGTGATGTTCGAGTTAAAACATATTTCGTTTGAGTGTATTTGGAAATCCTCTAACTTAAACTCTCAATAATATTGCCAGTGGTAACATGTTGCTGCAAAATTTTTAAAAACTTCAGGAAATGACAGAAGAGTACATGGTTCTGAAGGATTTGATTTTGGAGTATAGAGAATTAGATCCATTAAATTTTCGTTTTAAATCGGTACATGTAAATTATGACGAATTAATGTAGGTACAGTGTTTCAAATCTACGCTATTTCAAAAGATCGTAGAAAACAGAGTGGTGTGGTGAATTTATTATAAAGAAACCCTGTTAGTGCATAATTTTGTTCATAAATTTTTGTTTCGTATATATTGAAAGTCTCCAGCTTCAAGGTCCCGTTTTTCTTGAAAATGTATTTATTGTATGTAACAAGCTAGTTACATTTCATGGTGAGGGGGTGAGCAAATCTTATAAAATGACAAAATGAAAGCAAATCAAATTTATTGAAATGTAAACTTGTAAATGTAGAAGTGTTTGGAAATTTGAAAACTGACAAATGTAATAACTAACATCTAATACCTGTTTATATCCACTGAGGCAATATAACCATTGTATTAAAGTTATATCATGTTTGGACCTATTAGGGGAACATTCATAGTGTTTGCATTAATTACGGACATAAGGGTAGGTACATATTAAATACAACAATGATTACTAAGCATAAAAGAGTCAATAAGATACAACAAATATAATATTCTGAAGTATATATATCTATGTTCATAACTTAAATGATAATTTTTCATTCAATGATATAAAATATAAGAGTTACATTAGCATTCTATACATTTTTAGGAAACATTTGCCCTTAAAAAATCATTTAAAAACTCTTTAAATTATATGCTAAGTTAATTTACCTACGAAACAACACTAAAATCAAAGAAATGGGGATATGAACCAGAAAAATCACTAATAAATATAAAAAGTCGCTTCTGATACATTTTACCACCCCCAAATTAAGGGTAAGAACAAACAATATGACTTAATTTTTCTATTGTTCATGAATAAAAGACAACACATGATTTTATAAAAATTTAAAAAATCACAATTTTTCATTCAGTACTCCAGTAGAGGGGGTAAAAGATCTCTAGGGGTAGCAAGGGTAAATAATGCAACAATGTTAACTTTTATATTTCCAAAAATTAAACGTAATCAAGATGTTACTTTTGAATTAATAAAAGTGGAAATTTATTGAAAACTTAAGGGGTTATTATGGGGTGAGATTTTGCAAAACGTGTATTAAAAGATCGTCTATATTCGTGAAATAATTATTTTATTTTGACTTTTATATGATCATTTAAAGTTGTTTGAAAATTTTTATTTCTTAAAAATTTACAAAAAATTGACTAGGGGGTTAGGTACCTTTTATTTATACTATAATAGTAGCTCAGGCTTTTAAAATCAAATAGAAAATCTAATATAATTATTAAGATATATTTGGGACACATATATTGATGAATAATATAAGCTAAATTTATAAAAGATTTTCCAAAAGTGGTACCGAAAAAATGAACAGTAATTAAGGGTGAGTGGCAATTTGAAAGCCTCCTTATAAGAAAATTTAGAAAATGTGCAAAACATACTTAAAAAACCTAAATTATTAAAGAACAAATTAAAATAAGAAGAAACGCAGTGTATAGGGTTTGATTTACAAGTTTTGTTATTTATGCTAAAGCCTTTAATTTCAAAAATTTACAAAAAAAAAATAAAAATTCAGATTTGAAACAAATAAATGAGCTTCTAATTGTATTGATGAAGATTTCAGTTTGAGAAAAAGTCACTTTTAAGTAAGCTAATTTATTTACTATGATTTCTGTAGATGGAAAGGGTGGCTACCCTTAATTTGCTATAATTTGTGACAGTTTGAAATCTTTGATGACATATTATGTCATGAATATCCATTTTCGCGAACTGGTCGTTTTGTTTAATTTTTTCTATTCAGTAATTGAGCAGAGTAAATTATATTTTTTTAAATATATAAATATAATGTCACAACCTCAAGTGATATGATACAACTTTCTTTTTCGGTGAAATGTACTATCTCCTAGTTAAAAAAATGTTAATTTTAATTGAAAAAATTAACTTATGAGGATAGTTTGTTTTTAAATCATCATATATTTTTTTAGTTTGAAGTATTATGTAAAATATTCAAAATATGTAGTTACATATCTGTGTTAACTTATAGTGGAAAAATATAAAATTATCTTTTCCATGGCAGTTAATAAATTTTTTAATCAACATTATAGAAAATGTAACTTTGTAAAACAAACGTATCAATACTATTTACAATATTTATTATTTTTTATGGGTTTAGAAAGTAAAGAACATATTAATATTTTTTACAAATATTTAAAATAGTTAACATCGAGGCAATGTAAAAAGAAAGTGATGAGAGCGTTTAGTTATAACTTATAAGGTGAAAGATTTTTAAATTAATTTCAATTTTGTAAAATTGATAACAAGCTGATGCAATTTCTAAAAATTATTTGGCTTACTTTATTATGTTTATTTTTATAGTATTCTAACAAGCACAAAATGTGGGGTAGTACATGGCCTTTCATTTTTAAGTCTACTTAGGGGGTTTAAAAAAAAATTAAATACCATATCATCAAAACAACAAAATCTCTTGGAATAGATTCTAAAGCACTTAGGATCTGGGATAAGGCCCTTTAGAAATTATTTCGAAAAAGTTTTTTTTATTTATAACACACAAATTTAAATTAATTTTAAATTATATCTTGGAGCTTGAGTAATCCATGTTTTAAATATCCCATATATTCATCAAGGCTTTACGTGCCGATTCAGTAAGAGGGTCAAATAACGGCTATTAATTTCCTACTATTTTTATGTTGAAGAAATTTCAGCTTTCCAGCTACCATAATGTGATAAGGACTGTCCCCATTAAGGCTCTGGAAGTCCTAGTGAACCTATTTCATCTCCACTTATAGATAGCGAACTAGATACTGAAGGCTGCTTGTTATTTCACTTGCCAGGACATCAAGAAACTGGAACGGGCGGCTACGTGGTGGACATATGTCCATCATTCCCCATGCTTATAGATTACATGGCCCCGCGTTTAAAACCAAATCACCCTCTTTAGATACTTTTGAGAGCGGGAGCAAAGTTTTTGCAGAAATAGATTCTGTTAAATAGGAATAAGATTATAAATATATGCTCAAACAGTAGGACTGCAATACCGGCACTGAAGTCTAGTGTCGTAACTTCACGACTGGTGTCTGAATGCAAAGATGTACTGAACAGATTGACAAGGAGCAGCTGCACAATCAGACTCGTATGGGCCCTTGGTCACTGGGTTATACACAAGAATGAGGAAGCGGACTGTTTGCAAAGATGGGGTCCGCGATTGAACCATATGGACTCTAACCAATTCTACATAATCTAATAATCGTTGGTAAAAGGGAATTAAAATTGTTGTTAGAAAGTAAATGGAAAGTAAATTTATTGAATCGTGATGAGGGGCTTCTAAGATGGAGTGTGCCATGGACATATAACTGGACCTTATGCCCTGTCTACTAGAGAAGGGCATTCTCACCTTCGATCTTCATAAGATTGGGGTGGTAGATGATTCGATGTGCAGATAGTGTCTGGAGGAGGAAGAAACTGTTGCCCATGTGTGTGCCCGGTATTTAATGCGCTGAGGCAATCTCGGAGATAAAATTTTGTCACCGAAAGCAGTTAGGCAAGTTTAATCAATGAGGTTGCTTGGACTCGCAAAGGCGATCGGGCTCGAATGACTTGCAGCCATGGTGGGATGTAAAGACACTTACGGCACCTAGACATCGATGATCAAGTATCACCACCTTTTGTCCATTCAATCAATCTATATAAATCTTATAGAAATCCAGTTTTTCTTTAAATTTTAAAATTTGGCCACAAATTAAGGATTAAATCTATGGTCCCTGTTTGTTAGCCGTGGCTGATAGTTCTTCAAACTCAATATTTTGTTATTGTGTTTTATGCAATGTATCTATTTGTTCATATGTTGATACGTACATATAATGTTTGATACGATAAAACCATCATTTTAATCCTTGGAGAAACTTTTAAAGAAATCGATAAGTTTTAAATGACATACGAAATCTTGCCAATTGAGAATTTCAATAGAGGTGGATATTTTTTAATTGTACGACGTTGAAATGAAATGGTTCAGACCTAACAGGGTAAATCCAAAAATGATGACATAAATTTATTTTATTTTTCTACTTGCGCCATCACTGCCCTAAGGGATCCATATTTGTCGGCGCGCGCTTTCATCTAAGTCTGCTGCAAAATAGACCTCCTTCACCAAGCTTGATCTTTTTTCCTTAATTTTTTATTTCAACTGGTCGAGAAGGATTGTATAGCATTCGAAAATATTCATCCCATGCCTTTTAGGTACTCTATTAACAAGATTCCTTCAGAGTAGACTTTTTGAACGGTTACTGGGACCACGTTTGATCTTAGCAACCCAGATTTTTACAGGATAAATGAAGACGTAGACTTCGCCTTAATTCCTGTGGGATATAAATCATTGATAAAAAATATTTCAAATAACTTCACTGTAAGAATCACTTTAACATTTTCTTAGTTGATATTCAAGGTATATTTTCCATTGTTATTTTTACGTCTGGTGTCGACAATAAGTCAATCAATGGATGTCTTAGTATTATAGATTTTGGCTTTACCAAAGAGTATCAAAGAATTATTAGTCTTTGAACCAATATCAGTGAAGGATTGCTAGATTAAAATGTATCAAAATATTATATTAAACTTCTTGGGAGACAGGGACATAATTTAAAAGCTCAATTTATTGTCTGATGAAAAAAATTAAGTTTAAAAATCTATCCATGTATCGATTAAAATATATTTTATATACACTTTCATGATAACACTCATCAAAATATTAATCAGAATGACTCTGACTATAAAGTTATGACGTTGTTAAAACTAAACTTATTTCTAATAAACATATCTAGATATGATATTAAAGTGGCAGCTGAATATTTTTCGTAGAAGTATGTATAGAAAAAGCTGATAACAGGATTTTTTAATGTTTCCACCACCATACTCTTTTTATATAATATATTAGTGTTATTATTTTCTTTTATCTACCTTCTTTGATTTCCAGGTAATCAATGAAGATGTTCTACTTAATGAATTAAAATTTTTTGTTACTTGATTTTTGTATACAATTGTATGACGTGGTGCAACTCTTGTAAAAATTCGAAGGATGGTCAGCATATAGAGAAACTCTAAGCACAATAGTAGGTTTCAAGATAAACTCTATTAAATAAAAAATCTGCATGAGTTGCAGAAGACCATTTCTTTAGGGGATAAAAAATATATAACAACAAAGAAAATTTTTATATAAAAAAATCATGTAATTTCTGCCTATTCAGTTTGATTCAGTACTAAATATTTCCTGGCAATCGTGTATGCATTTACTTAAAAATCTAATTATTAGAATTGATAATAGTCTGTTCTTTTCTGTTTTCTATTACTTAAAAGATTAATATGGTATAAGGCAATTTGAGAAAGTTACAATTCGAAATGTGTTTTCAGTTTTCTAATTTTGGACTTGTAAAAGTTAACAACATCCTTCTTCACTAATAAGTATTATTTTTATATTGGGTCCTCTGTATACATTATAATTGTAGACCAAGACTAAGATGAATTTGGCAAGACATTTCACATATTCACTTCACACACTAGTTCTGTTTCTTTTAACATGTGGTTGATGGTATGCAGTTTGTTCGCATAAACTGACTTTTAGGTGACTTTAAAATCTGCCTGACTATAAGATTTTTATAAACACCGTCAATTAATTTAGTCCTATTAATAATTTAAATTACCGTTAGAGATTTCCTTAATCTATTTATCCTTTTGTGATCTAGTGAAGAGTTAATATTTTCTCATATAAAGGCACTCATGTATTGGGAAATAATTTGTACGCCTACAATGTTTAATTCCACAATTTCACTAAATAGCTTATGTCTTTTTTTTTAAGCATGTGCACCCTCCTATTTGAGTTTATGCTTATAAATAAAGAATAAAAATGCATCCCAAATAAATTTGGCATTTTTAGTATCTTGAAATTGGCTCTTATTCATTTACCTCATTTGCTAAAATGGAACATCCGATTGGTATAAAAAGAGATGATAAATAAATTGTAGAAGCAGTATCAAATATTAAATATATTACTGCTTCCTAATGTACAAATTTAGGGGATGGTTTTTCCAACAAAAAACAGAAAATTGAATGATCGAAGTCAACATAACTCATGATAAATGATATAATAAAAGTAAAAAGTTACAGAATAAGCACATTTATTCAAATTTAATATTAAAACAATGAAAACTTTAATGATATGGGGGTGAGACTGCTTAAATATAGATTATTATGATGAATTTGGTGTAAACTTCTTTAACTTAACAGAAGTGAACTAAAACTGCTATTGTAAATCTTAAAAACAAATATATTAGTGATTCTAAAAAAGAGAATTTTTGACCTAAAATTTAATGTTATTTATAATTTTAATGGATTCTTGAAAAGTGGAAAAAAAAATAAATTATTAATTCGTAAAATATATAATGGAAATTTATAAAGCATGTGACGGAAAAATGTTTTCTGTTTAAAGGTCGTTTCTATTTAAAGATGCTGTAGATAATAAACGTACAATAAAAGGTGTAAATTTTGGTAAAACTATCTAGAGGGTTTTAGGGCTAAGATTCAATGTTAAAGAGATTGTAGCAGGTTGTTTATCAAAATTTTCTGCTTGATTGTCCCAATTTGCTAAAATATGACATAAAACTGACATAAAAAGAGATGGTAAATTGATTATAGAAATCATTTCAACTGTTAAAGATAACACTGCTTTCGATTGAGGGAGTATTTTTTCAAGAACCGAAAGAATGTATGAATAAAAATACTTAAGCTTTTGATATAAGGTATAATTAAGGTAAAAAATTACGGATTAAGCAAATTTAATTATACCTAATAATAACGAAGGGTAAAAATTTAATGCTGTGGAGGTTCAGACTACTTAAATGGGATAAATTAGGCCTAAACTTCATAAGCTTAGGCACATCAATACTCTTTAAAGATAAAACTGATAGTGTGAATCATAAAAAGGAACATGCTATATTACTGACTCTAAATTTAATATTTATAAGTTGAATTAGGGGTTGTTCTTTCTATAAAATCAAAATCAGTGATAAAACTGGAATTTTAAAAAGGTTTTATATCATTTCAGTAATTAGGTATAAAAAACAATAACAAAAGGTTGCGTTTGTAAAGTAAATTATAAACATGCACTAAACGAGGGTGAATAGCACTAAATTAAGTCATAAGATATTTTTTGGCCTAAAATTTAATATTAACGATATTATAGCCATGTATTTCATAATTAAATTTTATTTAATTTAATTATGAAAAACATCACTTCACATTCATAGAGGTGAAAAAAAATTAATTGAGAAAGCATGTAACGGAAAATGGCTTTTATTTGGAGATTCTTGCCTCATTTGCTAACTTTACTAAAACAGAAGATAATATTATCATAAAAAACGATGATAATAGAAACATAGATGCAATATTAACTATTAAAGATAATATTGGCTTCTAATGAACAAATTTGGGGGATAATGTCTTTCAGGAAACGGCAAGTTATATGGTGAATATACATAAAATTCTTGATGTATAGTATAATTAACATAAAATATCACAGGTTAAGTTGACTTAAATAATATTTATACTAAAAAATGTTAGAATTTAACAACCTGTATGTAAGACTGCTTTAAAATAAATTACTGTGGTAAATTAGATCTAATTTTCATTAATTTGGCAAGAGCAAAAGAGTTATAAGTTAAACCTGGTGTTGTAAATCCTAATGAACACTTTATATTACCGACACTAAATCTAACATACGAATTAATGGTCGTTACTGCCAAGACTTCATAAACTTAGAAGAAGTAATACTATTTAACGATAAAAACTGATGCTGTAAATCATAAAAGAACACACTATATTACTGATACTAAATTTAATACATTATTAGCAGAATAAGGGGCTGCTTTCTTCTATCAAGTCAAAAGTCATACTGATAAAACTGTAATTTTAAGAAACGAATTGGTAATTTAGGTAGACGAACATCAAAAAAAACTTACGAAAGGTCTCTTTAGACAAACTAAATCATAAATATATAGTAAAGAGGAAGAATTTTGACAAAATTTGGTCATACGGAATATTTTGGTTTAAGATTTGATGTTACAGATATTGTTGTCATTTATATTTTTTGTTAATTCTATAAAATATATTTAATTAAGATATAATATCAAAAAATCTCATTGTACTTTTCGAGGGGTGAAGAATATATGTAAATTTAGGAAGCATGTGACGAAAAAAACAGCACTTATTTGAAAATTTCTGCTTCTTTAACATAATTTGCTTAACTAGAAAATTGAATTGACCTAACAACAGATGGTCAATGAAATATAAAAGTAATTTCATCCATTAAAGATGTTATTGCTTTCTAATGAGTAGATTTGGGGGATGGTTGTTTCAAAAAATGAAAGTTGTATGATCAAAATTAATAAAAACCTTAATATATAGTATAACTAAAGTAAAAAATGTAGGATGATCAGACTTAAGTAATTTTAATATTAAAAATAAGTAAAAGTTTAAAAATCTGGGATAACACTACTCATTCATGGATTATTGTGATAAAGTAGGCCTAAGCTTCATTAACTTAGAAGAATCAAAATTGTTTTAAGACAAGCCTGAAGCTATAAATCATAAGCAATCATATTATATTACCGATACTAAACTTAACACTTTATTAGTTGAATTAGGGGTTGATTTTCTTATAGAATCATAAGTCACAAGGATAAAACTGGCATTTTAAGAAGGTTATTGATAATTTAGGTAGTTGTAACCCAAACAAAACTTACGAAGGTTTTCTTGAAGTAAACTAAATCATAAACATACACCAAAGAGGGTGAATTTTGACAAAATTTGATCATACGGAATTTTTTTGACTAAGATTTGATGTTCAACATATTATAGTCATTTATATTTTTTGTTAATTCTATAACATATTTTTAATTAAGATATAATATCAAAAAAGCTCGTTGTGCTTTTCGAAGGGTGAAGAATATATGTAAATTTAGGAACCATGTGACGAAAAAACAGTACTTATTTGAAAATTTCTGCTTCTTTGACATAATTTACTTAACTAGAAAATTGAATTGACCTAACAACAGATGATTAATGAAATATAAAAGTAATTTCATCCATTAAAGGTGTTATTGCTTTCTAATGAGCTGACTTGGGGGATGGTTGTTTCAAAAAATGAAAGTTGTATGATCAAAATTAATAAAAACCTTGATATATAGTATAGTTAAAGTAAAAAAATGTAGTATAATCAGACTTAAGTACTTTTAATATTAAAAGTAGGTAAAAGTTTAAAAATCTGGGATGATAATTCTCATACATGAAGTATTGTGATAAATTAGGCCTAAGTTTCATAAACTTAGAAGAACCAAAATTGTTTTAAGACAAGCCGGGCGCTATAAATCATAATCAATTGAATTATATTACTGATACTAAACTTAACACTTTATTAGTTGAATTAAGGGTTGTTTTTCCTATAGAATCAAAAGTCATAAGGATAAAACTGACATTTTAAGAAGGCTGTTGATAATTTAGGTAGTTGTAAGTCAAACAAAACTTACGAAAGTTCTCTTCAAGTAAACTAAATCATAAACATACACTAAAGAGGGTGAATTTTGACAAGATTTGGTCGTACGGAATTTTTTTGCCTAAGATTTGATGTTAAACATATTGTAGTCATATATATTTTTTGTTAATTCTATAAAATATATTTAATTAAGATATAATATCAAAAAAGCTCATTAAGCCTTTCGAAGGGTGAAGAATATATGTAAATTTAGGGAGCAAGTGACGAAAAAATAGCACTTATTTGAGAATTTCTGCTTCTTTAACATAATTTACTTAAATAGAAAATTGAATTGACCTAACAAGAGATGGTCAATGAAATATAGAAGTGACTTCATCCATTAAAGATGTTATTGCTTTCCAATGAGCAGATTTGGGGGATGGTTGTTTCAAAAAATGAAAGTTGTATGATCAAAATTAATAAAAAACCTTAATATATAGTATAATTAAAGTAAAAAAAATGTAGTATGATCAGACTTTAGTACTTTTAGTATTAAAAATAGGTAAAAGTTTAAAAATCTGGTATGATAATTCTCATACATGAATTATTGTGATAAGTTAGGCCTAAGTGTCATAAACTTAGAAGAACCAAAATTGTTTTAAGACAAGCCTGGTGCTATAAATCATAATCAATCGAATTATATTACTGATACTAAACTTAACACTTTATTAGTTGATTTAGGGGTTGTTTTCCCTATAGAATCAAAAGTCATAAGGATAAAACTGATATTTTAAGAAGGCTATTGATAATTTAGGTAGTTGTAAGTCAAACAAAACTTACAAAAGTTCTCTTCAAGTAAACTAAATCATAAACATACACTAAAGAGGGTGAATTTTGACAAAATTTGGTCATTAGGAATTTTTTTGCCCAAGATTTGATGTTAAACATATTGTAATCTTATATATTTTTTGTTAATTCTCTAAAATATATTTAATTAACATATAATATCAAAAAAACTCATTTTGCTTTTCGATGGGTGTAGAATATATATAAATTTAGGGAGCATGTGACGAAAAAATAGCACTTATTTGAGAATTTCTGCTTCTTTAACATAATTTACTTAAATAGAAAATTGAATTGACCTACCAAGAGATGGTCAATGAAATATAGAAGTGATTTCATCCATTAAAGATGTTATTGCTTTCCAATGAGCAGATTTGGGGGATGATTGTTTCAAAAAATGAAAGTTGTATGATCAAAATTAATAAAAACCTTAATATATAGTATAATTAAAGTAAAAAAAATGTATTATGATCAGACTTAAGTACTTTTAATATTAAAAATAAGTAAATGTTTAAAAATCTGGGATAATAATTCTCATACATGGATTATTGTAATAAATTAGGCCTACGCTTCATAAAGTTAGAAGAACCAAAATTGTTTTAAGACAAGCCTGGTGCTATAAATCATAATCAATTGAATTATATTACTGATACTAAACTTAACACTTTTTTAGTTGAATTAGGGGTTGTTTGTCCTATAGAATCAAAAGTCATAAGGATAAAACTGGCATTTTAAGAAGGTTATTGATAATTTAGGTAGTTGCAAGTCAACCAAAACTTACGAAAGGTCTCTTGAAGGGAACTAAATCATAAACATACACTAAAGAGGGTGAATTTTGACAAATTTGGTACAGAGGGAATTTTTTGGCCTAAGATTTAATGTTAAAAATATTGCAGCCGTTTATATTTTTAGAGTATTCTTTAATAGGTATTTAATCAAGATATAAAATTAAAAAACCTCATTTTGTTCTCCAAGGGGTGAAAAAAAATATGTCAGTTTAGGAAGTATGTGATGAAAAACTGGCTCCTATTTGAAGATTTCTGCCTGTTTAACATAATTTACTTAAATAGGACATAGAATTGGCATAACAAGAGATGTTCAATGAAATAAAGAAAAAGTTCATCTATTAAATACGTTATTGCTTTCTAATGAGCAAATTTGGGGGATGATTATTTCAAAAAACTGAAAATTGCATGAACAAAATCGATAAAAACGTTGAAATATAAAATATTTAAAGTATAAAATTATAGTATGATCAGACTTAAGTAATTTTTACATTAAAAATATGTGAAAATATAAATACATGGGGTGAGACTGCCCAATTATAGATTATTGTGATAAATTAGGCCTAAGCTTTATAAACTTGGCAGAAGCAAAATTGTTGTAAGATAATCCTGGTGCTATAAATAATAAACAACCATATTCTATCACTGATACTAAATTTAACACTTTATTAGTTGAATTAGGGGTTGTTTTTCCTATAGAATCAAAAGTTATACTGATTAAACTGGCATTTTAAGAAAGTTTTTGATAATTTAGGTAGTTGTACATGAAATAAAAATTAAAAAAGGTCTCTTTAAGCAAACAAAATCATAAATATATACTAAAGAGGGTGAATTTTGATAAAAATTAGGTCATTGAGGATTTTTTGGCCTAAGGTTTAATGTTAAAGATATTGTAGTTGTTTATAATTTTAGTGGATTCTCTAATATATATTTAATCAAGATATAACCTCAAGAAAGGCAATTTCGCATTCAAAGGGTTGAAAAAAAATTCAAATTTGGAAAGTATGTGACGTGGTGAGATTCAAATGAGTATGAAAAGTTTTGCCATGAAGATTTTGCTCCAGATATATTATAAATCATTCGCTCATTCATCTTTTGCCCTAAAAAATCCAAAAAAGTGTTGTAATTTTTGTAATTATTAAAAATAATTTACTAAAATGCGCACTTATTATTAGGTTGGTAAAAGGCAGCCATTTTGCGACAGCTCCTCTCACGTCTCGTCGCCTCCGACTTCATCAAATTTAGCGCGATATTTCTCCTGTTTTCTGTTTTGTAAAGTTGCCTTTTTTAACGCCAAAATTTTACCCGGCATCTGAAGTATAGGCCGTGTATTCCTACAAGGGTTTCCCGCCAGTTTTAAGGGTAAAAACACCCCGAATTGCAATTCCCCTCCTGCGAAATCGCGAATTCGAAGTGCGCTTGTCTCTGACGTAAGTCGGTTTGCGCTGTCTCTCTCTGGTTAATACAAATCACATATTAAGGATTTTAAACGATTCTCGGTTGGTTACTATGCGATAATATGCGAAGTAAGAAAACAGTCGGCAGTCTCTGTGAAACCGGCTCGCGAAATGTTGTGTACGAGCGTACTGTGCGAACTTTAGTCCGGAAGGATTATAAGGCGTAGTAAATGTAAGTCAAAATACAATTTAAATTATACATTTTCCAAAGACATAAATGAAATCAAGGAGTTTTTAGGATTTTTCATTTTGATTTTAATCGCCTGGTATTAAGCGCAAGTGGTAGTCAGGCAGGTAGACTTTCATTTTTTTATCAATTTCTTATCGGTTTTAAAACTGCTGTTAACATAAGCTCGACATGACTATTCCTTTACGTTATCAGAAACTGTAATAAAATTGTGTTCATCGTCCAAGCAGCCATTTTTTCGCAACTTTTTCGTATTAGATACTGCCGGTCATGGGAACGAGAACCGCCGAACTCTGCTGTATACGTTGCCAAATTCAAGAAGGTCTAGGAACTTGGCCTGACTGGAATCTAATTGTAATAGAATGTGGGGGACGTGTGTCTGTGTCTAGCCGATAGGGGCTCCCTTTAGGAGAAGTCAAACAGCCAAAATATTTTACACAGTCATTGGCGATTTTTTATATTCTGTTGCTTAGCAGACAGTGTTTGTTTTAAACGAAATCGGTCCGCAAGGAACACTGTCATTCATTATTTATACAACACGACTGAAATATATGCTTATGTAATGACTTTGTGGATATAAGCTTTAATTTACATTTACATGACTTTTATCGCGACATCCAAATTTAACTTGATATTTATATATAAATGTCTGATGATGATGTCACAGCAACGCCTCTTTGTAACCCAATGTGGCCTCTCTATATCATACACATATACACACACACACACATTCTGGTCTGCCCCTATGTTTCAGGGTTAAACTAAATGCTGTTAAATCAGTGGTAATTCATTTAATTAAACATCGTTTATTTCAATTTGGCCTATCCAAATCTAAATCGAATTTAAATTTTAATTTAATATTCGAAATTTTCATTAAATATTTCGATAATTTATCATAAGCAGGATGTTGGTTTTCTTTGTTCCTTCATTATTTATTATAAATAGCTTTTACTTCGGTAACAATATCAACCAATGGAAAAATATTAGGACAAGCGGGGCGTGCATATTTCACTATAACTCGATAATGATTAACCACTAAAAATAATACACGTTACTATTTTAACAATATTTAAAATGAAGCATGTTAGGCAGTTTTTCAGTCTCTTCAAAAAACCACCGTCTAAGGTATGTTTCGAAAAAAGGCGTAACATTTCTAATCTAAATCTACTTAATCTTTTCTGTTAAGATAAATACACTAAAAAGTGTTAGACGTGCTTAACCAGACGGAAAGGCCTTTGTCAACCTCTTATCGTTTACGCAGGTTATTGACCCCATTCACCATATTTTAGCTAGACCCAGACGAATAGAAAGCATTCCAAAGTCTAGCACATTTGGTAAAAATTATAGAAAGAATGTTAATTGATATTTAATCAATAATTGATTTCGTTTCACGATTTTTTTTTCAATTTGATCTTTAAGAAAGCTGGCTGGCTGGGGATTTTTTTAAACAAATAATTTATATGGATTTAATTATGGTATTTTTTGGTGGTGATTGTGAGAAAATGAACCTTCAGTATAAATCGACATTTATTTCTGTTGGTGCATTCACTTTTTTTATTGGGTCAGAAAATAATGTTGTAAATTTTTGTTCATATTTAGTAATTAGGCTGATGCTCCAAACTTCTTCTAGGCGATTACTTTTCAAATAATTTTATTAAAAAATGTTTCATTTAACGTTTTTTTTTCCGAGTTCTGTTGTTGGAAATTTTTTTCATCTCTTTTTAATTTTTTGATTTTTAGGGATAAATGAATTAGGAATCCGGAATTTTTAAAAGCAATAGTTAAAATATTTGCATTTGTTATTAATTGTAACAAACATTGTTACCATGTAAACAAATGGCTTTTACAGGTCTGTCCATATGTAACGAAAATCAAATTATATATGTTAATTATAAATCACACAGAAAAAAATAAACCGAAAATTTCGGAATAAAGCTGCAAAAATTATAGCAACAAGTAATGTGTTTTATACAATAGAAACATAAAATAATATCCGAAAAACATAACACAATACTTAACAATATTTAGCTTTTAATCATCATTAAGTGAATAATTATTTCTTGCGGAATATTTTGCCAGACGTTTTTATAATTTTGGATACAAATCAACAATTTGATTTTCGATCGGATTGAGGTCGGATGACTGTGCTGGAGAGTGCATTACATTGACTTTTTTGTTCGATGGCCCCTCTTTTACCAGTTTGGAGGAGTGTTATGAGTCATTTTCGTGCGGAAAAAGACACAAGAGGCATAAACTCTTCCTAATTTTTGCGTTATACCACTAATTCGAATACTATCACTGAACTTTCTCCATGCTAAATAGTCGAAAAAGACTGAACCTCGATTGAACAGTCTTCAAATTGAATATTTTTCAAAGTGGTTTTGTTCTTTTTTCGCTAGTTGGTGATTTAACAAACTCATTTCTACTTAACGTCTTCGTACAGTCTCTTAATTATGTTGCATTGAGCTGTTCTTCCTAATTCTTCTAAAATGTTAAATAAATTATAAAACCAATTTATCAATGTTCTTGCTGAATGATGAATACTATAGTTTAGTTTTAATATATCTAATTCTTCAGAAGTATGCAAAAGCCATAAAAAGAATTTTATCCCATTCAATGCTACTGGTACGTCAACAATTTTCAATCAAATAATCATTCAAAAATAATTTTATTATTACAAACTAAGTACATGCGGCTCAAGATGTCATAATTGCGCCTGATTCCTTATTTTTATCAATCTTTCAGCATAAAAATAAATACCGTTTTCATATATTAATGTTCTACAAACAAGAAAAGAGTAAAGTTTTTTCATTGCTTGATAAAAATTTCCTAGAGGTAAATTGAATCTCTCTATAGATGGTCGAGATCTCAACAATATAACCTTTTTACATTCTTATCCAGCTTTTATATTTCTACTAGGATTTATTAAGGTATCTCATGTGCATCTTTGTGGTAAATGCATCAGCTTTGTGTTACTTTTGGGAAAAGTAAAAACCAAAAAGGGATGGGAACAAACATGTACGATCAAGAATTATACTGGAAATGGAAAAATATTTAGATAATGACCTGCCTTAAGATCATTTTTTTAACGTTTTCCAAGCTTTTTGGGGCTAGCAAGAAGTGATGCAAAATAATAAAATGCTGCTGAATCCCCGAATTTACTTTTCCTGTTTTAAAGTCAGATGTTTAAACTCAAAATGTTGATTCTAGAACCAGTCTTAATTGTATAAAATTCAAACTTAAATGACCGTAAGCGCAATAAAATGAAGGTTTTCCTTTTTTACTGAAATAAAAAAAAACTTACCGTCGTCTGCATCTGTAAACTAAATAAAATTTACCAATTTTTTTTTGACTTCTAGTTTTACAAACTTGCCATTTCTATGACCTTATGCCCTTCTCACTCTTAACCTCGTTTTCTAAAACGATGCCGTCGACCCTTTAAAGGGTCCCTGAGTTCTATATAAATCGTATCACATGCTCGCTAAGGAACTAAGATAATCTCTGAACTATAACAAACTGAATATAACAGCCCTTGATGTATTATTAACTCCCCTTCCAACTGTGAAACCGGAAGTACAAAAGCGGTACAACAACTTGAGCGGCAACTCTTTTAGAGAGTGAAGGAACTTTTGTGTCAGGTATAATTTTATGATAAAATACAATGTTCGTTCTGTTTATTAATGTATACAGGATGGTAAGTTCTTAGCGAATGATTTAAGAAAGTTGGATATTATAGCGAAAGTGTTTAGAAAATATTTTAACATACTGGAATTTTGGACTGAAATATATTTGCAAGGAAGAGCTGACAACATCCAAGTATTAGTACCTTATTTTTAATTTTACACTTATAGAATCGTATACGCAGGGATCACTTATTTTATCAGTAGGAATTTTATAGTTAAGTAAGGTCTAAATTCCTAATTCTAATAAAAACCGTATTACTAATGACATAGTACATTATTTCCAAGGATATAAGAACTAAGAAAATTTTCTTATGGTGACATAATTATTCGAAGTATTCATTGAAACATTCTGTTAGATGTAACAGGGTCACTTGTGAGAGCGAATTTTTAGTAAAATAAAAGTATGAATACCTTAACATAAATTACATATGACAAGTCTAATAGACCTAGACAGTGTTATAGAATGTAGGTTCAATAGCCTCTTTATATGCATATTATTGCATATTTTTGCCAAATAAATTCAATATTGAGGATGAAAAGTATGTTTTAAATCAAATTAAAAATGAAAATATTATTGAAGCAATATTTTTTTTGCGTTCAGTATTTAACCCAAATTGTCGCAGAAAATTGTAATGATGAAATTATTCTAAATTTAACATTATTGGATTTTAAAATAAAGGTATATATATATATATATATATATATATATATATATATATATATATATATATATATATATATATATATATATATATATATATACTAGGGCAGATTTAGAGAGGGGGCACAGGGGCACGTGCCCCCCCCCCAGAGACGGTTAAAAAGGAAACATGTCTTTGTTAACATGTAATTTTTCTAAACTTTTCATACTAATAAACCTTTATATTAATATTGCAAGTTTATTTCTTACAGTTATTGTTGTATGTAACCTTTTGTATCCCCCCCAGAAGAAAATCCTGGATACAATTTTTTGCCCGTCTGCCACATGTGCTCCCCCTCCCCCAGAAACAAATCTTGCCTAGATCCGCCACTATATATATATATATATATATATATATATATATATATATATATATATATATGTATATATATACATTTGAAAGTTTGAAATGGTTTGGAAGAAAACAGCAAATTCCAATACTTGGAATATTTTTATGGTCAATACTAACTTATATAGTGTAATATTAGGTTTGGAATACATTTAAAATACTTCGGTCAAGTTACCAAATTTCTTATACTTTCAGAGATATTGGAGAAAATTCAAAAAATTGCAAAAATTATTTTTCCATAAGTCCCTCTTAAACTTGGATTTTAAAGAAAAATGTTTCACATAACATAAAATTTATTAAATATTTTGTCAACCTCGAAGCTCTTAATATCTTAATTTTTTAAATGTAAACCTGTATTTTTCCTCGTAGTTTTGAACCTATAGTTTGGGTTTATCCACAGGTAAATTGTGAAATATTTTAATAGTCGTACAGCGTTGCTAACGCCGGGCAACATTACGTTGAAACAATATATGTATCAATAGAATTATTATAAATATTTAGAGCTTACTGTGATTTTGGTACTCCAGATGTATTATTTATCTTTAATTCGAAAGGGCACAGCGAGATGGATAATGCGAAAAGACAATTATTGCACTAATAATGGATTGATAAATTGTTTAAAAATGAAACGAAAAATGTAATGTTGCAACTATTAAAGCATAATTTTAAATATAATTTTATTTGCGTAGAACGGTAACCTTGACTGGTAAATTTATTATTTATTATTGTGGAAATCCTCCCTTTCGTCTCCTGCCAACTTAAAACTCTTCTGCAATAGTGAATTTTCTATGTATAAGTACTTAATGCTAATAATCTCATTAGGAAAATATTTTCTCTGGATATTGAATATAACCGAAAATATTTCGTTTACAAAACTCTCTGGAAATTTTGCGTGATATGTAAGCTTCCGTCACAGAACAATATAAAATAATTTTTATGCGGTAAAGTTATTTAATCTATGACGCCTAAAATATCGTAATAAACCATTTAAATTTTAAAATCCACACAATTTTAATGTACGGTACATGCACTATAAATATTAATATATCGAAAACACACACTAGCTACGTTATTTCATGATAAGGAATTATGATAATACAAGTTTATTTTATGTTTTCCACATTAAAAAATATTCAAAAATTTAATTATTTTTGAACCGTCACAAGCTGTATCATAACATAATATTATTAAAAGTTTATTATTTATTTCAGGAGATGGCGGACTACAGAGGTAAGACGGGTAACAGATAACAATTTCAAAATAAAGCTCATTGAATTTCAATTTGATTTTTCAATAACTCACCAATTTTGGAGCGTCTCTTTTGAGTCCAGAGGTTTGATGAATTAAAGGTATAAGCTGTTGGCCAACTTAGTGGAAGTTAAATCTTTCAATTGATCAGTTTGATTTTACCTATTAATATATGTTTATTAAATTCTTTACCTGTTATTCAGTTCCCTCCCATAGAGGATAACGAAAATTTTATGAATTTAAATATCATAATCATAATCACGTGCAGGTGCCATGAATTTACGTAATAAAAAATGCATGGTGCTGTACTTTTTCGGTGCACTTTAGACTTACTTGCATTTACATGAAAATTCAATAAAAGTTTATAACGTTAACTATTATTAAGTGGAACTACACGGTGATATTTTTTTATTAACTAACAAATAACGATAATTACCAATTACATTTCGAAATAATTGTCCGATATTGCACGCATCATGCTTTTAGTGAAATAATTAATATTATTGACGTCGTGTGGACATTTATAACGGTTAGTTCGCCGAAAATGTCGCTTTGTAATATATTGATTATGTTTATTGGAAATAAATTCATGTTATTAGAAGAAAAGATTTTTTAAATTTTCCAGTTATTTGTTATTTTATTTTAGACGTCGACTGACGTCATCATTTAAAAAAAATTTTTGTTGCTTTTATACCTCATATACAAGATACCTAACATCTACTAAAATTTAGGAGAATTAAGAAAGATAAAATTCAAACACAAAAACGAACGACTAGTAATACAAAAGACGCCTGGAACAAACAACATGATATAAAATAGGCTGAAAGAGCAGAACTATGTATGGAATCAAACATGATAAAAAGAAAATTTATTGAAGCTTTAAAAACATACAAAGATTTTCCGTAAACTCAGTATCGAGGTACCTAATTTTTGGCCACCACTACTTTGTAACATCGAGTCATCGATATGTGAGGCAAAACCTCAAGCTTCGATGGATACAGTTCATATATGTATAAGCTCAAAGCCTTAAGATAAAATGTTCAGTTTATCTTTTTCTTCTTCTGAAAGGTGCCTGTCTTCTTAAGATGTTGGTTGGCGACCACGTTGGCCCATCTTATCCTATTCACTGCAGCTCGGAATAGGTCAGTTGATGTTAGGCCAGTTCATTTTCTAAGATTGGCCAGCCAGGATATACGCCTGCGCCCAGAGACTCGTTTGCCCTCAATCTTGCCCTGTAATATCAAGTGCAGAAGTCGGTATTTATCATTACGCATAATGTGGCCAAAGTAAGCCAGTTTTCTGTTCTTTATAGTAGTAATAATTTCCTCTTCCTTTCTAAACCTCTCGAGAATCGTAATGTTAGTTGTATGGTGTGTGTATGAGACCTGTAACATGCATCGGTAGCACCACATTTCAAATGCCTCTAAGCGTTTGACGGCAGACTCGGTAAAACCCTAGCTTTCAACTCGGTAGAAGAGAACACTGAAGACGTAGCATCTGAGAAATGTTATCCGTATATTGATATTCAGAGAGAGGTTACAAAGGACTTTCTTAAGTCGGTTAAAAGCGCTTCTGACTTTTTCAATACGAGTTCTTATTTCGTAACCGTGATCCCATGTATCACTGATATTGCAACCCAAATAGCATATTTTCTTCAATCTCTCTGATAGTGCATCGTTTACTGTAAATGGATCGTTTATGTTGATGTTCTTGCTAATAATCATTATCTTAGTTTTTTTTATAATTTATTTTAGTCCGTATTCATTGCATGCTTCTACAATATTATCCATCACTCTCTGGGGACCCTCCGCACTGTCTGCCAGCAGTACCGTGTCATCTGCATATCTAATATTATTGATGAGTTGACCATTTACCATAATACCGTCTTTTGATTCATCCAAGGCTCTTCGAAAGATATTTTCGGAATATATATTAAACAATGCCGGTGAAAATATGCATCCCTTTCGAGCTCCCTTTTCGACTACAAAACTATCGAACAGTTCGTTGTCGAGACGCACTATTGCGTTTTGCTGAACATACAGGTTTGAGATCAATCTTATATCCTTACTATCAATTCCCGATGTTTTTAGAATACCAGTTAATTTTCCGTGCGGCATCATGTCAAACGCCTTCTCAAAATCAATGAAACATGCATATACATCGCAGTTGATATCTCTCGCCCTTTGTATTAGCACTTGCAAAGTGCTTTCCTTGTTCCAAGGCCTGTTCTGAATCCAAATCGCACTTCACTAAGGTGTTGTTCTAATTTGGTGTAAATGCGAGAGTAAATGATATTAAGGAGTACCTTAAGTGCGTGACTCATTAAACTAATTAACCTGTGGACCTCGCATTTCCTAGCGTTTTTTTTTTAGGAATTGGGATAAATATTGATAGCAGCCAGTTTCATATATATTGTTGAATAGCCTGGTGAGAGTTGTGATTTGGGAGGCCTCTAATAACTTCAAAATTTCCCATGCCCGTCATCAGGTCCCGGCGATTTTACATCTTTAAATCGTTTAATTTTAACTTCTTCATTTGTTATTTCTGGGCCGTAGGGATTGTTTATTTCGGGTGGTTGTTTTTGTTGTATCTTCGAACAGTTCTTGCACATATTCTTTCCATCTTCTTAGTCTGTCTTCAATCCCGATAAAGATCCGGCCTTCGTTGTCTACAATTATGCCTGTGTTGCGCTGTTCACTAGTGTTCTGCATTTCTTTAATCTTTTTTTGCATATGGAGTCGTCATGTTTTTGTTGATGAGTTTCGATTTCTATACATTTTTTAGTCAGCCATGACTCTTTTGCTTATTTTTCTTTCCTTATTATACTCTTGTGGAGTTTATTATATTCATTAACATTTTTATCTTTAAATTTTCATCGTTCTTCCATCATTTGCAGTATTTTGTCTGTCATCTATTCTTGTTTCTTTTCCTTTTTGATTTAAGGTTTTCATATGATGGTGTAGTAATAGCTGTCTTCATTTCATTCCACTGCTCTTCTATATCGTTGATGTAATTTTCGGCTATTTTTGCAAAGTTTTTATTAAGGTCTTCTTTTTCCTAGATGTTATTTTCTGTTAGTAAATTTATGTCATTTTTGGGAGTTGCTTTGTTATGAATTATTTTGAGTCGTATGTTAATTTTTGCTACCAATAAATTATGATCCAAGAAAACATCTGCGCCTGGATATGTTTTTGCTGAGGTGATGGAATTTTGAAACCTCTTATTTACGTTGATAAAATCAATGTCAGTTGATACCTGATAAGAATAAGGACAACGTAAGCCCGTCAACCCCCTTTTAGTCAATCTGTACACATTGTTTTAACAACGTCAACAACTACTACAGAGTTTTAACAAAGATTTAAATGTAATTTAAGACGCTAGAAAAATAGGTAAGATTTCTCTCAGGACAAATCAAGTAGTAAATAAATTGGATTTTGTAACTCTTCAGTCAGGAAAATACATAGAGGTAGGGAATTATTTAAAATTAAAGATCTGGCCGGGAATTAATTACTAAATCTGCGTGAGTAACAGTCTACAAACACTCTTTAGTTACTGTTAATGACGATCATAATCCTTGTCATCCTTAATAACTGTAACGTTATAAATCAAGTAATGGCTTTAAATTTTTTCGCGGTCTTTCCTTATAAAGATCTTTCTACGGTACGGTACGGTACAATGTTATTTATTTCTTAGGTAAAGAAACATGCCATTTCAATCCATAAACAAATAGCCGCTCATTAATTTATTGTTTTTCCTTTTATGGTGGAAAGTAATTTGTCTTTGCAATACTATCATTAATATTGTACTCTTTTGTTCAGTACTGACAATTTTTAATACTATTTCCTGTATGAACTTTGATTTTTGTTTAATGAATGTCGTATCTATCATACTAGGTTTATTTTATGGATTAATCTGTCATATATGTACCACAAACCAGGACAAATTTAATTAATTTCCCTTTAAGAGTAGAGGAGTTTGTTATGTACCAAAGTTACCTCTTTCTTACTGGGAAGAGAATATATGAATGCTAAAAAAATTTTTTTTCATGAAAGATGTATGGATTCTTCCTTCCCGATGGAACTCTGTCTTTCGAATCTTAATTTAGAGTATTTGAGTTTTCGTGAACATGTAAAATTCATTATCACCTTCTGTTTTACCCGCGATCGTTTGCAAAAGAGTGACATCTGGGATCCTTTAAGCACTGTTACACTCGTCTTTGCTGTACTCATGTAATGCTAACTTAACCGGTTAGCTTTAGCAGGAATAGAAGACATACAAAGGAAATGCTTGAAGCCTAATCAGCAAGTACAGCAAGGTGGGTTTTAGAGGTAAATAGTTTAGAAGAACAGTATTTTCAGGAAAACAAGAGATAAAATTATCTTACAAATTTATTGTAGTTTCCCAATTTTAAAATGGATGAATCGAAATTGTAGTGATGATGACATAAAAAATCTTTTTTATAAATCCGTGGTTTCGATAGCGACTTGAGAATTCAAAAGAAATTCTTAATGAAACAATAAGTAATATAGACATTTTTTCTTTGAAGCATCAAGAAAAGCGATCTTGAATTTTGTATTCTATACTTTCATTTAAATGATTTTAAAGATGATGTAGTCTAGAACAATGACATTCTAGTCTCGGTTGTTATATCATTTACAGTTTAAAAAATAAGTTACATCGATATTTTGCTGAATTCAAGACAACCTATTAGCTTCTGAGGGAATAAGAAACATTGGAAGTAAGTCCTTATAGCAAAATTAATTTGTATAATTATACACCCAATTTATCGTTTTCTAGAGGTAAATTTTGGTCACAAAAAAACGATACTTTTAGGAGAACCAGAAACGTAAATCTTGTAAAAATGTATTGTTTGCCTAATTTTAAGAAGGATGAGCCGAAATTGTGAGGACGATAGAATCGAAACATTGAAAATTTTTTCTGTGATGGGTGAAAAAGTTTTGTTTTTGAGACGTTTCGCTTAATATGATTGTAATGGAAACATAATATGGCATAGCATAATATGAAAGAGATTTGCTCCGATTATAGTTATGAGGACGCCGATGAATTTATGACATAATAAATACACATACTATATTTGTAGTTTCTGTAGTGAGTAATGAATGTAGGAAAGTTCCTTTTAAATGAAACATGAAAATGATGCTTTGTTGATTAATTGATTATTATAAATTTGAAAGTCATATCATCTGAATTTTGCTATTCTAAGCACTCTCAATTTAACGCAGTTACACCTGTATTTTGCAGAAATTGTCAATCAGCTTCAATAGGACGAGAAGACATGGATAAGAATTATTACAGCTTGACCAATTAATAGAATTGAACGTACTTATATTTTGAAGACAAGTACTGGGAATTTCAGGTAAACACGAGACGATATGATATACCTTACTTCTGATTCCTATACTTTGTGTGGTGAGTTATGAATGCAGAAAACGAGAAAATTCGATTTTGTTTTTACACATAATCTATACTAAACTGCAAGTTTCCCAACGAAAAAAGGAATAGACTTTTTAAAATCTTATACAAACTTAAAAGCTGATTTGTTTGTTACGCCAACGTAATTAACCATAGATGTTTCCGTTTTACATAAAATCTCACCCAAATAAAGTCGTGGGAGAAACATACCTACATGCACTTACTGTTCGCAGAAGCTGTCGACGGTGAGATTGTGGGTAAAAATGAAAGGTTATGTATTAAATAATGCATAATAATAACAGATTTGGGTAATACCTACACAAGAATAGACACATTGAACCTAAACCTACAGAACTACAATATTTTAATGAACGATAATTAGTTGCTTTAAATGATTCGATTTAGTTTATTAAATTTTGCGCGTGATACAGTGTTAATGTGTTAAGTGTGGGAAGATATAAAAATATTTATGTCATAAATAATATTTTCTCTTAGCCGTTTCCTTTAAAGCTGTGGTGAGACAGGTAATATTGTGATATCTCTATTAGGTGAAGAATTATGAAATATTTAAAAGGATCGCAAATAGGTGTTTTATTATTTCAATATCGGGCGTCATAAATATATATATCTTGTAAGCAACTTCAAGGAAAATATAACACCTTTATTTCCCGCATGAAGGTCAGGCTTGAACCACAAATTAAAACTCTCCTTCATCTAAAAGATTTACCTAAGATGTTATTCAACATAGTCTTAAAGGTCTATTTTGATATTGGTACTAAATAATTTGCCATATGTTTTAAATTCGCTCTTCAACACACTTCCAACATGTGATATTAGTTTAACTAAGTGCAAAATTAAATTGATTTAGAAACCTATATAAGTAGTTTGAAATACGTCTTCACTGTCGATATAGAGTTAATCCAAATCGATATTTTTAAAACAAGGAAATGGAAATTATGTGAAAGTATTATTGTACCCTGGACTTGAAATATGATATGATGATTTAAAAATAATATCTTTTCTAGAAAATGATCCCAATAAATAACAAATACATCGACGAATTGGAGATGTATCTTTCAATTGAAACTTCTGAAAAACATAACAGAAACTCTTCCATCAAGGTATAGCCAATTGATTCTTTCCTTATTTTATCCGACTTCTTAAAAAAGCTTCTTACAAATTCAATGTATGTAGGTATGTATATATATTTACTTATTTATTGATTATTTTTTTAAATTTTGTTCACGCACACAACTTTTTATAGAAGTGATATATGTTAATACTCTTAGGTATTCGCTAGTGTGAACTCATAAAAATATTATCTAGGTGGATTTATGTCAGGGACTGACAATTTTAAAAACTCCTTAGTTAACGAACTTTTGAAACAACGTTAATCATCACCATCCCACACACATACACACAAAATATGCATACGTTACTATGAACATAACATATATATATATATATATATATATATATATATATATATATATATATATATATATATATATACTTATATACAGCCATCGACAAAAGTATGGAAAGATTTGTTTTCTGCCTATATCCTTAATATTTGGTTATCAATAATTAATTATATATCAAAAAATAAACATACACTACTAAATTGATAACTTTTTATTCAACAAATGAAAATACAAAATTCTCTTACGATAAATAAAAAATACTTGGGACAAACGTATGGAAAGAATATTGTTTCCACAAAAATAATTAAAGTGTGCACCAATTAAAGAAGCAAAGTTCTATATTTTGTTGAAAACTCTCTTGCCTTAATGACTTTCCTACATCTTCTTGGCATTGGATCGACAATATATCAACTGGAATTTTACGCCATTCATCTTGTAAAACTTCCCATAGATGATTTTCATTATGAATTATTCTTTCCCTAATTTTTCGCTCCAGGTGTTCCCAAAGGTGCTCAACCGGATTTAGGTCCTATTGAGAACGCTACTTCAATAAATCAACACTTTCCTCAAAAATCAATTCTTTACTAAACGGGATGAGTGTTTGAGATCATTATCTTGTTGATATCTCCATAAAAGCAGCATTTTTTCTTCGGCATATCGCAACTTAGTATTCTGTAATATATTGCGATACATAAATCGATCCATTTTTCCAGTTATTTTCACTATCGGGCCCCTCCCAGACCTGGAAAAGCATCCTCAGACCATAATACCGCCACTCCCCATGCTTTCCGACAGGTTTTTAACATTTAATATCAATTTTTCTTTCCTATAGGCCTTCGAACAAATGACCTTCCGTCAGAACTAATTTTTTTTTTTCCAAACAAACCAACTTCAGAAAGACGTCTTCTCATAGTTCGAGCCTTTATGTCTGTGTTTAAATGTTCGCTAATTTCTGCACTAATTTGGAAGGATGACTTATAAAGATCAGTTATTGAAATTCTTTTAATGCACTTTTCAACAGAAAGGGTAGTTATTCTAGGACGACCTGACTTTGGCAAATTATTAACATTCCCCAGTAACCGAAACTTCTTTAGAATTTTCGAAATAGCACCCAAACTTAAAACTAAATTTTTTGCTATATTGCATTGCTTTACACCTTGTCTTTTTAACTTAACAACTCTAAGTCGCAACTCTTTCGACAAATACTTATTTTTGCCCATTCTTTATACAGTGTTGATGACAACATTGGCACAATAATACTAATCCAATGATTTTAAATTTCAAAAATACACAGAAGAAATAATGTTTCCATACATATGTCCAAGACATAAACAAAAAAGGCGGATAAGAGAGCAATGTGTATAGCCTGATAGTATTCAACACCTTAACAAACACACAAAATAAATGGCACAAATTATTGTTGAATACGAGAAAACGTGCAAAATAAAAATAATTCGTATCTAAAAACAAAGTTGGAGGGTTTTTGAAAAATGGTTTGAGAACAACTTTGTTTTTTGGTACGAATTTTTTCCAATCTATTGAATTTTACAGTGTGAGAAGCTGTGCTGTGACCAACTTTGATATTTTAAATAGTAACTCACAATTTTTTTGTACACGTTTTACGCTTCCTGCAAAATTCTGAACATTTTTTTCTATTACATGTCATATACTTAAATGTAACTGTTTTCTATTTATTCACACTTAAAACGGGAAATGAAATATAATAATTATTTATCCAAATGACTGACTCAGTCCGTCACGTTTTGTCAAATTGTTATTTTAATTTAATTTGGACTGAAAATTAAACTTAGTGACATACAGAGGACAGAAATTTTTATGATGATAGGATATAGCGATTTCGCAATCGGCAGTGAGTAAGATTGAGCAGAAATTTCATCGACTTAGTCATGTTCGAGATGTTCCAAGAAGCGGCCGACCAGCATCTTGTGACAACAAGAAATTACACGTATTATTAAGTAATCAAGATAATCACTATATTAACTACAAGAAGATAACTACAAACTTGGATATTGCGAGAACAACGGTATTATTGCATACTAATGAGCAGGGTTCAAGCGATTTAAATCATTTGATTTAAATGACGATTTTAATCAACGTTTTAAATCACATGATTTTTTTATTTTAATCCATGATTTAAATCAAAAGAAAATTAGGTGTAAACATTGTTTGATTCAAAATAAACATAAAAAGTTACAAAATAATCATAAATATGAAAACATTTCTTAAAACAGGTAGGTAGTTTATGAATAATAACATACATTTGCAATTTTCATTGTAATATCTGTAAAAGAATACTAATTTTTCTGATTTTTCTATTCGTAATTTATTTCTAACATGCGAGTGAACGAGCCCGAAAAAAACCTTTCTACTGAAGCTGATGACGAGACAGCGCATAAAAACTGCTTCAGAATTGGGAGAAAACGTTCAACATCAGGAATGTTTTTTTTTGTGAGACCCACCACTGTAGGGCACTAACATTACATAAAATTTCCTCTAAAAACATAAGTGTTAAAAATGGTTCCATTTTAGCTTGGAGTTTTATAATAAATGGAAGAAATCAAATATTTTCCTACATTTCATTCACAGTATTTAAAGCTTGATTATTCTCTTCATCATTCAGTTTATTTTTGGCTTTAGTTACATCTAAAATATAAGCTATAAAGTGTTAGTCCGTAACAGCCTGTTTATATCGTTTTTGAACAATATCAAGCTGAGATAACGATAATTCTAATGCATCCTCGAATATACTACTCAATTCCTTCCATATTTCTACTACGTCCTATTAAAAAGATTTATTTCTGTAATGTACTAATTTCCACGGCTATAGGTTTCAAGATTTTCAGATATTCTTCAGCTGATCTTTTGAGACCAATGTTTGAAATATTTTGGTATATGGTCGAGTCTATTTCTTTTCTATTTTCTTCACAAATTTTTAACGGTTTCTCCCATTGGCGTACATATACATCTAGACAATCTCCCATACTGTTCCATTTTATGTTACTTGGAAGTACTAGTGCTTTTCCATAAGCCTATTTGTACTTTGCCCTGCCAAATGGTTATTTCTGAAATGTTTAATGACTTGTATAATATGTTCTTTAACGTCTCTAATTTCTAAGTCTTTGCAGAGTAGGTTTAGAAGGTGAGCTGAGCATCCATATATTATGACTCTTCCACTAATGTCTAACTTGACTTCTATAGTTCTTCTCATAACTGCTATGTTCGCCCCATTATCTGTTACAAATGATTTAACGTCACAGTTCTATTTAGGTTTACAAGATGAAATCAAGTGACAAGCAATCTCAGTTAAATAATTGCCAGTGTGAGTATTTCCCGAAGTATCTTTTGTTTCATATTAGAATGCACGTTCATTTTCGGTAGTTATTGTGGCACAGGTTATAGGCTCATTATCCACATTAGACCAACCATCAGTCATTTTGGTTTTTAATGACCATAAATTTGATCTAAAAGGGTTTTACCCGAAGAAAGACTGAAACCAGGTCGTAACATTTCGTTCGCCCTTTTTACATGCGGATTATCGGAACTGTTAGTTGCAAATACAGCTTTGGCAATTTTTATGTCTATTTCTTACTTTTTATTTGCAAATGTTCGCACAATGAATTTCTCTAAATTTGTCTTTCATTTCTTAGAGTTAATTAGTGAGTCAGTAAATTGGATTAACTCGGGTAATGATAAACTGGCAGACAAATTTTTACTTGGAATTGATCGTTTTTTATAACTACTGGTTGAACTTGTTAAAGTCGAACTGCTTGGAAAATTTGCATTGCTTGAGTTTTCATTTTCTGTAAAAAGATATAAATATAAAATACGAAAATACAAACCCTTCACAGCTATTTTTAATTCCACCATTCAATTTTCTAAAAGTTCTTAAAATTGGTCAAAATGGGTTAAAATATAAAGATAAAGGAGATGTATGCATTTATAGTTTCATAGCTATTAATGTCAAAAATAAAATACAGCAATTTTAAAATCAGTGTACATATTTTTAATGAATTTCGTCTCTGTCAAAAAAGCAAAAAAAATGCTCATAGGAATGGAATACAGGATACAGGATGTTTTAAAACCGTTTGTTTCATTCCCTAGTCCCATTTTTAACATTACAGATAATAATTGGCAGCCGGCAGCCAGCACTAATACGCGCAATTGATCCCTGGCTTGCCGTTTCTCCACTGTAACAAGCTGCCCGGTGCATAAGTGGGCCCTCAACCACATGAATCCCGAGGGTGGCGCCGGAGAACCGAGTGGATGTTTTGACCTTCAGGCAGTCAAACCGTTGGACGGTTCAGAGAACAGGGATATCTCGATTATAAGTAGGTACCGTCAAACCGATACCTCTGCGCTGAGCATTTGACCGATGACTGTCTGCACGAGAAATATGCACTGACCGATATTCCGCTGCCGTTAATAAAGCAGATCCGTAGAGCATGAAAATTTGTTTTAGATTGGTTAAAAGGTTTAAAAATTATGAAACAACGAGACAGATCGACAAACAGATACTTTCTGAAAATAATGTAGATCCACTTAAAGGCATCTAAAACATGCATTTTGCATGGAATCCAAAAAACATTTTTTGCGAAAACAATAACTACCTTACTAGCATACTAAGAAGGTAAAAATAAATCACATTACATACCTGCAATTAAATCAACTTCTTCGTTAATTACTTCAGCATCTTCTGTATCAACACCTAACGTTTTGCCCTCCATGATAGTATTTTAATCTTTTAACAAGACCTTGCATTTCTTTATTAATATTCCTACAAATAACAAATTACCAATCTTTCCTTTTTTGTGTTTTCTATAAAATAATCCCAAATATTATCTCATTTCCTTCCACTCATTTACTTTTAATTAACCTGGGACTCACTTGCTTACGTTATACAATTTGACTGCTAAAATACGCTTGGATGACCTGGGTTTTCCACACGCTCGACAAGGGACTTCCCCGGTTTTCGGCTGAGTTGAAGGGTCTCGATTCATGGAGTCAATTTACTTATGCGCTTGCTTGCGGTATTCATGGGCAGTTACTGCAAAATAACTAATTTTTTGTCCATCATAAGAAAGATTGTTAATAATATTTATTATTAGTTAGACTATAAAAACGACACACCTACTGTTAGTATACTTATTTTCAGTAATAATCCGAAAAAGAATGTTAAAAAATCAAAACAATTATGATTTTTAAAAATATTTTGTTAAAAAAAATTATGATTTTTTCAAATTCTGTGAATCAGTACTACTCCAAAAATGCAAGTCGTTCAATAACTGCATGAAGATAATTAGGACAAGCATCTTCACTTTTGTTAAGGACGAATCCACATTTTGCCGATAGCAATGTCAACACAAAAAATTATCGATACTGGCAGGATATAAACCCAAACTTCTGCTCTTTCGACGCTATTTCCTAAAGTTGATAATCCAGATTAACCCTAACAAGACGGTGCCTCGTCACATTACGCAGCAGAAGATCGCGCCTTTTTAATGATGTTTTTGCAAACAAATAAATTGGAAGAAGGGAACTTATTCAGTAGCCGCCGAGGTATCCAGACTTAAACCCTCCTGACTTATTCTTGTGACATTACCTTAAAGGTAAAGTTTTTAAAAGTAAGCCAATTGACTCAGAAGATTTAAGGAATCGGATTATTCAAGAAATACGGTTAATTACTTTCCTACAGAAGTAGTGACAAATGTTCAAAATCAATATATAAATCGATTAGATTACTGTTAATTAATGAATGAGAGGAATTTTCAATATTTAATTAAAAGATAAATTAACGGTTGTTATTACTTCATTCCGAGTTTTAATGTCGATACATTGAAAACAGTTTCATTTAGGTATAGGTTATGTAATAAAAGAATTTTGCAGGAAGGCTAAAAGTATACATTTAACAAATCAAAATTGATTATAGCATAGTTTCTTCTAACTTTTCGTGCATTCATCAAAGATTATTAATAAACTTGACTTGTATCCCATTACTCACCTAAACAACTGAAATTTTTACAATTAACCAATAACAAGAAATGCAGAAATAATTACCTACATATTGCTATGTTATACCGCTATTTACATCTGTTTCAAAAGATTTAAAAGCACTTTTTTCACTCCTAGGCTCAAAAGATTATTAAGTTTTCCCAAAGTCAGACTGGCTTTAAACTTCCACAAAATATATTCACAAACAAGCAATAATTAAATTCGTTTTAGTCTGGCCCGTCTCTTTTATGCCTTATTCTCTTTCAGAAAACTATTCAGACTTAAATCACTGTCACTATCGGCACTATAAAATGTTAAAGCGTTCGTTTCTAAATGCCGAGCTAAAACGATTTTAACTTCCAAGTAGAAAGCAGCTTTCGATTATATTGGTTTGTAGTTTATTAGGAGTTATTTTCGGGTTTGGTGCCATTGAATGGTTGAAGTTTTTCTGACAATTCATTAAAATATGGAAAAAAATATTTCGAAAAAGAAATATTCTACAATTTTATTTACGGAAATGAATATTCTATCATTTAAATAAAGTCGTTCGAACGAACTTAAATTTTCCATTACATTAAAAGAAATAGTCGGAATATATTAAGAAATTTGGACAATTTTTAGGATCATTAAAAGGTAAACAAAATAAGTCATTTTTAAATCTCCCATTTGGTGATATAGATTATTAAAATGTTCATTTACACCATCTCTACTTTGGAAAATTTTTCTTTCAGTGTATCCATTTAACACCACTCTCTCCGACTCTGTCGGCACTTCTGCGGCGCTAGGCCTTAAAAGGTGCACCGTGTGATCCAAAACGGGCCCGCGGGGGTCATAACACGCACCCACAGCTCGCATTCCACTCGATGTTTAGACCGCCTGCACCTACGTGTAGCACGACGACATAGAAGCACGTATACATTTACCTTTTCTAGTAATTTTATAGATTTACGAGATATAGAATAAAAATAATATTTTGCGGAGTAAAATAGTATATTTTTATTATTCAAGAGAACCAAAAATTATGTTCTGAAGGTCAATGATCACTTCAAGATTTTTAGCCAATATTTTAGCAGAACATATATATATATATATATATATATATATATATATATATATATATATATATATATATATATATAAATAATTTTATGGGAGACAAGTCTATTAATAACTAACACCATTATCGAAAGAGTAAGAGGTTATCTATATTTGATAACTAGTATTAGGTCCTAGAAGTGAATAGGCGCTCAGTGGGGAACGGGGACGTTGTTAATTCACTTATTTCGTTATTTATTTAATTTACTTGCTTCACAGCTTAATTCCCAATTACTAGGGAGGGTATCACCAATAATATAGCAATTTATGAATATGAAAATATTAATATATAACCAAAGTAAATTAAACTTATACATAACCTAGCCTACAAACTTATATACTATCAGGGTGACGATTTATGTTTCGGGAATAATAAACCAAAACTGAACTGAAAACGGCTTTATTGCTATTTATTTATTTATTTATCGATGGACCACATTGTCCATTTTACAATAATTAACTACATAGCTAGAATGAGTCATAACAATGTGAAATCAATAATAGAATAACAAAAGGGTGTTTACAAAAGAAAAAAAAGTGTACATCTGTCAGTCTGTAACTGAAAAATCACAAAACATCAATCGACAATCAATTCCAACAGCCTTCGTTTAAAATGATTCAAGCATGTATCAAAGAAATTCAAGTCACCCAGCCCATATGCATATCCAGCCACCTTTAGTATAAAAGAATGGCTTGCATAATTTGTTCTGTGAAAAGGCCGGTGAAATATATGAAGTACGAGTACTCCTAGCAGAGACCCTCAGACCAACACTCAACAGCAGACGCGGGCAATCGGTGATACTGTTTATAATTTTAAAGAGAAGTTGTCTCTACCCTTTCTTCTATTAGCAAGTGGGAGCAAATTCAACTCTGAGCACCAAGCAGCATACTTAAGATCAGCACCCCCATTGAATTTCAAGTTAATATATATATATATATATGAGAAACCTTGTCTATACCTGTTCGAGCCGGTACACATGTGATTCATAGTGGGGATTCCAAACACAAGAAACGTACTCAAGGTGTGTTCGAATTAATGAGCAATAGAGTATTTAAGAAACTTCACAGTGGAAAGCACGTTTCAGTTTAATATAACCTAACATCCTGAGGGACTTACTAACAATGTGAGGAACAAATGAAAGAGTGGAATCAAAAAGGACTCCCAAGTCCCGAAAAGAATCAACGGAGGTCTGCGGCATACCACCTTAGTGATAGCGAAAGTCCAGTGGATAACGCGATTTAGAAAACTCAATGAATTTACACTTAGGTATATTCAAACTCATTTCATTCACTCCGCACCAAGAAAAAAATCTATCAAGGTCCCCCTGAAGCTCCAAGCAGTCGATGACCTTATACATATTCTTGTCATCCACAAAGAGTAAGAAGTTGCTTGTCTTAAAGCAGATGGATACTTCATTAATGAATAAAGTGAACAATAATGGACTGTATGGGATATCTGAGGGACCCCTAAAGATACTGATATCTCAGAAGATACAAAATCATTCACCCGCACTACCTAACGACGATTACTCAGATAGGTCTCAATCCAACCAAACAATGGACCAAAGACAGCCAGCCCCTAAAGCTTATCCAGCAAGAGGCCTTCGAAAAGTCAGTATACACCAAGTGGACCTCGGATCTGCTCTCTAAGGCCTCAAACAAACCGCTCACATAAGAGACCAGATTCACCTCAGTGTTCCTGCCACCACAAAAGCAAACTGCTCCTCAATAACTCCAAACTAAAAATATTTTTCACGATGATCAATGCACATTTACATGCGTTTTTGAACTCATCAACCGCTTCTTCATGTACCGAAACAGAGAAATTATTGGGTACCAGCTGTTCAACATATGACCAATCAGTTCCATGTTTTGAGTGCTCAAAAAGTTACTAGTTTGAGCCGATGTGAGAAATCGCATTGTTGTGATGAAAAATGACCGTGTTACGATTCTCTAAAGGCACGGTGGTGAAATGGCCAATTTTTTTGAGACAACAGTGAATATTTGCTTCGAAATGCTTTGTACGCGAGTCACTTTTATTGGTTTTGACTCATCATGGAAGATCCGTGCTGTGGACTGCGGTTTAGGTATAGATTCAAGATTCATTACGTGTCACGATCTTATATTGGGTCGACAAGAAATTATTTTTGGTTGTCAGACATAGAGAGCGTTGTAATTGTTTTGAAGGACTTCTGTCAGGGTTTTGGTTTTTTTTTCCTTGTGACGTTTGAAATCAGTCACATCAGTTTACTTTAGAGACAACTGGTGCTTAATTTTGTTTGCAGCTGTTAGTTTAGGGTCTATTCTAACACGGAGGGGAGAAACGAACATTTTTTGTATATTGTTATGGAATGCTTTACGGTTAAGCCCAGTCATCAAAGGGCGAAACGCGGTTCAGCACGTTCTTCCCAGGGTCGTATATCTACGAGGTAGAGTGGTGTATAGCAAGGGTACTTACGTAGGGCCGTATAACCTGAAGTGAGTACTTCACCATCGTGCCTGGGGGTATTTGAATCTCCAAGAACCGGAACGAAAACGTGTTTAAATTTTTTTGGAAACACACATGATCTAGTCCAGAGTGGTTAACCTCTCGGGAGGTATCTGCATCCAAAAGGATGTTGAGCCCGAAACCCCACAGAGAGTAAAACAAAAGCGCGCTGCGCTACTGGGAAAGGATCGGGACATTGTTAAAAAAATTAAAACAATACATTGCTTCGATCCTACGTGCGGATGGCAAAGTCAGGCTTTGCACTGCCGTACAGGGATATGGAGCTTAGGTATTGGATGTCCTCTATATCGATGCTATCATCTACAGGTGGCATGGCTGATCGTAGATGGTCATACGTTTCTTACCCAATGGCGCCAGTGACCGATGTGTGCACCTGCACAAGAACCGTCGGAGGGGTGAAACCTTATAGTCTCACGTGAAGTAATCCTCTTCTATTTCCGTAAAGGAAAGAAAACTGTTGAGGATCGCAAAGAGATATGTGAAGTTTATGAAGTTGATGACAGAACCACTAGAGAAGCTATAGCCATGGCTAGACACATATGCAGTAGCGGTTGTCTAAAATGGCCAATGAACACCTTCTGACCATATAAAACCCCAGGAATCAATGGAATATTCCCGGCCCTGCTATATAGAGAACAGTCAGAAATTTTACCACATATAGTGCATATCAGTTAAAGTAGCCTCGAATTGGGCTACACACCAAAAATATGGACAAGGGCCACAGTTATCTTCATTCCGAAAGAAGGGAAAAAACATTGCACACCGTAAATACCTCCGACTTTTAGTTTAAAATGATGTAGAAAGCAGTTGATTACATTAGAACAGAAATTCTTGAACAGGTACTACTGCACCCTCATCAACATGAGAATCAAGCGGGCGGGTTTATGGAAACCGCACTGATACAATTAACAGATGAGATTCAAGATGCTCTGAACAACAAGAAAACCCTAGTATGTAGCTTTCTTGATATAAAAGGAGCTTTTGACAACATTCCACATGAAGCAATCAAAAGAGCACTTGATGACAGGCAAGTAGACAGAACGATGTCCAAATGGATGGCGCGGCTTCTCTCCACTAGAATAGCAGAGAGAGAGGTAGGAGAGGACACTATCGCCCTCTGTACCACCAATAGATGCGCTCAAGGGGGAATAGCTTCTCCACTTATGTAGAACCTAATTGTATATCGACTCATCTGTGATCTGATCACAGGGGCAAATTCGAAAATACTCTCTGCGACATAGTACAAAGAAGATTTGAATACACCAAAGAATGGTGCCAGATGATGGAATTAAATGTCAACCCCACCAAAATTACTCTTTCAAGGAAAAAAACCTCGACTTAAAAACTATCAAAATGGATGGGAACGTTATTGAGTGGAAGTCAGAGGTTAAATATCTAGGCCTGACCCTTCTTGACTTCTCTCAAATAAGCACGAAAAGAAGTAACCAACAAGGCCACAAAAGCCTTGGTCTGTAGGAACTCCACGAGACAAAGCTGGGACACAAACCCAAAAATCCTGCAGTGGATGTACACTGCAATAGTTAGACCAATTATCGCTTATGGGGCAGTGATCTCCAATGAAAGAACCAATCTGGCCGATACGAAAGCCAACCTCTCGAAAGTTCAAAGACTGGCCTGTGCGTGACAAGCTCGCGAGATAAGGAACTGAGACACCATTTTTGGGACCCGCACCTTTTTGTGGAATTAGTAGTGGTGTGTGGCTAGAAAAACTAAAAAGAGAGGAAGAGAGCAGGAGATCTAATTACTGAACGGATCTGCAAGGAATGAGACACGCCAGGATATTTCTTCAGAACTACGACAAGAAGAGCTTCAAGGAATGCATAAGTCTAAGCAAAAACCAACTTACATTTCTGACAGCAATTCTTACGGAGCATTATCACTTGAAGAAACATCCCAAGAAACTCAGATTGGCAGAAAGAGAAGAGTGTAGATTTTACGAGGAAGAGGACAAAACTTTTCGCATCTTTTTAGAGTGCAACGCTTTAGAAAACCCTAGAATGCTGTTCTTGGGAGCACAGCAAATAGAAGAAGGAGAATTACCCACTTTGAAGCCGTCCAACATCCTCAGGTTTCTAAGGGAAATAGTGGACTGGAGGACCTGCTCTAGTCGGCAAGATATCCTTAGCGACTTGGCAGCAGAAGGGGAATACAATAGAGCTGTTAAGTCGCAGTGTACTGATCCCCAACACCCATACAACAAAACAGTACGTGTCATAATTGGCTTAAAAAATTTCATTTCACTCAAAGACGACCAACATTCTGGTTGATGATGACCAAATCAAAGCCATAATTGAAGAGAGTCGTCATATAATTGTTCGAGAGAATGCGGACTGCACAATAATTGAAAATCACTTAAAATGTCTTGTCCACATGAATTGAAAGATATTCACTTAATAAAGCAAATCAATATTTGCCATTTGTATCTCGCGTACAATGAAACCGACTCTGTTGTGGAAAAAATCATCACTGGTGATGCAAAAATGAGTTATCTACAGTAACATCATCATTCAGAAATGTTCAGGGTCCAGAAGTAGTGAACCAGCACAAATCATTTCTAAAGTTGAATTGCATTCAAAAAAGGTGCATCGATGTTTTCTTCTACTACAATCGATTGTGGACAACTTTTAGTCGGCTCGTCCCTGAGCAAATGACAACCATGATTGAATCCACTAAGTCATCGATATAGAGTGTTTTTTGTAGGTGCTTTATTGCCATATAAAGAGTTAAATCGTAGAACGCTTGTTGAAATAAACTACGTCGAAAGTTATGAAAAATAATGTCACGAGTTAAATACATTATTTGGCCGATTAAAGTCACTGTAAACAACACATAAGTCCGTATGTCATAATGTTCTGGGTACTTGTACCGTCTAAAATGTCAAACTTTACAATATATATGTCAGATAGCACTTAGCAACGCCAATGTTGCCAGTTTCCTAAATATGAACGGAGAACTTCCTAATGTTTTAGGCCGAATATAAACTCGGTATAGTTACGAATGAAAAATAAAAATAGTTTTTGTGTACAAAAAATAAGCCACACATAACTTACTGTTTTATTTTAATTCTTTTGTTGTTAATATCATTGCTATTATTAAGATGGAATTTATAACGAGAATTAAGCAGAAAATATATCAAGGAGGAATAATATTTAATAATAGGTACTTGTAAATGGCACCATTTTCCTTTGTCATATTTTACTTAAAAAGAATGTGGGCCTAAATTGTCTAATTTTCTACGAAGTCGCACAAAATGCTTATTGGGCTTCCGTTTAGCAAACAATGTTACCGTTACAATATACATATAATTATTGTATTGTATGTAAATATCTCGTTTAAATAAATTACCTAAAGTTTTTATTATGTTTTTTTTCACAATGTATATCTAATATTTCATCAATATCATCAGGAGTATATGATTTCAATTATTGTTAAAGCCATTACTATTTTTAGTAACAAAGGTTATTATCTCATATTTTTTTCGACTTTTTTTTTGTGATGATGCCATTTTCTGTCATCTTTTGTAGCGAAAAAGTAATTCTAGACCGACGTCCTATAACTAACCAAAGGAAGAAGTCTCTTTTATTCATGATAATTGGCATATTCTGTAAGTCAAATATTATTCATTTAATCCTTCTTCATGAAAAGATAACGTCAGAAATAAAATTGTAAAATAACGAATAAGAATTAAAGGAAAAGTAATACAAAACCTAGGACGAAACAGACTGACAAGGCACGGATATGCGAATTCAAGGAATGAAGCTTGAACCAGGAAAGCCATATATGCTTTCTGGACTTGTAAACGAGCCTTTGAGTGCACATGAGGACTGATACCTAAAGTACTATGTTAGATATACGCTATTGTATGGTGGCGCAGTACAACAAAGCGCAAACAGAGTCTTCAACTTGATAAAGTTCAAAGAATGGTTTGTGTGGGAATATTGAGTGCGATGAGGACTGTTCCCACTAGGGCTCTTTAAGTCCTGGTGAACCTGCTTCCGCTTCACTTATACATAGAAAACGATACCCTGAAGACTGTTTATCGCCTCAGTTGTCTAGTGCATCTTGGAATTGGAACGGGCGGCTACTCAGGTGTGTGGGAAAGCGCGGTGGAGAGGTGTCCATCACTTCTCATGCAGACAGATTACATGACGCCTCTTTTAAAACCCAACCTCTTCCTGGAGATATTTCTGCCACGTAGAGAGGATTGGGACGGAGCGCAAAATCTTCCGAAAAATGGATCCTGGTGGTATACTGATGGATCTCGACAAGGTGAAAGGGTTGGAGCCGGAGTGTTCGGCAGGAACACAGGAGTCAACCCTCTCGGACAACGTGCGACAATCTTCACCGCGGAAATTTATGCTATTCTGCAGTGTGCCTATCTCTGTGAGAGGGATATAGATAGTAATAGGGTAATAAATATATGCTCAGACAGGAAAGCTGCGATATTGACACTGAAGTCCAGTGTCGTAACTTCGCGACTTATGTCTGCGTGTAAGGATGTACTGAATGGTATGGCAAGGAACGGTTACACAGTCAGACTCGTGTGAGTCCCGGGTCACTCGGGCATACATGGGAATGAAGAAGCAGACCGTCTGGCAAAGTTGGATTCGGCAACTGAACCGTATGGACCCCAACCAATACTACTTGTTCCAATTGCTATTGGCAAAAGGGAATTAAAATCGTTGCTGAAAAGCAAATTTATTGAATCGTGTAGGGAAGCTGCCGGAATGAGGTGTGCTGAGGAACATATAACTGGACCTTGCGCACGGCGTACTAAGAAGCTTCTCTCCTTAGGAAGGAAAGGGCTGCGAACTGTGGTGGGATTGTTGACAGAACATTGTCGCCTGAGGGGCCATCTTCATAGAGTCGGTGTCGAAGACGACCCGACGTGCAGATGGTGTTTGGAGGAGGTTGAAACTGTTGACCATGTCCTCAAAGATTGCGTAGCACTCAACAGACCGAGACAGAGATATTTCGGAGATACAATTTTGTTATCGGAAGCAGTTAGACCAGTTCAATTAACGAGGCTGCTTGGATTGGCAAAGGCGATCGGGTTCGAATGACCTGAAGCTATGGTGAGATTTAAAGGGCCCAATAGAGGCCTAGGCATTCTAAGATCTAGTATCACCACCCCTTTTTCATTCATTCATTCATTCCATGAATTCACGAACTGAAGTTTGATATCCCCCTATTCATCTAACTTCGTTTCTTGAAACTTCAACCTCCCAAAATTTCTTGCTGGGAAAAAGTAATTGTCCAATAACGAAGTCATCATAGAAATGAACTCATTTTGCAGATTTGACTAAAGCGATTACAGTTGGAACCCCGGTAGCACGAGTATAAGTGTAAAAGGAAATTATGTAAAAATATACAGTAAATTTATGTTATATTTTTTACATTGTCCTAGATAGACTGGGAACTTTTCCTGTCTTCCTAGTAAATGCAGTCAAAAAATTAGTATTAAAAAGTAATTAATTAAATGAAGTTTATACAGTATCTTCGTGAGCGTAGTTAATTCTAGTTAATATATTTTATTATCGCCTAGTCATCCAATCATTCCCTTTATTGGCAACAATGTTGTAAGCACATTTTCCTTTGTTGCCAAAAACAACACACAATTTCGATTGTTTCGTTTCATGACCATCCGATATTTATTTGAATATTTTCTGTTTCAGACAATGGACGAGCGCCTCCCAGAGCATTCCGATCGTCTTACGAAGCAGTAAGTATTAATAATAACCATTTAAGCACATTTATCATGCAAATTTAAGATCAAAGTAGGCGCATATGCGAATGCATTCATAAATTTGCCATGTGACGTCAATCAATTTGTTTTGATTTAAAAGGAAACGCTGTGAGAGCTGATTTTATTGATTGGTTTCATTGAATTATTATCGACGAATTGTTTTTTTTTCTCAAATTTGTTAAAAATTGATTTAGATAGCAAAAGGTTACTAGAAATAGCGTTTAATTGATCGTCGTGTACAACTGACTCCAAGAATGTTTGTTCTAGTTCCTTATGAAAAAGTTGGAGGAACTCTCATGTTGCCAAAATGGAAAGTAACATTTAAAATTATATTAAAAATAAATAAACTTTTTAAGAAGTAAGGAAGCTTTAAGATCCCTATAATTTTAACTAATTAATTATTCAAAATGACATTTAACTTAATACAACTTGTTGATAATAAGAGTGTATGAGAAAAAAATAATTTCAGCTTTATCCTTCTTAGTTTCATCATCAACACTAGTGCTGTCTAAGTAAAACAAAGCATTTTATAACCATCATTTTTCGTTCACTCTTAGAACATACTAGAGGTGTCATCAGTTTTTTCTGTCCCGAACAGATGTCTTCCAGTTTGTACAGATTTTTTGGCACTGTCACTCTAAATTATAGACGATCTTCCTTGACTTGTTTCATCCATTCTCCATTCTAACTCAAACGCTTAAATTCGTCACATCTCCCGCCAACTCTCTAGTTTTCTGTGATAATATGTTTTATGTTTCTGCACCATGTATGAGCACCGACAAAAATACCTAATCTCAAAGCTCTTCTTTTTTTGTCGAGAATATATTGGTCTTCAATATATCACAAAACTAGCTGTACATTGCCCAGCCTAATATTAGTCATTTTGTTAATTCAGGTGTTTGTTTATCACTGATTATTTTTAGTTCGTGACAAATTCATGAACTATATGAATTAGCGTTCTCTCGACTCTTTTTAGCTGACTGGGTAAAAGATTGATCATGAGTTTTCCTTTAGTGTAACTTATTTTCATACTAAGTTTGTATACGGCTTCACAAAGGTTATGTGTAGCCCATTTTAAATATTTCCGAAGTTTTCAGCTGTAAAGGTCATATCTGCGACAAAATGCAGGTGGCCGAGTATTTTTGTAAGCATATTCTAGAACTACTTTGGTAAAGAGTGTCACCCTACCTTCGTATTTTCTTCTATGTCGCTTAATCCTATGTATCCTGAATTATGTTCGGTCTATTCTGAACTCTTCCAGAGGACTCGTAGGATATCAGGTATCAACACAAATGAGAGCCACAGGTCTATTGTATTCCATGATTTTTTTGAGAAGTCTTTAGGCATTTCAGGCGTTCGTTCCAAATCCAAAACGAAATTCGGCCTATTCCATTGGTTATTAATCTAGTTTCTCCTCCAATCTACTTAATATTCGAATATACAATTGCTATGTGATTGAGAAGACTATGGTGTCTGTGACCCTCGAAATCTACAGTATTTCCTTCATTTAATTTCAGCCGTTACTCGTCTAATATCTGAAATAGACCTCCCGTCCTGTTTCCAAGCCATCGCGATTTCCATATCAGACCAGTTATTCTCTTTACATCATCTTTCATCTTGTTTGCGGTTTTTTCTGGGTCTTTTTTCGTCCAAGAATTCCAGTCTTAAATAACTTTGTTCCACTCCTCTTCATTTTAGGTTTGCTTTAAATCTCCGACATCTGTCAGTTCTATCCTTCACTTTTAGACCCATCTTCCTCAATTCCATGGCTCTTTGAGTTTTGCTAAGATTTTCTACTATGCTTTTGTTGAGTGCATATGTGAAGAGTTTGATGAAATATGGATTTTTTTAGTTTAGTTTATTTTACTGTCCTGCTTGCCACTGTTATGTTTCGAGGGTTTTCTGCGTTTTATCATTCGTAATGGTTTTTATTTTTAATTCCGTTAATTGTAAACCCACACTCTGTAAGTTTTATTGGAGTTCGACTATCTTCTTCTTCTTCGTAATTGTCTGCAATTAAAACATTAAGCTACATCATCGCCATATCTCAATGAATGACTGAGTCTTCATCCTTCATATTGATGTTTTTATTTTCTCACTTCATTTCTTTAAACACTTCTTCTAGCACTGCATTAAATAACTCAGAGCTCATAGAGTCTCCTTGTCCGATTCCATGTCTTATTGGCATGAGTCTTGTCCCTTGAGTTTCCACAATCATGCGCATTTATGCAATTGTTTTTATGATTTAGGTATATCTAGAATCAATTTTGCTGTTGTTTAGTGTTCTTTCTTATTCTTTTTTACAGAGCAGGATCACGATTAAGTAAGTTTAAACGGAATATCCTGTTAAAGTTAACCTTAAGTATAATTAATTAATGTACTATTCACAAATATTAGGTAATTTGACGGAATCACTCATGTTAGAGAATGAAAAGAAATTATAAACTTAAATAAAGATGTCATTTTGATCAAATTAATTATCTATATAAAATCGAATTTCAAATTAAAGGTGGATCTGAGCATTCTTTAAAGTTACTGAAAAAGATTTATATAGTAAATCGCTAAAACTACACTAGTACTAATTAAATTATAATGATTTAATTTATTTAAAACCATTCATAAAAAAATATATGCGTCTTCTTATCTTATTGTTTTATAACAGTAAAAAAACGTTTACTTTCGTTAAAAGGAACTTGTCTGGTCGTAAGTCCATTAGTATTTTATTTTAATTGTAGGATATCCTTTTAAAGCCGAGGCCGTGCCATATTTTTAATTCATATTTTTATCTACTTCCTCTTTACAGAGTGCCTAAAAATCCTAGATGAAACTAATAAATAAATATTATTTTAGAACGTTAAAATGTACTTATAAATATATACCCAGGATTTTATTATAACGGCATTAGTAACTACAAAAAACAAGTTCTCTTCTACCACGAAATAAGTTAAAATACTTGAATACTGAACCTCAGGGAATTTACTAAAAGCCGCTTCAAAATATCTCGGTTTTATCAGCATCAAGTTGATCGTGATAAAATATATACGTGTCGAAAGATAATCTCCTTTTTTTTTTGGAGTCACTTAAAAAATCGCTTCAGTTTTTCTATATTTTTTCAAAAAATAGACTTCAAATCGCCAATACTACCAACTTTCTTCGCCTTTTTCCCAACCAGCTTTAAGGACATAAAATATGTATCAAAACATACTTTTTATCTGCCTAATTGTGCCCGACTCCATCGATACATGTCTTTTACAAAGCCATTAAATCACAAACATATTAGGAATCTAGATTATAAGGCCAATAAGTTATCTAAATAGTAAATGGCCCAACGAAAATCCTGGGAACGACCTCGGGTTCCCTCAGGAACCTGTCTGGCTGGTGGGAAAGTGCCGTGGGAAGCGCCGTTCTTGCGAACCGAACTCGATTCTCGTGCCGGTCAATAAAAACGCGAGTCAACACAAAGCCGGATAAGATATTGTTACAATACAGTGGCGTAGAAAGAATATCATTTAGACAAATAGAAAAAGCAGTATTAAGATTTTTTAAAATCACAGTATATTTTATTAAAAGTTAGATATTTGAAATGATGCAAATGAGTAGTTTTGGTAATGATTTTTAAAATTTAAAGAGTGTTGAATATTCTCTATTAATAGATGAAAAAACAAATAAAAACATTTTTACCCCTCGTATTTCAAATACGCATGCCCAAAAATCTACCAGTTGATATCGAAGACAATGAAAATAAATAAAATCAAAAGAACGGCACTGATTCACATCAGCGACTGTTTTTATTTTTTATATTTTTAGTCGATCTACAAGAGGCCACTTGTTACAGTAAAGAAATATACATTTAGCGTCAAAAAAGGGTAGTGGTTTCTAATATTTATACGTCTATCGTCAAAAAGTGAATCGTTAAAATATGTAATTTTCGTCATCGTGTTTTATTTTCTCATGCCCTTCGCGCTTCACAAGCGAAATATTCTACCATCGAGCTTAATTTATCCCATGGAACTTTTGCAAAACGTATCTGAAAAGAACAAAACCTAATTCATTACGATTCCAAAAAGATGCCCTTCCTCGAAATAGTGTATGGAGCTGTTATGTTTGAGAAATGATAAACTAACGGCTTGTTTATATTGAGATAAAATGAAAGGTAACCCAGAATTTCACACAGAACAAACGACTCGAATTTAGTCCAAGGGCGTGTATCATGTCAAAATATTATTTATTTACACACTATGAAATTATCGAATAAATAAAAAATAATTTTAAAATTAACGGCGTTGTTGCTGATGTTACTCACCTAGTCGGCGGATGTACTTACTTGTAAAAATGTCTAATTTATATTAATGGCGTTAGCATAAAAAAATTCCTTACGTAATTTAAAATTTGTGTGAATTATATCATTTTTGATTAAATAAGTGAGTGGTACGTTTGCTTTTACCTCTATTTAAAACGATAGTATGCCACTAAGCAAACACTGTAATGAAGCTGAAGAGGCAAATATTGTAGCTCTATATTACGAAGGATAAAGACAAGAGATGAGTCTACAATATTGTTTCTAAGAAATAATTTAAGGGTGCAAAATGTGTACAACAGCTATTTATGACCTTTTTTGATATTTGCTTCTACCCCAAATTCCACGTATCTACTGTCTCCAAAATGAGCTACTAAATAAAAAACAAATTAATCTTAATTGAAAAACAATCTACTACTTAATATATGAAACCTATATAGAACATGTAAATATCAAGTGATCATAATGTGCTGATAGAAATACATATTAAGAATTTTTTGTGTATTTCTCAAATAATTTGCTATTTATGATTTGCCAAATGTAATTTACGAACGTTTCATGTGATTTTTATTTGTTTTAAAATTGTTTCAAAGAAGAAACATTTTGGCTTTGGCCCTGGACTATATCGTGTAAATATTCCCACAGAAAACAAAACCACCCCCAATAAACTTTAAAGGGCGCTTTGCCGACTATTTCGAAGAAAAGTCCCTTTTTAATCTCTTCTCGGAAGAGCGATACTTTTTGCTGAAAAACGAAGTAAGTTGCCCACCCAAGATCTCCATATTAAAAATATTACTTCTTTTGTGGACTAATATTTCCTGTTGATTTTAGTAAATATGGCAACAGAAATATTTTTTCAAGATATCAATTTTTTCTTTTATTAGGACTCTAAAAGATTTAGTTGTTCTAAATTTGTCTTGACTGGGTTAAATTTCAAGTATGTTTGTCATTTAGAATACATGGCACCAGTAGAGGACAAATTTTAAATATCATCAAGGATCTCTATAACAGGAAAGTATTGAAATTCAAATCCCCAATGTTGTAAATCAGGACTAAGAAAATATTCCACAAATCACACAAATTAAGGTTATTAATGATATCAAGAATGATAGAGAAGACAAAATTATCATAAAAAGCATAAAGACAGAAGCAGGACATATTTTAAAAACATTGAAGTTACTCTACAATAAATGTATAGAAGAGGCCAGAATACCGATAACGCACTCATGGCAAGCCTACAAAAAGACAGTTCAGTAGAGCTCCGAAACTTCTTCTCACATATATATATATAAATTGTTTATGGAGATCTTCAGTTGGATTTAGAACAGGCTTCAGTACGAACGACCATATGTAATGAAGTTTTTTGATAACGAAAAAGCGTTCAACAACTTTTTCTGGCCGCATTAGTCGAATGTCATAAGCATCATTGATATACAGTGCCCAAAAAAATACATATCACCAGGCAAAAACGTGTGTCAAACACCAATTCAAAATGAAATGTAAAGTACGCCAAAGAGACAACATACCACCACGTTGATTGAATTTGTGTTTTATAGGATTTCAAGATTACGTAGTAATTATTTCAGACCGCATAAATGAAGCAATTATGATGCTATTGTCTCATCTGCACTTCTTATTGGCACGGCCTCAATGCGTAAGGCAGCTCAATATGTTGGAGGCTAAGTCCGTATCTCTTTTTACAAATAAGTGTGCTTTGTTGTGGTTATTCGATAGGCGCAACCTGTTTTACATTGTTTGTGGTACTTACCCAGCGTATAAAAACAGGAAAACACATAGGCTCCAGGAATTATGTTAATTTTCCAAATTTCTGATGTATAGAATAAAACAAATATTTCAAAACAATCTACTCCATTTTATTCCTATTTAATAAGTTGAAAAAATATATACATAAAAAAAGGAATGGTCCTTACAATCTTTAGTATTATCCTTTCGTAGTAAAAATTACTTAAATAGGTTGTTTTAGGTTCTTAAATTGAAATTTATATATTAACTATATTGGCCGCAAAACGTGCTAGAACCTTTCTATATTGCCTAAATTATACAAAAATACTTCTTTAAAAAAATTACCAAGATGGTGTAGCAATTTGCAAAGGAATGCGGGTCAAAGCAAAGAAGCCAAAGAAAAAAAATCAACGTCAAAGCCCAGAAATAAAATCAGTTTTGAAAATCTTGTTTCTAAAAACGTGCCACTCTTCTTCTCGACTTGGAGCATTCTCATTTAGCTCAGAACTTATACATATCAGTGGGTATTAAATAAAATAACGGTAAGCCATGGCAAATTGTCAAGAAGATAAAAATGATCAAAACAGTCCAAGGTCACTAATCCATGATAAAAACAAATTTTGAAAAATATTATCAATCCTATACTGTATACTCAACCATAAATTATCAGACTACACATGCCGTGCTCGTATGAAACGACAATCGGGTATACATCCACAACCAATAATAACTGAATTATTACTGAATATAACCTTACATTTTTTGATAATGATTGGTAATATAAAGGAGAATGTATTTAAAATAAAATGTTTAGTGCTGTTAGTATATTCAGATTGAAAGTAAATAAAAACTGCAACACTTTACAAACCCTGGTAAGAATAAAAAGTAATCAACTATCCTATACTGTATACTCAACCATAAATTATCAGACTACACATGCCGTGCTCGTATGAAACGACAATCGGGTATACATCCACAACCAATAATAACTGAATTATTACTGAATATAACCTTACATTTTTTGATAATGATTGGTAATATAAAGGAGAATGTATTTAAAATAAAATGTTTAGTGCTGTTAGTATATTCAGATTGAAAGTAAATAAAAACTGCAACACTTTACAAACCCTGGTAAGAATAAAAAGTAATCAACTATAAGACCATAGAGAGATGTGAATAAAAAAATAACTCGATATCGACAAAACTTTAAATTACAGGACAAATAATTAACTTTTATTCTGGTAAAAACGTATAAATTATATAATATTATTTTAAAACATGATTCTTCGAAGTAAGCTGGTAAATTTAAATGTTACACCATCAAGATCAAATAAAGCTCCTGATCAAGCAATTTCTTCAAAAATAACTTCATGACGAACGTGGATCTAGACGGCAAATAGAATAAGGATCATCTTATAAGTATTTTTGGCCCGAACTGAATGTAGATCGTGATAATGGGATCTGTGACATTCGCACAAGAATAAGCAAAACTTAGATTGCCTGTGGTAAGCTTTGGTGTTTTGAAGACAAACTTATCTATCGGTGTTTAGAAAAAATATATACTCAGTGCATCCTGTCATTTTTAACATATGAAGCAGAAGGAATACAACACCAAAAAATCGGTGAAAAAAATCGACGTAGTCCAGAGAATGATGAAACAGTTCATGCTTAATATTATACTAAAAGAGTACCCAATAAAGACTAAAGTAAGAATTAAACTCGCAAATGCTCGTCAGAAAATTTGTTGCCTAGAAATGAGAAGGCCACAATGCGAGAATGGTAGATGGAAGTTGGATGAAGAAGATTTTAGAATAGCTGTCTAAAGTGGAAGCAAACATAAAATAGAGGTGGACCTCCTACTAGATAGATTAATATTCCTAGCACCGCATCGGCAAAGATGAAACGAATTAAGAGAGACCTTTATTCACCAGTAAATGCAGATTGAGTAATAATAAAGCAAATTAAAAACAGGTACGAAAAATACACACAAATTCAACTTTAATCGAAATAAAAAAGGAGTACATTGATTGATTTGATGTTGAGAACAAGAGATGAATGAGGCTCTCTTCCGTTTTGTGAAATTCAACCTTAAAATTATATCGTACATGACAGAACCCTAGCTGAAAATACAAAAACTTACCTAGCTGGTTTAAACACTGTAAAAATACCAAAATAATTACTTCAATAATTTATAATATTAAAGTTAATAAACGTCGTATAAATTAAGGCTATTGCTGTATTTAAACAAGTTGTTTAGTTTATCATGGGGTAAAATATTTCCGCAATTGCAAGTAACTCCATAGACAAGAATTAATGTAAACTCAAATAGGTAGGAATGACAATTTTTTTGTGTAAGCGGCTTACACGGATATACGAGCTGTTAGCCTGTGTGTTAGCAGGTGTTCGATCCTAGGAATTCCATGTACGTTTCTTTTTTCAGCGGGATTAATTATTATGACAAGTTTCGCCGCTGTTATTAAAATAATTTGCTTGTTTTCATTAATTACCAGAATAAGTCATTAATAAGGTAATTACAGGATTGTCTTGGGTGTGTTCTTTTTTTATTAAATTGATACGGATATAAAGATAAGGATATATGGTTTGGTGTTAAAACAAATTAATATATCCGCCTACTAGGTTAAAAACATCAGTACATATTAAAAGTTTAGGGATAATTTCGTCTATAAATTAATAAAAATAACCTTTACATAAGAAATTTAAGTACAAAAATGTAGAGACAAAGCCTTATATCCGTAAGAGGAATAGCTTTATGCCAAGATTATTAAAATTTTTCATTTATGCCGGTTTTGTAACACAGGAAATTGATTTTTTATTCTTGTATTTTTAAGGTTCAAGGCTTGTTGCTTTAAACCCTTTATTGTCAACTTAGGCTACCTACGGAAATAATGCCCAACTAGTTTCTTAGAGCTCCCATTTTGCTTCATTTTTGACACCCTGTATTTTAACAATGTAATTCACATAAACGAAAAGAAAAATATCATATGGTATGTTATAACTCTTTGCAAAATATTACATGTAAATATGTCATGTGATGTAATACTAATCTTTCATCAAAACGGAAACACCACGGTCTTAATTATGTTTTGAGTCATAAACAACATGTGTAGTAGTAAATTGTGGGTTCTTTTTTTGCATGTTAAACTTTTTCCCACCCTAAGACAACCTACTTTAGTTCCATTCTTTGTGTGTGGGTTCATTGAATACTTTACTTCATTCATACAAGCACCGTGTTATAGATCTAACCCTATCTCGACAATATAGTCGTGGCTTTGAAGATTTTACATTATCTCCAATAAAACAATCAACTGTACTTACTCTACTTCTAACCTAGGTAGAAAAAAACCAATTGGATTTGTATCTCTTCAAAATCTTTCGTAGATTTCACATAATATTTAAAAAGTTAAAAGATAACCAGGAACTTACGTGTGTTAAAATTCATATGAGAGTGTTCATCATGATGTTTTGAAAATACCGAAATAATTTGTTATATTATAAATGTCACACACAGTATAAACGAGCAAATTTAAATATATATATATATATATATATATATATATATATATATATATATATATATATATATATATATGTATATATATATATATATATATATATATATATATATATATATATATATATATATATATATATATATAAATTCTATAAAAAAGGAGATAGTATATTGCGGTCTTTAGACCTAAATTTTTAGCCCTTCTTGAGATATAGAAACTTTTAAATAGATTACTCATTTTAAACCGTGATACCTAATAGAAAAAAAATATATTAATTTCACCCATAAGATTTTCAGGCAGAACGTATTTTAACTCTTTGACTTTATCAAATTTTATTGAATTTATTTGTTTTGTAATTTGATTGTTAAGACTTTTTTTAGACAACCTGAAAATAAAAACATCTAAAAATGATTCGTGTTTTCTCGAACGTTATCTTTTTAACACAATTCCAATTAAGGAGGTTATTAATTCGATATATTTACTATTTAGATCATATTTGGTATAATATTTCAAACAGCTTGCAACTTGAAAAAAAAGCACAAACAAGTTAGTAGCTACAATGCAACCCTTAAGAACATAAGAAAAAAGATAGACTTAACCTTAAACTACCTAAATGTCATGAACTTTTAAATCCAATAGTTTAGTTTCTAAAATATTTAAAATTTAAAGCAGCTAATTATCATTTGCATTTTCATTATAAAATTGAAGAAAAAATTTCAATTTTCCACCTTTTTCAATCCTCAATTTATTTTTTAAATCGGAGTACACAAAACTAAATGTCCTAGATACACATTCCACCGACACTCAAAAAACAACTGCACACATGAATTGCTTTATTACTAGTAACTGTTTTGCAATTTCAGGCTCATCGTTTTGAGAGATCCACCACTAATTCCCATTTATGTTTTGTTACTTCCTCTGAAAACATTATTTTCTTAAAAGGGCTGGAGAGTGCGATCAATTTTATTGTTAACAGTAGCAATCCCGTATCTCCAAATAATTTACCAATAGTTTTTAAGGCTAAATTTATTTCCTCTGGAGATTTCTTATACATTTGTTTTTGAGGATTAAACATATAACCTAAAAAATGATACGGTTTAACGCTTGGTCAGATCGATAATATGCTTGTTTTTTGTAGAGAAAGCTTAAGCTTCGAAGATATGTTGTGTTTCCATGACTCCACAGCATCTGAAATAGTTGCATTTTTTCTTTGCCAAATATCAGGGGCCGCTATTCCAACGCACATCGCTTGTAACAAGTAATGCTTTGCCCTCTGCCTAGCTCAGTTTTGCTCGAACTAGATGATTGTTACGAAAATATTAGATTATTTGAACAATGTGTTCTTTAATGTCTTTTATTTCTAAAGCCTTGTACAGCAAATTAAAATGTGCCGAGTAGCCATAGGTTATATCTTTAGAATTGGTTTTCTTCAATACTTTTTCCCATGCGAGGCATAGTCGCCTCGTTGTCTATTATGAAAGATTTTATATAACATTGACATTTTAGTTCACATGAAGAAATTGGATCAAAATAAAATTGCTTTAAATATTCCGAAGTATGAGACTTTCCAAAGGTATCAATAGTTTCATAGAAGATTATTCGTCCATCTTCTGTTGTTATAGTTGAACATATTACGGGTTGATTGTGGACATTTGACCACTCGTCAGTTGACATAATTCTAAGAGAGAAGAAAAACATTTTTCTTTCTCTTCTTCATAAATTTCTTCCAAAAGAGTAGTTGCTTCAGATGTCCTGGACGTGAGTGTATAACTAGATCTTCACTTTTGAATCACCTTTCCCATTTACCAATGTTCAATACACCTCAAGCTCGACTTTGTGGCAAAAATTATTTTTGCTGTTTTCTTATCAATATTATGTTTTTCAGCTGTTGATGTAGTAGTTACAAAACTGCTAATAGAGGAATAAGTTTTGGTTCTTTTCTTTTTTTAGGCCGCTTCGGAAATATTTGGTGGAATTTTTTTGATGCTGAATATAAAACTAGAAGTTGGCAAAGCGGATAAAAATGAATTTGCTTTCTATCCAGTCTGTTGTTAAGTACTTTGTTTCGTATCTAAAACCAAAAAATTAATTTTAATCTCATAGAAACTTCATTTTGATTACTCCCGTATAAAATCCAAAAATGACTTTTTAGTCAAAAAAATGACAAAAGCATTAGTTATTAAAAAATAAGCTAGCACTGTCTCAAAAATCAGTTTACATCGGATCGTAGGTTTTGGAAAAAATAATACCACGAAAATAACGAGACAATTTTAAAGTCGTGTGTTAATTTTTGTGCAAAACTTTATTACCTAGCTGCATGAATTGCACCGTGCTGATCAGTAGTCTTAGTATAAAACTCGTGATGTTCCTTAAGATTTATTGGGATTTATTAATATGAAATTGTCATATGTAGTGTTCTTTCCTTCCATCCATTTCAACAAATAATTAATCGAACAAAAACTACACCACTCCACTGAACCGGAACGCAACCAGTAAAATAACAAAATGAACACGAACTATTACCCCTTAATAATTAATATATAAACAAATAAACGAGCCCTGACAAGAATTTTCTGGTAGTTAAAGCCGCTTAACCGCTAAACCACTAAAGACAAGTTCTGAAAAACCAAGAAAAAGGAAAATCTGTTTTGATTTTTTATTTGACGAATGAAAAAGTGAAAAGTAATAGAAAATCTACGCAGTTTACAATACAGTTATTTATGGTAAATAATAAATAAGTAAAAAGTGATTTAAGTTTTTAATTACAAAAATTTTTGTACCTATCTATTCAGCATTGGTTATTATTGATAATAATATATTAAATTTTTGCTAATGGATAATGGTAAAAAATAAAAATTTTATTTGTTAATTTTTTTTATAGGAATACAAACATACAGAAAAATATACACATATACCTACTTATATAATAAGTATAATAATGTAAATATAAATATATAAATAATAAAAATAAAAATATTAAATAATACTCAGTGAATTATTTACGTAGGTATTTATACTCGATAATATAATACATTTTATAAATATAACTTAATCCTCTCGTCTTGCTCCCTATCAGCTTTTATGTTAAAAAAATAAGAATCATAATTTTTTGATTTAGTAAAAAAATCAAAATCAACCCAAACCTGTTAAAAATATATCGGGAATATTCCTTATAACCCTTAGAATGAATATTTTAAAATTTTCTCCTTTTTACTGGTCTGACAATTATAATAGAAAAAAATTATTTCGATATTTTCAAAGCATCTTGATGAACACTTTCACACAAATTTTAACACGCTGAAGTTTCTGGCTTTTTTTAACGTTTTTTTTTTCAAATTTTGTTTAATTCATATTATTTGATTTTTGTGTATACATTTTTAAATATTATATGAATTCATATGAAATTTTTTTTTAATACACATTGTTGGCGTGTCACAGGGATTGTAGTTTTCAGAAAAAAATATTTGCCAAATATGGAAAATACATATTAGTTATATAACAATTTTATCGTCTCGGTAGAACTAGAGTAAAAATATAAACAGAATCAGTATTTATCATGCGTCATAACAGCTGTCTGTCTTCCATCCGGCCTATTAGGCTGTATTTGCACTCATCTTAAAACACCTCAACGGCTTATTTACTTCGCTTGAAAATAGGTCGGCATCTATAAACAAACAAAAATAAACATTTGATAATAAATTTATAACCGCTCCAAATACATTAGGAATTAAGGATATATTTTTTCAATCAGAAGAGAGTCATATTATATATGTTTTTTGACAAACCTCCATTTAAAAAGCAACAAATCCACTATTTCGCGCAGCCACAGCTAAAATAAAGTTTATTCAATCAAAGAAGAATACTCTTTGGTATAAAACCAATTCTCTTTCCAATAACAGAAGTAATTTATTTGTTTCATTGTAACTTCGATACTAAGTTCTTTGTACCAAATAACTCATATTTTTTTAGTCATTTATCTGTTTTTCACACGGTAGATCATGAAATTCTTATTTCTAAAATTAAACATATTTGTTTTAATGGCACTTCGTTGGATTTTTTAAAGAATTATCTACTTGATCGCAGTCGGAGAAATATCGTTAATAAAACCTTTTCAGATATTATTTAGACAGCTTAGTGTATCGCAAAGTTCTGTATTGGGGCCCTTATATACATATTTGATCTCTGCTCAAGACTTATTACCTGCAATACATGTAGTATATGCTAATGATACTGAAATTGATCGTAGTTATGACGCGGCAACCACACATGAAGTTAAGTGGTTGGTGAATAATGATTTATAAATTACTAATCACTTCGCGTCTTCTCATAATCTTAAAATGAATGTCAATAAATCACATTTTATGCTATTTGGTGGTATCAAAGAAATAGTAAAAATAACCTTATAATCAATAAAGAAATAATTATTTATACAAATGTAGCAAAAAATCTTAGTTTAATCCTAAATAATAAATTTAAAGTTTATTGATTACGTTAATAATTTACTTCAGAAAACGCATTATATTCTAAAAATTCTCTGCAGTAATATGAATTATCTAAATTTTATTCTCTGCAAAAAGCTGTGCGAACTTCTCGTTTTTTCGTTATTCTATCAAGGTAATACTGTTTATTGGCATTGTCGAGATGTAGTTACCAAAAACCACATATAGATAGTCCTGAATACTCACTGTAGATATAATTGTGGTTTGAGAAAGTTCGATAGGATTAGTGGCAGATTTAAAACTTTAAACTAATTCCCAATCAGCCAAACTTGTAAAATTCACTTATTGATCTTCGTGCACAAATTGCTTCTACGGAACTGATTCCTTAACTTTTTTACTAAATATAATGTTCATTTTCCAGAAAAATATTTTTGTGTATGCCGTTAAACTTTATTTATGATAATATGGATACTATATATAAAAGATCTAATTTACAAAGTTTTATATTAAAAACAAAAAAATATTTTTAGAAAATAAAATCATGTGTTTAATGTTGCAACTAATACCATAATTATACCATTTTTCTATAATTTTATAGAGGTTTTACGTATAATACATATAACCCATTTTTGGCAGACTATATTATTTAAATAATTTTTATATATTAATTCATACCTAAAAGCATTATTTAACATGGGGATACAATCATGGTTAGGTTATAGTTGTTTTTCCTAATATTAAGGAGTTATATATTTATTTTTTATTCTACTCTACTCTAAACAAACTCTTCAGTGAATACAATTTTGAAAAGTCACTGCTATTAAGTTAAAATTAACTAAGTCCCTGATATTCAGAAAGACAAACATCTTCAGAATACTTGCCTTAGATTTTCTTTTAATCTCCGGAAGTTTGACCACATTTTTGACATTTAGGAAGTAGGGTTGGTTGAATTTGGAGGTACTTTTCTAGGTAAACTAGTAATAGTTCATAAGATTATTGTACGTAAAGAACTTGATTACTTATATGAAAAATTTATTCGTGTCTCGGATGTTCATGCTCTGAACACTCGTCATCATGGTCTGTTCTGGTTCCTCGACATAACTCTGCTTAGTTTCAATGTTGCTTTATTTATAACGGTATAAAAACCGACAATAAGCTCCCTCACAATATAAAAAGACTCTCCGCTTCCTCATCCTTTAAATAGAAGGTAAAACTACATTTATATCGCAATATAGTCTGAACATAAAGCGCATATATATTTACCTTTCATTTTTTTGTTAACTATTATCATTATCACTATAGATATTCTTCGATAACAAATAATATAACACACTTTTCTTACAAAAAGCATGTATTTTATTTTTTTAATTTAATTTTTCTAGGAGGTTGTAGGAGCAACTACGTTAGATACTGCGTGCCCCCTGTTCTCATTTATTTTTATATAATTTGTTTAGTATAAATAAAGGCTTTTTATTTATTTATTCCATAGAAAACAATTTTTAAAAACCCCAACGCTAGTGATTGCTCAATAAAACCTTCTAACCGAAAAACGATTATTATGCAATAGACGATTGATAAAATGATCCAGTAACTATAAACAAAAGTTAGCTAATCTTGGTAATTCATCTATCTGTATAGGGTTATATATTTAGGCCGCCTTTTAACGGATATAGATAGATGCTATGAATGAACTGATATGAAAAAATAAATACCATCGATAATTACGTAATTTGTAAATAGAAATATCAGCCCAACGGAAAAGATAAACTAAATAAATTAACAATATAAATATTACACATGTCGATTTAAAAATTAAATGTTTTTTAAAAACAAGTTGAAAAGTTTCGTAACGAAAACTTAAAGGTTCCTGGAGATAATAGATAGTAAATGGATTCATTAAAAACTGCAATGATACAGTCCCTTCTAATTTTTCAGTATTCACCAAAACGTTCATACACTTACTTAAAGATACTTTATTGCATGCGGATACTAATTAATTCTCTTTCCAAGAAAAAATAGTGTATGGTCTTTTTGTAAACATTCAATTTTATATTTACCTACCAATAATTTTAAAACATCTAAGCATTGGAGACCTAAATCTTGTTTTTGTCGCATGGTTGCTTTTAAAACGGAAAACAAAACCTCCAAAAATGTGCTTACAGAATATATACTCAATGTATCTATCCATTGCAATCGAATTAAAATTTTCTACTATTTCAAAACGACTTCAAAACTCCAGAAAAGTTAGAAAGGTTTATTTTTCAAACCCTTTGAACATTCTCTTTTACTTTCATGATGATGTTTAATTGTCTATTTCTTACTTTTCAATTATTTAAAGTCAGTTGGTTCCTCATACACAAAAATTTTAGGTATTCCCTAAATATCTCTACCTATTAATATGATTTAGGTACCAATTAACCCAGGCATGAACCTTATTACGAAACTGTTATATATACGGGCGGACTTTTAAAAATTAAATGTCCTCTAATGATATTACCGCAAAGTTCAACAACCGCTCATTAGCAGCCAAGCAGACACGACGTATGTACTGGTACTTACTGTACGGACGTACTACATTATTACTTCATTCATATTGTGCCTAGGCTCTTCCGCACATTTTTATTTTTTGCATGTATGTCGTTTGGTACCAAGGGCATCAGTTTCCGGATGGAGACAGAAGATAAGTCGGTACGATCGATTCATTCATATTTTTTTAGTCATGTGGCGATAACAGTACGCAATAACTTCAGTGGCGTAGATTAGCATATTATTTTGTCAAGCTTTTTTTTTAGATTTTTTAATCCTCTCCGCCCTGAATAACACCGAATGATAGAAAATAGTGGAAAGTCCCTTCGAATATAAATCAATTTATTGAGAAATTATAGACCTATCAGCCTATTTTCTCGAATTTATGACGATAATAATAACAAATAGACTATAACAGAAATTCGAAGTATACCTTACTACAGAACAAGCGGGATTGAAAAGCAATTTTAGTACCATCATACACCTACACATAATCCAGGTAATAGCGAAAACGAATAGATACAACATATCATGGTGATGGCATTTCATTCAGTGAAATACTAGCGCATCATTAGAACTCGAAAAAATGCAAGAATTGACCAAAGATACATAAGCTTAATTCATAAGATACAAGATACAACCAGTTTATAGGTAAACTTACAAAAAACAACAACAGAGATAGTTAAAATCAAGAAAGGAGTACGACAGAGTGGAAGGCCTCATATCAGTCCTCGAAGCTCCTTACGTTAGTACTTGAAGATGTGTTTCAAAATCTCACCTGGGAACAGAATGAAATAAGCATCTGGAGAGAGAGAGACATGACAATTTAAACCAAGAAGCAAAGATAGATTAGACTTGGATGCGAAGCCATTGAACAATTCAATTATGTTCTCAATTCAAAAATTCCTCTAAAAATATGAGTCGTAAATAAAAAAGTTCCAAATACAGGATAGTACAGGTATGGATTAGAGAACATGCTAAAATATCATGTTCCGTGAAGTGGATTTGGGCAGGATCCGTAACTCGACATGGTGATCCCTGAAGCGCCAAAATAACAACATGAGATCGTGAGGAGAGAAGAGCAACATTGAAAGACCCAAACACCCATAGTAGAATGATATGAATCAAACGACTGACTTGAACTGGTATCATTTAGTATAAATTAAACAGCAGTTAAAAATTATTTTCTATTTAATATAAAGCGTTTGGTCAAATATATCATCAGTATATCTAGTTAATTTCAGCTATCAGTAAAGCTATTATATAAAGAAGGTCTGGCTTTCAAGGGAAAATTTTATACTAGTAACACCACGATTAGTACAGATGAAAGATCTTATTATGCCCCTGTATATAAAGCTAAGAGTAATAAAAATCTTTCTGAAATGACTTTACCGTGAAAGAGACGGTTTTAGAATCTTAAAGAAAATATTTCAAAAAGGAGAGATGCAAAGTTAAAGCAGGGGATTTTTATAGAAACCGAAATTCGAGAATTCATAAAAGACAAAATCTTTGAGGTTAAATTAAGTTGGGAAGAAAAAGAAGTTTGAAAATGTCTGATCTGATTGATTTTTCAAAACTCATTAGAGAAGCAAAGATCAAATCTACAAAATGGTAATAAGTCATATGATTCAGGAAAATATCGATACTGTAAAATGTGGTAATAATTTATTAACCCAAATTGTTTGATTTAGAACAAAGCTATCTCGAATCAAGAATTGGCTCAGTTCTCTCCCAACTACCAATCCATTAGCCCTTTTTCTTCTTTAATTTTTAATTTGTATTTTAGTATCGCTTAACTGCTTAAAATTTTTTCCTATTCTCGACGTTTGATATTCACATATTTTTACTTTATTTTCAGATCGGACACAGTATCAACTTGTGAAACTAAGTAATTTACCATGGCTAGCGGTAAGTTATTCGAACTCCGTGGAATTTACATCATGTGCCATAAAATCAATCTTAGAAAATGTAAACTGCCTGCTTGGCCTACTTCAGAATGACTCGTTGGTTATAAGTAGAGCTCGCTTAATAATAGCGAGGTTAGTTTTTCTGCTATTAAGAAAACAAATCCAATAAAATAAAATTTAATAAAACTGTTAAACTTTTACCCAAACTAATAGTAAAAAATGGAGAATTTGGGAAATCAACTTCACATTTAAAAGTTAATTTTTTCTCTCCTTCAGTTTGTTACGAAAACGCAGACAGTTTATGCTATATGAATTACACTCTATTCCTCTATACCCTATAATGGAGGAAAAAGAAACTAAATAAAAATATAGAATTTTATGGTCTTAAACATGTGTTTAAAATCGCGGTTTACGGTAACCCACGATTGAAACAAATATGAAATCACTAAATTACTAAAATATTACTTAATTGTTCGGTTTTTTGAAATTTTAATTTAAACCAAACCGATGGAAATCAAAAATTGAAAATTTATTTTTTGATAAATAGACGCCAGTTTTTTATTAATAAAAAAACATGGTAGAAATTTCATTGGTTCAAAAATTGTTGAGAGCTCGCTGTTATTAATTTGAAAAATACTCTTGTGAGAAAAATGTGGTTATTGCTTAGAGGACTTTACTCTTAGATAAAGAGTTCATTTATTTCTACAAAAAATGTTATTTATTATTTAATAGAATATACTTATTCCAACAATAAATTAGTTAAGGATTCTGACACGTAGATGTAAGGAACGCTTTTCGTTCTACGTTCAAATGCAAGTTGGATACACCTCAGAATGTCAATGTTTCTCAACAAGAAAATTCAATAAAAGAAAAATTGATTTTTTTGGAAACTTCAAATCATGATCTTCTAATAAACCCGCGTAGGGGCTCATTTTACCCTTAATTTACCTTGTTAAGTAAATGTTCTGATACAATATTATATCACACATATATTTACTTGATTTTAAGATTTTAAATATTACATTATATCTCCGCTAACACCCACTATGTCAATTATAAATATAATATCCTTGTGTTTTTGTTAAGCAATAATGTATACGGTACTGGGACATTTCTTGGGAATTTCGTAGAGCTATAAATAAATATTTATTACAAATTTTAATTTAAATGCATAATACGGGGGTGTCTCAATAATTATACTGTTATTTTTCCTATTCTAAAAGACAACAAAATACATTTTTTGTAAAAAAGGTATTTCTAGCTTTCTTAAAAGCAGCACACACATATATCGATTTGATTGATTTACATTCACGCACCTCTTCACACTAGTCTTTGTGCAACCTGTTTTTTAATTTTCAGGACTTGGTTCAAATTAGGCATATGGTATTTGCATAAATTCGTTAGAATATTGGCGATCTTGAACACAATTTTATTATATAAACTTTTCGACTATTTTATGTATCTATTAGTTTACGCCATTATTAGGGAAGAGCAGTTATTATGTCAATTTAAAAAAAAGTTCTTCTGACTGTTTAAAAACTAACACCAAATTATCTTTTATTTTAGTAGCTCATTTTTGAGATTAATAGGTGTGAACGTGCGTTTTCGTATAGAATTAAATATTGCAAAACGGCTATCAACAGCACAATCACTACCTTTTTAAAAACTTCGATATTGTGAATTGACCTCTCCTAAGACGTCGTGCGATATATTATTGTTTACATTCTTCGTCATACAAAGTTATAATTTGTGCCGCTTCAGCTTCACTATAGTTTTGAACTGGTGGTATATTCTTGTTTTTAATAGAGCGAAAAGCAAACTTGAATCAGTATCACCCACCTATTCACCATAAATAACTTAATAAAAAACATTCGATAATTTTGTCTATGCGATATGCCAAGCATGTGTTATTATCTAACACATAAAAATGTTTCAGAGATATTGAATCGTGTCCACGTTGAATGAACCTATTCACGTTCTAAATATTCTTGGGATGTTGCTTATCATCAATGACTAAACATCAGCAGTTATGACTGGCCCAAATCCAGAAAGTGTTCTAGTCACAGTGATAAAAATAACATTAATTTATTGTCCATGTTAACAAGCAATAATACCATAAATCTTATTATGAGTCAAAAAACAATTGTTTGAATTTTAACGCCCCTGCAGTGAGTTTCAGGTATTATTCAGAGACAGCTGATTAATAGGTGAAAATATCATTATATTTTGGCAATCGATATATAGCAGATTTAAAATTAGATTTTCGCCACTGGAAAATATGCAACAATATTTTAGGCGCTATATATTTATTGATTCTATTTTAAACCTTTTTTGTTGATATAAAGTAACCCCAGTAAATTTTTAGACAATCGCGACAAGTACTACTCTAGACTTTGTAAACTTTACTTATGAAGTGATTGTTTTGATAAATATTAATTAAAATATTTTAGAACCTGTCGAGAATAAAGGAGATGACATAAGACAGGCTTTAGGCACTCTATAGTTTGTAAACAAATAAATGAAGAATACTTAAAACTGGACTAATATATTTTCTATTCTGAATTCTCATTATTAGTATACTCTATAAAATTTTCACCATTTACAATCAGCTGAGCAACATATCGCAAATATACATTATGACAATTCTGACACGAATACATTTCCAAAGTGTTGAGGAATCCCTAAACATTCACGAACTTTATAAAAATTAAATAATCTGTATAAACTGTCCAGTTAGTAATTAATTTCACATCATTTTTCGATATTATATACATAATTCGTTATAAAAGCTGCACAAATATCAACTTTGATTTTTTTAAATAACAACCTAACAACTTTTTTGCATTTTCGAATCCTTCGTAAAATTCTGAACGTTTCTCATGACGCAAGCATGTATACCTTGTACACAATTTGAGTGTTTTCAGAAGATTCCTTCTATCATGATATTGTAGCCATATAGGATCGATTTCTCATCTATTTATTTATCAGTAGATAATAAATAAATAATATTTAGGCTGCTGCAACGAGGTCACTGGGAGTTATTCCCCCTGAAAGCGTCCGGCGACGTCCGACTCGACGCTTGGAGATGCTCTGAAAATAAACCGGCGCGCCGTGACGTCACCATAGACAAATACATAACCGCTATTTTATTGCTTCCTTGGAAAAGGAATGCGAATAAAGGACGAACTGCAAACCAGCGGTGGCTCGTGTCTAAAATAATCAGTTTTTCAATGTTGCCTGACCCGATTGTACGATATTAAAATTCGACTGAGATACCTACTCCTATAAATTATAGAAAGAAACCCTGAAGATTTATATAAATAGTGCACTAAATACCCCGTAAACTATTAAATGTGTTTATTAATTTGTTTGGCTTTGCAACTAGTTCAATACAGCCACTAAATAACTCAAAAGATAACCACTTAACTACATTAATATTTGATTCAGTCCAGTATCTAATTGAGGAAAACAACAAAATTTCGGAAGAAAAAACTTATTCAACATACATCTACGGATAGTTCATCTTACCTAGTTGCTCTGAACATTTAGAAGCCTTATGTATAACCTCGTCAATTTTCATAAAATCAGCCTAACATGTTCAGGGTTTATTTTCGATATATCTTACAAGCAAAATGTAACAGAAATAATTCATTTTTTTTGAAAGTTACAACTAGATATGATCCTTTCAAAAAAAATATTACCTTATTCTTCTTCTTTCTGTACCGTATCAGGTCCCTTAACGTTGGCAATTACAATGGCGAGTTGATCCCGGTTCTCTGCGATTCTAAATAGCTGTTCAGCACTGTGCATTCATGTCCACTCTCGGATACAATAGAATAGAATAGTTTATTTATGTTAGTCATAATAAGTGTATCATACGGCAAAGGTAACATAAAATAAGTATAATAGAAATTTATATAAAAAGAAAAATTACAAACAAAGATATATATTTTAAGATCGATTAAAAATACAAATACAGGTTAAAGATTAAAATTATACAACTCATGGTTAAAGGAAAATATACAGAATGCAAGTTACAAAATAAAAACATTAATAAAATATACACACTGTGGCACAAGCCATCGTAGATTGAAAGTAGTTTAGACAAAGTGGTAATTCAAAAATTCCTCTGTGCTACAAAACGCATTTTGAACTAAAATACTCTTTATGTTTTTTCAAAGTCACGTTAATCCATATCTTTAATTTATTCCGGTAATATATTGAAATATTTTATTGCCCAGTATCCTGCTCCAATTTGGCACCTTTTTAACCCCCAGTAAGTAGGAACAATGTTTTGTTTGTGTATAGTCTCATATGTGTGAATGTCATGATGAATTTTATAGGTCATAATATTTTTTTAAATAACGGAGGTTTTAAAAATATACTGTGCTGGAAATGTTATGATTTTAAGATTTTTAAATGCCTCACGACAGTCATCTCTAAACTCAAGAGCTGTTAAAACTCTCACTGCCTTAGGATGAAAGGCAAAGACTCGCTTGACGTCTGCTGCGTGTCTCCATGCCAAAATAGAATATGACAAGTGAGAGTGGAATAGAGAAAAATACGCGGTCCTCAATATCTTCCGGGACCCACTGTTAGAGAAATTTCGCAGAAGGAAAAGATAGTTATTTAATTTTTTGCATAATAGCTCGATGTGAGGTTTCCAAAGTAGTTGGGTCAAGTTCACTCCCAAAAACCTAATATCGTTTTTATCCACTCGCTCATTCATATTTCCCAGATCTCTTAGTGAAAAGATGGCCCTGTTGGTTTTGTTATTATTGAGGATAAGCCTATTTGCTGCAAACCACTCTTCTGCTCTCTGTTGTGCCTCCACAGTACCCTCAAGAACCTCCCCCGCAGTACCAGCCGTACAGGATATTGCGGTGTCATCGGCAAAAAGTGTGTATTTTTCCCCAGAATCCATCTTGGGTAGATCATTTATATACAACAGAAACAATATTGATCCTAATACCGAGCCCTATATTTAAAACACTTTCCGCCAAGGACACCCCGCCAACCCTCACGATTTGGACTCTGTCTTTTAGATAAGATCTAACAAGGTTAATGCTGTTAAAAGAGAAGTTTATTTTGCAAGTTTTTGCAGGAGGACACCATGGTCTACACAGTCAAAAGCTTTACTAAGATCGTAGTGAAGGACTGAGCTATATTGAATTCGGTGGAACGATTCCAGTATGTAGGATACAAGAACCAATATACACAGCACAGTGTTTTTGCCCTTTCGGAAACCGATCTGACATTCAGAAAAGCAATTATTCCCTTCCAAGAATTCGGCAATTTTTGAGACAACAGGAAGTAAGGATATTGGTCTTTAGTTGTCAGGAAAGTTTATGTCTCCCTTCTTAAATATCGAACATACAATAGCTTTTTTAAGAACTGAGGGGAAGGTGCGCTCTACTAAACATGTGTTTATTAGTTTCGTGGGAGGTACAATATTAAGATCTTTAACAGTTTTAATAAGTTTGATGTTCAGTCCAAATATGTCACTGCTATTTTTATTATTAATACTATTAATCGTATGTTATTAAATGTAGTTTCCCTGAAGGAAAACTGATTTAGTTCAGGTTAGTCAGGAAGTTACTAAACCAGAAGATCTGCTTCCTTCCAACACCTCTACGGCCCTCGATCGTACCCTTCATTATCAGTTGCAGAATTCTGTACCGATCTCCTCTGAGAACATGGCTAAAATTTTTCTGCACTTTACAATTGTCCACAATTCACTAGTGGCATCTGCTCAATCTAAAACTGCCATATTAGTCTGCATAGCTACCCAGTGTATTCGAAGTATTCATCTATGCAACCACATCTCATATGCCTCCAAACGATTGATCGTAGCAGCCTTCAATGTTACCTTATTAATAACAGAATATTTTTTGTCTCGACGCTCTGCTAGAGATTTTTTGATCGAGGAATGTGCAAAAGTAAAGACTATTAAGTTCAAAAAATGCATCAACACCCAATGACCAAAAAGACTATCTTTTAGCTACTGACACATCAATTTATTTTCAAATCAGTAGTTTATGGCATTACTGATATTGGTTTTAAGCGAAAATTTCCGACAAAACCAAAGTTCAGGTATATATCAATCAAAAACCTACTCAATTACACCGAATATATTAGAAGTTTAGAAATAATATTAATTAGGAATAAAGAAATATATTTATTTGAAAATTGTCGGTGAAGCAACGCTTCACTTGCTTTAGCCGACGAGCCGCCACTACTGGAAACGTTGCCAGAAAACTGTCACATGTAAATCTATACAATGTTTTGTCTGAATCCAAATCTATGGATTTCAAGCGAGTCAGACAATGTATGTCATCGATGTGTCTGGCCGTGTTTACCGCATTCTACAAAAACATAAGTAGTGATACTCTACCGTTTCGATTTAGTAGCCTGATATTAGTACAGACAGCTGAAAGTATTCCGCGTTCCTTATATTATCTATAATATCTAGCTGTAATTTAGCACATATTATAGAGAAAAGATATAAAGTATGTTCCATATGAGAAGTTAATACTGAAACTGAGATAGAGTGAAGAAGAATCTGCAAACCTTATTATATAATATGGATTAAATTCATTAACAAATTATTTATAACTGAAAATCGTAACAGTGTGTAATATTAAGTAGCTTGTGGATAAAGGTAAGTTTATTTGGGGGATTGAGTTATATATTTCAACTTTAACAAGACCGCTTATGCAAGCAAAAGCATTTCACATATGTATAAATAATATGACAAATTTTATATATAGATTCATTAAACTCGGAAAAATTTTGGTTGGCGTTATTTCTAGACTATACCTACCGTGAGTAAAAACAACAATTTTGGGTTGTATGGATGACTTAAATGAGCCATCTTAGGTTTCGTTCCTCTTTCCACCCTTTCATTTGCGATTGCATGTAATTTTCAGGGTTCTTTACCTCACGGTACTGGAACATTAAATGAGCCCGAAGATCAATAAGTATTTTTAACCTATTTCGATCGAGCCACGATCCTGTTATTATATTTTTCCACCTGCAGTGTAATACCGTAGCTTTGTTGATATTGTTAAGGTGTTTACAAATTTCAATAATTCATTTATTTCTTTTCTTTGGAGAAATTTTGTATCAACGTAAGAACTTTAATTTGTCGTACTTTGATGGTCTGAAAACTTTAATTTTGAATTAAAAAACACCTTATTTTAATAACTTTTTTTTTTAGAAATTTTAGGGTGGTGTTTATTTGCATTAAATACGAAATAAAATATCAGTAAAAGATAGTTTCGAACCTGTTAATAAATATCTACTAGTTTAATGAAATTTGGAATATGTATGGGGTAAAGGCTACGGAATATCACGAATTTGACGTTCAATCTATTCTACGAGATCTTGAATTATCTCAGAATGAAAACTTTATCAAGGAACACCTATAAGTTGACGATGCATTCCGTAACAAAACCGCTTCGTTATCAAGCAGAATTTTCGGATTTGGAGAGCAAAAAATCCATGTCTTGCAAGAATTTGCGATACATCCTCAAAAAGTGATAGTTTGGTGTGGCCACGGGAAAGTGAACGCTTATTGGGACATACTTCTTTGAAAATGAAGAAAATGTCTGTATGCCTGTCAATAGCTATCGCTATAATGGCATAATAACAAACTTTTTTTGTCATGAATTGGATGCAATGGCGTAACTCAGATATTTTTTCGACAGAATAACGCCACCTATCGCATCGCACGGAAAACAGTTACGTTGTTGCAAACAAAGTTCCACGAAAAGCTAATTCGCCCTGACCATACCAACATTGCCAAATTGTGGATGGATAAGATTTTTGGCGTGGAATTTGAAATTACACTTTGCGACGAAAACTACCAATAAATCAACTTACATCGAGTCGGGGGCATGAGTCATATTAAGGTTTGCCATTAAAACTATTTATACATTTTATTATGCATTGTTTTCCTTCGAGCTGCCTTAATTTAAATCTAAGCCCTGTATGCCACTTTATTTAAGATAAGGCAGTCTTAAAAATATACACCTGTAGTGTGATACAAAAACATTGTTTTTTTTTAAGAATAAGTTTTGAAACAGTTTATACTCGTTTTAACAAAAATCTATTTGCCTATTGTTTACAACGTTAATAGCTAAAATATTAATTTATATAACTAAATGTTGTAAAACTTTAAAAATAGTTAATATTATTAATCATTTAGTGCTGATGTACTTTGTACAATAAAGGATTCTTCTGGAGTATAGTCCAAATTCTCTTGTATCTCTTTTACTTCATTCGGAATAGCCCTTTTGTATACTTATATTAACTGAAACACGTTTTTTTTTGGAAGGTACAAATCTAAGCTGAGGATCGATAAACCTTTTGTTGGTTTCTTTTTGACATTCAAATTTTCTTTCTTTGGTGAGTATGCTGGGGCGTGCAGTTAAATTTTTGACAACTACCACATTTTGGTGTATTTCGCTAATTACTGAATCATCAATTGTTTCATAATTATAGTTATTTAGAACAGTGAGTAAAATTTTTATCTTTTTAATATTTTTGTCCTTGTTGAAAGTCTCCTTCAGTAGAGCGGCTGACTACAAATGTTTACTTTTGATAACAATATATGTATGTGTTTACAAATAATTTTCCTGTCTTTGTAAAACTGACACTCACAGAAGTGCATGGGGTACATACGTAACATATTACGCAGATTTCACTACAATATTTTTCATTTAATAATTGATTATCAATATATGGCTTATTTTCATTCTGAATAATCTATGTAGAACTATTGTTTCCAAGATCATAACTGTCAGACTCCTGTACTGCTTGTTTGTGATGTTGTGTAAATTGTCGTGTCTTTTTTTATGCTCGCCTTTTGTCAGTCCTATTATTCTTCCAACACTTTTGTCTCTGACATATTTAATTACTGCTTGAAGTAATTTATCCAAGCGTTTTACAGTTTTTCTCTCTAGATAGAAGTACTTGATTGTTTTATGCATCGACTCCAAATGCATATTGTTGTTGATTAGGGAGTTTTGCTTAAACTAAAATAGTAGGCCCATTTTCTAATATTGTGGCTATATGTATTTTTGAAGTGCTCCCAAACCATTTGATTTCAGTTTCACTTAGCAAATAGCATTTTGTAATGATGTGAAGAAAATATCTTCAGATGTATATTGCTGCAAGGCCTTCAAGATTTTATATGTTTCTGCAGGTTTCTCCTTATGGCTTGTTTTGGTAAAATTGAACCATGATCGATTCACGCTCCATGAGCAGTAAAAAGATCTATGCGCTCAAGAGGATCTCCAATTTCATCACATGTATTCTCCAAAATCCTAACAAGATACTGTTAATTGTGTTATTGCTTTGAAATAACCTCAACAATTGTTTTTTTAACCCAGAATAAATGAGTTTTTAATAATTTACCTCTCTTGAGTAACTCCAGAACTAAGTTTGGATCCAGTAAAGCTTCTGCCAGGCTTGAGAAATATTATATGTTTAAGCTCAAAATCATGACCATAATGAGTTTTCTGCCATTCAATATGATACTTCCCATTTTCACTTGCTACTTTAATAACACTGGTACATGAATGGTTCATTTTACATGAACCTTGACTTGTTTGCAGTCGTTTCTTCTGTGCATTGTGTTTTGTACAAAAATCTACAAGAGTATAGAAGTGATTAGTTTGAATGAATGCATGTTATAAATGATAAAAACTTACTTGTTTTAGTCCTGTTAGAGTTGTACTATAAAACTTCTCCGACAGTGGTTGCATTCTCATTCACTTTTTCAATCTCATGTTTCTAGTTTTTATATTCTGAAACAAAAATAGATATTTAACATAGAAAACAAGTTTTTTTGATTAAAAAATAAATTCTGTACTGTCTGTCTCTGTACAGTACTAATCTAAAACTAAAAAATATCCAAATAAGTAAATTAAAAACTGCTTCTTATTTTTGAAAGCATTATCACAAGTTTCTTCCAAACAACAATTGCTCCATGTGGTACCATTCCCATAAGACCACGGACTTGGATATGCGTTTGTGAACGTCCCTCACATGTCTATTATGAGAAGAGTGGTTTGCAAAAGTTTTTTACATAAACAGTATGCAACTAGCATTTTGGAGAAATTAATCCTTTTTTTTTGAAACAGATTTATGAAACACACGGGAAAAAAACACAGGACACGAGTCTTTTATCAATATATGCATCAACAGATTCGCTTTTGCCCTACCCTTACTTCTCTAAACCGGTGACAAATCTCAAGTTCTGTAAATTTGGCAATGTCGGTATAGTCTACGTGAATTAGCTATTCGTGAAATTGCCAAAACGTGTCATCTCCCTGAAGATGAAAACCAAAAGTCAAGAAGTTGCGATTGTTTGGATTTTTTCCTCTATTTTATTTTTAAAATAAGGTATATATATATATATATATATATATATATATATATATATATATATATATGTATGTATGAAGACAAAAAGTTGTTATTTTTTGTATAAAAAGGTTTCCAATGCATCTATGTCTAATTATAACATTATGACTAATAATTAACAAAATATATTCCATCATCGATAATAACAATCAATAAAACACTGTACCCATTGTATACATTATAAAAGTACCTAAAAAAGTTGAGCTTTATCAAAGCCGACTGCTGATTAATTATCTGTAAAAAGCCAGCCGGAAATGTAATTCGCTTCTTATACAAACAGATAGCTCTTTTTCTGACAGCTTATCTCCAGACGATAAACGACGGTGAATATCGACATTTACCGACAATTATCACGTTATTAAAAGCCCCTTCGTGGCGAACTCACAGTGATAAATTTAACCCAAGTGTGGGAGAATTTAACATATTAATGATTCAAGTGGAATCATATGTTTCTCATGTGCATGGAGTTCTTAAATTAAGCAAATAATGCAAGTAGAAAAGTATTAATAACTCAGTTCAAAGTTGACAAATTGAAGAGTTTTTAAGAGAAATTTAATTTTCTTTCTATAGAATTAATGCGCTTATACGCCAGAAGTATAATTTCGACGTTTCCAGTTGAATCCACACCAGATAGAGGACCAACGCCGCGCTAAAGAAAGCAACCCCATAGTTGAAAAGTTTCTCCACTGTTTTAGGGCAGTACGAGTAGTGGTGTACTGTGGATTATTTTCTTTACCTTTTAGGGGTCCCACCAATACTCTGCTGTCAGTTACAACATAATTTATTTTAGTTTTCTCAGACCACAATACTGTTTTCCATTCACTGACAGCCCAATCGATGTGATTGCAAGTGAATTTCAATTTTGTTATTAAAAATGACATTTTTTTGGTACCCTGCTAAATAATTCAGCCTCATAAAGATATCTTGCTTATGGTTCGAGAAAAAACACTATTTTTTGCAAGAAGTTCTTTTATTTGTTCTAATATTATCAGGGTTGGGTTGATTTTGGTTTTAAAAAAATCAAAAATTATTAATCCAACAAAAAAAATCATAATTCTTTTTTTTTTTGGTCATATTTATAAAATGTATATTACTATTATTTTATTATTTTTATGGTTTATATATTTATATATTTATATTGCCATTACTAAATTTATATTTTACAAATAGGTATAAACGTATATTTTTCTACATATGTTTATTTATATTGAGAAAAATTAAGAAATTAAATTTTTATTTTTTATGGATATCCTTTATTGCCCAATAGGTAGGTATAAAATATTTCTGTAATTAAAAACTTAAACCATTATTTACTTATCTGTTATTTAGCATAAATAACTGATGTTTATGTGTATTATCCTTCCAAACAGGTAAGAATATCTACAAACAGTTTGTCTCCTGCAAATACATCTCTGGTCCTCTCACCATACGTATTTCGACCACCTTATGGACTCGTCAGTGGAGCTGTATCAACCCGAGAGCAACATTCGCAGAAAACAAATAATATATAAAATATAAATTTCAAAGTATGTCAGTAGGATATTAAAAACCTGCCGACTTTGATGCCAGACTGAAAAATATGGTCAGTCAAATGACATCTATACAATCACCGGAGTAGTGTTGCTCTTGGTTAGATACATATATTTTTTTTTAACTTTCAGATTGTGTTGGCTAGGTATGACAAATAAATACTACAGTGTGTAATAATCATGAAGAATAACAGCGAAGAATAATAATATTTTCGGAAGCAGTAACAAAAAACATAAATGGGATGCAATGTTGGATCTCACAAAACGATGAGCATGAAATTGCAAAACAGTTACCAGTAAAAAGGCAGTTCCTGTGTGCAGTTACTTCTTCCTTGTATGTGGAGCGTGCGTTTAGTTAGTACATTTAATTTTGTGCACTCCAGTATAAGAAATGGATTGAAGATGGGAAAAGGTAGAAAATTGTAATTTCTATTTAAATTTTCCAATGAAAATGCAAATAATGATAAATTATAAGTTTATCATATCAAGAATCTGCAGGCCTTATTATATAATATGTATTAAATTCACTAACAAATAGTTTGTAATTGATATAGTAACAGTATATATATATATATATATATATATATATATATATATATATATATATATATATATATATATATATATATATATATATATATATATATATATATTAAGTAGCTTGTGCCTAATATGGCAAATCTTATATGCGGAAACATTAAACTCGGAAAAATTTTGATTTCTTGACTAGATGGGTCGAAAGCAAGTCAACTTAGGTTTCGTTCTTCTTTCGGACCTATCATTTGCGATTACACTTTATTTTCAGGGTTCTTTACTTCATGATACTGGAATATTAAATGAGCCCGGAGATCCATAAGTATTTTTAACCCATTTCAGTCGAGCCACGATTCTGTTATTTCCACGTGTAGTATAATACCGTTGCTTTGTTAATATTGTTACGGTATTTACAAACTTCAATAATTTATTTAGTTCTTCTTTTTGGAGAAGTTTTGTACCAATGTAAGACTTTTAATTTTCAGTAGATTATTTGTCAGAGAACTTTAATTTTAAATAAAAAAACACCTTGTTTTAATTACTTTTTTATAGAAATTATAGGATAGTATTTATTTGCATTAAACACGAACTAAAATGTCGGTAAAAGACCATTGCGATCCCATTAAAAATATGTACTATTTTGATGAAATTTGGAGTAAAAGCCACGGAATATCACGAATGTGACGATAAATCTATTCTGTGAGTTCTTGAATCATCTCAGAATGAGAGCTTTATCAAGCAGGTCTTGGAACATCTCTAAATTGACGATAAATTTCAAAACAAATCCGCTTCGTCAATTAGCCAAATTTTCAGATTTGTAGAGCAAAAAATCCATGTCTTACAAGAATTTATATATATATATATATATATATATATATATATATAAATAAATAAATAAATAAATAAATAAAACGTGGGTTTAGTACATTTGGTTTTGCACACTCCGATTTAAGAAATAGATTGAAGATTGATAAGTTATAAGTTTATGATATCAAGTCGTCTTTTATATTTATATTTTTTGGTTGCTGTAAATATTAAATATTCAAGAACCTAAATTATTTCATTCAAAAATTTATGACATTTAGGGGGTTTAAGGTAAAGTTTATCTTTTCTTATGTTCGTTGCACTGTTTTTATTTAAATCAAGATTTTTATTGAAAAAAATCCATTGATTTAAATTATGATCATAATCATGATTTAAATCATTTAATAAAAATCAACCCAACTTCGGACATCATCGAAGGATTTTTTACGATGTACAATAGCTTCATTTACTGTCGTATTTTGAAGTATTTGCTTTCGTGGACATTTTCATGAGTGTCATGCCTTTTAAAGCTTTAGAGGCAGCATTCTTTTTGAACAGTTTATGTGTTCCGGTGTCATATCGTAAACACGCCGACTCAAATATAATATAACCTTATTTTCTACCCATTGCAGAAGTTGTTAAAACAAATCAAGACATTAAAGTTATTGTGTTATGAACAGCAGAACTTTAACAAGGTAGTGAGCACTCTTGACTCCTGTTTTAAAAAACGTGTAGTAAGTAATTATCTCGTAAATCTTTTAACTCTCTGCGTATATATATATATATATATATATATATATATATATATATATATATATATATATATATTATTAGCATATTTGCAGATCAACAGTTAGCATGTCGATTTTTTTATGATTTGCAATTAATTCATCAGAAAATAAATTTTGATGATACAGTCTGATTTGTAAGTTTCACAGCAACTAAACTTTTAAAAGATTTTTAGCACTTAATTTCGAGACTCAGCAGTTCTTAGTATGTTCTTTAAACTAATGAATGATGTTGAGGCTGTTTTTTGATCCCATTAACCACAGTCATAATAGAGACAAATATTTTGATTTCTTGAAATGTTGCTTATGGCCTCGACTAGTACAGGAATTCCAAAATACTTTTCTTACTATCGACAATTGAGATCATTACACAAACATTGTTAGTTACCAAGCGAACTTGAAAAATTCGATGGTTTGACCACACCTGCCTGCTAGACATCTGTCTACTGAAGTAGCGCGTGTCGTCATCTTGCACCTTGCGCTTCTTTCGTAGTGGCAGCTAGTAACCATAATAATTAGTAACGGGACTTAAAATGCACCACTTCACCTGTCCAGGGTCATTATTATCATTTATATGGTGATTAATACTGATAGTATCAAAATCCAAAAAGCCGCGTGTAGACGGCATGCTTGTATAACTTTTCTTTTTTTTTTAATTTATATTTATTCATATTGTGCATCCACTCATTGTGGATATTTTAATATTATCATTGTTATAATAACGCGCACAGATTATAAAAAACTATTATGTTTAAGTGGAGATAAACTACCAGAAAATTAAAAGGTGATTTAATGAATTGAAAAGCAAATACATTTTTTTGGTAAAAATGTCGATCATCCAAATTTTTACTATAATGATAATGAACAATGTCAAAATTAATGGGGAACTTCAAACGTAGATAATAAGTACAAAATTGTATTCATTTTGAACTTAAAAGACTTGAAAATAAAAAAGAATTTTTTTTAATTTACAAATTTTGTTTTTTTTTCTTGCTGATTCTAAGACTTCATCTTTTTTATTATATTTTTATATATATATATATATATATATATATATATATATATATATATATATATATATATATATATATATACTGGTCGGAAGTGCGCAGCATATGGGAAAAAATTTTATCTATGAATTTAATAAATTTATTCTATTTTGAGAAACTTCTGCATATCCTCAAACCAAATTAATAGCCATCAAATCCGGTGAAAGTTTTACGATATATGAGGGAGGGTAAAAAATATTAAATTGCGCTAAGGGTAAAGTACCCCCATTTTTCAATTTTGGAAATATTTGTATAGAGAAATGTTCTTCAGTTTAAAAGTTATACACAATCATAGAATTTTGCTCACTCACAAAAGATGATTTAATTGTTTTTTCTGGATTACCCTGTACAAAAAGGTAAATCGGAACCATATAATACGAAAATCCTATTTTCTGTACACGATGTTAGTGAAAATCGTAAATATTTTGTTACTCAGTTTCAGAAACATAGTCTTTGAAAATATTAACCTGAAAATATTAGATATTTTTGCTGCTCACCGTATTATATTTTTTGATAAATCCAAAGAATTTAATCTAACTAAAATTTTGTGATACACTTATACTTAAGCCATCTTCCAAATGGTATACCTATTCCTAAAATTTAGATCAATTGTGATCGTCCTAAAAAAATTGATAAGTAAAAAATATTTTTTGTACGAATTTTATTTCCCACCAAAATAAAACTCAATAGGATTTTAGATAAAAATCGAAAAAACACGTGTTTTTCATTTATAATGCATACGAATTTAACTTTATATCTAAATAATAATAATAATAATGATGAGGTAAGTTAAACCTATTGCAGGTAGGAAAAGTGCCTTATTACACATACAATCCGGAGCCTATTCGTGAGAACAACCAATTCAAGTTATGTCGGGATCAAAGGGTTTTGACGGATCAGACAGTTGCTCATAACAGACCAGACAGATACAATTTCTAGGCAAACTATACTAATCAATATTGCTGTACCAAACAACCACAACTTAAAGTCAAAATACAACAAGAAAATCGCCAAATATAGGGATCTGGAGGTGCAAATTCAAAGACAATGAGCAATGAACAGTGTCCAAACGATTTCCATAATTTTATCAACAACTGGAGTGATACTAAGGGACTGGGTCTTAGTGAGCATCTGTATAAACCGATTCAGAAAGCAGTCCTCCTTGCAACCTCGCGAACTGTCCGAAAATTCATATGAAATACAACAGACCACGTCACCTAGGACCCCATAACATGGAAAGGGTTGCCACAGAGCTTCATACTTTTGGTATCTTTGTATACCTGGTATGAATCAATATTCCCTGGAGGGACTGCTGAGCCGTTTGTCTTGAAAATTGAATAATAATAATAATAATAATATAATGTAGTATCCTTTTCATGACTAATATAGGTAAGATCAAAGTGAAAAAAAGGATATAAATATATGTCATGAAAAGTTTTCTTTTCAGGAAAAATTTAAATAATTTTTATTCAGGGAGAAAGTTTTGACAATTGTAAATAAATTTAAATAAAGTAGATCGGTGGAAAATAAATACAAGATTTCCTATTGTAAAACTATCACTACCGAAAAAAATAATTTAAATGTTATATTATCAGTAAGTGAAGTTCCTACGATGCCTATGTCTGAAAGAGAAAAAGATAGAGGTATTTCAGAGAAGTCGATTAGAAGAATTCTTAAAAAAAAAGGTACTTTACCTTACAAGCCCAGATTTATCCTTATGCTTCAAGAAAGAGATTTAGATGCTAGGGTTGATTTTTATTTTTAATTTCAAGGCAAAAAAGAGGCCGAGTAATATTTTGGAAATCGCATACTACTTACGGACGAAGTAGCCTTCACAAGCAACTGTGTTGCAAGTTCCCAGAACTGCAGGTGGTGGGCTAACCAAAACCCTAACTTTATAATTCAATATAAAGATTCATTTAAGATCAACGTATGATATGGTATATTAAATACTCAAATACTGGGGCCATATTTCTTCCAAAAAAATTTAAATGCTGCATAGTATTTAGAATTCTTGTGCAATGAATTATGCGATTTTCTCGATGATCTGCCTTTAAATTTAAGAGAAAATCTTAATTTTCAACAAGATGGTGCTTCTATCCAATAGCACCTTATAAGGATGAGAGTGGCTAAATCAGCAATTCCCCAACAAGTAGATAGGACGATTTACAGAAAATTCTTGGCGTTCAAAACCACTGGACATTACTTCAATGGAATTTTTGTTCTGGAGTTAGAAATCAAGTTTATAAATATCGGACTTTTATAAATTTGGACCATTTGAAAATGTTATTAGACACTTTGTATTTTTCGAATCAATCCTGCTTTTTTAAGGAATGTAGCAAGAATTATAAAATATAAAGAAAATGGAGGACGATACGTTGAAATGTAAAGTAATCGTTGTTAATGTAAATAGTTTTATTTAATAGGTTTGTCCACTGCCCATTTATAGTTATCAGTTAAATTATCTTCAAAATTAATTTGATAAATAAAACTTATTATAATTATATTGTTCATGAGATGATGCAAAGATGTATTTTAGAAGAAAAGTATGCATTTTTTTTTGTTTTTGTCTAAAATTATATTGAGCTTTATTTTAGTGGCAAATAAATTACAAAAAAAATGCTTTTTATTTTTGGTTTTTTTACCGATCACTATTAAGACCTGAATTTAAAAAATAGGGTTATAGGAAGATATACTATTTGAATGAAGGTTTGAGTTAAAGGGTATTACAAAATTATAGTTAGATTAAATTTTTTTAATTCCTCAGAAAATAAAATACGTCGTGCAGCGAAAATATTTAATATTTTTCTGTTTTTTATTTTCAAATACCATACTATTTATGAAACGGATTAATCTGATATAATATTTACAATTTTGTCTAACAAAGTCAACAGAAAATAGTATATATGGTTGCGATCTATTTTTTATACAGGGTTATTCAGAAATAACGATTAAATCTTATTTTTTGTCCAAAGTTTACTTCGCATATAACCTTTAAATATAAACAACTTTTCTTAATAAAAATATTTTCTAAAGTGCAAAATAGGGTTACATATATAGAAAGATAAAAGAAATTAGTGAAATACACAAAACAATGCTTCCGATGACTCTAGTCAATAAACAACAAGCAATAATTATAGACAACGAAGAACTAAAATACAATTGACAAAATATATTCAAAACACTTTTAAAGATAAGAGACCGGAGGATGTATATAATGAAGGTAACGTTTCTCCAACACCAGATATTATCAAACCTGAAATAATCCACGCACTTGAAATTAGCAAAAACAGAAAAACAGTTAACCCAGACGGTATACCAGTTGAAGTACTGAAGGTCATATATGAAGAGAACATTCATCTACTTGTCAAACTATTCAATGAAATCTATAACACAAGTGAGATCCCAGAGGACTGGTTAAAATCCTCTTTCGTAACTATCCCTAAAAAACAACAACCGAGAAACTGTGCTGATTACCGACTAATTAGCCGTATGTCCCATATGCTCAAGACCTTTCTACGAATCAGACGTAAATGCGAACAAGATTTGGATGACTCGCAGTTTGGCGTCAAGAACGGCTTTGGAACACGCGAAGCACTATTCAGTATAAACCTGCTCCTGCAGAAATGTCAAGATCAAAGAAAGGACGTATTTGCTTGTTTCATCAACTATGAGAAAGCTTTTGATCGAGTCCAGCCTCATAAGTTGATAGAAAAACTCCACAACATCAGAGTCGATGAAAAGGATATCCAAATTATAGAGAACTTATACTGGAAACAAAAAGCACGGGTACGAGTACGACACTATAACAGACGACATTAATATACAGCGGGTGTATACTATCACCCCTGCTATTAGACCTATATTCTGATCAAATATTTAAAGAAGCAGAGGAACTGGTAGATTACGTCGTTAAGATAAATGGAGTGCCAACAACTACAATTACATATGCAGATGATACGGTCATTCTGTCTGACACTATAGAGGGACTTCAAGAGCTTTTAAATAGTATCAGTACAATAGGAGAAAGATTTGAACTTAACATGCAACAACATTACGTTAAAAGTAAATGGAGCACGGATAGAAAACGTCGAAAGTTTTAAATACTTGGGAAGCCTTATTACCCGAAACCTGGACCCTGACTGTGAGATTAAGAGTAGAATAGAAATGGCGAGTGCAACATTCATCAAAATGCAACCACTTTTATGCGATGATAATCTAAACTTAAAAATAAAACAACAAATAACAGAACGCTACGTGTGGTCAGTATTATTACATGGTGTCGAAACGTGGACATTAAAAATAAAAACAATCAATCGTCTTGAGGCGTTAGAGATGTGGTTACATAGAAGAATGCTTCGCATCTCATGGGTAAAACATACATATAGCACAGATGTTCTACAAAGGGCGAATATTAAGGGAACATTATTGACTACGATAAAATGCAGAAAAATATCACATCTAGGGCACGTACTGAGAGAAGAAAAATACCGCTTTTAACAACTAATACTCAAAGGTAAAATTGGAGGCCGACGGGGAATTGATAGAAAACAACAACCATGGCTCCGAAACGTTCGAGAATGCGCTGGCAGACGGAATGCTGAATAGCTTTTTCATATGGTGGAAGACAGAACGACTCTTGCTATAGTGATCGCCAAAGTCCAGGAGACCGGACAAGACACTTGAAGAAGAAGGAGTACTTTACTCTTGGGGGAATTTTAAATTTTTCATTCTCCCTCGTATACTACAAAACTTTCACCCCGATTTGAGGGGTTCTATTTTGATTGATTGAGACATGTATTGTATATATCTTGTATATATCTCAGCTGAATAAATAGTTTTAAAATAGTGTAAAATGATTTTACAATTGTTGAATGCTTTTAAATTAATAATTTTTTATCCATGTTAGTTTCCGAAACATATAGTTTAGATAGCATTTCAATTGCGTAGTAAATTTTAAACTGCGTATTTTCAATGCAATACGGCGTAAAAATCTGTGAACGTTGTAAAGAAATTATGTTGCAGGAAACGTGTAGCTAATAGGGAGATTTAGCTATGCGTCGTTTCTTAAATTTTAAAAACTTGTAAATTTTTTTCACTCCTCTTTCATTGTGAACTAATAATGTTATAAAGTGGGCGGATACTTTTTATCTCTTGAAACAGTTCTAGCAATCTTGTTCAAATATTTTATGAAGATACTTTATTACTGACTTTAGAATGGAATTCATTTTGTCCTTGATAAATCGAAGAAAGGTACTACAAGTACACTTGTTTATTTGTCACAAAAAAGAAAATCTATGCTCCGTGGCACTTATTAAAGACAGAATCCTAAGCTCTAAAAAACTGAATTTACTCATAAGATTTTAGATAGTATCAGCTGTGCTTGAAGTTGGGAAAAAGCTCAGTATCCTCAAGCTCTAATATTTAAAGAAATTTAGAATCGGGAGACGCGGAAGGCTGTAAAATCGAATTATATGTACAAATACCTATAATTGGACAATTTGACTTAAAAGTAAGCTTATCTTTCAACAATTTATTAGAAACAAATTCACATTTTATAAAGGAAACGATGTTTATCTGATTTTTTATAATTTTCTTGTAAAATTTCCGAAGCACAGTACAACTAAAAAATACTAATAATATAAATTAAATTGTATTATTGTACGAGCTTTGTCTTATACATATTTTTTCTTTAATTGCTTGGGTTCTTGTTAAGCACCTGTACAGGCCCATTAAAAGCGATAATCAGTCAAAATTTTGACATACCCTTACAATGAATGCTCTAAATATGTTATTGTTTTCGCTCCTTCATGTTTTTTATGTAATGTTTTAATTATCATTAAAATTTAGAGCACAGAGGTGTAACAACAAACAGTGCATACATTGCTAACTAACAGACGAGAGATTAAATGATATCACATATACTGCTTTGCGACATAAGAAGTTAAGGTTTTATTCTTTCACAAGTAAAAATATACATATTTAAACTAAAAAAATCAATACTTACCCTCTGATATTCCTTCGTACATTCCAAATAAACTGCCTTATGGGTCAATACAACGTGTTTTTTATAGAAACAAATATCTTCCATCATTATGTCTTTATGTAATTAAGACACCATGTGCGTTAACTTATTTGGCTCTAAAGTAATTTAAAAAATACATTTTATTGGATCGGCAGGAAAGTATTTTTACTGTTACACCTTAACAGCGTTTGTTTTGAAGGACTTCTGACAGTATTTTTTTTTCTGTAAATCTTGAAAAAGGTGAAAGCACACAGTTTTCCGAATATTTGGATGATTTTTTACATACCTCCTATTTTTGGGTCGTAGAACACGAATATATTGTCAATTTTCACCGATCTTGCGTGGTTTTTCCGAAAAAAAAATTATTTCACTCATATAACTTGTATTTTTCGATAACTCCCTTTAAATTTTGGGCATTTATAGTAAAATACATAAACACTCCACAATATTTGATCATTTCTTTAACAAAATTTTCATAAATAATAGCGGAAAAATACGAACTTGCCATAAAACGTAAGAAAACCGTTGTCTTCTCGTTTTATACTGTTTCTAGGCATGCATGGTTAGTTGCATACGATTTAAATTCAAACATGTGATGCGATCTTGCCACGTCTACGTGAATTTTAAATTCCTTTAGGATGAAAAAACTTGATAGTTCAAATGCAATTAATTGTGGTCATTCCAGTATTATTGCGTAAAATGGGGTAAAAGTACAGAATTGGGATACCAAACATAAACAGATCGTTCAGCAAGCTACGTTGATCTAAAAACGAACATCTTAACTAAACTAACCTGAACTGACCTGACCTAACTTATCTAGGTTCCATGGAAAATCCACACAAGATCGGCGAAGAAAAACAATATATCCGTGTTCTATGACCCAAAAATAGAAAGTATATAAAAAATCATCGAAAAGTTCGGAAAATTTTCAGGTTAGTTCAGATCAGTTCATGTTAGTTTAGTTACAATTTTCGTTTTTAGATCAATATAGCTTGCCGAACGGTCTGTTTGGCATCCCGATTCTACACGTTTACCCACATTTTACGCAACAATACTGGAATAATCACACTTAATTGCATTTGAACTATCAAGTTTTCCAGCCTACTGAAATTTAAAGTCCACGTCAACGTGGCAACATCGCATCACGTGTTTGGATTTAAATCGTATGCAACCAACCATGAATGCCTAGAAACAGTATAAAAAGACAAGGTAACGTTTTTCTTACGTTTTATGGAAAATTCGTATTTTTCCGCGGTTATTTATATAAATTTTGTTAAAAAAATGATTAAATTTTATGTAGGGTTTATATATTTTACTATAAATGTCCAAAATTTAAAGGTAGTGTTCGGAAAATACAAGTTATATGAGTGAAAATATTTTTTTTTTCGGAAATACCACGCGAGATCAGCTAAAATTGATAACATATTCGTGTTCTATGATTCAAAAATAGCAGGCATGTAAAAAATCATCGAAAAATTCGGAAAATTGTGTGTTTCCACCGTCTCTAACAATTACTTTTTTGTTTCGATATTTGATATCAGTCACATTTATATTACTTTAGAAGCAACTTGTGAGTAAGTTTGTTTGTAGCTGTTAGTTAAGGATCAATTTTAACATCACAACGCTCAGTAATGACCAAACGCTCAGGTCGGCCTACTGAAATTGATGATGACCAAATCAAAGTCATAATTGAAAAGAATCGTCATGTAACTATTCAAGAGATTGTAAAGAGGTTAAATCTATCATATCCCATAATTAAAAATCTCTTAATATAACGAGTGAACATTTGTCTTGTATATCTCACGCGTAATGAAACCGATCCCTTTTTTAAAAGAATCATCACTGGTGAAAAATCCACTGTAACATCATTCGAAAACGAACTTGGTCCAAGCGTAATAAGCCAGCACAAACCACGTCTAAAGCTGAATTGCATCTAAAAAAGGTTATACTGTCAATATGATGGAACTACAAAGGTGTTCCTGTGTGGGGTTGCTAGTCGTCCATCGGGCGCCTCCCCAGATGGCGGATAGGGAAAGGCTTCCCAGATATGGGTGGCACCGGGGAAGTCAAGTACCCAGGACAGACCAAAACTAGCAATTGAGCTGTGTGGCAGCTGGTAGTCTGATACTGATCCCAAGCAGAAATCATATAGATTGGTATGATATCCAACAGCGTGGTGATAATCACTGTAATGGTGTTTGTACAGCGGTGTAGAAAGCAAAAGGAAGATCACTACACTATTTCACACTTCTCAGGAAAATCATGAAAGGGCTGCAAAAGAAAATGACGGCCCCAAGTACGGGTGTTCCTTATATGGAGCAGGGGTGCTAAGAATCTCACGACCAGCCGCTTTAAATTTGGGAAATATTTTCAAGAGAGAATAGTGACGTGGAACGTTTAGAATCTGTTTCAGGCAAATTCATAACACCCTGAAGGAAATAAACAGATTAAATATATCAGTATTGGGAATTAGCGAAATGTGGTGGCCTAATTCGGATAAATGTATAATCGATGGATACACTATTTATTACTCAGATGAGGACGGATCGCAGCACAGAAATGGAGTGACAGTGATAGTGTCAGAAAAAGTCAGCAAAGCAGTCCGAAATTTTGTTCCTCTGTCAGCACGGACAATGCTGTTGCAAATTCAAGCTCACCCAGTTAATATAAATGCAAATCTACGCCCCAACAAAAGCAAGCTACGACGAGGAGGTACAACCACTATATACTGAAATATCTAAGCTTCTAAAAATAACTAAAAAGGACGAAATGATTATTATTATGGGAAATTTCAATGAAAAGGTGGTATTGGAAACGGTAGAGGATGTGGTTGACAGCTTTGGTCTGAGAGAAAGAAATGAAAGAGGCACCACTTTTGTTGAGTTTTATCTAGAAAACAGTATTGCCGTCATGAGTCTTAAGCTCCCTAAGAGACGATTATACACTTAGAAATCATCCGCGATAAAAAAGACAATATGACTCGCAATCAGACTGATTACATCACACTGAACAAAAGGTACAGAAACTCAATAAAATTTGCGAAAACGTATCCCGGTGCTGACGTACCTTCAGACCACAATTTTCTTGTGCTGAAATACAGAATCTTATTCAATTCAAATATCTTATTTATTTCTTTTTATTGTAAATATTGTATTAGTTTTTCTTTTCTTGCTATGAGTTTCTTTTTTCATATTTTAAGTTTCTTCTACAATGCAGTCATCTTGTGATATTATTTTTCTTTTACTTTTTCTGCTTCTAAATCTTAATACTCAGATTCCTCTTAGGTATTTTTCTCTTTTTTCGAGCCTTTTTCGTTTCTTTTTTTACCTTGCGGCATCATGAGAAAAAAAAATTAATATTTTCTTGACGGCACAAGACTTAATGTTCGAAGACACGTGGGCAAAGAAAAACGCCAGAATTTATGTTTCATCATGATAAAGCAAAGCCTCCTCATATTTAGTAACTCCTGGGAAATTATTGGAACTTGATTGGGAAGTGATGTCGTATTCCCCATACAGCCCTGACCTGACACCATCTGATTACCAGTTGTTTCGAGATTTGCAAAACTCTTTGATGGGTAAAATTTTCACAAATGATGCTGACCTTAAATCGCACTTGGTTCAGTTTTTTGCTGGTAAGGGCCAAAATTTCTATGAACGCTGAACCTTGAAGCTGCAGAAAAGATGGCCAAAGGTCATTCAACAAAATGGAAAATGTAAAATTGGTTAAAGTTTATTCTTTCTATAAAAAAATTAGCTTTATTTCACACTACAAAACCGAAAATACTTTATTATCAAATAGATTTTGGGAAGAATATTTTTGCACTACCTAACCTAATTTGGTAGTGTAATTATAATACCATGCTTGGGTTTTTGGACCACTGCAGACTTTTACCACTCAAAATGTCTATGTCGGGTTTCTATCTCCCAGTTCTAGTTTTAGTCAGGTTAGAGGGACAAAGCCACAATATCGAGATTTTTTACCTATTATAGCGAATAGTTTGGGAACACTAAAAGGTATAGCACAATCAGAACATCTTCGCAGGCCTGATTTTCAGTAAATAGTCTTTTTATTAAATAAAATTTATTATTTACCTGCAAAATATCCAAAATTAGTTTCGTAAGAATTACAAATATACTACTAAATCGCAAGCATAAGAATGAACCAAAACTTCATTTTTATAATGCTTCCTTCAAGTAAATTATTTTGTTTTTGTTATATATCCAATTTTAGGGTCAATTTTTAGCAATGTCTTAGATAAGGCAACTAGTAGATGCTTAGTTAGAAGTTTTTTTGCTGATTTTACATGAGTATTGGTTTCCTTTTATCTCAGTTGCCAGCTGAAATTATAAATTAGTGCGCAATTTTGGGAATTAACTAAGTAAAATTGTATTCATTTGTCGTTTAGTTCAATCTTAGGAAAAATATGCACTGCAACACCACCTTGCTGTCTTTTGAGAAGAAGGAATATTAAAGATATTTGATTGTGGTTTGCAATAATAGTAAAAAAGTTTGGTTTTACAAATACATCATAGAGGGTGGTAAAAAAGCCTGAGTCCAATAATTTATTTTTAATTTTCCTAGTACTTTCCCTTTCTCTATTTGATTGAGTCTCGCCAGAGATTTTGAGGCCAGGTAGCGTAACACTATTTTAAAATGTCCTCTTGTTTTCTCAGTATTTTCTATAAGATTTACATATTATAGAAATGTTGCAAACAGAATTAATGTGGTAAAAATGATGAATGCGAGAACTTCTTAAATATTCTTTATTATTTAATAATTAAATAAAAGTTGTTAATGAGTTAATTACAATTTATAAGTATTGTATGCATTTGATTTAAATGCGTGAGCGAACATGTGTAAATCTGACGTATACTAATATATTAATAATATATTCATTGTTCAGATGTCTAGACATTTTTTTGGCACAATTTATAATACAATTGTCATTTTTTCTCATGGTTGTTTTATGTACTTTTTATGTATTTAAAAATATTTTATTTTATTGAGCATATACATTGAATCAACATTCGCGAATTTTTAATAGAAATATAAGAAGGTTCCCATTTGCAAAATATTAGTTTTTGCGATAGGTATAACAAGAGAGACAATTGAAGTGATTAGAAAAGAATTGTTTCTAAAATTTTAAGAAATGATCAAGTGCGGGTTGTTATTTTTCCAATTTGGCCTCACTTCTGTTTTTGTGTAAGTAAAAGGTAGTCTACAAAATTTACTGGTAAAATAAAAATGCTAAATCATCCCAACAAATCAAGAAACGCTGGTTTTAAAATATAAATATTCTCTGTAAATTTTGTTCTCGTTCCGTATGATTTTGCTGAATAGAACGAAATAAATTTTAAGAGGGTGTCTATGGACTGCAGTGTCTCTGGACATAAAAAAATAACTTTTTTAGAATATATTTTAACTGAAAAGAAAAACTAGTCAGTATTCATAAGAGTTCAAAATATAAGAAAGGTTAGTTATTAAAGAGTATATTTTTCAAGCCAACAAAATAGAAATAAATGAGTTACAGTTTTAATAGGGCGTACTGCGTAAGTACTGCGCTATTGTAGGAAAGAAAATAACTGAAGCGTACAATGCGTTTAACGTAAAGTTAAAATTATAGCACATAGGTGGTAGTTATCTATAATAAGTAAATATTAGTTCGTACTAGCACGAGACAAAAATTATAATCATTTTCCTTCCAGGTGCATCAGTAGCGCTAACAGACCTGAAAACCTCGGTTTGTAACCAGTACTCAATATATACATGCATCTTTAAGAAATATATACATTGTTTTATGCAGTTACTTTTGTTCATATATCGATCGTTTTTATGATCTATAAGCGCCCATTAGGGACGTCAAGAAGAGGTAAGTATTTCTTTTTGACAAAAGAAAATAAATAACAGAGGCTTATGATAGTGTTTCATTAGGACGCTGTTCGTTGAGTTGTAATAATTTTAAAAAGTTTCACTAGGGCTGCTGTTGGGTTTGACTTGTCAAGCCAAAAAAAATAATCATTTAAATTTTGCACGCTTGTTAAATTATTTTATTTACTTGACTGTTGCAAACATAATCCGAACATGAACAATTTTGAAGTAAAAATTAATTTTTGTTCTACTTCCCTGTACCTCTTCCTACTTTTCAAACAAGTATATAATTCCTCACTTCTATTTTTCTTGTTCTTATTCGGACATTTTTGTTGCAGCTGTTGCCATTCTCCACCTGCCTGTTTTCGTCAAGGGATCCATGCTGAAGACTCGTGCCACTAAACAGATTTCGAAAGAGGAACTGGAAGCAATAACGCCTTAAAGGTATTTTTATAATTTAGTATTTAACATTTAGATAGGTGTGTGTGTCTGTGTGTGTGCGCGCGCTAAAAAATAACATTACCGAAGTAGTGTAGGTATGAAAGAATAATTCAAGTATTATTTTAAATTTCTATCTATACGAGCTTTCCTCTTTTGGATTAATTGAGAGTGTATGCCATTATGCGAAAAGCAGGAAAAATTACACTAGCCAACAAATACAAAAAAAATGCAACTGATGTTATAATGGCTTAATAATTTTCCACCACGTATAGATTTTGAGTTATTGAATGTATCAGTTATTTTTATTTAATACAAACATTTTTATATAATATTTATAGATAAATTCAAGACAATAAAAAAGATATTTTAAGGATAACAAGATTTATTTACAAAAATACACATGAAAATACATTTATAATAAGTGTTTTGGACATAACTTTTTTGCAAATGTTGACTTTCGTTTATATTCCTGCTCGTTTTTTCTCATAAGAAACCAACAACAATCCCCCATCATTACTGAATCCCATCTGCGTTGGTAGCGTTACTCCATTGTTAATATGTCTTGGTGGAACCTTTCTCCTTGCACTAACTGCAATGGGAAAAAATTTAAATGGGAGTGCAAGCCCATTTTGCAGTAGCTTTTAAGTGGAGGTCCTGAACTAGATCATTTAATTCAGGTTTTTCGAATAAATGGGGTGCTTTTCCTTCACTTTCGGGAAAATAGGAATCGTCTTTTTTTGTTACATTATTGGGTTCTGCCCTTATACATTTCTAAATCTTCCTCCCATTTTGCCGGGGGTGCTGGAACTGGTAGACCTTTTCCATGAAGAACCGGTTTTATTGCTGAGGGAATATCCGGATATTCAACATTATGTTTGTTCTTACTTGAAAAACCAGACACTTTTGTCATGCAAAAGTAACTGTCGTTAAAATGATTTGTTGGTTCTCGCCAAATCGTTATAACTAATAGAAGAGCGTTTGCCATTTACTTAGTTTTGCTGCACAGGTTTGGCAACATATGTGTAGTCCAGTTCCGATCTTGATCACCAACAAGACATCCAAAATACTTATGATAAGCTACTTTGACAATTTTGTCAATTGTTCTTTTCTGCGATTTAGGGGTAAACTGACCACCTATGTAGCAAAAAATGTCCGCTGGGTTAACACAGCCACGTTTCTGTACTTTAGACATTTTTGTACTGTCGCGTACGTCTGTTCAGAGATGTGATACTACGTTTACAGGTGTCAACTAACTTTATTCAACACAAAGATATCACTAATACAAGCCTCTTACTATTGGCTTGTTCGCGCACTTCGCTTCTCTATCTAATATTGATCACTACTCGTACTCGTGCTACTGATGATACGACTCCCGGCCAGCTGCTTTTATAGCCGTTCCTTACTTCTGGTATTTTCTGGAAATATCGGGTATCGGAAGTTCGAAAAAAGACGGCATACTTCTCGTATACAGGGGCCATCCATAAGTAGATTCGGCTACGGGACAGAGTAAAAAGTAAAATTTGGAATTATTTGAATTAAAATGGGTACTTTCGTTATTTTAAGCCCTAGGTGGTTGAGACTTCCTATTTGACTTGTCATCCTTAGACACCTCTACGTGATGTCAGGTTATGCACAATTTATCTAACTTATGGAAAACGTCAGGCTCCGTTATGATCATTCATTTTTTCTGAAAACCTCAAAAATTTTACATGTTAGGAAGTTTTCGCATTTAAAAATAAAAAATTAACCAAAGTCTGCCTTTTACATTACAGTCGCAAATCGACTGTAAAGTAGTATTATTAGATATGCGGCCTTATCCAACACCACTCCCCAAAATCATCCTCGAATTTAATTTTTCAACCAAATCTATTTTGCTCTGGTTACATGTTTTACAAGATTTTTAATGTTATTAAAAAAACTAGACAAGTATTAGTTTCACTTTATTTTTCACATTTTAAAAATAAAATTTCATATATCGTTCTACGAGGCGTCATTCATCTGTGGATATCTGTAAATAACTTAGTGACTTACACTTATGTAGGAGCCCACAATCGATAATAATAGTAGCTTTATTTTTCGTCAAATCGAATTTTTTTCTGCTTTACGATGTGTAAGAATAATAACGGACTTATAACTAACAAGTATTCTTTTAATACCTATTATAATAACATTTTAATCCTTATAATAATATAGCATTAGAATTTAGTTAACTGAAATTCAAGCTCATTATGGTATTGTATCACGAAAAAATGACCTACTAACAAGGAAACAAAACGAAAATTACTTTTTAATTCCCATAAATTTGTAACGACAACAGAAGTTATATTTCCCACATAATTTTGTATGACGTGAAAAGTAGGAAATTTTATATTTAATGCATAAATTTATTTTAAAATGCTTCCATACATTTTTTACGGGAATGTTCTTTAACTCCTAAGCATCGACATACAAATGAAAATTATAACTTCTAAATTACGGTAATTTATTTCGTTAATAGTCCCTCTTGCTATCTCTAGGTCTCCACGCTTCAATCCCAGACACAAGACATCCTTCAAAATGGATGTAAATGGTTTTTACGAAAGTTTCTCTAAAATATATCCTTATATGACTAATAAATAAAAAAAAATGCAATGCCATTTTTAGACAATTATCTCTTCTGATTTGAATAATGAACCATTAAATTAATTTATTACGAAGTGGCGCCAAATACGGCGAAGTTTTACTAGAACGATGATTCAAACATGCTATTTCCGAAATTGGAGTATTTCGCCTGCACTTCCTCCTTCATAATATTTGGTATTGTTATGATTTTAGACTGTTTACGATGAATATCAAAATAAAATATTAAGCAGCAATTTTTTCATTCATAAAAAATGTGTAGGTGAATTACTTAGAGCTACTATATGCATCAATATGGTTTAACTTTAAAACTAGTCCAAGTTGACATTAAAAGGGTTTAAAATGATAAGTGCAATCAATATTAAATAGATCTAATTTTAGAAATTTAAAGATATAACAAAATCGTTTTTTAATTATCAAACCTAGAAAAATATTTCAAAAAACGATTATTCTTCTTACCGATTTTAAGACTGTATCTCTTTTATTTTTATTAATTTTCCTATATGAAAATCATAAGCAAAACAAAACTGACCAAGTAGAAAGTCTATTTCCATGACAACTAAATCCGATTTAAAGCTTACACCTTTTTAGTGTTAGTTTCTCGATATTTTCACAGAAAAACCATAAAACCCTAAATATTAATCAAACATTAAAGCCAAGAAATATCTGTATAAGATTGCAAAATCGTAAATGTAGGGTATATTGGCTTATACTTAAAGAAACCTCCATTTCGTAAAACGTCATATCAGTTTTTAGAACATTCGACGCTGTGGAAACAATCGTCATTTCTCTCTATGAATCCATAAATTTTCCTCTAGATCTCTATTTCTCATTACCTTGTTGCTGCCCTTTCTCTAACTTTTTCTCTATCTTCTCCCAAGTAGTGTTCATGCCAATATTTGCTTTGGTCATCTTTCATCTAAGATTTGTTGAACGAGCCCGTACCATATTAACAGCTTTTTTTAATATCATCAACTCTGGCCGACTCCCATCATATTATTTAACTTTTCGTTGTTTCTTCTGTCGCTTTTGTATTTCTCCGCTACCTTTCTTCAGTCATTCACCTCTGTGATGGTTAATTTTTTTGTCTTACTTTTTATCTGCCATAGTAATGTTCCTCACAACGGTAATATTCTTCCTTGGTCAAAAAGTTACAGAAATGCATTCAGAAAATTCAAAATATAAGTTTTTTCATCAAAATTTATATTGCCCCCTTCAAAACACTCCCCATCGACTGCAACGCACTTATGCCAGCGCTTAATCCATCTCTCGAAACATTTTTCAATTTTTTGTATGGCCATTACTTCGTTTCGGCCGTTAAAACGCATTCCCTATAGTATTTTTTTAACTCGATCGAACAGAAAAATGTCGTAGGAAGCCATGTAAGGTGAATTCGATGGCTATTGAATGCTATTCGCTTCGTTCTTGATCAAAATTCACTTATAATGATGATATTGTGCGACGGGGCGGTATCATGGTGCAAAATCCACGAGTTGTTTGCTCACAAATCATTTCTCTTTTGGTAAATTCTTTCACGCAAATATCTCATAACACCGAAATAATACTCCTTATTAACTGTCTGACCTTCTGGCAAAAGTTCGCGATGTACAATAGCGTTGTAATCCATGAAAACCGCAAGCATCACTTTTTCGACCGAAAACGACATGGTTTTTTGGTCTTGGCTTATTCGAAGCTCTCCATTCACTCACCTGATGTCTGGATTACATGTCATACTCATAAGCCAACATCTCGTTTCCTGTAATGATGCATTTAATGCATGTTGGGTCAGATTCGAACTTGGAAATCATATCTCTGGCGATGTCAACGCTGTCCCTTTATTTGCATGAAATTCAGGTCTTTCGGGACTAATTTTGCAGCAACACGGCGGAAACTCAAATCATTAACTACAATGTCCTGAATCTCTCTCACTTTATTGATGTTTTCGTCGGTTTTTGATGTCGACGACCTGCATTCGCCATCCTCGACGGACTCACGACCACTTTTGAAGCGTCCATGTCAGTGCTAAACGTTTTCTTTAGAGTATCATTGCCGAAATAATTTCCCAACATTTCCGAGGTTTTCGCACCTTTGAATCCATTTTTAACGTAAAATTTAATACAAACTCATTATTGCAAATTCAACTCCATTTTTGAAACTGTAAAAAATCGAACACACGTGCGTGTACTCAAGATGGCGTAAATTTTACAAATGTCAAGCTACGATGATAAAATTTTTAGGAATATCAATGATAAATGAAGCAACCTAACCAAAAAAAAACAGAACTCCAAACAGCTGACTCAAAGCACCACCTGGTATTAATTCTGGGAACTTTTTGATCAAGGTTGTAATTCCGTCTGTTATTTTGTTTTAACATACTCTGGCCTTATCAAGAAGGACCTAAATAACCTATCTACCTTTGGATATAAGATTTGAAAGTCAGGTCAATGATAAAATTGAAAAAAAAAACAAGATGTTACTGCTTTAATTTAATTGGTACCGCTCTACGCCCCCAATCTAAACGACAAATAAAATCACTTAATTTGTGTTTTGCTATTTTTATATCGAATTTAAAATATTATTGAGATAATTTGATGGTTTTTAAAACTTGATATTTAAATTTTAATGGTAGTTTTTGAAATTATTCTCAAAAAGTTGAGCTTATTGATCTTCATTACATTTGTGTGAAATTTACGAGATTAGATTTACAAGTGATACAAGCCTCTCAAGAATATTTCATTCAGAGCATCAGATTGCAGAATACCAACCATCGAGATGGACCATCTCCATCCAGAATATCGAGATTGGACGATAGGTTACGCAATGATGAAATAAGGAACATGATGACTGAGTGAGGGAAACAGTATTAGATCGAATTAGTAAAAGATGCCTAAAATGGTTCGGACACTTAACGGGAATAAACAACCATCAAATCAAAAGTCTTTTTTTTCAGTTTTTAGCATCTTTGCATAAATCTATCGTGGAGATATGTTTACAGAATCCCATACCCTCTAAAATATACTGAAAAAAAAAACATCTAAATATCACTCGTATCAAAGATTATGCGTGAATAAATATTTAAAAAATTAAGCACACCTTCGTCTTTTCTTGAAATCGGTTAAAAATAGGACAAGCGTTCCAATAAAAATAATAATGTTATGCAAAAATTTGTCACATGAAATATTCTACTAATTTTATACCTACGATTTCTAAGAATTCTATGTCTGGTGACGTACGTACATATAAAGCATGTACATTTATTTTCGTGACTTGTACGAGTACATAAATCACACCACTTAAAACGTATTTTGGGTATTGGAGGGGATGTCTACTCTATCATACGTAAATAAAGGTAAAAACATACAAACTTATTTTTTTTCCAGAAATCCTACATGTCAGCCAATAATTGTACGTTAATACCCAACATAGCATCAGGATATTGCAAAGTAGTTGACTTGGTTAGATTTAAAGATTTTACGCGCGCTACAGCCGGCAACACCGCACGAAGAAACAGCTCAAAGCTTATGAATTAATTCGGTGTGCAGCCAATCAGCTGGATTACCAAGGCATGATCGGCAACATTCTATTGCTCTTTACATCAGCAATGTCGGCATTCCTGGTGGATGTTTGGTTGGGTATTGTTAACCGATTAAGTTTAGGTCGTTGCCTTGTCGATCTTCTGTTTAAGAAAAATAAAATGAGTTTACTTTTTGCGTTTTTTCGGAGCATTTTTTGAGAAATTCACTATTAAAATAAAATATGATTATGTTTTTAATCGCTTGAATTATATAATATAACTGTAGTTTCTGAAAACATTAATTTCATAGAATTTTTTCTTCCTTGGCATACAGAATCGGACTGACACAGTGGGGTTTTTCAGACAAAATTTCATCGACAACTCAATTATTCATGGATTTTGATGATTTTTTTTTATAAATTTTCAACCTTCACTGCGAAAATAAACATACAAAACCTATCAAAGCGAAAAAAGGCCTTGTATGGAATACAAATTATTTCATGCAAGGTGTTGTGTAAAAACTTTTTTTTTCATGCGTTTCGATAAAACTATCCTAAATTACTTCTGCAAATCTGAGTTCTTACTTTTGGCCGTAGATATATTCATATGAGGGTTATCTAACCTAAAAACCGTACATAATTCATGGTTTGTTATATTAAATTTCTTTAGCAATTCAAGGCTTCGCCAATTTTAATAAAACTTCTTTTGAAATAGTAGTGAATATTTTCCTTTTTTAGTTATTTGTAGATAAAAGATATTACAATGCAGGATGAATTTCTATCCAAATCTTAAGTTTTAGTGAAACTTGATCAGAATACACGTACATTTTCATTCTTCTAGCTATTACTATAAAAATATCTAAAGTGCCAGGAGCAATCAGAACAAATATTCATTCAATCTGTAAAGGTCAATTCTGTGCAAAATTTCAATAGATTATCATTGGTTGATCAATGTTTCTTTACCTGTTCTGAAACTTTTCAAATCAAAACTAACACGCTACGTGAAATAAATTGTATCGCACTGACGACTTTTTCTTCGGTCAGAATAACCTTGTATACGATATTGAAAAAAAAACATTTAAGTCTATCGTCAAATCTTGAATTTTAGGAATAATTTTTTAATGAAAATCCTATTGTGAAATGGTACGTGACAGAAATCGTAATATGAAGCGAATTCTTAGGCCTACTCACGTTCACCAACTGAAATTGATGTAACTATCTAGTTAAATTACTTAAAATTTAGATGCACATTTTATGGAAGTATAGATGATTTGTTTCCTATCTAGTACACTTGTCCCAAAATTCTTATGGTTGAAATATTTTACAATTTTTCCGTTGGAGTACTTGTATTTCCACTAACCCCATTCCAGTGGGGTATCCTTGAATAGGTTTTAAAAATACAATCAAATATGCCATATGATATTTCTTATTTAGTCACATAAAAAAATTGATAAACACGGTTAATACAAAACATGACATCTAATATTTCCAAATAGTTTTCAAAACATACCTACAATCTACAAATAATATTACATAAGTTTCACTCCTTAACGTTGACGAAAAATTTTAAGCAGGCCTTTTTACTCACCGTAACGCCGCTTCGTCTTACTGCCTTTTTGTTCTTCTGCAAATTCCATTCCATATGTGGCAACCCAGCATCCGAGTTGCAACTCTACTGTCCTGCCCTTCCCCTCTACTCCTGCTGACCCGATCCGATCAGCTGCATGCCACATTCCATCGGCCCACGGCCTCTTCTTGTTTTTGTTTTGACCACTTCGCTGCATTACAGCGTTGCCATGGTTTACATATTGATTTTACTGTAGTATTTTTATTTACAAACTCTACTGTAGTTATCGCTCGCCCTCTTAATTGTTTTCCTAATTTGAAAGAACATCATTTGATAGATTCCGTTATATTAAAATTATTAAGGGATCATGTTTAGTTGCAAATTAAGAAAAGGGTTGGGTTGTTATTTGTCACTGAATAATAGATATTTTTTAAAATCTGTTGTTTTTTTATGTATATATTTTTAATAATGTGCAAACATTTATTCATTAGGAAATATCCAGTCGTAATAGTAGAGAAAACGTTGTCCTACTTTATATTTTTAAATTGCCGTTTCCAGGGACCAAATCCAAAAATAAAGGGAATTCCTTTACTATATATAATTTTTTTTCCTTCATTGTTCGGATTTTTCGCTCCTAACTCACCAACATGGTATAGGGTTTAAACTAACAAGTGCTAATAGTAATATTTGCCCATAACATATATGTATATATATATATATATATATATATATATATATATATATATATATATATATATATATATATATATATATATGATACGAAAAATGTCCAACTGGTGAACATTTATCAGGACTAAAAAATTCTAAATTAAATAAATACGTATTAGTTCACAATTACCTTTTTTTAAAAAGATATAGCTGATCTAACATTGAGTCTTAATATTCAACATACTTAGTTGATAGTTTTCGAAAATGCAATCCAGTTCATCAATTCATCAGCTGATTGTCTCTGAGTAAATAAAAATAGACCACCGGTATCAATCAGCTGGTAACAAGAAGGTAGCTCGACCACAGTTTCAAAACCCCCTAATGTTACATTAATTTTTACATATGGCAACTGTGCCGTGCCATGTGTGGCCCACTGCCGCACACTTTCGTGTACACACGCGTGCGTCAGAACCGTGCGACTTTTTCGCAGATGCCAGTCCCACGGTCGTAGGCTGCCGGATTTGGGCCGCCATTGCAGTCGCAATTGCGATTTGGCACTCGCCAGTTATCAAAACTTTTTATTCAAGAATTTATTATAATCTGTCTTGTTTTGTTTTTCTATATCTGACACTATCAATGTCAAGTTCTATTTTTTCTTCACAATTGATGCGTTTGATTCATTTCAATGACTCTCGTTATTAGTCATTGGTGAGTCATAAAATAATTGATTCTGCATAGATTCGGAACTTGATTCGTCAGAGTGAGTTGTTCATTTTAAATAACAATACCACTACTTTACTTACCCCATATTTTTCACTCTTTCTAAAAAATAATCATGAGGAGTATTTATATTGCGCAATTCATCAGGACAAGGAAACACATAATCTTGTTTTGAACCTGTTTGAATGCAACACATGCATTAAAAATAAATTATTTAAAGAAAATTAAGTTGACTTCTTAAATTACACTAAAATGTAAAAATCAAGTTATGAATTTTTTTTAATCTTTAACAATGGTAGATTTGCTTTTTTTACTTTAGAAGAAATAAAAGTTCTAATTTACTGAAATGAATATGCAAAAAGAAACCATTCGTAAATAAGAAAAATATAAAAATGCGTCTAGAGTTTAGTTAGAGGCATTTTTAACAAAAATATTGAGGATAGGAAAAACGTTTTATTTACAGGCCAAACAATAGTTTTGTTTGGTAAATCGAAAAAAAAATTCGTGCACACAAAATCCGAGCAAGCCTATAAACCAAACAATTTAATTTCAACGGTGAAACAGAGAGACTCTTTCTTTGTTCTTAACTGGAGGTTTATGTCAAGGTATTGCGTGGGTCAACTTCATATCATTGACGAATTTGCCCACTTAATATTTTACAACAACCCCAAGTTGGTCATTAAAGAGTGGATATTGTACAGTGAACCAACCGTATTAGGAGAGACACCATAATCCCCAGTTGTTAAATCCATTATACATGTGAAAGGTAGAGACATAAAACAAGGAATGTCTAGTTTTCTAAAAAATGGGGTTATACCTTCAATGTGTAGTATTTTTGTGTATTGTCTTGTGGTGGTAGCCACAAAGGTATAAAACCAGAGATTTCCACAATATATTAAAATAAAATATTACTATACAGGCATACAATTAGAAATGTCCAAGCGCAGCCGGAATAATAGTGGGAATATCCACCTTAACAAACATGTAAAAACAGGCTACAGTTTAATAATTTTATTATTTTTCACAAGTCGTCACTGTCACTGTGTTTTGGTGTAGTTGACGGTGGCCTCTTTGTTTACTTGAAAAGGATGAGTTACGAAAGTATTGTAAGTGATTTCAAACCCAAGAAAAGGCAAAGAAACGGCAAAATGCAGAATGCCATGAAAAAGCTGAAGTTGTCTTTACATGAACAAGGAGAACCATGCAAGAGGTTAAAATGCTTTGAAACTATCAGTGATTTAGAACGTAGTGAAATTTTATTTATTAACTTTAACCAAATTAGTGGGCATGATGAACAGAACAGTTATCTGTGTGATTTGATATCCGTTATGTCCGCAGAGCTCGAAAACCCTAAGCTCAAGCTGTATATTACGATAGTTCTTATGCATACAAAGTAAGGATAAAATGTTGTGAAGGAAATACCTTCATACCTCTCAGTAGTAAGGCTTTCTTACGCATTCACGGAATCTCCAAAGGTAAATTGGAACACTTACAAAAGGAATTTAAAAATACGGGTTTAACACCAAGACACCAACGCGGTAAACATACTAAATTAATGAAAAAAATTACCTTACGATTCTTATGCTAAAGTTATAGATTACACAAACTCGTTTGTCACAGTACAGTATTAAAGATACCAAATAGTTATACCTACCGGAAAGTCTAAACATAAAAAAATGTACACAATGTTTCATGAATTGTTTTCTAGAGTAAAAGGTTCTTAAAAAATATACAGAATGATTTTTACTCCTAAATTTAATAAAAGTTTTGGTTTTCCACATAATGACACTTGCAGTGCATGTGATAGGTTTACAGCAGAAGTGAATAGACTGAGAAAGGACTTCATACTATTAAACGGGCAGAATCTATAAAAATTACAATCTCTATCAGGGGACATTCATACTTAGAATTCAATAAAAATATGGGACTTGTAAACTTAAAAACAAGAATGGAAGTATGAATTACTCCAGAAAAAAATCTACTCCTTTTATTGACATTGAAGTGAAACCCATATGGTCAGAGATTGAACAACATTTCTATAAAAGAAAAGTCTATAAAAGAAATTGTTTGCCAAAAAGTTATCGTTCCAGTTGTAACGGCGTTTGGCTTCAATGTCCTATAATAAAAGCTTGGAAGTCTCTAAAAAGTGGTCTGGCAGACAACGAGTTTGAACTTCCTTTGGCTTTCCCACGAAGTAAAGAAACAGAAAAAATAACTCAGAAGAAAAATAAAGGTAATTCATAAAATTTCAGAACTAATGACCTGATAATAGTAAAATTTTATTAATCTACTAGGTAAAACGCCGGTCGTGGGAGGAGATTCCTTGTTTTATGCCTCGAATATGTGAGGATCTTTTTATTTAATTTAGCAAAAACTAAGTTTATTTTATTACTGCTTTTGTTTATTTCAATCAGTAAACGTTTTTCCAAACTCTGTATGAAAAATAATTATTTGTTCAAATCCATTACAAGGTTTTATAACGAAATGAATATTAAAAAGTTAAATTTCTCTAAATGTTGTTTTAGTGATATTCCCTGTTTTATTCCTGTACCCTTCATTTGTTGTCAGAACTCCAAGGAAAGGTGAAAAGATGTAAAATTTCTAACAAAGAAGAGTTAAAACGAATATGTCGGAAAGAATTGTTCAAAACTGAAATTAATTTTGTTGGAAAACTGATACAATTGATACCCAATAAGTTACGAGAAATTATAAAATCAAAAAAATACCCTACATTTTTTTAACCTTCTTGCTTTACGGAACCCCATTGTATCCCCTATAACACCCAATTAATTTATCCTACTCGTATCAAAAGTTTCAAAACAGAAATTAACTTTTTAATAATATTTTTCAGTTCGCTTCAGTTTTTGGTCTGCTTACATATGAAAATACAAAGCGTCCGGTAAGTACCTCCTAATTTCTCGGGAGCATACAGGGGAGATTAAAATAATCCTACTTTGTCATAGAAGAAAATTCATAGAGTACCCCTTTAAAGAGATACGGGTCCCTAAAGAGGTACTCAGCGCTTAACCTTATCGGCTCTAAGTTTTTAACCGACTTGTATAATTTAACGAAATTTTAATATTTTATAGAGGCCACAAAGACTGGTTGAACCATTCTACAATAGATGTTTTAGATCATCAAAGAAGTCAGGAACGGACTTGCCACCATACTAGTTGAACCTAATTTCTGACAGGTGTCATTTTACACAGAGCTGAAAACTGATTTTTTAAATAATTTGACCATTCCTCTTCAAAAAAGGTACTCTTAATTTATTTCGATAAAATTGGCGGTTTTCAAGATAAATCAGTTTAAATGCTACGCTATTCTCGATAGTAGTTCTTCTCTGGTATTTACGAACGTCCCCAGGAGTAAGAGACCTAAGGGCCTAAGGTCTAGAGACGTTGATGGCCATAAAACAGTCCTTCCTCGACCTAGTCATCGAGGGCGAAAAACGTTAAGTTTTGACGTACTATACGGTTAAAATGCGGTGGGGCGCCATCATGCATGAACCACATTTGCATTCTTCTATCAAGAGGCACGTCTTCCAATAAATTATTTAAATTTTGCAGCAAAAATTGTAAATAAATCTTACCATTAAGTCTCCCTTCCAAAACAAATGGACTTATAAGGTTATTTCCGATGATGCCAGCCCACACATCTATATTAAACCTTTGTTGGTGTTTGTTTTGAATTATAGCGTGCGGGTTTTCATCAGCCCAAAAATGTGAGTTTGTTACGCCATCTCTTGTAAAACCGGCCACATCAGTAAACACAATAAGGTTAGAAAAATTTAGATTTAGGTTATGTTGCTATATAAACTAATTGGGATAATCATCCGGAGACATAGCTTGTACTTCTTCAACATGGTATGGGTGAAGTCACTGTTCTTTTAGAGTTTCATGTACAATCCATTTTGTAACATTGTTTTGTGTTGCGAGCTTTCTTTTACTGTTTGAAGAGTTGTCAGCAATATCTTGCACAATTTGTTCCTCTACGTGAGGGTCTCGTGCTGTCTTGGAAGGGCCCTAACCGCCACGTCCCGGCAAAAATTACCCTGAATAAAACATGTAAAAAAAAATAATTCCCTTAGGCTTCGATCAATTCTTTTATTAACAATGTTAAAATTTTTATATATAAAGGTAAACAAATAAAATAAAGAGGTCTATGGACTTGGCAAGGTTCGAGCTGGAAATCTTTCAGCATAAAGTCTTCGTGCCTTTGAAGAATTTGACAGCAATTCACTATAAATTAAATGCATATCAGCATACTTTGCTTAAGCATATTTTTCCATTTTTTAAATTATTTTTACTTGAAGGCGGTTTTGACAATTTCCGTCAATAGTAATTTATTATGTAGGTATTAACAATAATCTAATTTTTACCTGTTTGTATTTAGCATTAGTAACTTTTGAGGGTGATTTATCTCGAAAACCGACAGTTTTATCGAAATAAATTAAAAGTCCTTTTTTTGAAGAGGAATGACCGTAGTATTTAAAAAATCAGTTTTCAGCCCTGCAAAATGACACCTGTCAAAAATTAGGCCCAACGAGGGTGGCTACAAGTCCGTTCCTGACTTCTCTGATGATCTAAAGTATCTACTGTAGTATGGTTTAATGAGTCTTTATGACCTATATAAAATATTAAAAATTCATAAAATTATACGAGTTCATTTAAAACTTAGAGCTGTTAAGATAACTCGCTGAGTACCCCTTTAGGGTTCTGTATCTCCATTAAGAGACATTTTAGGATTTTTTTCTATGACAAAGTAGGGTTATTTTGACCTCCTCTCTATGCTCCCGAGAAATTAGGAGGTACTTACCGGACACGCTGTTTTTTACGAGATTCTCTTGGGAGTATCCTTTACAATATAATAAACATCGTATCAAAATACCACTGCTTTCGAAAATTTTGTGCTGTGTCCGCTATCTAACAATTTTGTATTAAGCCTACTTAGAAAATTAGTTTACCGGATCTCTGGGAAGAATGCCTTAAAATATAGCTCTCATCAAAAATATCACTTGGAACATTAAAAAACAGGCTTCTTTTTAGAAGTTGGTTAAAGAAAGATACATATATACCAAAATTGTAGATATCTGCATTGCCAATCTTCAAAAATTTCAATTTCCTTTTCTTGAAGATACTCATTTCACTAAGCAAGTTCATATTATAAATTAGATAAACCTAAAACCACTTACTATGCTTTAAAAAAAATGCGTTTTGAGATCTTCTTTTCAAATCCAACAAATGTACATATACGCTACGAAAGATACGTGATTATCATTTTGCATAAACAGGGAATTACAATTCCAAGAAGCCATATTCATACAGGCAGCGACACATTTAGATTTGTATCGATATTCGACGAAAAACTTAATGTAGTTGACCCCTACAATTATATGTATACATATACATACTTAAATATGTACGCAGTTTTAGTATTGCACTTTTATATTTTTTCCTGCAGTAAAATTTTTATACGAGGAATTCTGAAATTAACTTTTCTCTTTCTTTGTCTTTTTTTCAAGTTCTTCCTCTAAATCATCATGATTTGAGAATATGCTTTGAAAGTTTAAATACATGCTTGTTGAATTTCTTTTACATTCAAAATAATTTATGGGGTGACTGCTGGGCCCGCTATTATCATAATTTAATGCACTAAAACCTTTCTACAATGATTCTCTAAAAAGAACTGAAAATTCCATTCAAGTATGTCTAATAATGTACGAGTTCCTAAAGGGCAAATAAAGAGACAAATATATGCAATAAGTTTTAATAATAATTATTACAAACTATCCTGCGGGAACAAAAATTCTAAAGTTACCATGAAACAGTTTTGAAAATCGTTTAGGCTAAAGATCTTTTAGCCAATTTAAAATTTTCTTCTTCCTTCCTATTATTATTAATAAATTTTTTAAAAACGGTTAAGCTGACTTCAAAAAACTGCACTAGATAGTAAAGTATTAATAAATATTTCATCTTGCAATTAGCTTAATAACACTATGCAATAAAATTTAATTTATTTGTTGTATCTTATATGAAAAGTACATTTTTTTTTGTTTATTCTGGGGCCCTGAACACAAAAATAACAATGCAATTAAAAACTTTCAAAAACAATTTTTTTTTTAAATTTATTTTTAGCAAATTAATAAAGAATAGATACTTTTACACTTGTAGAGACACTAAATATACTGTCTTTTTGTTTTTCTTTTGTGAATTGTTTCTGGAGCATCTCTAACAAGAGTCCAACAGTAGTCGGCAAGCACAGAAACATTTCACTTTCCCTGGTACCTTTTCTCCATTGTTAATATATTCTGATGGAAACGTTCGCCATGCTCATCACTTACAGCACCGCAGTTGTTAGGAAAAAAGTCCAGATGTGAGTGTAGGAAATGGATCTTTAGAGACATATTGCAACCCATTTTTTTGATACTATGACAGCATATTTTCAACAAGAGTAACGTAGTTGTCAGCTTTTTTATTTCCGAAGAAACTAGTGACCACGAGGCGAAAGTATTCCAAGGATTTTTTTCAATATCTAATAGAGTGCTGTCAAAATATTTGTCTTTCAGAATATTTGGAATCTGTGGCCCAACAAAAATATCTTCTTTAATTTTTGGTTCACTTATCCGTGGGAATTTCTGACGGTACTGAAAAGCTGGCCCATTTGTATTCAGTGCCTTAACAAAGTTTTTCATTAGGACCAATTTGATATGCAGTGCAACAAAATCTGTTTGGGGTCTACCAATACATTGTACATTTTTTTAACCTGGCTCTAATGATTGTCGAAGGAATCAGTCTTTTCTCTGGCAAAGAAGTGCCTTTGCCCGACTGTCCCCTTCACACAAAAAACAGCAAAACTTGGTGTAGTCTAGCTGCAACCCAAGTAAAAGTACAATCACCTTTAAGTCGATTCGACTCACTAACTTCGACTGACTAACCCCTCCGCTTTGTAGCTGGTTTTATACCCAAATACGTCTTTTACATTTTTAAAGAATATTCTAGAATTTTCTATTCAATTTCATAATATTCCCAATAATGGTGTTTGTTATTTGTTTGTATCTAGGGACTGTCAGTACAAAGTAGACAGAAAAGTCGACTTACATGGGTTTAAATGGCTATCTCCCTTATTTTAAGCCCTAGGAGGTTGGGACTTCGGTTATAGGGGGGTCATCAATGGAGATCCCCATGCAGAGTTGCCAAGTTATACAAAATTTCCTTAACTTGGGGAAAAGGTATTTTTGGCAGGGTCGCATCCCTTTATTGTTATAACAATACAAATATACCACGTACATTCGTGCGGTTCCGTTTTTTATATATAGGGAGACATGACATCACATATCTCTAAAACTTGAACTAATATTAAAAAGACAAGTTTAGTTTCGGTTTTAGCATACCAAAAATGATATGTAATTGTAGGTATCATCAATAATTATGGCATTGGCAGATTATACAAACAATTTTTTATTAATGGGGTAGATATCCCCCCTGATTCTCTTAATAGCTACAATTTAAGTTTTGAGTTATTGAGAATTGGAAACTCCTTCCTTTCTGTGTATAGGTAAGTCTTTGACAATTTGAAAAAATAAAACGGTGTTGTCCCTTTTGTCTTTCAGAAACTCAGCTCATAACAGCACAAAAGTTCAAACAAAAAACAAGCCCTCGAAAAGATTTTTTTAGAAAATGATTAACGAAAGGAAATGGGCTCTATTATTTCTATTACCTCTAACTTGAATTGTTTTAAGGTGTTTAGTTCAGGCACATTAAACATATGTCAACATATCAACATATCTTTGCCCGATTATGGTTGATTAAGTTGTTGCTTTTGTTCCCTTTTAATTTTAATGATACTATTTTAATGTCTATTTTATATTCTTTCGATTTGATGGCGACAGGTATAAAGCACTAAAGTTTATTTTAATTGTTGAAATAGAAGAAGTCTATTAGAGAGACGAAATTTTGATATTTAAGTTTTTATTGCAATACAGTGTTATTGTGCAAAAAGTCCCGGTCCCGGTTTCCTTAAAGTAGGAAAACTTATTATAACGCAAGGTATGCTCTGATCTGCAACATTTAATACCAGTAAATTAAATTTTTTTAATGAATAACATTATTTTTTAAAGAAACGAATTTGTCAAGCCATATTTAAATGCCATTTATGCAAAAATAAAAAACGGAAACCGGGAAGAAAGAATTTACGAGAAAAGAAATAAGAAACACTTTGACAACGACCGATAGCCTGTCTAATATACTTAGTAATTATTGAAAACACTTCATGAATAAATGTATCCTTATGGAAGCTTGTTTAGCAAATAACGCATGCCTTTGCATTCTAATTTTATTTAAATTACTAACTTGTTTTATTTTAACCTTAAACTCGTTAGTAGGCAATTACAAAAGATGGATATTGGACAGTTTTTCTTGATGAGTTTTTTTCATTTTCCAGTAAAACCCTTGGTCACAAAATTAAAATATAAAATTGTTCGCTCAAAAGATTATTGATCTATCAAGAATTACTATTTTTTATATTTTTGATTTGGATATTATTAGGTAATTTCAGTTTTCCAGTAATTTTACTTTACATGCGATAAAATAGGTGTTTCGACCAAATCATGTGTAAAATTTTTTGTTTTGTAACCTTTTCAGAGTTTTCATCCTAATAATGTATGTGTGTTCGAAAATATTGCTGTAAAAAAGGTAGAATTAAACTATCGAGCTTCCTAAATAGCTGGAAGCGTTTTAGGTCAAGTATGGTAGTGCGGGTTCGGACTTGGTGCTGTCCTACCGTACACCTTGATATAGCATTCATTGGAAAATAAAGCTCGTTGATAAACAACAAAAGATGCTAAGTAAGTTTTATTGGGACCCGCTAGGTATAGAGCCCTAAATATAGAAGTTTCTAATCATAATACTTCTACCAATAAAATCACAAATCCGTAATATATCAGAAATACCTACCTTGGCCTAAAAGATTTTATTTCAAATGACCTTGTTATTAACCGCTATACATTCAATACACCAAATCGGCATTCCATCGACTAATCTTGCATCACCTATCAAAGCTAATATTTTCTCACAATCTTATTCAATAAGATAATAATCGGTATTTTACTCTCTCCCATTTCGGACGTCGAAAGGCCGCAAAGTGGCCCGTCAGAGATCCGTTTTGGTTATCGAGCAAGAACTGCCGCTGCGGTGAGACGATCGGAAAGAATGGGCGTTTAAAGCTGTAAAGAGATGAGGCGAAACAAGGCAAAAAATAAATACAATAAGGTTTTTTTATTAGGTTTTATGAACGAAATGTCTGATTGGAAGGCAGAATGCCATACAAGGTGACCCACGAATCGTTTCCTCGTTGAAAATATATCTTGTCGTATGCTACGTAATGTTATAATGGATCATGACAAAGAAAATTAGACCTTTTTTGAAGTGGAGAACACTTAGCGACCAGTTCATCATCATCATAATCATCAATTAGCCTGTTTTGTCTATTGCTGAACGTAGGTCCCATCCAGTTTTCTTTAATCTTCAATCCGAGTCGTTGAAATCGAATTGGTCAAAATTTTTTTAGGATCATCCATTATCGGCTCTCGGTTTCCATTCCAGAATTTTCTTTTTCTTTTTCTGATATTCAGATTCAGATATTCTGGTCAAACAACAAACTTTTATGTAAGAAAATTAATGATAAAAAACATTAATTAAGCTTTGGAAGCAACAAGCCATTACGGTCCATGCCTTTTAAATCACCTGATAATCTAGTTGGTAAGCGTTCTTTGTTCCTAAAAATGCCCTCTACTCAATTTTACGCCTGGTTCATGAATCATCAGCCATCTTGTTCTGTCCATTGGCACTTCAGAGTATAGTTACCTCCTATACCTACTCCCGATCTCTTTCGAATTTTTGCGCTTAGTAATCGATCCATGAAAGTTATACCCAACATAGATTGGGTACTGTGTCACTCTAACTTTTTTTTATAATCCATTTTGTAAACATCAAGAATTTCCATTCCATATGTCAAGATAGGCAGGACACATTAATTGTAAACATTTATTTTTAGGCAGAGAGAAATATGTTCTGAAGACGGTCCTCCTCAATTCTGTTCCACTGGAAAGTTCGTTTATTTCATTACCTCTGCTAATGTTTTGAAAACGTAAGAGTATATTTCTTAAAAATAAACAAAAATGGCCATTTTTGCTTGTTCAGAAAAGAAAAACGATTTTTAATTTTGTATTTTTTAAAGATAAACCATGTTAGAAAATTAGGGGGATTATTTCGATCCCAAACTAACTCAATTATTTTTGACAAAATGGTGAAGTTATTAAAACTTTCAATATTTTTAGTCAGTTGTAAAGATATTTAATTGTCGAATGAATTTAACTCATAATTAGTAATGTTTAAGAATAATGATGTCACGACTTAGGAATTGGTCCTGAAGTCGATTCTGGTACGAATTAGTGCGAAATATTTAGAAGTTATTTTTTTTCAATTAATGTTGGATGTTTGTTTGGTAATTGTACTATAATGTAACAAGTTAAATTCTTAAATTACTTACCTATTTTAATATTAGAAACTTCGTCAATACCAAAATATCGAACTTAAAAATTTCTTACTTAGAAATTTTGTGTCTTGTTTGCTCACTATTACCTTATTATAAGAATATGATAACTATCGAGCAATTACAGATTCACTTAAAACATAAATCACTAGAAAATCATAAAAATGTGGACCGTAATTCATATTTTGATTTCTTGATTTAGTTGTGTAACAGATAATTTCTGTTTATTTTATGAAAATCTGAAATACTGAAGCAAAATTACCTTTTCTCGATATTTTGAATAATTTATTAACTTATATTTATGTTGTTTTGCTTTACACGTATTAGTATGTAAAATTTATACTTTATTTATACATTTTACTGAGATTTTTTACAAGTACTTAATATTCTTTATTTATAACTTATTACAAAATAAGATTTCAGATTTTAAATAACAAATGTGGACAAAAAGTGTCAAGATGCAAAAAGAATATATAGCTTAAATTTTAAAAATCGTGAAGACTGGGTTATTCTTGAGGAAGGCGCTTTCACAATTTAAAAAGTTTATCTTATACCCATAATTTTTTAAAATATGACAATCAAGCTTTTAGAGCTATTTCGAATAAGCAAAATTTCATATGAATGTGGGTCTATGGATAAATGGTATATGAAGCTTGAAAAAGAAGTGACTATATGTATGTTTTATTTACTTTTCAAGATTTTCACTTCTTTAGTGTATATATAGGTGTCGTTTGACTGTTGGATATATTACAGCCTCTGTGAGTGTTAATGTCGCACTAAACACCACCAACGGGCATCGCTCCCAAGAATTAAATATCTACTAAACCAGTCTCCAACAAATTTTGATAAAAGATGTGCACTTTTTGCTTACGTGATTCAGCTAAGAATTTGACCATGGACAATGCAGAAACCATTCTAAGACAATTTAAAAATGGACAGAAAGAAGTCAACGCCAAATTCGTGATATGCAGCTGCTCATAATCCAAAACGTATTCCGAAACTTCATCGAAAGAGTATTTGTTGACCTATTGATGTTGATGATATTTTCTACGTGGCTTTAAAAAACAGTTATAACGAAAGTGTGAGTAAAAGAAAAATTAAAATTATGCGGAAGGTAAAAACTGGGTTGTATTTTAGGCGATATTATTATTATATATACAGGATGCGGCATTTATCTTGAGGGAACGGAATATCTCGGTGGGATCAGATTTTTTTAAAAAATGTTTTATATAAAAATTATAAGGTGACAGAGAAGCTAACTAGCGGCGACCTTGAAAACGACCCTGATCTTGCGCGCCAAGGTCATTTGAAGGTCAACAGAATTTAATTATATATATATATATATATATATATATATATATATATATATATATATATATATATATATATATATAAGTTATGTGCATAGTAACGTATGCATATTTTAAAAAGTCGTTCTTTTTTTCCAGCTATCCTACGGGGTTTTTCTTATTAAATTAAATTAATAAAATCTCGTTTTCTAATCAGATACCGTGGTTGCTAATTAATTATAATTCAAATTTCGTTTATAAAAAAATCCCGTACGTTAAAATATTTCCTTTGTAATATCTTAATTGAAATAGTCATGAAGGGAAAACCCGAAAAGTAAATGAAAGCGTGCCTAGCATTCCATAAATGGGTATTTATTTCAGGAACATGGCGCCAATGGCATACATTTTCATTACAAATACCTATCTCTGACATAATGACAGCTTATATCGAATATCAGTGAATAACACTTAAAACGTGATTTAAATATGAATATAATTATTTCATTGTCATTGGATTTTCCGTTTCGTTGTAGTAACAGTCACGAGGATCGAAACACCATTGATATCAGATCTGTTCCTGTTCGGTAATGCTGTTTTCGCAATGTATATCGATTAATTTTATATAACCTATCCTATAGGATAAATTAACTCTTTTGCAATTAATAGTCAACTCGTAGTTAATTAACTACTAAGTCGCCTTTACTCTATCACAATTTCTGATTAATTTATAGCGAGTCAACTACGAAGAAGTGACATGGAATTTTACTTTTTTGGTTGAGTTTTCAGAAAGAATACTCCTATATTAATTACTAAGACACGTCTATATTAACTACTCCCTCAGCCGATGCCATGCCACTCGCCTTTACTATTTGTCGGCTATCCTGTAGGTAGGATGAAATCATTTAGATACTGTCTTTACTGAACCCATAGTTTATAGTAAAATGGTATGAGAGACACAGTCAAAAGCCTTACTCAGATCACAGCAGGGCGCAGTTGTGTTTTTGGTCCTGGAATGAATCCTACACACCAGTTATAAGGTTCAAAACTTCCTGATTTGCAACTTTCTCCCCTTTAAACCTATACTGTCTATCACTATGCAGAATATTTAATTCTAGATACTGTGTTATTTTATTGGCAAGACATTCCTCAAATACTTTTGAAAGAATTGGTAAAAGAAAAAATATTTCTTTGGCAGAGACATAAATCTATTTTATTCTAGTTAGTTTTTCATCTCGATATTTGAATATGTTTTGTGTTGTGTACAATTCACTAATTACATGAAGATATGGAAATGTTTTTTAAATTCTAAAAACTTTAAAAGATACGACTACCTACACCTTTAACACAACTCTTCCCTTGTTCATTTAGAAAAGAAATAAGAGCTAGTAAGCCCAATTTCAACTTGAATTAGTGGAAGTTGTTTAAGTCTTAACTTGCAAGCTTCTTGTATCACCAGGCAAAGAACAAATATTGACATGAAATTTTAGAAATTTGGATTGAAAACTTCAAATAGAAATTCCTAACAAATATTTTGTTAAAACTTTTCATATATTATTTATTAAGATTTAAAAAATAATTATTTTATGGTTTATTTTTTTCTAATGCTATGTTATTTTTTGTTAATTTAGGGCACATGTTTTGTATTGAATTTAATGAATGACGAAAAGTTACTGTTAAATATTAGAAAAGTGAATGTTTGCCATTAATTACCGTTAACTTTTGTATGCGTATAACACAATTTTTGGACAATTTTGATGCACTTTGCCTCTGGAACGAGTTAAGTCTCAGTCACCAAATCTTTATCATATGTTTATATCATAAAGAAGTGTTTTAATTTCATAATTTTTCATTTAGTCGCTTTTGAGATATTCAACTTTAAATATTGCCAAAATACAATTTTGGGCATTTATCAAAAATTATATAAAAAATAGGACAAATATTATGTAAGGACGAAAACCAAGAGCATATCATTCTAGTAATTTTGATTTTTATTTTGTCTTCATATCTTTAAAATTAATAGAGTTAGATACAGTTACGCAAAACTTGTTTTCAGCCCAAAAACGGTTCCTCAGCAAACAAAATGGCGCCAAAAAAAAAATACCAGTCTAAAATTTTTTTTAACTGTGATTTGAACTCGCCTAATATTGAAGAGTATAGTAAAAAAATTAGAAAAATAAAATCTGTTGAGGAACATGGTCTGGGTGATTTTTAATGGTTTGTCCCAATTGTATTTTAGTGGAAGTCGCATGAATTTAAAGAGAAAGGTGGAAAAAACGGTGTGAAAATGAAAATATTTTTTTTGGAAAAGTTATGTTTAACCGCCAAAAAAACTTCAGAATTGTGTTCTTCAACCCAAAATACGAACTATGTGAAAAATCAACGAAAAATTAGGTGTTTCCATTATTTTGAAAAATTATACCCAGCCAAATTTAATCGGCCATTTATGGCCAAATCCCTAAATCTGGAAAAGAAGTAACACAAATCCCTTTTTCATGCTCTTGTATCAAATAACCAAAGGAGAACAATTTTACTTTAATAACTATCACATGCCGCTTTCCAACGGAAGTTACCTAAAAAAACTATAGAATGTATGCTAAAAATTAATTAGAAAAGAAATACGTCCATTGTGATTGAACATTTCGGCAAATTTCATAATCATGAAATATTCCTGACTAATCCAAAATTAATGCCAACAATTTTTATTTCAAATTACTGACGAGAAGTCAAATAAGTGTCAAAGGTTACTTTAAAACTTTTAATAATAACAAACTATTTCTATAATATTGCTCTGGAGTAGTTTGAATTAGTTCGAGGGTCTCATGTCAGATACAATAATTACCAAAAATTCAACTAGAAAAAGAAAAGAATAATAATTACGTAGGTACTGTATAGAAATAAATCTTCAAAGTAAAGGTAATATAATTACTAAGTCCATTGTTATTTTTAAACCGTTACGAATTTAGTACTTCGACATACTACAGTTTTGCCGTATAGACAACTACTAAAATTTTTGAATGAAAAGAATACCAAATAGACAAGATCATCTGTTCGTAACAGATGGCAATTTAAAAAGAAAAATAACAAATATTTTCTGAAAAGAAAAATTCAAAATAAAACAATTATACATTGTTCAGTTAATAAAGCCATGGAAAAAATACATTTTGCATTGGGAAGAGAAATAAAATTCGTAATTTGCAGAAACAGGTAATATTTAAACAAAAGAAATGCTCTAATAAAGACAGCAAAATTTTGGATGAAATGAGGACTAGTTCGTTTTATAATAGAAAATCGTCTACACGTACAAGACAAACCTTTACTTATATTTTAATAACCTGAAACTGTATTTTATTTAAAAAAAGCAAATATATATATATATATATATATATATATATATATATATATATATATATATATATATATAAACTCAAAACCAAATTTGGTAATTAGTTTGAATAACTAAAATCTAGGAAAACAAGGTTTTTTTGAAAAAATTTTGATATATCTCTTATTTTGGAGTTGTAGAACACGATTCTGGCCTGGATTTTCTACTATTTTTTCTCACTTTCCCGGAAAACCCAAAAAAAACACGTTTCACTTCACAAGGCACTTTAGTTTCTGAAGAAAACACCAAACTTACATATTTATTTTGAATGGTATTTGTTAAAATACATTGTAGGTAATATAGTTAAACTCTTTTTGCACAAAATTAGAAAAACTTGAATTTTCAACGAAAAAACAATCAAAATTTTTGATTACTTCTGGTTGATTCACGTTTGCTTGGTTTTAGTTAGTTTAGAAATTTGAAATTAACCTGAACTAACCTATACTGATTTAGATATATTAATTAAAAAATCTCTGCCAGGAAAGGATATAGGGAAAGGTTCGAGGTAATAGGGAAGTATTTGGTTTAGTATATACTGCAAAAAAATGGTTAGTAAACTTACCGGACAAAGATATATAAAAATGAATTAGGATTATAAATTCGATGGAAGAAGGGTGTTGTTTGGCACCAGAACAATAGAAGAAATAGGCAGTATAAAGAAATATCCAATACAACGAAATTATTAATGTTCTTCCTCATTCTCATAAAAAGAAGTGGGACAAACCTGTCCCATGTATTCAAAAAATTCCTGGTACATATTTTTGTGGTTGGAATATTTTTATTCCTGCTTTTCTTCTTGCATTTTGTTTTCAGTCAACACTTTCTACTAACAGTGACAAAAGCAATATGATCCTCTTAAAACCGTTAATACTTGGAGGGAAAATCATGCATAATATACAATTAAAGGAGGGGAACAGACAAGAGCAAACATGATCTTGAAAACCTTTAATATTTGGAGGTCAAATCGTACATAATTTAAACATCAAAGAAAAAAAAAATATGTTGTTCGGGTAACAATATGGAATAAGTACACACGGAATATAAAATATCGTCATTGATATTTTTTGTCAGATATCACCATATTCATAATTACCTTATTTAAAAAACAAACTAACTTAAAAAAAATCGCACTAAAAAGAAGAAAATAAATTAGAAACTGTTTTAAATTACCACTAATTTATTAATTGTAGATTTATTTATATATGTACCACTTTTTAAAAGTTGGTGGTTGAGCTGTTGAAGAAGTGGTGCAAATGAAGTTGGTTAAAAAGTTAGCTAATCAACAAATCTTTTCAATCTTTTCATTTAACTCCCTTACAATTAACTTATCTTTGAAATATTTTTGTGTGACTTCTCTGAAGAATATTTTATAAATGCTAAAATTTTCATTAAAATATCTCACGTCTCTCAAAAGTTAAATGGGAATAAGGTCAGTTAAAAATTTGGCTAACAAATTTTTTCGGTTTTTAACCTTCTTGCTATAACTTTAGAAATATTTTTATGAGACCATAATCGAGAACCCTTTAGAAAATTTCATGAAATTTTACTCTCAAAAAAGAAGAAAAATTTGAGAATTTTTCAATATTTCTCTATTCTTAGAAATAACTTTTTACAACCTACTAAAAAATATCGGAATTCTATCTACTTTCACCATTTTGTCAAAAATAGTTGACCTCTTTCATCCAAACTAGATTCTTGGTATTTTTTAATTTTTTTTTTCGTATATACAAGGGGTATTAGAAAAGTTTTCTGCTACAATGAAACTGAAGACTTACTTTTTTTGCTAACATTATTTTTAACATAATCCTCCTTAACTTTAACGCACTCGCGTCCAAGAACGGATCAAGCAAGAGCTTTGAATTAAAGAAAAAATGTCTCGCCCTCCCTGTCTTTACACTTAAGAAATTATAGATTCAAGCTTCCAAACCCACACATAACTGCGAGGCACAATAATCAATCGATGTGCCAATAGTAAACACCGTAGAGTTGACTTTTTTATAGCATAATTTAATATAATAATATTTCTTGTATTTGTTAAGACCCAATAAATAGATAGTATAAAATATATTTTAACAACTTGGACTATGAAAAAAAAATTTTTTTTAACTTGCTGCCTTCCTAGTTATGTGGTTTTAGTTTGGTTTTATGACCCATTGAATTAATTCTGTCAACTCGCTTTCTTCGCCTCTCCAACGAGAAAGGCTGGATCCGCCCCTGTTCGCCTAACCCATCCTGGCAGGACTATATTCCATCAGAAAGGCTCATGTTGGACTTCGAAATAAAATAAATATCAGTATCCTCTTACAATTAGTGTTACTTGATATTGCATATTAATTAAATTAAATGAATTAATACCTTTTATAAAAAAAAATATTCTCAAAATAAAGAAAAATTATGTCCTACATACTAAGAATTTGTTTAATAACTGTCATAGTCAGATAATTGAACTTCTGCTATGCTTGTAAATAATCGTAGAAAAATTTGTTTATATCTTTAAAACGTACAGCAATCATTAAAATCGTTTAATACCCATTAAAATTATTGAAATAATTTAAGCCGCAGCATATAAAATTGATAACATCGAAACAATTTACATTTTTTCTCTATCGGTAAACGACAGTGAACTGGAACACATTCCTTCGAAAGAATTTCCAATCACTTTGCACGATGTCGAGAGGAAGCGTTACTTAGATATCAGATCCGGTACTGGCCGGAGTTATTCCTTTTTGTACAATTGTACTAAATTTGGCACATTCATTATTCACATGTTTCATTGATATTTCAGAAGAATTATCTAAAAATGAAAGCTATACCGCTCAAGGCTATTATACATAAATACATTCATGGTCGAAATTATTGAATATTTATAAATGTTTACAATTTATTTATAAAAAATGTATATTTTGATGAATTGAGGCATTTAAACTGTTTTTATAGGGAGAAAATCGTGACAAAAATTAATGTTAAGTGTTATTAAAAGTAAGGAAATTTACCTGTGCGAACTGAAATTACTGCTTGCAATCTTTTGGGCATGCAACCAAGTAAAGTGTGTGTATATTTTTGAGGAATTGCGTTCCATTTATTTTGTGCTGAACCGGATTTCCTCATCGTCTTCACCGATCCCACATTTGCCCTATTGGATTTAAGTCTGGCTTATAAATTGTCCAATCTAATTTTGGTATCGGGCAAGATATTATGTTTTATGTAGGATCTTTTCATAGTAGAAGTTACGTGATTTGTCCAGACCTCACTCGTTCAGTGCATACCTCCCTCCCTCCCACCTAATACTGTCTCGAAGCGTTATGTCGTAAGCCAACTCTCGAATTAACATGATTTCGTCCATCTCGTTTCCATAATTGAATTCTAATTTCGTCCGTGAACAATATTCCACGAAATATGTGTTCAAGCAAATTCAAATCAGCAAGGTCTAGTATTACATAAAGCAAATCTGAGATTTTAAATTTTATTTTTATAGTTTTATATACTAATTGTTACAGAAGCTAAATAACATATATAAAATAAGTTGAGGTTATATTCTTTTGATTAGGCAAGTAAGCACAAGGTCGTCCTCTGGTAAACTTAACTCGTGGTTAATTTCCAGTAAAACTTAAACCATCAATTATGAAACACTTTTTTGTAAGCAACCAACGCTTTTGTTCCGACTTTTCGGTAACCACACACTGTGAAACTGGGCCTTAGTAGCTCATATTTGACATACGTGAGAATGAAGTATCAAAAAACCAAAGTTAGTAAGTAGCTGTTGTGCATCTTTTAAGCCCTTGACCAGATTTTTGTACCAAGTTTTGAGTTTCTAAGTACATTTATAAAATATTGGATACTGTAAACTGACTTCTCCTAAGACGGTTTGTGATATCTGTTTGTCTTTATCCTATAACATTTTTAAATCAAAATAGATTAAGATATAATTTTCCGTAAAATGATCTACCTATCATAAATATAGCACTTTGATTTGTCTGTTAAAGAAGTATCCATGAGTTCTATGCATTCTATATTTAGTACAATTTATTTTCATTTGGTACAAATCTAATACAAAAAGAGCAATTAGGAGTTTTATAAGTTCAAGAATAACCCTGGTACTAATCGGCTTAGGTAAAATTTACTCAGAAAACTATACGAACATGGTACTATTGTTGATCTTATATCACGGTACTACATAAATACTATACGCTATATTTTCAGTAATGCTATTACAAATAAATGCGGTGTGAATACTTTGAAGATACCTAACTTCAGAAAAGAAGCTCAAATTTCTTTCTTTGTCGTTCGTTATCTACCTATAATTTGAAATTTTGGTCTACGATTGTATTAGGACTTTTATTTATTATTTAACAGACTTAATATTTATTCAGACATTTCTGAATACTAGTTTCTGTGTTTTGTACTTTATATACCTCTTTTCTGGTTTTCACTTTAAAATATTTATTATAGTATCAAAATTACTTTTAAACATTTTTTGTCATTGATAAAGTTACCTTTCTCTCATCTTGGCAACATCGACATTACTATTATTTCCCACCAATGCAATGGAAAAGCGTGCGGTAACATCACAAGTGACTGTGGATTCGATCGGGGCCACGGGGGATGGCCACCTACTTCTGAGGTGCATTCCTGTTGTCCCTTGCATTGTTGCCGTTGTCACTGTTTTTTTATGACAATTTGTTATTTTTTTAAACTAGGATATAAATTTTACGAAATTATTAAGGTTAATTGTGAAGATAAATAAACGTTATATTAAACGCTATAAAAATGTTTCCTGATACCAAATGTAAAACAATAAAGTTTTCTATAATATATAACAACAACAATATTTAAGTATGGGACGGTCTATTTACAGTTGAGGTCAATTATTTATAATCAGAGATGGCTCTATTTTGTCCGCTGGAAAAAATATGGAATACAAGATTTTGTAGAATTTTTTTTCTGTTTTAAATAATAGATATTTTTTAAATCTTTTATTTTATTTAATAGTATGTATTTTTGATAACCCACAATAAATATCAAGTGGCATTAATACAGTGGACGTTCTCTCACACCATGTTTTTAAAATCGCAGTTTTTGATGACTACGATTATAACAAGGAATCCATCTGAAATCAAAAAGGAGAAAATATTTCTTTAGTATATTACATTTTTTTGTTGACTAAAATAGCGGATAACAGAAATCAAAAGTTATTTTTTTCGATACCTCTTTCTTTCTTAATAATAAAAACTATGACGAAAATTAAAAAAACCCTTTCGACCAATGACAATATTTACATATTGAAAAGATTAGGTTACAAACGGTTTTAAAAACAATGTTTTGATATTAAAATTTGTATTGGGTACACCATAAATTGTAAAGGAATTCCATCTATACAGGTGGTTTTCTGTGTGGAATTGCCAGTTGATTACTAACCTGAACATTTGCAACCGAAAGATATAACTCGGTGGCTTAAAAATTTAATTTTCATCAAATCAATTTAAATACAGTAGATGTTGGACTTAAAAAAAGAACACCAAAATAATCGATTTCGAAAACCTTCTAATCGATTGGAGAGTACTCAGTAACAGTTAAATATTGCGTACCTTAAATGATTTGAAGCTATTTGGGTTATGGTTGACGCTAATGACAGTTAAACAATGTATTAAACTTCACTTGTCAACTGCCCGATCACTTGGTATTAATAATTTAAGTTTAACCGCTAATAAAATCAAACCAATAAACAAAATCGCTCGAAACCGCAGTAATTATTTTTCGCGAAGCGGCAACAAAAAAGTATAGCAACATTCTAATCGACTTTTTTTTAAACAATTTCAAGTATAACTAATTATTTATAAAACGTTTTCCATCGGCGAGAATAAAAGAAAAAACTTTGCTGCTTAACCTAGATTCTCGGAATTCCTGAAATGCCTATTTGAGCATTTCAACAAAAATAGATAATTGCATAATACCAGCGGAATATCCGGTTTCGGAAAGTTTTTATTGATTTCATGAATGAATTTAGGTTTACGACCGAGCATAACCGATTCAGTTTGTGGGACAGCAAGCGCTTTTGTTGGAGCTTCTTTGCTTGGATGAATGAACTTTCGACATACCAACGGCGTGCAGTGACGGACACCAGTTTTATTGTTGATTTTGTTACCTGTGGTGACAATAGGTGTGATATATTTTTCTAAAGTGTTTTGAATTAGTTAAAAACTAGTAAAAGAAAGTAGTGATAGTAGAAAATTATTTTTGGACTATGGTATTTTTTTTTCTTTTAACGAAATAGAATGGATTAAACGGTGTATGGGTAAGTTTTTGAATTCCATCAAATAGTTTCTAAAAAAAATTATGAAGATTGTTTTATCAAATGATAATGACAATAATTTGCAACAAAGTTATTGTTAATTGTTTTTGTAAATATTTTTTCGTAAGAAAAAGTTGCCAAATGAGATATTGTGCATTTTTTTCTATATATAGTGGTGAAGTGGCGATGTGGTTAACTCTAGGTGCATGCGTGGCATAGTTACCGTTAATAGTTTTACTTTTTTATTAAAAACTGTGAATTATTTCGCGAAGCATAATAAAATACAAAAAATAACTTGTCGACACGCATTATATTAGGGTTCCGTAGAAATTACTAATTTATTGCTGTTTTCTGCACTTTCGTTGTACTTCTGAGTTAATTGCAAGTACGTGCCTGCACAATTTTATCAGAAGAAAAAAGCGTTTTGTTCGAAAGCATTTTGAAACTAGAATGATTAAATTTTAAACAATTTTTTTTGTTCTATATCATAAATTAATAAATGTAGTCTAATCGTACCAATTTTCATTGAAAATTTGTTCTGTTATATTGAATTTTTTCAGATTCAAAAATATACCAATGAAAAACTAATAAAAGAAACCGAAACAAAGTTTAAAATAAATATTAACCTGACAAATCTATTACAGAATATTGGAAAAAACGAGCTGAAAAATAATGAAACATTTAATTATTGAACAATCAACTCGTAAGAACAAAACCGTTGAAACACCTCGCTCCCACACCAAAAAGCCTCGTTCGATGTGCAACCCCTATAACGAAACAAAATTTAGATTGTAGTCAGCACTTTTGTCCGGCGCCGTCACCAAAAGTCATACTCTTAAAATAGGGCATTACTTCTAAGCAACATTAGGGGCTTATATTTCGTTTTGGTAACTCGATTGGATAAACGAAGGAAACGAAATTAAATTCTTAACAGTTTTTTATATCTCATTCTGTAGTGAAATTAATTTACCCGTAATAATTGTCATTACATGTATTTAGTAATAAAAGCTATTATACCAGATTTCTTCAGATTTTTAAAATTTACCGTTGGAAAGGGTAACATTTGCAGAACCACCTTGGAGGCTAATATTTCGAAAATGAAGCCACCAAATAAAAAATATAATACAAAACATTTATTGGTATTTTTGATGACCTATTTATCCCAGTACTTTAATTTTATTTTAAACTAACTTTTACCAGCGACTTCGTCCGCATGAAATTGAAATTTTTCTAAATAATAAACAATTTAAAAAAGCAACCTATTTCATTCCTGGCAATCTCTTCTTCACGTTTGTAAAGTTTACTCAGAATCAAATCAATCGTTTTGAAGATTAGCCCTTACACACAGATAGACAGACAGAACAAAAACAGCCTATATATATATATATATATATATATATATATATATATATATATATAAATCACTTCTGACAATCTCCTTTTCATATCTGTAAAATTTCATCGAAATCGCTTAAGCCGTTTCTAAGATTAGCCCGTGCAGATACATAGACATACAAAAAAAAAAGAAAGCTGTATCGCTCCTGAGAACCTCACCTTCATGTCTGCAAAGTTTCGTCGAAATCGGTTGAGTCGATTACCCGGAACAGAGAGACACTTCAATTTTTATTTCTATGTATGGATTTTGCCTCAGATTTATTTTTGGGTTTCTGGAACGTGTGTCTATAAAATTTCATTATAAAAGATTAAAAACTGACAAAGTTAGAGGAATGCCACTTGCAGACAGGTAGTTGAATGGACAGACGGGCAGACAGATGGATGGACATGACATAACAGTAAGGATTCCTACAAAGTTCTGAAAAATATCGATTCAAAATTACGGTTGATGAAAACATAACCGCTGAAAATTTTTAGAATGACGACTTTTTACAGAAGATAAATTTCTTAAGTGGTGTAATACGAAAAATACTAAGGTAATTATGATATGAAGGAGTCATATTGGCTACTCGCGAGCTTCTTTTAAATCTTCCTTAAAACAAAAATTTGTCATTCCAGTTTGTAACTTGTAAAATTTTCACTCAGATTCGCTAAAAGTTATAAAATATTAAACCATTGGTCAATTTTGTTTTCCTTGATATTATTATAATTTGTATTATATGTCTACAAACAAAAACATTTACATAAAAAAATTGGGGATGAAAACTTTAAGTCTTCGAATCGACAAAAGATAATAATAAAAGGAAACGTTTCTTTTTGTACTTCTATTTTTTAGGTTAAAAACTTACTTTGCTTATTATTACACACTTGTCAATTTACACTCATTATTGTCAACTTGAACCAGTTTTCAAGTTAGCCGAGGCGGTGAATTAGAAAGTTTACGCTAAAAAATGTGTCGACATATGCTTTTTATTTTAACACTTATTGTTTACAAGTTATTTTTCCAAGAGAATTTTCTCAAAAGTAAGGAAATTAATTATAAATTAATTCATATAATTTCATTTACTTAGAAACAGAAAAATGTATGTAATTTAATTAGTAACGACTAACAAAGAGAAAGATCAACTCTTCAGAATTAGTTTATTTAAAGATACCTAAGTCGAAGAATTCAGAGAATTCCTCGACACTGCTTTAAAAACAAATATTTATCTTGAAGCAATAATTAAATAGACAACTGCACCAAACAGGAAATTGCCTATAAATTCCGTCTCGTTCGGACACGTGTCATTCCTACCTACAGTGAACTTTAAATACACTGTACGCAAAAATTAATGAATCATAGAAGAGGTACACCTTGTCAATGTAATGAATTCAATTCAATTTATTACAATTAAGCACACATATATGTCTTCCATGGCTCTGCTAATGTGAAACAACACTGACGAGCTTTCGAAACGATAGATGGACCTAAACTTTAGTCTCGTCTTATTTTTTCACGTTTATTTATTATTTTGGGGAAATATCTTGTTTTTTACATTAATTATCCGCATACAGAAGTGATATACAGGGTGTCCGGTAAATATCTTCTAATTTCTCGGGGGCATACAGGGGAAGTCAAATAACCCTACTTTGTCACAGAAAAAAATTCCTAAAGTGCTCCTTAACGGAGATACACAGTGATTTACCTTATCGACTCTAAATTTTGAATCGACTTGTATAATGTAGTGAAATTTTAATATTTTATACAAGCCATAAAGACCCATTAAACCTTATAACAATAAATGTTTTAGATCATCAGGGAAGTCAGGAACGGACTTGCATCCACACTCGTTCGGCCTAATTTTTCATAGGTGTCATTTTACAGAGTTAAAAACTGATTTTTTGAATACTTTGGTCATTCTTCTTCAAAAAATATACTCTTAATTTATTTCGATAAAATTGGCGGCTTTCGAGATAAATCGGTTATTATGCGAAACACTCAAAAGTTACTAATGCTAAACACCAACAGGTAAAAATCAGGTGGTTATTATTAATACTGAATTAATTAATAATGAATTACTATTGACGGAACTTGTCAAAACCGCCTTCGAGTAAAAACAATTTAAATAAATGAAAAATATTTTTACGTAAAGTATGATGATATAGATTTAATTTATGGTAAAGCGCTGTCAAATTTTTCGAAGGCAAGAAGACTTTATGCTGAAAGATTTCCAGCTAGAAAATTGCCAAGTCTAAGAACCTTTCAAAGGGTTTATCAAAGCCTAAAGAAAACAGGTAAAAGATGAAAAAAAAATAATTATTAGAGTTAACGAATTAATTTTCTTATGTTTTATTCAGGGTCATTTTTGCTGCGACGTGGCGATAAGGGTCCTCCCAGGAGAGCACGAGACCCTCACGTAAAGGAAAATTTTTTTAAAGATATTGCCACAACCCTTCAAACAGCATAAGAGAGCTTGCGACACAAAACAATGTTACGAAATGGATTGTACATGAAACTCAAACAGAGCAGTTACTTCACCCTTACCATGCGTTGCAAAAGTGCACGCTGTCTTCAGATGATTATCCCGCAAGACTTCAAAACTCCAACTGGTTTATACGGTAACATAACCTAAATCTAAATTTTTCTAACCTTATTTTGTTTACCAATGAGGCCGGTTTCACAAGAGATGTCATAATAAACTAACACAATTTACATTTTTGGGTTGATGAAAACTCGCGCGCTAAATTCAAAGCAAACACCAACAAAGATTTATTGTAAATATTTGACCTGTTATCATCGGAAATAACCTTATAAGTACATTGTTTTGGAAAGAAGACTCAGTGGTGATATTTATTTACTATTTTTGCAGCAAAATTTAAATAATTTATTGGAAGACGTACCTCTTGATAGAAGAATGCAAATGTGGTACATGCATGATGGTGTTCCACCTCATTTTAACCGTATAGTACGTCAACACTTAACTAACGTTTTTGTCCCTCGATGGATAGGTTGAGGTGGGCTAAATCCCTTAGACTTTTACTTCTGGGGACATCTAAAAGAACTAGTTTATTCTACACCAGTAAATACTAGAGAAGACTACTAGAGAGAATAGCACAGCATACTAACGAAGTCCGTAATAATGCCGGAATATTATTTACAGTGCAGCGAGAAAATATTTGAAGAATAAGAAAATGTATTTGCCAAAATAACATTTAAACGTTTTCACTATTTTTGCATTTTAATAACATTGTAAATTAATTAAGCCCCGATCCGCCCTGAAAGGTTTCTGAACTTGGTAATGTCTCAGCTGGAAATCTTTTAGCATAACATCTTTTTGCCTTCGAAAAGCGAGACAGTGCTTGTCCAAAAATTAAAGCACATCAGCGCACCCTGCGTATTATATTTTTACCTGTTTGTGTTTAGCATTAGTAACTTTTGAGTTTTTCGCATATTAACCGATTTATCTCGAAAATCGCCATTTTTATCAAAATAAATTTAGAGTACCTCTTTGGAAGAGGAATGACTAAAGTATTTAAAAAATCAGTTTTCAGCTCTGTAAAATGACACCTGTCAAAAATTAGGCCCAACGAATGTGACTCTAAGTCCGTTCCTAACTTTTCTGATGATCTAAAACATTTTTTGGTGAGTTTAATGAGTCTTTATGGGCTCTATAAAATATTAAAATTTCATTAAATTATACAAGTCGGTTCAAAACTTATACCTAATAAGATAAATCGCTGGGTATCCCTTTAGGGCACTTTAGGAATTTTTTTTCTATGACAAAGTAGGGTTATTTTGACCTCCCCTGTGTACTCCCGAGAAATGGGTGCGTACTTACCTGACACCCTGTATTTTGTATATCGTTTACTTTATTATGGGAAGTGATAGATGCTTTGTTAAAATCTTATTTGACATCTTCTGTCGTGACTGGTTGAAAATCAACAGAGGAAGTTTTGCAAGCAGCGTATTTTTATACGCGTACCTACCAGTGGCATAACTAAGAGTGTGTGCGCCCCCACCGCAGATTTTTGAATGAGTCCTTCTATTTTGCACCCGTCTTGATCCCTGTATTTTTTCATTTTCATCAAGGGACTTGAGGACGCACCTGGATTGGTTGCACCCCCTTCTCCCGCAACGCGGGGCTTGCAGAGTCGTTATTTACTCCACTGGCACCTATCTATTAGTTTCACCCTTTTTTCGAGACCTGGTATATGTTATCAGTTTAGAAGTCGGCTTCGTCCTGGTCTCGAATCAATCTTCCTTTCTGATATTCTATGTTGTCGATTTGCTGGCAGTTGTCAGAATTAATTTAGTCCTGTCAAGAGCTAATGTCTGTTTATGTTTTTCTAACCTTATCAATGTTCTTCTGTTGATTGCCTCTGTATGTTTTGTTGCAAGGGCCGTAGTCAATCCTTTACACTCCTTAATTTTTCTGATTGATTATATATAGTTTCTAAACTGTATTTATGTCTCTTTTGCTAGTTTTTCGAGGTTTTTCATTCGTGAGACATGATTATAGGTGCCTTGAGCGTTTTAGAGCTCAATAACCATTTGATAGTAATTATATCCCATATTTTTTTGCGCCTATAAATAATAAGGGAATAGTAACATACACAATTTATATTAACTTGGAGATGACTTTGAATGTAATGAACTGCATAGAAATATATTTTTGACTTTTTCCTTCCGCTGGACACATTTTTTTAACATAAATATCCGGTAAAGACACATAATTTATTAGTGAAACCCTGACTACTACTCTAAGTCTAGATTAAAATTCTAACTTTTTATATTCAGTGTATATTAATTGGTAACTGTACGTTCACTTATAGCCAGGTATCTTTTAAGTGCTGTTAATTGTCCTATTAAATCTTTATTATTTGTAATTGATTCCTTTATAACCAGCAGTAGTTGTGTTTTTATTTTTTGTGCAACTGTTTTCTGGGTACAACAAATTTTATTTATATACATTTTATTATAGCTAATGTTGTTCATGAACAAGATAACTATAATTTTAATTGGTATTTCGCTTAATGTCGATTTTTTCGCAAAAAGCATTTGTTTCCGGAACAAAATATATTACCTCAATAATCAAAGTATTAGCCATCATTATCTATGACTTTTTCCCATCTTTCTTGAAAATCTGTATCTTCAAACTTATTCAGCTGACCTGAACACTCTTTGTTTTTACATCAAAATCATTATTTTTGAAGCGTTTAAACCATCGTTCACAAGTGTTTTGGATTAAAAGATTCTCACCGTAAGCTTCAACAAATAATCGAAAACTTTCAGCAACTGCTTTCTTTAAATGAAAGAAGGTTATTAAACGTCACCGCAAAACCTATAAAGAACTGTGTTTTGTACCCTATTAAAATTGATAACAATGGTTTTTAATGGCCTCTCTCGTATTAGTGAAATTTCAACAAACTTCTACATTCTAAAACAGTTTGTCTCGAGACCACTATTGGCAGACGCAATGTATATGATTTCGCTTTTTAGTTTGATAGTCACTTAGTGCGATCACAAAAATCTATTACTTTCTTTGGAATCACCATCGATCGACCCTATTTGAAGTCAAACATATCAACACATTCTGCTCTAAATTATATCATGAATTTCTTGTTCTAAATAATCTGAAAAACATGGAATAAAGTCATGTCAATCGTTTAACTTTTGATTTGCCATTGACCAGTTTATTCCGAGACACCTATAATTAATAAAATTTCGAACAGTAATATCAATTTTAATATAAAAAATCTTATTATTTACTTATTGAAACGAACTTTGTAATAAGCGCAATAGTTAATGCACAATTATTACTAGGTTTAAAAATTTGATATGCGAAGCAATCATCCCCTGAGGGTTATAAAAATGTCCTGCATATTGTGACAGTAAATTATACAATCTATTCCACACCGAGTAAAACAGCATCACATCCCAAGTCTTTTATTCTACAGAAGAATTTACGGATTTCAGTAAGAAATGTAATGCAAATGAATCTAATGAATTATACCAGAAAATTCAAAAATGTAATTTTGGAAAATTAATAAAAGTATTTTAATATTTCAAAAAGTTTTGTAAACCATCTGTTTAATTCTTTCTTACGCCACTGTGCCAGGCGCCTAAACTAATGAAGTTAAATCGTTTAAAACCCTATAATTTACAACATTATTGCATAATTTCCTAATTATATTTGTTCGCTATTTCTATTTAGTCAACATATTTGTCCGCTTAGCTGGCAAACAAAATAAACAAGATACGGCTACTGGAAGATACGAGTACGAATGGCTTATTCACCCTCTTATTCATCATCAAAAGCATAATAAAAATGCGGATACAATGTGGAGTTTACACCGATGTACCACGTGGTACCATACCATAAACATTCATTCATAAAACTGATTATCTTTGCTCTTCTGGGAAGTACAAAACAAGAATAGATGATTAGTATAAATAGATCACAGTTTTTGTACCACGGTTAGTTTTTTTTATAGTGGCTATTAATACTATTCGTGATCAATGATCAGTCATTTTAGTCTCGGTTCATATTGACAATTTAGTTAGTTGTTCGGTTAGATGCTGAAATAGAACAGTAAGTTTTAGTCTGTACCGGGTGTCCCAATGTAGTAAGAAATAATTTCTGTGATAAGTTTTCGCTAATCTGTATTGCACTAAAAACCTTATTAACTTTAGTTTTTGCAATGTTTTTTATTAGTCACCCGACAAAGTTTATTTAATTTACTCAACTTTAGCTTTTATCCACGACTTCGTCGTCATGAAACTAATAACAAAATATAAGTTTCTGGAGTTATGAGAGTTCTCTATTTTTAACATGTTTATAACAAATTAAGTTATTAATAATATAATATATTATATAAATATTTAATTGTAAAAACTAATGCACAATCGTTTACAATCATATTCTGGCAAAGTTATTCATATCTAGTGATAATCTTTTCCATCTAATTAATAGAAACTATTTTAATTGTTTGTTATAAATACAATTGTTATAGGCATTATTTAGTTGTCGAAACTACTGATAAACCGTTTACAATCATTTTCCGACCATGTTATTAATATCCAGTGATTATGTCTTTCATATTCTTGGTAATATAGACAATGAACAAAAAAACATCCTATATCGCTGTCGACAACTTCTTTTTCATGTCTGTAAAATTTCGTCGAAACTGGTTCAGCCGTTTCGAAAATTAGCCCGTATAGACAGACAAACAAACAGACACAACAATTTTATTTATACATGTATAGATTTCTGGACATATTAATAATATCCAGTTATTATTTCTTTCATCTTATCGATAGAAATGACTTTTCATTGTTTATAATAAATACAATTGTTATAAACAATAAACATTTAAAAAAAACAGCCTCTATCACTTCTGACAACTCCCTCTCCATGTCTGTAAAGTTTCACTGAAATTGGTTCAACCGTTTCGAAGATTAGCCCGTACAGGCAGCGAAAAAACTAAATTTATCTAATAATGATTCCATGAGGGAAAATTTTTTAACCTGAGGTCTTAATTTTGTGTCATTAAAAACCAGTACAAAAAATATAGTTATTTGTAGGTTCAAAAATGCCTAACTTTGTACCAGAAAAAGACGTTTTGCAGTGAAATTGAATAATCTTCTTTCATTTAAAGAAAACAGCTGCTGAAAGTTATCGATTGTTGATTAAAGTTTACAATGAGAATGTTTTAACCTAAAAAACCTGTGAACGATGGTTCAAACATTTTTAAAGTGGTGAATTTGATGTAAAAAACAAGGATCGTCCAGATCAGCCAAAAAAAAAAATTGAAGACGCAGATCTGCAAGAATTATTGGAGGAAGACTCAACTGCAACGTTAAAACAATTGGCAGCAGCATTAGACGTTTCCCAATCCACTATTTTCGAACATCTACATGGATTGGGCAAGATCCAGAAACCTGGAAAATGGGTTCCGTATGAATTGAAGGAATGAGACATTCACTCAAAACCACTTGTGAAATTTTTCTTGCCAGACAGAAAAGAAAAGGGTTTTTGCATCGAGTTGTGACAGTTGATAAAAATTGGATCTATTTTGACAACTTGAATTGCAAGAAATCTTGAGTAAATCTAGGCCAGTTTTTAACATCACAACCAGTGCTTAATATACATGGAAAGAAGGCTCTTTCCTGTGTATTTGGTGAGATGGTAAGGGAGCTGTATTACGAATTGCTCAAACCTGGTGAAACGATTACCCGATAAAGTCATTTTTCAACATGACAATGCTCGGCCTCACGTTGCAAAATGTGTAAACAACTATTTGGAAAACGTTAAATAGGACATCCTACACTACCCGCAGTATTCACCAGACTTAGCCCTTTCAGACTACTATTTATTTCGATCAATGTAGCACGGACTTTTAAAACAACACTTACAATCTTACACGAAAAAGTGAAAATTTGGCATGATGAATGGTTGACCTCAAACAACGAACATTTGTTTTGACACAGATTTCATTATTTGACAGAAAGATGGAAAAAAGTCATAGCTAACGATGACCATTACTTTGATTATTTAGGTAATTCATTTTGTTGTGGAAACAAATGCTCAAATTATACGAAAATAACGATATTATTAACCGAAACACCTGTTAAAATATATATATTTCTGGCTTAACAGAGAAAAGAACCAAGTTGATGAAACATGGTGGTTCACAAGGCCAGAAGTTTATAAGCAGCACATTTTTAAATAAACGAATTGATTCTTTTCGAGCTCTTAATACATTGGTACATTTATAAAAGTTGTTTATCCAAAACTACATTAATTTTATTTTAATATCATATTTTCTTTATTTTCAGAATTCCTTCTGAGTTGTATATTCAAAGAATGATGACAAGACTACGGGTACGATGAGAAAATATGAAAATATCAATAACATGAGTCAGAAAATTGACTTCCCACTGCGTAAGTATTTTATAAATAACTTTTATTACTAGAACCAGAGTTGGATTCTCAAACGTACCCATTGATATAAATACAAAAAAGCTTTAATTTATTACTTAACTCTATTTTTACTTATAGTGTATCTTTAACAGTTAATGTCATCATCAAAACAATATTAATTTTATTTTCAATTTTTGTATATCTAATATATAAAAATAACAAAATTATCTATAACATTGGTATAAAAACTTAATACTGTTCTGCCAGAAAATAATTGTAATAACATTAACTAACACCACTTGACAATAATTATAAATGGTGATGGGTGGTGTCAACTTACATCACTTCTCGTTTAAATCATGTACACGCCCCTATAAAAGAATTTATGCATAATTTAGAAAATGTATCGCCCATATTTGGTATTAACTATAAATATTTAAACTTTAAGTTCCGTAAACATGGACAATTTATGTTTTAACAACAGGAACTTATTTAATACCCAAATCATTAAAATGTTTACCCGTTTCAGTTGGGTAACCTGTAAATCAGGTAGGGTTGTCATGACGTTTATTTTGGCAACTTTTGAAACTTGAAAACGACCATTATATTAATAAATTACATCTACTTGTGTACGAAAGACCAGGATTTAAAAAATTTTAAATAACAACACAGTTTTATAAAAAAAAATTATTTTTTTTTTAGTATGTGTAACTATTCCTTATTCTTTCGTTGTTTATTTTGTCCATTTTAGATCCCCTGTCCCCTCAGTCGTCATTTAATAATCCCATCTGTATGATAGTTAACACTTTTTCTAATCTGTTTTTCATTTCTGTTTTAATGTTCCTCAGAATATATGCCTTTTATTTTGTTTCAAAACACTTTGATTTCACAATACCTCATTTACTAAGAAGATGGCTTTTCTGAGCATTCCTCTCTAGTATTGCTACTCCAATTTGCGACTATTCGTATCCTTCACAAAATTTTATTCATTATATTGATGTTCCCATCCAAGTCCACATTTTACACCTTTTTATCACTTTTTGTGACTCATATTCCAAATTATCATAGTCGTTGGCCATGCATAATGTGTAAAGTGTAAGTATTGTCTTTTAGGTGTACACTCATGCCCCTACACCTATTTTTCCATACCTTTAAAGCTTTCTCTATTTTAAACAGAGTAGAAGAGACACAGCGCACTTGTTTTAAGCCTTTCGTAACAGAGGAGTCATTGGATAATTTATCTCATATTTCGACTGGTGCTATAGTATAGATTTTTCACATGGTTTTGTGAAATCATTGTTTATATGTATCTTTATTAAGGCTTCCCAGATACGTTTAAGGAGTACATTATCATATGTCTTTCGTAATTTCACATATAGTCCAAGCCATAGGTAAAAATAGTGACATAAATTCCGAGATGGATGATACCTTCCCAGGGGTATTATGGGCAATGTAAGAACAAACCCTACATAAAATGTAACAGCAAAAAATAGGTTGGAGCCAAAAAGGGGGGGGGGCAAGTTGGCTAAAACATTTTTTTTTGACTCTACAAACCAAGAAACACATGTTGGAACAAAACGTTTCCAATAAAAGTTGTAAAGATTTTAAAAACCTACAATTTAACCTTTTGTACGATCATTTTACTAATTTGTTGTTGCAAAAAGGCCAAAAAAACCCTCAAAATCGGCCATTTATTGCATATCAATATATGCATAATTAACTTTTTTTTGCACTTTTTTGCTTTTAAAGGGAATACTTCGTCTTCCTGAATAAAATGATATTTTATAATAGTAAATTGGATAATTCGTTGCTGAAATATTGCTAATTGTTTATCCCAAGACGCAAAATTTTTTTGGGATTGAACATTTTGACCTCCACACAGGTTGTATCTCCGTAAAGACCTAAACTTTCATATTTTGTTAGGGGCAAGTGAAAAAATTAATTTTCAACCCCTTAAATATCGCTTTAAAAAAGGGAGTGTTTTTTTATAAAGAAATAGAGCTCTCGCGCTGTATTTCAGCAACGAATGGACCAATTTCGGTGTTTTTTTTAAATCTGAGTAGCTCGAAAAATTATGAATATGGCATACCTCCTTTTAGGAGCGAAATTTAAGAGGTTGACAATTAATTGTGTCATTTGCCTCTAACAAGATATGAAAATTTGGACCTTCACGAAGAGATTGAGCCTTTGTGGAGGTCGAAATATTCACCCAAAAAAAGTTATAGCAATTAACATTTTGCGTCTTGGAATAAACCAGTAGCAATATCTCAGCCAAAAATTATCTGATTTACAATTATAAAATAGAAAATCAAAATGACGAGGTTTCTCCTTAAAAATTACAAGTGCAAAAAAAGTTAATTTTGCAATAAGTAATTGATATGCAAAAAATGGCCGATTTTAAGGATTTTTTGGCATTTTCGCGATAAAAATGATCGCACAAAAGCTTAAATTGTAGGTTTTAAAATCTCTACAACTTTTATTTAAAACTTTTTTTCCAAAATGCATTGCTTGGCTTGTAGATTCAAAAAACCTGTTTTAGTCAACTTTGACCCTCCCCTTCTTGGCCCCAACCTATTTTTTGCTATTACATTTTATGTATGGTTTGTTCTTACATTGCCCCCAACACCCCTGGATAGGTCTCATCTATCTCGGAATTTACGTCAATAATAGCACTAATTTTTACCTATGACTTGAACTAATACATATGATGAACTTCTTGGTCAAAGGCTTTTTTTTTATAAATTTGTTAAGTGATGAAGGAGAGAGATATTTCCATATATTTTAAGGAATGTGCTAGTAACTCATTGTAACTCATGTAATTGTAACATGTTTCTTTACTTCCATTCTCGTGGATGGTCAAGATGTATGACACTTTTCACTCCCTCGGAACGTCAGCACTGTTTATACTTACAACCTTGAAAGGTAATCTTTATAAGTTTTTGAACTAATATTTTATCAACTAAGTAGGATTTTTGCTGATCCTAAAGCCCTCCCGTTTTTATGTGTTCGACGAATCTCTTCTACTTCCTTGACAGTTATTTTAATTTGTACTACAATTATCTCTATGCACTTTAGTTACTTCTGATTCACTATTATTCTTAAATTTGAGTTCCTTGACAATTTTAAAATTTTCCCGTTTTTGTAAAATTATTGGAGATATATCATGTTTGATGTATATTTTTTAATAATCTTCCAGCTCTCCAGCCTCATAGTTCAAAATTTCATTAAAATAACGTTTTTTACTAGCTACGGTAAAAAAAAAACACTTTTTGATTTACTTTTTAAGGGCTGTAGTTTTTGACTTATTTTGATTAATATTATCCAACCTGGAGGTTTGTGATACTATTTATTACACCCAGGTAACCAAATATATAAATTTGTAATTTATAAAAGCCTAATTTCGCTCTGTGATGGAGAAATGAATACCACAATATAACCAAAATGGGCTTGAAGTTTCACTTTATTTTTTTTTCTTGGTTTTGAATAATGAATAGCAGACAGTGGACAGATTGGATAGCTCGTAGAGAAACGTCCTCATACTCTTATACTCATTGGTAATGATGTATATTCTGATTATTCTGTACAAATAAATACATCCCTGTACCTCGTAAATCGTTTTAGATTTTATCCCATAACTGCATCCATAAAATCAGTGATTTCAACTACGCATTATTTTAGTATATTTGTTTAAAGAAGTGTACAAAGATTTCCCATTTGCTTAATCGTTAATATTTCATTACCATCGCCGTTTATTGTTGTTTTTTATTTATCCAGTTATTACAAATCATGACTAAGGATGTTATCTTCACATGATCGGTCATTCATGCAGCAAATGTTATGTTTAGTTTTATCGGCAGTGGCACCAGCAAATGCATAATGCAACCTCTTTTGTTTATAAGCATGACGCGAATATAATACTTTAGAATGTTCATAGGTGGAGATAGAGAGGATAATCGAACATAACATTGCATCATTTTGTGTGGTTTTACTAGTTGAAAATTAGAAAAATATTACCAGAAGGGACAAAGATAATATAGTGATTATTTTGATCTTAGTGTCCAAAATTTAACGATTCGAATACGTATCATTACACATTTTACATCTATCTACGTTTCATCATTTTGCTTTCTCTTACCATCAGTTAAAGCCATTTTAGTCTACTTTCTGTGATTTAGAAGTCAGTTTTAGTACGAATTAATTCAAAAATTTTAGTGGTGATTTTTTTGAATCAGTCATTATGACTTCATTTAGATCGGCATTTTTCAAGCCAGTATCAAACCGAAGCCGCCTCAAATCTTTCTTCAAATCGAGACGTTTATTTCAAAAACTTAAACAGGACTTGACCTTGACTTCAAGTCATTTTCGCAAAAGCTTATGCGCAGATGTCTTTTCTGTACCTAACCTCAAAAAAACGCCTTATTTTGATATTTTTTTTATTTAAAAACCAATTGTTGACTATTATGAGGGGTAGATTGTTTTAATTTGCATTTAATCTTTGACTTGGGTGTAAAATTATAAATAAATAGAAATAATATACTAACGGTCATTTGACACAAGACACAATCGTTCAGAAGTCAACAGCTGATTTCAAGCGCGCTTGAGGGGTTTATGTCACACTCAAAGCGCGCTTGGGTCAAGTTAACCCTAAATCGTTTCGGGCTTGACTTAACAAATCCAAGCCGACTTCAAGTATAATCTCGCCCGTTTAATTCGTTATTTCTAAGACGCTTGTAGAAGGCGCTTGACTTCAACCGTTTAGCATACTTATCTACCGTTTTTCGCATGAGGTAGGTTGGTAACATTGTACTGAGGGGCGCTGGCCTATTATGTACTGACGAGAACCTACAAGTTCGAAACCGATCTACAGATGACGGTGCACCACCACGAGAAAGACTTCTACCCTTTCCTGGTATTCTTGCAATTTGAGATAGTGGCTTGTCTCTAATTGTGTACATTTGTCCTTATAGTATAAGGTTTTTTCAGTTGGTTGAGAACTAAGTTTCTCTTATATAATTGTGTATTATACACCCAACTGCAAAGATATTATCGACTTTTGGTATACATACAGATCTCTACGAGATTATATGTTCAGATTGCGTGGAATGCTGGGAGATGGCGCTGCTTGTATTAAATTTCATATTTTGTCCAATATAAGTTGATTAAAAGATTGACTTCTCCTATGCTGAGGTGCGCTGGCCGATTCTGTACTAACGAGAATTAACAAGTTCAGAACGGGTCTTCAGATGGCGGTGTACCACCATGAGAAAGGCTTCCACTCTTTCCTGGTATTCTTACAATCTGAGATTATGCTTTGTCTCCGTGTTGGAACAGAGTACGTTTGTCCTCGAGAGAATTAAGCTTCTCTTATATAATTGTAAATATCTCTTTGGTAAATTTATTTATTGTATTGCACTTTATTTAGTAAATATTTATCTAGCACTATTAAGAATTTAAGAATAAGGTATTAAGTATCTCCTGTTTTCCAGTTATAAACTTAATGCCTAAAAGTGAAGAAAACAGTCTTGTTGAACCAAAAATTTTATTTACTTGTATTAAGTTAATTTTTTTTAAAATATGTTTGTTCTTTTTATGTGTGCATCGAAGCGCCTATGGTTTAATAAAATAAATATTTATTTCTCTATTTGTAATATTCTAGACCGCACACGTATTCGTATGTTTGGGTTTCCCATAATAAAAGAATTGCGCTGAAAACACACATTTTTGATGTTGCATTTTACAAAAGTTATTCAGAAAATTGTGCATGTGAGAATTGCGATGAGATAGTAATTTAATGTTTTTCTTGCAGTGTGCTGTATAGATGAAAAAATAAGTGAGGGAAGTGAAGGACAGTTGTTGGAACATCGATGTATGTTTTATTGGATATATTATTTTATTTTTCTGGGAATGTACAGGATATACAATTTGCGTACTACACAATATTAGGAGAGTTTTAAGGTAAATATTTTTTTTATTTAACTTTTTTGATATAATATATAGTAGTAGCGACCCACCCATAGCTCTACCCACGCACCATTTCTTTTTGTGATTATATTTTGTTTATTTCCCTTTAACGGAATTTCTATTGATAAAAATATTTATACTGTTCTCATCTTCAGTAAAACGCGAGAACACATGCATATTTAGATTTACTCAGAAGTTTTCCAGTTGCAGTGGATTGAGACTTGCCTGCTGCCCTTTGAGATAGCAACTTTCCTCCTTTTCACCCATATTTAGAGAACAATGAAACCGAGACATATAGAACAAAATAAAAAGAATTACATCAATATTTTAAATAGAGAATTAACGAATGGAATGCAAACAACATTAAAAAAGTAGCAAGGAAAAAAAAAGAACAAAACAATATTCCGCTATATCACAAAAAAACTAATTGAAAAGAAAGAAAAATGAACTTAAAATTAAACTTTTTCACTTAATCGAATACAGAAAAACGTTTTTAGATTCATTATAAACCCTGTCTTCTGCTTCTGCCAATCTTCCATAATCTCACAATAAAATTACTATACATTTTTATGACATTGCAAAAACTCTACAAATAGGTAAAACATTCATTCGCAGGAACTGATATTGCAAGAACGTTTCCTTAAATAGATCAATTCCGTGAAATGCAGTTTGCATTGCTGTTTCGGTAATATTGTCTCTGTGTCGTGACGTCATCGTATGCGAATCAAACGCCGAGTAATGTCAAGAGCAGGAGTGCAGGAGAACGGTGAGTGGGCAACGTTTTGCTGCTGCGGCATGGTGAGCACTTCACGAACACGTTGTTGGCCGTATACAGAGTGAGTAAATTTTAAGAATTTATAGAATTCCTTATCATCCTCGAACATTTGTCCCATCTACTTCTTCGACTCGATATGTTTTCCTTTTTGGAAAAAAACAATTATAACAATGTATGATATTTCTCTAGGTCTCTACCTATCAGTTTTTCTAACTCTCTTTCCATTCTTTCCTGACAAAAAAAATTAATAATATTTATAACATTTTCCACAAGTTAACGATTGTATAAAAACTTTTTTTGTGTTAACTGAAGAAATTCTCCATGAGCAAATTCAACTAGAAATGTTTACTCATGCAGTCATTTTTTTTTGTTGCAAATATCTTTAGAATTATTTTGTCCTGAGAATGACCTAATCTAATTTAAAACCTCGACGACTATAAAACTTGATCTTTGTCATTTGACCTGAATAAAACAATATGTTTAACAAAAATATTATTGATGTCGCAAAACTACACAATTGCCAACATAATGTTTCCTAAACGATAACAAATCCAAAAAATTGCTTGTTTGATTTAATATATTAAAAATAGTTTTACAATTACAAACTTTGGACTCTTAATGTGATGGCATCAAATAATGGCAAAATATTTTCTCGCTTACAAAAATGAAGACAAGTAGTTAAATTTTTTGAAGTTGCCATACCCCAGTTCAGTAACGAAGGTCCTTTGAAGATATCTAAAAACATTTTGGGTACTACATTTTAACTGCTTAAAGATCATATGCTAACATGCCCGACTCCAGAAATCTTTCAAAATGTGGAGCTTGGATAATAATATCGACTTAAAACAGATTTTTTGCAAGAAGTTTATGCAAAGCTCAATTAACTTCGATGTGCTAGAATTACTTAATGAATTACTTTGATTAAAATGGGGTTCAGCTGCATCGCGAGAAGAGCCAAACCTGCCAACTAGTATTTTGTAGGATAAACATTTCGTGAAATGATCTTTGAGAACTCTAATTTCGCATACTGAAGATTCCTGAAATGAATTTAATTTGATTTAAACATATAGTTAGGAAATTAGTTATTCCTCCACTTTTTGTAAAGTTTTGAAATTTATCAATTTCTTTGGGTAAAAGAATAATTTGGAAAAAAATACGGTAAGCGAAATTATTCGTTCACTTCTTGGAATTATGTTGTTTGTCGTTGATTTTAAGTTATTTTTAATAAAAGTTTTAAACTCACTCATTGGGGGAAGAAATAATTTTTACAAAGGATGGAAATCATTAGAGGTTTATCATTAAATAGGTGAATTGATAATAAAATTCAAAGAAGGAAAACCTCAAGGAGCAGTAAGTAAAATTATTGAAGGAAGTTGGTCAATAGTTGGATCTATTTTAAAAAAATTAAATGTGTTTTAATTCTCGAAAAAACGAGAAAAAAATAAGAAAAGTTCAAATGAAAAGAAATTTTTAAAAAGTAACTCTAGACGGGCACAATTGGGTTTATAAAAAATAGAAAAAAAGCACCTGGAGTTTCTCACAGACTTACTGATTTGTTCGGCAAGCAAGATAATAACATATAGTTTCGAACAAAAATTAGTTAAAAGCGATATCTATGCTGAGAAGAGTGGTTCAAAATTGAAATTTTGTTAGAAAACGAGTGTAATTGATGCCCATGTTTTAGCAATTCAACGTAATAAAAAAAAATGATGTTACTTTGAAAAAATTTCTGAAAAATAAGGATGGACGAATAATTTTTCCACTTATTATTTTTTGTTAATATATCTAATTTTAGAAATTTATTGTTAAACTTGGACTTTATGTTGTTGTTCGTCGCACAGAAATGAATTTGAATTCATTTTTCATACTATATGGAAACTATTTAATTAAATGGTTTTGATCTTATCCAATTTTTAGCAAATCTTAGTAACAATATTAACGGTGGTAATATTGATATATTTGTAAGACATACACTCTGTATGCCCCGATTGTTGATGTCGTTGTTTAGTTAACATTTCGTACATTCCACACCGGGCAAAGCGCTGGACTTTCTCACGGGGTACGATGATCGCATGTAAGAGCTGTTCTCCGAAAAAACTGTCCGCTCGCCGCTATATAGGCAATAAATATGAAAGCTGAAAGCCGAGCGGCGCTCCTGGCTGTTCAGAATATTGTAATAGGTTCGTTTTATAGGTTTTCCGAGAGCAGGTTACTATTAAGTGTGAATTTTAAATTGCCTTTGTATCGACTAAGGTTTTCAGCCGCGAGTAGGTGCCTAACATTCCTGCCTCTACCATTTGTAAGTTAATACTTTGGACGTGAAATTTAATAGAAATAATCAAAACAACCTCTTTTTTATTCCCTAAATTTTCGTTTTAATAATCCTAATGAAATGGAGTTTGAAACCACCAAAGATCTTTACTTGTCATGGAGGAAGCACAAGTGCAAAAATGGCTATTATGTTATTTCTTAAATAGTATGGCACGAGGAGTATTAACTGAACCAGTGCCTCTTTAAAATTGACTTAAATTCACAACTTTTTTCAGTGTTCCCAACTTTTTACTTTGTGTAAGGTTTCTAACTAGATGAAGAATTCATCTTCTCGAGAGTCATGAAAACAGCCAGATTTACTGTAAAAATTAAGTTTTAACCCCAAAACTTATAAATAGGCTTAGTACTTCCACATTATCGTTCATCTTGCTTCATAGGTATTTGTCAGCAATGAAAATAACTACTAATATTGTCCGTTGAGTGATCTGTTATCGGCTGTCAAAAAACAACCTCGCAGAAGATGTGAGAACCTAACTTTATAAATGTTTTTAAAAATATTTTTACTAAATTCTTAACTTCCAATTTTAGTTGACATTTAATGGATTTTTTCACAATAAAAGAATTTACGTGCCAAAAAACTCGACACACGACGTACTAAAAGTCATTTACAAATACAAAATTGAGATGTTGACTGTGTTCAAATAAAAATACAATTATGTCGCGAAACGGTAATTTCCTCAATGTAAATCCTAAAAAATACAATATTTTTCTTTATTTTTAAGGAATTTTATTTTTATTTAATAATAAAAATGTAATTAAATCTCCGAGTTACGTGACAACGAACACCAATCAAACTGAATGATGTCACTCCATCCTAACGTCATCGCTGGCACTCCGTCCTAATACGGTTATTATTTTGAGTCATTATTACTTTCAGTTCTATCACTTGAAGTAATCATGATCACTTCGACCTAATGACAAGTAAATGCATATTCAAAAGAATATGGTTATCAGTTTCACTTTTTTCACTTTGATCATTTGATAATTACTCTAAAGAATACAGCCAACGTCATCGCTGTCACAAACTTGACATATAAATTTTTTGGTTTTATGTCATTCGTGATCTCTATTAAGGGCTATTTTGCCTAATTCATATTTTATAGTCATTTTCATGTAATTTCTTCGAAATTTGCTTTCTTTTCCCTTTGAAAACGATTCTAAGAAATTTTCTCATGAATGAAAGTGGATTTATTAAGCCAAACAGTTCGAGTCTGCCAAGAATTGATTGTTTTATGGTGGGCAATTTCTTCGTAACACTCAGTAACTTCTGCTCTGCTGAATTTAGAAATATGAAGTCCTCCATGTAAGTAGTTTATCAAAAATTGTTATTTCCACAACCGATAACGAATATATAATAGTAATAATTTATAAGCTCAAAACTAAAATAAAACGTCTGGCACTACTAGGCTAGCTGAAGCCATATTTTTCTATTATTTTCAGAATGTGGAACGTGAATAAATAACTTTTCAGGTGTTATAATTATAGCACTTGTACATTGAGACACCGTACAACACTTAAAGAAACTTAGACCTCATCTTGTAACACAAAAATTACGAAAAAAATTTATATATCCTTGTCAGTTTACCAATGTGACGTCACATCGGTCAAGTGACAAGTGTTGGCCTCTTGGCCAGAAATTTTAAACAGAATTTGAAATTTATAATTTTTGAAGTTCTAGTTGTATTAAAAAAAATAAATATTTTTAGCTACATTAGGTACTTATGCATGGTTTTAAACACTTTCCCAAAAATAGTCAACATCCCAATTCCAGATTGTAGTTGACCTGGTTTAAACATAATTTAAAATTTTTGGTGAATGCGCTTCAACCCTTTGTAGTTCTGTACTAGTAAGTAAATATCATAATAAATTTATTAATTGTATTATAAAAAATATTTCATTCCGTTCTATTTATTGAATCATTATTATTCGATAGTGAATTCTTGAAAATTTGATGTATTAGTGCAGCACTGTCCGTCTATAATCGTTAATTTATTTAGCATGGTTCACAACCCGCTAGTGGACCTGTCGCCATCTAGTTTTTTATTTTGAAAGCTCGGTAGTTTTCTCCAATTACTTCATTTTAATTCAGATCTATCTTGACGTTACAGGAGTCTGATTTATTTGGATGCTTAGTTACTTCTGAGATCTGGTAATAGATGGCCATAATTGAAACAATTTCTAGGGTATTGTACATGAATCTTAGATATGAATATATACATGTACATATATGTAATATTACTTTTTATTCTGTTTCTGGTCCCTAGATAATATTCATGAAATAATATTATCACAATTATAGTAATATTTTACAACATTTTGATAATACAATATCATTTGTAACTGGCTAACTCGTAAATTTCGAAAAAGAAAAATAATTTTTGGATCATTTTGTTGATTGGTATTGTGCTAATATACTCAAACAAAGGTAAATATATCAAATACCAACTTAAGTTACATAAACTTATTTGAAATCCTGGAGGAAACAGTTATGTTAATACTTAGTATTTATTAGACATTCAACTACAGAGTATAATTAATCTTGTAATAGTTGTAAAAAATATTATTAGTTCAGAAAAAAATCCAAATAGCTTTATGTAAAGCACTTTTTATTAAAACTATATTTGAAGCCAAGGATAATATATTAAAAGTTGTAGTAATATTTCGCTAACTCAGGAATTTCTATCGCATAATCGAATAAACTCTAAGAAACTGCATGCAAACTTAACCTAACAGGAAGTGGAACACGATAAGTTTATGATGACCCTAACGAACTTATAAATTAATAAGAAGTTTCGAGGTCGACCTAAAACAACAAAAACAAAGTTAATAAAAATGTCATTGGCGTTCATATTTGTATTAGTTTCTCATTAATTGGCATATATATCTGTTATCATGTTCCAGCAGTATAAAATCTACCAATAGTTTAATACTTCCTTTAGTGCCAGCAATCAAAATACTGGAATGGTTACTGCAGGACTTTGGTCATCATTGCACCTTCACCATTGTTTGGAAACCTTTGGTAGTTTTTAGAAAAATTCACGCTAAACTATTTTGAGATCATAAATTAAATAACTTTGCAATCAAGCAGCATCAAAAACAACACCAGGAAAAATCTAACAGCTTTCTTAGTGTTCAAGCACCTAAGTCAAATATTCTGATAATCCTCACCGCTTCTTTAAAATAAATATATTTAGATATAGTATTAGGACAAGAGAGAAGATCATGCAGTGGAATGAATATACAACTTAACAATGAGAAAACTTTACATAATATATCAGTATTTGTAATGACCCATAACAAAGAAGGTCTAGAATATATAATAACGAGGCCTTTGGCTGAATCTGAAAAAATAGGCACTATCAGTTGAAAAATCCAAAACTAAATATCTCTCTGCGGAAAAGAGGTAGCAACTTTACATTTAAATCTTGTTAACGTGCCGCTTGTTATCAAAGGTTGGCGACCAAATTTCAAATGATCAATTCGTTTTATTATTCGAGCCCTCAATGTCCAAGTCTCTACCCCGTTTAACATTTGAGACCAAACGTAAAATTCCAAAAATCTTGGTCTAATTACAATATGCAGGTTCCTGTTGATAAATATCGATGTATATTTTATGAACCCTTCAACTTTTATTTATATTTATTGACATGTTCTGCTCTATTGTCTTTCAGAATCACACACAGTCCATATCCCTAGTAAATATAACTTGGGAGTAAAAGTAAAGAGTTTTATATCGTTTTGGTATATATATATATATATATATATATATATATATATATATATATATATATATATATATACATATATATATATATATATATATATATATATATATATATATATATATATATATACATATATATATATATATATATATATATATATATATATATATACATATATATATTTATATATATATATATATATATATACATATATATATTTATATATATATATATATATATATATACATATATATATATATATATATATATACATATATATATTTATATATATATATATATATATATATATATATATATATAAAAGAACGCCCGCAGAAAAATGCCAGGGAAGTGTCAAAATCTAAACTTCTAAAACAAGTATAGAGTTTTATATCGTTTTGGTATATATATATATATATATATATATATATATATATATATATATATATATATATATATATAATATATATATATATATATATATATATATATATATATATATATATATATATATATATATATATATATATATATATATATATATACATACAAGAACGCCCGCAGAAAAATGCCAGGGAAGTGTCAAAATCTAAACTTCTAAAACAAGGAGCAGCGGGTTCAACGTTGATCTCTTTTTAAAAACTTAAGCTCCCAAAACCACACTCGGGGGTCACCCAGTTAAACCTTTGACCTTTTTTATAGATCCCTTTACTCGAAACTTCATACTTTGGCTCCAGATTTTCACGTTGTCAAGTACGGCGACTGATTGACGATTTCATTATTCTCCCTCGATGCAGGTAAGCTGCTTTTTAGATTTTTTAATTCTATTTTTTCCCAAAGCCAGGGGTGCAAATGCACCATATATATATATATATATATATATATATATATATATATATATATATATATATATATATATATATATATATATATATATATATATATATTCTCAGGTTCTCATCTGAACCTAAATTGAGTGTGATTCAGTTGCTCTTCGCACTTTTTATAGATTCTATAAACCTTGAATTAAAAATAGAAATAATAAGCAACTTTTTCTTCATATTGTGAAACTCAAAAATATTACCAACAACTAGCGAGTGCGTCAAAGCCTCTCTAGTAAAAAAAAGTTTCCAAAAATAATTGCAAAACGGACACGAAGCCAATTATAAACTTAATGGAATTCAGCATTTTAAAAAATTTGAATCAATAATTACACCTAGAAATAAGTAGGTCAGTAGTCTAAAATTTTAAGGTCTGTTAAAAATGTAACGGTAAAAAAATCTATTATAATTTCTAAACAGGTTTGATTATATACATATTATGGCCATGTCTAAAGTAACCTTGAAAATATTTTGGTTTTTTTTTTTAATCTGGAGCTTCTAAAATTATCAAACTAATACATTTTTTAATTAACTTAATTTAAAAAATGCAATGAAAAGTAAAAAAAAAATAATTAACCCCGATTTTATATTAGAAATAATTATAAATTTACTTACTCGGAATATCTTTGTATTCGCCGTCGCATTAGTTGAAGGGGTTCTTTTCAAATTAATTGTGAGTGATTGTGCATTTTTCCATTTCATGGTTATATTGTTTTCTGTTTTTTTTTTCCAAAAAGTGTGCTCCTACTGCACACTATAGTTTTTTGATGGCATGTGGATGTTATAGATCCGAGAATTCCGCTTGTTGCTTTCATGTGAAAGAGAGCCTTATCACTAAAGTTTGTGTGCTGTTTGTCCATTTTCAGTAAGCTGCAATTCTAGAGTCAACTAGAACTTCGTAATAGGTGTTTCGATTAGTAATGTCGATTTTTTCGGAAAATTTGAGCATTTGTTTTCAGAACAACATGAATTACCTCAATAATCAAAGTATTGGCCATTGTTAGCTATTAGCTTTTCCCATCTTTCTATCAAAAGAAGTTTTTTGAGGCCAACCATTCATCAAGTCAAATTCTCACTTCTTCATAACAATGTAAGTGTTGTTCTGAAAGTCCATGCTACATTGATCGAAATAAGTGATAGCCCGAAGGGGTTAAGTCTGGTGAATACGGCAGATGTGGTTGAACGTCCCATTTAACGTTTTGTACACATTTTGCAACTTGAGGCCGTGCATTGTCATGTTGAAAAATGTCTTCCTGCGTATTTTTGTCGCTTGATTTAATTTTATCGGTTGTTATCGATATCAATCGCCAGTAACTGTTTCACAGATTTGAGAAGTTTGTAATACACAGCTCCCTTATCATTCCACCAAATACACAGCAAGGTCTTCTTTCCATATATACTGCGCACTGGTTGTGATGTAGAAGGCTAGCCTGGATCTACCAAAAATTTTTTGCGCTTCAGGTTATCAAAATAAATCCACTTTTCATCAGCTGTCACAACTCGATGCAAAACCCTTTTCTTTTCTGTTTGGCAAGCAAAATTTCTCAAGTGAATTTTCGCCTTTCAATATATCTTTCCTTTAATTCATACCGATCACATTTTCCTTCTTTCTAAATCTTGCCCAATGGATGTAGACGTTCGGAAAGAGCGGTTTGGGAAACAGTTGCTGTTGTCAATTGTTTTAACGTTTGAGTCGAGTCATACTCCAATAACTTGCAAATCTACATGCAAAACCCTTTTCTTTTCTGTTTGGCAAGCAAAATTTCTCAAGTGAATTTTCGCCTTTCAATATATCTTTCCTTTAATTCATACCGATCACATTTTCCTTCTTTCTAAATCTTGCCCAATAGATGTAGACGTTCGGAAAGAGCGGTTTGGGAAACAGTTGCTGTTGTCAATTGTTTTAACGTTTGAGTCGAGTCATACTCCAATAACTTGCAAATCTACATCTTCAAACTTTTTCGGCTGACATGGACACTCCTTGTCTTTTACATCAAAATCACCATTTTTGAAGCGTTTAAACCATCGTTCACTAGTTTTATAGATTAAAGCAATCTCATCATAACTTTCAACCAACAATCGATAACTTTCAGCAGCTGTTTTCTTAAAATGAAAGAAGGTTATTAAACTTCCTCGCAAAACGTCTTTTTCTGGTACAAAGTTCGACATTTTCGAACCTATATAGAACTATCTTTTTTGTACAATAACAATTCATAGCAAACTGGCTTTTAATGGCATACATTAGCTTTTCTAAGTATGATAGATATTAGTAAAATCGACATTATTGACCAAAACATCTTTTAATATACACATCAGAATGATCATATAACTTGCAAATCGTAACTGTAAAGTTTTCTTCATTTTTTTGTAATGGGGTATCACTCTTAATAAACATTCTCCCAAACTATAATGTGGCATTTTCGTATATGTGTATATTTTCATTAAAAAACCTACCAGATAGAGCTTACTCGAGTTATTGTATAACAATCGTTTATTTAATTCTGTTTATATTCAATTTGGCTTTAACATGAATTGTCGTAATAAGAAATTACTACAACACATGAAGGTAGAAGAAATTTCGTTGAGATAAAATGAAAACCTACCGTGAAAATATTTTTATTAAACCCCCTTGCGAGTAACCTCTACATTATATAATATTAAAAACATGATCAAAATATCTTACTCTCGTCAAAAGCTATATGCAAAAAAGTCCCCTTCAACAGTTTCTTTCAATTTTTTGCCTCCTTGCATATCTGCCATGAATTTTTTCTTGCTGGGTCCAGTTGAAAGTTCTCCCTAAAATATCGGGAAAATCAATTTATAAATATCTGATCAAAATATCTGACTCCTCTTAAAATTTATGCGTGAACAAATATTAGAAAGCTATGCATCGAATTGGAAACCCTCCTTTTTTGTAATTGGGTTTAGGGTTACCAGATGACAGGGATTTTCCTGATATGTCCGCAATCTTGGCCCTTTGTCAGGAAAAAAGGGAAAATCTGTAATTGTCAGGATTTTTTTCGAATTGGAAGAGGACAATATAAATAATAAAAAAATATATCTAAAAATATATCTGTTAATCATTACGCTAACAAAAAATAAAATAATGAAACCTTAACAAAACGAGTGAATTATTAATTAAGTATATTAATTTATTGAATCAATTAGTTTCGTATTCTTTATTGCTTGATATTTCCTTTAACAATTGCTGATCTTTTATATAACCATTTTATGAAATTCTTCATCTAAAGTGTTCTTTAAATAAAACTGTATCAATACTAGAGCCTCAACAGAAGATATAGATAGTTTATTTGCCTCCTTAATCCATTGCGCTTTCATTAATAAGAACACTCGTTCAACGAGGGGGAGGGGCGCGATCGCCTATCCCAAAGCTTCGAATTCAGGAAAATAGACTCGTCTGCCTGCTGCATTACGAACGTAAAAGTCGCTAACCATACCCCACCCCCATTGACAACTCGCTTCGCTTTTTCGCTTGTCATACTCTACTCTTATGATATCTCCCCCTCCCCCAAAGAGAGTGGCTGGTTTTATCGCAAATGTTTTGAAAATCTCGCTCTCTTCACATACCACTTAAAACATAGAAAAAATGTCAGGAAATTTACTGAAAAATCACGGACACCGTCAGGTAATTCCATTATTTAGTCTGGCAACCCTAATTAGGTTAGAAAAATAATATGCTACAGGTTAAAATAATCTCGACCACTGTCATTTTATAATTTTTCCTATTGTTGCGTAATTATTTGGAGCCCATGTCTAAGCCTACGTAATAAAATTTATTTAATGAATTCTTTCTCAAGGGTAATAAGGGCAAAGATCAGATTTAATTTTAATACTTTTTGACGTTGAATATTTATTTATTTTGTAGCTCATTATCAAAATTATGAAACTATTCCAAGATACATTATAATAAATATTAACAGAAGCTACGAAATAAATCTTTAAAAAGCTCTTAGTGATCTAGGGGAAGTGTGTTTAAGATTGTATATTTTTCTTTGTGAAGATATATTTTTCTATTTAAGCTAACGTACTAGCAGGATATTGGCATTTATGGTAAAGAATTATATAGAAAATTCCTTAAAAAGTAAAAAATCAGTTTATCTAATTTTTTTTACGTACCAGACATATTAAAATTGTAATTATACTTTTTTAAAAGAGCACATTTATACATGCGTTGTACATTAACTATTTTTTTTATGAATTTATGACGAATAATCCTAAAGAAAATAAGTCACTTTCCAAGATTGATGAAGTACTTTTTGATTTATTACTCGATATTAAAGATGCAATATAAAATACTGACTATATCATAAGACTGTTATTGCAGAAAACGAAATAAAAATATACATCTAGAATGATTTGAAGAAAATTATAACACATCACTAAAGCGTTAATCAAATTTTAATTTTTTTAAATGAAATATACCTAAAAAACCACCTGATGTGAATAATCAAACTTTATGGTATTCTAGAATAATGAAAGGATGCCAGCTGGCAAAATCAGATCAAAAAATCTTGAAAAGTAGCAAGAAATTAAATAAAAAATCATTTTGTGTTTATAAATTTCATTTTTTGCATAACCGCATTATATTCTGTATTGGACTTACTTACTTGTCAACAAGTTACAAAAAAAAAATTAATATTTCCTTCACTATATTTCATACAGGCAAATTGTAATTCTAGAAAATATATTCTATCATAGCACAAACAATCGGTTATTGACCAATATCCATAAATTAATGTTTCTCTCATACAATTTATTCGTTAAATTTAATTGCAAACTTCACACACGCACACAGAATAAATCTTATCTCTTTTGGGTCATCGTAAGAGTCGATATTCGTTAGCAAACATCTTGGAATTCGAAAAAAATGACCGAAAAGGTTTTTACATCAAAAATCACAATCCTAATACGTGATTCATTTCTGGCCGATCCAAAAATAACAACATGACTTCAGTTCTTGATAGGGAATTTTGATATGGAATATGGAATCAAATGGTTGTTTCTAAAGTTTATATTGGTTAATTTGTATAGGGGACGTCAGAGTAAGATGACGAATACGCAGGGCCGGTTCTAGGTGAGCAGTTTTAAATGAATATTAAATACTAATTTGTTATTTAAATTTAATATTTAACCAAAGAGAGATGTGGAGCATTTTAAAAATAATTTCATTCTTATAAAGCAAACGTGGCACTTGCTTAGGAAATATAATTAGCTACCGATAATTAACTAAGTCTACAAAAAATTTACAATTGTATTGGAACGCTCTTATGTAAAACATTTTTTTTAAAAACAGTTAGACTTCCTTATAAATACTAATTATATTAACATACATATTTATGAAACTTTCTACAACAAAATTATATTAACTTTAACAGTGAAACATTTTCATAATTTCTTCTTGGTTCAAATTCCTCAATGAGAACAGAAGTATCTGACTTTATTCCAGAAATTTTGATACGTGCCTCCCGTCTAGTCACTTCATGCAGTCAGGCCCAAAGTTCTGCTATGTATATGCAAAGCCTGATTTAAATTAATTTTTATGCATCCGGGAAATGCCCTTTCTTTTCGGCGCCTTCATACGAGCCACGCCATCTTCAGAGTAAGAAAGCAAATGGTGAAATAATTGTGAAGAGACTTATGTATACGTCTTCTTCATACATTTTAGTCACATATTTATTCTTATTTTCTTGGGTATAGGTTTTGGTAGTACTTCAAATATTTTATTTTCTTAACGTTTCGCCCATTATACTGAGCTTCCTTAGAAGGATGTATTTATATGATCTCACATTAATTCACAATTTATAAAATATACATGAAACAACATATATTTACAGATATATTATATGTAACAACACACATAACATACAATAGTTAAAAGACCAAAAACTTAAAATTATGCTAAAATAGAAATATGTACCACGAGACGAACCACACTTGAAAATGCCAAATGAGATTTTGGCGTAACGTCGTGAAAACAATTTTTTGAACGAACGGATTGAAACCCGGAATAACCAAACTATTTAATATATATATATATATATATATATATATATATATATATATTTATATATATATATATATATATATATATATATATATATATATATATATTTATTTATTTGTAATTTAGATATTTTCTAGTGGGTAAATTAGTTTTCCAAATTTTAAAATCTCAATTCAACGGAGAGCGTAAAGTTTCTTTTTATTTTTTGTAGCTGGATATATTTTATTTCAGCCTTATTTATAATAAAGTAGTCTGATTATTCTCATTAATGCCATTTGGATACGATATAAGTCATTAATATTAATTCTGATAATGTGTTAATTTTTAATTAACATTTCTCCTTGGCAGTATAATTTTACTCTTATCTCCCCTACATTTGTGTGTGATAATATTTTTACTGACTTTCATTCATGGTTTTCGATTATATCGTACTGAATGAACAATCTGTTGACCTGTTGGTGTTTGTGATATTTTCTATATGGTTTTAAAAAACAGTTTCGTTATAACAAAAGTGTCGGTAATAGAAAAATTTAAACTATGCGGAAGGTAAAAATTAATTATTAATAAACCTATAAATTCAAAAAAATTATAATGACTTTTTCTATAAATGTTGTAAATGTTAGTTTTTAGTTAGAATTTTGACAATATTTATTTGACATTTTTGGACTGTGTTTTATGCGCTATATATATATATATATATATATATATATATATATATATATATATATATATATATATATATATATATACATACAGTGTGTTCACGGATGGGGTACCGTATTCTAGTAAACTTCAATATTTTTTTATTTTTCGAGGAAATGTCATTCTTGATTTCTTCCGATTTTAAAATATTCAAAAATGTAAAAGTAGTCTTAAATAAAATATTGTTATTTTATAATTTTTTAACAAATTTATTTAAATAAGTTGTTCCGAAATAGAAACAAAGCCTGAATACGTAGTTTAATAAAAACAAATAAAAATAAATTTTAACCAAAAAAATTGAATTTTTGAGATAAGGTATTAAACATCAATTCGACAGTGAATACTTTTCTGTCAGTGTCAACGTAATAGACATTATCTGTGTTTTAGCAGAAAATAGTTACTAAATAACAAATTGACCAAGCTAACCCAGTAAAATATTATGGAATTGGAAAATCTTATCGATATGTGATTGAAGAATTCACTGAAAAATACCCAAATGTTTAGGCAACTCTAAAAGCCGTGCTTAAATAATTAAAAAATTTGATGCTACTTCTTATTGCGCCCTTTCCTTTTTCCAGAGGTTGGCGATCCAAATGTCAATTGTGGTTTTGGAAACTGCAGCACGAAATATTTTTGTAGATGAGTGGTCGAACCACCTCCTCAGATCCTTTAGCCATGAGTTTTGGCGTCTTTCTACTGATCTTTTACCTTGCACTTTACCCTCTGTTATGAGTTGGAGTAACTCGTATATCTCGTCGCTCAGCACATGACCCAGATATTGTATATTTCTCTCTTTGATGGTGTTCAGCAGTTCTTCTTATTTACCCATGTGCTGGAAAATTTCGTCGTTAGTGATCCTCTGCATCCATGAAACTCGCACCATCCATCCATCTATATATGTATATCTCCAAGGCATCCACTCTTTTTTCTGTTTATGGGTCCATTTTCCAACTTTCGCATCCTTATAGTAAGACAGGAAAAACGTAACGTCTGATCATCCGGGTTCTGAGCTCTAGACTAAGGTCTGATCTTGAAAAAAATGTTTTCATACTCATGAGTGTTTTCTTCGCTTTTTTCAGGTTACACTGGCTATTGATATTAGCTCCCAGGTATTTTATTGATGTTACCTGTTCTGTTGTTTGCCCTTTGACATGTAGATGTACGTTTATTGGCGTCATTGACAAGACTAGTGTTTAGATCTTGGAGACATTTAGATGTAAGCCGAACATTTCGCTATGACGAACCACGGAATTTATTGTATTTTGCAGCTCTTGTACGTTGTTTGCTATTAGGACGTACAGCGTACCTAATGTTATTTATCATAGTTCCGTTGAACTTGAATCCATCTTGGGCATTGTCTAATGCTTCTCTAAATACAGACTCCGAATACAGACTAAACAGGAGCGGAGACGAGACACAACCCTGTCGGACTCCCCTTCTAATCAGAGTATCTTCCGATGTTGTTTGCTCCATCACAACTGTTGCCGTTTGGTGCCAATAAAGTTCTGAAATAATGCGTAGGTCTTGTTCGTCGACTTCGGTTGTTCTCAGAATTTCCGTCATCTTTTGATGGTTAACGCGGTCGAACGCCTTTCGGTAGTCTATAAAATATGCGTATGCATCCACATTCATGTCCCTGCACCGCTGTATCAGTACATTTAGGAAAAAAAGTGTCTCTCTCGTTCCCAAACCGTTACGAAATCCGAACTGAGCGTCGTTCATCTGATATTCTCACTCCTTGTAAATTCGTGTATGGATGTTTCTGAGAAACGTTTTAAGGACGAGACATCAAACTTATTATCCGGTGGCCATCGCATTGTGAGGAGTTAGGTTTTTTGGTATTGTTATGAATGTGGACTTTAGCCAGTCTGGTGGTATTTTGCAGGATGCTACTGGGGTCATGAAAAATATCAAGAAGAGAAAAAAGCCATACAACCATGATGAGGCTGCCACCTTGTTAGTTCTTGACTCAGTATAACAAAATCCTAAATTATCCTTAAGGAAAAGAGCAGACACCTTAGGTAGATTTAGCAAGTCTCATTCTAATAATATTTTAGTAAGCAACAATTTTCGGGCGTTCAAACCAAAATTTACTGACAAAATGCAAGTTGGAGACGATGCTCGTCGTTTGGAATTTTATTTGATCATGGGTGAAAAAATTTTAGGAACATTTTATTTTTCAACGAGGAAACTTTTACAACTCATGGGGTGCTCTTTTCATAAAATTGTAGGTACTGGGCATAGGAAAATCCGAATTTTATAATTGCTACTTATAGACAAAAATTTAAAAAATTTAATGTTTGCTGCTGCGTAATGTAACAAAGAATAATTGAAGGTTATTTAAGTCAAAATTCGTATTATGTAATTTTTAACCAATTTTATTGTGACCGAACTGAAAGATGAACATTTTAGAGTTTAAAAGAAGCCTTATTTTCCAACAAGACCGAGGGGCTGTTCACTCTACTTTACGAGCGACAAACTGATTAAATTTAACTTCTGAAATAAGTGAATTGGCGGTTTTGGATCAATAGAGTAACATGCTCGGTAGCCTGATCCAACCCCCTTAGATTATTTACTTTAAGGTTACTTAAAATACCAAGGTGTATAACAAAGATTTAAATAACAAAAAATAAAAAGTTGTGGAAGATATTGTAACTATAAATGCAGATATGATTGTATCTGTGTACGAAGAATTTAAAAAAGATTAGAAAAATGTGTACTAGTAGAAGGTGAAATATTTCTTTTATTTTAAACTTATTGTTAGCGTTTCACAACATTGCTTAAAAAATAAATTAAAGGTAACATTAATTTTTGTATTTTACTTATTAAAATACGCTTCCATTTCGAACAAACTTACCTAATTAAATGAAATGTGTAAAAAAATTACAAATAACAGTATTCTTTTTAAGATTAATGTTAAATTTTTAAATATTTTGAACACCCTGTATACGTTACCATGACTTTAATTATTGTTTTTAAAATCCTTAAGCAAGCAAAACTTTTTATCAAGAATGGTATTATTATTTTTTAGATTATCTTTCATAAAGGGAACCTTTTCAATTTTACTAATATTATCGAAGTTTTTGAACTAGAGTAAAGGTTTAAAATATATATATCATATCAGTACTCTTTCATTTAATTTCGAGTAACTTTTAATTATTTGTGTTTATATTGGTTTGATGAACGTCCAGAAATTATAATTAATTTTTTATTTTTAGGATAAAGAAGTGGGATAGATTACCAAAAACACTTGCTTTGGTTGGTGCTTCTACAGAAAATAAACGTAGCAATGGATATGAAATTATAATGAATAACCAGAATGTCAACAAATACGTTTATAATGTACTTAAACTATATTTGGCTAGACCACCTTTATCGCTGGACTTCTTCTACGGTGAAGCTTATTGATTTAACTATTAATGACAGCTAGTCGTCAAATCAATGAGGACTCTCCCAATATTGGTAAAAAAAGTGAATCTATACCCCGTCGATTTTTATAGTTTTATTTTTCGGGGTCATTGGAGAAAACAGGTTTGATATTTTTGCTGGCACAATTATAATGCCACTTTTTACAGTAAAAATTGATAATGTTTAGTCACCGTTTGGTATAATTTTTATAATTTACTTTGTTCTTACCCATTTGCAAGAATTAAAGTTAATTTGATACATATGTGTAAGTAACACACTCACTGTTGGGTTTAACTGATTACTGGGTAGGATAAATTCATATTTACGTATGTAGATCATAGAAACACTTAAAAATCCATGGACGGTAAAGTTTTTCAATCGCAAATGTAGGAAATTTATTATATATTCGGAGAAAAATATAAAATGTTTTGGATTAAAGTCGCATCAGTAACGGAGACTATTTAGCGATTGGACCAACGATTTAAAAAGAGCCCGAACCACTGTCCTTACTCCGTCTTCCCAAGCGGCCACCCATCCAAGTGTTAACCGAGCCCAGCGGTGTCTGACCACCGAAGTGAAGCGTCGCCATATATCTAGAGATATCAACTGCCTATATAAATTCTTCATTTCCGCATTATGTCAGCAAGTTAGTTCAGGACGTAAAATATGAACAGTCGAATGACATGTGTACATACACACCGGAGAAATGAACAGTTTTAAAAGTGTAATTATTGTAATATACTGGAAAAGAAAATTATGAAGTTTAATAATTTCGTATTTTAACGGAATTTCTCTCTTAATATCTTTTCAAAAAATATTCTTTTTTTTTTCTGGACGCCCTGTTTTTTCTTTAAGACCCGGTCTGTGGACACACATACACATAAACATATATAAATACAATTGGTAACACCCTTGTATTTTAAAACTGCTTTGTAATGATAAAAGTGTTGCTGTATGGAGCGGAGGTATAGACACTAAAGGCTGCCACGATGAATCGTTTGGAAGCATTTGAGATGTGGTTGCATAGGCCAATGTTTCGAAAACCCTGGATAGCTATGCAGACTAATACAGCGGTTTTAGATCGGGCAGATGCCACTCGTGAATTGCTGACAACTGTAAAATGCAGAAAACTACCATCATGTTCTCGGAGGGGATCGGTACAAAATTCTTCAACTGAAAATGAAGGGTTGTAAAGGTGTTGGAAGGAAGCAGATCCCTTGGCTGAAGAACATCCGAGAGTGGACAGGAATACACAGTGCTAAACAGCTATTTAGAATAGCAGAGACATGTGATCAACTCACCATTGTAATTGACAACGTCAGGGGGACCTGACAGGGCAAAGGAAGAAGAAGGGTGATAAAAGTACAAAATCCTTTTATACTGATAGAAAGCGAGAAAATGTGTGCCACACGGAATACATATTTCCTTCACTCAATGAAAACTGAACAATTTTGACGACCCGATTATTCTCTACAATTTTCTTTTTCTTATTAATCTTAGAATTCGAAAATCCCCCGGTATAGTAGTGCTAACGTATAATCCACTAGAACAATATTTGGCAACAGATTTGTGACTGTAAATTTTAAATGTAACATATGACGTCTCTATTTTATACCTATTACGTAAAAGCTTTAGATATGATAACCTTGCCTAAAAATTTGAATGGGATTATTACGAAAAAACCTTGTGTCATGCAACGAAAAGTTTTAACAAAATCCATGTTGTGCGGTTCGCAAACAAGCCTAACTGGGTGAACCAACGACTCAATTTTGTTGAATCATTCGTTCAAATAGACTTTTGCTCTTTTACTGTGTTCGTGAAATGAAACCGATGTAAATTGCAAGTCAATAAGAAAAACAATATTACATGTCACCGAATGAGTATGCAAGACTTATGATAAGTGTTTTTTGGATGAGCGGTTTCATCATTCAAATAAACGACTCTTTTGAGTGAAGTAAATGATCTACCGAAAAGAGTCATATGATTCAGTATTGCTACAATTTGTTTAAAATTAATAGAAAACAAACATGTTAGCAGCAAAATATCAAATATTTTTCGAAATTTAATAATTCAACAGATTCAAAGATAATAGATATCAGTGTTATTTAAAATTTGCACAAAACTGATATGTATCTATATATGAATAGAAATTCCAGAAAATATTTTTGTTAAGCAAAAAATGTACCTTATCTGAACGTTTTCAGTTTGGTGATAACAGTACTAACTGAAGATTTAGTGTGATTGTGGTGCTTATCTAGTGAAGTAGTGAACAATTGTTAGTTCAGGTTAGGAATTTAGTTATGTGTGTTTTACGTACCTGCTTATCGTGAATAAGGATTTTTTTTTGCAAATGTAATTTGTTAGTGGTACTTATCTGTTTGAATTTGTATGCTATTTTTTAATTGAAATATTAAGAATAATTAATATATTTCCAGTAACATGGTACAAAAACTTTTATTATGAAACCAAATTGAAATACTAGAACCTTTAAGATATTATTTCTAATTTTTTGACTGTTTAGTGGAAGTACATGTTTTGAATTATTATATTTATTATTTATTATTATTAAAAAAAATTATTGTTAATAGCAAATCAAAGGAATATTATCAAAAATATTGAATGGTGCAAATTTTTTTGAGAAAATCATTTTCACATTTTCTTTAAAAATAATCAATTCTCTACAAATATAAAACAAAAGCGTGTTATTCATTTAAAAAAATCGTTACTAACCCTTCTATTATATCTACAAATAAGAAATTCTTAAAACCTATTCAATATCAGGCGCGGATTAAAGGTGAGCGGGCCTCCAAGAGCTTCGAATTCAGAAAAATAGATTCGTTTGTTTACGGCATTAGGAACATGAATATCGAAGCGCCCCCCCCCCTTCGTCGACAACTTGCTTTCGCTAATCCATACTGTTCTATCTTGTATACAAATCTCGAATCTTTTCTTTGCCCTTGTGATATCGCTTTCCCCTTCCCAAAAAGAAAAGCGGGATCCTTCCCTGTTCAAAATTTCTCATATATTCTAAAATTTAGAACGATCATAAAAATCTTTAAAAAAATTGCTCATTCAATGTAAATTTATCAGTGTGTGTGAAAATCCATATTAGTTAATTATCCATATTAGACTTTTAAAAATACATACAACGACGGGATGATCATACTCACTTACAGATAGGGAATTTTTATCCAGATTAAATTTTTTATTTCGAAATTTACCGCCCGAGGTGAATGCCCCCTTGCCCCCCTGCCGCGCTACCCCACTGGTTTTTTAATATAGGAGGAATTCCATAAAAATATTTCCATAATAAGTTTACGCAAGAAATTTAAAAACTAAAAAAAAAAAACAAAAAAGTTGCGAACTCTTTTTATTTTTATAAAACAATATTCAGCAAATCAGCAACAAATGGTTACTTTCGACGAAGCTGATCCCTTATAACAATTTTCAAGCCATTGTAAGTTTTAACGGTATTTTTTCCCATCAAATAACAGTATTTTATCAACATACAAAACTCGTGCTTTTCCATTATTTTAAAAATATCAAAAGATGCGTCACTAAAACTTCAATATCTTGATGATCAAAATGTCATCATGCTCCGTTCTATTCGAGAAATTTCCTATGGCCTCTTGTTTGTGAGCATTCAGCTAATTTGTAGTATCATCATGTTTTGACAAGTATCGTTTGAAGGTTGATATTAACTAATAATAAGGATATGTTATTAGACTCGCCATCTATATGTCAGTCTTGGGACTTTTCGAATTCCCTGTTACTATGAGATAACAACACTCAATGATATGAATCTTTTTGTTATAAATTATCCCTAAAATGGAAGTATAGAGTTTTAAATTTACACCAGTACCTTTTAAGAAATTGCTTTTAAAGCACGCATTTTTTTAAATTTTATTGGATTTGAACCATTAATTTTTTTATTTTAATTTTATGGTATTTATTGTTATTTTATAAAAATGCTTAAATTGATTTTCATGCTAATATATCTGGAATGGCTTTCAACGAAATTAAATATTACACCATAGGCGTGCTTTCCTGATGGAAAGTAACCTCATTATGTGATTGTTTTTCTTTAATAATTTCAATTAGTCTGTAATAGAGAATTAAAAAAAGGCGAAATTTCGTTGAGATAAGATGAATAAAATGATAACTGTAAAAAAAGACACAGAAATTATTTTTTCAATTTTTAACACACTTGTAGTAAACCTACCGTGGAAATATTTTCATGAAATTCCTATGTGATTATCTCCCACAGCATGCTGAAATCCATATCGAAATATTTCACTCCTATCAAGGATTTTTCTTAAAAAAGTTTGATCTGTACTTTTTTTTGACAGTTTTTATTCTTCTAAGATAGAGCTATGATAGAAATATTTTTACAGAATCCACTTAGTAGAACTACTATATACTGAAAACCAAATCAAGAGTTGTGCTCCAAAAGGTTGGCTATACAAGAATTTTTTCGGTTTTTACCTCCCCCCTCCCCCCCTTTCATTGTAGTAGACCCGCATTGAAAATCACTTTACTCCTCATACAAAAGCATACCATTAAAATTTTACCGTTATTTCCGCAACAGTACTATCAAGAAGTACGTAAAGCATCCAAGGTAGGCAAATAAAGTTTTATGTCAAAACGTGATAATTTTTCCGACAACAAAACCATAAGTAATTACCTTTTCGCGAAAACTGAAAATAATTTTTAAGGACAATACATATTTAAATTTACACATATGTAAATGACGTCAAAATATGCAAATAAAAATATTAAAACGATTGTTGGTGAGGCCGGCGCCAACCATAATTATAAATAAACATATTAATTTTAAATTTTAATGGGGGCGCCAGTCAAAAAAGGTGCACACGATTGATAACAGAATGTATGTCGGTTTAGTTAGTTTGTTTATTCTTTGCGTACTTTTAAATACAGGCTATTTTATCGCATAAGTAAACTGATATCCGACAAAATTTTACTTTCCAAATAAAATATTGTAAAATTTATTAATAATTTTTGGGTAAAAAGAGCATGTATTTGTAATTATTTGCAGGTATGGCATGTATTTGATGTAATTTCTGCCTAATTCAAAAGACAGTGGCTATTAGTTTATCAGTTACAAATTGGATATAAGCTCTTCTAATAAAGTAGAAACCCGTATTCAAACACTGATTTTAGCCGCACAACATTACTTTTTACTCTTTTTTCCGTAGAATCACATACAGTTTAGACATAAATCCCTAAAACAACAAGCCTTGTAAATGAAGAATTTACAGGTTAAATTTTTAAATTTCACGTGACCTGTATATATACATATATATACTGAAATTTTTTATATCGAGATCGCTAATAAAAAATGATATCTTTATTGTCTCGAAATATAACACGATAAGGAGCGCGTAACCATTCATCACGCAAGATCATGGGTTTCGGTAGATCGCTAAATACGTATCATTTTAATTTTTTCTTTGGACAATAGATTGCGAACGGCTTTTGACACACAGTGCCATAGTAAAACAGCGTTATCTTAGGTAAAAATATTCAATACAAAAGTCGTGTAGGTCGAAGAGGGATATCCAATAGTCTTAGCTTTATCATTGAGACTGACTTTTCAAATAAACTATTTTTATCAACATTTTCAAAAAAGTCATTTTTCGAATTTTTAATTTGGGATTAAATTTTTTTTTTCCAGTATTAGATTGCATCAGAATGCTGAATAATGGAAGATCCACCACCACATTGTGAACGCCTTGAAGAATACATACTTAGACGAAACGGGTTTTCACAGTGATTTGCCAGATTTATTTGATTCTGAGATCATTGTGAAAGCTGATTTTGTCCAGTTTTCAACGTTGGATTACTGGCGATGGGACTACTTCATAAACGATAATTTAAAAATTAGTGTAATTATTGTAATATTAATGGCTTCATGAATTTATATGTGAAAGAATATTTTTTTCTAACAACTATTATATTCCCCTAGAATTAAGCAGCACTATTTTTTTATACTTCCGAAAAAGAATATATGAATAAACCCCTACAATTTTTTTCATAAAAACATTTTGACAAAAATTAATAGGATTGATTGAATTGAAGTTACAGAATTGGGATTATGCAAGAAAAATGTTGCATGTTTTACTGGTTTCTTTAATTTTTGGACATGAAATTATGTAACTATTACCATCACGTCATAAAAATTAAAGGATTGAATTAAACTGAAATACTATTGGAGCTGTAAAAAAGTTTTTTTGGTTCTCACACATAGGGAGCGTTATAATTGTTTTTTCCTTTTGACATTTTATATCAGTCACATTTAGGTTACTTTAGAAAGAAGTAACTTGTGTGTAATTTAATTTTTAGCTGTTATTTTAAAGTCCATTTTAACATGGAATGTATAAACATTTTCAGTATAGTTCACTTTTTTTATTTCCATAAAGGAAAGAAAACTCATGATTTTCACAAAGAGATATGTGAAGTTTATGGTGTTAATTACGTAAGAGTGTTAAAATTGGATTTAAAAATTCCATTCTGGAGATTTTTCATTTAAAGATGACTAGCATTCTGGTCGACCTACTAAAATTGATGATGACCAAATCAAAACCATAATTGAAGAAAATCGTCGTAACTGTTCGAGAGATTGCAGAGAGGTTAAATATATCGCACTCAACAATTGAAAAACACTTAAAATGTCTTACACTCGTCAAAAAGCTCCATATTTGTGTTTTGCATAAATTGAAAGAGATTCACTTAACACAAAGAATCAGTATTTTTATCATTTGCATCTCATGTGCAATGAAACCTAGCTTTTTTTGAAAGAATTCTCACTGGTCATGAAAATGAGTGGTCTCTACCCACATACGACGAAATGTTTCTAAGAAGATTTCACTGAAACATTTATATGAAAATTTTCAGAAATATTTCGTAAACTTTTGAATAATGTGGATAAAACATTTCCATGAAAGTTTTCAATCAAATCTTTACGAAAACTTTTTATAACATTTCATGAAATAAACTCAAAATGGTAAAATAGAGTGTTTCATGAAATATTACGGAAACCTTGAGACAATATTTCATCGAAGATTTCATGAAATCGCTGAAAAATAAAACATGAAATGTTTAAAGAAACGTTTTTGAAACCTTTGCAAAATATTTATTGAAAGCTTTCACAATGAATTTAGAAACAAATGAAGATATGTTTCAGAAATATTTAAGAAACATTCGATGAATGGTTTTCTGAAACGCCATATAAATCACCTTCTTAAAGCTTCGAAGAAACCTTTTCGAAATATTTTCACAGTGCCTTTATGAGTGCGACAAATAGGCAGAAAAAAAGATTTTCAAATGGTTGCATAAACGTTTCGAGAAAAGTTTCATGAACCGCAACATAAACCTTTTCAGAAATATTTCGAGAAATGTCTTCGAAACCCTTAAGAAAGATTTACTGAAAGCTTTTATGATGAATTTACACATGTGTCAAGATATGTTTGGAAAATATTTAAGAAACATTCCATGAATCGTTTCCTGAAAAGCTATTCAAACCATCTTCCAAAAGCTTTCAAGAAACCTTTTCGGAATATTTTCGCAGTGTTTCTCAACAGCCTTTATGAATGCAACAAATAAAAAGCGAAAAAAAAAATTCCAAATCATTCCCTAAACATTTCGAGAAACTTTTATGAAACGTATCATAAACCTTTCCAGAAATGTTTAGAGACATGTTTAGAGAAACGGTTTTGAAACCTTTGCGAAATATTTATTAAAATATTTCATGATGAATTTAAAAACGAGTCAAGATATGTTTCGGAAATACTTAAGAAACATTCCATGAATCGTTTCCTGGAACGCTATTCAAACCATCTTCCAAAAGCTTTAAGAAACTTTTTCACAGTGTTTCTCAATAGCCTTTAAGAGTTACGCGAATAGGCAGCGAAAAAGATTTCCAAATCATTCCCTAAACATTTCGAGAAAAGTTTTATGAAACGTATCATAAACCTTTTCAGAAATATTTCTATTTTTCATTTGCTATTTAAATAGATCTCGCAAGAAATTTTTCTGTTCAGATTGCATGAAATTCCGAGAGATGGTGCAGCTTGTATTAAGTTTTCTGTTTAGTTTCATATAAGTTGTTTAAAATATTCACTTTTCTTATGGTGCGTTGTACTCGGCTGCTTTGTACTGACAAGAATCAATAAGTTCAAAACCGGTCTACAGATGGCGAACCAATCGGAAAGGTTTCCACCTTTTTCTGGTAGTTTCTTGCAATCTGAAGTAGTGCTTTTGATTCCTAACTAAAACAAAGCCCGACTGTTCCATAAGGCTTTTTCACTCGGTTTCTCCTATCTAAATATAAACTTAAAAAAATTTCACAAAACCTTTCTGTTTAAATTGACAAAACATTTATGAAATATTTTACAAAGTGTTCAGTGTGCAAATGAATACCTCATTCAAAGGTTTTTTAAAAGCTTTTGAAACATTTCTAAAACCTTTTACAGCAGTATTAAGTAACTCGCATTAAAATTGGTTAAAACTTTTCCTAAATATTCCATAAATATTTCATTAAGCTTTCATGCAATATTGTCGAAACTTTTTTGGAATCCTTTCAGAAACATTTATTTCTGTGTCATACCGTCATTTCTAAAACGTTTCAATGAAACCTTTCTGAAACGTTTAGATCCTGCTTCTTATGTGGGCAGTAACATCATTTAAAAACGATTATAGTTCAAGCGTGATGAACCAGCACAAACCACATATAAAGCTAAATTACATCCAAAAAAGGTCATGCTGTCAATTTGGTGGGACCACAAAGGTGTTATGTATTTTGAGCTACTTTCCAGAACGCAAATGATCTATTGAGATGTTCACTGTCAACAACTAATGAAACTGAATAAAAATAAAAGAAAAACGGTCAGAATTAGTAAATCGCAAAGGAATTGTTTCATCATGAAAATTCAAAGCCTCATTTATCTTTAATAACTCGTGAAAAATTGTTAGAGCTTGGTTAGGAAGTGATGTCGCATCTCTCATATAGTCCTGACCTGACACTATCTGATTACGATTTATTTCGAAGTTTGTTAAACTCTTTGAATGGTAAAAGTTTCACAAGTGATGATGGCCTTAAATCGCACTTGGTTCAGTTTTTTGCTGACAAGGACCAACATTTCTATGAGTGCGGAATCATAAAGCTGCAAGAAAGATGGCGAAAGGTCATTGAACAAAATGGAAAATACAAAATTAATTAAAGTTTATTCTGTGTCCAAATTAGTTTTATTTCACACTATAAAACCGAGATTACTTTCTCTCTGACCTGATATATTTAATGGCTGGAGTTCAAAGGGAACATATTGCTACCTTAGAAAAAGTTAAGTATTTTATAACGAAATTGCATAAGAAAAATTGTAATTATGTTGTTTGGTAACCAAAGAGGAAATCGTAAATTATATTTCTAACCTTTCCGCTTTCAATATTTCCGGAAATTGAGTTATTAAGAAAAATGAAAGTTATTGTGATAATAATTTACAAATGAATAATTCAACAAATTTATTATATTAACTCTACATTATTTGATAATAGAAAAAGTTATTTAACTGGAATACTTAAGTAGCAATGGATAGTATTTTACCAATATTCACCTTTGCTAACCGTGTCGGATGAGCACTTTATTACAATCAACTTAAAATATTTTGAGCAACTGATAGTTTTGTGCAAGGATAACTAAACGCTTTAATTTTTTGTCATCAGCAGAGCTTGACATATTCATTCATTCACCCACTAAAAAAATAAAAAGTATTTCTCGTAGCACTAAAAATTGGAAATTAGTTATGGAGATAATGTTCAGAGCACAAAGAAAGGGATCATTTTAAAATATAGTAGATCTCAGCTCCTTGCCCAATTTTTGGAGGATAACTGCTTAGATATCTACCAGCGTAATGTAAGACTGAAGAGAGCGGAGCCCCAGATTCCTTATTTTTAAGCGCACGTGCAGTGATGTGACAGATGGGTAGAGTATGTAGTATAAGAAAAAAAGGAAAAAAAATTATCAACTTTTAATTAAAGTGCACTTTTCTTTTTATATATATATATATATATATATATATATATATATATATTTTCTCCCATTACATTAAATATAGTTATGTATTAAGTGTTTAAAGAAAAGGATCAAAAAGGTTTCATGTAATTTTGCAACTAAGAGTATGTACAAATCTTTTTTTTTTATTTCTCACAAATATTGACTTTCCAATGTAGCTTTATATCTTTTTTCTGACAAATACCGAACGCTATATAAAATATTAATAAAATAGGCAAGAAATGAATATTATTTTGATCGTCTACAAATTGCGGATAATAAACAGAGGAAACGGTGGTCAATGGTGAATGAGATACGTCAAAGCAACAGATTTTTACAAACGGCCATCGAGTCTCGCTTGTCTCGTGATTAAGATTTGGAACGATAGACTTATAATTAAACTCGTAAAGCTAGGAATTCCCAACTATCTTGTAAGTCTGGTCCTAAGTTTCCAGGGGTGCAGAATATCCGTATAGTCGTGTAATGATGCTATCTCTACTATCAGATATATTAAAGCGGACTTTCCTCAGGGTTCTCCTCTGTTCTCCACTATTTTCAACCTTTATACATCCAACATTTCTTGAGACAAGCAAAGCAGGTTATTTTTAGTCATTAGTGATACTGCTTTTGCGACGTTCTCACGATCATTTCGACTAATAATATTGAGACTGCAATGGTATATAAATATGCTGAAGACATGGATGGCTGAATGGAAGATAAAAATTAAACCCTGCGAAAACACAGGCAGTAATGTTTACTAGAGCTTTGATAGTTCTCTATTCTCTGCTGAATTGCAACAGCAGGCTAAATTTAAAGCTTAAATTCATGATTTATAAACTTTTTATCTGTTCCATCCTGTCCTTTGGTGTTCGCTCGTGGCAGATCAAAATTAAGCGGACTAGAGAGTTTTCCAAACAAAGTACACTGTATAATCTGTAGAGCTCCATTCTATGTTAGAAATACTATTATCTAGAAACCTAGGTGTGAAAAGTTTCACACCTTCATCATAGGTGCTATAACCAAATACCTCGGCGATGCACAGTGCTCTGTTAATGACCTGTTCTCCACGTCACACAATCTAACACCCTCACCACAACAGCGTCACGGATTTGTCCGAAATTGGTTACTTGATTATTAAAATTGAGTTTTTCTAAATTTACATCAATTAGCTTAAAAGCTGAAGGTAAATCATTCAAAAACCTTAAATGGAAGACCAGGTTCCACAGAAATTCATGGACCTAGAACGACTTGTGTATACAAATAGATGTAAATAACAAGCTGAACTCATTCTATTGTACTATTGCTGAAAAAAATACAGGGGAGTTTATTTCATCTGTTGACCCACTTAGTTATCTTAAGATCCATATTAGCTCCCTTTTACTTTATGTCCACTAACTTGGTAGAGCTTAAATATAGAATACTGAGTACCCAGTGATGATACGGGTGATGATGGAATATCCATAAGGATATTCCCCAATTTGCCGGAGAATGTACTGACCATCGTGGTTCACACAATTAATTCTTGAAGGGAATTGGGAGTGTTTTTAATCTGCAGGTTGGCAAGAGGAATTCCTCTCCACAGGGAAGGAAAACTTGATGAACCATATAATTATAGACCCATTTCTCTTTTATAGCTCTTTCAACAATTATTGAAAAAGTGATTGCGACATCTTTTATAATGCATAATAGCATTTTAAACTGTTGGAAAGTTTATATATGCATATTACTAAGAAGAAAGTTTCTTCGGGGGCTTTTTGTGACTTATCTAAAGCATTTAATTGTGTTGGTCATGAATTTTTACTCTGACGTTAACTAAGAAATCTATGAGAAATGAAAGTTTAAAGATTTACAATCATCTGTCAATGAGATTAAGAATTGAGGATATTCAAAACAAATGGTTAAAGAAATTAGTGATTTGGTAAAACTTATGTGGACCGGACGAATTTTATAATGACACTTTTCGGTGATCTATTGTTTCGTTTGTTAACTGTAGTTTGTTGATTTACTTATTTAGGAATATTATGTGTTTATATTTTTATATCTATTTTACCCAGATATATAAAGCTTTGTAAATGAGAAAATTTGTTTCTTTCATAAATCATTTTTACTATTTCTAACTGTTTTACTAAGTAAGGTAACAATTACCGAAAACAAAACTAATTTACGACAAATACACAACAATATATAAGGTACAAATATTGACTTCCTCGTTCGAAGGAAGAGAACCATAGACACAAGAGTAAATAATATGGACTGCAGATCCTATAGGAGAAAGTGTGCTCACGCTGAAAAAGAGACGGAGTGTTTTGAAGAGTAGTACCTTTCTTTCTAATGGCAGAGTTAAGCACGATACTCCAAACGTCATTGGATACCCCTATTAATTGATTGAGATGACGCAAACCACAGTTTTTAATTATTCATTTCTTTGTGTAGTAAATACTATCAAAAGAGCGAAATTTTATTTTTAATTAACTTAGAAACTGGAAAAGATAGAAAGAGCAAATTTGAAATTTATATCCAATTTGCGGAGTTTTATCGATAATGAAAATTTGGAGGTTTTACTTATCTCCAGTGTAAAAATGTGGAGTGTCCATAAGTACGTCGAGTTGGTTTCCGTAAAGATTGTCCCTAGAACCTGCTCGACGTGGTTGGGGCACTATTATGCCTTCAGATTAACTATAGTTCTATTTAATACGTGTAATTTATATTTTAGGTTTCATTTAACATCTGACATTTTATTCTAGTCGAAAAATTCTATTGTTCCTCTGACTACAGCTGATTATATGTGATAATAATTTAAAATTCCTAGTAGTATCTGCAGTATATACCCCTTAATTGCCCACTGCTTGCAAACAATTTTAAATTCAATAAGTCAAATTTTTATCAACGTGACTCGGATATAAAGCTCAATGTAATTATTCTTTCTAAAATAAATACCTAAAATGCGGTGGTTTTAAGCCCCATTTGCAATAACATCTTATTTTGGGATTTTTAATTATCATAGACATTGACTAAATTATTTAGTCAATGCCATAGACTAAACCACATGCAAGTACTAAAATGAACATTCACCATATTGTCAAAAATAAGAATCTGCATTAATGTATTCCTGTTAACATGGCGAAGGAAATATTTTCTATTTAAAACCTTGACTTAAGTACTGCGAGTATTTTCTTCTATTCTGATAAGAAAAATCCCTTTTCAGGAAATTAAAAATTTGCTGATGACGTTTTAACTAATTAATCCATACGATTTAACAGATCATTATAACAATTGTCTATTAATTTGTTATACAGAAATTATTTAAGAAAAAAAAGAAATTTTCTTATATTGTGCGCAGAAGTCGGTACCATTGAACCTACTAGATGAAAAAATTTCCATTTTGAACTCTTTTCCCAAAAAGGAAACACTATTTTCTTGATTTAGTCTCCTTTATTATATACGGATAAGCAAGTTGTATAACTGAGTTAAATTTAGAGTTAATAGCATGTGTGGTTCCTGAAAACGACAGTTGTGACATACAGAAAAACAGATACTGAAGCTTCCTCTTAAAGGTAATCAACTGCCAAACAAACTGAATGTCAGATCGAGGCAAATATTTTTTTAATAAATTTTCGATAAATTATTATAACTGCATTTAAAAAATGATAAAATTCTTTCGTTTGGGAATTAATATGACAAAAAGATTTAAATATAAATACATATAAAAATGCTCACTGACTTAAACTTCATTCTGTTTTTATTTTATATAAATTCGTATTTTAAACCAAATATATATTTGGTTTAGATATTCCCTATAAATTTCTATATTTATAAGGTATTTATTTCAACTAGTCTAGCCTAATTTTACAACAGTACCGTAGTATCATATTACAGACTGTTATATTAAGCAGAAAGGATGGCTTTTTTGACATGTTTGGCACGTCTGCTTACCAGAAATTCTTGAAGTTCCAGTTCATGCCGGACTCGTGCTTGTAAAATATGTTTTTAATTAAAACAAGGTTGTGAAACAAAAATATAAAAATTTGAAATTTTATGGCAATACTTAGATGCAGGGGAAGTATTGGCAGCAATCAAGCAACTCACTGTCATCAAGTAAAAGTTCTTTTTTATACCAAAAATTGTGACAACAATTGTCTGCATTTCTTAAAAAATTTTTGATCTGATCGCTTAGTAAAATCTTAATTTTCTGCAGTAATATTTTTCTCGTCGTTATTTTTAGAAGCAAAAAACTTACCAAAATTACATAATCTTTAAAAACAAATTTGTAGCACCCTATATGATGAGCTTTTCCCCACCATAAGTCTTTTCAAAACAAGTAGCTTTTTTTACCAAAATTCCCTTATTTAACTTATCAAGTAACAATTTTTCCGGACAACTTGTATTTACTTAAGAATTATGCACATCCCTCCCCTTTTATTTATTTAATTATTATCGCATGAGAGAAATAATCAAGAAGTTCCTTTCTTGAGGGGAAAATTATTTACAAAGTAACTGTCACGTAGTCACAGGTATATTTTAAAGTGCAAATAAATAGGGTAAAAAATTATCTACAATAATTTTTAAAACATAAACGGAGTACTTTATAATGCGTATAGAGAGTAAGAGAGAAGGCCGCAAAATAACACTAGCCTGTGAGAAAGTCCCAACAAAATATAATAATTTGTTGATTATTTCCCATTTTTTAAGTACCTAGAACAGTATCGAATAAGTTTTTCAAATTGAAGTGCACGCTAATACACTCGTTATTTATAATCCTTGGTAGTCCTTATACCCATTAACTGATGCATTTCGCGAGAGTTTTGACACCTCCGTAATTTAGCTCTGGGGATTATAAAAAATCCCCAACTTTTTTTAAAGAGAGAAGTGCGTTCACTTATAAATACTTTCCAATTTCAAGTTGACATATCTTCCAGTTTGTGAGATATTTACGTGACGGCAAGTTGACAATTCATTCCATAAAAAAATCATCTTTTGTGGCGAGGCTCACTTTCACCTCAACGGCTTTGTGAACAAACAAAATCTCTGATCCATAAAAAAATCATCTACGGAACAAAAACTCCATATATCTGACAATAATTCTTGATGCACTTTCAAAAAGTGACAGTGTGGTGTGCCATGTGCGCATACATTTTTGAAAATTATGAAGATACCTCGTGACTGTGAATGGCGGTAGCTATGTTGACAAACTTTTTTTGACAAGAATTGGTTGGAATGAACGTAACTGAGAAGTGGTTTTCATAAGATGGGATCATTTTCCTGAGACAATTCAAAAAATCAAAGAAATAACTCAGCTCCAGGTTTATGAAATCAAGCGGTTGTTATTCAAAACTCATTTATCATATCTATGGTCATTTGATTCAGATTATATTTTAATTTAGGTAAAGGTGGGGGCATTATGAACACCTAAGGGGAATTTCAAATAAAATCAAAGAATTCAGAGATAGGTTATATTTTCTTGGCTTTTCAGCATATCTATATATTCATTTAGAAACTTCAAAAATCCGCTTTGTTAAATTTTGAAAAATAAAATAAAATTTAAGAAAAAAAACAAAACCATTAGTGTTCATGTTTACCCTACGCCTACACGAACGGGTGGTGCAATTATGACTAGTTTACAACAATCAGTTTTCAGTTACCGCATAAATCACATAAATAACCCGCCACGTGGATTGTCTATCTGTCCATTTTTCATGTGCCCAGTTCTTACATCCATAATCCAGTCTTCATCAGGTGAACTTATATATTGCAAAAAATGTAATAGCAGTCACCATCATCATTGTTTTTCTTATTTCTTTTAGTGTGATTTTCATCATCAGAATCACGAAACTCTTTTGAATTTTTTTACTGCTTTCCTAACTTTTTATTTCTACCTTCCACACTCAATTTCTTGTCTATTATTTGTTTCTTTGGTATTTTCTCAGTTCTTTTACTCTCTTATGCTATTTTTTATTTAGTTTTTCTTGCATTTCTTCTTTGACAGGTATAATAGATAAAATTATTAAATGTTTCTTTCTGATATTACGTTTAGATTGTCTAGCAGGGATGATAGGTAGATTCACGATTTCCGAAAGAGAAATAAATTCATTAAGTGCATTGGTTGATGGAACTGAATGAGTTTGTGCATCAGGCTTTTTTTACTAGAAGTTTGAGCATTTCTATTAGGAGTTCAAAGACCAGAAACGAACTTACCATAAACTTGTGTCCAAGCAGTTTCAACATTGGGATCTTGGGCGTCCACTGCAGGTGCATCGCACCGATCTTTCAGAATTAGGAGCGTAATAAAAATACATGATGAACTTCAAAAGACTGATCATCAGGAACTTGCGCATAAGTAACAGGTATATCAAGAGCTTGTACTCTGGGAGCTTGTCCTTCTGTTTGCTGTTAAGTTGATTTCTTGATGTCTGTACGTCAACATTTTGTGTGTGATTGAAATCTATTATTCACAGTGTACAAATACCGGCAGATTTAAAAACAATTACAGTCGTCTCAAGATTACTACATCGATTGAAAGCCTTTGCAAATAGTTCCACAATCTCGTATTGGGTTATAGCCCTTCCAGGATTCTCAGTCATGTAATATTCACACTTTCGATTATGGGCATTTTTAAGGGATGACAAGGTCAGTATAATTAGTGTATATATACTCCCTGACTAACATGACTTTCGTGGATATCTAAAATTAGCAACACTGGTCGATTTTTAAATGATCTTGCGAAAAAATAAAGTGGTGACGCCAATCCACATACAAATTTTCATTGATCCATCCAGAATCTGATACAGAACAATCAAATTCGAGTTATCTCTTTTTAATAATTGCACATTCATTCTTTTTTGTTTAAATATGAAAAATGGGGGTATATACTGACCAGCTGTACTAAAAACACAAACTAATGTCGTGTTGCTTCCCCTTTCTCCACTTGTTGTCTTTCGTATTTGATTTTCGGTCCTTCTCTACCAAAATTTTTGAATTTCTTGGTGCACTTATGAGGCTTATTTCATCAACATTAAATATCCTATTTGGTTCAAAGTGTTATTTGTTCTGTATGGATTCCAAATTGTCGTAAAAATCTTAATTTCACTTTCATTAAAACCATTAATCCGGTCTAGCGAAGTATAATAGTCCAAAAAAATCAAAGAAGTCACAGGTAGACGCAAAAAAAAAACAACAGAAGTAATTACGGGCGAACAGGGCAAGCTTGTCTATGAGGTGAATGACAAACTAAAGATATTGCAAGAATGATTAGCGTCCCGAAAAACCTAAACAAACAAACAATATGGAAGGGCCAATTATATCAGTTGATGACATGCTATTAAAATTGCTAAATCCAATAAAATTCCTGGTTCCGACCATATACCAGCAAAACTGCTTAACATTATGGATCAGCGTTGTATTACCATCCTGACATCATTATTCAATAATATATATGATACTGGCATGATTCCAAATGACTGGCATACATACATTTATAACTATACCGAAGAAATCCAACCCCAAATCTTGTGGTGGTTACCACACCATCAGCCTTATGTCGCACACATATGAGTGAGTGGCAGTTCGGGTTTTGCAGCGCCATCGGTATTCAAGAGGAATTATTTGTCATAAGTCCTTATACAGCTCTGTAGGGACATAGATTGCTATCATTTGTGCTTTATAGACTAAGCCAAGGCTTTCGACCGTTGTCAACCTGAAACAATGGTAAAAATTCTACATGAAACGGATGTGGAAGGAAAAGACATGAGGATCATTGCCAATTTATATTGGAATCAGAAAGCAGTCATAAATCTATAAAACAGTGAGTCGGACTCCTTGAAGATCAAGCGTGGAGTCCGACAGGGGTGCATATTATCACCCTTATTATTTAACCTACACTCAGAGAAAGTATCTAGAAATTCACTAGAAGACACCATAGACGGTATTATGGCGAATGGTGAGCTAATAAACAACATCAGAAATGCCGACAACACTATCTTGGCTAATAGATTAAAAGGGCTAGAAGAACTTATTAACAGGGTTACACACACAAGTAAACAGTACAAGCTGGAACTAAATAATTACTAAGACGAAGTATATGGTTATAAGTAAGTCCTCTGATCAACATGGTGTGCTATACTGTAAAAACGAACTTATCGAGAGAGTAGTCAGTTTTACTTACCTTGGTTGTAACATCAACGATTCGTGGGACCACTCCAGAGAAATACAGCGTAGAATAGAAAAGATCAGAGCAATGTTTATACAAATGAAGCACTTTATTTGCTGTCGTGATCTCAGCGTGATCCTCAAGAAGAGAATGATGGAATGCTATATTTTTTCATGATCTTGGTGTTGAGGCTTGGACGATGTCTGAAGCAACAGAAAAAAGGATCCATAGTTTTGAAATGTGGATTTATCGAAAATTCCTAAGAAGTTCCTGGGTTGATTGGGTCACCAACGAAGAGGTCCTCAGAAGGATGAACTGACAACTGGTTCTTATGCACACCATAAAACAATGAAAAATGAAGTACTTGGGCCATATCATGAGAAACCCTGTCAAATACCGCCTGTTGCACCTATTCCTGCAAGGTAAAGTGGAAGAAAGAAGGCAATCGAGTAGAAGGAGAATTTTCTAGCTCGCCAACTTACGGAAGTGGTTTGGCTTGACTTCCATGGAACTTTTCCGCGCTGCAACCAATAGAGTGCACATAGCCATGATAATAGCCAACATCTGGAATGGATAAAGCCGAAGAAGAAGAAGAAGAAGTAAAATAGCTTCAAGTGTTCTTAAAGAAATTCTAAGATGCCTTTTCGTAAAACCATAATACCAGTCTTTACCAGCATTTCTTACTTCGATCAAAGGAATACGGCATTTTAACCTGCTCTGCAAATTTATATGCGATTTTGCGAATCATATTGATTAGTTTGCTACAATTCATAATGTGTTCCTCCAACTCCAATTCTGGAAGATTGGTAAAAACTGGTTTCCACATCTAGCTTATTTTATAACATCTTTCGTCAAGTGATCAAAGATGGTCGTTTTAGGTACCGAATATAATGTTGCTGCTTTGCTTAGAGTAAACTTTTTACTTCTTACATCGTCAACAGCTTTCTGTAAGCCTTTTAACTTGTAACGTGTTTTTGTCTTTCTTTTGTAGTCTCGAGGCATCTAAAACGAAATAAATTTTGTTAAGTAAGCCACGATATGTAAAGTAGAAATATCTTAAACTATATTATTCCACTAAATGTGGTAATGCCGAACGTTCCAGTTTACCCGACTTAATTCGTTTGTCATTGTCCCTCGAAGTAAGAAAATAAAAAAAAAAAGTAATTTTAGGTTAGATTGGGTCTAGTTGCTTCTAAGATTCACAATGAAATCTACGATTACCAACGATTTAGTTTGGCAAATGTCACAATAAAGCTATTCAAAGAAGTAAAATTATTTCCAGTTCCATATATCAAAAAATTACATCGTGAATAACAAAATATTAAACAGTGAACCCACCTGGCTTACTTCGCTAGACCACCGTGCTTTGTAAGATGACAGCCGACGCAATCTGTTTGTCTTTTTCTAACACGGTACAATCATTACATTCCGGATTACTCTACTTTCGGATTTACCCTACTTTCCCCTAATATAAATAATTACTCTGTATACGATTAGTTACTGAAGAAAGTGTTGGCTCCATATAACTCAAAAGTTTTGAAGACACTAGTCTTCGATCGAAGATCGATCTTCACCTCAACATAGAGTCCAGTCGCCATTGTTATTAATAATTGATTTACATCGCCGCGACATGTTGCTAACCGACTTCTCTGTGTGATCCAGTGATAAAATTTTCCATATACTACGTATTTCTACTTTTAGTTATTTTAAAGTGCCTATACTTTTTTTACGATATTCATAAAATAGTATATTTTTTTGTTGTCAGAGTTTTTCGAACAATTATTGAAAACCATTCTTTTACCATTAACAACTACTAATTAAACAAATAAAATAATTAAACATAAAAAAATCCTAACAATATAATTTATAAATTTTTTTTAGAAGTATGTCAAACATTCATTGATTATTATTTATAACCAAATATGTAAATGCAGTTGGGACTAACAAAAGGAAATATAATTATATATTATGACGGGCAAATATTGAAACGTGTCCTTCAAAACATCAATTAATGAAAAATCGAAATGTAATCACAAAAGAATCGAGTACCGAATCGAATCGAATTGATTAAGTTTAATGAAATATGACATAACGTATGCACTCACATTATACCGACTTTCAGCGAAATGACTGGCAATTCTTCTAGATAAATTTGTATCTTTAGGATTAAAAGGTCTTTGGTAGAATATTCACTACATTATTATTAGATTTCTTTTGATAAAGTTCATTTCTAGTGATCCCTGAGTGATCCTATGTACGATTCATAATCATAAGTAGGTCAACATAAACATAAAACATTGCTACAACATCCCAACCCATTAAAAAGGTTTGAAATTACATTTTATCTTGTTCTTCTATAATATATAGAAGCTTTTTTTCCAAAATGTGACTGATGTTACCTTTTTACTTTATTCTCTAGACATTTTCGGGAAGAATTAACCAAAGGCAGGGCCGGGCGATACATTTTCTCAATAATTTGCAAGTCTTAGAAAAGCCGCCCCGTTATGTGTATTTTTTAAAATAACCCTCGATTATGATTTTTAAAAAAACTTCACAAAATATACAAATACTAGTTTTATTTTGCAAATTTACGCTACTTTAAAATAATGATATCAACAATCAACTGCAACAACTAACTACAGTTCTAGCCTTCTAAATTTAAGAAATTCGTTAATTAGGGATCTATAGTCAATGATACACAACTCTAACATTGATGAAAGATGTTACATAACGCTAACATTGATAAAAAAAAGTTATAGGAGTTATTTAGAACCTCTATTGAAACCAAAAAACACGAGTGAGGCTAAACAAGTCGACAAACAGAGAAGAATTTGGAATTTTAAGAGGGGTACGACAGAGGTGCTATTTTGTCTTCTATGTTGTTCAACCTCTATGTGAAGAATGTTTTTGCGGATGCGCTTGAAGGCTCTGATTGCGGATACCCGATAAATAACATTCGTTATGCAGATGACACTGCGATGATCACAGATAATGGACAAGAGATGCAGTCTCTGCTAAATAAAACAAATAGTGTAGAAAAACGTACGGCTTGAAGATAAATGCACTAAAAACAAAATGTATGGCAATAAGAAGAAACGCAACTCTAAGAGCACAACTGCAAATAGATAATACTCCAATCGAGCAAGTGAAAACATTCAAATACTTGGAAATGACTATAAATGAGCAATGGTACTCTCAACAAGAAATAAAATGCTGTTCCGAACAAATAAGACAAGCTTTTATCAAATTTAAACTACTACTATGTAACCGCAATCTCGCTTTTAATCTACGCTTCAGAATGGTTAAATCCTATGTATGGTCCATATTGTTGTATGGCATGGAGGCATGGACGTTAAAAACATCTTCTAATAACAAGCTGGAAGCTTTCGAAATATGGACCTTGCAAAGAATGTTCCCCATACCATGGACTGATAAGCTGAGGAATGAAGAGGTCTTGAGAAGGCAAATACCAAAAGAGAATTGTTCAACTTGATCAAAGCACGAAAAATCGAATACCTGGGTCATATCCTGAGAGAAAAAATATATTCAATCCCTCAACTAATTATTCAAGGGAAGATCGAAGGCAAGAGAGGAGTGGATCGCACACAAACTCATTTATGTTGTTTTCGTTTGAATTAGTGCCTTTCGACTCTCGTATTCCTTATTCTGTAAGCAGAGTATCTGAAAGCCCTTTTACAATATTGGTTTTTGTGATTGGTTATTTTTATGTTTTTTGTTTTGCTTGTTTGTTTTATTTAGGCTCAATATCTTTTTGTTCTATCCATTGGTATATTCATAAATTTTTAAGGAGGTCTAATGGGGGCCTTTATATTTCTGTTTATTTTTCTGTTTATGTTTGGATTTCTGTTTATAGGGAAATTTTGTTGGATTAGGATATTAGGATGATTTTGCATGTCGGTTAGGAATTTTTGTTGTTTTTTAACTATTTTATCTTGAATTGTTGCCATTTTGAGATCTCTGTGAAGTTGTCTATAACGAATATACCAAGGTGCGTTTGTGACATGTCTTAGGATTCTGTTTTGTAAGATTTGTAGCTTTTTCTTGTGAGTGTTTGCTACTTGGCACCAGACTGAACTACCGTAGATCATTTTAGGCCTGATGACCTGTTTGTATAATAGTATTTTGTTTTTTAGCGATAATTTGCTTTTCTTGCCTAATAATGGAAAGAGCTGTCCATACGTTCTTTTGATTCATATAATTTTTGTGAGATATGTTGTTTCCAGATTAAGTGCTTATCTATGGTGAAACCCAGGTATTTTATGGTATCGCTCCAATCTATCTAGGTGTCATCAATGACAATGTTATCTCCGTTATGGACGGCTCTTGAGTTTTTTTTAATTTTCGCTTGTGTTTTGTCTGGGTTGATTTTGATCTTTCATAATTTAGCCCAGTTGACTAAACTATTCAAGTGCGTTTGTAGTTTTCTGTGGATTACATGTATTCTTTTAAAAGTGCAAGCTACGGCAATGTCGTCCGCGTATATTGAAAGTTTGGTATTTGGTTTTTAAGGAATATCTGCAGTGTAAATCGAGTAGAGGATTGGGGAAAGGAGTAACTTTGCGGCACTCCGGGTTCCATTTGTTTAGCATTGGATTGAGCGTTTTCTAATTTAACCTGGAAGTTTCTGTTTCTCAGGAAGGCTGCGAAAAAGTCTGTGAATTTTTTGTTTATTTTAAACATGTAATGTAATTTGTATATTCGCCCTTCATGCAAGACTTTATCGAAGGCTTTCTGAATGTCCAAAGCGACCACTCCTGTTTTGTAGCCCCTCTGGAGACCATCCAGAACCCTATCTATTAGTCTGGCAGCCTGTTGTTCGGTTGAATGCTGCCTTCGGAGGCCGAATTGCTCGTCCGGTAATATATTTCTAGGGGTGATTTCCTCCGATAGTCTGATGAGTAACAATTTTTCTGTGATTTTTGCAAAGGAGAGAATGAGACTTATGGGCCTCCAATTTTGCGAAAAGGTTAAATTTTTGTTCGGTTTTGGAATCATGACTATAATTGCCTTTTTCCAGATGTCAGGATAATATTTAAGTTTGAAACAGGTATTTATAATGTCTAGTAAGGTTCGTAAAGTATTGTCTGGTAAGTTTTTCATTGTTTTGTTAGTGATGTCGTCGTGGCCTGGGGCTTTGTTATTGTTGGAGAATTTAATTTCTTGTTTCAGTTCTTCTAAAGTTACTGGTGGTATTTGTGTTAGATTTGGGTCTACTCTAAGTCTTTCTGTTCTATTTGCCAGTCTCTCAATTCGCTCTTCCCATTCTATGTAATCTTCTGGATTCTGGTTAAAAGCGAATTGTAATTCTAGTGTCAGTACAAATGCTTCTGCTTTGTTTTCATCGGTGTACGCCGTTCCGCCAAGTCTGTGTATTGGTGGTGTTGTTGTTTTGCGTTTGTCTTGTAGAGTTCTGTTAATTTTCCACAGAGATTTATTCTCTGGTTTCAGGGAGAGAAGATAGTTGTCCCAGTTAGAGTTTCGAAGTTCATTTATTTGTCTTTTTATTATATTCGTTAATCTATTTGCACTTCTGACGAAGTTTGGGTCTAAAGTTGTTTTTGCTCTCCTTCTGAGCCTATTTATCTCCCTAATCAGGGTTTTAATCTCTCTGGGAAGAGCACATGGTTTGTGTATTGGTATGGGTATTTTTTTTTGTTCTATTGTGTCTTGTAATGTTTTAGTCAATTGGTTTATTTTTGTTTGTAGTGTTTGTTTGCTTTCTATGTGAGTAGTGTCAAAGTTGATTTCTGTTAGTTTGTTCTTGAAGCTTATCCAGTTTATTTTCGTGAAGAAATTTTCCCGTGAGACAATCTATTCTTGGCCAAGTTGAAAGAACACTGGGGCGTGGTCTGAACTTAAGTCGTGTATTACTATAGTATTGTTTGTGTGTGGGATGTTTCTGGCTATGGCCATGTTTAGTAAGTCTATTGAATTATGAGCGAAGTGTGTGGGTTCTCAAGGGCTCACTATTGAGGCTGGGTTATTTGAAATATAGTCTTGTACTGTTAAATCGTCTGTATTATTTACTAGAGCGCCCCAAATCCTGTTTTTGCTATTTAAATCTCCTGCAATTAACAGAGGGGAATTATCTTTGGGTTGTGTTAGTAAGTCGAGGTCGTGTAAGTTAAGTCTTCTGTCTGGACGTTTGTATACTGACACTATTTTGAGAGTGTAAAGTTCCATGTTTACGTTTATTCTTGTTGTTCCTAGTTCGTAGTGGTCTAGGGTATTTAGTCTGTAATGATCTATTGATTTTTTAATTAGTATCGCGTTCCTCCTCCCTCTCGGTCAGGTCTATCGTCTCTGTAAATGTCGTAGTTTTTGATGTTTAGTATCCTTCCTGGTCTGAGGAAGTTTTTCTGCGGGAGTTCGACGTCTGCCTCGTAATTCTCCAGGTAAGCTCCTAGTTCGTGTTTTTTGTTTACAACTGAGTCGGCATTCCATGTTAAAACATTTAAATTATTCGGTTTTCATTTTGTTCTATTAGCCATTAATAAGAGATTTTAGAATTGGAAATTGTTCAATTGTTTCAACAAGTGTTGTTACTCTTTCTTTGATTTCGTTGGTGGGGAGGGTAAGCATGCCTAGGAGAACTTGGTTTAATTTATGTGTGTTTAGTGTATTTTCCAGTGTGTCTGTTTGAGTGTTTTTGGGTTTGTTTGTTGTTGTTGAGTGGTTTATGTTTTTTGTGTGTTTTGTGTTGTATTTTGTTTGTTTGTGTGTTTGTGTGTTTGTCTGATTAGTTTTATGTTTCGCTTATGCGAATGATGTGTGAGTGTCTATAGGTCTGGATGGAGGTTTTGGAAGGTTAGTGATACTTTCTTCTTCATTTTTATTGTAATTTTTGGGATTACTTTTGCATTTGCTGTAATTGGCGGGATAGAGGCCATCACAGTTGATACATAGAGGGGGCGTGTCTTTGGTTTTTTGATTGCAAACAAATGTCGTGGCTACGAAATATAAAGCACTGGACAGGCCTTGAGATAATGGCCAATGCACTATAGGTGCACGGCACTATAAGAAGAAGAAGTCTAGTCTAGTCTAGAGTGGCATCCAATGTAAATTCAATAGAAATTAAAGACATATTTAAAAGTTTTGCTTGGTTTAATAAACTTTTAAAATAGTAATGAAAAATTGTTTCCCCGCCAACTACTTCTCAGAGCTAACATTATTTGTATACAAAGTAATTAAGTTTAAGTTATTTTTGAACAAATAATTTAAACATTGAAATGTTTCACAGAATGAGATATATTACATAATTTTTTTCGAAGATTATTTGCATTTATATTTTATATCTCAGTTATAAATATAATTTGATTTAGTTTGAATGATTTAAATTATAGATTTCGCTGTTTATGCCGCTCCCTTACACTACCATACTAGCATGGCTGTCTTTTTGCTTCACAGTACGGCATGACTCTGTTTAAATGTATATTTTACTATGGTACCATGTCATTTTACCCTGATGTATTTGTGAATTTTTCAAAATTTGCAATTTTAGCATCAATTAGCCGTTGTTTGTTAACTTTTTTCAAAAGAACTTTTTAACCGACGTCATTTGCATATAACTTTTAATAGAAGGGAGATATTTTGATAAAATTTTCAATATGTTCGAAAGAGTTTTTCGAAGTGGTCCCTTAAAAATATTTCCAGGATAGGTTAATTTCAAAGAAGTTAAGAAAGGAAAAAATTGTCGGTTTGCCAACGTTTTAAAACTCTTCATTCGCATATAACTTTTGATAAAACTAAAATGATTTTATAGGGTTTTCAGTATAATGTAGAAAGTACTCCCAGTTAAATTTCATAAAAATATTTAATTTTTTACCTTATCTCAACGAAATTTCTTTTCATCTTCACTTTCTTTTAAATGTGTTTCTTACGTTCGTGTAAAAATATTGTTATTAAGGCTTCCCATTTTAAAAACTAATTAAAATTAAAAACAATAAAATAATTAATTAAAAAAATCTAAACCGACTACAAAAATTGTACAAAAAAATAAATTAAAAATCACTTTACATTGCAATTATTTTAATAATTGGAAATGTATATAGTTACTTGACACTCCGGTGAAATTAATTTTCTTCCGTGCCTGTATAAATTCAGCTTGCTCTATATTTTCACGTTAATGTTTCTTTTCAAATAGTCTTTAAAATTTTATTACCTCTTCTTAACGTTAAGGGTTTTTACGATCAGATGGCAAGACCCTTAAAAATAAATATCCATAATTACTTGCCACACGAGTTGCCATTGACATAAATAATAACAAAATTTGAGAGGCAGTTCTTTTATATAAACAAATACGGAAATAAAAGTTTTATAAAAATTAGGTGTGGTCGCGCGCTTATATGACAAACTCCAAGATGTTATTGTAGGCACGTTTCGTAGACATAAACAAAAATAAATCTAATTATATAAGAATTGAGTACTAGAGCAATATTTTGATTCATGAATATTTAATTTAGAGTAGTCAGTAGAGCAAATCGGGACAAAATACCGTACTATTTTTTTAAGTTGGAATTTTTTTAAGTAAAATAGCAACAAATTTCACTTTTCAATTAATTAGTTTCTAACACATTATAGTATCCAGCAAAAGTCTGGACACACCATTATTTTTCAAAAAAAAGTGTATATAATATGAACCCCGGATAAAACCAAGAAAAGAAATATATCAAAAGTTCAATGTTACAATAGTTTAATAACAGCAAACTGAAAACATTTTTCGAAAGTTATTACAGAATTGTTACAAATTATAAGAACATGCTTTGATTCGTCCGTAATAAAAATGTGCATTTAAAATGCTTAATAGGTATGTTAAATGAAAGAAAGTATAAATTCAAATTAACTAGTTAATACTTGGCAGGGTAACCTCTTAAATCCAATATGTCTTGAAAACACTTTGACATAGTCTGCACCAATTTTTCTGTTATTTGTTTGAAGGTCATAAACAACGATGTTTCCTGCAAAGTAGTAGATATCTGTTCGACTTCCATTGTCCTTATTTTTTATTGAATATCAAGACGTTTCGGCTAATAGTTATCTCTAGCCGTTTTCACGTGAAACTAAATAAATTCCTAAACTACACAACTATTTATACTAAAAGTAAATGTAGTTGGGAGTGACTGAGATGGGTGCAGTCATGCATGCTTCGCCAAGGTCCCATTTATGCTGCATTTAGTTTTAATTTACAATTATTAAGAAATGGTTTCTATACTTCTCTTATATCTAAAGATTGTTTACTAAAGTAACTTGAGTTTTGGTGTATAACCGCGACTTCTTTGTATTTCCGTTTTCTCCAGTATTGTTCTCGGTATATGGTCTCCATAAGTCCAGGTATGGTTGGTGGCACCAGATTTTTCTGTTTCTCCTGGAGATGTGTATTTTTGGTGTTCTTTCATTCTTATGTCAAGAGGTCTCTTTGTTTCGCCAACGTAGGAGTTGTCACATTTACATGGTATTTGATACACACAGTTTTTCTGGTCCTTTCGAGTTGTTGACTTGACCCTAACAAATCGGCTTCTCAGAAAGATATTTGAATTGAAAACAACGTTGATTTTATATCTTTATCCGAAATGTTTCCAACATAGAGGATGTTCAATACTCATTTTCGTTCTTCGTTCATTGTCGATTTTGTCTGCAGCATAAATAAAACCTTGGCGTAGCACGCATGACTGCACCCATCTCAATCACGCTACACTGGATTTACTTTTAGTATAAATAGTTGTGTAGCTTATTTACTTTCACTTGAAAACGGCTAGAGATAATTATTAGCCGAAACATCGTGATATTCAACAAAAAATAAAGACAATGCAAGTCCAACAGATATCTATTACTTCGCAACTTTGTGTTCCTTAAATTAGTACCAAATTTCTAAACCCTAACGCCGTCATACAGTGTTTTTAGGATAGTTTCTCCCGTTATTCTCCATACTTTTTTTATGCCGATTCAAATATACTTAATTTGCTGATGATAGTAAATTTAAGGTACTTACATATTTGGCTTGACATCAAAAAAGTATAAAGAAAAACGGGAGAAGCACTTAATTCTAAGAACACTTTTACTTTTAAAACTAGTAAGTATGGAGTTGGAGGTATAATAGTACGGAGCTATATGATGGCGTTAGATATTCGAAATTTGGTAGTAATTTAAGGAATCCTAGATAAAAATGTGTGTTTAATATTTTTAAAGAAAATCTTAAGCGGAGTTCAGAAAACCTAGAACAGATTGCAGAAAAATGACTACTATCGCTAGCAAGATAACGATTCCAAGCACACGGCTTTTATTATTATTGGTGAATGGCGATTATATAACACTTTTCACAGGCTTCAAACACCTCGTTAGAATTCGAATCTCAATCCGATTAAGCCTCTTTGGGATGCATTAGAGAGAACATTTCGTTGACATGAAATCATAAGCAAAAATAAATTACGAGAAGTTTTAATTGATGAATGGCAAAACATAGGGGAAGAAGTAGTACAAAAGATTGTGCCAGTTGGAGCAAGTTGCACCCGATGGATCAAGGCATTATTAAATCTTCAAACATTGCAATATAAAATTGTTTCAAAAAATATCGATAATATCGTGCTGAGAGAAGCAGGATCTGCGATACTACAGAATTTTTCTAGATATTCCTCCATCGATAACATGATGCAATCTATGAAGTCCGTTAAATCGAAGATCTTATTAAAGATGCGAATAATACCGGATGATGACGATATTGATGAACAGGAGTCAGCTCCAATTTTGTCAAATGCTCAGGCTTTATCAGCACTTGACGATTAAATTAAATAGAAAGTCTTGCAAATATTTCTATGAAAATCTTTTTGTCAAACCAAATGAGACATTACTTTGAGTAATATGGAAATAATGATATTATATATATATATATATATATATATATATATATATATATATATATATATATATATACATATATATATATATATATATATATATATATATATATATAGCACCGCCGGAATATTATTTGCAGTGCAGCGGAAAAATATTCGAAGAATAAGAAAATGTTATGAATTACGTGGAGCCCATATTGAACAATTTCCAAAATAATATTTAAACTTTTTCACTATTTTTGCTTTTTATTAACATTGTAAATTAATTGAGCCCCGTTCAATCCTTTGAAAGGTTCCTGGATTTGACAATGTCTGAGCTGGAAAACTTTCAAGACTGAGGCAGCGCTTCCCCATAAATTAAAGCACATCAGCACACCCTGCGTATTTTATTTTTACCTATTTGTGTTTAGCATTAGTAAGTTTTGAGTTTTTCGCCTAAAACCGATTTATCTCGAAAACAGCCAGTTTTGTCGAATTATATTAAGAGTGCCTTTTTTGAAGAATAATAACCAAAGTATTTAAAAACTAAGTTCTTAGCTCTGTAAAATGACAGCTGTCAAAAATTAGGCCCAACGAGTATGGCTGCAAGTCCGTTCCTGACTTCTCTGATGATCTATAATATCTACTGTAGTATAGTTTAATAAGTATTTATATCCTCTATAAAGTACTAAAATTTCATTAAATTATACAAGTCGGTTCAAAACCTAGACCGGATAAGGTAAAACCTTCGGAATCCCTTTAGGTCTGTGTATCTCCATTAAGGGTCATTTTAGGAATTTTTTTCTATGACAAAGTGCAATTATTTTGACCTACCTTGATTGCTTCCGTGAAATTAGGAGATACTTATTGGATACCCTATATAGAAAATAGTTATGCATTTATGTATGTATTTAATATTTTCGTTTCCCGCTTAATATACTTTCTCGTTTAAGATGCATTTTTTGCTGGATCCCTTCAAAATCATCTGGGTACCTATTCTCGTTCTTGAAAGAACGATCATCTTGATGGAAAGTGGGCGTGGTTCTAACGAAAAAGTACGAAACCGTATTCAGAATACGGTTTCTTACTTTTTCGTGAGAACCACGTACACTTTCCATCAAAATGATCGTTCTCTCGAGAGCGATGAAGCTACCCAGAATACGGTTTCATACTTTTTCGTGAGAACCACGCCCACTTTCCATCAAGATGATCGTTTTCTCAAGAACGAGAATAGGTACCCTGAAGTAAGTTTTAGAGTATTTTAAACGTACCCATTTTTGTGTAAATTTTTGATTGTGTAGGCCAAGGCATAGTATTATGTAATTACTGTAAGACATGACAGGATGATAAGTTTATCAAATTATATGGACGTCGATCTCAATAATAACCTATTTACTTCCAAAATAAATAAATTTTACTAAATGACATTGGTTGTGCATCTACGTCAAGTAGACACAGGATAGTAAATTTTCTTTTAAAACTGAGCCCTCTTCTATGAAACAATCATAAGCTGAATATATTTCTTTAAAAATTAATTATAAATTTGTGCCGTAAAATACTTAACCCAAACAAAATAAAAACACATTTGAAAACACATAAAAGCCCCATAAAAATGAAAATATTAATGTCTTAACTAAACCAACTGAAACCTTTTTAGCTCCCATGTGGTAATCAAGACATAACATATCGAATTTTAAGCAACTCTGCGATCGTTTACTAACTTTAACCATGTAGGTAAAACCTGTCAATCACTGGCGTCAAAATGCCATAATCTTAAGTGTAACATAAAACTTGCACCTTATTAACAAACATAAAGCAAACCTGCATTTAAAAAAAGACGACCTATATATGTCACAATGTGTTGTCTTTAGAGATAAAGATACACCGTATCAAATCATGATTCCTTGGAATTACTTTTTTGTGAGAAACATACTGTACATACAACAGGGTGTTATTGAAAAAATGATCAACTTTAACATGTTATACCTTAATTTCCGGACAAACAGTAAAATTTTTCAAGACACTTTTAGGCTCTCACTGAAAAAAATATTTTTATCAAAGCCAGGCTTTTTCTCGAAATACTGTTTCTTTCCTAAAGACTAACTAAATTTTTTAATAAAAATATGAATACTTACTTGCAAAATAAATAATGTTATTTAGTTTTATGATGGTTAATTTTAACTAAAAAGTTGACATGAAATAAAACATATAAAATAATTTATGGCCTTAAAAACTTGACCTGTGCCAACATAAACAACCATAGACTAATTAATTTGTTTTAAGATTGAAACTGATTCAACACGTTTCCAAAATGTTATGATTTGACATTAATGACCAAAGCTAATTCGACTGCAAACTGATTTATTATTTTTGACTTTTATATCGATGTAAATCAAATAAATATATTTTTTAATAACTCTGCATTTTTCTTGACTGAGGTTCTTAAAAAGGCAGGTGGTTCGGTACTGCTCTCACACGTGTGTTGAATAAATATATAAACAAATTTATCTTTTTGTCGCTTTACTCAGCTTTGGTTAAGTGTATATGTGAAATATACAATTATTTGTGAATTATTATTTTAGATAAATCTATTCTACATAAAAGATGTTTTCTTTATTATTTAAGGGATTATATTTACTAATATAGTTTTTTTTTTGAAAATAATAATACGATTCCATTTTTGAAAATAGTTTTTACTTAGACAAAATAACTTATTTTTTACTTGGACTGGGTCATCCATTTCAGGCCCATAAAGAATGTTTATTCTAAGGATAAATTGCATAGGGATTCCGTCCACACAGGTAGCGTTCTGTGTGCAACTGTCAGTTGACCATACCGATCTGCTTCGAATGGAAGATATAATTCGAATGCTTATAACCTTGTCAATTTTCGTCGAATTACCTTAAATTTTTAATAGTTTATACAATCATCAGGCTAGCGCTCATCTACGCTTCTTCGATGTGTAGATACTTGTCAAAAACACAGAGGACTTGTCTGCAGGCAGATCAGAACATGGTCCCTCGTGTCTAAGACCCCATGGTTTCTGAGGAACGTCCACCTACACCGGGATCTCCAAATGCTCATGTTTCAAGAATTCTTCCGAAGTTCTATTGTTAAGTTTTATAATTCAACCACCATTCATACCAGTGAAACTGTCCGTAGTGCCTTTGGAAACAACGCATTTATTAGAAGACCCGTTATCGAGCGACTCCCTCCATGAGTTCTGGCTGGAGAAAAAGGAGACTCGTACTCTTATATAACTGCCAGTACAACATGTCCACTTGATGTATAGCATTAAGTTTATAAAGTTATCCTGACAAAAAAAAAATCTAGTTTATGTAATAGAAATTAAAATGATAAAACTCACTTGAATACCAATCAAGAAAACAGAAATTTGAATATATTTTTGAAATATTGTATAAAAAATCAATATTTTGAAAGTTACAACTAGACATAATTACTTAAGAGGGGGTCACACTAATTTAGAGTACCCGCATTTACTACAATGAGTTCAGGAAATTGGATCATTTTTATTAAAACGTAGATTCTAAGCTTGAATGATGAATAGTGTACAAAAATAAAATTTTTATAAAAAAATTGAATCTATTTTAAAAAAAAAACGCTTAAAACCGAAAGATAATAAAATTTGAAATCGACGCCAAATTAATACGTGGCAAAAAAAGATTGAGAAATATTGTACTTTATTTGTAATGGTTTTCTTACTCTCTTGCATCTCGTGTAATACTTATTAATTTCATTTAGTAATAATTTGACGCCGACTTCAAAAAGTCCGTTCAATTTAAAAAAAAAAATCATTTTTCGCTATTTATTTTTGAATTAAGTTGAGGTTCTAAGATCACTCTATCAGATTCGTGTAGGTCCCGGATATATATTGAAATGAAGAAGTAAATCGTTTAACAAAGATAGAGGCCGCGGTCGCACTAAACGAACACGAACTAATTATACATGTTCCAATTACTAACGCTAAGAGGGAACTAAGACGGTTCTTTAAAAGCAAATTTGTTGAATGTTATGTAGAGGAGAATAAAATTGTTGATCATGTTCTCAAAAAGCCTACACTACTCAACAAAATGAGCCGAAAACATTTTTTGAATATAATATTATCATTCGAAGCAGTTCGGTAAGATCAAGTAACGAAGCTGCTAGGATTCGCAAGGGTGATCAACCTCAAATGACTTATGATTATGGTGGATCCAAGAAAACCTGAATATCGAAGATCAAAGATTACCATTTTATTCATTTATGTGGAGTATTATTTTTCAATAAAGACCAGTTGACTCATGTCCATATACAACTGTATAATGATATGAAAAATGTTCATGGTAAAATTATATATTTAGTTTTTCCTCGTTTAATGGTGTCACGGTTTCTGTTTGCTCTGATCCGCTAATTCAGAAGGATTTGCACCACGCATCTCTTGATATCATTCTGCGAACTTGAATGAAATCCTCAAGACCTTAAGTATAAAAGTGGATTTACTAAATATTGCTGTCGCTATGCTGATAACAATAAAATTAACGCTGAACTTCAAAATGTTGGATCCGTTAATCAGAATGTCAGTATTTAAAAAAAAAATCCAAAAAATTATTACCAGGCATGTCCGCATTAAAAAATAAATTTCCTTCATGATTTTCTACCGATACTGCGGCGGTTATTAAAGAAAATATTATAGTTATGGGCGTTGAAAAAATCTGGAATGGGGAGAGAGAACTATATAATTTAAGAAAGTACGTAAGACGTGCAATTAAACATGTTAAATTTACTAAAAATCAGTTAAATAATAATACGAAAAGTGATGATGAGATGAGGTCAATCAGAACAATGTCGACCACTTAGCGTCGAACTACTGGTTGATTTCAGGACAGATGTCTCCGGAAACGGAGGGCATTGTATTAACTATCCAAGACCAGATCATTTCGACGAAAAATTATCGGAAGTTCATCTTCAGATATCCCTCAATAGAAAACGACCAATGTAGATATGGCTGTCAAACATCAAAGTCAGCCCAGCATATAACTGGAGGATGACGAGCATTGGCAGCAACGGAGTATAAGGGAAGACATGATTCAGCAACAAAGCAAACCAAGAGTTAGCAGATAAGTTAAATCTATTGCAAGTAGGAAAGTTGCCTTACTACAAATATAACCCGGAGCCTATTGTTGAGAACAACGAATTCAAGATATATTGGGACCGAACGGTTCTAACAGTTCAGACAGTTGATCATTATAGGCCAGACATTATATTAACAGAACTACAGGCGAACTACATTAATTGACATTGCTGTATCTAAAGACAACAACCTTAGGTCAAAATACAATGAGAAGATCGCCAAATACAGATACCTGGAGGTACTAATTCGAAGACAATGGCAATGAACAGCGTCCAAACGATTCCCATGATTTTGTCAACAACTGGAGTGAACCAGTGGTTGATAAAAAAACCTCCTGCAAAACATCAAGGTACTGGGCTTAAGTGAGCATCTGTATAAACCGATCCAGAAAGCAGTTCTCCTTGCAACCGTGCGGATCGTCCGAAAGTTTTTGGGAAATACAGCAGACCACGTTACCTAAGACCCGATAACATGGAAAGGGTCCCACAGAGCTTTATACTTTTGGTATCTTTGTATGAGTCAATATTCCCTGGAGGGAGTGCAAAGCCGTTTGGCTTGAGAACCAATACTAAAAGATTTTAGTAATTTTCAAGCAGTAAACGTAATAGTAAGATTATCGGTAGGTCTGTTGTATTAACTGAGATAATGATATCTTTTCAACAGACTTGGATATAGCTGATGCCTTTTCTAAATATTTTGCTTCAGATTTTGAGCCTTCAAATTTATTCTTCCTTAGTTCATTAAAGCCATGTCTTTTTGAACCAATTGGCACTCCTGCCGTAGATGAAATTAGAGTTAAAAATTAATAGATGAACTTGAAATTAACAAAGGACTAGGCCCTAACCGCCTGCCTGCATTGTTTATCAAAAAATGTAGTTACATTTAACTGTCTCTGAATCTTTTCTGACTTACCCCAGTGCATAAAGGCGAGAGAAACTTTTCAAAAAAATTCTCCATTGTGTTTACTGAAAAATGTCTATAATAGTGTTTTAGCCATATAACGAATCTTCATCAGTTAGGAGTCAGTCAGTGAGAGTTTTCTCTCTTTAATTACACTGGACAACAGCCAAAATGTATCAGAACTGAAATCAACTAAATCTTACAATTTTTGGTGTGTTAAAACCGAAGCTAAACTTATCTTTTTAATATTCGTTCAACTTTTAGAAATACCTAATTTCATGTTTCCCTATATATTACCAATGTAACCGTAAGAATGCACGTGATATATTCGTATTGTTATAACGATACAGGGGTGCAAGATTGCCCCAAATTAAAGAAATTTTGCACAACTTGGCAACAACGCATAGGGGATTTCAAGGCATGACCCTCAATATACGAAGGGCTTAAAATAAGGGAGATAGCTATTTAAACCCATGCAAATCGACATTGATGTCTGCTTTGTACTGAACACCCCCTGTATACAAACAAATGACAAATGTCACTATTGCGAATATTATGGAATTGAATAGAAAATTCTCGAATATTGTCTAAAAATGTAGAAGCCGTATTTGGGTATATAAGCAGCTACAAAGCGGAGAAGTTAGTCAGTCGAAGTTAGTGAGTCAAATCGAATAGTTGAGATTGTAAGATGTCTCTAAAGTGTGTAAACAATCCACATCACTTCTATTATGTTTGTGGTGAGGTGACTTTTGCGTCTCAGAAGCGGTCTATCACCCCATTGATGAAAAAGGCATATCAAATTTGTTTCGGTTGCAACATTGGGGAACAAGACAAACAGTGGAGGCCACATATCTGCTCTAATGCATGCTCTGTCTGAGAAACTGATTAAAAAGAAAAATGATCTATGCAGTTTACTGCCCCCCTGATTTGGAGAGAGCCTTCAAATCATGTTAATAATTGCTATTTCTTCATCTTACCTTGTGTTGGGTAAGGCGCAGATATATCCAAAAAGAAAAAGTCGATTATCAACTATCTATCTGCCATGAGACCTGTGCCTTAAGGTGACGAACTCCCTATTCCAAAACCCCCAGAAACCTGCACTTACGAATCAGATAATAACGATACAACGATTTCTCAAGAAGAAAATATCCCATCAGCATGAAGAGATCCTCATTTCACACCCAGCACTTTATACCACCAACCGTACAAAATAACCCATTGAGAATAAAATGATCTTGTGAGAGACTTAAATTTTCCAAGAAATCAAGGAGAATTACTAGAATCAAGATTGCAGCAGTGGAACTTATTAGAGGATGATTCAGTATGTGTTTTTCCTAAACGCCATAATGGCCTAGCATCATTTTTTAACATGGAAAGGAACTTGGTTTTCTACAATAATATTAGAGGTTTATTAGCGGCATTGAATATAAACTACAAGCCAGCGGAATGGAAATTGTTTATAAACAGTTCAATATTGAGTTTAAAAGCAGACTATTGCATATAGGAAATATTTTACCGTCTATTCCTGTTGGATATGCAGTTCCCATGAAAGAATCATACGAGAATATGAAGTACCTATTGACAAGTATAAAATACGATGAGCACCAATGGCAGATCTGTGGCGACTTAAAGGTGATTGCACTTTTATTTGGGTTTTAGCTAGTTTACACCAAGTTTTGCTGTCTTTTGTGTGAATGAGACAGTCCGGCAAAGGCACTTTATTATAAGAGAAAAGACTGGTCCATTCGACAATCATTAGAGCCAGGTGAAAGTATATACAATATATGCCATTGGTAGACACCAAAAAGATTTTGTTGCCACTACTGCATATCAAATTGGACCTAATAAAAAACTTTGTTAGGACACTAAATACAGATTGGTCAGCTATTCAGTATCTGCGTCAGAAATTCCTAAGGCGCCTAAGTGAAGCAAAAACTAAAGAAGTATTTTTGTTGGGCCGCAGATTCGAAATATTTTGAAAGACAAACATTTTGGCACCATTCTATTAGATACTCAAAAAAAAGCTTGAAATGACTTTGGTCTCGTGATCACTAATTTCTTCGGAAATGAAAAATCTGACAATTGCGTTACTCTTGTTAAAAATATGCTGTCATCATATCAAAAAATGGGTTGCAATAATATGTCCTAAAGATCCATTTCCTACACTCACCCCTGGACTTTTTTCCTGCGGAGCTGTACGTAATCAGCACGGCGAATGCTTCCATCAGGATATATCAACAATGGAGAAAATGTACGAGGGAAAGTGAAATGCTTCTACGCTTGCCGATTACTATTGGACTCTTGTTAGAGATGTTCCAGAGACAATTCACAAAGGAAAAGCAAAAAGACAGGGAATCTAGTGTTTCTACAAGTGTAAAAGTATATACTCTTATTATTTGGTTAAAAATAAAATTAAAAAAAAAACTTGTTCTTGAAAATTGCAACTAAGTCTTTAAAATCATTTTAATTTTTGTGTTCAGCGCTTCAAAATTAACAAAAAACTGCACTTTTCATATAACAAATAAACGAAAATGTATTTCGTCATGTTATTGTTATTTTTTTCTTCACTTAACTTTTCTGCTTCAAAGTTGCGTATTTTTTATTATTAGTACACTAATAAAGAGCACCCTTTAAATTGAAACATATTGTATTATATTAGGTTGCTTTATATTAAATAAATAAACTTAGGGTAATTAGTGCACAACTAGCCATTCTTAATAAAGGTGTTCAAGACTTTCGAAATAAGTGTTATTATTCTTTAAAAACAATTTACAATATTTGTTTTAGGACACTTAATACGTATCAAATCAAAGATTACGAATGTTGTAACAATGGATTTCATTTGATTGTTTGGCACTTTTAAATTGATGCCAAAGGGCAAAAAATCATTAAGAATACACTTGCTGCAGATTAAATGATGACGTGTTTATATTTGATACTTAGTAATTATCAAGTAAAGTCCCCTTTCAGATAAAAACAAAGGAAATGCGTCAGATAAGAATTTTTATTGACAATATAAGGAATAAGCATTTCATCAAGGCGTAAAAACAGAAAAAAAGGAAAATTAGACATCTTATTTATACATGTTTTTTCCGACGAGCAAAAGGAGGTTACTAATTTGAACCATTTATTTGTAATGTTTGTTTTTTGATAGATGTAAGATATTTTGATGCAGATTCGGCATGTTTTAAGGGATTCTAGTATTTATTAGTCTTGCTCCAATTCAAAATTTCAAAGTATTGAAGGGACAGCATGCATATGTGTTAAGTGCCTTAATACCCGTCTTATTAACTCGTTTGTTAATTCGGTTTCCATAGTTCGTGGGTCGGATATTTATTATTATAACTTTTCTTTATTTCAGTTAATTTTATTATCTGAGATTTATTTATTTTCTTAGCACTGTATTGAAGTCAGTGCCAAGTTTCATATTTATAGAAAATACCTGCAAATAACATAAAAACACTCTTAGCTAAAGCAATACGATATGGAACACAAATCAAATGCCATGTAAACAATAAAATAATGATTTGGAAGAAATAAGAATCCAGCTAACATTAATTTAAAAATTATCCCTTCAACCATCTGTCCCTGCTATAAAACAAGTGCTAAGGAATTTATTAAATCCACAATTATTAAATGAATTGCAACATACAACAGTTTCTAATTCATTTTTTACTTTTTAGTGCAATTTTTAACCGACTTCTAAAAGAAGGAGGTTCTCAATTCGCCGACTATATATTTTTTAACCGACTTCTAAAAGAAAGAGATTCTCAATTCATCCACTATGTATGTTTTTTTTGTATGTACAGGGTGAGTCAACGATTGGATGAAGTAAGTTTGTGCCTTTTCGGTGAAATTAACAAAGAAACTATATTTATTGTTTGATACAGTTTATTTTTACGCAGATTTTAAAAATATTTAGGACTCTACAGGGTGAGCCAAAAAACTAGGACAGCATAAAGTTGTATTTTTTTAAATAGAACACCCTATATACGAATCGTATTTTCGATTTAGCTTATAATTTTAAATCTTTTTTATTAAGGATTTACTATAACAAAACTTTATAGTTTCTGAGATAATTAAGTTTAAAGAAAAAAAGTCACATTTTCAAGCATCAATTCAATCCTAAATAACGTTTTCAATTTTGTGACAAATATATTCAAATTTGGAATTTAGCAAGGCCAAGGACAAGTTAACATAATTTTTATCTAATATTTGCAATAAAAGCTACAGGGTGTTGAACACATCGGCTCAAATTTGAACAAGTTTAAATGAATAAATATCTTTTTTTTTTAAATGGTACACCCTGTATATTTTCATGTTATTTAATAGAGTAATAAAAACCCTAAAAGTTTTGTTCAATATATCCTATACCTATTTATAATAGTTTTTGAGATATTTCAGTTTTTCTTATTTTCCATACTTTTTTACAGAAATAGTCTTCATTATCATAGTAGCCATGGCAAAAACAATGTAAAAGAACATTTTTCTGTGTGTCAAATTTATAACCGCAATCGCTTCTTTTGGTTTTTATGTAGTGTAGTTTGGTTTTTTTTGCATTCATCTTATATTGTAAAATGAATTTTCCAAAGAATGAGTTAATAGATATGATTTATACAATAGGAGAGGCTCAAAAAAATTGCCTTCTTGCTCAAAGAATTTACAAAATGAAGTATCCTGATCGACGCCAGCCTAATACCCATACTTTTCAAAAACTTAATGCAAAGATTTGATTCTTCTGGTACTGTTGATTATCTAAAACGTAAAGTGGTCAACAAACCAGTAACTAATGAAGAAAAAGAACTACAAGTATTGTTAAATGTTCAGGAAAATCCTTATATTGGTAGCCGTCAGTTAGCAGCATTATGTGAAACATCACAATCCACCGCTAATCGTACTACCAAGAAATATAGATATCATCCATATCACATGGAATTACACCAAGAATTGCATGGACAGGATTTTGAAAGTCGTGTAAACTTTTGTCGTACAATAAATGCGTAAATAGACGCAACATGCATTATTATGCCACAGAAAACCCATTTTGGATTAGAGAGGTGCAACATCAAAACCACTGGTCATTAAATGTTTGGTGTGGTATTCATCATAATCGAATTATTGGACCCCACTTCTTTAATGAACCACTAAATGGCCATAGTTACCTGAACTTTCTAAAAGAAGAACTACCCCAACTGCTTCAAGGTCTCGATAGGGATGAGCTCGACAGTATGTGGTTCCAGCACGATGGTGCGCATCCGCATTACCATCGTGAAGTTCGTGCGTTTTTGGACCAACGATATCCGCAAAAATAGATTGGACGTGGGGATTTCATTGAGTGGCCACCAAGGTCTTGCGACATCACCCCATTAGATTTCTTCCTATGGGGTTATATTAAAAATAAGGTGTATGTTAATCCACCAACAACAGTGGAAGATATGCGAAACAGGATTAGGGATACCTGTAGAACAATAACGCCACTAATTTTGTCCAGGGTCCGAGAAAATCTGCAAAAAAGACTAAATTTGTGCATTGCACAAGAGGGTCGTTTATTCGAACACTTATTAAAAAGAAATAATTAATCTCAGTATTTAATAGGTAATTTTTTTGTTTCAATTTAGTATAAAAGTAAATATGTATTTGCCTTGTCGTTATTGTTGTGTTAATTTTTTCACATTATGTTTAATTAAACTATTGCCGTTGTAATATAACGAATAATGTATTTCATCATATTTAACCACATTCTGTTTGTTTCTGTAGTTTCTTTTTATTATTTTACATGGCTACTATGATAATGAAGACTATTTCTGTAAAAAAGTATGGAAAATAAGAAAAACTGAAATATCTCAAAAACTATTATAAATAGGTATAGGATATATTGAACAAAACTTTTAGAGTTTTTATTACTCTATTAAATAACATGAAAATATACAGGGTGTACCATTTAAAAAAAAAAGATATTTATTCATTTAAACTTGTTCAAATTTGAGCCGATGTGTTCAACACCCTGTAGCTTTTATTGCAAATATTAGGTAAAAATTATGTTAACTTGTCCTTAGCCTTGCCAAATTCCAAATTTGAATATATTTGTCACAAAATTGAAAACGTTATTTAGGATTGAATTGATGCTTGAAAATGTGACTTTTTTTCTTTAAACTTAATTATCTCAGAAACTATAAAGTTTTGTTATAGTAAACCTTTAATAAAAAAGATTTAAAATTATAAGCTAAATCGAAAATACGTTTCGTATATAGGGTGTTCTATTTAAAAAAAAATACAACTTTATGCTGTCCTAGTTTTTTGGCTCACCCTGTAGAGTCCTAAATATTTTTAAAATCTGCGTAAAAATAAACTGTATCAAACAATAAATATAGTTTCTTTGTAAATTTCACCGAAAAGGCACAAACTTACTTCATCCAATCGTTGACTCACCCTGTACACAGATTACTCCGGAACGGCGGCAGCGATTTGAATGAAATTTTTTACGTTATGTTCAGGAACTTGATGCGGTGGTCCCATATTTTTTTCATATGAAATTGGGGCAATAAAATTCAAGATGGCGCTGACAATATGGCGGCCAAAAAAATTAATTTTGTTCAATTTTCTCCAAAATTGGTATGGGAGAGTTTTCCGGGTCGCACATAACGAATCTGAAATTATTTTTTTAAAATGCAATATAGCGTATCCAATATGGCGGATAACAAATAAATTTTGTCCGAATTCTTTCAAATTGATATGGGGGAGTTTTTGGAATCGTACATTACGAATCTGGAGTTTTATTTTTTTTAATTAAATATGGATGATCCAAGATGACGGCTTAAAGATTCTACATCTCCCGACTTTGTCTAAAATCAGTGTTGGAGGATTTTTGTTAGTGTTAATTAAAAAATTTGAAATATTTTTTGAAAAACTCAATCTGGCGGATTCAATATGGCGTCATAAAAATTTTACATTTTTCGATTTCCCCTAAAACTCATATAGGGGGTTCTTGAGGGTGTAAATTATGAATTTAAAAGTATTTCATATGGCGAATCCAATATAGCGGACCAAAAATGTTACATTTTTCGACTTTGTTCAAAGATGGGACTGAATAGTTTTTGAAGATGAAAATAGCGAATATAAAATTACTTTAAGTAACTCTAATATGTCAAATATGACGATCTAGAAATTTTAAATTTCCGGATTTCATCCAAAATTGATACTAGAGGACTTTGAAGGGTTTATATTTAGATTAGATTAAGACGTTAACATTATTTTTTTGAATTACAGTATGGTGGGTTGAAAATTTTACCTTATTCGCATTTTTTCAGATTTTGTTTTCAGGGTCGTGTATTGCAAATACGAAGTTAATTTTTTACAACTGTTAGATTGATAAGATACAATATGAGAGACTAAAAATTTGACATTTTCCAATTTTGTCTAAAATTGATATTTCGGGGTTCTTGGGGCATATAAACACTCAATATGCAGTTTAAAATATATCGGGCCAAGGAAATTATGTCCGTTCTTTAAATATCGATATTAGAAGGTTTTGGTGCCTATAACACCAATTTAAAATGAATTTGAAATTTAAGATAGCAGATTTACTATGACAGACTAAATATTTGTTTGACGCAAATTCACTGGTATTTGGAGAACTTCAAGAGTCAAAGAATTTTTAGGGGTTCATTTTACAGTGATTTAGAACTTTGGATAAAATGGATACTTTTTTGCCATCTTGGGGTTATTGCGAGGTACACTAATCTCGATTAATACTTAGTTCAAATAATTTATGAATGAAATTATAATGAATTCAAAACTAAAAATCTAAAAATAAAATTTTTATAAAAAAATTGAACCGACTTCTAAAAGTGCCCTAAAAAGTGAAAAATAACTATAAATTTTTATAAAACATTGAAATTTTTGAAGTCGACGTCAAATTATTTCTAAATGAAATAAATAACTACTAATATAAAATATTTTTAATCTGTTTATGCGAATCACAAATTGTCAGGTATTAATTTGGCGCCGACTTCAAAAATTTCAATGTCTTATAAAAATTTATAGTTATTTTTCACTTTTTAGGGCACTTTTAGATGTCGGTTCAATTTTTTTATAAAAATTTTATTTATGTATGTACACCGATTGCTTCCGAACGGCGGCACCGATTTAAATAATTTTTCTACGTTATGTTTAGAAAGTTGATGCAATGGTCCCATATTATTTTGGATGAAATTGGTGCAGTAAAATATTAGAAGGCGCAGTTAATATGGCCGACAAAAATAATTAATTTTCCGAGTGTACACAACGAATATGAAATTATTTTGGAAAAATCAATATGGCGGAAAAAAGAAATCAATTTTGTCCAATTTTTTTAAAAAATGGTACGGGGGAGTTTTCGGGGTCGCATATAATGAGTCTGAAATTATTTTTTAAAAATTCAATTTGTCGGATCTCACTCAAAATTGATATGTGGGAGTTTTTGGGGTCTCACAGTACGAAACTGAAGTTATTCTTTAAAAAATTTACCGATCCAAAATTAGTGTTGGAGGATTTTTGTTAGTGTTAATTACGAATTAAAAATTATTTTTAAAATATTCAATATAGAGGATCTAATATGGCGTCCTAAAAATTTTATATTTTTCTATTTCCTTCATAATTGAATAGTGTGTTGTGGTTGAGGGTGTAAGTTATGAATTTAAAATTAGTTTTTCAAAATTCAATATGATGAGGTGAGAATAAAAATTTTACGTTTTTCGATTTTTTTCAAAGGTGGGACTGAATAGTTTTGAGGAAGTAGGAAATAGCAAATATAAAATTATTTTTAGAAAATTCAATATGACGGCCTAAGAATTTTGAATATCCGGATTTCATCCAAAATGGGTATTAGGAGACCTTCAAGGGTTTAGATTTAGATTAGATTAAGACGTTAAATTTTTTTATAGAAATTCAATTGGCAGATCTAATATGATTGGTTGAAAATTTTACCTTATTTGCATTTTTTCAGATTTGGTATTAGGGGGTTTTCGGTGTCGTACATTACGAATACGAAGTTAATTTTTTACAACTTAATTTGGCAAATACAATATGAATATCTGAAATTTTATATTTTTCTGATTTTTCCAAAATTGTTATTGCGGGATTCTTGATGCGTATACAATCTCAGTATGCAGGATAAAATATGTCGGAATAAAAATTTTACGTCTTAAGTTCTTCAAGTATCCGTATTGGAAGGTTTTGGGGGCCTATATTACAAATCTAAAATTAATTTAAAATTTACGATTGTTGATTTACTGTGATAGACTGTTATTTTGGAGAAAACTAAGAATCAAAGAATTTTTAGTTGTTCATTTTAAGGTGATTACAACTCCGGATAAAATGGATCTTTTTGTGACCTTGGAGTCATTGTGAGGTACACTAATCTCGATAAGTACTTAGTTCAAATAATTTATGGATTTCGTAATGAATTCAGAATTAAAACTCGAAAAACAAAATTTTCAATACAAATAACAATATAAATTTTTATATGAAATTGAAATTTTTGAAGCCAGTGACAAAATATTTCTAAATGAAACAAACAACTACTAATACGAGATATATACAAACTACTGTAAAAAAGCAAATAAAGTATTTTTTGATCTATTTATGCGAATTTCATTTTGTCAGGTATTGGTTTGGGGCCGACTTCAAAAATTTCAATTCTGTATAAAAATTTATATCGTTATGTTTCACTTTTTAGCGCATTTTTAGAAGTCGGTCAAATTTTTTTATAAAAATTTTATTTAACATGGATTTTAGTTTTTGTTATAATTATTTAAAGTCTATAGTCATTTTGAACATGTTTCTTAAATCAAAATTCCTCCTTAATGTTGGTACACTTACTACTTACTTGTATTATTCATTTCATTAAAATTAAAATAAAAGGACACGACAACATGCCCTGTCGCCAGACATTCGAGATGACAGATTGAGATGCAACATGGAAATGATCCAAAATTAAATTTATGAATTCAGGTTAGAGGCCATTAAATTCTTGGACTGGACACGATTCGCATGTTTTAATAAAGCGACCGTGGAAATTAACTTGCTGCAATCTTAATTGATAGTTATCCAGGGACAGGAAATCGGATTTTTTAAACAAGTCGTTTTCTTTTAGTAAATATCAGTGGTTGTGCTGGAGTGAGCGTAGAAAACGAATGTAAAGTGACATTTTTAATCTTAGATCTTGGTTTTTTTCTGACCGAAACGAAGTGAATGGCTTTTTTAGTTTTGCTGGGATATCATTACTTTTGAAAAAGTATTTTAATTTGTTTTGGTTGGTTTTCTTACAGATAATCTACCGATAAAGTTGATTTATACTATTGTGGCAGTAATTGGAGAATTCTGCCCTTTACCCAAGTCACTAACTAACATCCTACAAATCATTCTCTTACTCTCCAAACTAGCGCTTACTCTAGATGCAGCTTTCTTTCAATTCCATACTATTTTGGATTGGCAAGTATTCGGTTCAAGCTCATGATTATCTGAAAAGGTTTTGGTTTTTTGTCAGTATGTTGCTGTATTCCATTAGTCTGCAACACAGTTCAATGGTAAATATCTCTATCTGGAATATTGTTGCTGAGGTGCCAACGCTGATGAAATGCTTTTCTCTAAAACTCTCCTCATATAATCCAACCCTTAGACCTTCCTTTATTACAAAATATCCATGCACCTAGAATTATTCGCCTTTTGTTGTTCGTTTTTATTACGGACCTAACTTTATTTATTTTCTACTCAATAACAAAATATTTTCTTTCTTATCTGCACTTTCTGTCAACCTGCATTGGCGAGGATGGCGGAGCATGAGCATATATATTTTTTGCCATTCTAAAACTTTAAATTAAATATAATAAACACTCAACTCAATAACTCAATAATAACACAGGTTTATAAAAAAAAGTTGATGCCTATTTGACCAAACCATTTTATTTTTATATATTTTGACTCCCTCAATCTGAATCTGAGGTCCGCTAACCTATATCGCATCAGGTTCAAGGAAATTTCAAGGTCAAATGAAGTAAAATACGTATGTTTTAGAGATCCCTGAATTCGAATTCGTGGTTTGTTTAATCCTCAAAGGTCGACTAGAGGTCATTTTAGGGTCAATACAAGCTCAAAATGAGAAAAATCCACTAAATAAGCCTGTAAAATAATGTAGGTTTTTGGGGTTACTGAATCCGAATACGTGATTTGTTTCATCCCCCAAGGTTAGCCAGAGGTCATTTCAGGGTCGTTTTATGGTCAAATTGAGAAAAATCAACTAAATAAATCTAAAAAAGAAGATACGTAGCTTTTTGGAGTCGCTGAATCCAAAATCGTGATTTGTTTAACTCCAAAGTCAACCAGAGGTCATTTCACCGTCATTTTAAGGTTAAATTGAGAAAAATCTACTAAATAGATCTGTAAAAGATGATATGTAGACTTTTGAGGGCGCTGAAACTGGATTCGTGGTTTGTTTAATTTCATACTATTTTGAATATCCAGAGGTCATTTCAAAATCATTTCAAGGTCAATTTGACAAAAATCTATTGAATAAATCAGCAAAAAAAAAAAGAGAACCCAGCCGCAGCTATATCGATATCCGTTACACAGCAGACAGGTAAGCGGATCGAGTTTTGAACCGAAACTCAAGTTCCTAAATAGACGGACCCCAGGCGCAGTTATATCAATGTTCGCTACAAGCTGGCACGTGAACTGAGCAAGTTCTTAAGTTAAAACTTAAGCTTTTAAAACTACATACCCCATGCGCAGCTCTGATAGATATTCATTACATCACAGCTAGGCTAACGAAGAGAGATTTTATAAGTGTATAACACTAACCCCAAACTTTCATACATGCTGTGCCTGGGGTATATGGTTTTCGAACAGATTGGGTTTTATTTCATACACTCATAAATCCTTGCTTTTCGCCTCTGTCTGCTGCGTAACGGGCATTGATCTCGCTGCGTGTGGAGTATGTGGTTAAGGGAGCTTACGTTTTGGCATATTTATTATGGTACGGTCGCTTGTCTGCTGTGCAGTGGATATCAATCTAGCTGTGTGTGGGTTATGTGAGATTGGAAGCTTGGGTTTTGAATTACTATTTCTTAATAACTAACTCCGCTTACATATCTGTTGTGTAACGGACATCAATCTAGCTGGGCGTGGAGTACGAGGTTTTGAAAGATTGAGTTTCGGCTCAAAAACTTGATCCGCTCGCCTGCCTGCTATGTAACGGATATTGATCTAGCTGCGCATGGGTTCTCTTCGTCTACAGATTTATTTAGTGGATTTTTCAATTAATCTTGAAATAACTTTTGGTTAATTTTGAGGTATTAAACAAACCACAAGTTCAGACTCAGCGCCCTCGAAATTCTACATATCTTGTTTTACAGATCTATTTAGTAGAGTTTTCTCAATTTGACCTTAAATGACACTGAAATGAATTCTGGTTGACTTTAGGAGATTGAACAAACCACGAATTTGAACTCAGCGACCACAAAAAGGTACCCCCAAAATGACCTCTTGTCGACCTTGGGGGATTAAACAAACCACGAATTCGAATTCAGGGACCTCAAAAACGTACGCATCTACTTGTTCAGATTTATTTAGTAAATTTTACTCCATGTGACCTTCAAAATGACCTTGAACCTGACGTGATAGAAGTTAGCGGACCTCAGATCTGGATTCAGGTCATCTAATTACATAAGCATAAAATGGTCTTATCCAATAGGCATCCACTTTTTTTTGAAAACCTGTGTAATCAATCAACTGATCATTAAGAGAGTTTGGAGTTTTTATACCCTACTATTGCTGGTTCCAGGAGATCCTAGAGTATTTCAAAAATAAGATGAGCAAAAAAAAAGAAAATAATTGTACAAAATTCTACATCTCTTCTCATAGTTATCACATGAGAAATATAAGAAGTTAAATTAATAAAGTCATAAAAAAATAAACCTAAAAACTCTAAACGTAAACCAAAGCTGTACCGCCAGATAAAAGCCTAACTTTTAAACCCTATAAGATAGGTTGAAAGGATCGCTACCTGTGAGTGTCGGTGACGTAGTAGACCTAAACATCTCCAACGGACATCGCTCCCAGAAATTCAACCTTCACTGTAGTACTCTCCAGCCAATTTTGATAAAAGATTTGCATCTTTGTGCTAACTCATGAACTGCAGCTTACTGATTATTGACAGTGCAGAAACCTTACTAACTGGACAACTACAAGTTGATGATGATTCCGTAATAAAAGCGTCTTTACTGACGAGGTTCACTTTCATTTCAATGGCTTCGATAACAAACAGAATTCTAAGATTTGGGGAGAAGAAAATACAAATAGATATTTTGCAAGAACTTCAAACGTATCCCGACAAAATAATATGTCATAGGGATAGAAAAGATCATTGGATTATGCTTTTTTAAATATGGTAAAGATCCCTCCATGACGGCGATGTTTCAGTGTTATGTTGATAAACTTTTTTTGGTAAGAACTCGATGAAATAAATGTAACTGAGATATGGTTTCAAAGTGATGCCCCTTATCATACAGCACGTGAAGTAACTACATTATTGCAAATGAATCTCCTAAGTTGTGTCTTCTTTGGTTGAGGCTACGAAGTTGGCAATTTAACCTGATTATATTTTTTCCGATGGTATTTTTATTGCCGGAATTAGACCATATTAGTGAATCAAGAGGGTTAAAGTCCGTAACACTATATTATTTAGGATAGTGTATATTTTAACGTTGTATGCGTTATCTATTGCTGAAACCAAAATCAAACCAATAAACACTAAATCCATTCTTTTAAAATCAATTGATCTTCAAGAATAATCTTTTAAATTTAACCAATATTTATTCATTAATGGTACACCACTGCCTCGTAAATTAATAATTCCCAATAACAGCAAAGGAAATCACTTTTTAAGATAAAGAACCAGCTTTGCTCCCACACCGCACGGGTTGCTGGTGGCAAAGGCATTTTACAAATCAACGGATACTTAATTAGTGAGTGATAAAAAAATAGCGTTTTTCATACAGAGCATTTGAAAAATATAATGGAGATATTTGATCTTCTTGACTGGAATTCGCCATTTTTGTTTCGGAGAATTCACGTGCTTTTTACCAGTTTTTGTCAATCTTAACTCTTAATTGGGGAAGTGGTTGGGTTCTTATTCTTAACATATGGTTAAATATAAATATGGAATAGAAACGCTCGTGTTTTCTCAAAACTTATGTCCATCTTAATTAAGGACATAAAAATCATTAAGTTTTTATAAGTAGTGTGTTAGAATTTAAGTTCTCAGACCTAAAATGTGTCAGGTTGTTGCGAAATTTAACGTTATATTGATTTATTTTCTTTTTCTAACATTATTGTTAACATTTATCAATATGGATAATTGGTTTATTATCGTGACACTTTCTGCGACGGGAACAAAAAGTATACGTTTCCTGCGAGAATTTCGAGGTAATAGCATACAATTAAAGGGAAAAAATTAAGATTCTTGCGATTTTTCGAAAAACATTGGACTATTTTGCAAATATGAGTAGAACATTTGAAGGATACGGAAATAAAACAAGGAATGTTCCATTTTCTAAAAAATTGGGGTTATACCTGCAATGTGGGGTGGTAGTCACACAGGTAATAAACCAGAGATTGTCACAATATATTAAAATAAAGAATCGCTGTACAGTCTTAAAATCAGAAATGTCCAAGAGCAAGCGGAATAATAGTGGGAATGTCCACCTCAATAAACATGTAAAAACGGTTTAATAATTTTATTATTTTTCACTAGTCGTCACTGTTACGTTTTGGTGTAGTTGATAGTCGCCTGTTTTGTTTACTTTAAAAGCATGGGTTCTGAAAGTGTTGTAGGTGATTTCAAACCCAAGAAACGGCAAAAAACTGGCAGAATCTAGGATGTCATGAAAAAGCTGAAGTTGTCTTCACATGAACAAGGACAACTATGAAACTACAAGAAGTTAAAATGCTTTGAAACTACCAGTCATGTAGAACACAGTGAAATTTTATTTAATTTTACCAAACAGTTATCTGTGTGGTTTAATCTCTGTTATACCCATTTAAAGGTGCAGATCTCGAAAACTCGAAGCTACAGCTCAATATCACGATAGTTCTTATACATACAAGGTAATGGTAAAAAGAGTGTGAAAGAAAGTACCTGTGTGTAGAAAGGCTTTCTTAAGCATACACGGAATCTCCAAAGGTAAATTAAGACACTTACAAAAAACATTAAAACATACGGGTTTAACACCAAAAGACAAACGCAGTGAACATGCTAAATTAATTAAAAAATTACCTGACAATACTTATGTTAAAGTTATACATAACAAAAATTCGTTTAAAAGAAGATCGTCACATTATAGTATTAAAGATACCAAAAAGTTATAGCTACCGGAGAGTCTAAATAATAAAAAATGAACACAATGTTTCCAAGAGTAGAAGTTTCTTATGAAACATACAGAATGATTTTTAATACTAAAGTTTTGGTTTTCCATGTAGTGACACATGCAACGCATGTGATAGGTTTACAGCAGAATTGATTAGATTGAGAAAGTAAGGAAATTTAGAAAATGAAATAAAGAAATTAGAAATAGAAAAGGGAGAGCATAAGAGGAAGGCTCAATTATTTTATGACAACAAAAGAAGTCAAAGAATAAAGCAAGAACTACCAAAAATTTTGTAAAAATTTTTCTAGATTTCCAGAAAAAATATACATATCCCAAATGTGCCAACTAATGACTTTTATTACCTGCGACAGTTTAGTATATTGTCATTTAACATACATGTTCTTTCATCTGGCTCTTTTATACTTACCCTGAACATTTTTCCAATGAAGGATCAGATGACGTTGTTACGTTCCTTTTTGATTTCATCGTTAATAACCTAGATGCACAGGTGAAACAGTTACATATTTTCTGTGATTCTGCTGGTAGTCAAAAGAAAAACTTGATGCATTATATGGTTCATTCTATTAAACGGGTAGAATCTATAAAAATTACATTCGTACCTAGAATGCTATAAAAATCTGGGACTTGTCAACTTAAAAACAAGAATGGAACTACCGAATGATTGGTATGAATTACTTTGCAACTCTAGAAAAAATCCCACTCATTTTATTGTCATTGAAGTGAAACCCACTATGATCTGAGATTGGACATTTTTAAAAATTAAATTTGTATCAATATGCTCTTTTCCTATCTAGTCTATAATGAAATTGTATGCCAAAAAGATCATTTTAATACGTTATCATTCCAGTTATAATGGCATTTGGCTTTAAAATCCAATGATAAAGCTCAGAAGTTTCGAAAAAGTAGTCTGGCAGAGAACGAGGTTGAACTTCCTTTGGTAAAATACAAAGGTATATTACTAAACATTGTTAATAGGTATTAACTGATTTCCGAATAATCGTTTTTTTGTAGTTCTAGATTTGCTTCCAGTCAACGAACAAAAGTTCTAGAATCTGATGAAGTTGAAAGAATTTTGCGAAAATCTAGATGCTGCTTTATTCTATGGAGAATTTCCCCACGAAGTAAAGAAAAAGAAAAAATGAATCAGAAGAAAAATAAAGGTAATTGATAGAATTTCACTACTGATGACCGATTAATAATAATTTTTTTTTAATTCATTAGGTAAAAACGCCGGTCGTTTAGTTATTTCATGCCTGTACTCTCGACTATGTAAGGATATTTTCATTTAATTTAGCAAAAATTAAGTTCATTTTATTACTGCTTTGTTTATTTCAAGCATTTCTAAATTTTTTGAAACAAGCCTTTTTTACGAGTAGTTTGGAAAACTTCAAAAAAATGTAAAAATTCATTAATTGTTTAATCAACAATAACTTTGCAATATAACTCCAATTTTTTATTTCAGAGATCCAACATTGTAATGGGCAAAATAATCAACATAAAATGATTTAAAAGAGCTTTCATTGAAGAATAAGAAAAGTTAATTGATAATATTATTAAATTAATAAAATTATAAATAATTTTATTTACTTGCTTGAAAACAGTTGTCTTGAGCTTATAAAAAATAAAAACAGCTTTCTTACGATAACATAGAATTCCAGATTTCTTACTGGTTTGTTTTAAGGATTTTAAAAGGTCTACAAGATCTTTCACTCAGATTTTCAAAACACTCCAATGCCTTTTACTTATAATCGAAAAACCACAAGAATCTTAATTTTTTCACAGTTAATTGCCTTTTTCTTTAGATCAACGAAATCCTCGCAGGAAACATATACAGTAACTCGCAGCTTAAAGGATGCAGTCGCTGATAAGAAAAACATATTTAAGTGGCTCAATTTTTTTTTGAAAAAAATATGTCAAAATTATATTATTATAACTCTTCTAAAAATATTTTACACTAATTTTTTGTTTCAAATATTTCCTACTTAAATGACAATAAATATTTAATTAAATTATTTAAGATTTTAATGCCACAGCTTAAATGATGCAAAACTGAAAATACCAAAATCAATAAAGAAGAGAAATTCGCTTATATAAAAACCTATTACTAATATTTTGTTGGTCCTCCCTGATTATCAATTACAGTCTGTAGCCGTCTAGGCATTGATTCGACTAACTTTCTAATGTAATCTGGTGAGATTGTATTCCAAGCTTCGGTAATTTTTACTTTTGATTCATTTTTGTTTAATATCAGGTTGCTATTCACTTTATTTTTTAATGTCAACCACAAATTTTCGAACTCGAAATGACGTGTGCTTTTAATCGAAGTCTTGGTAAAAACGAAAATTATGAGTAATATCCAGTTTTTGAGCACTAGCCGCGTTTTACTGTCTTAGTATATTCAAATACATGTATTGATTCATATTCCCTTCAACAAAATGCATGTTACCTACTCCTGCAGACGATATATACCTTCACAACATTATTCCACCTCCTCCGTGCTTGATAGTAGCTTTATTATGTTTTAATTTTAGTTCTTGATTGGAATTTTTCCACACTGATATTTTGCCATCGGATCCAAACAGCAAATATAACGGAATTCCAAAAGTTCAAATCTTTATGAACATGGTAAACTCCAATCTTAAGTGTCTATTTATATGGCTAATAAAAGGTTTATTTCTAGCAGTTCGATCAGGTAAATTATTTTTTCGCATTACCCATCGAATTGGTTCAGTACTGCACCTTTTCCCAAACTGTCTTTCCATCTCATCGCGCAATTTTGGCGCACTTTTTTAGGATTACTCACTATTTCTCTTACAATCCATCTTTCCTCACGTTCGTTAAAGATCTTATTTGAAGCCAACCTTGATCTATTCTCGACTATATTTTCATTCCGGTACCGTTCAATAATGTGCGGAATAGTCGATGAACACTTTATTTACCCTTCTGGCAGTGTCTCTTTGGTTATATCCATTTCTGTCGTGAGTAATAATTAAATTTCTTGCAATAATCGTCGTTTGTCGGCCCATTCTTAAACAGTTTCGTTTAACCAACCAAAAAAATACTTTGAAATGTCAAGATAAACAAAACACAATTACGATAATAATATGATGCAATGCCTACTTCGCAAATTTGAAATTGTCAAGTTTTGTGCAATTTTTATTTATTTGCATTATTTAAGCTATGGCATTTAAATCGAAGATAATTTAATTAAATGTTTTTTTTTAATATAAGTGTGGTATATTTGAATCAAAAAATTATGTATACGTATTAAGAAGACTTATCTTACATTATTAACCGACTTCTAAAAGAAGAAGGTTCTCGTCGACTAGGTATTATTTTGAAGGGAAATCGATTACTCCGAAACGGCGGCACCGATTTGATTTTTTACGTTATGTTCAGGAAGATGCTGCGGTGGTCCTATATTTTTCAAGATGAAATTGGTGCAGTAAAATCCAAGATGGCGCTAATAATATGGTGGCCAAAAAAATTAATTTTGTCCGATTTTCTCCAAAATTAGTATGGGGGAATTTTCGGGCTCATACACAACTAATCTGAAATTATTTTTAAAAGATTCAGTATGGCGAACAAAAAAATTTAATTTTGTCCCATTTTCTCCAAAATTGGTGTGAGAGAGTTTATGGGGTTGCTTATAACGAAACCAAAATATTTTTAAAAAATTCAATATGGCGGACGAAAAAATCAATTTTGTTCGATTTTCTCCAAAATTGGTATGAGGGAGTTTTCGGGATCGCACGTCACAAATCTGACATTATTTTGAAAAAGTTCAATATAGCGTAGCCAATATGGCGAATGAAAAGTTAATTTTGTTCGATTTTTTTCAAAATTGATGTAGGGGAGTTTTTGGGATAGCACATTACGAATCTCACATTATTAAAAAATTAAATATGGCTTATCCAAGATGGCGGATTAAAGATTCTACATCTACTCTTGATTTTGTGCAAAATCAGTATTGCGGAATTTTTGTTAGTGTTGATTACGAATTTAAAGTATTTTTTGAAAAACTCCATCTGGCGGATTCAATATGGTGTCCTAAAAAGTTTACATTTTTCGATTTTCTCCAAAACTGATATAGGAGGTTCTTGAGGGTATAAATTATGAATTTAATAGTATTTTTTCAGGATTTAATATGGCGAATGCAATATAGCGGACTAAAAATTTTACATTTTTCGATTTTATTGACTAAATGGTTTTTGAGTATGTAAATAGCGAATATAAAATTATTTTAAGAAAATCTAATATGTCGGATGAACTATGAAGATCTAAAAATTTTAAATTTCTGGATTTCATCCAAAATTGGTACTAGGGGGCTTTGAGGGGTTTAGATTTAGATTTATTGGCATTTTTTCAGATTTGGTATTAAGGGGTTTTCGGGGTCGTGTATTACGAATTTGAAGTTAATTTTTTAAAACTATTAGGTTGATAAGATAGAATATGAGGGACTGAAAATTTTACATTTTCCGATTTTGTCTAAAATTGATATTGCCGAGTTCTTGTGGCGTAGACGAACTCAATATGCAGTATAAAATATATAGGGCTACTAAATTTACGTTTCAAGTTTTTGGAATGTTTTGGGGCCTATGTTACCAAGCTAAAATTAATTTGAAATTTAAGATAGTGGACATACATACTAAATATTTGTTTGGCATGATTTCCCTGGTACTTGAGAAAGTCTAAGAATCAAAGAATTTTTAGTGGTTCATTTTAAGGTGATTTACAACTTTGGATAAAATGAGTACTTTTTTACCACCTTAGAGTCATTGTTAGGTACACTAATTTCGACTAGTACTTAGTTCAAACAATTTATGGATATCATAATGAATTCAAAACAAAAAATCGAACAATAAAATTTTTATAAAAAAAAATTGAACCGACTTCTAAAAGGGCTCTAAAAAGAGAAAAAACTATAAATTTTTATATGAAATTGAAATTTTTGAAGTCGGTACCAAATTATTTTTAAATAAAACAAATAACTACTAATATGTACAAATTATGGTAAGAAAGCAATTACAAATAAAGTATTTTTATTCTGTTTATGCGAATTACATTTTGTCAGGTATTAGTTGGGCGTCGACTTCAAAAATTTCAATTTCATATGAAAATTTATAATTATTTTTCACTTTTTAGCGCACTTTTAGAAGTTGGTTCAATTTTTTTTATAAAAATTTTATTTTTTAAATTATTTTTTTTTTGTAATAAAAAATGATCTACCAACACAGGTTAGTTTCTTTTAAACGCACCTGCATCATTTAAGCTGTAACACTGTATGTTTTGTTCCTATATCCTCAGGTAATTTGTTTGACCATGATATGTTCCTCACTGTCAGGTCTTACAGGTATATAATTTATTGCATTTTTTTAGGTCTATTTGGTAAGTAATTTTACATTAACGGGTGAAATATATTTAAAAGAGACTAAAATAGAGAAGAAATTTTGTTAAGATAAAATAATTATTCAAAATGAGAGAGAAAAACATGGTAATTTTTGCTCATCAATAATTTTGTTAAGGTTTTTTTAAGTTTTAACCATCTTGCAATAAACCTAACTTGTACATACTTTTTGAATTAGTTACTTAAAATAACACATTCAGCTCTTGCAGCGCCGACTTCAAAAAAGTGCTTACTAAATTAGTAAATTTGCAATTATTTTATTAATTGAAATATAAAAAACTTGTAAATTAATTTTTTACTTTTTAGTGAAATTTTTTGATATCAACTGAGCCATTTATGTTATGGTGGGAAACTTATATAACACATACACACATAAAAGCAAACAAACTACTTTCAAACACCAGTTTTTCTAGTGACAAGTATGCACAAATGGCTTAAATCAGAACAGAAACTATCAACATGGGTGGTAATTTTCATTAATCACATCTTGAAAATGAACTTAAAATTTAAAGTGTGCACTTGACTACCATTCGGTAATTTTTAATGTAATCTTATCCATAAGCTATAAATATAATTTGTGTTGAGGTAATCATTTCAACTTAATAATCGCACAAAACTAATAAAACATAAAAAGTAGCCATAAACGTCAATGGTCGTAACAGTAAAAGTGCAGTAAAGTTAAGTATGCGACATAAAATTTTCCTTAGGAATAGTGAGGTTTCAAGTTCGGGCTAATAGCACCGAAAAATTTAATTAAATTAAATCTACAATAACAAAATCAGTATACCAAAAGATTGAACACTTTTATGTTAATAAGAGTACTTAAGATGCCATCAACAATACACCTCTAAAAAATAGAACCAAATTTTATGAGTTGTCTTCAGCTATAAAAATTAGTGAGATCTCATGTGGAGCCAAGCCTATTATATCTTAGTCAAATGACTTTCGTATCCCCTTCAGATAATATATTCAGATACCAAATGGAATGAGCTCTGTGGAGGTCCTTGTCGGATAATTCAGGCGGTCGCAAGTAACACTATTTTATACAGATATTCGCCAAGGCTTAATTCTTTTTAACCGACTTCTAAAAAAGGAGGTTCTAAATTCAACTGCTATATTTTTTTCATGTATGTACACCGATTATTCCGGAACGGCGACACCGATTTCAATGAGACTTTTTACGTTACTATCAGGAACTTACTGCTGTGGTTCCATATTATTTTGGACAAAATTGGTATGGGAGAATTTTCGGGGTCTTACACAACGATTTTGAAATTATTTCTAAAAAATTTAATATATCAGATCCAATACGACGGACCAGAAAAGTCAGTTTTGTCCGATTTTCTCCAAAATTGATATATGGGAGTTTTCGGGATCACACATAATGAATCTAAAATTATTTTTTTAAAATTCAATGTGGACGATCCAATATCGCGGACAAAAAATCAATGTTGTCCTATTTTCTCCAAAATCGATATGGGGGGATTTTCGAGGTCTAAAATCATTTTGTTCGATTTTTTACAATATTGATTGAGGGAGTTTTTGGGGTAGCATATCAGAATTCTGAAATTATTAAAAAAAAATTATGCGTATAAAAAATTTCACATATCTTGATTTTGTCCAAAATCAGTATTGAGGGATTTTTGTTAGTATTAATTTTAATTTAAAATAAATTTTGAGGAACTCAATATGGCGTCCTAAAAATTTTACATTTTTCGATTTTCTCCAAAACTGATATAGAAGGTTCATGGGAGTATAAATTATGAATTTAAAATTATTTTTTCAAGATTCAATATGGCGAATCCAATATAGCAAACTAAAAATTTTACATTTTTCGATTTTGTTCAAAGGTGGAACTGAATCGATTTTGAGGATGTAAAGAGCAAAAATAAGATTATTTTAAGAAATTCTAATATGTCAAATGCAATATGACGAAATTCTAAATTTACGAGTTTCATCCAAAATTGGTACTAAAGGGCTTTCAAGGGCTTACATTTAGATTAGATTAAGACGTTAGAATTATTTTTTTGAAATTCAGTATGGGGGATCTAATATTATGGGTTAAAAATTTTACCTTATTCCTATTTTTTCAAATTTAGTATTAATGGGTTTTCGGGGTCGTATATTACGAATATGAAGTTGATTTTTTACAACTTAATATGACAGATACAAAATGAGGGACTGAAAAATTTACATTTGTCCAATTTTGTCTAAAATTGATATTGCGGGGTTCTTGGGGCGTATACAAACTCAATATACAGGATATAATATATCGGGCCAAGACATGTACGTCTCAAGTTCTTTAAATATCGGTATTGGAAGGTTTTGGGTGCCTACATAACTAATCTAAGATTAATTTAAAAATTTAAGATTACTATAATAGATTAAATATTTGTTCGATTCAGTTTCATTCAAAATTGGTATTGGGAGAACTATAAGAATCAAAGAATTTTTAGTTGTTCATTTTTGGATGATTTACAACTTTGGATAAAATGGGTATTTTCTTATAACTTTGAAATCATTGCTAGGTAAACTAATCTCGATTAATACTTGGTTCAAATAATTTATAAATGTCATAAGGGATTCAAAACTAAAAATCGAAAAATAAATTTTTTATTATAAAATTGAACCGACTTCTAAAAATGCACTAAAAAGTGAAAAATAACAATGTAAATTTTTATATGAAATTGAAATTTTTGAAGTCGGCGTCAAATTATTTCTAAATGAAACAAATAACTACTAATAAGCACCGATTTGAATGAATTTTTTTACGTTATGTTGATGAAGTGTGGTGGTCCCATAATCATTTTGGATAAAATTGGTGGTAAAATCCAAAATGGCGCTAATAATAAGGCGGAAAAAAGTTAATTTTGTCCAATTTTCCCCAAAATTGGCATAAGTTAGTTTTCGGGGTCGCACATAACGAACTGAAATTATTTTTAAAAATTCAATATGGCAAATCTAATATGGCGGGCGAAAAAATTGACATTGTCCGATTTTCTCCAAAACTGATATTGGGTAGTTTTCTAGGTCGCACATAACGAATCTAAAATTAGTTTTTAACAATTCAATATGGCGGACAAAAAAATTTATTTTGTTCGATTTTCTCCAAAATTGATGTTGGGGAGTTTTCTGGGTCGCACATAACGAATCTGAAATTATTTTTAAAAAATTCAATATGGCGGATCCAATATGGCGGACAAAAATAATTATTTTTCCGATTTTTTCAAAAATTGGTATAGGGAAGTTTTCGGGGACGCACATAACGAATCTGAAATTATTTTTAAAAAGTTGAATATGGCGGATCTAATATGGAGGACAAAAAAATTAATTTTGTCCGATTTTCGGGGTCGTATATAACGAATCTGAAATTATATTAAAAAAATATATCCAATCCAATACGGCGGATCAAACATTTTAGATGCCTAGATTTTGTCCAAAATCGGTAAAGGGAAATTTTGGATATGCTAATTACGAATTTAAAAGATTCAAATTGGCGAATCCAATATTTATACATTTTCCGATTTTATTCTAAACTGGTACTGGGTCTTTTTGATGGTGTAAATAGAGAACTTAAAATTATTTTCAAATTTAATGGGGCAAATTCTATATAATGGTCTAAAAATGTTACATTTCCGGATTTTATCCAAAATTGGTATTAGGGGGTTGTCGTGGGGATAGATTCAGATTAGATTAATAGGTTAAAAAAATTTTTTGGAAATTCAGTATGACGGATTCAATATGTTATTCATATTTTTTCAAATTTGGTATTAGGGGGTTTTCGTGGTCGTAGGTCAGTTTTTTTTTAGCTTAATATGACGGATACAATATCGAGAATTAAAAAGTTTACATTTTTCAGATTTTGTCCAAAATTAACATTGGAGGTTTTTGGGACGTATAGGTACAAATACAACATGAAGGATAAAAGATGTCGGATTAAAAAATTTATAACTCAAGTTCTTTAAATATCGGGATTGGGAGGTTTTGGGGGCCTATATTACTAATTTAAAATTAATTTAAAATTTAAGATATTAGATTTACTATGGCAGACTAAATACTTGTTTGATAAATTTCATTCAAAACTGGTATGTGGAGATTTCTCAGCATCAAAGAATTTTTAGTTGTTTATTTTAGTGTTGTGTACAACCTTGGATAAAATGGTTTCTTTTTTCCGACCTCAAAATCATTGTGAGATACTTTAATCTCGCTTAGTACTTAGCTCAAATAATTTATATATACATATATATATATATATATATATATATATATATATATATATATATATATATAAATATATATTACTTCATTTATACACGGAGATGCATATAGTTGTACGTTGGCTGAAGGTGATTTCAGCACTACAACGGCATAATGTGGATATATCCACTACTATTGCATGTCACACGGAGGAATCCGTGATAGCCGCATATATATATATATATATATATATATATATATATATATATATATATATATATATATATATATATATATATATACATAAATATGTAAACTATCGTAAGAAAGAGAATCACATTTTTGTCAAATATTAGTTTGGTGCCGACTCCAAAAATATTTCAATTTCATATGAAAATTTATATTGTTGTTTTTAGCTTTTTAGCGCTTTTTTAGAAGTAGGTTCAATTTTTTTATAAAAATTTTATTACATTTGTTTAAGTAATACACGACCAATGAGGACTCTAAAAAATATACACAAAGAAACTCATTAGATTGTTTAAAAGTTAAAAAGAAAATTTGATGATCTAAATAAAGATAATATGGAGGAATATAAAAAAGTTAAGCTTAGTCAAAGATCAATATAGAGGCGTTCTAATAGTTATGTAATAGATATCAACAAATGTATTATTTGCAAGAAAACATCGTAGAAAGGAAATTTTAAACTACATCAAATGGTATGCGCTAAAAATTATGTACTGCTTCGCGATTATTTAAAGATCACCTTTAAAACAAAATTGTGTTAATTTTTTCACCAAAAAGTTCATTAACTTTTCAAATCAAGTATAACCCTCAATACTTTATATCGTATGAAAGAAAATATATGGAAAGTATTAAAATTTAAAAAACTGAAACAGCACATCAACACATGAAAACATCGTTATAATAACTGACATTTCTTATGCTGATGTACTATTTATTTTTTGATTAGATGCTTATACACGGCAGCGTGTACTTTATAATCGATGAAAAGCTATTTGTTTATAGCATTAAAAACTATAATTACATTACATTATTACATTGTGATTAATCTCAGCTTACAGTTTGTGTTTTGGACTTTGCTGGGCACAAAATTTGAAAATATTTATTAAATTAAAAGTTATTCATATTGAAAAGTAACAAAAAGTAGCATTTTTCAATTATTTTACGATTTTTAATTCAAAAAATATGCTTCGGATGGAAAAATTACAAGAGATACATCTTACTTAGAATACGGCGAGCAAGTATTTTTTATTTGACGAGAAAAAAAACAATTTTTTTAATTATTAACAATTTTTTTGTTTATGATAAATTACCTGCCCATTTTTTGGGAATCCACCCTCGATATTCGTAATGAGGGGATCAAAATATATAAAAAAAGCTTTGGTGGAGCCAGATTTTTCTCGCCTACGAAAACCCTCTGGGTTTCTGGACTAGTACAATATTTTATCAATACTATTTGCTAATGTCGGACATGCATTCTATATTTTTGTTTGTTAGTACGATGTTTCAACCAGGTTGAATCTTTAACCTGTAATATTAATTTCTAATATATTTAAGAAATTGACAATATCTACGCTTTTTTGCCAAAAGGATATGTAATTTTATGTTTGGCGGGACAAATTTAACTTTGGTTCAAATCGAGATTTGATTTAGACGTATTTTTGCATCGTATATAATTTTGGAGTGCAAATACACATACTTGAGAATATTCCTTTACAACAAAAAAGAACTGATTATGGAACGTTGTGCTTGAATACTAAAAAGATCTTTATTGAATTTCCTATAACAAATAATTCGATTTTTGAAAAAAAATACCACTAATTTGTTTACTATTATTTAACTTTTTTTTTGGAAGGAGGGGAAATCTTGCATAGACACCAACACAAAGTGTGAAGGTAATGGAGGATTCCTACTGGCTAACTCCCCCCCCCCCCCTGGACTTAAGGTTCTCAAGATTCTATTTCCGTTCACTGTAAGCTACAATCAACAGAAATTCGTAGTGAGTTTCCTTCGGTTTCCGGGCCGTAGCCTTTACAAACTTCCAGTCATTACAGCATTAGTATTTCCACTCCAAGTGCCAATGCACCTATTGCTTCGCACTGTCTTACATTTCATATACAATATAAGGTTGGTCTCTATCGTACTTTCATGTTTCATCTCTCTTATCTTCTAAATTGATGTTCTAGTTCTAGGTGCTTACACCCCTAGGGCCACACGCTTTCTAGTCACCAATGATGCAACCCATTGGAGAATTACTTTGTCTGATGCTGTATCATGGTCTCGCTACTTTCTTTTTTCTATTGTCTTCTCGCATTTCTATTTTTTTAATAACTTAGTTGAGCGATTTGTCGTCTGAACAATCTTTTCGAGTGGAACTGCAGAGTCATGCGATCTAATTGGGTACTAAATGTCCTTTTTGATTCGTCTTCTCGTTTGTTTTCCTTTTTTTCTAGACTATAAAACCTTTTGAGGTTATGATCTCACCTTAGGTGCACTCGCGCCCTAGTAATCGACACCGCTCAGTGGGTGTAGCCCCATCTAAATCTGAGTCACGTTGTTATTTTCTTTCTAATCTCTTCGTTCTTCAGGACTACGTAAAGAATTGAGATGGACAACTATATCCATGATCCTCCCTCTTCGGTTGCTGGCACGCAACTAATGTGATCGTGTGAGATTGTTTCAAAAGACACAGATAAAATTTATATTTAGAGTACGCTAGCAATAGAGGTAAGATAGATTACCCAAGAATAAGAAGCTAGTGTTTTTAATTCATGGTTGTTTCAAATGTTATACTAATTTGTTATTGTAATTTTTTATTGTGTTAAATTGGAGCATTGGGATTCTTTGTTGAAGATACTTTAGGACCTTAAAGCTAGCCAAAATTATCACATAACTCGCGAATAGTCATTGTTAAATATTCTTCACTTTTGTAAGGGATTCTCAGTATTTATGAACATTTTTCCAAACTGCAAGGCAGCTTTTTCGTAAATGTTTATATTTCAATTAAAAAACTGTCGTGGCTCAATAACTGACAAACAAAAATAGTGCGCGATTGGAAATTAAAATTCTTTTTAAACACCCTTTATAATTCAAAATTAATATTATTAATTAATTGAATTTGAGATATAATAGCACTATCAAAAATCCTGTCATATTTTAATAACGGTCATTACACCCATGGGTGTTAGCGAAGAGCTTTAAACGTCAATTTTGTCAGGTGAACCTGGGTCGGGTCCGTCAACGGTCCTCGAGTATATCACTTTAAGAGCGCTACAACTCCTTTTGCTTGTTTCTCGTCGATTCTTGCATCGGAAATTAACAGTTTTCAAGTACTAAGTTCTTAAAGCCCGACGCATTTTCAATGAGTACTGAAGTATTTATTCGAGAAAAGCTTAAATGTTTTAGCCAAATATGTTAGTTGGTACTAAATAATTTGTTAAACAAATATAAAATAGGTATTATTCAGGGCGTTTATAAACTACGTTTTCTTATATTAGGAGCAAATGTTCTAAAACAATTCCTTTCACACTTTCAAGCAGTGTTTTCAATCTATTGCTTTAAATTTTGCCACACATATATGAAAATTATGAAAGATTAACAAAATCATGGTCTTATTCGATTTACGGTATTGTTAACTTACGGTTTGCTTCTGAAAGTCTCAGTTGCTGCTTCTTTAATACTTTTTTTTAGTTTTGCAAAGTTGTGTTAAGACTTCTCCCTCTGATACGGCAGTATTTATGTACATTTTGTTAAAAAAAGATTAAGTAATGTATCTTTTTTTTATTTGTTTGGCCTTAAAAATGATGCATAGAGCAACTACATAACTCAAAAGAATTGCAGTCTGTTAGTGTGTCTTGTACATAAAATAAAATTTATAAAAGGGGATGGGAAAATGCGACATGTATGTAAGCAGGTGAAAAAATATCTTTTTGCAAAAAACATGTGGAATTGACAAAAACAAACTTCATATTAGCAAAAAACTTTATATTAGCAAAAAAAATTCGGTATTTCACTGCCAAAATAACCTTTTAAAGTCCTACACACATGTTAAAGAACGAAATACAATAATTAATATAATACCGTTTGAATCATTACAAAACTGGTTGATTACGTCTAAGTTATAATAATTATGCAAAAATAAGGTAAAGTGAAATCATTTAACTTGAAATGATACAAACTTCTAAGAATTCGGCCACCCCATTGATTGCCCATTCACTTCTTAAGAAAAAAACTTGATGAAGTGACATGGATCGAATGCAACGCGAAGGGTCAAGTGTTGTGGGTTCGTCGGTTTGTTTGGTTTACTCGGCGGTATCCTCGACCACGAAGCAAAAGTATCGAAGACTCGATGACTTTCATAAATTAAAATTTATATTTTAGGCAGTGGTGTGTTGTATAAGGGATAAGACTGCTCTCTTTAAAACATATATATATATATATATATATATATATATATATATATATATATATATATATATATATATATATATATATATATATATGTATATTATGAAACCATTACATTTTTTTTTTCAATAAATATATGAGAGTGGATAATTAATAAATTATTTTTTTATTTTGTGAGGATAATATTTTATTAAAACTAGGTGGAGATTACAAGCTTATAATTTATTTTTCCATTTAAAGGAATATGAACATATTTATGTATTTGTAGAAGAGAAATAGTTGTAAAATTTTTGTTTATAATCGTGTCATCGAAACATCTTATTTATTTTATTTTTCCAATTATCCTATTTTCCTTTTTTTCTGTTCCAATAAATATACGGCCATTAAAAAAGAGCAATTAAAAAAATATGGCTTTATATGTGCTCTGAACCTCTGATTATGAATATTGAAGGAGGATTCCAAAAAAACAACCAGATAATTTGTTATAAAGAAAGAAAACTATTAATACTTACTTAGCAATGCATATATGACAGTATAACACAAAAATGATTGAAAACAACAAAAATATGAAGATTCTTAGAACACTTAACAACCCTGGCCGCCTTCAAATACACCACACAAATAGAAACATTAAGGAAGACAAAGGGGATTTAGGAGATATTGTTGAAAAATTCTATAGTACTTTATACACAGAAAACATTCCGCAACAAATCGTTGTAGCTAATGAAAAGATTCTTAATGTGGGCTCCGAAGATTTACCGGATATCACCATACAAGAGGTAAAACTAGTATTATCTCAAATGAAAAACGGTAAAGCACCTGAGGAAGGCGGAAATACAGCTGAGATGATAAAACTTGGCGGAGAAACTACTATGGAATCAGTGACAATTCTTAATAAATGTTAAATAGAAGGCATAATTCCCCAAACATGGCAGAATACCCAAGTAATTTTATTGTAAAAAAACAGTGATTAATTATAAATTGATAATTACCGACCTATAAGTTTGCTTCCCCACCCGTACAAACTTCTGACAAAAATTATAAAAAATAGGCTCACAGTGAAATTAGCCGCCTATTAACCCCCCGAACAGGTTGGGTTCCGTAAGAGCTATAGCACAATAGAACACATACAATCCGTTCGAACACTAATAGGAAACTGTAATGAGTACAACGAACCATTAAACCTCGTATTTGTTGACTATTTTAAAACCTTCGACTGCAATGAACAATGCAAGAATCGACTCCCGCTATCGGCAGCTACTTAAACACATATATGATAATACAACAATCGTCATTAAAATCACAGAAGGAATAGAAATAAACCCAATTCAAATAAAAATGGGAGTTAGGTAAGGGGATGCCATCTCCCCAAAGCTGTTCACGCTTGCATTGCAGGACTTTTTTAAGTCTCTGGACTGGAATAAGAAAGGCGTCAAAATCGATGACTAACATCTGAGCCACCTCCGCTTTGCGGATGATATAGTGATTTTTAGCCAAATTATAATGGAACTACAAGACAATTTGGAAGAACTTCAAAATGAATCCATAAAAATCGGATTAACCATGGATTTGAATAAAACGAAAGTCATGCCTTCAGACAATGTACAAGTACGTATAGGGAACCAGAATATTGAAAATGTCAAAGAATATGTCTATTTGGCACATTACATCAAATTAGGACAAGAAAATCAAACTTCCGAAATAAATAGACGTCTTTGATTGACATGGGCAGCCACGGGTAAATTGTCACATGTTTTGAGAAATCGAACCATTCCAATTAATCAAAAACGAAAATTCTTCAATACCTGTATACTGCCCGTGATGACATGTGGAATGAAAACAATGACATTCGCTGTTAAGTCGGCTAAAAAACTTAGGAATGCTCAAAGAGCCATAGAGCGGATGGTGTTGGGAATAGGTCTTAGAGGCCATTTCACAAACGAGAATATTAGACAAAGAACTAAAGTAAAAGATGTCGTAACAAGCATAGCACATCTGAAATGGAGCTGGGTGGGACATGTCGGCTGACAGGACAATTCGAGATGAACAAGGCATATCGCATAATGGAGACCTCGTTTACATAAACGCAATGTTAACAGACCACAGGAATCATGGAAAAATACAGGGGAGGCCTATGTCCAGGAGTGGACTGTAATAGGTTACTGAAAGAAGAGAAGGAGAAGATATTAAAATGTGTTTAAGGTATTAATCCAACCATCAACGAAAACTGTAATGAATTATGTGCACTAAATGAGCGCCAGTACATAGACTTCCACTTTCCTTCATACACGGTAGCGCGTATGCTATAATTGATGAAACGCTATTTGGTTAAAGCGTTAAAAAGCAATAAAAACATTAAATTTTTGCATTGCGATTAATCCCAGTTTGTAGTTCTTGACTTGAATTATCAATTATTGGACGCAGAATTTGAAAATATTTATTTATTGATGTTAAAAAGTGACAAAAAATGCTTCACGATTTTCAACTATGCGTCGTATGGAAAAATCACAGGAAGCACTTTTTGCTTATAATTGGCCAAGGAACATAAAGGAACAATTTTTAGAACAATTAATATTTTTTTGTTTATAACAAATTGTCCGATTAAATCGAATGGCATCTTCTACCCTTGGGCACACAGACACGCCACTGGCTTTATTCGAGATCGAGGAGACTTAATATAGTCTCGAAAGTTTGTAATTGACATTGCGTTAAAAACCATCGTATCCATTTGTTATGGTGTCCTTCGATTTTTGTTATCGAGAGCTTTAAAGTATTTGAAATGAATTGACAGAAATCTTTTAAGTATGAAATTAATTTGATTTATTCTAGCATTGATATGTGGGCAAGAATTCCAGGACATATTTTTACCAAATCCTTTTATAAATATGGTACTATCAAAGTTTTAAGCAATCTTCGGTCACGTAACGTATAAAAAAAAGGGCCAAGTGCTTGTCTAGCACGCATTATGACATTCGGTTAATTGAAAGCATGTCTCTCCAAAATTTTATTACAAAAGAGGGCGTTTTAATTGGAGAACATTGAAATATCTTAGATTAAATTTTAAACACTTAAGGCCTTGTTTTATGTCTGCGAGAATGTTAAATAATCCTTGTTAATAAATTCACATATCTCTACGAAAAAACTTGGGAATTTTGCAGTGCACTAAAAGAAGGTAATAATGGCTTCTTGAAAAATCTCTTGCCTAGATAATGCTCCACAACTTGGTGGGTATAATGTGTATATCTCAAATTTAATATATAAACTATCTCATTAAATTTTTTAGACTCATTATAATTTAACTTTCTCGTTACACCCTTTACACTCTGAAATATTTCTTCATATGGTTAGTCTGTGTAGTATAAACGTATTAAATACTATCCTGTTACAAAAGTACCGCTTTTGTTCAGACAAGGGCCGATGTCCATCCACTTAAGTTCAGCTGACATGAATGAATGTTTGCGTAAGTGCGGCAGTTTAATGTTAAGATTTTTTGTTTTTATTTTTTTTATCAGTTTAAAGATTATTTGATAGTGCTTTAAAATAAGGCACAGGAAATTCTGGACAATATTAATTAGATATACTAGTCAGAGAGCAAAATATAATCATCGGCTACATGCGATGTAATATTTGAGGGAACTTATTTATCTTTGTTATTTTGGATTCATTTAAAAATCATGCCATTTCACAATGACTGAAAGAACTGAATTAAGAATTTGCATTAAATTTTGCGAACATCTCGGCCATTTTCATACAATTTATGGTTACCACTCGCCAATAAAAGCCCAGTTTTTAGAATGGATATTGTCCGAAGAATAGAGCCCCTCTAGAATCGGAGCTATATTAAAATAAAACTCATCATTTCTTTTTGCCAGTAAGGTGTTGTACACTTCAAAAAAAAAACAGACAATGAACAAGGAATATTATCTAAAAGTAATAATGATTAAATAACACAACCAAAAGAGGCATATATGTGTTTTGTCGACCTCACAAAAGCCTTCGACAGGATCAGACTTCATGACGTTCTCGAACTACTTAAGGACAGAAACATATGTCATAACATCCTGGAAGTAATTAAAGATTTAAACAGCAGAAATACAACGAAAATTAAAGTAGGCAACAAGACATCGAACCAAATTCCAATATCTACCGGCATAAGGCAGGGAGACAGCCTCAGTCCAATTCTATTCAATGTCATTATGGACGAAATTATCAGAGAGGTGAAAGAGGCCGGTAGAGGATATAGAATGGGAAAAGAGGAACTAAAGATAATTTGCTGTGCCGATGATGCAGTACTGATATCGGAAGACGAAGACAACCTCCAACGGCTCCTGTACAAGTTTAAAAAGACCGCTGAAAAATTTAACATGACAATCTCCATAGGAAAAACCCAATCTCTCACGATCAGTAAAGAACCAAGAAGATGTAAGCTCGCTGTACACAATCAAAGCATCGAACAGGTCATGTCATTTAAATACCTGGGAGCAAACATCACCAGCAATAGAAACTTAAAAGCAGAAGTTCAAGAACAAACAACCAAAGCTGCCGTAATGTCAGGATACCTACGTGATATTATATGGGGAAATAAACATATGACGACACAAAGTAAGATCAGAATATATAAGACCTGCATACGACCCATAATGACTTATGCCATCGAAACAAGAGCAGACACATCAGCAACCAAAAGACTACTCCGGACAACTGAGATGAGAACGTTAAGAAGTATCACGGGTCATACATTACGCGACAGACTAAGAAACGATGAAATCAGAAAAAGATGTGAAATACAGGACGTCGTAAGATGGGGCAGAGGAAGAAGGAGAGCATGGAGGGATCATGTCGACAGGATGACCGACGACCGAGTGGCAAAAATTGCAAAAGAAGGAATACCAAACTCCTCAAGGCTTCCTGGTCGACCGCCTAAAAATGGAAAGAGAGCTGGACATCGGTGTCACAGGAACAAGAATAAACGAGATGCATTGACAGTCAATACAGGACAAAGTCCTATACTAAGAATAAGAAGAAGAAGAAGAACCAAAAGAAAATGGCTTACTTTACATCAAAGAGCCGCTACAGTATTTATTAAGCCCCCAGTAACTTTTGGTAGTTTTGCAAACATATATCCTTTTTAAGGAAGAAAACATAGATGAAATTAAAAGAAGTGTGACGAAGCAGCTGTTAACTGTTCCAAGAGCTAATTATAAAAAGTGATTCAAAAATGTATGATGGATCTTAAGCTAGAAAATAGTTGTAGCTTTCAAATAAGATTATTTTACGCATCGTCACTATTAACAAAAGTTCACTCTTTTTGCAACTACACCACAAGATCGGAATTTGTATAATTTATTCTCTGTGAATTTCACTCTGGTGCCCTCTCTATACTAATTTCAACCACCTCATTGTCTTAAGCCCGCGGAATTAGCATCTGGAAAAAATTTGTTGTTAGTAGACTTCTGACTACGCAAAAACTTTCAGAATTTTGTTTAACAATTAAGATGTGAAAAAACAGTTTTTTTTTGAGTTCTAGGAAAGGCTATTATTTTTCAGTGAAAAAGTTTGAAATAAAACTTATGCGCTTTGAAAATAACTACAAAATGAGCTAAAGCTCATGCAAATCAGATAATTTGGATGTTAGTTACTGCAAATGTGTTTTCAACTGTTAATAAGCAATAGAAAAATATATTGCTTTTAACGTTATACTACACTGAAAGGAGCCTCGTATTGCATACAACAAGTATGCAAAATCTCAAATAAAAATATTCAATAGTTTTTTTGCACAGTGAATTTATTTATACCATTTTATGTTTTTATTGTTTATTCTCAGCGATCTAGAGATCATACAACGATATGCGGGTACGCAAATAAAAGCTCAAGACATACTAACAGTAACAAAAAAGAAACAAATTAATTGTTGATTTTAAATTGCTGAAACAGATAAACAAAGTTGTGGTTGGTTTTTTCGTAATAAACAAAGAGAATAACTCTTCGACAATTGTTGATATCGAAATGCCGATAAGTGGACGCGATAGGTAAGATTTTGGCGCATATTTTGAAAAAAGAACAAATTACGTACGACCACTAGAAGCTAAGATAGAATTTTTTTTCAAAAGATCGCTGCTGCGTTGTTTATTATTAAGGGATTATTTAAGTAGGAACCCATAGGGAGATGGTTAACCTATTATGTCCACCAATTTTCAAATTAGTTATTTCAAACTTGTTGATATTGCAATAGTTTAAAGTTGCACCTACTCGAAGAGTCAGAAAATGAGCAGTGGAGTGGAGCGTTCTATCAGCTTGCGGCGCGCGGAAAAAACATAATCGTTTAGCCGGAAAAATTTGGATTATCTCGACGAATATTGATCGTAGAATTTTTTTTAATTTGTGGTTTCTCGACGAGATATGAACAATGGATAATATGTTTTTGTAATCAAATTATTGTTAAATATAACAAAAAATAAATTGTTGCACGTAGGAATATTAAAAATCAGAATGATTTTTAATATAACATTAATATTTATGGAGTTATAGTATGAAACAAATCGCGACGGTCATTTGCCGCCAAATTATTGGTTATACAAGAAAAACACATGTTAACTTTTTTATTTATTTTATTCGACAAACCTTTTTCACATACAAAATTTTTTGCTAACATACATATTTTTTGCTGAAATCTATACAACATATTTATTCCCTCCTCCGTTTCTTAGACATCGATGGACACTTATTTTCGAAACTCTTATCGGTTTCATTATTATCATTAGAATTATCATTATCATTAGCACTCTCATCGTCATCATCATTAATACTCTCATCATCATCATCATCACTCTAATCATTGACATAATTATCATCATCATCATCATCATCATCATTACTATCATAATCATAATTATTTTCTCCCGTATTACTTTCATCGTCTTTGAAAGTAATATTACTATAATTTTCGATTGGATAATCGTTTACAATATAATCGTCAAATGTAGTTTATTCTGCATCTCGAAAAATAATAATGCTATCAACAAATGTTGCTATTTGTTTCATACTGTATCTCGATAAATATTATTAGTACATTAAAAATAAATTTAATTTTTAATATTCCTAATTAATAGTATACTGTTGGCCACTGTAACAATTTTTTCGCAAATTGAGAAGCACGTAAGTGCGGTAAAATTATAATTATGCGTAATATGTATAAAAGTGTAACAATTTGTTTATTGCTATGTTTAACAATAATTTGATTACAAAAACATATCATTCATTGTTCGAATTCGAAACGTCCGAACCACGTTTTTTTCCGCGCACGGCAGCCTGAAAGCACGCCCCCTCCACTGCTCACTGTTTGACTCTCGGAATAGGTGCAACTTTAAACTATAGCTACAACCATAATGTTGAAATAATTGAGTTGAAAGCTGCTGCATACAATAGTTTAACTATTCCCCTTTGAGTTCCTACTTAAATAATCTTTTAATATTAATAAACAAATCCGCAGCGATTTTTTGAAAAATAACTCATCTTCTAAAGGTCGTACACAATTTTGTTTTTTTCAAAATGTGCATCAAAATCTCAGCTATCGCATCCCCTTATCGGCATTTCGATATCAACAATTGTGGAAGAGTTATTCTATTTGTTTATAGCGAAAAAAAAACAATTTTGTTTACCTCAACAATTTAAAACAAACAATTCATTTAGTTTTTTTTTTATTGTTAGTATAAGTCTGGAACTTTCATTTCCGTACCCGTAAACTGCTGTACGACCTCTAGATCGCTGAGAATAAAAAATAAAAAAAAACATAAAAAATTATAAACAAATTCACTGGGCAAAAAGCTATTGAATATTTTTATTTCAAATTTTGCACATTTGTTTTATGCAACAAGAAGCTCATTTGGTTACAGTATAAAGTTAATGCAATCTATTTTTCTATTGTTTATAAAGAATTAAAGAAATAGCCATTTTAGCAGGTTCTTTTGCAATAACTAACGAACAAATTATCCAATTTGGATGGGCTTTAGCTCGTTTTATAAGTATTTTCATTCAATTGTTTGAAACTTTTTTACTGAAAAATAATAACTTCCCTAGAATTCGAAAAAATATTTTTTCACATTTTAATTGTTACATAAAAAATTTTTCCCAAAAAAGAAAATGAGACATGATTACTATTATCATTCTGAAGGTTTCTACGCCATCAGAAGTATACTAACAATAAATTTTAAAATCACCTCAAATGAGCCTAACTCCTTCGGCCTATCTCGAGAAAACAACTATCAATTTAAAATCCTCATTCTGTAATGTGTTGACACGATATTATCCGCAGAACTTGACACCGGACTGCAAATCGCCAGCAATCAAAAGATGCAATGAAATATATCCAAGAGCGATAGAAAATTAAAAAAATAATAATAATTTCACAATCTATATATTTCAAAAAACTCCACTGATGATATCATTAGGTGATCAAAACTAGTATGGAGAGAGAACGAAAATAAAATTCGCAAAGAATCTTTGATTTCCTATTTAGCAATTAAACGATTTTAAAAACCCTTTATACACAAATAATTGTAGACCAATCGTCATTTCATATGCAATTCTATCACTTTAAATAGTAGTAAAATGAACTGACATAAATAAATTTATTACCCAATTTTGATTATTCTTTTGCACTTTACAATTTTTTTTAATGAATTAAAAATAAAGTCTCGTACGAGTCTTTAAATATATCTATTTTAGAGTTTTCCAAATGATGCATGATGGAGCTTTAATTCCATCTAGAAAATTGATCAAAATGTTCCGCGCTTCAACGCAACTTTCTGGAAATTGCGTTTTACCAAAGATTATTATAGCTAATGTTAAATAATCTTTGATTTTACCACACCAATTAAAAATCTACAAGGGATGTTTGCACCACGGGAACACCCCGAAAATTTTAAAATACACAAACAAATCATTTTTATGACATAATTAAACACTTTTAATTGCCGAAGGATAATAAGTTCTGCTAAATGTTTACTTATAGTAAATTTAATGGGTGGTAATCGGAGGAAGTCAAGTACGTAAACCTTGATCATAAAATCTTTCTACTTAACAAGTGTCGCCTGCCAGGCAGTTGAGACCTTTTATGTTTTTTGTTGCTGATTGAAAGGGAAACTATTAACTTTTTATTGGGCCCCTTTTGTCTACGAAAGTTGACTGAGTAAAGTTGAATATTCAGTTTTTAAATATATATATATATATATATATATATATATATATATATATATATATATATATATATATATATATATATGGGGCATTCTTTTTCAAATCAGCCATGCTATCTGCCCATTTTATTTTTATGTAATAAAAACTTTGCCGGATATTAAAATTTTCATATTAAACTCTAGTTTTTAATGCCGTCTGGTGTTTTATGAAAATCATCAAACATAACCTCAAAATGGAGGTTATATTAAGACACCTCACAAAAGTACGTTATTTTCACAAAAATGCTTTACAACAAAAAGAAAAAAATATCCTATTGACCAAAATAACATACTCTATGATATTTCGACTCGCCGAATTAAGATAGCGAGTTTCATTTTTTTTTCTAACCTTAAAAAACTTTTTTTAAATTAAGATTTTCAAAAAATACATAGAATTAAGCAGTTTAAGCGAGTTTTGTATATAGGGTTTTCAAGGGCGAACCTGAAGTCAAAGTTGCAGAATTCAAAATGTTGGATGACGAATCCAATATGGACAGCGGAATTTTTGGTATACAGGGGTTTTTTCGGGTCGCTGATTACGATTCCGATGTCAGATTTACAAAATTCAAAATGGCGGATCCGATATGGCGTAAATTCGACTGACTTTAGACTCTACGATAAGTTAGTGGAATATTGGTTATTGAAGATTCCTTGCATTAGCTATTTTTGGTTCGCCCCGAGAGTTTAATTCTTCAGTACCTCCTTTTTTGAAGGCGTGCTCTATCCACCACTTGGGGAGGCGCTCGATGCAAGACTAGTAAATCCGGTACTAGTATGTCTGAGTCAAGATCTGCGTGTGTCTGTCTGTGTCTATTTTACACACAGATATAATCTGAAAATATTTGCCTTTTTGTATAGTGCCTATGATGTTAACATTGGTTCAGTTGGTTTTGCTCTAAGGCTTGCCCTGTATTCCACTCTTTTAAATGTAACTCCTATTCTATAGTACATTTTTTTACCATGATAAGTTGCTGTGAAATGCCTTTCTGCTTCAAATGAAAATCCTCCTTATGACGAATTACATTGGCTATTTGACACTTATTTTTAAAGTGTTGCTTAGCATCATTAGTTACATAATAAATTTTTTGCATTTTTCTAATCTTCTTTTTAATTACTGGAATCAATAGCGTTTATATCGCTTATACAGCAGCTACATCATGTTTTAGGCTCCCCCTTCATCTTTTTTTGTAATAGAATATTACCAGTACCACTATACACTGATTGTTATTAAAGTGGAAAATCTGGGAAGCATCCTGATTCACGTAAGCATAATTTTCTGAAAAGTCAAACATAACGAGTGCTTCATTTGTGCCAAGGTTCTATTTTTTTTCATTAATAAACATTGATTGCTGTTTCGCAGTAATTGCATGAACTTTTAAAATTTTGAATAGACTATTTAGTTCAACTCAAAAATCATCAATGGTTAATGACCGTGTAAATAATGTTGGTTAATAAGTTGCAGCCCACAATGAGCACCTTACATGGGAAATGCAAGAATCTTCTAACTATTGACGATGCATTGGTATAATTTCTACAGTTCATGGGTATTTATTACACTTGTCAACCTAACAATCAGGACTTGCTTTTCGACAAACCATTTTTGTAATACAATCCTTATAATCCGCTAATGGAATGTCTGTATTTTTAATCAACTGTTTAATATTTCTAGCATCTAACAAAAGTTTTACATTTTGGTGTATAGCACATACTCATACAGAATGCTTATCAGATGCATCCGAAAGAATGAGGTGTTTCGGTCTCAAGATGCAAATTTGCTGAAAAAAATATCGTAATTTAAATGGGTTTCTTTGAAAAAAGCCTATAGTTCTTTCAAACTTAATAATAATTAACTTTTACGTTTTTCTTCTCTTTTGCCTTCTTCATTTTTTACCAAAACAACATCTTTCATTGATGGGATCTTTCGACTATTTATATCATTATTGTAAAACTTTTTAACTATAGAAACAATTTCCTGTAGCAAATTTTTCCTTCTTTTCGCAATTATTTCTCCTAACACTCCATTGATGGACTTTAGTTTTTAAATTTTTGAGTGAAATATCTTGACGTCTTAAACCCCTTAGCAATTTTTCTTGCACTCCAAGATGAAGGATCTATTGACACAAAAGTTTCACTTCGAACGGCTGTCTCGTGTCGGCTGGATATTTTTTTACAATAAACAAATATTTCAAAAACTTTTTATAGGAAGAGCTGATAATTTGTTGTATTAATTGAAAATGCTTATTTCTTCTTCAACGAAACAAGATTTCTGGGCTTCTTATAGTAGACTACGGTAAAAATTATGTAGTACAATGTATTTTCACAAGGCAGCGGGAATGGTCCACGTTTAAAGTGTATTACGGTAATTTTCCTATCGTAGATACTATGATTTTTATGGAAAATTCTTTCCGTTTAGGAAAATTTTTAATTGTATTAAAAATAAATAATTAGTGTGTCAGGCGGTGGATAGGGGCACGCCTCCAAAAAGGAAGTACTGAGAAATTAAACCCCCGGGGAGAATCAAAACTATCTTATGCAAGGAATCTTCATTAATTGCTATTCCAATAACGTACCTTAGAGTCGAAAGTCAGTCGAATTTACGATTCAGCATTTTGAATTTGGTAAATCTGCCATATTGGATCCGCCATATTAGATCCGCCATTTTGAATTCTACAAATTTGACTTCAGATTCGGCCTCGAAAACCCCACATACGAAACTTGCTTAAACTGTTTAATTCTATGCATTTTTCAAAAATCTTCATTTTTTGAAGTTTTTTTTTAAGGTTATTATCTTTCACACAGTTTGAACAAATTGCTAAGGAAACACAATTTATCCTATTCCACCACCATCGAGATGATGGCCCACCGTACCACCATACCGAGAAGAAAGTCAAAACTTACCCTCCTCGCCACAGTGATACGGCAGAGGTACATGTTTCGTCACTACTAGACTTATCAGGGTACCGACATGCACCTGGCTGTGCAAAAGGACAGTTCGGAAGGAAGCCTGCAAAGACTGCGTATGTATGTTTATACGGCTTTCACGGATTCCTCCGCGTGAGATCCAACAGCAGTGGATATATCCACATTATACCGTTGTAGTGCTAAATTCATCTCGATGGTGGTGGAATAGGATTTGTTCAAACTGTGCAACCTCTAACACGGAAAGGATTTGGTTGGAGTGAAGTTTGCATTTACTGTTCGCATTTTAGTTCATTCATACACGGAGCTGCATATAGTTATACGTTTGCTGAATATGATTTTAGCACTACAACGGCATAATGTGGATATATCTACTGCTATTGCATCTCACACGGAGGAATCCGTGAAAGCCGTATAAACATATATACGCCATCCGGCGGGAGGTCGGCGAAGCCGCGTTCAGTATTTGCATGCTTCCTTCCGATCTGTCCTTTTGCACAGCCAGGTGCATGTCGGTACCCTGATGAGTCTAGTAGAGACGAAACATGTACCTCTGCCGTATCACTGTGGCGAAGAGGGTAAGTTTTGATTGTCTTCTCGGTATGGTGGTACGGTGGGCCATCATCTCGATGGTGGTGGAATAGGATAAATTGTGTTTCCTTACCAATTTGTTTAAACTGTGCAACCTCTAACACGGAAAGGATTTAGTTGGAGTGAAGTTTGCATTTACTGTTCGAATTTTAGTTCATATATATATATATATATATATATATATATATATATATATATATATATATATATATATATATATATAAAGAATTTTTAAAATCCTTGTGTTGTTTTCAAAATCATCCCATTTAATGATTTTCTCTCCTCTAAGACCCTATTATGTTTTACTATATTGCAATATTTTTATTAAAACGAGTTTTATTACGTGTAAAAAACTAATACAAATTCAAAACGAACTTTCACAAAAGATACATTATTTAGTTAAAAAGGCTTCGATAATTAAAAAATATTTGACCTAATGAGTTTTTAAGTAAATCTGTTAATTTTTACTCTAATTTTAATAGTTTTAAATAATGTATTACCTACTTTACAATAATGCATACATCTATGTTGTAAAAGTAGCCAATTAGAGGTAAATATATTTCCTAACTCATGATGAATATATCTCCGATTGGGTAATAATGAGAGCTGCAAAACATTAACGGTAATCTTTTGGATTATGTATATATGTGTACAAAGTGTGTGCTGTCTTTCTCCAAATACATGCGTTAATTACCGATCTGACAGAGAACGGAATCTACATAACAATTTAATATAGGTTAATTGTATAAATTTATTTAAAAAATTTCTTTTTCTATAAACGCTCCTAATTTTGACTTTTTCGGTTGTTTGTAAGCTTCCAAACAACGTACTTTTAGGCATTGGTATTTTTAAGATTTTCTTGTCTCTAGTCAATTCTGGTACAAACTCAACCTGAAATTGTTTCGTTTCTGCTGCTGATAGTGGCTATATATATATATATATATATATATATATATATATATATATATATATATATATATATATATATGTTTATGCGGCTTTCACGGATTCCTCCCGTGTGAGATGCAATAGCAGTGGATAATATCCACACTATGCCGTTGTGGTACTGAAATCACATTCAGCAAACGTACAACTATATGCAGCTCCGTATATGATTGAAGCAAAATGCGAATAGTAAATGCAAACTTCGTTCCAACCATATCCTTTCCGTGCTGGAGGTTGCACGGTTGGGACAAATTGCTAAGGAACACAATTTATCCTATTCCACCACCATCTAGATGATGGCCTACCTGTACCAGCATACCGAGAAGAAAGTCAAAACTTACCCTCCCCGCCACAGTGATACGGCAGAGGTACATGTTTAGTCTCTACTAGACTCATCAGGGTACCGACATGCACCTGGCTGTGCAAAGGACAGATCGGAAGGAAGGATGCAAATACTGAAACGCGGAGGGTAAGTTTTGACTTTCTTCTCGGTATGGTGGTACAGGTAGGCCATCATCTAGATGGTGGTGGAATAGGATAAATTGTGTTCCTTAGCAATTTGTCCTAACTGTGCAACCTCCAGCACGGAAAGGATATGGTTGGAACGAAGTTTGCATTTACTATTCGCATTTTGCTTCATTCGTATACGGAGCTGCATATAGTTGTACGTTTGCTGAATATGATTTCAGCACCACAACGGCATAGTGTGGATATATCCACTGCTATTGCATCTCACAAGGGAGGAATCCGTGAAAGCCGCATAAACATGTATACAGCATCCGGCGGGAGGTCGGCGAAGCCGCGTTCAGTATTTGCATACTTCCTTCCGATCTGTCCTTTGCACAGCCAGGTGCATGTCGGTACCCTGATGAGTCTAGTAGGGACGAAACATGTACCTCTGCCGTATCACTGTGGCGGGGAGGGTAAGTTTTGACTTTCTTCTCGGTATGGTGGTACAAATAAGCCATCATCTCGATGGTGGTGGAATAGGATAAATTGTGTTCCTTAGCAATTTGTCCCAACCGTGCAACCTCCAGCATGGAAAGGATATGGTTGGAACGAAGTTTGCATTTACTATTCGCATTTTGCTTCATATATATATATATATATATATATATATATATATATATATATATATATATATAGATATATATAGATATATATAGATATATATAGATATATATATATATACATATATATATATATATATATATATATATATATATGCTCGCATCTACAAGGGTGATACGGGTAGGGTCAAAGCTCATAAACATAAGTCATCCTTTGCAATTTGCCAATCAGGCAGGAAAATCCACAGATGCGGCCTTACAGCGACTCGTCACAAGAGTCGAAAACGCGCTGTTGGGTGAATCATTTGGCTTAGGTACCTTTATTGATATCGAAGGGGCATTCAACAACACGTCTCACAATTCGATATGTAATGCCATATAACGATGAGACTCTGCACCGGCAGTAGTCGCATGGATCAGAGCAATGTTAACTCAGACAAAAATTATTTGCTATGCTTAACAATGTAACTGTTAAAGCTCTGTCAAGTAGGGGCTGTCCACAGGGAGGAGTTTTTTCCCTTTGCTGTGGAGCCTTGTGGTGGATAGCCTGCTAGTGAACTGAATGATGCCGGTTTATATACACTGGCCTACGCTGATGACCTGGTCATTTTGTGCCCTGGTCGCGATATTCGGGACCTGGCGGGGCCAATGATGCGAGCCCTCCGGATCGCGGAACGATCCAACAATGGTGCCATAAGGAAGGGCTTGGAATAAACCCAGACAAGGCCGAGGTTGTACTCTTTACAAAAATGAGGAAAATGGGGAGACTTCCCACAATTGCATTGGTAGAAAGGACTCTTCAATACAAGGAGACAGTTAAATACCTGAGAGTAATTCTGGACTTACGACTGAGCTGGAATGATCATATTGAGGCTCAAACCAAGAAAGCCATATGTGCTTTCTGGGCTTTTAAACTAGGCTGTGGGTACACATGAAGGCTGACAACTAAAGTGCTATTTTGGATATACACTATGCTGATCCCCCTCCCCCCCCCCCATGATAACGTACGCCTGTATTGTATGGTGGCGTAGTACAACAAGGCACAAACACGGTCTTCAACTTGACAAAGTTTAAAGAATAGTTAGTGTGGGAATATTGAGTGCAATGAGGACTACTCCCACTAGGGCTCTTGAAGTCTTGGTGAACCCACCTCCTCTTCACTTATACATAAAGAACGAGGTCGTGAAGACAGTTTATCGTCTCATTTGCCTAGTGCATCTTGGAATTGAACCGGACGATTACTCAGGTATCCGGGAAAGCGCGGTGGAGAGGTGTCCATCTCTCCCCATGCATACAGAGTACATCACGCCGCTTTTGAAACCCAACCTTCTCTCTGGAGATATTTCTGTCAAGTAGAAAGGATTGGGAGGGACAGCAAAATCTACCGAGAAATGGATTCTGAGGCCCGATTCTGTAAGCATATTTTTTGACATTCCCTTTCCTTATCTCTTTTAGGACAGTGACATACTTATGTGTTACTACAGACTGAACAAAGATGGAAGATCCATATTATGACATTCTATTTCCATTTACTTTTATAGAATCGCAGCCCTGGTGTTATACTGATGGATCTCGACAAAATGAAAGAACTGGAGCCGAAGTGTTCGGCAGAAGCACGGGAGTCAGAGAGTACTACCCTTTTGGACAACATATGACAATCTTCACAGCGGAAATTTATGCTATTTTGCAGTGTGCTCATCTCTGTGAGAGGGATATAAACAGTAATAGGGCAATAAATATATGCTCAGACGTACTCAATGGTATGACAAGGAATGGTTGCACAGTTAGACTCGTGTGGGTCCCAGGCCACTCTGGCATGCGAGGGAATGAGGAGGCAGACCGTCTTGCAAAGTTTTATTGAGCAACTGAACCATATGGACCCCAACCAATTCCGCCTGTCCCAATGGTTATTGGCAAAAAAGAACTAAAATCGCTGTTGGAAAGCAAATTTATTGAATGGTGGAGGGGAGCTCCTGGAATGAGATGTGCTAAGGAACATATAACTGAACTTAGCACACGACGTACTAAAGAGCTTCTCTCCTTAGGAAGAAAAGAGCAGCGAATTGTGGTGGGATTGTTGAGAGAACATTATCATCTTCATAAAATCGGTGTCGAAGAAGACCCGACGTGCAGATGATGATTGGAGGAGAATGAAACTGTTGATCATGTCCTCAGAGACTGCCCAGCACTCAACGGACTGAGACAGAAATATTTCGGAGATAACATTTTGTTATCGGAAGCAGTTAGGCAAGTTCAGCAAACGAGGCTGCTTGGATTCACAAAGGCGATCAGCCTCGAATGACCTGCAGCTATGGTGAGATGTAAAGAGCCAAATAGAAGCTGAGACATAGATGCTCTATTATCATCACCCTCGTTTTCATTCATTAATTCATTCAAGAATGAATATAGTGCATGCAGCAAGACTTCAGTCTTGCTGCATGCACTATATTCATCTGGTTTTTTTCTTTAGAACTTCAGTCTTTTCCAAAATTTAAAAAACTCTAAGATGCACGCACTGGAAACTCGGTGGCGCAAGTTTATATCTTTAAAAGATTATGCATAAAAATAAAACAAATTTGTTATTCCGAAAACTTTTAATCCCTTCCTCGTAATTTATTTATCTGACAATAGTTGCAGCTAAATTTAATTTTTGATATTCAAAACTTTTCTTATCGTTCAAGCGTCCTTAAGCAGTTGTTACAAAAATCGTATTTTCAATGGAATGTTTAGGCTAGATATCCTATGTAACAAATTGATAGCTATAATGTCAAATTGAACGTTAGTTCTCGCTCATAACTCTTGCTAATTTTATTGAATTGCGCAATTTTACGTTTTAATTTGCCGTGTTGGATTTATTTTCTCGCTGATACGCCGAGTCATGAAATTATGAAACACAATACCGGTTTAATAAAAATAATGAATGTGATTGGATATTTTAAGATTTCCCACTGAATAAGTTACGAATATTTTAATATTAAATTAGAAGTATGTAGATAATGCAAAGCTTGGCGGTATTTAAGAGTTGTTCAGTTCTTTTAGAAAATTAATAAGTTGTTGCAGACCTGAAAAACCAATATCTAAAGCATATAACAAAGGGTGTTTCATCACGGCGAAAGATACAAGAAATCTTTCCAGGTGGAAAACTTCGCGGCTGTAAATGACAGTTTCGCGGAAAAACAATACACGTTTATCCGGCATCACTCCCAGGGATTAAATCTCCACTGCACTGTTCAACGAGTTTTTACAAAAGATATGCACGTTCATAGTTACAAGATCCCCCTATTGATCATAGACAGAGAAAAGCTTTACCAACTGGATCTTGGAACAACTGCAAGTTGACGTTGCATTCTATAGCAAGATCATCTTTAGTGACGGGGCTCCCTTTCACCTAAATGGCTTCGTCAGTATGCAGGAATCTCGGAAATGGGGAGCACGAAATCCACATCTCTTGCATACACTTTCGATTTTGTTTTAGTTGTTTAAATATTGTCATATTTCTTATAACCTGAATTCTAGATTCCACGTGCAAATGCATTTTCTTTCAGATCTTGTTGCTAAAGTAACACAATTTTTAAGGTGTTTGTAGTAGACATAATGTGCAGGATTTTTTGTTGTTTTATACCTTTTAAAGCTTTACTTCTTAATTTTCTTATCAATTTAATATTTTCTGCAATTCATGGTTCATAGTTACATTTTTGGTTTTTATGAAATTGATTAAGAGAAGCGTGTTTATTTAAAAAGTCAAAAAAAAATTATATATATATATATATATATATATATATATATATATATATATATATATATATATATATATATATATATGAATAGTTTGGTTATTCCGGGTTTCAATCCGTTCGTTCAAAAAACACTTCTCAGCGAGTAATGAGACGAACCGCACTTGAAAATGCCAAATGAGATTTTGGCGGAACGTCGTTAAAAGGATTTTTTGAACGAACGGATTGAAACTCGGAATAACCAAACTATTCATTCTACCATCCGTAAAAACCTACGATATAACATATATATATATATATATATATATATATATATATATATATATATATATATATATATATATATATATATATATATGTATATATATACGTATATGTACAGGGTGTCCCATTTTCGTCACTTTTAGGGGATATTGGAGTTATTCTCAAAGATATAGTGTTGCGTTTTTCACTTTAGTTGCCTACTTGTTAATGAAATGAAACGAAAGATTCCTGTGTCAAATTTGTCATGGCTCTCTTAGTTTTTAATTTATAGGGTGATTTTCATTTTTTAGGCACATCTCGTATTTCCGTTATGCGTATCAAAAAGATAAAAACTGATTTTTACAGAGTTTTTTAAGTAGGGTTGGGTGATTCAGTCAGTTTTTTCTAAAAAGGTTAGTTTTTAAAATATTAACCAAACTTATGATTTTTTAAATAGGACACCCTATATATTATTTTAAATATTGATTAAGTATAATTTAGGCTTTTCAAAAATATATAATGTGTTTATTTTACTTTGAAAAACAAGGACAGGATTCGATATTTTCAATAATTTACTTTATTTGTAACAGTAGGCCATGGCTAATTCATAAGACACAAAATTTTGACAATAATAATTATATCAAAGACTGGACACTTTAAAAGTTAATTTTAATGCTTTTCTATATTTTCAATTGTAAACACTTAATTATTATTATATTTTTTACTTTAAACAACACTGTTATTATAAAACCAGAATATTGAAATTTGATTGCAGAGAAACAAGGACAACATTATTTCATAAAACTAAAATAACAAGAACAAAAAGAAACAGTGAAACTAAAAACAACAAAGAGTTTTTAAAAGACGGTTTACAAAATGACAGCCGTTTTTTCGAATGCAATATCGGCACAGTTTTGTTATTCTAATTGCATTTAAAAGAGTCATAGGTCTATTTTAAAGAGTTTGGAAGGCGAAAACAATTGCCTCACGAAGTTCCGATATAGATTCATGTCGTGTTTTATAAAACCCATAAAAAAATTAAAACGGAAAGATCGGGAGATTATGGGGGCCATCTCGCTGGCTCATTGGTACCTATCTATCTTTGAGGAAAGTTATTGTCCAAAAATGACCTTAACGGCCCAGAGTTATGGCCCGGGGCATCATCTTGTTGAAGATAAATGTAATTGAAATGGGCCAATGGAACATTTTCAAGCAATTCTGGATTTCAATCAAGGATTTGTAGATATCTACGTGCTGTGAGCCCCCTTTATACACCCTGTAGGCTATTCGTAAGCCCAAAATAAAACACGAGACACCAACCCCGAAGCGCTCCTGTTGTGCTCTTTCGAGAATTAAATGATGATTTTCTGCAGACCAATGCCTCGTGTTGTGATGTTTAAAAATGCCCGCACTTAAAAAATAACATTCGTCAGACCAGATAACAAATCTGCCAAAAGATTCGTTGGTGCGGATTTGTTCTAAATGCCATTGACAAAACGTTACTTGGCGCTCATCATCTCCGGGGTGTAAATGTTACTCTATTTTAAATTTATATGGATAGTATTTATATTTTCTCAAAATTCTTTTAGCGTCAAATCTTGCTACACTAACCTCTTCCTCTATTTTTTTACAGGATGATGAAGTTGTTGCTGCTGCGTAAAATAACACATTTGTTTCTTTTCTCTCCCTATCTTTTTTGACATATGTTTTGGGACGCGGCTGAATTAAAGATCGGTGTTCAACTAGATTTCTTTTTAAACGAGATACTATGTCTGGAAAGGATTGTCTTCTTTCTGGATAGCTAACATGAACAAAAACGATCGCCAGATATGAGAAGTTATCCTAATGATAAGGCCTTAAACACATTACTTATTGAAATATAATTCAAAAGCTTCTTGTGAACTTTCATTGCTTTGTATAAAACATATTAGCATATCATACTTTTCATAATTATCATAAAAGGCCATTGTAAATGAAAGGTAAATAAAAACTAAAATAAAAACACCTATGTAACCAAAATATTTCATAAATAATAACAATCTGACAAATCTGTTAAGTCTTGGACATCTGCCTTTTGTTTATTATAAATTGACCATGGCCTACTGTTACAAATAAAGTAAATTATTAAAAATATTGAATTCTGACCTTGTTTTCAAAATAAAATTAACACATTATATATTTTTGAAAAGCCTCAATTTCCTATTTAAAAAATCATAAGTTTGGGTAATATCTGAAAAACTAAACTTTTTAGAAAAAAATTAACTACGTCACTGAACTCTTCATGAAAAACTCTATAAAAATCAGTTTTTACCTTTTTGATAAATTAACGCATATCGGAAATACGAGATGTGCTTAAAAAACGAATATTTTAGGGATTATTATTTTATTAGCACTTTTTTTAAATGTTATATGAGTGCTATTGTTTTTCAACCTTAAAAAAATATTTTTTAAAATATCGCGTTCAAAAGACGTATAGGAAAAATGATAAATAACTTTTCATAATGTTAAGTGTTTGCAGGGAAACCTAATTATGTTGTATTTAATATTATTTTCGGTTAAGGGAGGAGTCCTAATTCCGCTTCTTTGCGATTTATAATAATTTTTTGTCTTTTCAATAAATCTATTTATTATTCTTAATTCGGTATTTTCGTTTGCCTAAACCGATGTTGCCATTTTTCCCTATTCCTTATAGTGAATCCGAAAATATAACGGAATTTTCAATATACTACCTAGTTCCGTTCATCGATGCAGTAGGCACATTTTTATGAATATAAACGTTGTAATGACTAATTAATTTTGATTTAGGTCAGATGAATTTTGTTGATGACGCATGGGTATTTTCTCGCTGAACCAACTGTATGAACCTATGCTCAAAATTTTCAATAATATAATGACCACCCTAACGTTGTCAGAAAGATTCGAATATTTTTTTCAAGAAAATCTTATAACGATTATGGACTAAATAGCCAATAACCCTGACTTAAATCCTATAGATAGCCTGTGACATGAGTAAGAATGAGGCATGTGACAGAGAGAAGAAGCAAATAACTTACAATGTGCAAATATTTTACTTCAAGAATGGAAACAGATTTGACAAAAAATAATTCGACAGTTAATCAATGTTATTGTTCTTTGGCTTATAGGGCAAATTACTTATTTATTTAGTTAATTATAAGTCTAAGAAAATTACATTTTTGTTTTAGATAAAATTTCCGCTATTCTACAATTGAATTTTTAAAAGTAATCCCTCATTCGTTTTGCGTAGAATATTCACCAATTTTATACTTAACTTGGTATTATTTTTTATTGATTGATATTTTGTTTTCTATTAATTCAGTAAACAAGGCTGATTTTGGAAAGTATATTAAATAAAACAAAATGTACATGTTATAAAAAAATATTTATTTAATATTAAAATAAAAACACTAACAATTTCACACTATAAAATAATATTTTTTATTAACACTTAAAACAGTGTTGCAGAAATAACCCTCATTAAGAAGGTTTACAAACATATGTGCATCAAGAGTTTGCATTTCAGCCTAATAAATAACCGCAGATCAGTATATTAACAAAATAATGAATTCATTAACGCAATCAAAAACATTATGTGATAGCCCTAATGATATCTTTTTTCACCTTCTGCGCTATCTAAAACAATTTCTTTAATTCTTGTTTATATGTTAAATATATTAAATTTTAATATTTGAAATTTCGCAAAACCAGGTAAAAAAATATCAAAAATATGGTACGCATTTTTTCTGTATCACTACAAATATGGAAAAATTTGGTTTTCTAAACTGTAATTTTATAATACAAAATTTAAACAATAAACCGAAAATGAGATTCTTCCAAATTCAAATAGAATTTTCTGGCCTTTTTCAACTTAAAATATTTTTATTATATATGTTATGTTAAAAAAGTTTAATTTGTACATATTTACATTCTTTAATATGAAATTTAAAATTAATGCGTAGAAAACGAAACTAACCCCTTTAATAAAATATAATGTAAAACTATAACAACAGGCATTATCGTTGAAAGGTCACAATAAAAAATATTGTAAGATGGTTGACTAAATACCTACACAAAAAATTTTTGGAAAAAAACTGTTTCTCATAAAACTTAATAACGCCAATTCCAATTATTATATAGAAAATATATAGATTCAATATTATATTAAAGTTTAGTCTTGATAGTCCTAGATCATTTTAGAAGTATACATTTTTGCATAAAATACTGGGATGTTCTATATTTCATAGCAGTTCTAAAAATCACTATTCATAAACCTTGAATCTATAACTAAAAAAATACAGATATACAAGCACTGGTACCAACTTCAAACCTTTTTACAGCTAGAAACATTTTCTAATAAGAAAATGTGAAATATTCCTTTATATCAGGAAATTGTTAGAAATGTTCCATTTATATCGGTCACCAGCAAAGCAACTAGATTTTGAAAACTTATTAATAAAGCCGAAGGAATTGCAAAAATTATGATTATTTCAGAGATCAGGTAAAAACTACATTTGTTAATAAATATTTACACAATTATCACGAATTTCAAATATTATATTGAGCAGTCCACGTTTCACTAGTCGCACCCTCAACTGCACTGAAACTACCAACTGAAGAATTACCAGGAAATATGGATCTTTGCTGCATATACTGATATGTTGGTATATACTGACTGTTATTAGCATAGTATGTAGTTGTAGGTATACTGGTTTGGTATGAGTACAGTCCAGATGAGTTTGTATGACCATACCTTTCGCTTTTTACGGATGAACTCTGGAGTTCGTGATATCTATTATAAGGGGACTCATCAAAGGAATCGTGAGACGTTAAAACACCTTCCAAACAAGGTCTTTTGGATTTGTAATTATTGTTGCTTTCCTCGTCTTGGGGATGCTTGTGAAATCCAGAAAAATTTTGGAAGGTTCCTTCAGCAGGCAGGTACTGATCTAAATCACTACTATCCAAACCATCGTCAGGACTATACATGCCATAGCTACCCTCCAAATCTGGCATTCGATGGTAATTATCTAAGTCCAGACTATGAGGATCGCAGGGTTTTAAGAGCGGATGTGTACTGATTTGTGGACTATTTGGTTGTGAAGAACAAGTTGACGGGCTTGTAGAACTATGACTTCTCGGACTACATGGTGAATCTTCTTGCTTCAAAGATCGAGAAAACGAGACGTTTGGACCGTGAGGTTGATGATGGGCCGCTTCAGATGATTTGTTGGGTTTTCGACGTCTAGGTTGATATTTGTAGTCCGGATGTTCTCTTTTGTGGATTACACGGAGTCGTTCTGCTTCTTCGATGAACGGTTTTTTATCGTTTTCGCTGAGAACTCTGAAACAAGAGACAATAATATAAATAAAAATAATCTTACTAAGGTATTATATACATTTAAACATATCTATAATTTAATGGATCGGATTTTGCGAGTTATTTTTGGATTTTTTATAATTTGGTTTATATTACACCAACAAAGATTTATATTAATTTGTTACTCAAAAAGAGAGCTTAGGAGGAGGGGCATTGGCACCTCCTTATTGCGTCACTGTTTGTAAGAACAGAACAATTTATCATAAAATATATGCTTTTAATAGTGTTTGTTTTTAGATCAGGTGTTAATTTATTTTTTGTGACTAAGATGTTATCCAGTATTAGTAACCAGTAAATTGGTTAAAAACATAAATTCGCTAAATATAAAAATAAACAATCACAGTGATTTTCCATGGCCATCAATACCGAAAATGCTTCCTAAAATAAATATAGACAGTCTCACATAATAAGGAACAAAGAAATAGACATAATTAGAAATTTTGATCTTTCCAGTTATCTATATATTAATCGCTGATGTTCAACACTCTAGGGAGATGTTTCTTTATAGCAAGAAAGCTTTTCTACAAATAAATTAACAACTATTTTATATTGCAATTAATATAAAAAATGTAATATTATTTGTTTTGTCCATATAATGGTTTTATTGTTTACATAGGTTTTAATTCGTGTCTCATTTTTTTTATTAAAATAAAATAATTCTTTTTGCTGTAATAAGATCTCAGTTTGTTAGCTGGACCATATATGAAACCCATAAATCAGTTGATAAATTTCTACAAAAAGATTATAAAAAAGGCATTGAAAACTCAAAAAGTAATAATAAATCTAGAACTACTGGGAAAATTATTAATTTGGAAAGAAATGTAAATAAGTTCATCAATTCTACATTCAATTTAACTACTGCTGATTTTAATAATCATTTTTTGAATATTGCTTCAAAAATAATTCAGTAAGTTTTCATTAATGATGAGACTGAAATGATGAAGGTCTATCCCTCTAGCCTTGAAATTTTTTTTTTACCTGTTTACGAGAAAGAAGTTCAAGACGTTATAAACTCTTTAAAAAGTTTATCTTTCTATGATATATATGATATGAATAGTATTATTTTAACATCTATATCAACAAAGCTAATTAAGCCTCTTACTTTTTTGTTTAATGAGTGCATAAGTCAAGGTATATTTCAAAACTTTCTTAAAATAGTCCTAGTAGTTCCGGTTTTCATTTCATTTCTATTATTACCGTTTTCGAGAAAGTCTTTGAAAAATTTATTAAAAATGACATAAGACATTTTTTCAAAAAAAAAGTAGTTTACGATCTACAATATGGCTTCAAACGGGGTCGTTCAGCAAGGCATAGACGAGTGTCTTGATAGGGGAGAACATTGAATTTGATTCTGTGCAACCTTAGCAAAGCCTTCGATTGTGTATATACATATATAGATGCCTTGTTTGCAATTATTAGCCCTTCGAAAAATAAATGTTTGTTATGCTGCCGACACATCTTTGTTATGTAGTGCTAAGAATATTGAAGATCTAAAACATGTTAGTACTCTTTTGGCAACTCGAGTTGAATTCTGGTTCTGGAATAATTGTCTTGAATTGAATAATGAAAAAACACAAAAAATTATATTCTCAACAAACCCCGATATACTTGAGGGGAATCACGTCAAAATATTAGGTATTACTGTGGATGACGCGTTGGGCTGGGCACCACATGTCGAGTCACAGCGAGCTAAATTACCAACCGCCATTTTTGTTCTAAGAAAACTAAAGTAACCTTTAGATCCTTAGACAGTTCCTAATATATATTACTCTCTTTTTCATGTCCACCTCTCTTAAGGAGTAATTCTTTGGGGTAACTCATCCAGCTCACCGCGGATTTTTAAATTGCAGAAGAAATGTATCCTAGCTGTTGTGAGTAAGGATTGGCGCGATCACTGCAAGCCTTATTTTGTAAATCTCAAGGTTTCGATGATATTATCCTTATATGTTTTACACCAAATATTGGAAATTCATAAGAATAGAAGTACCTTTTTACACAATTCTTATGTCCATGACTATGGCACAAGATCGGCTCCTCTTATAAGAAGTAATAATTATAGACTTAATAAGTCGATAAAAAATTAAATAAATAAAAAATGTTACAATGCACTCCCTGTGAAGATTAGAAATTTACAAGATGGAAAGTTATACTTTACAATAAACCTTGCAATAAATTATGTCTATGTGTATGTATTTTTTTGTTTTCTAAAGAAATACAAAATACCTAGTCCTTATTCCTGGATGCTATATTTAACTCCACTTTTCGCAATTTGTAATACTACAATAATAGATTTCGTCAGTGACAGATTATGATTGAACAAAATCTAACAAGAATAAAGGGCGTGTCTTGAATTTATTTATTTTTTTCATTTTTACTTCTAGCAAACTGTCTCTATTTTCAAAATAAGATATTGATAAAATCAACTTGTAAAGGGTTTTCCAATAAGAGGTGTTATTTTGATATTCAAAGAAAAATGCCATTTTTTAAGATAAATGATCGGATATTTATTACATTATAAAGAGGAAGGTATGCCGTTAATGATGGAAAATAACATCAGCCAAATGACCACCACGACCATGCCTACAGGACCATATCCTTTTCATGAAATTTTCCATAACCAAATCGCAAAGTGGCTGCCCTATGTCCTCGATAGCCTCACGAATTCCATCTTTGAGGTCTTGAATCGACGCTGGGCTGTTGGCGTAGACCTTGTCTTTCACGTGGCCTCAAAGGAAGAAATCGCAAGGTGTCACATCACAAGATCTCGGTGGCCAATTGTGATCACCTCTTCGAGAGATAACACGGCCCGGAAACTTTTCCCGTAAAAGATCAATGGTTTCGTTGCTTGTGTGGCACGTAGCGCCGTCTTGTTGAGAGTAAACGTGGTCCAGATAAATACCATCCAATTCCGGCCATAAAAAATCATTAATCATCTCTCGATAGCGCAATCCATTCACCGTAACTGTTGTTCCAGCCTCATTTTCGAAAAAGTAAGGTCCAATAACCCCGCCGGACCATAAACCGCACCAAACAGTCACACGTTCAGGATAGAGAGGCTTTTCAACAATAACTCTTGGGTTTTCCGAGCCCCAGATGCGACAATTTTGTTTGTTGACGAAGCCACCGAGGTGGAAATGGGCCTCATCACTGAAGATGATTTTTCGATGGAATTCCGGATCATTTTCATGCATTTCAAGAACCCAATCAGCAAAGGCACGACGTTGTTGATGATCGGCCGGCTTGAGTTCTTGCGTTAACTGAACTTTATAAGCCTTAAGACCCAAATCTTTATGCAAAATACGGTGTAATGACGTTTGTGGAATCCCTAATTCCAAAGAACGACGAGGAATGGACAAACCTGGGTTTTCTTCAACACTTTCGGCTACAGCAGCAATATTCTCGGCTGTTCTTGAGCGACGTGCACGGGTTTTCTTCTTCACATAACTAACTTGTCCCAACAGCTCAAATTTTTTCACCAATTTCTTTATTGCGCTCCGACAAGGTGCTTCATGACGACCCAAAAATGTTCGAGTTTTACGAACCGTCTCTGCCAAATTTTCACCATTTTTATAGTGAATTTTAATAATTTCAATGCGTTGTTGAAGCGTGTATCGTTCCATCTTTATTTATGGCGTAGTTTCTACTTGTCAAACGTCAAAAACTTACAGCTTCAAAAGTGACATCTACCGAAATAGCGGGCTTTTCAAAATGACACCTCTTATTGGAAAACCCTTTACTTCTTTAATTAAAATTACTTGTATTATTTGTCCGACAAGTGAAACAACAATATGTTTCCAAAATGAATCAAGACACTGAATACAAAAATTTTTGATGTTCAAGTAAGACTTCGAACACTTCTCTCGTGCTGTAAATAATATTCTTGTATTAATAAAATATTTTTATTCGTGCATAAAATATAGCCTTCTGTGGCTTTTGGAAATTAACATCAGAAGCAGAAGACATTAACAAATTCGTTGCACTTAAACAAATTTTTTCTCAAATAAAATTCTGACTAGTTTTAGTAGTCGATGTTTTCTATGTGATTGCTTAATATGCGGCAGTATCAGTTTATATTCATACCAGTTTTTTATGACATGATTTTTGTTCAGTTATCTCCCCCTTTCTTTATAACTTTTTCTTTTCGATAAGAAAACCGTTTGTATTTATAATAAAATAAGTCAAATGCAACCCTTTATTTGCATTATAATTTCCTGGTGTCTTAATTTGATAAGTTATAAAATGAAAAAAGCAGCTGTGTATACTCAGTGTATTTAGGTACTTAATAAAACAAATAAAATACCTCGAATTGGATATTAATAAGTCAGTAATAAGAAATACTAAAAATAAGCCTAGATTTAATATTTACAATATATTTAGGAAACTGATTTAATTATGAATATTATTTTCTCTGCTAGCTGCTCAGAAATTTTGAATTGTACCTCTTTGCCTAATAGTATCGTTATGATACTCAAACTTCGTAGAGGCCAATAAGCCAACAACTCAAGGTATATATCTCTCTGACACCATTCGATTATAAATAATTGTGTTCAGAATTAAGGTTTTAACAAGAGTTACGTTTCAATAGAGATCTGGACGAATGTGATAGTAACCAAGTGAAATTTAACTACGAAAACTGAGGCAGTAGTTTTCAATAACCGAATGAATATTCCGAGGCTTGACTTTGTCATATCAATTGAATTACGGGCACAATAAAAATCATCCTCAAATGCTTGAAATAATGTTTCGAATCAGGAATTTGTATATACTAATTAGCTTTTTATGTTTCACAATAATCAAATTCGACTATCACTAAAATCCAACCAGTGTCAAAGAGTGACCGCAAAAATCGCCTATTTTTCGGTAGTCGATTACGGATATTGGAAAAACGCCGACAAAATTCTCTTCATATCATATTAATCCTTGGACAATTTTAAGATGAGCACGACTTTTTGTTTTTCGAAAAAGATCCAAACCACCCCTTGTGATTGGTTGAAATAATTAAAAAGGCTAATATCTAAAAAAAATACAGTACTACTGTTGAGAATCGAATTGGACATAAATTGCTTGCAAAAATGATTCAGTAAAATACTATTCGCATCGAGGAGATTAAAAAATCAACAATTTCATGAAACCGATAAAAAAATAGTATCAAAAAAAAAATGTTTAGTATCGTAGATTTGGCTATGAAATTCACATGTATTTTAAGATATTAAGTCCAAGTCAGTTGTCAAAAAAGCTCGCATATTCCCAAAATTATTATATATAACACAAAACGACTCCGAAAATAGAAAAAAAGTGGAATTAATTCTGAATTATAATAAAATCAACTTCAAGAGCGGAGTAACACTTTTAGGTAAGAAATATATAAATTTTAGGAGCTAGTTAGCTACCACCCAATAAAATTGGCATACACCCGTAAACTGGAGATTAAAACTACCCCTACATCATACCCGACCATGCTATAGGTTAGAGACAGTCGAAATTCTATTCATATAATATTAATCATTGGACAGTCCTACTTTTGTTTTTCGAAACAATTCCAAAACCACTTCTTGTTAAAGGTTGAAAACAAATAAAAAAGGTCAATATCTAAAAAAAAGTGCAAAATTGCAAAAATAAACCATTCAAAGAAATCAACCCCACAATCCTGTTCGCATTAAAATAGTACCTCCTGTCTCAGCGAGGAGGTTCAAAATCAACAATTTCACGAAATCGATAAAAAAAAACCGGTTCGGCTATGAAATTCACGTACATTTTAGGACATTGACTTCAAGTTCAATGTCCAAAGACTCGCACATTCTCAAAATAATTATATGTAATACAAAACTACTCCTAAAATAGGATGAAAGTGGAATTAACTTTAAATTATAATAAAACCAACTTCAAGAGCAGAGTAATACAGATTTTTAGGTAAGAAATATGTAAATTCTAGGAGCTAGTGTTAGCTAGCATTAGTTAAAATTGGCATATACCTAAACTGGACGTTACAACTACCCCTACATGAAACCCTACAATGTTATAGTTTCTAAGACTGAAAAGTAGCTATGAACTTCAGGGTTTTATTAATAAAAAAACAATAACAAATCATTTTTGGCGTAGTCTTTGAAAACTACCCCTCATTGAGTATTATTTTGATGCGAACAGTATTGTAAGCTTGATATCTTTGACTAGACCATTTTTGCAAGCAATTTTTGTCAAAAACACTTCTTAACAATACAACTGTGTTTCTCAATTTTTTTAGATATTGACCTTTTTAATTATCCTCAACCCTTAACAAGACGTGGTTTTGGAATTTTTTCGAGAAACAAAAAGTCATGTTCATCTTAGGATTGCCCAAGGATTCATATGATATTGTTACGACTTTGTCTCTTTAAAAATCGCTTACTGGGTTCGCAGAATAAAACACAATACTTCTCACTAATTTTTCCAAAACTATATTAAATACGTCTTAACACTGCTAAATCACAACTATCTAATTCCTACTTCTTAATATCTCTACTATTCAAATACAACTATAAAACTAACTTAAAACTCATATCCTATTCCTATTTATATATCTATAGAACTTTGTAGGACTAAAAAGAAATATGCTAGCATAAAAGTTGAGAACTATGTAGAAATATGACTCAATGATATAATATTCCTTTCGGCACATTATAACAAAGATGACTCATCGTATCAGAATATTTGTATACGAGAGCATATCAACAAGTTTCTCCTAGTCGTTAGTAACAATATGAATAGAATTTCAACTGTATTTTTCCTGTATTCGTCATCGACTACCGAAAAGCAGGCGAATTTTAAATTCATTTTGTGGTTACTTTTTGGAGCTATGCTCTTAAATATTTTCTGTGAATATATGTTGGCTTCAAAGTTAATTAGAATCATATGTCCGTAAAATTTCATCGCCAAAAACGAAAAATTACGAAACTACAAGATACAGGTAAATTTTCTACCGATTTAACCTCTTCTGCCCATTAATTTATTACAATATCAAATACAAATATTTAATTTTCTTATTATTAATAAGCTTTTAAGAACTTTAAAGTTATAAATAATATAAATTTTTTTGGCAGCTGCGAACATATTTCGTAAAGACCATTTAGTTTCGCGGTGAGCATAACATTTACTAGAATTATTAATTGCTTTTGGCAAATCTAATTGCGGCTGTAAACAACATTTTTAATAAATCTTACGTGCATACCTGTAATATATAGATGTGTATCACATGTATTATTTTACCCGATCTTATCATGATTTACCGACATTGGCGATAAAATTTATTTTGAATCTAGGGAATCTATTTTTAAGTATTTAAAATGAAAATTTTGCAAAAATGAGTTAACGTTGATCAGGATGAAATATAATCACATTTAAGAAAAACTGAAAAACATTTTTGGAATCGAGTAGTGTTAGAGCCAGTGGATGTAGATAATCCAAGAACCTAGTGGGTTTTTGTAGTCGATGAAGAGACATGGTTTCACCAAAATTTTTTATACATACTTTAACCCTCTGATTACTAGCAGCGAGGGTGGATTTCCAAAAAATAGTCGGATAATTTGTCAGAAACAAAAAAAAAACTATTAATATTTAAAAAATTGTTTTTTTTATCAAATAATAATATTTTCGTGTTCCTTAACCGATTCCAAACTGTCTTTTGTAATGTTCCCATTCAATATTTTTAAATTTTGTGGCCACCAATTAATAAGTCAAGTCAAAAACAACAATCTGGGATTAATCGCAATGCGAACATTTAATGGTTTTATTGCTTTTTAACTCTATAAACAAACAGCGTTTCATCAATTATAACGTACACGCCGCCATGTATCAAGGGAAGTGGAAGTCTATTTACAGATGCTCACCTACTGCACATAATCCACTAAAACTTTCGCTGATCATTACATTAATACCTTAAGCACAATTTTATATATATATATATATATATATATATATATATATATATATATATATATATATATATATGTTTATGCGGCTTTCACGGAATCCTCCGTGTGAGATGCAATAGCAGTGGATATATCCACATTATGCCGTTGTAGTGCTGAAATCACATTCAGCAAACGTACAACTATATGCAGCTCCGCGTATGAATGAAGTAAATGTAAGTTTTGACTTTCTTCTCGGTATGGTGGTACAGGTAGGCCATCATCTCGATGGTGGTGAAATGGGATGAATTGCGTTTTATAACAATTTATTCTAACTGTGCAACCTCTAACACAGAAAGGATATGATGGAGAGAAGTTTGCATTTACTGTTCGCATTTTACTTCATATATATATATATATATATATATATATATATATATATATATATATATATATATAATATATATATATATATATATATATATATATATATATATATATATATATATATATATATATATATATATATATATATATATATATAAATACTTTTGTTAGAAAATGGGCGAGTTAATGTCTGTTCTGCATAATAATTACAATCCCTGTTTAAAATGTGGCATAATGAATAAAATACAATATCGTACTATAGTAAATGTATTATTATACACAGTTTATTGTTGAATTTAATTAATACTGACCATTGTAGTTGTCGAATACGCTATGCTGCTGTTTTGCATCATGAAATTGTGTTTTGTCGCTAAAGGTTCTTATAAATACCGCGTGACGAGTATGCGACGAGCTTGCAACGGGCTTGCAACGAACCTCTTTGATCTTTGCCGGTTCGAACTCTTCTTCGATGCCTTCGATGCCCGGCGCCAAAAGAGATTTATTGCGTCTGAGCGGTGTAAACCAATAAAGGGTAAAGAAGAAAAATATTTAAGTTTTTTTTGAAGTCTAGCACACCACGCAAATTTTTCAAGAACGTTTTAGTTAATAGAAAGTGAGCCAAGAAAGTAAACTTGCCCTGCCATATGTGACGACGAAGAACAAACGACGGTTATATTAATTTTATACAGTGGGGTTTTATTATCATCAAGTTTGGTAAATAAAAAACGAAAACCGCGACGATCTTGCGTACGGTCAGGATCGGAATTTTTAGCCGATTTTAATTTCCAACATAGTAGCGGACAATACAAAAATTTTACTAGATTGTCTCCTACCAATTTTGAATACTTATTAAACAAAATAGGATTAGTTATATCCAAAGAAGAAACATTTTTCCAGCATAAGTTTAATGAATTTTAATTAACAGTGGTATGGTGGTGCTCGAAGTACAACGTTTCCATGTTCTTTAGCCTATTCGTCTATCATATGTTTCTTAAGTTGTCGTTCTTTCTCGTTCGCAATGTTTAAAAGTTCCTTCTTTAGCAAATCGTTCATAAAGGGAATATGTTTTTTTTTGATAACCAATCTGTAACATCACTTTTTTGAACTATGTTATTGGCAACTTTTCCACCAGACTGGAATGAAAACTGGCGTTATCCAAAATTATCACAGACCTCTCCTCAATCAACTGTATCATTTGAGAAAAATATTTTTGAAGATATCCGTCGTCATTTATTCATGGTAGTCTTTGGTAGATTTCAATTTCAACTGCAGTAAAACTCTTATAAATCCATTAACAGCTCCAATATAAGTTTTAATGAATTTGCTGCTCTTACCGAGTAAGGGTTTTAAACCTGTCGACAACCTTTCTAAGAATGCTTCACGAAAAACTTCATATTCTTATCTTTATACACTTCGATCATACCCTATAGATTTAAACAACAATAGATTTGTTTGAAGGCTGTTTATGGTCGGTGGGGAAGAGGCTTTTTGCTGTTGGACAGATATAAACATGTTTACTTGTCTTTTTTTTTTCAGTTTAATTGCTTGTCGTGGCTCTTTTCAGTGTTTTTAAGTGTTAGAAATTACTATAAATGCTTTTGCAATTAATATTAACAAAAAGAGGATTTAAAAACTTATTTTTATTGATGAATATTGTTTACATATTGAAAATAACAATAATAATAATTTAGGCAATCAAAAATTCATTTCTAGAATTGACATACCGATTATCATATGATACTATTTTAATAATGCAATTAGAAAAGGATAGTATAAAATCGGTATGTGTGTACCAAGAGATGAAGTATGTACCGTTTATCAACACGTTTTCAAATATAAATAAAAATATTATTACGTTATTCAGCGTTCAAACAACTGGGCCTTAGTTCTGACGTTATGCTAATTCTATAGGGGTATGTTCGAAGTTTATACATTTTTTGTACCATGTGTCCTTCGCTGAGACAGATTACATCCAGATAAAAAATATTTTTGCCTTTTCTGTGGTATTTTCTAATTTCCCGCAAATACTGTCTTCTCTAAAATAGCATTTCCTCTGTATCGCCTCCATTTTGACTTTCCCTAAGAGAAATTCATTTTTGTCAGCACTTTCTATAAATTGGTTTTTCCCATGCCAGACACATTCTTGTTTTGGTTCACAACTTTCAAAACTTTATCAATATTTGCTTTTTATCTTCTAAGATATAATTCGTGAACGTGTCTGTCTTCTTAGTATGTTTTTGAAGCATTCGTATAATTTTTTTCTTCTCGGAGACAGTTTAGGCTCGCACACAGTTCCACTTTTCCTTTCCTTAGTTCGCCTGTAAGTTGTAGATTCGCTAAGTCCCGTTATGCCAGCACATTTCGAAAACAAACTACGCACCCTCATCAGAGTTCTTGGTTGAACAAGTGAACATTTGAAAATATTGTTTTGGATTTTAAATCCAAAACACCTATCAAAGTTTTGGAGTAAAAGTAAACATTTTCAACACCTAGTACTGAAAGTTGTAAGACAATAACATAGCAAGGCCTTATACTACAAATACATACTTCAGACACATACAATATCTACCCCTTACTTTATCCGAATTAGGAAAGCCGAAACAGGCCGAAACAGGTGCGTAAATTTCTTGTGCATATAATTGTTATACTTTCTCTGACAATGAAGAACAAACGACAGCTTTGTTAGTTACCGTAAAAAAGTATATTAAACAAAAAACGAAAATATGGGCGATAATAGCGCACTACCTTGTATAAAAAAAATATTCAGGATTTAAACTTCTAGCAAATTCATAGCAATATTAGCGGATAATACAGAAATTTCATCAAAATCTCTTCGCTACATTTTGAATATATGTTAAAAAAAAATAAAAATATATTTTTAGCAGCCCATTTTGATGTGGCAGACGCCCTTAAAATTTTCTTCTTGCTGGTCTGTGCAAATCTTTTGACGCAATTTCATTTCATACATCCACTCCTTTTCTTTTCTAAAATTTTTGTCCATAACTGACAAATTTTGGAATTTTTTGCAGGTCTCCTGTAAATTAAACATATTTTCTTCACACTGCTCCATATTCACTTATGACCAATTTTTAATCAATGCCAAGTCCTAAATAAATTTCATTTCATTAACAACAAATAAGAAAATCTCGTGTCTTCAGTTTTGCTGCAAAGTAAATTTTTTCCCAAGAACGTGTCATAAACCCATCCCACTAGAAAAAAAAAACCCTTTGAGTTCGCACAAAAAAAAACGACAGAAAATGGATCGCTGAGAGTATCAGTCCAGCTACTCGAAAACAATAGAACTATAAAAAAATTGACCTCTTGTAACCGAACTGCATTTATTATCTCCTTTGAAACCTGCCAATGATGGCCCTCGATAACAATACAAATCGGCAAAATTCAAAGGAGTCTCGCTGAAAGTTCGAGGCATACTCGTCACGCGCTCGTCATGCGCTTGTCTCGCCATATTTATATGCACTTTTTACATTTTAAAACCAAAGAAGGTAAAATTACTTTTTAAGTTAAACTGAGTCATGAATCAATATCAATGCAATTATCAAGGAGGCGTTCTAATAGTTATATGGCAGATACTAACAGAAGTATTATTTGCGTACAAAAGAAGTTCTCAACTACATGAGATGGATTCATAGGCACGTGCTGAAAAATTATATAACTTCCTGATTATTTAAAGGTCCCATTTACAACAAAATTGTGCTAATGTTTTCATCAAAAAGTTATCATATGAAAGAAAATATATGGACAGTATTAAAATTTAAAAAAAAAAGACTGAGGCAATGCATCAACACATGCAAAAATAGTTATAACATGTCTATATATATATATATATATATATATATATATATATATATATATATATATATATGTTTATGGGGCTTTCACGGATACCTCCGTGTGAGATGCAATAGCAGTGGATATATCCACATTATGCCGTTGTAGTGCTGAAATCACATTCAGAAAACGTACAACTATATGCAGCTCCGTCTATGAATGAAGTAGAATGCGAACAGTAAATGCAAACTTCGTTCCAATATATATATATATATATATATATATATATATATATATATATATATATATATATATATACCCAATCGAAAAGTCGCACACACAAATAACAATGAAGATAATGCATGTCCAACAAGCATATTTTACTCAGCCTTCCATATTATCTCTAATCTTTAAAAAAAACAACGATATATTGAAAAACGTAACAAAATATCTCATTCCTATGAAAAGTTCTGCGTGCAAAATCTCCGGTAACCAACAAATCTATTACTTTTTTCACTTTTTAACCCCCTTGCAATAAACCTACATTGAAAACGTAACAAAATATCTTGATCAAAGTAAAAACCTAGTCATTTTCACAAAAATTAAAATACCGGTACAGTAGACATCACGCATAGAAATACCGATATAGTAGACACCACGGTTGAATTATATCCTGAACGGACTGGTTTAACTGCTGCTTGAAGAATAAACCCTTACTTGATATTGGCAGCGCCACGCGCGACTGGAAGCAAAAGTTCGAATACTCGTCCAGTGGGTTGCATAAGAGAAATTTTTTCTAATACAGGGATATTTTGTGGGGCAAACTAAATACAGGTTCGCAAGCTGACTTGCAACCTACATGGAGCTTATGAGATGAAATTAATCTCCACATCTTAGATAGGCAACTCTATATACGCTCCAATGGATTAGCTTGGATTGCATTAAAATTACAAACCAGCAAAGCGACAACGTTTCAAGACCTGATACTATAATACAACCAAATTATTAATAAGATTTAGGTGAAGTAAGTTAAATTATTTCAATAATTGACTGCTGTTCGAGTATAATCTAGGTAAAAAATTGATTTAAATTTAATCACTAAAGTATCACTATAAATTAAAAAAAATATTTGTACTAATATTTATTAGTATGTTTTATTATAATTTACAATTTTTTGGGGGTTGCACAAATCTTCAAACCTAAGGAAAAGCTGTAGTCATAAAAAACTTCTATCTTTAAAAACACAATATTTACGCTGGCCACAAAAATAAGACTTTTTCATTGCCATATCTTTTTAAGGCATAAGTCAAATATTTGGGTCACATAAAGCGAAACTACAGGGGAGATCTTTGGAAAATGCGAAACAGAATGAACAATTAGATTTTTTCCAGCTACAGCCAGAAAAGACTAAAAGTAATACGTATATAATTAGTAATCTTCTTTTTTTAAAACTGGTTAATTAGTCAGTTTAAATCAGCACTGTCCAGACTAGTGTCCCGCAGAAAATAGTGTTCATTCCTTCTCCTCGCTTCTTTTACCATTTAAAATTAAACAATCTTTATTTTGAACCAAGAAAAAGCTAATTTTTCTCCATTTTTGGTTACCTTAGCAGAAATGTTGTGCATGCCGACTCACTATAAATGAAATCGTCGCCAGTTCTTATTCTAGTATGAATCGAAATAAAAATAAAAAAAGTGTACCTCCCGCCTTAACGCAATTACGTTATCAGATGCATCTCGAAGTTCGCAACGGACTTGCAGACTGCTGAATATAATTTAAATCGTAAAAATTAATTTGTTCTCCGATAAGAGTGAACATAATTAAGAACTAATGTGCCCCAGATCCATATAATTCGATTACTCCCGTTTCTCAGAAACGCACAACCAGCAAACATATGGGCGAGATATTATTATAAACAACTTGAATGACAAATATTTTTAATCTGAGTTATTATTATTATTATTTATACTTCCATACTGTCGTATGTAATTTCAGACATCCTCTTTGTATTGCGTTTCTTTTGTTTGGTTTTGTAATTACATATAAAGAGGTAAATAGAAAGTTCATATTCTAAATGCGACTTAGCTAATGGTTTTATCATATATTAGCATAAATATTTTCCTAAACTTTGGACAACATACCAAATCTCACCTATATTTTTCCACCCGCCCAACTTAATCTGTAGACCTCCTTCCGAGTCCCCCGTCGATATCGAGACGGCCGCGCCTCTGCGGGTGGTACTTCAAAGGCGCCGACAGACTGCGTAATGCGACGCACACCGTCGATACGCCGATAGCGACCCGGTGGTCATTACTGGTCATTAGAGAGAATGACTTTGGCTGGGAACAAGAATTTTGCTTCGAGTCGTGTATGGCACACTTCCTATTATAAGATGAGTCATTACGATCTAGCTTGACAAAGATTAAGCACAATTTATTATTTCTTCGTGTAAAGGACAATATTTTATTAGTAATGATGAAAAATATGTAATAAAAAAAACAAAACTGAAAATTTTCTTTCGGTAATTTTGATTTTGTAGCAGTGGCGGTTAGTGCATTAAAAAAGGAGGGGTTGCAATTCCAAGAGTACATTAAAAACATAGATATGTATAAAACTTGCCATATTCACCGGTAGATGAAAAAATAAAAGTCCTTAAAAATTGAGTTAATATGCAACAAAGCAGTGTATTTTAAATAACATACAGAAGGTAGTAAATTTTAAAAATATAGCAGTCGAAAAAAATGCGCGTATAACTTACTGTGTAAATCTTCGAACATAGCCCTGTAGAATTAGCATAACGTTAAAACTAAGGCCCAGTTTTTGAACGCTGAATAACGTAATAATATTTTTATTTATATTTGAAAAAGTGTTGATAAACAGTAGATATTTCATTTCTTGGTACACACATACCGATTTTATACTATCCTTTTCTAACTGCATTATTTAAACGAGTATCATATGATAATCGGTACGTCATTCTAGAATACATAAAAGTATGAATTTATGGTTGCCTAAATTATTATTATTGTTATTTTCAACATATAAACAATATCTAACAATATTTATCAAGAAAAATAAGTTTTTAAATCTTCTTTTTGTTAATATTAACTGCAAACTCGCATTTATTGTAATTTCTAACACTTAAAAACACTGAAGATTACGACAAGCAATTAAACTGAAAGAAAAGGTAGGTAAACATGTTTATGTCTGTCAAAAATCCATGCGTCGACCTTTGGCATTAGCAAGCTTATCAATAACCCGCTGATTGAAATCAGGTATGCTTTGGATAAGATCCTTTTCTTTAGAAAGCATTGCCAGTGCAGAAAGTCTTCCTTGGCTCATAGTATTCCATAAAAACCTGTTTATCCGTTTGAGGGTAGAAAAGCACCGTTCTGCTTCAACCGATGCCATCAAAATAATAATTAAAATTTTTAAAAGTTTTTGAACATCACTAAATGTCTCAATTAGCTCGATGTTGTGCGAAAGATAGTCACATAGTATTAATCTAAATTCTTCAGTTTCATATATGATGGTCAGTTATGTAGGGAGTTTTTGTTCGATAAAAAAGGAGTAAATTTTCATCGGATCCTTAAATTTTTGTTCGAGAAAACATGTACTACATTCAACATACTGATCCAAAAAAAAAGACTGGCTGGGACCCAGTGACCTGTAAAGCTAAATCGTTCTTTTGCTTGACAAATAATTATATCACAAATTTCTCTTGCTTTCCAAGAAAAGTCCGCGGAATCATTGAACTTATGTAGTTTTGAAGTAAAAGGAGATGGTTCAACGTCATTTGAGGTAATATTATTTCTAAATTCTGTTAATTGTGATTCAAATGATAATAGATTTTTATTTGCGATAACAGCGTCAATTGGTCATGTTTGAAACTTTCCAAATAACAAATCAGTTTGAGGTATTATTTTGTAAAATAAGTTTAACAATGAAAGAAAACTCTTACTTTTGGAAATTTTGATATACCGTGATGATTGGTTCGTGGTACTAACGGTTCTACTATTATCTAAGATTTTTTCCATTGTCTAGAAATAAAATTCCATCTTGTTGGGGTCTAACGAGGTAAGCGTTTTTTTTTTAACAATTTGATCTAGTATTGCAGTTCTTTGAGGGCTATTTGAAAAAAAAGAATAAATCCCGTGTAAATTGGAAAAAGATATGCAGACATTTTTATTAGGGAATGTAGCGTTTAATATTACTAAATTTAATTGATGTGCACAATAATACACGTAAGCAGCATGTTCACAGGTTTTTTTATAATTGCTGGCACCCTACTCGACGAACCGCTCATGTTTTCCAGAAAATAAAAAAGTGCTCGCTTGGTTTTGCTTACACATACAGGAAGATAGAAAGCAGGAACTGCATTATATTTAACTGCTTTTCTAGAATCTTACAAGAGATTCTTAAAAATGTCTAACACGTACACAATGAATTTAATAAATTCCTGCGTAATTCGAACTTCTTTGAATTCGGTAGTCGAAATCGGCCACTTGTCTGTATAGTTTAGGACAGAGTACTTAATTTTGGATGGTTATTTTCTCGCCAAATATTTTTAACCTTTTTAAAAGGTAACAAAATATCTTGATCAAAGTAAAAACATAGTCACTTTCACAAAAATGAAAATACCGCTACAGTAGATATCACGCAAAAAAAATATCGACACGGTGGACACCACGGATATATTCTAACCTGAACTAAAGGAATGGTTTAACAGCTGCTTGAGGAAACCTTTACTTGATACTGGCAGCGCCACGCGCGACTGGAAGGAAATGTTCAAATACTCGTCCAGTTGGTTGCACAGGTTTGCAAGTCGACTTTCAACCTGCATGAAGCTTATGAGAAGGAATTAATCTCCAAGTCTTAAGATAGACAACTCCATATACGCTCCAATGAATTAGCTTGGATTGCGTTAAAATTGCACAGCAGCAAAGCGATAATGTTTCCAGGCGGAATACTGTAATACAAACAAATTATTCTTGATATTTAGGCGAAGTAATTTAAATTATTTCAGTAATTGATTGCTGTTCCTGTATAATGTAGATAAAGAATGTATTTAAATCTAATCATTAAATTATCAGTAAAAATTAAAAAAATATTTGTACTTATATTTATTAGTATCTTTTGTTTCAATATACAATTTTTTGGGGGGTTGCGTAAACTTGCAAAACTAAGGAAAAGCCGCCAGTGTTTGATGATGTGAAATAAAACCCAGTTTTTTATATAAAGAAATTTTGGTCTTTATCAGCAAAAAACTAAACCTAGTACGATTTAGGGTCATCATCATGTGTGATAGTTTTACTATTCAAAGAATTTTTCAAATTTCGAAATAAATGGTAATCAGATTGTACCAGATCAGGGCTATATGGTAGATGCTCAAAATACATAACACTTTTACAGTCCCGTCAAATTGACAATATGACCTTTTTTAGATGCCATTCAACTTTAAATGTGGTTTGTGTTGGTTCATCACATATTGACTATAATATTTTTCGAATGATTACCGCAAAATCAGTGATTCTTTTCATTATGCGGAAGATGCATGAAGCAAATATTGATTTCTTGTGTTAAGTGAATCTCTTTCAATTCATGTGAGATTCAAATATCGAGCTTTTTAGCGAATCCAAGATATTTTAACTTATTTTCAATTATTGTATGCGATACACTTAACCTTTTTGTAATCTCTCAAACAATTAAATAGCAATTCTCTTCAATTATGGCTTTGATTTGATCATCATCAGTAGATCGATTAGAACGTTCGTCAGCTTTGAGTAAAAAATCTCCAGATTGGAATTTTTTTAAACCAATTTTGACACGGGCGTTCTGTTACGTAATCAACACCATAAACTTCCTATGTCTTTTTGTGAGCCCCCTCAGCGTTCTTTTCTCTACGGAAATAAAGTAAAATATGCCGAAAATATTCGTTTCTGCACTATATGTTAAAATTGACCCTAAACTAATAGCTACAAACAAATTTACGCACAAGTTACTTTTGAAGTAACCTAAATAAATGTGACTGATAACAAATGTCAAAAGGAAAAATCATAACATTGATAGAAATCCTTCAAAAGAATTACAACGCTCTCTATGTGTGACAACCGATACTTCCTTGCCGACCCAATAGTTTTAGCGTATCAAACGCTTTCTGATATCATATTTTAGCTGTGGCGGTTTTCCCTTAGTTTGCAAGTTTCCGCAACCCCTCAAAAAAAGTACAAGTATTTTTTAAATTTCTATTCAATTTAATGATTAAATTTAAATCAAATTTTGCCTAAATTATACGCGAACAACAGTCAATTATTAAAATAATGTAACTTACTTCGCTTAAATATCATTAATAATTTGTCTGTATTATAGTATTGCGCCTGAAAACGTTATCGCTTTGCTGGTTTGCAATTTTAATGTAATCTAAGCTAATCCATTGGAACGTATGTGGAGTTGCCTATCTAAGACGTGGGGATTAATTCCGTCTCATAAGCTTCATGTAGGTAGCAAGTCGATTGCAAACTTGTGTCACTTAGGGAAATTTCCCTAAATCTAAGGAATTTTGCGACATATAGGGAAAAAGGGAATTATATTCAATTTAATGCCTATATTGAGGAATTTTTGAATAAGATACAATTTTTTCATTATTATATAAAAACTACTAAATAATATTTCTTTCAACGCGCTGACATACAAAACAGCTTACAAATCTTGAATGCAGTTGCATATGAATCAAGGAATTTCGATGATTTCCCATGGTCCCTGGATTTTAGTCGGTACTCTACCGGGGAAACCCGGAGCGCTTTATGTATTACGCAATTTTGGTAAAAAATACGCAACGTTGCCAGCCACACTGTGTGAGATTTTGCATACTAAAAGTTTGTTAAAGCCAAACAATTGTTTTTATCTTTGTATTAGCCCAGAAATGGTTAAGAAATTTAAATCAGAAATTTTGTATCGAAAGAAACAAATTTTATCATAAATTTTAAAAAGTGCGATGTTTATTTTATTTAGAATAGGTTAGCGATTGGGTGTATAAAGTACACACTTTTAAATTTCTTAAAGTTTAGATTTATTATTTATTATTAACAAATAAATCAAAAATTATTAAAACCATATTTTTACGGGCGTAAAAGCGACCACTCACATTGAGGCGACGTCACACGTAGGGCTTCAATTCGTTAATTTCAAATACCGCGCCGAATACGTGAAATATGGGGATAAGGAAGAGAGAAAAATGTTGTAAAATAAACAGGAATTCTATTGTAAAATAAAGTAAGCAACCTGAGCGCATAGTCGGAACCAGGTAGACAGCAGTGAGAACCTTTTACAGCAAAAGCAGAAGAAGATCAAAATTTAAATGGCGAATACCTCACTACTACTACTACTATTACTACTCCTGTAAAATAGAGCATGCCGTAAATTAGAATGTAGTAAATTGAAAATTCCAGTAAACTTGCCTAGAGAAATCTAGGGAATTTTTTTGTCAAAAATCTAGGAAAATAAAATTTTGTAGGCGTAGGTGTTTTAGTTTGTTGTGCAGTACGCTATTGTATTTTTTTACGTTTTGCGTTTTGGTAAAAACAAAAATGAATTCCGTTCTGAGTTTATTTGCAGAGCCATTATGTGGTCGGTCATTGGAAATAAAAAGACTTGGAAGGCCTACTCCGAATTTAAAAATAGAACAATCCGTGTCTAGCAAAAAAAAGGACTTTTACTAGGACGTTTAACCCGGACCTTTATATTAAACATATTTTGTGATTGTGAAATTAAAAATGCTCTATTTTGTTTTCCTTATTTATTATTTGAAAGAGAAACTTCTTGGACAAAAGTAGGTTTTGCCGACTTAAATCATTCGGGGGACGGCATTAAAAAGCAATTAAGCAGCGCTTGTCGAAGAGATATTGAACTGCACAATGAAAAAGTGAGACATAACTGATACATTTTAAACATTATAATTAATTGTGTGCGTTTCTGTGGAGTTTTCGGACTCGCGATACGAGGACATGATGAGTCTACGTCTTCCTCTAATCCCGGGGTTTTTCGAGGTTTAATTGATTTTAGTGCTGAGTTAGACGGTGCTCTGAAACAACATTTGGAAAAAGCATCGGTATTTAAAGGTACATCAAACACCATTCAAGATGAAATTTGACAAACAATGTTTATTGTATGTCAAGAGGAAATTTCTAAAGAAATAAAAGAAGCTGATTACTTGTCAATAATAGCTGACGAAACTAGTGAGGTATCAAATATCTTTCAAATAGCAATTGTCTTTAGATACATTGTACGGGGCAAGCCGGTTGAGCGATTTTGGGATTTTTTAGTGCCTTTAGAACATGACGCGAAAACTTTGTCTTCTGTTATACTAAAGAACTTGAAAAGAACATCAAGGACAATAAAAATAAACTAATTTCGCAAACATATGAAAGTACATCAGTCATGAGCGGCACGTCGATTGGGGTGCAAGCAATTATAAAAAAACCATGAATATGCTGCTTACGTGCGTTGTTACGCACATCAATTAAATTTAGTAATGTTATACGCTGCAACTGCTAATAAAAATATCCGCATATTTTTTTCCCATTTACAAGGGATTTGTTCTTTTTTCAAATAGTCCTTAAAGAACCGCATTCCTAGATCAAATTGTTAACAAACGCTTACCTCGTTCGGTCCCAAAAAGATGGGATTTTAATTCTAGAGTTTTTTGTATCGAATTAGAATACAAAGACAGCATTCTAGAGACAATGGAAAAAATCTTAGATGTCGGTAGAAACGTTAGTACCACGAATCAATCATCAGGGTATGTCAAAATTCTGAATAGCAGGAGTTTCCTTTCATAGTTAAACTTATTTTACAAAATAATGTCTCAAATTGATTTGTTATTTGCTAAGTTTCAAACTAGACAAATTGACGCTGTTATCGCAAATAAAAATATATTTTCATTTGAATAAAATTAACAGAAATTAGAAATAATATTCCATCAACTTGAAAATTACGGAAGCTCGGTGATTCCGGACAGTTTTCTCGGAAAACAAAAGACGTTTGTGATATAATTATTTGTCAAGCTTTATAAGTCACTTGGTAGCAGAGTATTTTTCTTTCGAAACAGTATGTCGAATATAGAACATGTTTTCCCGAACAAAAATTTTACGATATGATTAAAATTTACCCCTTTTTTATCGAACAAAAAATCCGCAATGAACTGACAGTCATATATGAAACTGAAGAACTTAAAACAATTTCGGGACTTCTTGTACTTTATGACTATCTTTCGCAAAAGATCGAGCTAAGTGAGACATTTAGTGAAGTTCTAAAACTTTTAAAAATTTTAATTACTCTTCCGATGGCATCGACTGGACCAGAACGGTACTTTTCTACCCTCAAAAGGATAAAAAGGTTTTTACGGAATACTATAAGCCAAGAAAGACTTCCTGCTTTGGCAATGCTTTCTAAAGAAATGGATCTTATCGGAAGCATACCTGATTTCAATCGGCGGATTATTGATAAGTTTGCTAATGCCAAAGATCGGCGTATGGATTTTCTTTATAAATAATTCACACAGTAAGTTATAGGTGCATTTTGTTTTCATTACTATATTTTTAAAATTTACTACCCTCTTTATGTTTAGTTATTTAAAATACACTCCTTTTTTTCATACTAACTGAATTTTTTCATCCACCGGTGCCTATGGCAGGTTTTATACATATCTATGTTTTTAATATAACATTGGAACTGCAACCTCCACTTTTTTAAGGCACCAGCCGCCAATGTAATTTAGTTCGATTATGTATTCTTAGAACTTTTTTTTTTATCAAGATTCTGATTATTTGTATGTGGTCGATTGTACTAAAATCTTTTAGAAATCGTGCTCTTTGGCGAAGCAACTATTCCCCTTACCTATTTTAAGGTTTAGTCGCTAAGTTTTTATTCTTAATTTTCCTATAAAAAAATTATTTATTTACTAACATATATGATACAAATTATAACAATATCATAAGTGAACCTAAATTGACGAATTTTAATATCTAACTTCCATTCTGTTTAGAACTTAAACCTTTTAGGTAATCCGTCTTTAAGGTTTTTATTTCACGATCGGATAAATTTTTTTAGATTCCCTCGTATAAAAAGGTCTGCGTTTACCCAGTAATTGTTGCATCGTCTTAATTCCGGACGAGGATTTAAGGTGACAGTGAACACCACGTGCGTAAATATTAAAATAAAGTCAGAAACTCTAAACAAACAAGATTAAAGTATTATACGTTTATAAATATATTCTTATCAATAAAGGAATAAAAAACGGCAAAACGCTGGATAGAAGATCAATTCTGAAAATAAACAGGAAACGGTTTAATAATAAATTTAACGATATACGCGATATCGAGTCGTAATAATACGTAAAGTTAAAATATTGCCTTACTTAATTGCGGTTTTTTATATTCAGTTTGTAATTATTTATATTATTTAAAGATAAAGTTAATAAATGTCTTTAGAAACTTTGAAATTTTAATTACAAAGTGTCTGTGTGATAAAACATCGACTTTTGCTTTCATATTTAAATAAATCTATATTTCTACGACTATTAAGAGGTATAACAAGCTCGAAATTTCGAAACAAATGTGTAAAATGGTCCAAAAACTAGTTAAAGCACTCTTTTGACTATTCGAAAGGGAAAAATATGGTAAAAATTGGACAAACAATTTGGTCACAATGGAATCAACTAAGCGTACTTTTGACCATTGAATATTTTTGCACCGGAGATAAGTAACAACTTTAAACTTTAGTTTTAACTTGATAAATTGAAATGTCGTGTATCACTATTTAGTCACTCACGTGTATTTGCTAAGTATTCCTAAATAATATAGTTGATTATCGAAAAACTACACCTGCTGTAACTATAACAGTGACAATTTGTTAAAATAAAAGGCCAAAATCACATAGATGAATGATCTTTACTAGTAATAACAGTACATAGTCAAAGTTGTAAAAGTCTCTGTAGCCATAAAGAGAATATGTGGCTAAAGCTGAACACGAGTTCCAAGTTTCAGAAAAGACTGACGGAACGTAAGCTCCAACTTTATAAAATATAATTACACTATTACAACCAATTTGCAACTGTAATGTAAAGGCAGTTTTTTGGTTAACTTTTGGGCTCTAAATGCGAAAATGATGGTCAGTATTAGATAGAGAAGCGAGTGCGCCAACAAACCAATAGAAAAAGCTTTGCATTAATGCTATCTTTGTGTTGAATATATATTAATTGACGTCTGGAAACGTAGAATCACATCTCTAAACCGACGTACGCGACAGTACAAAAATGTCTAAAGTACAAGAACGTGACTGTGTTAACCCCGCGGATAGTTTTTGTTACATGTGATTAGTTTATCCCTAAATTGCAAACAAGGAAAAAGACCAAAGTAGCTTATGGTAAGTATTTGGATGTATAATTGGCGAGCAAGATGAGGACTGAGGTCCTCATATATGTCGCCAAACCTGTGTAGTAAATCTAAATAACTGGTTAAATGGAAACACTCTTTTATGCCTTTTGCAGTTCCAATGACTTGGCGAGACCCAACAAATCATTTTAACGACTGTTAGTTTTGCATGACAAAATTGTCTGGTTTTTCAAGAAAGATCAAACATAATATTGAATATCTGGATATTCCATCAGTAATAACACCTGTTCTTCATGTAGAAGGTTTACGAGTTCCACCACCCTCGGTAAAATGGGAACAAAATTTGGAAATTTATGATAATAAGGCAGAACCCAATAATGTACCAGAAAAGGATGATTCTTATTTTCCCGAAAGTAAAGGAAAAGCGCCCTATTTAATCGAACAACCTTAATTAAATGATCTAATTCGGGACCTCCGCTTGTCTAAAGAGAATGCTGAAATATAAGAGTCTAGATTACAACAATGGAATCTACTAGCCACTGGAACCAAAGTTACAATATTTGGGAGCTGTAACCAGGGGCTATCATCGTTTTTATTCTGCAGGATAAAATATGTGGTCGGGTTAATCCAAATAGTGTTATGGAAAAATTAGGATTTGCACATAACCCAGACGAATTACGCTTATTTATAGTTTTTTCTAAAATAAGTTTAAAAGAGTTCTGCTTCATAATGGCAACAAAAGACCCTCTATTCGTCTTACACATGCAGTTGACATGAAGGAAACATACGAAAATATGTCGCTTATTCTAAATGCAATCAGCTATAATACGTATAAGTAGCAAATATGTAGTGACCTAAAAGTCATAGGACTATTACTAGGGCTTTAGGGGGATTTACAAAGTATTGCTGTTTTCTTTGTCTTCGGTACAGTAGAGCAACACATAGCCTTTACTAAGTAAAAGAATGGCTTCCTAGAGATCAATATATTCCAGGTCAGGCTAACGTAAAGAATATACCTCATGTTGATCCCAAAAAAGTACTGTTACCTCCATTACACATTAAACTGGGATTGATTAAAAATTTCGTTAAAGCATTAAATAAAGAAGGAGATGCAAACAAATTTTTCCTAGCTGCATCGAGTTCTTTTAAAACAATTGTTTCGGAATTTTTAGGAAACAAAAAAGTAGAAAACTAAGAAAAACTTGTAGAACAACTAATTCAAAGCTACTGCAAAATGGGATATCGCATGTTTCTTAAAACACACTTCTTGCACTCCTATTTAAATCTTTTCCCAGAAAATTGGGGCGCGGTTAGTGACGAGTAAGGAAAAAGGTTCCACCACGACATATTAACAACGTTACCAAGGCAGATGGGATCCAGCAATGATGGGGGATTATTATTGGTTTCTTATAAGACAAACCAATCAGGAATATAAACGAAAATCAACATTTGCAAAAAGGTTACGTACAAAAAACTTACTATAAATGTATTTTCATGTGTATTTTTGTAAATAAATCCTGTTATCTTTAAAATATCTTGTTTTTTAATTGTTTTGAACTTATGTATAAATATTATATAAAAATATCTGTATTAAATAAAAATAACTGATAGATTCCATAACTCAAAATCTATATGTGGTGGATGATTTTTACGGACAACCATTATAACTTCAGACACAATTTTTTCTTTGTAGTTGTTGACTAGTGTTATTTTTTAACACGTTTTTTAAGAAGGTGTATTTTTTTTAATTTTATTATTCGATTTTTTCCAGATGAGGTCTATTTAATTACAACAGAAAAACTTACAATTAAACAGGTCCTACCTTTTCTTTTCTCAGAAATATTTTCAAACGTATAAAGCAACCATTGAATTAATTTTTCTTAATTCAATGTGTGATTTGTTGGTTTCGCAGGATGTTGCAATTTGTTTCAAAAAGACAAAGAAGGATCGGTAAAAAAAAATAAGTCAGTATTAGTCGTAGTCATCTGAATAAATATGTAAGACGTCTTTAAGATAAATTTAATCCCTTCTTTCCGATCAGCTGATCGCAGCGTTGCCAACTTATGTTTCATTAATTTAATCCTCAAATTAAAGTTAAAAAATCGACTTTAAATTTTAGCCTTAATAAATATTTTTTTACAACATATTTAATTTCAATTGGTTCCAAGAATTTTAACTGGATAGCTATACGATCACAAAAATTTGAATTATTGTGGTTCCTTAGCCATTAGAAACCAGTATGAATTCTTCATATCCGTCTATTCAAGAGATACTAGTGAATCCTAACAGAAAACTTGCCCAACTCGCCCTTGACCGTTTTTTTTTTCATAAAAAATATTTAGCAGAAACGATAACATAATAATTTATAATCCAAGCATTATTAATTGTTTTTAACCATGAATGAAAATTATCTTTATTGCCAAAAACGATTGTTTCAATGAATGAATACAATTTCAAATTAAAGTTCACAATGTTGCCAATTTAATCACTAATATACAATTCCATTAATGACCTAATAATGACTGAACGTTTATTAAGTATATTTATTTACTTAAGTTGTGATCGATTTATCAAAATAATATTTAATTCTTGTTAATAAAAAAGTATTTTTGAACACAATTAAAAATTATGTTTATTATAAACAAGAGTAGAAGTACACGGTGTGACCCCCAAATTCAACGTGTAATTCTGGGATGTCACTGTCTAACAGAGTTGAGTTAATTTTGAATATTTTTTTAAATCAAAAATCATTGATTTAATTAAAAAAAAAAACATGATTTTTGGTTAATATTTACATTACCAAACTTATATTTTACAAGAAGGTATATGCGTATATTTTTCTGTATACTTTTATTATTATTAAGAAAAAATTAAGAAATTAAACTTTTATTTTTTATGGATATCCTTCAGTAAAAATTTAATATTGATAATATAATAATAACCAATGCCCAATAAGTATGTAGAAAATATTTTTGTAATTATAGACCAAAACCACTTTTTACTTATTTATTATTTAACATAAATAATTGTATTGTAATCTTCGCAGGTTTTTTATACTTTTAATTTTTTAATAGCAAAATCAAAGCATATTTTCCTTTGTTTTGCTTTGCTTGAACTTGTCTTTAGAGGTTTATCGGCTCTTACTACCAGAAAATTCTTGTTAGGATTCGCTTACTTGTTTGTCTATAAATTGTTAAGGGGTAATATTTCGTGCTCATCTCGCTATTACTGATGGTGTCTGGTTCAGTGGAGTGATGTAGTTTTTATTGAAATAATTATTTTCGTTGAAATTGCTGAGAGAAAGGAACACTACAAATGGCAATTTTATATCGAAAAAATAGATCCCAATAAATCGGGTTGTAGAGCTATTTGTAAAAGCTGTAAAGAAAGAAAACCAAGGATCAGTCCAAAGGCTTAAGGTACATCATGAGTTTTGTACTGAGACTATTGAGCAGCAAGGTACAATTTATGCAGATAAGTAATGTAAGTACTTAGCTATGTAACAAACTTTGTACAAAATTAACAGACGACTTTAAAATTGTCCCGCTATTTTCGTAGTATTATTTTTTTTACACCTATTATCCGATCTAAGTAATTTTTGACACAGTTCTAGCTTATTTTTTCCAAAATGTTATTTTTGGGTAATTAAAATGGACTACATGTTTTTCTTCAAAGTTCATATGAGATTAAAACTAAATTTTTAATTTTAAGTACATAATAAAGTACTTCACAACTCACAACAAGAGATGCAAATTCAGCTTCATCAGCTTTATCAACTTCTACCTATAAAGGTAGAAGTTGATAAAGCTGACGCTTAATATAAATTAAGCGTCGAAAAATCTCCACCAAACATTTCTGTAAAGCCGACTCAAAAAAAGAAAAGAACCTAAACTTGTTCCTGTATTAGCAGTTTTGTAACTCGTACATGAACAGATAAAAAACATAATAATGATAAGGAAATAGCAAAAGCAATTTTTGTTACTAATTCAAACTTTAGTTCTCATGAATAATGGCAAGTACGAAAGGCTATTCAAAAATTGAGACCTAGTTATATACCCTGGCATTTGTGAAGAAGAAAAAGAAGAATTTCTTTCTTTTCTCTCAGAGAATGCGTAAATATGTCAACTGGCGGATAGTCAAATGTCCACAACGAACCTGTAATATATTCAACTATAACAACAGAAGATGGATGACCATTTCTCTGAAATTTGGCCAATCAGGGGCAAATCATTAATTTTTCCAAGCGATCTGCATTGGAGTAGCGTTGCTGACTGTTTGGAGATGTATGCCTCTCAGTGAAACATAATATTAAAAATCTGTGAAAAAACAAAGTATCCAATATTAGACTTACACATGCAGCAGAAGAATATTTAAATATTTTAAAACCTATAGAGTGACTCTTCATATTTTGTAAGTATTTTAGATGCTGTAGAGCAATGGAAGAACTTACAGCATATCTTCGAAGAAGAGCTAGAGCGTTTTCTACAAAAAAAAAGAAGCATTTCATCGTTGATATGACCAAGTACTAACACCGTATCATTTTGTAGCTTTTATGTTTGATCCCCAAACACAAAAGTATGTTATCTCCAGAATAAATAAATTTGGCCTTAGAAAATATCGATAAATTATTTGTGGATACGGTATGGCTACCACTAGCAATAAAATTGAACGCACGCTCCATGTCGTAATTGACAACGAACTGAAGAAAAATCAAGAATCACGGAGGATAAATATGGGTCATGCTAATAAGGGACAATATCTTACCGACACGTTTCGGTGCAGAATCACTACAAGTATTAGTTCCAAATTATGATAAAGTACGTCAACACAGGGTGTCCGGGAAAAATGTCATCAGACCCACTGATGAGTTCAACCACTGGCACCGTAGACGAAACACGCCTGTAAATTTTTAGTGGCAACAATCAGATCTGTGACATTTCAAGCCCGGATTTCAACATCCAGTTCCTATAAGAAAATAACATTTTCGAAAGAAGTAACAAAAAACGTAGATGAGATTCAGTGGTGGACCAGCAGTGTACAGTGGCTTCACTCCGATTTAAAAAATAGATTGGAGATTGAGAGGGGTGGAAAATTTGTTTTTGTATTTAAATTTTACCATGAAAAAGCAAAGGATGATAAATTATAAGTTTATGATTTCAAGTTGTTTTTATATTTTTTTGCTGCTGTAAATATTTTAGAAACTAAATTATTGGATTTAAAAGTTTATGACATTTAGGTAGCTAAAGGTAAAATTTATCTTTTTTATATTGTTCGCTAGTGCATTTTAGCTATTAAGTTGTTTGTAAATTTTTTTTCGCAAGTTGTTTAAAATATTGTAATAAATATTGTTTTATTTAAAACATGATTTTTATCATTGTTTAAATCATTTGATTAAAATAAACCCAACTCTACTGTCCCACAAGCTGAAGTTCAGACTATTGAAATTAGTCTGAGGTAAAATATGAGAGAAGGATATAATGCTATGGATATAATCTTCCAAGACAGCTCTATAAAACAAAATGAAAATTATTTCTTATTTGAAATGTTATTAAACATGGTATTTTCACCCCCAAGGATATCATCACTTATTTTTTATTAAGTTAAAAAATATACTTGCGAACGTAATTTAATTGTAAAAATTACGAAGTTTAATGGAATTGTTTGAAAATATATAGCATAGGTCACTTAAGTTGATGCATTTCAGGGTTTCTAAAAATAAACTAGTAAAAGAGAGTGAGCTACCCCCAAAGACTTTTTTTACATGTCAAGTTCTAATTGAGATAACCTTACGAAATAAATTGGAAATTTCTTGTTATTTGAAATGAAGTTAAACTGTAGTATTTTCACCCTCAAGGATATTATTCGAAGGATGTCATTTTATACACGTATACATTTATTCTTAAAATTGCCACATTTTTGTTGATACGAATGTTACAATAGTTACTGAAACTTTTACTTTTAATTAATAAGAAAATATAAACTTATTTCATTGGTTAAGCGTTTATGTCTGTAAATTATTATAATTCATGACAAATAGTGATTTCTAATTCTGTAACGTTCACTTAAATTAAAATTTTACAATCCTAAGAATGATAATGTATGTATAAAATGACGGTATACTTTTATAAAAAAAAATAAGGAATAATATCATTGGGAGTGAAAATACCATAGTTTAACATAACTTCGAATAATAAGTAATTATAATTTTGTTTCGTAGAGATATCTTAATTAGAACTGGAGATATTAGAAAACGTATTTGGGGGTAGCTCACTGTCTTTTACTAGTTTATTTTCGGAAACCCCGAAACACGTCAACTTAAGTTACTTATTGTATTTGTAAAAAAACATTCTCAACAAATTTGATTTCATTTCGTAATGTTCAGAATTAAATTATGTAAATGAATTACAAGATTAACCCTCATAAAAAGTAAGGGATGATATCTATGGGGCTAAAACCACATGGCATAACCTCACTTCAACTAATAAGTAATTTCCACTTAGTTTTGTAAAGATATCTCAATTAGAATTTAAGATTTGAAAAAATATATTTGGGGTGACTTACCCTCTTTTACTACTTCATTTTTTAAAACGCCAAAACATGTCAACTTGAGTTAATTATGGTATTCGTGAAAAAAATACTTTGAAACAATTACATTAGATTTCGTAATTTTTATAATTAAGTTGGGTGCACTAAAGAGATGGTTGACCGTTATAAGAAATAAGGGATGATATGTTTGGTTTATACCATAATTCAATATCATTTTAAATAACACGTAATTTCCATCTTGTTTTGTAAATATATCTCAATTAGAAATTAAAAAAATTGAAAAAAAAAACGTATTTGGGGGTGGCTCACCCTCTTTTACTAGTTGATTTTTAGAAATCTCGAGATACCCGTCAACTTAAGTTACTTATGGTATTCGAGAAGAAAATATTTTCAAACAATCCCATTAAATTTCATAATTTTTAGAATTAAATTACGTGCGTAAATACATGGTTTACTTTAATAAAAAAAATAAGGGATGATATCCTTGGGGGTAAAATTACTATAGTTTAACATCATTTCGAATAACAAGTAATTTTCATTTTATTTTGTATAAATATCTCCCTTAGAACCTTAGATATTTCAAAAATACTGTTTTTAGGGGTGAACTTTAAGAACGGTTTTCACTCCGTTATAATGAATCTCCTCAGATAAAAAAATACTTGTTTCTTATTTTTTTACCCTCTACAACATATTGAAGTTTCATTAAAATCGGAGCCGGATACTTCAGGTACCTTCCTTGTAATTTGACAGTAGAGAGTTTAAAATTTTATTTAGATTCGAGAAATAACTGTTACTCTTTTCGATTCCAAAGCTTCAGTGGTACTGTTTTCTTTAATGTTCCTATATAAATTTTTGTTTGTTGAGTCATATAATACAAATAATAAAAATATCATAAACAAAAGAAAATTAGCAAATTATAAAAACTTCCATGCAACTAGATCCAATTTAACCTTTTTAAGGAATCTGGTTGAAATTTTTTCTTTAATTTTGTGAACAAATGTCAAATAAACCTTTAAATCCGGCAACACCGGAATTCCTCGATCAATGACCGCGATAAGGGCCCATCTGCATAACCCCACTTTGACCTCCAATATCTCTTATTTCTTAATAATACTAAAAATAAATTAATTTTTTAGATCGATTCTTATAGTAATTACTGATAGATATGTCGACTTTTATTTGATCACACCGACTGAAACGGTCGTTAAAAATGTGTTTTATGTTTTTTGAATTACGCCAAAAATAATCAAATAGGACTAAAAATTGGTACCGTTTCAAATAGTGATCTAGATACAAATATAAAAATAATAAAGAAAAAAGTAATCGATATATGTGGACAGTCCTGCTACTAACAACCTTGGAATATGTTTCCACTAACTCATTTAATAGTATGATGTGAACTAGGCTAGTTAGTCAAGGAGGAAATTTAATTTCCAAAATACAAAAATTGTAAGTGCTGTATACTTCTCAATGATATAAATATCATTGGCAGCAGCTTCAAGAGAAATAGCGAGTCTTTTGCAAATATAAACCAATATGCAGCTCACTGATTCCATAGCTGTCCTTACAAACTTGACAGACACCCAAATGACAGGGTAGCGTCAGTGTCCAGAAGTTATATAGAAAATTCTTTGTCACAGAAGAAAGAAATTTTAAAATTAATTACAAAAAAAGAAACATCGAACAAAAACCTGTTAACAGTATACACACTCAAAACCTGAACCAAGAAAAAATACTGGAAGAGAGAGATAGAAAGGTTTCGTGAGAACTCTCTAGTCAAAATAATATCACTCGTGAAAGATTTTTTTAACTGAAACTAAAACATCTTTGACAATTATAAAAATTTAAATTGAAAGAGTTTTATGGAACTTACCTCCATAATTTTCCAAGAGTTTTCGAGAGTTCCGCGTTATGTAACTGAGGATACTGATCTGCTAGTTTCCTTCTTGCGGCTTGAGCCCATACCATGAATGCATTCATTGGCCGTTTGACATGCAATTTTCTTTTATCAGAAGCAGCTCTGGAAAAAACAACGAATAATTAATATGAATGATTTATAGAAGTTTCAAATAATTGATTCTAAACGTGTTTTAATTTGCAAGTGCTGCATCGATTTCAAAACCTTTTTGTATATCTGAAAGCCAAAATTTAATTAATAGTTTTTGCAGTTAGGCTGGCGGAGTTCGCCCCACAATGAGGTGATTTTGAAATTTATTGTTAGTAGACTTCTGACTACGTAGAAACCTTCAGAATGATAATAGTAATTATGTAGTATCTTATGACTCATTTTCTTTTTTGGAGAAAATTTTTGATTTAACAATTAAAATGTGAAAAAAGATTTTTTAGAGTTCTAGGAAAAGCTATTGTTTTTCAGTAAAAAAGTTTCAAACAAAAGTTATGCGCATTGAAAATACCTAGAAAATGAACTCTCAGAATCGGATAATTCGATTTTTAGTTATTGCAAAAAACTTGCTAAAATGGCTGTTTTTCAATTGTTTATGCACAATAGAAAAATATATTGTGTAAAATTTCAAGTAAAAATATTCAATAGCTTTTTGCACAATGAATTTGTTTATAACTTTTTATCTTTTTTGATTTTTTATTCTCAGCGATCTAAGGGTCGTGCAGCAGTATACGGGTGCGCAAATGAAAGTTCAAAATTTTTACTAACGATAACAAAAAAGAACCAAATGAATTGTTGATTTTAAATTATCGGAACAGATAAACAAAGTTGGGGTTCGTTTTTTCGTTATAAACATATAGAATTATTGATATCGAAATTCCGATAAGTGGACTTGTTAGGTGAGATTTTGTCACACATTTTGAAAAAAAAAAATCTGTACGACCACCAGAAATTAAAATAGAGTTTTTTTTTCAAAAAATCGCTGCGGCATTGTTTATTAACATTAAGGGATTATTTAAGTAGGAACTTATAGGGAGATGGTTAAAGTATTGTATGCAACAGTTTCAAGTGAATTATTTCAAAATTGTCGATGTTGCAATAGTTGCACCTACTCCGAAAGTCATAAAGTGAGCAGTGAAGGGGGTGTTCTATCAGCCTGCGGCGCGTGGAAAAAACATGTCTCTTCAAATTCGTTTCGCTGGAAAAATTTGGATTACCTCGGCGATTATTGGTCGCAGAATCCTTTTTTTTTAATTCGTGATTTTTCGATGAGATATGAACAATGAATGATATGTTTTTGTAATAAAATTATTGTTAAACATAGCAATAAACAAATTGTTGCACTTATACGTTTTATGCATAATTATAATTTTACCGTACTTACGTGCTTTTCATATTGCGAAGAAATTGTTATAGTGGTCAACAATATATTACTAATTAGGAATATTAAAAATCAGATTGATTTTTAATCTACCATTAATATTTATCGAGGTATAGTATGAAACAAATAGCAACATTTGTTGATAACATTATTATTTCTCGAGATACAGAATATACTACATTCGATAATTATATTGTAAGCCATTATCCATTAGAGTCGATCGAAAATTATTATAATATTACTTTCAATGACGATGAAAGTAATAGCGGAGAAAATAATTATGATTATGATAATAATGATTATGTTGATGATGATAATTATGTCAATGATGAGAGAGTTGATGATGATGAGAGTGATAATGATGATGACGATGAGAGTGATAATAATGATGATAATTTTAATGATAATAATGAAACCGACAAGTGTTTTGAAAATGAGTGTCAATCGATGTCTAAGAAACGGAGAACGGAATAAATATTTTGTATAGATTTAAGCAAAAAATAAACATGTTAACAAAAAATTTTGTATGTGAAAAATGTTCGTCCAATAAAATAAACAAAAAATTTAACATGTGTTTTTCTTATACAACCAATAATTTGACGGCAAATGACAGTCGCAATTGGTTCCATGCGATAATTCAATAAATATTAATGGTATATTAAAAATGAATCGTATTTTTTATATTTCTAATTGGTTGTTGACCACTATTATAATTTTTTCACAATTTGAAGAGCACGTACGTATGGTAAAATTGTAATTATACATAAATATTCGAAAGTGATACAATTTGTTTATTGCTATGTTTAAAAATAATTTGATTACAAAAACATATCATTCATTGTTCGAATTCGAAACGTCCGAACCACGTTTTTTTCCGCGCACCGCAGGCTGAAAGCACGCCCCCTCCACTGCTCATCCATTATTCATATCTCGTCGAGAAACCGCAAATTAAAAAAAAAAAAAGGTTTTACGACCAATATTCGCCGAGATAATCTAATTTTTTCCAACGACACGAATTTGAAGCGTCCGAGTCACGTCTTTTTCCGCGCGCCGCAGGCTGAAAGAACGCCCCCCCCCCCTCTCGCTACACTGCTCACTTTCTGACCCTCGGAGTAGGTGCAATTTTAAACTATTGCAATATCAAGAATTATGAAATAATTGAGTTGAGAACTGTTGTATACAATAGTTTAACCTTCTCCCTATAAGTTCTAACTTAAATAATCCTTTATAATGCAGCAGCAGCGATTTTTCGAAAAAAAAACTCTATGTCAGCTTCTAGTGGTCGTACAGAATTTTTTTTTCAAAATGTGCGCAAAAATCTCACTTTCACTTATCGGCATTTCGATATCAACAATTGCCTAAGAGTTATTCTATTTGTTTATAACGAAAAAATGAACCCTAACTTTATTTACCTGTTTCAACAATTTAAAATCAACAATTAATTTGATTCTGTTTTGTTGTTGTTAGTATAAGTCTCGAACTTTCATTTTCGTACCCGTAGACGCTGTACGACCTCTAGATCGCTGAGAATAAACAATCAAAGAAATATAAAAAGTTATAAATAAATTCACTGTTCAAAAAACTATTGAATATTTTTACTTGAAATTTTGCACAATATATTTTTCTACTGTTTATTAACAATTGAAGAAACAGCCATTTTAGCACGTTTTTTTACAGTAACTAGCGAATAAATTATCCGATTGAGAAAATGAGATATAAGATACTACATAATTATTATTATCATTCGGAAGGTTTACTAATAATAAATTTTTTTCCATATGCTAATTCTGCTGGCCTAAGTATAATGATGTTAGAAGTAATTGTGCTCATTTTCTTATTTTAAAATTTGCAACATACTCACTACAGGTAGTCAAGGTGTTAGAGGCAAAAAGGGTAATAAATCGCTCACAATTGTGTTCGCTTAGAAAGATGATCTCAAGAAGGACAGTCCCTAGTTACGACGTTCTTTAGATTAAAAAGTAATGCTTGAGTAGACACATTTAATATGTACCGTTCTAAAAAGAATGAAGCAGGCTATTTTAGATAAACATCTACTATGACACAATCCATAAAAAAAAACATATAACCTCAACTTTTCTTCAAGATTCCCAGTTAGACGAAAAGTGCTCTCAGTGCTGTCTGAGAAGAAAAACATTAGAGACGATACTAACATATTATCATCGGCAAAGCTGATAATAGATAGTGAACAAAAATGGTAGAAAAACCGACCTTGATAATGAAAGGGTGAAAAAAAAATGTCTATTTACAGAAAGCTTATTGATAGTTGAGAACGATAAATAAGCCTTCAAAGTACTCTAAATAATACTGGCACCTGATATTAATATTAACGAAAGCAATATTCATTGTTGTTTAGTAGAATCTTTTTGGTCGAAAACGTTCACCAAAATCCGAACCGATTGTTAACAAAATTAGGGAGTTGAATATTTTAGATCACCAAACCTTTACAAATCGACGTATTTTTTTTCATTAATAACAGTGTTATATCAACGTAGGAAACTCGTTTTTCTCATTGCTTTCAAAATATCAATTAGTGCGTCACTAAAACTTCAAGATGTCGATGACTAATAGTCAAAATGTCTTCAAATTTTGACACTTATAATTTGAAGATTGGTGCTAATTAAAAATAATGTGGATATAATAATAGAGTCGCCATTTATGTGCCAGTCTCGAAACTTTTCGGATCATCTGTTAAGTCAAATCTATGCAAATAAATGAGAAATATCACAATGTCTTGAAAGAAAAACTCAGACTAAATCGGTAAGTAATTCTAAGATGAAATTATCTAGATTTAAAAATAGTAATTTTTTATAGTAACGTAATAACACAGGGTAGTGTTCCCAACAAATTTAGTCTATGTGGCTCTCAGAAAATTAAGCTTATCGCTAATAATATAAGTTATAAATTTTTTGAAAAACACAATCTATGTTTTTATTGTGGAAAATTTTATATTCGGCTCGTCAAAGATGCCTTATAGTTACGCCACTGATTTACCACTTTGTTATTATGATTATAATGGGTAAGCATCTTGAATCATATTTTCTAAAAATTTTCTCGCATAAAAAATTCATATGAGTTCTATTTTGTTTGTAAGTCAGTAGCAAACCACGAACGTTTTCGATGTTTCATCACCCAACCGCGAAATTATCATATTGACTAATAATATAGATAAAAATAAATAATGCAAAATTCTTTTTGTGGCCGACTTTACTAAATATATCATAATTTTTAGCGAATCTGTTTAAATTTATTTTTTTTAAACGTGATTTGATTAATGCATACTCACATGAATTATAAACTATACAGATAAATTATTTGATTAAATTATATAGCGGGTTAGGTTTGAGAAGCCCTTATGCTACAGTCTGAAGGCTTATTGAGTTGCTGTTATATCTTCTATGTCAATAAGTAGTTGTCTTAATCAGGTTTATTCACAAGTTTGTCCTCTGGGATGAGCCTTCAGGATCCTTGAAGGTGTTTCCAATAAAACAGAACTTCGCATTTGAAGTTGATGTGTCATGATGTTTCGTGCTTTCCGTCACACAGTATATATGTTGGTTTTTTATTACAGACATCCATGTAGATATTTACTCTGCCTGTGACAAGATCATAGAGCAGGTCCTGACGCTTAAATATCTTGGAATAGATATATCTGAATATGGAAATATCGAACTGGAAGTTAGAGATCAAGCTATAAAAGCAACAAGAGCGCCGGCATGCCGAATCGAAACAATTAGGCGAAATAAACATCTTCAAATCGAAATCAGATCCCGTATTTATAAGACTGTTGTTAGACCTATATCAACGTATACGGCAGAAACTAGACCAGAGATCATAAAAACCAAAAGAATATTGAAATAAATAGATCAAAATACTGGAAAAACGCTGTTGGATAGAGAAAGAAGTGAGGTTACCAGATAAGCTTGTAAGATAGACAACATCAACGACTAGGTACTGAAAAGAAAGAAGGGGTGAAACGCGCATATTAATCGCATGTCAAAAACAAAGAATTTTAAAAGTTAGATAGAGATAAATCACCACTAGGACAAAGAAGCATTGGAAGACCACGAATAAACTCAAGCAAGAAAAAACAAGTAAATGCCTACATAAAAGAAGAAAAAAAATTTTTTGCTTAAAAATGGTATGAAGAACTTTCATTGCTTGTCATGACAACATGACGAAAACTGAAGAAAATATCGCTCTTCTTAAATTCCCTAATAATCCTTTAAGGTAAACATCTAAATATTGCCAGGAATGATATGAAAAAAAGTGAGTGTATAAGATCTTCTGCGTTGTTGGCTTCACACATATGCGTCACTCTTTCGATGCGTATAAAGTGGCAAAAATAAGACGGGATTGTACCGAATTTTCTATCAAAATTTACAATCATTTTCAGAATTTTATAACATTCATTAGTTATTTTAAGAGACTTATGAGAATCACTGCGAACTGATTAAAAATTGTTTTAAAATAACCATAAATCAGGGACCATTCTGTTGGGAACCTTGATACATCCATGCTCACGTGACAGGACCCGACTTTTTTACTGTTTAGAGCTCAAATCCATCAGAGAAACAAGTACGAGAAATAGAACATGATCTATAGCTGAAATCATGCACCAGCCCATTAAACTGAGCCTTCACCAGTATGTGGGCTAAGTTTTCTAATGAAATTTTGTTACACATATTTGTAAAGAATTCTCTGTGTATTTTCTGATTCTGAAAATATATTTTAAAAGCAGTTTTTTCAATATACTCGGAACCTATAAACAATAAGAAAAACAAAAACAAAGAATATGTAATATTAAAATCATCAGTTTAAAGAAATACGACACTTGTGACAAAAAAAGTATTAATACCTCTTTGGGCATTTATTTTTACTTTTTGTCAATGGAGAGCTATATCTATATTTCTTTTTAATTTTTATCATTGCTGTCAATGTTATCGCGGTAAATTTAATCCGCATTTTAAATTAATTGCATTACAAAATAATCTCTAATTAACATTCAACATTTCTTTGAAGTCGGCGCCAAAATTAAAATTTATAGAAAATACAAGTAAACTACACAAAAAAACTCTTAACTAAGGCAAAAGAAATAAAACACAGATCAAAATCTATGTAACAGGTGGTTTGAGAAGTTCCGAGACTAGCACATAGATGGCAACTCTAATAACATATCCTTACGATATTTAGTTAATACCAATCTTAAAACGATACGTGTCAAAACTAGATGACATTTCGACCATTAGTCATCTAGATATTTAAATTTAATTGAAACACTTTTTGATACTTTCAAAACAATGTAAAAACAAGAGTTTCGTACATTGATAAAATACTGTTATTTGACAGTAAAAAGTGCCGTTAAAACTTAAGAATGACTTGAAAAGTGTTATAAGGAATCGGCTCCGTCAAGTTTTCTGAATTCAAACGCGGTTGTACAGACATAAATGATGTCGAACCGTTTGACCACCCAAATGAGACTGTTTCACGGAAAAACATAAATAAAAATCCGCAAAATCGTTTTGAGCATCCATAAAGTGAAAGTGTGTGAAATATCTGACATCGTAAAGATATCAATAAACTGTTTATATTATATTTTACACAAGTATATGGGTATGCAAAAGCTCTATTTAAAGTGGGTACCGCGTTTGCTCAAAATTGAACAAAAACAACAACATGTTGATAATTCAGAAGAAACATGAATTCACCGGTATACTTTGGAATCATGTCGGCAGTTCGCTGAGTGAACACCAAATAATAAAAGTCAATAAAAGCTACCAAAAACGCAACACTCGGCTGGCAAGGTTATAGCGGCTGTATTTTGGGATGCGCATAGTATTATTATTATACATCGACTATATTTAAAAGGGAAAAACCATAAATTGCGAATAATTCATTCAAAAAATGTTTAGTAAATATAAAGAAAATACGATCAACACAATAATGAACGAATCGATAAACAACGTTTAGAAATAAAAAGTCACTGAAGCATTTTTATGCTTGTGTGTGATTTAAGATTAAATAAAGTTTATACAATATACAAATCTAACTACAGCGTCATTATCTAGTGAAAAGTCCTTAGATAAAAATGTCACAATTTCAGAATATGTCACAGCTAAGAGTTAACGTCATGGTCATGGATTAAAATCAAAATCATTTACGTTTAATAAAAATTTTGTTACCAAACATGAAGCCAAAACGTGCAGTTCAAAATAGTAGCTAATTTCATTTATCTTAAGTATCGTAAATCCACCAAATCATTAAATACGTTTCTGCCACGCTCATATATCCAGTTTTCATTGTATTTTCGTTTCATATATGTGTTTTCTGGATTTTGTAGCATGTCTCTGTATAATTTGTTCTTTTCTTCTATAAATTTACGTAGTTCAGGTGTCATTCAATCTCTTTTAAAATTTTTCTCTCTGTCATTTATTTTCACATTTTTCGTGTTTTTGTCGATGTAAAACTTTAGTTTATTTATAAAATGATTCCAGCAGATTTTTGTATCACTTATAGTAAAAACCGATTCCCAAGTTTCCTTCTCCAACTCACGACGAAGAATATGATAGTTCTTATATATTTCTTGTAAGATTATTTGATTTATTAGAGTTTTGGCCTGAAATTTATACTGTGTCATTATGTCCTTATAATTCTCAATGTAATCCTCCTCCTTTAATAAGTCAATATTCATATCTCCAACCCATAAATGAAAATAGCAGTTTTTGTTCTTTTCCAAGTACTCTGATAAAGTTAAATTAAAATGGGTTTTATCTATTTGAGGAGACTTATAAGCAGCTGATATTAACATTTTTTTGTTTTTATGGAATAGAGAAATTTCTAAAATCTTTATTTCTTCAAATCGGTAATTTAAACCTGAGCAAGCATAAATGATCAATATATGGCCGTTATTAGTGCATTTGAAGAAAGAAAACGCTAAAAAACGTTCTCAAATGAAGAAGAAAAAATGCTCTTTCACCAAGACAATGTACCGTATCACAAGTCGATGTAGTAGCATTCTCCAGATTTGATCCCCAGCGACTATTATCTGTTCCCAAACCTCAAAAAAAAAGACATGAACAGCTGATCGTCGAAACTAAAGAGCAATTTGAAATGTTGGACAAAATTTTATAAAAAAGCATAGTAATGTTAGAGCGGAGCTAGAATGATTGAGGAAGACTGAGGAAGGAGGCTATATTGATGAATAAAGTCGAACTTCGCCAAAAAAAAGTGTTTCTATATGTCAGTTTCGGGACTTTTCGAACCACCTGTCCAACGATCTAATATGATATAGATATGAAGTTGGTTAAAAATACGAATCCACTTAGAATTAAAAAATAATCCCTTTAATTATTACAGATCCGACTTAAAAAGACTACCTACAAAGTAAATCTATAATTATTAAATTTACTTCAAGATAAAACAATCTCTACTTTATTATATTATCTGTAAGAATTGTAACCTGCAGCAAACATCAAACTATGTACAATTTATATAAAATTTTTAGTATGACATGGCTACAAACTATATAAAAATTCATAATAATATTATGCAGAGATCATTCATTCTAAAGAATCCCCTTAACAATAAAAATTAATTCGACACATTATGCTTAAAAAGCATTATAAAGAAAAATATTTTAGCAAACAAATTTTTGATTCAACCGATTAGCACGTGTCTTAAACCAATTCATCACAAAATATTTTGTCAGCAAACTATGGCTTTGATAGGTTTGTTGTATATTTTTTAAAAAATAACAACTTATGAACGAAAATATTACCGATTGTTATTTGAGAAGCGCGCTTGATGATGAGGATACAAAATAACATTTGTTTGTTCCGACTTTGATGATTGAAACATCTGAAAGATCTTTTTTCCTCTTATCTTGTGTTTGGGCGACGAAGCATTGACTTCTTGGAATAAAACTATAATCACTTTATTGCCAACAACTCATTCTAATTTTTATTTTTTTATTGTTGTTGCTACTGATTTCGTGATATTCAATAGGTCTGTCTAGAATATATCTTTAATTTATATTCGTTTGAACTAGTATACAAATCTAGATGAATCGAATTAGTTATAATCTTAATACCTAGTCACCTAAACAAACTGAAGAAAACTAGACCTCTTTTCATAATGATGATTTGTACGATCAATACTGAATTATAAAGGATTTCTTATAGTCATTTTTAGTAGTTTTCTAGTTGAAACATATTGTTACGATTTTCTATTTTCACTGAGTTCGCAAAATAGAATACAACCTCCTCACTAATACTTTCAGTACTTATATTAACTACTTCTTAATATAGCTTAAACACAACTATCTTATTACTACTTCTTAATATCTTCACTATTCAAATACAATACAACCAACTTATAACTGTTATCCGATCCCTATTTATATACCTACAGAATTTTCTATACAAATTTAGAACTTACCAAGTTAAAAGTTGAGATCTATCTAGAAATATGACTCATCTATATAATATTCCTTTTGGCACATTATATTAAAGATGACTCATCGCATCGAAATATTTGTATACAAGAGCGTATCAATGAGTTTCTTCTAGTCGTTCGTAACAATATATATTTCACCAAAAAGCGGCATTACAATTTAAAAGAAAGTGTATTAATAGTAAAAATCTATTACAAATATGGAAATAATTATACATTTACGATTCACAAGAAACATGATAATTTTGCTGTGCTTAATCCACTCTCGTGGCCCCCAATAGGAATTAAATCAAACAATCTGAGTGAACGTTTTCACTAACTAAATATCGCAGCATGACATTATCGCACAACAACCAAACGCTCCCACCGACATCGCTTCTAAATTAAACTTAAACTAAATTTGTAAACTTAAACACCGCAGCATTCTCCAACGAATTTTGCCTAGAGATTTGCACCTTTACGCTTATAACGATCGAAAATGGTGGACTAAAAATTGAACATCTCTCGAATTTGTTCAAAATTTAGTCCAAGCCATAAGTAAAAATTAGTGCTGTTTTTGATGTAAATTCCGAGATGAATGAGACCTATCCGAGCGTGTTGGTGCAATGTAAGAACAAAAGCTATATAAAATGAAACAGCAAAAAATAGGTTGGAGCCAAGAGGGGGCTCAAAATGGGCTAAAACAGTTTTTTTTGATTCCAAATAACGCATTTTGGGAAAAAAAAGTGTCAAGCTTTTGTGTGATCATTTTCGTCAATTTGTTATTGCAAAAATGACAAAAAAAAACTTCAAAATCGGCCTTTTTTTTGCACATCAATTATTTATTGCAAAATTAACCTTTTTGAATAAAATTATATTTTATAATAATAATCAGATAATTTGTTGCTAAGATAATTCTTTTTTGGGTGAACATTTTGACCTCTACAAAAGCTCTCAATCTCTTCGTGGAGGTCTAAATTTTCATGTCTTCTTAGGAGAAATAAAAAAATAAATTTTCAACCCCTCTAAAAGAATCATTTTTCGAGCTATCCCAGATTGAAAAAAAAAACACCGAAATAGGTCAATTCAACTTAAAGATTCAGTTTTCTCGCGCGCGCCAGAGCTCTATTTCTTTATAAAAAAAAACTCCTTTTTTAAAGTGATATTTAAGAGGTTCAAAATTAATTTTTTCATTTGCCCCCTAAAAGATATGAAAATTTAGGCCTTCACGACGAGATTGAACCTTTGTGAAAGTCAAAATGTTCACTTAAAAAAAATTTTTGGCAATCATCATTTTACGTCTCGAGATAAACAATTAGCAATATCTCAACAACAAATTATCTGATTTACTATTATGAAATATCATTTTGTTTAGAAAATAAATGCAAAAAAGAGCGCAAAAAAAGTCAATTTTTCAATAAATAATTGATATGAAAAAAATGGTCGATTTTGAAGGTTTTTTGGCCTTTTTACAATAACCAGTTACCAAAAATGATTGCATACAAGCTCAAATCATAGGTGTTTAAGAACCCTACAATTTTTAATTGAAACTTTTTTTTCCAAAATGTATTCCTTGGCTTGTAGATTAAAAAACCTGTTTTAGCCATTTTTGACCCCCTCCCTCTTGCCCTAACCTATTTTTTGCTGTTACATTTTATGTAGGGTTTGTTCTTACATTGCCCTCAACACCCCTGGATGGATTTCATCCATCTCGGAATTTACGTCTCTATATTTCCCTATGGCTTGAATTGATTTATTGTTGTAGGTTTCTGACAGTGCAAGTCACAAATTTAAAATTGTTTAAAAAAATCAGTACGACAGTATGGAGGTCTAAAAATTTTAACTTTCCAGATTGTGTAAAATTGTTACTGGGGGTTTTCTAGTGCGTAGATTAAAATTAAATTGAGAGTTGAATGGTGAGTTGAAAATTTCACCTTATTCAATTTTTTTGTTAAATTAGTATTAGGAGGTTTTCGAAAAGGTAGGTTACGAATCTGAAGTTAATTTTTCCAATTTGATATGGCAAATATAATATGGGGGCCTAAAAATTTTACATATTTCCAATTTTGTCCAGATCGGTATCAGTTTCATTCAAAATTGGCATTTGGAAAAATCTAGGAATAAAAGAATTTTTCGTTATTTAATCTAGTGTCGTGTACAACTTTGGATAAAATGGATATTTCTTTGCACCCTTAGAAGCTCAATTCAGTTCGAAACGAAATAACAAAAAATATTTTTTTTATAAGAAAAATCGAACCAGCTTCTAAAAAAGCGCTAAAAAGCGAAAAGTAATATAAATTTGTAGGTGAAATTGAAAGTTTTAAAGTCGAGTCCAAATTTTTACTAAATGTAGCAAATAACTACGAGTACCAACACGAGATACATACAAGCTATGGTAAGAAATCAATTACAAATAAAGTATATTTCTCAATCTTTTTATATGAATCACATTTTGTATTAATTTGGCGCCGATTACAAAAATTTCAATTTCATATAAAAATTTATATTATTATTCGCTTTTCATCATTTTTTAAAAGTCGATTCAATTTTTTTATAAAATTTTTATTAGTATCTATACTGAGATTTCTTGACTTTTATTTTAACTCATTCAAATTTCCCACGACTAAGGAGGTGTTTTATACATACTTCCAGCAAATCGCTCTTATTTCTAAACCGGAACTAAATTATCTTCTTTTATTGTCGGTAAAGTTAGCTTAATAACCATGTGAAATTCAAACATCAAATATGAATATCTCGGGCACAGGTAGAGTAGTAATACCGCTCTGAGATTTTTGGGTTAGTTTACTACAATGATGATCCATATTTTTATTTATTTATTCTGTTTATTTACATTGCAAATATAACAGGTTGCTGTGAACAAATACTAGTATACTATAGAAAATATGTTTCTAAATTGCATAGTAAGATCTATCTACAGCATAATCAAAAATTTCTTCCGGTTCTTTCCAAAGCTCAAACCTAATTTCTATTCAAGTACATCTATTTTGATTTTTATTTTATAGGGCAAGTAACTTTCAAGATTCTATAATATATTATGTAATACAAATTAAGGATCTATCACTTTAAAAAATCTATAGAAAAAGTATAGTGGTAATTTTGTTTTAAACTGAAACATATTATTCTTAGCTTTGTAATAAACCTGAACACTTTGAAGGTTTTCCTGAGTATTATTCACTGTAGACTAAGGAATAAATATGAAAGCGTCCTAGATGAGACCCCGATAGGGTTTAAAAATGCCCTTGCGTTATTTATTCTCTAAATATACTTCTCCAAAAATGTCGAGACCAACATAAAGACATTTTCATATGCTTTATCGACTACCAGAAAACGTTTGACAGGGTACAGCATGTAAAGCTCATAGATATACTGAGGAATGCTGGTGAGAATGGCAAGGATGGGGGAATTATAGAGAATCTATATTGGTGTCAGAGGGCAGTGGTTCGAGTTAATGACAAGCTTTCAAAGAATATCATATTCAACGAGGCATTAGACAAGGATATATTCTCTATCCACTGCTGTTTAATTTATATCCGGACCAAGTTTTTAAAGAAGCCCTACATAACAAAGTATTTGGAATTAAAATCAACGGGAGCTAATAAACACGATTCGTTATGAAAATGATACGACCGTCATAAGTGATAGCTTTCAGGGTCTACAACAACTCTTAGATTCTGTCGATAGGGTTGGGGAAGAAATGGGATCAACATAAATGTTGTTAAAACAAAATTTATGATTTTCAGTCGTCTACCATATTCAGACGCTTTGCTACTGATAAATGGACAAATCGTTGATAGAGTCTTCCACTTCAAGTACCTTGGATGTTATATTAATAAACAGTTTGACTCAGATAAAGAAATTACATGCAAAATCGAATCGGCCCGCACAACTTTTCTAAAAATAAGGTCGCTTGTCTGCAATGAGAATCTAAATTTAAAATTTCTCCAAAGGATGGTTAAATGTTACATCTGGTCACTGTTGTTATATGAAGGCTGCCTCCATCAATCGTTTGGAGGCATTTGAGATGTGATTGGATAGGCGAATGCTTGGAATACCCTGGGTAGCTAATGCAGACTAATACGACAGTTTTAGATCGGGAAAATATCACTCATAAAATGCTGACAACCGTAAAATGTAGAAAACTAGCATATCTTGACCATGTTCTCAAAGAGAATCAGTATAGAATTCTGCAACTGATAATGAAGAATAAGATCGAGGGCCGTAGAGAGGTTGGAAGGAAACAGACCTTTAGGCTGCTAGGAAGATCCGAGAGTGGACAAAAATTCACAGTGCTGAACACCTATTTAGAATAGCGTGATCAACTCGCCATTGTAATTGCCAACGTTAGGGGCACCTAACACGGCATAGAAAGAAATATTCCACGTCCTTAATACTACGGATTGGTTTACGTGAAATTTGACTGCAATTCGTCGTAAGGGAACACCATTTATGTCTATTACGTGTAATTATCACTTGAAAAGTGTTCAGATATCTTGTAGTGGTAAGTAAGTAGGGCTACAGTGCCATGGCACTACTTAATTATATCTAAGAACATTTTTTAAAACTATTTTTACTTTAAATTTTTCCAGATTTTCCATATTATTTAGACGTGTGGCAACAGGGCAACAGTTTAACATATGCAGATTTCTCTAATCGACAACATAGGATACAATGCCGTGAAGAGACGAAAATCTAACAGGGCTTTTATATGTAAGCAAGAAAGATTGATATATGTAATAATATTATTCGAATGCACTTATGGTTAAAATTAAACAACATTTTTGCCAGGCCCTAAATCCCTGGAAAAAAGAAAATACTTGTTAAAGGATGACAGGTGCCATTCATTTTTATTTCAGATTTGGTTTTAATTTTATGTGTTTAGTGGTTCTGAAAGAATCCTAAAAATTTAGTTTTACTTAATTATTATTTATTTATCGAAGTATTTGCATAATATTTAATTTTTAATGTCGGTGTATCTTTTTCTTTTGTTAATAAAAGTCTTTTTATTTGCCCTCATGAATATATCAAGATTGTTTTTTTTTTAACTCTTTTAATGCGCCTTCGTTAGAGGAAAAATTAATATAGCATACACTATAAAAAGGAAATGCTTTAAATTTAAGGTAAATGTGCTGGAAGCAAATTTCATAAACATTTCTTAAATGCATTTAATATAATGCATTAAATTTAATAATTTTGACATTAATCTAAATTAATTGTTCCCATTAAATGTATGTAATCATACATTATTTAAAGTTTGATCATTGCTTTTTAAAGTGATTATGTATATTAAATATACAGACAGTGTTCATTCATATGTTATCACATATTTAATACACTAACATTAATATGAGTTCCAAGAAACTCTGAAACTACCAGGAAAAGGTGAACATTTTACTTATAGGTAGTGTTCGCCATCTAGACCAGCTTCGAACTCATTGGTTCGCGTCAGTACGGGGCAGATATGTACACCTCAACATAAGAAAATTGAGTCCTTTAAGCAACTTACATCATACTAAACAAGAAGTGGCATACAAGTTGCGCCATCTCCCGGAATCTCATGCAATGTATATTGAATAATAATGTAAATTTCTTTAGTATTAGGGTAAATGTGAATTAATTTTAATGTACAGAAGTTAAAATATCTTTTCAGTTATCTTATAGAAATTTATGATACCATTTAATAAAATTTAATGTACAACGAACTGACATTTCAATGAATTTCCTTTAAATTCGAAGCAAATATAAATTATTCACGATTTAAAGCACAAAATGAGTAAATTTAATGTAGAATGGACATTCAATTTGCATTAAGTTTAAGGTTATTTTTAACAGTGTAGTTTGAGGAATGCGAATATAAAAATAACAATATGACAAATCAGCAAAAGTTACTGTTTATTTACTCTTGGTTGTAAAGCTAAAAATATTTATTTTATTTATCAGTAACGAATTTACTTTTATAAAAACTTGTTTTTGTTTTTGCCTATTGCGATCCAAAGCAAAACATCAGAAAATTGGGGTAATTTTTAATTTATTTTGCGCAGAATTTTCTTGTAAAAAGCTTTGTTAAAATTTTGTTATATTATTATAATTAAAGTCTGTATTTGGTGGTTATCGAAGTAGTAGATTTATACAGGGTAGAAAAGAAAAAAAAATAAAAAGATAAGTCATTTGACATGAAAATTCAATATTCAGATATTCATTTGTACTGTTTAAGATAACAGTCCGGCGTCAAGTTCTGCGGGTAATATCCTGCCGATATTTTACGGTATGGGGATTTTGAGTGGACGGTTGTTTTCTGTGCATTTTGCTTTCGGTTCGTTACAGCTCCACTGATGAGATCATTAGGTGGTCGAAACTAGTATGGAGAGAGAACCAGAGTGGAATCCGCAGAGAATATACTGTCTGTCCCTCTTTCTTAACGGTCGTAAGGAGAATAAAATAACTTTTCCATATATATATATATATATATATATATATATATATATATATATATATATATATATATATATATAAATACCGCTAAGTATTGTAAAAAATATACGTGTAGAGCTAAATTAAAAATTTTCACACTTTATCCAACCGATCCGGCCAAAAAAACCATCTAAAAACAACCGTACGATCGTTAGCAAACTGTAAAATCAGTTACAAGTGAAGTTCGAGATAAAACAAACCGGCAGTTAGGGTTAATTAACAACAGTACCTTAATTAACATGCTTTAAAATCTTTTTGTGGCGGCAATTACTTTCAAACACTTTTAAATATAGAATATTGCGTGTATAAATACACTTTGGCTTTGTTCTATTTAAAATTAAGTGGCGAGTGTTAACACTTTGTTAACAGAAGAAATTTAACTATTAGCGGGATTTAGGTGTTTACGACTTGGGTGCTCTTACTTGATGGCATAGGCGTAGCGCGGGGTGGGAGCATTCCACAAATCCCAGATGCCTACTTATATTTACGGACCAGTTACAAAGATGGGTTGAAGGACAAGAACAAGAGAAAAAAATGATTATAGAATTATAGTTCGATTTTACTTTTCTATTTCTTTTACATACACTGTAAAAAGGAAATGCATTAAATTTAAGGTAAATATGCTGGAAGCAATTTTCATAAAAGTTTATTAAAAGCGTTTAATATAATGCGTTAAATTTAATAATTTACATTAATCTAAATTAATTTATTCCATTAAATGTAGTGTAATCACTCGTTAAATCTAGAGTTTTGATCATTACTTTTTAAGGTGACTATGTACATTAAATCTACAGCTAGTGTTCACTGAATTTAAGATATGTTATCACGTATATAATACACCAAAATTAATATGAGGAAAAAAACTTCTACCAACAGGAAAGGTGGAAATTTTTCTCAAAGGTAGTGTACCGTCATCTGTAAACCGGTTTCGAGCTCATTGGTTTCCGTCAGTACCGGCAGACATGTACACCTCAAGAAAATTGAGTCCTTTAAGCAACTTATAGCATACTAAATAAAAAATTCAATACAAGTTGCGCCATCTCCCTGAATCTCATGCAATGCACCAACAATACAAATGTAAATTCCTTTAATGTTAGGTACATGTGGATTAATTTTAATGTACAGAAAGTTGAAATACCTTTTCAGTTACTTTACTGAGTTTTAAGATACCATTTAATCAAATTTAACGTACAGCGAACTGATATTTGAATGAATTGCTTTAGATTTAAAGTAAATGTAAATTATGCGCGATTTTAGGTACAAAATCATTAAATTTAATATAGAATGGTCATTAAATTGCATTAAATTTAAGGTTACCTTTAACAGTGTATTAACGTTATTTTGGAGATTCGTCCTACAGCGGCTATGAGGAAAATTAATATTTTTCATATATCATATACTTTTTCAAATTTTAAGGTTCAATGAATTGAAACTTTCTTTAGGATTAGTTAGAACCAAAACTCCTTACATTTTCTAGGAAGATTTTTGCGCTTTGCTATTTAGATTTCTCCAAATTATCATTTTTGCAAGTGGGTAAAATTGAGAATTTCTGGAAATTTACAACTCATAAAACGAAATCAATATTTTTTTCATTTTTTACGCCACAAAAATAAGTGGATTAATGTATTTAAAAAAAAAACAAAATGAAAATTTCTCCAAAAATTTTAAGCAAGTATCGACACTCTATCGACACACATTTTTTTTATGTTTTCGGCAACGAAAAATTCGAAATAGGTCCCCGTTTTGCAAACAAACCTGTGAATTTCTTGTTACTGGGTATGAATTTTTCTTTTTCGACTGTTGAAAATCGATAATGTTTATATTTGAATATCTGAGAAAAGTTACAGAATATTTTAAGAAAAATTGCAGAATATTTAAGCAAAACATTACCCTCTAAACTAATGCTTACAATAACATTCAATTTTCTTAAAAATGCAAGAATAAAAAATTGTTTTTGCTTATTACCTAAACGGTATTAGGTTTGAAAAGTAATATTTTTTTATTGAACTTAGCAGTACAACATATCAAAATTTCGATTCGATAAGCAGCAAGGGACTCACTTTTTAGGATTTCGTAGTCAGCTCAGGACCATTATATTTTCGTAGTGTCCTTCCGTCCGTTTATATGTCCCCAGACTTATAAAGTCGTCAGTTTTTCATCTTTTACAGTGAAATTTTGTAAATACTTTCTTTGAATTAATCCATCCGATATAAAAAAAACCTGAGATAAGGTAACTGAACCTGGGGTGAAAAGTTGACATGAATAAATTGATTTCCCTTTAATCCCTTATATTCAGCATTATTCAAGAAGTCTTCAAGAATACAATTAGATATGGTATATAAATATTTTTGTTTTAATAGCTTCATTCCCCCTTTAATTCTCCAAAGCCAAAATTAAAAAATTTTAAAAAAACGCATTTACTAAGGAACCTAGTGGATTGTCGCAGTCGATGAAGAGGCATAGCTCCACTAAAATTTTTTATGTGTATTGATTTTCTAATTACAATTATTGAGAGTGGGTTCCCGAAAAAATGGCCAGGTAATTTACTGTAAACAAAAAAACTGTTAATAATTTTAAAAATTGCCTTTTGGTAAAATAAAAAATATATATTTTTAATGATATAAACAAAAAGCGTTCCATCAATATTAGCGTAAGCGCCACCGTATATAAAGGAAAAATGAAACCTACTTCCAGGCTCTCACCTAGTTCTAATTATTAAATAAAGAACATAGCTTAATTTTTTACATTTTCAATATTATTTTTACTTAAATCACTATTTTCTCTGTTTATGTGATATTTTTTATGGCACTTGTAGTCATGTGGTACTAAGAACAAACCCTACATAAAATCTAACAGCAAAAAATAGGTAGGAGCCAAGCAGGGGGGGGGGATCAAAGTTAGCCAAAACAGGTTTTGTAAACCTATACGCTTACACACTTTGGAAAAAAGTTTGAAATAAAAGTTGTAAAGATTATAAAAACTTATAATTTGAGCTTTTGTCCGATCATTTTTCTCAATTTATTATTGAGAAAGGCCAAAAAACTCTCAAAATCAGCCATTTTTTCATATCAATTATTTATTGTAAAATTAAGTTTTTTTTGCACTTCTTTGCTTTTAAAAGGAAGTCTTCATTTTTTTGAACAAAATAATATTTTATGATAGTAAATCGGATAATTTTTTGCTGAGATATTGCTCATTGTTTATCCCAAGACGCAAAATGTTCATAGCTATACGTTTCTTTTGAGTGAACATTTTGATCTCCACCAAGGTTCAATCTCTTCTTGAAGACCTAAACTTTCATATCTTATGAAGGGTAAATGAAAAAATTAATTTCTAACCCCTTAAATATCACTTTAAAAAAGGAGGCGTTTTTTTAAATAAAGAAATAGAGCTGGAGCCTCCCCCTTAAATGTTAGATATTTCTAATTAAAAAATTCGAAAAGCTAAGCTCAAGACGAAGGTTTGGAAAAAAAAACTTTTTTGGACCAACAAGAGCCGAATTAGGATTTTTTTTTCAAAAAATCCCAGTGCTTTTGTTTATAACAGTTAAGGAATAAATCCAACTGCTTTTGATACTTAGAGAGCTATACTTTTAAAATCCATGACCAAATTTTACAAAGTGCGGTTTTTTGTTATTAAAAATCATATATAAAATAGAGCGTCCGAAAAGCGACTGGCCGACTGCGGTGATGGAAGAACCCACCGCTGAGCCCTCGCGCGCTCGAAAAAACTGAATTAGCAGCTTCAAATCAGCGGCGGTCGGATAAATTCGCTGCATTTCAGCAACGAGTGAACCAACTTCGATGTTTTTTTTTCTGGGGTAGCTCGAAAAATATTGGTGCAGTTAGTTTTTAAGAATAAGCTACATTTAATGTGTTATTTGGAGTACTTATAAAATTTGAAATTTGTGGACAAGTTTAATTCCAATTTTAATCTACTATACCTAGTAAATAATTATTCAAATTTTTTCTGTTCAAACATGAAAAATGCAAATTTTTAATTAAAAAAACTTATTTCATCTATTTATTCATTTATTTGTTGTATACGTATAAAATAATTATTTAGCAAATTTCCAATAATGTAAACTATTTATGTAATTTTCCGTTTTTTTTTTGCTTCCGGTAAACTTGCTTCTTCTTCATTGACATCAGAAGAGCTAATATTATCCTTTTCGAGACTCGTTTAAGATAATTTAGTGAAAAGTTAGTTCTTAAATATTGATAGGAAGTTGATTTCACCTTCAAGAACATCAGAAAATCATACTTCTTTCACTAATTAAATTGACCGGTTGAGTATTGAATCAAATATATACAAAAATCCTTGTAAATATTTTTACAAAAAGGTTGGTAGTTATTCGAAAGGACTGGAAATTTCACACCAACCCCCTTTTTTACCTTTCGAAGGTGGCAAAAAAAAACTTCTAAAAAATTCGGAAAAGTTTGGTAAAAATTGAAATAAATGATAATTTCACACCCAATCCCTATTTGTCATCCTTTGGAGATATCATATCAATAAAATAACCACAAAAATCCATTGAGCAACTCAGAAAACCTGTATACACCAAATATTATGATTCCGTATATTATTCGAGGCTACCAGTTTTGGCACGAACAGTAAACAAAACGGTCCACTCAGCTGGTTAAAAATGTACAATATACGAAAATCCGTTGTATACCGACCTTGTTGAAAATACGATTTTTTTGAATAAAGTAACATTAAAATTATTTTCATCTAAGAGCACAGCTATCGTAACGTAAAAATGCGTCTTCATGTCAGAGACTATGACACTTGTCAAGGCCAAGCATCGCTATTCAGCTGGGAATTCCAAGCCGCCTTCCTTTCATTCTTTCAATCTTTTATGCACGTCTTCCTCCACTTCTTCATGTACATCTGTTCTCTACGCATACTATGTAAAATCTGATCATGGATTTTGAAAACATAACTCTCTAAATATCAAATGCCGTTGGATTTATTTCTTAATTGTTATAAACGGAAGGACTGCGGTTTTTTGAAAAAAAAAGTCCTAACGGTTACCCCCCCCCCCCTCTTGGCCCAACCTATTTTTTGCTGTTACATTTTATGTATGTTCTTACATTTCCCCCAATATCTCTGGATAGGGGGGATAGCAATAATTTTTACTTATGGACTAATCAATCGCATTCCAAAATCATATCTTATATTTATTTAATTAATGTTTATTTAAAGTGGTTTAAAACTAAATGAAATATTTGAAGTCTAGGACTATATGCATAGTCTGTTATAAAGTAATTCTACCTTTTTGGCTGATACATTGAGGCGACAAAACATAATGTCCTGATGCAAATCGGCAGCCTCGTATATTCCACACCTGCCTTGGTCAGTACTCATTAAATTTATGATTTTTTTATTTTCTTGACAAATAATGCACAAATCAGCGTTAAAAAAAAAATCTTTTTCGGATTTACTCAAATTGCTACCCACAAACTCAACAGTGCGCGTGATTAAAAATACAGGCAGTAACGTAATTAACAAGTTGCAACTTGATTAGTTGTTATTAGCTCCCGAAAACATTCATAAAATCACAATTGTTGTAATCGCTATATTTCAGCTTAAAAATACTGTCTAACTGATGTGGTATTAATAAAATATGTACAGTATACTTACTACAGTACGATATTGTATTTTATTGATTATGCTACATATTGAACAGGGATTGTAATTATTATGCAGAAAAGACATCAACCCGCCCTTTATAAAATATATGCAAAGATAGTTATAATAACTGAAGTTCCTTATGCTAACGTATTGTTTATTTTATGATTAGATGCTTATAATTAACAAATGAAAATAGATATATATTAAAATGTGTTTAAAGTATTAATGCAACGATTAGTAAAATCTATAATAGATTATGGCTACTAGGTGAGCGCCTATAAGTCGACTTCCACTTCTGTTCATACACGGCGGCGTGTACGTTATAATTGATGTTACATATTTGTTAATATATCCAGTAAATTTCTGATTTGTTGTGATTTTATTAATTTTTTTGTTACGCAAGTAAATTTATAATTTTCAACTAAGACATTAAAATCTTAACAAAAAATTTTATATTTATTCAGGCTTTTTTTACTAATGCCTTCGTTTGAAACTGAACGTTGGCATTTATCTCTTACTTTTTGCTTGCCAAAAACTTTAATATCCGTCCAAAAATTCATATTCGGAAAAAATTCCAATGCAGAGGTGGCGGAACCAACATTTCAAAATTGTTGATAATTAAATGCTTCAAGAGTATCTTGTTGGTAATAACTTATGTTCGTCAGTCAGAACTGTAATAGCTATTTACCATACAAAATTATAGCTATGAATCACAGACAAGGGGAATAGGTAATTATTAAATTTTACTTGTCTAGATTATTTTATTTACAGCACAATAAAACACCGGATCTAATAAACAAACAAAAATAAGAATACGACAAGTCAATGGGCACAACTGTTTTAAAACACCCTGTCTAATAAATTGTTGAAGGAATCATGTCTAATTCTAATCTTAAAAAAAATCAACTTTTTCTTACATCTTCTTGAAGTATCACATCTCAAAAATATCCTCTTATCGATGAAAATTAGCGAAGTGATAAGCCTACAAATTATGTTCCTTCGGAAGCAACAGTTTACAGCGAATAGGTAATGTTAACTGGCCACCACAGAGCCACCTGTGTGGATGGAAAATGTTGTGGGAATATACAATATTTATTGACATCCTGTATATGCCTCGCATAGGTGACTCAGAATAAGTTAAGAATATTTTATCTTAAAACTTTTACTCGGTTTTCCCGAAACATTATTTTTGTAATAATAATTTATCGTGATTTCTCAAAAACTACTGAGTCGATATCATTCCTATTTTGTTAACTTCTTCTTTTATCCTAGATTGAAAGGATTTTAAATTTTTCCCATAGCTTATTTTAATGGAAACAAGTTTTCTTTCATCAAAAAAAAAAGTTTTGATTTTTTACCTCCTAGTTAGTGTAGTGATTTGTATTTTCACAAGCAAACCTTCGTATAGAAAAATTAAAAATTAAAACCTATAGATGAAACTTTGAAATCAAAAATAAATCAAATTTTCGTTTTTACTGGTTCGGTAATACAAAAACACAACAACACTTGTTGGTTGACTTATTATTACACCTGTCAATTAAAGCCCTTTATTGTTTGTGAATTATGAGGAAAATGCCCAATTTCAATATTTTAAATTTTCTATCTTAATAAATTTTTTTCTCCTCAGATGTCATTAGTGCCCTAGTATACTTCTATACTATTCCTCTAGTAAGTTGCATATATAATTCACTCCATGATAATAAAAGATAAGGAAAAGAGAAGAACTTAAGAAATTGCTTGTGAACCTTTAATTCGAGTACTTCATTATTTAAGGTGTTTTTTTCAAGTGGTATTTCTACCAAAAACAAATACACGTCACCTACAGTTAGCAAAAAAAAGGAACAAGACTAATAAATGAGACAAAAAAGCAGCCAAAAAAGATCAAAGGCGCCTTTGATCACTTATAAATTGTTTTATAATATAGCAATTGCTCCACTCTTCGACTGTTTTCATGCATTGTTTAATCATATTAATGGTAAACATTATGTTTATTTACATAATCATAGTTAATAAATGAGATTTTACAGTAAAGGAAAACATTAATCGTGACCTTAAGGTCAAAATCGAACATATTTGAGCAGTCCATAAGGTAGCTTAGGATTGTACGAAAGAAAGTCAAATTAAAAGTAAAGAATTCAAAGTTGTTATTTACTGAATAAATAAAAATATAGGACTAATGTAATTATAACAAAAAATCTTAGCTGTTACATTATCAAAGTGCTTGAATTTAACAGCATAACAGGTTGGGCGCATTTTGCATTCTCTACATATTAAAATTATGAATTTATTAAAAGAATAAAGACATCTTACTTTGAGGCAATGGGAACCAACGTCCAGTCATACCCCTGTAATACTTTAGTAACAGCATCATTTATTTCACTTTTGTCCAGCTGTTGACCTACAGGATTAGTAGAAGCTGTTGCAGGACTCGACGCTTCTTGTAAAGCCGTATTGACGCCCGTCGCGGCGCTACTTCCCGACGTTGACTGCGTTACGGTAGCAGTGGCCGTACGCGACATCATTTTTACAGTAGTTAACTGTTATCTCAAACTTGAATGAATAACCGACCGAATCACCTGTTGATTTGCTAAACAATCAGAGTGTTGTTACCCTGGCAACGCACGCTCCGACACCTTCTACGATTCAAATAGGAATGAAAGAGTGCTTTGACAATCCTAAAGTGCTCGACGCACTCTATCTTAGCGCGACTGTCTTTATTTTTACTCTAGGCGCGAGAGAGAAACTGTCGTTAAGTCAGTTTCGTTGGTAAGGTATCTCGAAGGACCAATGGCTTGTGCGAGACTGGATTTAAGTCCGCCTTTTGTTGACGATTGGTCTACGGTTTTTTGTTTCTTGAATTAATTGTGAAGATGGTCAGGATTGTTGGACGGGATGTCTTTATTTTCCTTTTGCAAAAAGGAAACATTTCGTTTTCCAACATAAATATTTTATTAAATTTTAAAAATGAAGCAACCCCTTTTAAATTTCCATATTATGCTTAAATATTTGTTGTGGGAATTAAAAAAGGCTGTTTTGTCTTAAAGAAAATACAAGGTTAATTAACAGGACCTCAACATTAAATTCTCAAAAAAAAATATTTTAATTAAAAATGAAAATGTTTACTTTGATACCGAAAAAATAAGTGAAAAATAAAAAAAATATCGAAATTATAAAAAAAATCACCATGTTTCATTTCTTTTGTGTCAATAATTTATTTAATCCAAAATTATTATTAACACAATTAAAAATTTCCTAATATTTAAACTCTGCTAACCTAATTCTTGAATTTTTTTAAGATAGCCAGAAAATATCCCTCTTCAGACTCCCTTCCTTTCCCAGCTAATTGACATTCCTTTGGAAGAAAGATAAAAGGAAACTTGAAAAATGCAATCAAAATACTTTGACATTTTATCACTTCATAAAAATATGGCGCCCACACTGAGATAATGTAGTTTGATATTAATAATGGTTTGCATAAAATATTTTAATTAATTTAATCAAACACGTAGAACTGTAATAAAATGAAGAACAGTGATATATTTAAAAATTCATTTTCAAAACTTATTTATTATACTTTAACAACAATAATATAATATGGCGCCCAACGGAGGTCACAAATTTATATTTGAAAGTAAATAAATTTCAATGATATTGCTTACGTGTTAACATTATTATCATAAAATAAATGACGGAATTCGTTAAAAAACTTATGAAAAACACAAACATAAGTTTTTTAAATGTAATTTTATAAATCACTTTATGCTAATTGTCTGATATATACATTATTAGTGTATCACATAGGTATGAACTTCTCGGGAGAGCCTGAAACTCCTAGAAAGCGTGTCACCAGGTAGCAGATAAGGAAGAGCCTCCCAGATATGGGTGGTAGGGGGGAAATTAAATGACTCCTGCAGACCAACAGGCACGCAGCGTTTGACCCAGATTGGGTGGCTACAAATATTGACTGTACCCCAGGTTAGAGACGGTTGACAAATTCTTCACCACCCCACTTGGCCAGCGTGACGGTGTACAAGGCGAACACCTCTATTTGGACAATTTCAACGAAAAAAGAAAGGTGCTCAGTGCCCAGCAGCAGGAAAACTACAAGACGAGGAGAAGAATGCCTTGCTCTATAATTTGAGAATCTGCTGTACTACAAAAGGAACAATGATAACAGCATAGGTGGCGTCGGAGTATTAATTAATTAAAACCGACTAAGAAACGTTGAATCATTAAACGCAGTGTTAAGTCGGGTCATATACGCAAAATTATGTATAAATAAGATAGCAACCGTTAAAGTAATACAAGCATATGTTCTCACCAGCTCCCATGAAGGCGAAGAAGTAACACAATTTAACGAGGAAATATCAGAAAGCCTCCAAGCAGACAGAACAACACACAACATGGTACTGGGGAATTTTAAGTGTAAAATTGGAAGAAAGCAAGGCAACGATGAAAAATAATTAGAAATGCATGGACTGGGTACAAGAAATACAAGAGATGATAAATTTTCTAGAACACTAAGAACTATTCAACATAAACACGTTGTTTTAAAAGATAACAGGAAATGGACTTGGATCAGCCCCGATAGGAAAACAAAAGCCAAATTGATTACATGTTAGCTAATCATCTCCATATAATCCCAAACGTAGAAGTGATAAATAAAATAGGCGTAGACAACGAACGTCAGCTTGTCAAATGTCAAATTAAAATAAACACCGAACTAGAAATGAAGAAGAAAATATCAGAGAGAAAAATAGTAATAATAGATTGACAGAAACTCTCTAAAGTTACCAGTTGAAAATTTCATCGAACATCCAAACCATAAATGACAGGATAGTATAATGATAGATAAACAAAATAATCAAATAGTTAAAATAATACAATTACATACATTAACCAAAGCATAAAAAAACAGGGAAAAACTTATTAACAAAACGAAAGAATTATTAGAAAAGCGTAGATAATTAATAATTCAGGGCAAAAAACAGACAGTAGAATATACCAAAATAAATAAGACAGCGAGTCAAATGGCGAAAGAAGACATAAAACGATACAACACTAGAAACAATACCAGAAGAAAACAAGGCCATGGAAATATTCAGAAGGAACACCAGATCCAGAAAAGTTATCACTAAGACGAAAAATAAGAACTAAGAAGCAATCAGTGAGAGAAGAGAGATACTACAAGTAGCGGAAACCTTTTATGAAACCTTATATGAATTAAAAGTGGACAACCAACTATAAGAGGACATAAGACAAAAATCAATTTTGAACATCAACTCAGAAGAACTATCACCAATAACAAGAAATTAAATAGAAGAAACCATAAGCTTAAACACGAGAAAATGACGGGAGAAGATGAAATCCTAACCGAAATGCTGAAGGAAAGTGAAGAAACACTACTACATGAACTGGGGATGTTGTTTAATAGATGTCTTGCGAAAATGGAGGAATTTCAACAAGATGTCCAACGCTTTAAAGGTGGTACTAATACAGGGAATGGTGGAGGATGTATAAAGAGGTCTATATCCTTAGAATAGATATTGGCAAAAGAAGATAGACATTAACTGAAAAAAATAAGCATTTTCAGAATAATATCCGACGTAATATTTTGCCCTTCAACTAACATTTCTACTCTTGTTTTTGTAAAGTCTTTGTTTTCGCCGACAAACGTTTTTAATCTTTTTAACTTTATCATCTTTTTGTGTTTTTTATTATTTTCGTTCTTGTTTCTCCGCCTTTAATTTTGAAATTTAGTTTTTTAATATATACACTTTTTAATTTTCCGCTGTCTTACTCTCCTGCCCATTAGTCGACAACCATATATGAAAAAAGCAAAGTGTACTTATCAAATGGAAAAAAGTAAACAGTTCTCATTCCTGGTTGATTGATTGAATGGCATAGAGCCAAGGAATGCTTACACTGCAATGTGAAAGCTTATTATGCTGTTTATTATCTCTGTTCTATGCGTTTTAGCTTCCTTAATTGAGATTAGAAGCATCTTCACTAGTTTGTACTCTGGACAGAGATCTTCTGATCTTTAGGATTCATGGATCTTTGAAGCTCTCTCCAATACTCCAATATTCGATTTCACTTCTTCTTATTTATATATCGAAGAAAATGGGTTAAACTTTCTCGACCCTTTCGTTCTTTAGTCTACATTGTTAAGGCCCATTGTATGTCAATGTTTGCTTCCCCATCAACCTAGTTTGTTATATCTTTTATCGTAAAATGTCGTGGCTTAGTTTGTTGAATAGTTTCCAATAATTTGCTGTGCCTAGTTATCATGAATCTTACCACTACGCTGTACAACCAATGTGGCATTATTCTCCGTGTTTTGACCAGCGAACTTTTTACTGCTTAAATAATTTAGTCATAATTTTCTATAAGTGTCAGTGCCAGGTAAGCTTTAAAATTAGGTTTAAACCTTGGCTTTCTGGTTCATCTGCAGTTATGTATCAAACAGATTTGGTAGTTTTAACTCGCCAGGTTTTCTTCTTTCATTTATAGTACCGTAATTATCAGATTTCAAGGGTGTAAAATTCACAGGAGCGACAAACATAACTATCATTTGTAATAATAATAACAAAAACAAATACATCTTTTTATTCCAATAAACCATAAAGTTTTCTAATTTGGATCAATGTAAGAATAATAAATAAAATATTAAAATGTTCCATTGTAAAATTGCAGTCTAGATGGATTGTTAAAAATTTGATTTTGATTGATATTCCAGTTTCCCAAAACTCATTTTCTATTGTAGAACACTTCATAAAATGCAAAATAATAAGCAAATAGACAAACAAGTTCCAAAAAGTTGTTGCTATGGAACGTTATTAAGCAACGGAGACTGAATTGCTCTTATCATGGCAAGGTAGATATTTTTTTAGTGTTCCTCATAGAATTAATTCTGGACTTAGGTACCTATACTTGAACAAATATACTTATTTATTTTCAAAAAAAGAATTTTTGTGTGTGTTTTTATGAGTCACTTTGGTTAAAATTAATAAATTGGCAAAAGCTTTAAAGCCAGACGTGACATACGAACGTCGTACAGCTGATCTTATACCGATAAGTCGCGCTATTTAGATGTTCATTAGCACGCTTGCAGATTCAGGTAGATAGAGTGACGATATGCGTCGCGGCGCACGATACGCCTCATGGATCGGCGGCTTGACACGGGTTATTTAGTTTGGCTCACGTGCATAATTTGGGAAGCAGCATTCAGTTTAAAAGAATAAAACTTGAGGGATTTTTTCATGAAACTATACAGTTTCACTAATTAAAGTTTTCACTAATTAAAGTTAAAGGTTGCTGAAAGTATTAAAAGATTTTCCTTTAGAACTAGAGATATTTAAAAGCACAGGCTTTCTACAAAGCCAAATACAGACGTGAAACGGACTTGAAAAAAAAAATTTTGGTCACCTTCCTGTATATGAAAAGTAGGGATAACATTTTTTTTTGTTTAAACCATAGAGTAGTGGTAATGAAATTACAATGTGGAAAAGTTTGCTCTTGGTTTTACCTAAAAATCTACTTTTATAAAATATTAGTCAGAGACCCTAGCGGGTTTTCTAGCAGATTAAGGGACATGCCAACCTCAATGTTTTTTATATGTATGTATTTGGACCCCCTGATTATGGATATTGAAGGTGAATGCCCGAAAAATGGTCAGATAATTTATTATAAATAAAAAAATTGTTAATAATTAGAAAAGTTGCTTTTTTGGTAAAATGCATTTTTCTGCTTGACGTATAGTTTTTGAGCTAAAAATCATTAAACGTATGAAAAATGGAATTTTTGCCACTTTTCACCATAAATAACTTTTAAGGAACGGACGCTTTCACGGCTTTGGTCAAGTTGAAAATCATGGTTCTTGGGTTTAGACCGTGTCAAATTGGAATTATTATCCGACGTTTCGCCTACGATTGCACAAGACATCTTCAGCGATCTCTACTCCACGAGATAAGAACACTGAATGACTATCGAGTTGCAACAGCCCGGTATTTATACCCGGCTGGTGCTCAGCGAACCATGATCCAGCGTTATAATCGATTTCCACGTATGATGTAGACTGTAACCCACATCTCTATTAATATTATTTGGATATTTACAAATTTCGATTGATTCTCTAATTTTACGTTTAAAGAAGGAGCTTTCTACGAGCAGACTTCGGGAGCGGCCATGGGATCTCTGCTATCACCTATGGTAGCTAACATCTTCCTGGAAGCTTTCGAAGAAAACGCCTTGTATTCTGCTCTTCTAAAACCTAAATTTTGGTGCAGATATGTAGATGACACATTCGTAGTTTGACCGCATGGCGCAGACAAACTCCATAATTTCCTGGATCATCTAAATCAACAACACCCTAGGATAAAATTTACTATGGAAACTGAATCAAATGGTGCCCTTCCCTTTTTTGATGTACTAGTACAAAGGAAATAGAATGGCAAATTAGGACATTCTGTGTACAGAAAACCATATCGTATCGCAACAGCACACCATCATCCTTCTCAAAAAGAATCCGTCATAAACTCTTTGGCACATAGAGCACTTTTAATATGTGACGAACAATCATTGAAATCAGAAACAGAAAAACTGACGTACTATTAATAAATATAAAACCCAACTCCTAAACAAAATGTCATAAATGAACCTCCGATGGACAGTGTTGACTTACCTTACATACACGGAACCACCGACAAGATTGCCAGATTGCTCCGAAAATCAAACATACGGAAAGTTTTTAACATATGTAGGAAAATTGGACAATGTTTGAAGTCTCCAAAGGACGCAATTCCTTTTCAAACAGAAGGCGTTTACAAAATACCGTGCTCTTGTGATAAAGTGGTGTAGGTAGGACGGTCTATATACACTAAGCTTAAGGAACATGAAAGATGTATAAAAAGAAACAAATTGTACAATCTGCAGTAGCTGAACACCAGCATTGCTCAGGTTACACTTTTAATGTAAAAGAAACTAAAGTGCTAGTAGCATCAGTGCCTGGTTTCTTTAAACGTAACATTAGAGAATTAATCGAAATTTATAAATATCCAAATAATATTACCAGAGATGCGGGTTACAGTCTACATCATACATGGAAATCGATTGTAACGCTGGATCGCGGTTCGCTGAGCAGGTATAAATACCGGGCTGTTACTCCTCGATAGTCATTCAGTGTTCTAATCTCGTGAAGTAAAGCTCCTTGAAAATGCCTCGTGCAATCGTAGGCGAAACGTCGGAAGATAATTCCAATTTGACACCGTCTAAACCCAAGAACCATGATTTTCATAAATAACTTTTAATCAAATAAATGTTTTCAAATTCTGCGCCCACTAATTTATAGTTCAATTCAAGAACTACAAGCTGGGATTAATCGCAATACGAAAATCTAATGTTTTTATTGTTTTTAACGTTATAAACAAGTAGTGTTTCATCAGTTATAACGTACGCGCCGCCGTGTATGAAGGGAAGTGGAAGTTTACTTACACCTAGTGCACATAATCCTTTATAGCGTTCGCCAATTGTTACATTAATACTTTAAATACATTTTTATAATATATCTTTTTATTTATTAATTATAAGCATATAATCATAAAATAAACAATACAATAATATAAGAAACTTCAGTTATCATCTTTGCATGTGTTGGTGCGTTTTTCGTACATTTCATATATTTTCTTACATAGTTAATAAACTTTCTGAAGAAAAAATTAACACAGTTTTATTGTAAATGTGATCTTTAAATAATCGGGAAGCTGTATATGATTTATCAGCATGTGCCCATGATTTCATCTGATGTAGTTGAGAATTTCCTTTGTACATATATTTGTTAACATCTATCACATAACTATTAAAGCTCCCCGTTGAAAACTGCGTTGATATTGACTCTTGACTAAGTTTAACTTTTTACGTTCCTCAATATTATCTTTACTTAGATTACTATTTTCTCGGTTTAAATTTCTTCCTAGATCACTACTCTTTAAATTTATGAATTTTTTATTTTCTTGAGAAATAATTCGAAAATTAATGTAAAAAAAATAATGTTTTTCGAATTCACTCATATTGTTACCCTCAACAAATCCTCTGTCTCGAATATAAAAGTCAACAGTGCATGTGAATGAAAATAAAGGCAATAGCATCATTAACAAGTTGCAACCTGATTATTTATTAGCTCTCAAAGACATTAATGCGATCATAATCGTTCTAATCGCTTATTTTGTCTTTTCTTGGGTTTAGGTTCTATATTTAATAAAAAACACAAAACAATTGACGTTTCGCCCTTTATTTAAGGTATTTTCAAAACTTTTTCCTCCTAAAAATATTTTTATATAATTAACATTTACATATCTACAATTTTAAAAAAAAACAAATAAGACATTTTAAAACAGTATTTAAATTTTTAAAACTTTTAAAAATATTTAATTTTACCGGTACACACCTTGACATTTTGTTATTCTATTACTAAATAAAATTTAATCTTTACAACGTCTACTGAGGATACATGGAATGCGAATGTGTTTTGTTGTAAACAAACACACAGGACGAAAAACGTACTTTTGATTATAACAGTACCAAAATAAAAAACAAAGATATGAATTACCAAAAATTACAGATAAAGGAAATGATTGAAATTAAAAAAGATAAAAACACTGTTAACGACAGACCAGATATGGAAAATTTGAGCCACATTTACACAAGCCTAATTTAAACAAAAATATTAAGTATTCGATCATGTCAAATAAGAATCAAAAATTGACTATCCTCTTAAACATAAAACTAAACGTATACCTTATTTGTTTTTTTGTGCATTGTAAAATATAAAAAATATAAAAAAAACAAAACACATTCGCATTCCATGTAGGCTCAGTAGACGTTGTAGAGACTAAATTTTATTTAGTAATAGAATAACAAAATGTCAAGGTGTGTACCGGTAAAATGAAATATTTTTAAAAGTTTTAAAAATTTAAATATTGTTTTAGAATGTCTTATTTGTTTTTTTAAAATTGTAGATATGTAAATGTTAGTTATATAAAAATATTTTTAGGAGGAAAAAGTTTTGAAAATGCCTTAAATAAAGGGCGAAACGTCAATTGTTTTGTGTTTTTTATTAAATATAGCGCCTAAACCCAAGAAAAGACAAAATAAAGGAAAAATGATATAATCTATGGTTCAAGAATCAAGAATCAAGAATATATATATATATATATATATATATATATATATATATATATATATATATATATATATATAGTAGGCTTTCACTTCCCTTCATGCATGACGGCTCGTACGTTAGAACTGATGGAACGCTATTCGTTGATAGCGTTAAGAAGCAATAAAAACGTTAGATTTCGCACTGCGATTAATCCCAGCTTGTAGTTCTTGATTTGTACTATCAATTGCTAGACGCAGATTTTGAAAATATTATCCTTAATCAAAAGCTATTCATATTGAAAAGTGACCAAAAATGCCATTTTTCAAATGTTTAACAATTTTTAACTCCAAAACTATGCACCAAACGGAAAAATCACAAGAGATACTTTTTGCTTAGAATCGAGCGAGGAATACGAAAATATTTTTTTAACTATTACCGATTTTACCTTACCAGTTTGTAATGAAGGGATCAAAATTCATAAAAAAAAAACTGGGCATCAGGACTATATGTACCAATTTAACACTTTTAATTTAAAGTTTTATACCTGTTTGCACATTTTTAATTATTTACACAAGAGTTTATAAAATACTAAGTTGATAGATAATCGATAAAGTTCAATAAGAGTTGTGATATTTATCTAGTTTCGATTAATGTATTAAATGTGAAAGATTACCTAAACTAATAATGACATGCTTTCTTTTTATAACTGACAAAAAAAAATCAAATACTTTTAAATGGCTAAACAATTTCATAATTTTTAATGGAAATTATCTGTTTTTAAAAAAATTGAACTTATTATAATTATGTAGGTATTCATTCCGAAACAGCTTCACAATCCTACCAACTGCGTAACCAACACGTATCTGGCCGGTTTATACGAAGCTTAAATCGGCAATTGAGATAAAAATTCTTGAGTTTCCATAATAAAGATTTCCAGATTTTTCTCATTTTGAATGTAAAAATAAACAATATATCAAAAACACATTCCACTCCCGTTAAAATTATCTTTTGAGAATGATTTTAAGGAAGTTTTAACGCAAGTGCACAATATTTTATTAAAATTGCTACTGATTGCCAACTACGAAAAAATCATTTTTCTTCACGACAATCCATAACTTCCATCAAAGGCATTTTCAAGGCTGGCTTTAAAGAAACTTACCTCTTTATTTTGGAGAAACAATCTACCCAGCTTGGGATACTATTTTTTTACGCCACATACATAAAAAATAAAGAAACACAAATTTTTGAATCACTATATCTATCCGCAATCTGATCCTCTAAATAATATTCTCTGTGATGTAAGAATTCAGATTTTTCCGACAGCTTATCTAAAAGATCTAAACTGATCTCGCGGTGTGCCAAATTAACACCATAATATTAATTAAGAAGATATGTCTAAAAAAACTAGTAAAATGAGTTTGTCTCCTTGCCACACTCGAAATAGTCAAGCATTAAAGATGACAGAAAGTTTTTTTGCAGATAATTTATGGTTCACCACATTGGCGCAGCTAGGGAGATTTCGTAGGAGGGGAAGTCGGTTAGCTGATCAGCCACCGCAAGATTTCAATATCGGTAATCCGATTAGAGACTCGTGCCGATTCAGGGCTTCGAAATTTAGAAAAGTAGACTCGCCTGTATGCTGCATTAGGAATTTTTATGTCGCCGACCCCCCGCCCCCAGTCAACAACTCGCTCTCGCTGATCATCGACAACTCGCTTTCATTTATTATACTGTACTGTCTAGGGTCATCTTTTCTTTGTCCTTGTGATATTGCCGCCTTCCTCCAAGAGAGAAGCTGAATCCGCCTTTGATTAAAAATCAGCTAACTTTTTACTAGAATTGACAAATTTTTCGAAGTAACGACGCAATTTAATGAAAGATACACAAGTGATGCTTTGTAATAATGGAGTTCATTGACTATCCTCATTCAAAATGGCACCTTCCTCAACTCTGCAGTAAAGCTGGCGATGCTGAGATATTTAAGAAATAAATAAAGATCTAGTTATTAAAATTTATTATTTATTACCCACATTAACAATACAAAATAAAAAACATAGTAACAAAGATAGATATTTTCTTGTTAAATTTGATTTGTTGATTAAGTTTTAGTTTTCTATGTTTTTCTCTGCCTGCCTCACAAGCAGGCGCGAATCCAAGAGAACGGGGGCGGTGGGCGCGATCGCCCCCCCCCCCCTTCCCCCAAAGAGCCTTAAGTTCAAGAAAATTTTCTCAATTTTGCCTCTTATACTATAATTTATTCCAGAACTAGAGAGAGTAATAAATCATTTTTACCCTTTTTTTCCTTTACAAACTACCTGAGTTCTTTAGTCTGGTTTCTTTGGCAAAATCTGTAAGTCACACATATATTTTTCATAGTAATGGGTTAGAAATTTTATAATCAAAAATACCAGTCTATAATAATGGCCTATTTGGGTTGGATAACAATAGATATTTGGATGTGTGAAGTGTTAAAAAGGATATTAATCCTTATCATAGGCGTCGAAAGGAGGTTAATTTTATCACTAAGTATTTATGGCATAGAATATTATTTCGGTTATAAACTTAAAATATATAGTTATAATTTAAATACTTACAAAATACCCATTGTCAAAAATACAAGAAGTTAAACATATATAAAAAAATAAATTCGTTCATATAATATAAAAATTTTTTAGGGGCTATCGGTCATTTTATTATTAATTAAAAACATTTTTAGGATATTTGATGTTTCAGTTTATTTATTTCTTAAACCATCTGCAGAATTACAATTAAACACTAAGAAGAGATTCAAATATAATTAATTTTTAAATGTTACAGAAAATTTAAATAATAAATTCTGTTTACGTTAGTAAACATTACGTATCTAATTCGTAGTCAAAGTCAGGGAATCTATCTTTGCTCAAATTAATTATAATTGGTTCCTATATCTCACCGATCTTGAGATCAATTTTCCACATTTTCTTTTATCCTTTTATTATATGGATTTTTCCCAATTTTCAACAGTAACTTTATTCAATAAAATCTTTTAAAACTTCAGTTAAATTACTAATTTTATAAGTAGTGTTATTTCTAGCAACTCTGCCTTTTACTTGAGAGAGATATTTCCTTCTCCAACGGACATTTTTCGGACAATTTATAACAACAGAGTTCCTATCTGGTTTTTCCCAGCAAAAATTAAGTTCTCTGAGCAATTTCCAGAGCTCAGTTCTTTTAATTCCAGGTAAATCCCGATCTTCATTGATTTTAGTTAGAATTTTGTCGACGGTTGAGATTTGCTTCTCATAATAAAATGTATGTATAACTTCTTTTATTGCAGTTTACATCTCTTCTTCTAACGAGGTTTTTCGTCTGCCTGTGATCGAATGTAGCTTGGTAGTACTAACAATTCCAGTCGTTTTTTTCTCCTTCAGTATTCGGTACATAGTAGATTTTCCAACTCCTGTCATGTTGGAACACATCTCTACAGATTGTGGTATGCTGCTCGCATCCTCTAACCCTGTTGACAACTTGTTTTTTTTTTGTTATGGCCCCCCCCCCTCTCCAAGAGCTTCAAATTCAGAAAAATAGACTCGACCCTGCCTTTTACTATTTCATGCTATTGCATGCTAAACCTAGTGCTTAAGATAGATTTAAGCGTAACTATTTCTCGGGGAACACCGTGCGGAGAGGAACGGGGTGGATACAGCGGGAGACAGTATCGTTCAGGCACATTTGGTTCTATCTGAAGTTTTCTGTTTTCACGTATGTGAGTAATGCATGCAGGTTATGTGTAATTGTTAGGTAATACCAAATATTATTATATCTGGGCGTTAGCTATAATAATCTTTGGTAATACTAGCGTTCTCGGTGCCTATGGAAAGATAAATTTTTTTGATATACAATTTTTAATCGACAGGGTTTTTGATTTTTTAAGCTCGAAATGAATTTCATAGCATAAATGGTTAATGAGATACTGACTCTCAAGTTTGAAACACGTTGTTTAGTTCTAAAAAATCGAATTTACAAAATAAAAATTGGTTAGAAATCAAAATTTTTCTTGTATCTTTAATATGTGGAAAAAAATCTAAATGATTATATTATTTTCCAACTTTTTCGCACGGTTGTTAACTAAATCAAGCAAATTTTTCAATTATTAATTAATAATGAACAATTTATTAGAAAGGGATATTAAAAAAAATTGTAGGTTTTCTAAAGCTGTACATTCTTTCTGTGAATATCAACGACGTAGAACTTATAATCTGATTTTTTTATTTATCGATTATTTATAAAGAAATCAAGAGCGCCCATTAGTTCCCACTGGAATCTCATATTATCCCGTTGGATATGGCTATTTCGGAACAAAATTTTTCTCATCAGTATCCAGTAAAATCGATGAATACGGTACATTTTTTCAATATTGTCGACTATTCTAGGGAGGGCAATAAGTTTTGTAGGGTGGACGGTGCCCACCCTTGCGCCCTCCTAACTACGGTCCACTAATGAATTTTAAATTAGTATAAATAACACGCTAAACTGACTTCAAAAAATTTACTTGGAATTTTTTTTGAAGTCAGCGCTGCAGTAGTTTAAGGGGTTATTTTAAAATTAATATAAAATCGATTTATACTTTTAATTGACTGTATTTCAATATCATTATTAATAGCTTTTAATCTGTGTTGCATTTCTTTTTTTTTATTAACTCTAAATGTCTTCTCTAAATTTCTAGTTTTCATGACTTCAGATAAATAATAATAACATTGAACTACAGCCAAAATATATCTACATGTCACTTCTCTACATTGAAAATTTAACTCCCAGACTAAGAAAAGTTTTCCAAAATGGAACCTCCATTAAAAGTGCAACTAAACAAATTTAAAACAATCGCGTTACTCTACTCTAAACAAAAACACCTATTTCACTGAAATAAACCTGGAACATTATTTATTTATAAGATCCCATGCCTAAATTGTGACCAAGTTTATATAGGCGAGACGTCTACTACTACTCTAGAAATCTTTCAGGTAGAATAAGTTCTCATAAAAGCGATTGTAACAGAGGAATGTTTTTTTGTGCTCTTGCGGAACATGTACTAAATAAGGATCATATAATAAACTTTGAGAGACCGAAAATCCTAGCAAAGGAAAACAATTTCCATAAAAGAAATTTCCTCGAAATGGTTCACATAAACAACGAACCACTTTCCATGAACAAAAGAGGAGACGTAGAAAACCTCAGCGTAATTCACAATTACTTATTACAACTAGAAATCAATGGAAATCGGTCCCCCAATATTCAATTTTCTCAGTCAGATATTTTTTAACCACTGTTCTGAATGTTACTATCACACTTGTCTAACTGGGTGTATAGGTCCCTTTCTTGATATCTAAATCGCATTTCGCTTTGATTGTTGTTACCGATTTGTGCCACAATTTTCATTGGTTTTTGCGCTTAATAACATGATACTTTTCAAGAACGGTTACCTCCGCTCCCAGAACGATTATCTGCTCCTGGGCAGTGCAAACTTTACCTATTAAAATGGGCTTTTAGCCTCAACTGTCAAATGTCGAATTTATTCTTCAATTAAAATGGCGTTTCAACGGCGTCCACGTGTTAAAAAATTAGTTTCTTAATTAATCAGATAAATTTTACCTTTTAAAACATTCTTCTCATGTTATGTGATCTTAGTGTTAAGTGCTAAAGCGGTTGAACAAAACCTGGCATTTCATACATACTCACTCTGGTAGGTCTTTTTCTTTATTTTTATTTTATAAGAGTAGAATTAAGGAAGGTTATTTTCTCTTTTGTAGAAGTTCTGATGAAGAAAATATAATTTCTCGAAAGCCAGACTAACAAAAAGGAGTCTTCTTTTCAATCATCCTTCTGACTGCAGCACCACAAAAGTGCCTTAAATCTCTTGGTTTAGTTGGCTTTTTCTTGACTAGTTCAGTCAATTTAGAAAAGTAATTTTATTTCCCTTGCAGCCGTTAAGAAAGGGGGCAAACGGTATATTCTCTGCGAAATCCACTCTGGTTCTCTTTACATACTAGTTTCGACCACCTAATGGTCTCATCAGTGGAACTGTAACGAATCGAAAGCAAAATGCACAGAAAATAACTGTCTACTTAAAAACCCATTTCGTAAAATATCAGTATCTCGATCGTTACATTTCCACTGATGAAACCATTAGGTGATCGAAACTAGTATGAAGAGAGAAGCAGAATGAAATTCACGTAGAATATATTATCTACATACCCTTTCTTAATGGTTATAAAGAGGATTATATATATATATATATATATATATATATATATATATATATATATATATATATATATATATATATATATATATATATGTGTGTGTGTGTTATGTCGGATATTCTCACGGGTGTGATGTGTAATCGAAGGTTTTCGGGCATCCCGTGTATGTGCTGAGTCCCTCTCAGGACTGTAAGGCAGCTGACATTTCGGTGAAATCTCATTCACCATTTTCAAAACTCACTGTATAGCGTCTACGAGCGAACTGACGCCTGCGACTCCGGTGCTGTCGGTACTGTGTGCGCGTCGGACGCGTTCGTTTTCCGAATGTTTCCGGCCCATCAGGTTGCGAGACGAGTACTATCTGTATACTATTACCAAAGATTATAATAGCCACCGCTCTAGCTATAATAATCTTTACTATTATAAATTAGTAGTGAACATAACCCGATCCTCTTCATCCCCCCACTCCTCGACCTTGACCTTGCCCCACCCCTCTTTGGCCCCACCCACATGTCCTTGTCATTGACCTTGAAAGTGCACGTGTGCTTTGTCCTTGGCCTTGACCTTGTGTTCAAGGTTATGTGTGACCTTGGTCTTGACCTTGGTCGAGACGGCCTTGACTTTGTTGGAGGTCATCTTAGGTGTGTGACCTTGAAGATATGTTACGTGGTTTGGGGTGACCTTGAATGGTTTTATATAGGGTATGGGGCAGTTTCATTCATCAGTTGGCTCTGACTTGTATAGGTAGTACATGTGTTAATATTTGACAAATCATGGCATATGTTTGTGAAAATTGCGGTTCTAAGTTTACTAATAGTTATAATATGAGACGTCATAAAAGAGAATCGTGTGCGCTACATGTAATGTAGATGTTCCAATAAATCATATGTCAGCGCATAAACGAACACAACAACATAAAAATAATTTACGTTTGCCGGTATGTCATGGTGTGCAACTCGTTGAATGTGCCTTCAAAAGGAGAATTGCAACCTATCGGGTTAGCAGTGATATGGAGCATTCCGATTACGTAATGTTCTTTGCAGACATTAAATCCAAGGTGGTGGAACTTGTTAGTAATTTATTACGTGTGCATCATGCTTTAAAAGTTAACATGACAGTTGTTGGCGAGTACATGCTTCCATCACATGAAATATTCAGTGAAAAATCCTTCAACACTGCTAATCAAATAATTAGTGTAGAAAGTGATTTGGATGCCGTATACCATTCTTTCACCGAATTAATAAAAACGCAGGCGACAGAGTTCCAGGAGAAAGATTCAGGTATGGAAAAATCAAAACCCGATATATTAAACTGATTTTTATATATCATTTTTCTTGTTATAGGATGGGCTCTTGTGCGAATTTTATACTTCGAAGTTAGTATCAACAAGTATATGCCTATGGGTGGCTCATCATACATCAAGTTGCCGTGTTCTATTGAAAAGAAAGGAGCTGTCGTCAATGTGATTAACCAGGACGAATTTTGCTTTGCGTGGACTGTAACATCAGCATTGTTTCCTCCAACAGCAGCGCCTTCACAGAAGACATCCTACCCCCATTTTTCTAGAGTGCTAAATTTAACAGGTATGGATTTTCCAGTAAAATTACGTGACATTAAAAAATTTGAGAAAATGAACAACATATCAATTAACGTATACGGTCTGGAATCTAAATATGAAAATAATGAACTAATACATGAAGTTATTGGTCCACTGAGGTATGCGTCAAAAAAGTTGGATAGACATGTAAATTTATTGTTAATTACAAAAGACTGTAGTAGTAAAGATGGCGGTGAACATTTTTGTGATACGACTTGTTCAAAGAGTCATTATTTTTGGATTCGCGATTCATCACGTTCAGTTTCAAGTCAAATTAGTTGTCAACAACATAAAATATATTTCTGTGATGGTTGCCTCATTTATTTTAGTACACCGTCAGCTTTAACTTTACATCAAAGCTACGATTGTAACCACATTTTCACGCAAACACCCTCAGTGGATTTAAAAATCGATAAATTTGGAAAGAGTGTGCCGGAAAATATTTTAAAATTCGAGGGTATAGAAAAGCAAATGCGCGTTCCATTCGTGGTTTATGCAGATTTCGGATCTGTTTTAAAACCCGTTGAAACGGTACAACCAAACCCACAAAATTCTTACACTGTAAAAAGTTTTAAACATGAACCATATTCTTTTGCTTATTTAATTAAATGCTCTTTTGACGACTCACTTTCGAAATTTGAGCTATTTCGTGGGAATAATGCAGCTCAAATCTTTGTGGATCGTATCGAGTGTGATTTAAGGGCTCTATATGACATATATTTAAAAGACATTAAGCCTATGAAACCGTTAACGTCTGAAGAAAAAAGTCTAATGATGCTAAAATATGTAGTATATGTGAAGGCCCTTTTGAAGAGGGTGAGATTAAAGTACGAGACCACTGTCACATAACTGGTGCAAAAAGATTTGGTGCTTCCGTTTGTAATTTAAATTATAAATTGCCCTCTTTTATCCCTATTATATTTCATAACTTAAGCGGCTACGACAGCCATTTATTTATAAAAGAGTTATGTAAATATGGGGATAAAATTGGTGTTTTGGCTCAAAGTAAGGAAAAGTACATATCATTTACCAAAAGCATTTATGTGCACCATTATTTTGATAGTAAATGTGGAAAAGTCAAGAGAAAATATTTAAAGTTGCGATTTATTGACCGTTTTAAATTTCTGTTAACGTCTTTGGAAAATTTAGGCAGCGGTTTAAACGACGACGATTTTATTGAAACGCGGAAACATTTTTCAAATATTAACCAATTTAATTTGATGCGTCAAAAGGGTGTTTTTCTCTATAGCTTTATTGACTCTATAGAAAAAATGGAAAATACATGTCTTCCAAGTAAAGATCAATTTTATGATAATTTACGGGAAGAACATATTAGCGATGAAAGCTATAGAAGAGCAAAAGAAGTATGGCGCTTGTTTGGATGTAAAACTTTGGGGGACTATTCGGACGTGTATTTAAAATCAGATGTGTTGCTATTGTGTGATGTTTTTGAGCAATTTCGGAATAATTGTTTAAAATTCGATAAACTTGATCCAGCACATTACTATACCCTTCCAAGTTTATCATTTGATTGTATGCTGCGTATGACTAAGGTAGAATTAGAGCTCTTAACTGATATAGACATGATACATTTTTTTAAGAAAGGTATACGCGGCGGCATAAGCCAGTGTACAGAAAGGAAGCACATCGCTAATAATATTTTTTTACCAGACTATGACCTAACAAAACCTTCTTCATTTATAACATACCTTGATGCTACAAATCTATATGGTCATAGTATGTCACAAGCATTACCATATGGTGGTTTTCGATGGTTAAGCGAGCGCGAAATTCTGGATTTAAATATTATGGCTGTTGGTGATGATAGTTTACATGGCTACATTTTGGAAGTGGATGTGCATTATCCGACTGAGTTACATGATGCATATTCTGATCTTCCATTTCTAGTAGAAAATATCATACCGCCACCAGAAAACGCTAAATTGCCGAAATTAATTCCTAATTTACAAGATAAAAAAAATACATTGTACATTATAGAACTTTAAAACAAGCCATCGCCAACGGCTTAGTGGTAATGCAAACCCATCGAGTATTACAGTTTAAGCAATCAAAATGGCTAAAATCGTATATTGATTTTAATACCAATTTACGTAACAAGGCCACCACAAAATTTGCGAAGGACACTTTTAAATTAAAAAATAACGCGATATTTGGTAAAACTATGGAAAATGTGGAAAATCGAAAAGATATAAAATTAGTAACACATTGGGATAACAGTGTAGGCAGAAATGGAGCTAGAGCACTAATATCCCGTCCCAATTTCAATAGTAGCTCGATATTTACCGAGAACTTTGTTGCTATACATATGAATAAAGTTAAAATATTGTACAATAAACCAATTTATATCGGATTTTCCATATTAGATATATCAAAGACTGTAATATACGATTTTTATTATAATTTTATTGAATCCAAGTTTGACGATGATGCTTCGTTACTTTACACAGATACTGACTCGCTTATATTAAAAGTGTATACGGAAAATTTTTATCAAACTATATCAGAAAACTCCGAAAAATTTGATACATCAAATTACCCCGAAATTAATAATTTCAACATAATTAAAAGTAATTCTGTAGTTGGTAGAATGAAAGATGAGTTTCCTGGTGATCCGATAATAAGTTTTTATGGTACCGGCGCGAAGGCTTATTATGTAAAGTCCATTAATAATGAATTTAGAAAAAGCCAAAGGTATCAAAAAATGTGTTATCGAGAAAAACCTTCATCAGGAACACTACCAAAGAATTGTTGAACGGGGTGGTTTGATATTAAGAAAGATGAAGACATTTAGAAGTGAATTACATAACATTTATACCAACATAATAAATAAAGTAGCATTGTCACATAGCGATGATAAACGTTATGTAATTCCCAATTCAACCAAAACTCTACCTTGGAGGCATGCAAACATAGATATTTACAAAACAGTCCCGGAAGAAAACTTAGAAAATTTAGTCACCGTGTTGGAATCATTTCTAAGTCAGGACAGTACGTAATCTGGAAAATCCATATTTCATTATTTGTATTGTTTTTATTATTTCTATTGAACATACAACATTAATATGTAACGATAGTATTGTATTTTTTTTAAATAAAAAAACATGTATTCATTACTTGATTGCTTTTTATTGAACCTTTATTTTAAAATTATAAATATAATGAAGTGTCGACAAATAACAAACTGTAAAAGTTCTTGTAGAAAAATTTGTCTAACAGTAAATTAAACGCACAGGTCTACGAGCAAATGTTTAATGTGAAACAGTTTTGCTGACAAGATCCTCCATAGTCTTTTCAATTTTCAGCATTCTAGAGTTAAGTTCATCACGCAGTTTGTCTTGCCTAAGTTCATATATTGCAATAACAGTATCATCAATGTATCCTCTAAGTTCTTGACCGGTTTCAATTAATTTCTTGCGTACGTAACCTTCAAGTTGGTTTCTGAATATATCTTTAATAACAATTGTTGAGTCATGTAAAGCTTTCTACGTATCTTGCACACACTGAGCAAGGTTATTATCAACATAATTTCGTGTGGTCGCATCGTCTCCTTCAAGAGGTTCTGCTAAATAGCACAATCTTTTGCTTCCCATGTCGTAATCTCCATTAGGTGTAAGTTTAAAACTTATTCCTGAAGGACCTCGCATAAAGTTAAAATCCTTAAATTTTCTTTTGCGACCGAACTTATCAATAGTGTTTACTTCTGACATTGTTATGTGAGACTGATTTGAAACCATTAGATTTCACCCTAATATATGGTTCTATTTCATTAATAAACGGACTCTGCAGAAAAATATGGATTGCAAAACGTATTTTAGGTGATGTTTAATAAATACACATACAGATTCATTTTACTATTGTTTTATTGGAAAAAAAAAATTAAAATATAACAAAAGATTGACTTTACTTTTTATTATTAAAAAATAAAAAAATATAACAAACAAAAAAATTAAAAAATAAAGAAATAAAATACATGTTAATTTCTTCTGTACAGGTAAGCTTCTTCTATGACCCAATTTCTTCTCTGGATGGCACGTTCATTAATGTCCTTGAACTGATAGTAAACTAGTCCACAAAAGCCGCATTGTACAAATTTAACCCTGAAAAGGTCAATGTAGTTGAAGTCGTACGTAAGATCATTTCGCCAGCAGATACCTAGTCTTTTACAATGATGACAAGTTAAATAAAAAGCTTTTGGTATATGACTGTATGTGTTGGCTGCTTCACTAGGTTGTTCATCAGTTGGCAACATGATATTTGAATATGTTGTACTTTTCAATCGCTGTACTTTATTTATGTATTACTTTTTAAAATAACCTTGACAGGACCAAAAAAAAAATCCTTGAAAATTACAACCTCGAAAACGACCCTGGCATTGACGGGTACTTTGACCTTGGCCTTGGCCTTGCATCTGACAAGTTTAGTACTATATTTATACGTTTCTTTAAAATAACCTTGACAGGGACAAAAAAAATCCATGAAAATTACAACCTTGAAAATAACCCTGGTATTGCCGGTTACGTCGGCCTTGGTCTTGGCCTTGCATCTTGTGTGCATCATCATACTTAATGCATCGAACAAAAGGAATAAAGGTGGTGTAGTGGGGGAAATGGGCATAAAAGCAGACTTGCTGGCTCGAGCTCTTCACAGTTCGTCAGAACACCAAACAGTGCAGTAGTAAGATAAAGTTATAGTGTGAGTTGTAGTATCGAAGATGTCATCGAGTGTAAGGTCTCTTTTGGATGCTCTTGACGTGAGCTGCGGTTCGCAACAAGGCATGTTGGAAAACATTAGTGGCTTGGAAGTGTTAAGTCCGGGGGTATTCGAAAATTGGAACGGCAGGGAGCAAGATGCCGAAGACAGAGCCCTGAATGATGGTCGCGACGAAAAGTTGGTGCAGTCGGCTGCGCAATTCCTCGAATGTTGAACGGAGGAGAAGGAGCCCAAAAACCACATAATAAGTGATGTGGTTGTGTGAAAACCATCGCGGCCTAACAGGGAATCTTCTCCGAAAGCTTCCAAATTAAAGAAGCTTTTGACTATGCGGAAGTCGGAAATCGCAGATAAAAAAACCTTTTATTCGGCGATTAAAGGTGTGGGACAAGGAAAGAAGAAGTTTAACTTTAAGCATCCCTCCACCCCTGTTCCATTACCCGACTTCCTGAAAACAGCACCACAAGAGCCGTTGTAGGTAGAAGTGAAAGTAATCGAAGGCCCCGATGGATCAATACCACCAACGTCACCAACACCGGCCAGCGTAGAGCAGGAAGTAGTGTCGGAGGTAAAGTCTTCCCCAGCGCCACTGTCGCCGATATTGGGGTGCCGGAAACCTATGAAGAAGCGGTTTAAGCGGTGTTTTGAAGGCAATGAAGTTTCCGCTGCTTCGTCGTCGTCGTCGTCATCGTCGTCTTCCCCAAACGAAACCGCTTCTTCTTCTTTAATATGTTCCGAGACATCGCAACCGGAGTGGGTTGAAGACTTCACCAACTCGCAGAAGAGCAAACTATCAGACATTTATCGAATGAAAAAAAAACTTAGTGAAAAAAGTGAGTGCATGTGAGAGTGACATTTTAGAACTGGAAAGACAATTAGAGTTAAAATGTGTGCGGTATAAAAGACAATTAGAAGACTTTAATAAATCATGTAGTAGGTTTTAGGTAGTTGTAGGTTTTAGCTTTTAATTTATAGTATTAAGTGTAAATATATATATATATATATATATATATATATATATATATATATATATATATATATATATATATATATATATGTAGTTAATAAAAAAAAAGTCTTTGATCAGATTTTTATATTTTATAAAGAGAATAAAAATGACTTGAAAATATATTTTTTGTGTGTTATTTCATATAAGCCCTTTCCCACATAATATTAGGTAATAAAAAAGATTGAATAATCCACTGAAACTACGCAATAGCAATAGTTGTATATATTTTTTGATAATATTTACAAGTATGCTAAAACATGGTTCGGTTTAAGAAGTTAAGGTTCTGTCGCCAAAACTTCTAATACTTTGGATCTCAATATTGTATGTGTTTATGAAAGAAAAAACATAAAATATTGGTTACAAAGTATTATAACCAACTAAAACTACGATCAAAGTATTTTGTGGCCCTGAAAAGGACCGTTTGGTTGTAAAAACATGCGACTGTTTATTGTGTTCTGGAGTCGCACGGCCCGTCATCATCAACGGCGGTGGTGGCGGTGCTGTCCTCAGCATATTCGATTATGAACCGCCAAAGTTCTTCCCATCTGGGATCGTCTAACTCCTACTCAAGACAATCGTCTGTGGTAGAATCTACCACAGGGCATTGGATAGGTTGCTGTTCCCTCGCAGACATGTTGAACTGAAATGATTGTAATAAGTATTGGTGGTCGTATATATAGAGACAAATTAATGGTGGGGGGTGAAAACAAATGTCGTATTACGTATTGAGACCAAAAGTTGTTCGTGGTCTCAAATACGAACGAACGATTTTGCTGGGTTCCACCAGAACCTAAACTTTTAATTCTTTGTATCTAATATTGTATATTCTATACATAAAATATTAGTAACAAAGTACTAATATGTGCTAAAACTACGATCAAAGTATTTTGTGGTCCTGAAAAGGACCGTTGTTGTGTGCCCTTAAAAAGGGCCAGGGAGAGTGTGGGGCTTATGGTGCCCCATCCTCGCTGGCCGACCACCAGCTTGACGAATAACAGGGGCCCTGCGGATCGTCGGGTGTCGGTGATGCTGGAATTTCCAGCACCGCATCTTCCGTCGAGTCCGGCTCTGGCTGCGGCGACGGAGTTTCGAGTCTTTGTAAGACCCAATCGCCCGCATCGTTTAATTGCACGAGACCCGGATCGTGGTCATACAGTAGCGGAATCGGCTCATCCAAGTCGTCCCAACGTAGGACGTCAATTTCAAAATCCACCTCTTCGTCGTCGAAGTCTTGCAGGTCTCCAACGTTGCCGGCGACGGTGTCATCGCTAAAGATGGATGAGCCTCTGCTGGCGGGTCTTTCTTCCTCCATGTTCATCGTATGAGAGTTGATGAATATATGACTGTGTAACTGGTCCAGTCTCATATATATGGAACTACCCCCACCCCACCAATGGATTCTAAATGTTGTGTATTGGTGAGAGCTTATAGAATTATTGATTTTTTCAAAAACTTTAAGTAAGGAATTAGATTTGTTTTTTTTTTTGTTTTTTTGTTGACAATAAGACTTATTCTTAACATTTTGTGAAGAATACATGAATACATTACAAAAAAAAAATAATAGAGACCTTGTTTGGATTGTTAACATTTTCATAGGTTCTCAAGCATATAACTTGGCACTTAAGCTACGAGACAAATCGTCGTGAAACGAATATCTCGCCTCATAAGTGACGGTTACTAAACTACGATCAAAATATAATGTGGTCCCGAAGAGGACCGTTTTTGTGGCCCTAAAAGGGCCTGGGGGAGGGTCGGGTGCCTACTGTGGAGTAATACCCAACGATATTAACACCGACCTAGGTGCAGCCCTTGGTCTTCTCATTGGCGGCACCGTCGCCGTCGCTGGTGGTGTCGGTGTTGCGGGTGGTGCCGAAGGTACTGCTCCTGGTGCGGTACCCCCGCATTCCTCACACTTACATAGTTTGCCGGGCACGAATGGCCTGACAATGCCAATGATCTTCTTCGGTGTATCTTCCATCTTGACGGTCGAATGTGTAATGATGAAATAATTCTAATACCGGCCTCTATATACATTCAAAAAGTTGGAGGGGGTAAGGTGGAGTGCATATATGCATTATATATAAGTTTGAGAATAATATGATTTTATAACTCACCGTATCTCTGTTATGGACACAAACTACCCCCTCCACTTTTCTAGCATATAGTACTAAACTTCCTCTACATTTTTTTCAAATAAATTTTTTTGATATTTCTAACCATTACTTTGCAACATATTTACAAAAAATGCAAATTATGCACATATTTTAATTATTTTCAGGCAAGGTAAGAAAAATTTTTTTCTATCTTGAACGGTTCCCGAGCTACAGCGCTTTAAAAAATCCAAATTACTAACTTACTATAACCCTTTTCTTGAAATTTCATCTTTCCGAATTTTGAAAAATACTACCCTATGTAGAAAAAAATTCTCTTTCTAATTTCCTAATATTATTTTGCTCTAAAACTTCAACTTTGGCACGCATTCACCATTTTTCAATTTTTTTTTTAAATTTTTTTTTTTACGTTTTTACTATCGAGAAAAATGCTTGCTTATAGTACTCTATTTCCTCTATAATTTTTTTTTAACTTTTTTTCCTATTCCTAACCGTTACTTTCCTACAAATTTTCTAAATCGTTGTTTTCATATTTTGCCTTAAAAATTTTTTCTTGTGTTATCTAAGCTCTTTTTTCCACTTAATAAACCACCATTATCTAAACTCCCGTACTCCTTTCTTAAAGAGTGGGCTTTTCCGTCCGCTTTTTTTTGTTCAAATAAATATAAAACTACTACTTCACTCATTAGAAATTTATTGATTCAAGTACCTTATTTTAACATTATTTTGTGTTACATATAATAGATGCATTAAAATATAGATTTATTGGTCACCGAACCGTTTAATACATTATAACTAAAAAATGAGTCGTGAATAACTAATGCGTACACTTTAGTGTCTTTGGGGAATTTATTCTTTCTCGTTTGGAACTCCAATTTCACATCCACTGTCGATGAGTTAATCGCCTCTGGTTGATGACTGCAATTGATAATAAAAACGGGGTTTTTCATATATTCCGCGAACGTTATCATCGGATCGTTTATTTCGCGCCCGTAGTAGCTGCTTTGGAAGTTTTCGTAACTGTAATAGGCTGCTGCGTACAGTTTTTTGGCGAAATCTAAATTCCATCTTTCGTATGGATAAACAGTTGAATTCAGATACAGTCTAATGTCGCATACGTCGGCGTGGGTAAACTGGGTTGCGTTTTTTTCTTTCTTGTCGCAATTATTGCTGTCTTGAAACCCGACGATTATATCGCGCGGTCTTTCCAGACTTGTACTCGTTCTCAAGGCCCACACGTCGGAAGATGTTTGCCTTAAAGCTGGTAATTCGTACATATCCCATTTACGATATGCCATTTGAATACTGGCATTGTTTCCACCTTTATTAATGCGAGATAGTATTTTCAATTTTTGCGTGTCGTCTGGAATGATGTGACGAATTTTCCATTCGATTTTGTCGATACTAATTTCTGCCTCTAATTCGCCGACGTAGCAATTGGTAAAAGTGCGAGCTATAATCATAATAAGCTCTTGTTTTACGTTGAAAACATCTTTTGCGTAATCTTCGGCGAATCCCATAAGATATTTTAAGGGTAATTTCCCAGAGAATACGTTACTTGCCGTGTCTACGATATCTTGGTTTGGTTCGTCGAGACCCCATCCGCACGTCATGAGAGATCTTTGTTGCAAACTTCCGAATGAAACCATGGTTTTTAATGTCGTCGTAACTCCAGGTTTACGAACCACGGCGACCTGCTCACCTCCCATCTCGTAGCGAATTTCATCGAACAAAAATGCGAGGGTATTATTTGATAAAAAACATCTTTTCGTTGCGTCTATGGGTTTAAATTTTCCTTCGATATATATGTAACTTTCGGCGATATCCAGTATAATATCTTGAAAATTAATGGGGATACGGACTTCATCCGAATTGTTGAATGATGGAGATCCGTATGGTTTATACGTATGCTCTTCTAGACTAATAATGGAATTGTCCAAGATGGGTTCGGAGAAAACCTCTATTTGATCGCTGGTGGTGGAAATCATTTTCGCACTGTAAGACCGATTGATTTTAAAAATTTATAGTCTTCGGCAGATAACTGTTGAGATGTTTGTGATCTAAAGTCTGGACGGCGACTAACCATGACGTTAACTCTTCTTTTATTTTTATGTTTCGGCGGTTCCCCCCTCTTAGTCGACAGCATACACAATTGACGATTGAAGTAAAAACCCATTTCTATGAAAGTTTCTTCAGTTCCAATTTCACGATTATTTTCTCGCCTTGAAAATTGATTAGATCACCGCTATCGTCCAAGATGCGAAGAGTAATGTTGTCGATAAACTGACGTCCTGCCGGCATTGATGGCATATAAATATTATTTTGTGGTTCTTTACTGATTTTGTAACCGGGCTCCACGAAGGTATGACCTTCCACAGAATTCATATATGCTCCCGAAATTATATTACAATCTACGCGTATGATGCGTACTTTCATTATTTCCACCATCTCGGTTGATTCGTGCTTTTTGTCTCTTTTTAACACTGTATGATTAAATCCTAACATTTTACCGATACTCGCCTCTCCCCGGAAATCTATAGTATATTGGGATTTCAGTTCACATTTCAGCGTATTATTATTAGCGACCAAGTAAAAGATTTCATCCACATTAAAAATTGCTTTCGTCCACATTAAAAATTGAATTGTATGTGTAAAATCCCAGCAATGCCAGACCATATTTGTTTTCTCTATTTAATTCGACTGGTGGATAAAAATCGGCGCTTAAGATGCTCGAGTGTCCTGTTAGTGTGAACGTATAAGACATGACTAACCATTAAAACATCACACATCTCGGTTTTATTCTTAGCGGCAACATTTAAAAAGATTCATCTTCACACCTTTTCTCACTGCATTAGAAAGTGGTGTTTTTATGCTATTTTCTGCTTTTATGCGCACATCGCTGATTTTGCAATAACAACAAAATATTTTTCTAGCCGTAAGATCCTCATCAGCCGTAACCTCGTTTAAATTGCTGCTGCTGAAATAATGTTTGCAACCGCACTGATATTTTAATATATCGATATCGCTTTTGAGGTGCTCGGGCAACTTTTCCCAAACGAATGGAATTTCATTTGGGGCTAATGCAATCATTACTTCCTTGGGCATGTTTTCTAACTGTTTCACGGTCATTTTTCTTAATCCACCTGCTAGATGAAATGCTTTCAGTGATTGCAACATTTTAGTATAGTTATTGCGATCGATTTGCGGTGTTAATGGTGACGATGATGATGACATCTTGTACGCTGATGATTCGACAAGAAACTTTAAGCACAAATGTCCACACCAGACTGTTCCAAAATCCTGTTGACGATCGTATGTATAGTAAATAATTTTTGATGGTTCCGATCCCGTTTGTAGATATCGTACCAATTCGATCGGTGGGGGTAAATCGCCGAAGCTGTCATAATATGTTACTTTAGAATTATTTTTTCTATAAGCTACCCAATGAGTCCCTGCACCACGCGTACTATCCAAATTCACTATTGCTGCTTGGTAACGTCGAGGACCTTGTCTAGGTAATGAATCCCTCATATAAACGCCTCGAAAGTGTCCTATTCTTTTCTTTTTGGCATATTTTTCTATATCGATGTTAGATAGTGGTCTTCGAGGTAGGGATTCAATTAGTTTTTTGATCTACGATTTAAAAATAATCCCATACCTTTACGATATGGCTTTAGAAACAAACCATTTTCTTTCGATTTTAAATACAGGCCGGCACCGGTTTTATCTTCGCTGCTTTTTTTTACAGCTTTTATGGCGCGCACAATTCCCGCTGCCCCACCGGCTAATGAACCCAAAGCTGATAACCTGGCAAAAATTGGTATTAATGGTAATATTCCACCAGTTTTAGGAATCGGTATTATTCTCGGTGTACGAACCTTCCTTTTGCCACCTACTGCTTTTACCGATCTACGTGCTGCCGACAGAGCTATTTTAGATGCATTCATTACATTTTTTTCCAACACATTTTTACTTCCGGCTTTTAATAATTCCTTTCGAACTGCTTGTCGAATAGCTGTTCCGAAACTGACTTTCCGAACATGTCGATTTTTATTAACACCTTCCCTTTTTGTATGACGTGTGCCTTTACTAGATGTTTTTTTTGTTGATAATGATGATGGTACACCCATACCAAAACGTTGTTTTCCTTTCATAATGTTTGTAACTAACCAAGCTGCTGTTTTTTCACCTAAACTGGAATCTTTCGATTTTACTCTATTCCAAGCACTTTGTTCGAGCTCGTAATCCGCTCGATGTCTCGCACTTATGTTGTCTTTATTATGTAAATAAGCTAAATCGTGTTTTTTGCATGCGGCATCCAAAGGATTAATGCCTGGATCACCTCTTGTTACACGTTTTATTACTTTTGTTCCGGGTCCGCAATATTGATAACCGGAAATGTGTACCTCGAATGGTAATTTATTTATTAACGAATTCACAATACCGTGTCCAGTTTTATTGGAAACGTGAGACCGTCCACTTCGTTTGACGCTCGGCATCTGAATGACAGTTTTTGTGAAAAATTATCTATAAAATATCAAATTTTCCTAAGATGCGCGTTATCGATCTTAAACAAAAACTTCCTATTGACAATCTCGATGAATAAGTCGGACTTGGATTTGAAAAGAAGATAATGAAGAGACACGGTCCTCTACTTCCTTCCTCTATTCGCGGTCTGTTAATTGGTCCATCCAATTGTGGAAAAACTAATGTCATGATTTCGCTGCTTACACACCCCCTTGGGCTACGTTTCGAAAATGTCTATATTTACTCGAAATCTCTGTATCAACCGAAATATGAGTATTTAAGGAAAATTTTAGCACCCATCAAAGGTTTAGGCTACTATGCCTTTAGTGATTCCAGTAATATTGTGGAACCGTCCGATGCAAAACCAAACTCTATATTTATCTTTGATGATGTTATATGTGAAAAACAAGATATTATAAGATCGTACTTTAGCATGGGACGTCATAAAAATATCGACTCCTTTTACCTAGCGCAAACATATTCGCGAGTGCCTAAACAGCTTGTGCGAGACAATGCCAATTTTATTATTATATTTAAACAAGATGAGTTGAATATGAAACACATATTTTCCGACCACGTTTCACCGGATCTAACTTTTACTCAATTTCAAGAAATGGGCTCAAAATGTTGGGATAATAAGTATGGATTTTTAGTAATTGATAAAGACAGTGATGTGAAATCGGGAAGATACCGCAAAGGGTTTGATAGCTATATATTACTGTAATAATAAGAGAAAACACTCATTTGATTATTGAAACGTCCTTTGTTAACATCATGAATAACGCGATCGACTTAAAACGTAAGCTAGTGGAAGCTACCAATGCCGTCAGAAAAAAATTTAAACAAATTAAAGCGGCTAAAGAATTCAATGTTGTGGAATTGGAAAAGTTTTATGAACCCATTTCTAAGCCGTTGACAACTATATCTAATGTGGTCAAGCATCGTCAACAGCAGCAACAACAACAACAACAACATTATCCAGCTACAAAGTCACATAGTCTCAGTACATCAGTGCAGTCGACTCAAATATCAGGTTTTCCCCAACCTACACATTCCTTTCAAACCTCCACACCTATTCAGCAGCAGCAGCATCGCATTTCAAAAGAAGATATTAGCCAATCGGTGTTTGATACACCCTCGACATCAACTAATACATCTCTCGCATCCGCTGACACCACAACTTCCGATACGTTAAACGCACACCTGAAAGGATTACGTTCAAAACCATCTCTATACGATACTGTATACGGTGTACGTTTTGGTTCAAAAACAAATTATAACAAAAATTTTATTGGTAATTTAGAGGTGCGTTTTCGAAATGGAAATATTGTCTTATACAAAAAAGGGAAAAATATTGCAGAATATGGTGGATCACCGGCACTTTATGATTTGTTATTTCTTAAAACACCCCCCAAGTGTAGGCAAGGAACAACAATTAAGTGATAATGTACTTTCAACGTACAAGGAAATTTTGGAATCAACGAGTGCTGTCTACAACAATTTTAAAAAAAGTGATGGTTTACGGGAGACCAGATGGAACAAATATTTACGAATTATTAAACCTCTGATAATGGGCACAAAATTAGGCGGTACTAATAAAAGAAAAAATCTCTCGGAAAAACTACAGTTACCCACAAAAAAGAAATTATCTTCGAAAAAATTTCAATATGTCTACTGGAACAAAGCTAAAGAGTTGGTGGATCGTTTACGTTTGTTGTGGAGTTCCAAAATGGCTGGTCATACTGGACACGAAAATGAAATTATGTCAATCATAGAGGAATTACGAGAAGAAGATATAATATATTAAGCTCAATATTTAATGATATTATTCAGTTCTTCCTTCGATCTGAAACCTTTAATATTACTAATAATATGGAGCCCAGTCTAGAAAAAATCAAAATTGTTAATGAACTATATAGAACGGCTAGAAAAAATTTTGTAAGACGGCGCACGATAATAAAAGGATACAGAGATTTGTAGCAAATTGATTTGGCTGCAATGCAACAGTATGCTGATGAGAACGATGGTTATCGTTATATTTTGGTCTGTATAAATTGTTACTCTAAATTTGTCTATACCAAAGCCATAAAAAACAAGACTGGTATAGAAGTTACTAATGCGATGAAAAGCATCATTGAAGAGGCATCATATACACCAATAAATCTGCAAAGTGATCAAGGAAAGGATTTCTATAATACAAACTTTCAAGCCCTGATGAAAAAATATAATATAAATCATTATTCCACTTACAGCACAAAGAAAGCTGCAATTGTTGAGCGAGTCATAAGGACTTTAAAAAATAATTTATATAAACAATTCTCGACAAGAGGATCTTACAAATGGATACATATATTATCGGCAGTAACAAAAACCTATAACCATTCGAAACATCGCACCATTGGAATGAAGCCTGCAGACGTGCAAGAAAAAACACAAATTAAAGCATCTTCTTCTTAAGGTGCCTATCTTCTTATGATGTTGGCGACCACGTTAGCCCATCTTATCCTATTCACTGCAGTTCGGAATAGGTCAGTTGATGTTAGGCCAGTCCATTTTCTAAGATTGGCCAGCCAGGATATACGTCTACGTCCAGGGCCTCTCTTGCCCTCGATCTTGCCCTGTAGAATTAATCTTAGTAATCGATACTTATCATTACGCATAATGTGGCCGAAGTAAGCCAGTTTCCTGTTCTTTATAGTGGTGATAATTTCCCTGTCTTTTCCGAGCCTCTCGAGAATCGTGATGTTAGTTGTGTGGTGTGTGTATGACACTCGTAGGATGCGGCGATAGCACCACATTTCAAATGCCTCCAAGCGTTTGATGGCAGCTTCTGTAAGACTCCAGCTTTCTACCCCGTAGAGGAGAACGGTAAAGACGTAGCATCTGAGAATTCTTATGCGTATATTGATATTTAGAGAGAGGTTGCAAAGGACTCTTCTGTGGCGACCAAAAGCGCTTCTGGCTTTTTCAATACGGGTCCTTATTTCGTAACTATGATCCCATGTATCACCGATATTGCATCCCAGGTAGGATATTTTCTCTACTCTTTCTAGTGTTGTATCGTTTACAGTAAATTGGGCGTTAGTGTCGATGTTCTTACTAATGATCATTATTTTGGTCTTTTTACAGTTTAGTTTTAATCCATATTCGCTGCATGCTTCCACAACATTATCTATTATTCTTTGGAGACCATCTGCGCTATCTGCCAACAGAACGGTGTCATCCGCGTATCTAATATTATTGATAGGTTTACCATTTACTGTAATGCCGTCTTCCGATTCATCCAAGGCTTCTCTAAAGAGATTTTCAGAATATATGTTAAACAATGTCGGTGACAGTATGCATCCCTGTCGAACTCCTTTTCCGACTTCAAAGACATCGGATAGTTCGTTTTCGAGACGTACTGTTGCTTTTTGTTGTAAATATAGGTTTGAGATAAGTTTAATATCCTTACTGTCAATTCCCGATGTTCTTAGAATATCAATTAATTTTCCATGTGGTACCTTGTCAAATGCCTTTTCAAAATCAATAAAACATGCAAATACATCGCAGTTAACATCCCTTGCTCTTTGTATTAGCACTTGCAGGCTGAAAAGTGCTTCCCTTGTTCCAAGGCCTGATCTGAATCCAAATTGCACTTCGCTGATGTGTTTTTCTAATTTGGTGTAAATGCGAGAGTGAATGATATTAAGGAGTACTTTAAGCGCGTGGCTCATTAAACTAATTAATCTGTGGTCCTCGCATTTCCTCGCATTGATTTTTTTAGGAATTGGGATGAATATTGATAGCAGCCAGTCTTTTGGTAATTGTCCAGTTTCATATATGTTGTTAAATAGTTTGGTAAGAGCTGCGATTTGGGACTCCTCCAGTAACTTTAAAATTTCGCCATGAACATCATCAGGTCCTGGTGATTTTCCATCTTTAAGTCGTTTGATGGCCATCTTGACTTCTTCATTTGTTATTTCTGGGCCGTAGGGGTGGTTTGTTTCGTATGGTGTTCTGACTGCATCTTCGAAAAGTTCTTGCATGTACTCCTTCCATCTTTTCAGCCTGTCTTCAATCCCGACCAAGATCTGACCCTCGTTGTCTACGATTATGCCGGTATTGCGTTGATTATCAATGTTCTGCATCTGTTTGATCTTTTTGTGCATATGGAAGTCATCATGTTTTTGTTGAAGAGTTTCAATTTCTATGCATTTCTCAGTCAACAATGCCTCTTTTGCTTCCTTTATTTTCCGCAGTATATTCTTGTGGAGCTTGTTGTATTCGTGTATATTTTTATTTTTGAATCTTCGCCGTTCCTCCATCATCTGTAATATTTCGTCTGTCATCCATTCTTGTTTCTTTTCTTTTCTTGATTTCAGATTTTCGTTTGTTAGTGTAGTGATAACTGTCTTCATTTCGTTCCACTGTTCTTCTATATCGTCGGTGTAGCTTTCAGCTATTTTGGCAAAGTTTTTATTTAGCTCTTCTTTCACCTTTTCTTGGATGTTATTTTCTTTCAGTAGTCTTATGTTTTTTCTGGGAGTCCTTTTCTTACGAATAACTTTGAGTCGTATCTTGATATTTGCCACTAATAGATTGTGGTCCGAGAAGACATCTGCGCTTGGGTATGTTTTTGCTGAGGTGATAGAGTTTCGAAACCTTTTGTTTATGTTGATAAAATCAATTTGGTTCCTAATAATTCTCTCTGGAGTATCTCCTGGAGCTTTCCATGTGTAAAGCCTTCTGGGATGCAGTTTGAAAAATGTATTCATGACAACCATGTCAGTCTCCTGGCAGAACTGGATCAGCCTTTCGCCTCTCTCATTTCTTGTGCCAAGACCGTATCTTCCCACAACCTTCTCAACTGTACCCTCTCCTATTTTGGCGTTAAAATCGCCCATGATAATATTTAATTCATGTTTCTTCGTGAGTTTTAGAGCGTCTTCTAGGGTCTGATAAAATGTTTCTATTTCTACTTCAGTAGATTCGGCTGTGGGTGCGTAAACTTGAATGATGTTCATGTTAGAGGATCTGGAGTTAATCTTCAGCAGTGCAACTCTATCTGACATGGGTATAAATCCTATCACTGCTTTAGCAATTTCATTTTTTATTATTATAGCTACGCCATTTCTGTTTCGTGTTGTTTCATCTCCTGAGTAGTAGACATGGTGCTCGCCTATGACTGTTTTTCCGGAATTTGGCCATCGGACTTCACTGCATCCCAAAATATCTATGTCTAGGTGTTTCATTTCTTGAATAATATTTGCTACCTTGCCTGGTTGGTACATGCTTCGAACGTTCCAAGTACCGATCTTTTTCACATTTAGGACATTATTGGCTGACCGGGAGATTCTTAGCACCCTCTCCCCATTTAAGGGGAGCCCGGGACTGAGGGCCGTGTCTTTCTTGTTTTCAGCCATTGTGGTGTCCTGGGGAAATATTTTGATACCAGGTAGTTTCCCGTTGCTTTCCTGGCCTTGAGAATCAGCCGCTTCTAACATGAAGTACCGACGCTGTTTGCAGCCGCCCATTCTGGATCAGACGCTGCGTGGGAACCTTCTTAGCTTCGCCTTCATCTCTTCGAGACCTTACCGGCATGGGTGTCCCTGCCAGTAGCTACGCTACCGCCGGCATCGCTCCCTGGATATTGAAGGTTACTGAGCCCTCTCACCAACGACAAGGTGATGATTCCCCTGAGAGGGGAAGCATACGATTATTTAAAAATTGTACCTAAAAAATTTAAGTTTTCCATGGGTGACATTGTGCGTATTAGCAAGTACAAAAGCTTATTCGAGAAAGGATATACGCCCTCTTGGTCAACCGAATTGTTTAAAGTTGTAAAAGTTAACGTTACAAATCCACCTACTTACTTGTTGGAATCGTTAGAAGGTCAGCCTATAAGAGGGTGTTTTTACGAATCAGAACTACAAAAAACAAGCAGTCCTGGCGTTTATCTAGTAAAAAAGGTCCTTAGACAACTCAAAAAAAATCACACCAATCAATTATTTGTCAAATGGCTAGGATTTCCCAACCACTTCAACTCTTGGATAGATAAAGCTAATATTGTTTAAATAATATATTGTATGACTATAATTTTAATTTAAAATGTAAAATAAATAAACAATATATTGTAAAATAAAGTTTTTTTATTTCAATCTTCATCATTAAAAACAATGACAATAAAACATCATACACATAAATAACATTTCAATATTCTTGGAGGGAAGGTCCAATTCACCGACGACTACGACGTTATCTTCAAGGCTATGCCACTCGGAGTGCGTTCTCCTATTCTTTAACCTGCTTTCCCTTTTTTAGATTTTTTTTGAAGTCGAGTCGTACGACAGTGCGCTTAATGAGTCATTTAAAGGCTGATGATAGAGTATTTTCTGAATAACTTCAATTTTTGTTTTAAGCTCACTATTATTTTGGTATATCATGGGGAGGACATCCTTGTTAAATATGTCACATATTACAACTGCAAAATTGTAAAAGTTTCTATTAACAAAGTGTTTTGCCACAGCATCGTCATCATCTTTATATAGGTTCGCCTAAGTTGGTTATGATTTTTCCACCCATATCATACTGCCCATCCGCTGTAAGTTTAAAACCAATCCCTTGTGGCCCAGATAATATATGATATTTTTCATTACATTTCTGACGATCAAATTTATCAATTGTGTTGTTTCCTCGACTCATTTTCGATCTTTACTAAACTATTTTATTTTTATTTGCCCTACTTATATTAAATATTTCAGCTGAGAAAAAGAAACACTGACTATGATCTACTGGGTTGGTATGTTTATAAAAGAAATAAAACAAAACTGTGATTGTAACAGATATTTATTTACAGTTATTTAATTGCACAAATACAAAAATTATAAAAAATTAATTTAATTTAATTTTAATTTAATTTTTTTTTTAAATATCTTCACTACAAATAATCAAGGAGATCAAATCTGGTGATCTGGCTGGTCACTCAATGGTTCCCTCTTCTGCCTATCCAACGATTCCAAATAAGCACAGACAGGGGCAGCATAGTGGGACGGCGCTCAATTTTTTTGGAGTGAAGGTCACGCTGGAACATATCGGGTTCTTGTGGGTCTGCGGTGCAGGAATGAGGTCAGATTGTTAACGACTCCCAGTTTAAACATTTAAATTAGTTTTGCAGTAATTTTTCTTGATATTTCCATATGCGATATTTAGCTTGTCGTATGTAAAAAAATGTGCCCATTCTGAACTTGAAATAAAAAATTAGGTCCACAATTGAAAAAGACTAATGTTGACGTCATAACTCCTTCTTGAGTTACCCTGTATATTTCGGTATCACGCAAAAAAACTAAACTAAAAGTAAAATTCGCCGGGTCCGAGCACCGAGCACCCATTTAGTTTATATTGAATTTATCTGCTACTTTACGAAAGCACTGTATATTTCGTAAATATATCTCCCTCACTTTTAGCTTTTACTTCAAAGGGAGATTTAGGACCACCCTCTAAGATAGACATATATTTTCAAATTTTAACAAATTAATAATAATGGTGAAAACTCCAAAGCAAAAATCTGGTTACAGACAGTTTGCACAACGAAATTATTTAGCAGGTCTAATCGGATAAATATCAAAAAATAATGAAATCAAACTTTGCCTCTTGAGATTATCGATTAGAAGATTTTTCATGAAGATAAAAACTATAGACAAATTATATTAATGAAACGCATTTTGACAAAACAGAAATTACACTTAAAATAGCTCCGTTCGCAGAACAATCGGATTGTTTAAAAACAGTTGACAAACTATCACCTGACCTTTTATAAATTCTGGTTGACGCTGAGTGGTTTGCGATATCTCTACGAACAGGCCTACTGTTGCAGTGATCAATCTATCTTTAGATAACGGAAGTAAAAAGTAAGTAATATTTTACCGACTGATTTATTTAAAAATTAATATTTAACTGGTTGGTAACCTCAGTTTATGAGACTGGCGATCAATGTTGAATCTGGTGAAAAGCATTCTAGATTTAGATTACAATCTTCAAGCAAAAAAAAACAAGAACTTATTCCGCTTAAAGGTTATAATTTAAAATTTGTAAAACACGACTATGAAGAGATCCAACTCTTCGATCCAATCTAATTGTTGGATTGCAAATTATATTGAAGTTGTATTATGTAAAAGGATCTGGGAATAGGTGCTTAGTAATGTTGTAAAGAACTTTTGTAGGACGAATGAGGATTACTGTCAGACAATGGTGGATCCCGCCAAAATAAAAACATGTGCTTAAAAATACAATTTTATACCCTAAGCATCCTTCATCATTTGTTGTAGAGAGAAATATTCAACTGTTTACCAGTTTCAATATTTGCCATAATTTTACATTTGTTATATTGTGTCTCGTGTACTCGGTCCCAATCCTGTCATTCTGGGGTCACAACCCGTGCCATACTTTTTCCACCTGGAAGATGCGCCGCCAAAAGAGCGGAAGTCGCACCGGCAAGTGCCAAGAATGTATCACTATGGGTGGGTATCTGCGATGTTAACCCTCTTAATTTTCAGGCAAATTTGCGCGTTTCCTGAAGAAACCATACATCGGAATTACTACACAATTTGTTAGGGGGTCGAAATTTGTATAATTATGAAAAATACATATTTAGAATTTTATAACACGTCCGATTGTTCTTTTTTTTGCGGAAAGAATATCTGGAATTAATGAAATTTCATAGATATTGACTAAAAAACTACATAACCCTTGAGAGAGAATACTAGAATTACTACACAATTTGTTAGCGATCGAAATTTGTATAATTATGAAAATAACGTATTTAAAATTTTATAACACGTCCGATTGTTCTGATTTTAAAAATTTTCTTTGCAAGAAGAACATCTGGAATTATTGAAATTTCATAGATACAAAACCCTCAAGAGAGAATACTAACTACCAAGGCTGTCAATTTGCCAGTAATTCCTTGCATTTGCCAGGAATAATTAGCTATGCTAGCAATTTTGCCAGGAATGCTATCATACCAGGGATTTGCCAGGAATCTTGTTATCAGAAATTGATAAAATATTAAGCCGAAATGTACATACAATTGATGGCAAGTGTATGAAAGTCGATAAGATGCCCCCTCTCTAAAATTAATTCTCTCCACTTTTTGCTTCTCACATGTATTTATTTCTTTCTTTATTTTATGGTTTTGCAGTTTAAAAATTAAAGGATAGACAATCTTATTAGCATCTGTCTAATATTCTAATTTTCAGTCTAGTTGAGGAGGTTCAAAGATCGTATTTATGGTTATTTCTTCAATTATGGTTTTATCCATATAAGTTACATATAAAATATTGTATCAAATAGGTCAATGGCTGATAGAAAAAGAAAAAAGGGTGGGAGTTTTGAATCAATCCAAAATATATAGGTAGGTTAAGTAGCTATGTACAAAATTTACTTCTTTTCTTGACACGTAATTATATATTTTAATTTAATAAATCTTACAGGGGACTGCAAATGCAGATGAGTTAACAATTAGACAAATTCAGTATGAAGATTCCTCTACTTGTTCTGCAAATAATGCACAAAAATGTTAGCTAACAATATCGACACCTCCATCAAACAAAGCCGTACAGATGTGAGGCTTTGTTCAATGGCGATGTCGATACCAAATCTTTTATTCTTAAATGGTTAGTGTTGGGATAGATAGTTAAAACCCCTTTCACTGTGAGTTAATATACTACGAGTAAGTACAAATTACTTTTATTTTTCCAGAATCTATCAATTGAATGTCAATCGTGTAAAGGTACGCATCTCTCATAAGAGAAGAACGAAAATATACAACAGATTTAATCTCGGCTGGAAAATGAAGAGTAAAGGTTGATTTGAAAAATTTAATAATAGAAAAAGAGCTGACCATGTTGAATATGCATATTGTAAAATCTGTGATGCCAGAGCTTTTCTTATAAAAATGACATTTTTCGACATGCAACTTTGGAAAAATATATGGCTCAACTAGATGCAGTTAAAAAACAAAAAAATTGGACAAATTACTATGTTTCACTCAAGCTGAGTACAGTATTAGCAATCCATAACATTATATGGGGGTAAAAGTAAACTGTTACAAACTTTTAATTTTCTAATTACTAGTTAAATTTATTTAATCTCTGTTTTTTTGGGTATGACTTTGTTGCTCTTTAAATACTAGAATGACATGATACTGGAATTGCTGACTTTTTAAGACTGACAAATATTACGTACCTGTCAAAATAAGGGAAAAATACACATGTCAAATAAAAAAATTTTCTTTAATATTTTAACTTGTGTTCTTTATTACTTAGTATATATTATAATATTTAAATTATTATAAATAAAAGTTTTAACATTTTTCTCGGACTTTTATTTGCACCGATTTTTCTCACACTTTTATTTGCACCGACGTCTAAAACCTGGTTTAAATTTAGATAACATTTTGAAAATGCGTAATTTTATTGGTAATTCCATACACAAAACTCGACTTAAAATTATAATAAGTTTAAGATGTCGGTGCATTCGGCCTTTTAAATGTAACACATTTTTAAAGGTATACAAATGGTTAATTTAAATCGATAAAAAAAAGTCGATGTTCTAGCACCATACTATACGATATTACATCCTTATCAGTATCTCTGTAGCAGAAAAAGATAAATTGGCTTGACATTCCCTCAAATTTATGCAAGAGACGAAAACACTCTTCCTAACAATATTGACAAAAAATATCAGCTTTTTACTACCACACCAGCGTTACCAACCTTTGATTTGAGATTACCGTACCGAGGTCATAAAAATTACCGTACATGACCCAAAATTACCGTACCATTGATTCTCTTTTTGGTTTTTGTATTTAGGCGGGAAATTTTCTGTCCTTTTTTTCTTTAGTAAGCAAAGCCATGTTTAAATTGTGGGACTGTGAATAAGTATTAGTCATATTTTTAGAATCTTATTACAACTCAAGCTGAAAACTTCAACTATTTATTGCTAAAAGCTGACAAGAACATAAATATGTACATACATATTATTTAATAAAATAATCTCACTTGTAGCATAGTTTCAAACATCACATATATCACCGTAACAATTATAGTATTTAGAATTGAAACTAAAAATATTTTCTCTTCTAACATAATTCCTAATTAGAACTAAAAACTTTAGGACCTCAAGTAAGACAAGTTCTTAAGTAGGCAGTGGTGTAAATAACAACCCCACGCGGTGAGGTGGGGGGAACGCAACCAATCCAGGGGCTCCCACAAGTCTCTTGATGAAAATGAATAAATACGAAGGATTAAGACTGGTGCAAAATAGTAGGATGCATTCAAAAATCTACGGGGAAGGGCAGGGGGCACACATACTCTTAATTATGTCACTGTAAATAGGCCAATCAATAGAAAAAAAAGTAATTCTTTGACAATAAAACTATCAGGATACCGACTGTGCTATTGCACTAAAAACAGTCCATATAGATATTTTATTATGTTTTCTCCTCTCAGTTATGATCCATTAATTCTTAAAACGAATTAAACCCAAAACATTGTTTTTTTTTGTTCTTTTGCCTATAATATCAAAACTTTTCATTGAGGCAATGTCAGTTGATTCATCTACCAAAACAGTGAATTTAGATATTCTTAAGACTTGCTAAATTGTCTTTATAGTTATGCACTACAATATTAGTAATTATAGAGGTAGCTCTTGTACTTTTTACAGATAAACCTTTTGCTACCTTGGAATCGGCAAAAATGTTCTTTAACAGGGAGCAAAGGTGATCATCCATTGTTCGAAAGGATGTATTGTGTTAAGCAAAAAATGCATTCAACTGAATTTCAGCAGCTTTTGTAGCATTCAGCCCTATCTGACAGAACTCGAATCTCGATAAAAGATTTTAATGTATCTTTGGGAATTTTTTTTTAACATGATATTGATATTTTCCCGCCTTCAAATGTTTTCTATACGGCTTACTTCAGCTACAAATTCACTATTGCACAAAGCACACTTAGCTTTTAAATTATTATTGCTACAGGCCGTAGCTCTTTGAAATAAATTTTTTTCGGTTTTTTGGAGGTGTATTTTCATTCTCAGATTTTATCTCCATTTTTTTTTTATTATGATTTTTACGTTGTTCCCGCTTCAGATTCATAAAAACGCCGGGTAAAAACCTAGACTGCGTCGACAGACCAAAAATTTGTGAAATTTTAAATTCGACAGTATTCGACATCCACCACCTATTGAACGGAGAAACAATTTACAGTTTTAATTTATTCGCAATTTCGAGGTGTTTTCGCTATGTGCTGATAGATGACACCACTCAACAATATTATAATCAAAGACTTAAAAATTATAATAGAACATTTTTTCGAAAATGTCCTAAAAAAAGAAAATTAATTATGTCGATTTACTTTCACAAATTTTCGAATTGGCGAAATTACCGTACCCTTATGGTACGATAATGGGGTTGGTTCATGCATCGTACACCGGGCTGTCAATTTGCCAGTAATTCCTTGCATTTGCCAGGAATAATTAGCCATGTCAGTAATTTTGCCAGGAATACTATCACGCCAGGGATTTGCCAGGAATAGATACCTCGTACTCAGAAATTGATAAAATATTAAGACGAAATGATGGCAAATGTATGAAAATCGATAAGATATGCCCCATCTCTAAAATTAAATTTCTCGACTATCTCTTTTTACTTCTCACATGTAGTTTATTTCTTTATTTCATGGTTTTGTAGTCTAAAATTTAAAGGATGAACAATCTTGTTATCATCTCTCCAATATTAAGTTTAATTGGGCAATTGAGCAGGCTTTTTTCTTGTCACGCATTTTGCCACGAATAAATATAAAACTTGCAAGTATTTTTCTGTGGAACATTTGACAGCGCTACTAACTACTTCGATTATTTTCAAAATGGACCTTCGGAGGTCGGATGGGATCAGAATAGGAACGCCTGCAAAGTCGTAACTAATGGGTGCAGGCTTCAGGAACAATCCTGAAGAACCCAGTCATCACTTCCCATCTGAACAATCAGAAGGATCGACTTTTAAAAGTTCCCTTAAAACATCTTGTACCAGGATCTCAAAATAATATGAAGTAAAAAATTTATGGTTGCGTCATCTGTTAATGAATTTATTAACTGAGGAATAGTTTTAGATGAAAGGTTTCCAAGTATGTTAAAAATTTTAAATTTATTTAAAAAAAGATAATTTTATGCTTTCATTTTAGAACTGGATGTCAAGAAGTAATTAACAATTTGAATAAATAAAAAAAAAAAACAGGGAAACGGTGGAATTAATATCTGTATAAAATAATCTACTATCCAGGCAACCAAAACTACGCTTTACACAACGCTGCACTTCATGCAACCAACAAAACACACAGGTGATAAACACTTGTTAATATGACAGATGAATGATTTAAATAAACGGTGGTTTAAGCTGATTTTAATTTTGTTTGAATCTCAGAAAATGAGTACTGTTGAGAATAAAAGACTTTGTGATCAAGTTGTAAAAGTAAGTAAAAACAAAAAGATTTATTTTTTGTAGTAAGAATGCATCTTTTTTAGGGAAAAGTAACTGGAATTAATTACATTTTGCTCTATTTTATAATAGATAAAACATATAGAATTTACATAGATATTACAAGGCCTAAGCCCGAATTTCCTTTCGAAAATGATGAAGTGGAACTCATCAGCCCCAAGAAGTTTAATTGTAAAACCAAAACTGCCATTATCGGACCTGAAACAACATGCAAATTTCCCCGTGTTCATACTAGTGTTGATGCTGAAACTTTGCAACTTTTAAATGTTTTGAAAGAAAGCAATATTGATGAAGAGGAAATTATTGCAATGGATTGCATATTACGACAGCTAGAACCATTTATGGCAGGAAATGTTTTGTTAAAATGCTTAGAAACTTTACTTTATTATGCTCCATTTGATACAAAAGGTGTTTCAGAATCTGCTCTGGAATATAAAGTGAGTGGTAATAGTCATTCTAATATATGGTTATTTCAGGTTAAAGTTAACAGATTTATGAATCCTTTTTAGAAAAGTTTTAAGAAAAGTATAGTTAAATTACCGAAGGATCTGATTTATGTAAATGATAATTCAGACCTTTATTCATTTATTAAATTTGATGGAATGTGTTTGTATAATGTTTACCCTAGCCATAGTTTGCAGAAAGTTACAGACTCAGTTGCTGAATATTTATTTGGGTAAATACATATTTCTATGTAAGTAGTTGAAATGAAAATGCTAATATACAGTCATTAAACTGTATATAAAAATTCCATAATTATACTGTCTTTATCAAAGATTTGGCAACAATTGATATGGCTTAAAATCAGGAACTGGAACTAAAGCATGTTTTGTTTAAACACTTGCTCTTAGTATACATGTCTTCCGATATTTTGGTTAGTAGCTAGAGATGTATGTAATATATTTTATCATTTTTAATAACACAAAATCCATATGAATCCCTCCTTTTTCTAGTGACAGTACATGACAGCAACTAGCACAAAACTCTCTTTTTTATTTTTCTAATATTACAACTAAACATATTTAAATAATGCAAAAATATCATATTGTAAAATTTTTTGTTAGGGGAGCTGGGCCCCCAACCTTGGATGCCTATTTACCTTTAAGGGTACATATCTGATATAGACAAAAATAAGTGAATGAAGGAGGTTTTTAGAATAAGAATGACCAAAAAAACTTTTAAGATATTTTAATTAGATTTTAATTTCTTGATTTTATATCTTTTCTGCCATGCCTAATTTAATGCTGGTCTACATTTTCTAGAAAAATTAGCAATTTTTTTGTTAAAGCGGTTTTCGCGCAATACTCACTCATTTGTCTTATATTTTAGTACTCGTAACATTTTTATTAGGCTGGAGAGCTATTTGAAGTTTTCAGGTTCTATAGAAACTTATTCATTGGTTAAAACTAAAAATACTTACTTTATAAATTTATTTATTTGACGTCTGCAAATTGCTATTTTCGGGAATAGGTAAAATTGATCATTTCAGAAAATCTACAATTGATAGTGCCAAAAGTAAACATGGTTTGAAAACAATCCGAAATCAGTAACTTTCCAGAAAATTTCGCGTTTTCTTCTCTCACTTTATTTATGGGAAAGGGGGGTTGTATTCTCCCATGCTACTCTTAAGTTAGTAATTATCCTGATTTTGAATACTTGGTAACGCCAGACCAATGTTGACGTGTGTAAACTATCAAAAATATCCGCCAAATAGTTAGAAAAAAAGTTTATATCTCAAGAGGAATTGACTTAAATATGGAAATATTTACACTCTGAAACTTTAACGTCTCTTCTGCTTCGTTTATATATTTTGATATAATTTTGGCTTCAACTGGTTTTAATATTGCTCATCAAATGTTGTCATATCATTGGTCATTACTAATAACTTTCATTATATATTGCTGTGATGTTATACTAAATTTTAATCAGCAATTAATAAATAAATTATTTGAAATACTTTAAAGAATTTTAGATGTGAATCCCACAACTGGCTACTTTAGTCTTAGCGACCAAACTTCAGCAATACCAGTAATATTTTGTTTACCCAGTAATAATCTTCACACTCTTAAAAACAGCTTGGTAATGTTGAAAAAATGGTCTGTTTTTACAGAAGTTTTTGAGGAAAAAGAAGTACCTTCATTAAAGTATATTTTATTAAATGCTGAAGATGTTATGGCAATAAATTCCTTGACAAATAACGGCCCAGAAAGATTATTTTATAGAAAAAATGAATCTTGGGATAAAGGACAAAGAATATCAAAATTTTTAATAATTGTTAAAATAGCTGAGGTATATTAAATTATCAGTAATTTGTATTATAAGCCCACGTTTTTTTAAAGCTTAATAGTATCTTTATTTTTAATTGGTTAGTACTATATTGATTCTATATTTTTTAGATTATTTATGGTTATAGTAAAGGTCCTGAATGTTGGATACAGGCTCTAATCTCAGAAGACGATCAGAGCTTTTGCCCAAAACGACTTGTTTGTGTGATTTTAAACAAAAACCATATCAGTATTGTTCCCTTTTTAAAAGAAAATATGGTTTATAAAATTTTTTATAATGTGGAACCGTAAGCTGTAATATTATTATTAACCCCCTAATTTACTACCATGTTTTAAACCTTAAAAATACAAGAATTAAAAATCATTTTCTTTTGTAGCGTCTGGCCGTTTTGCTATGTAATTATTTACTTTCTAGAGGGTAAAACTACTACAAATCAAAGGAGAGCAGGGTTAAGGTCCTTGGGTACTTACTACTTGGGTTTCTTCTTCTTATAATTATTTAAACTTCAGGAACAATTTATGAATACTTTTAAAAAAGACAGTACATGATAAAAAAAAAGAAAGAAATAATTTTTTGAGCCACTCTGGCTCTAATCAATACAAAAATTTCTAGCAAAATATTCGCTTTTTTTACTTTTTTCAAATTAAAATTTTGAAAGATTATTTAATTCTTGAAGGCGCGCTGGGACTTAAATTTTTCTAGTACTGCAGAACATTTCTAAATACACTGTTTGTACTACCTATATACTTTATGAATCAATTCTTTTAACTTTGTGTGTAAACCTATGATCTTGAAAAATTTGGTCTTATGTAAAGAAAAATAATTTGATTTTAATATTTTAAATGTAATAATTTTTTTTTCTGTTGTTGAATTTTAAAGTAAATACTTGTACTATTTTTGAAGATTTCCGATTTATTTATTTATTTATCTTAACATAAAATTTATTTTAATCTGACTTTCCTTTTCATAAACAGATTTATTTTTGCTTTGTTTAATTGATTACTTTTTATCAAAAATAATTTTAACCCTGGGGCATCAGCCTTTTATTTTTAAAATGGCAAAAATGAAATATTTACTTATTTTTGGGTGGCAACTTACCTATTCCAGGATTTTTTCTCTAATCTTTTATCTTTATTTGCCTGTATAACGGTTTGCGTATTGACATACAGACAAATTATAGCGATATTATAAGCAAAACAAAACTGTCACAGTAACTAGATAGAGTTTAAATGTTGAATTTTTTTGTAAGTCTGGCAATAATAGTAAAATAAAATTCTCATAAACTAATGAAAGGCATATTGTAGTTGTGCATTCTTTTGTAGGCATGCTCTAAAAATAGACTCGTACAAGGAATTGAAAAGATTAAAAAATGTTAATGGTTTATACAGACTAAGTAATGACACCATATTTCAAGAACTTGATAAATCATCTTCTCCTCAAAATGACATATTATTGGAAAGCTTTGAAGAGATACAGAATTTTATAAGAACCAGTTTTCAAAACCAGTTCTTTTCTTTTTCTGCAAAAATTGCTAAAAAAGTTATAAGGGATAATAACAGTTTTGCATCATGGATTCCTAAAAGACATGAAGATGTTCATAATTTTGGTATACCAGGTAAAAAATGTATAACCCTTAATATGCGTATAAATATAGTGAATTACACCCGAACCAGCCTTCTTTCAATTTTGCCGACTTCGACGGCTGGCGTCAAAGGAGATAAAAAAAGCATTATCCTATCCTATTGTTCACGAGCAACACGACGTAGGATCGCATAGATCCTTTATCGGTTTTTAGTGTGAACTCGGAGGAATTTTTGGACGGTTTCATGACACTCTAAAAATATTTATTTTGCAGTGAGATTAAAGACACGAGAAATATGATGACATTGATTTGTCATATTCCAGATTCTTTTATTATCTCCTTTGATGTTGGCCGCCAAAGGTACAAGGGTTTCATGAGAAATTAGCGTGGCAAAATTTAAAAGAAACTCGTCACAAGCGCGATTCGCCATATTTATATGAACTTTTAAATTCTCAAAGTAGTTTACATTTTTCAGCATCACTTATTTTTCGAATATCTTTCAAATTGGTTAACTCGAAGTTAGGTAGATTGGAAATTTTTAAACTTTGCTTCATAAATTAAAATTTATATTTTCTCACTCACACAATGCCTTCAAAATATATGCTTTTATTTTAAGGAAGAAATAAACAAATGTGTCTAGTTTTTTGGAACCCTGTCGACAATTCCTATATGGATTTATATCTAAGTGACAGAGACAATCACCGTATTCCTCTGGGATTAATAGATGGTATGAAAGTTAAAGTTAAACATGTACAAGCATACAAAAATAAATACATGAAAACGAGCGTGTTCAGCTCATTTGAAATTTTGGATTATTGCTCTGAAATAATGTTTTCTTCAGTTAATTTGTAGGTATCTTGTTAATTTCAGATTTATTGTAATGTGATAGATATTGCGTAATTTAAGTTTTTATATATTGTGTGCATCTTTTTAGATTTTTTCGTGAAAGGTCAGCATGGCAGTGGCGAGGTAAAACGGCAAGAACATTGCTTGGCATGTTCTATCATTTACCTCAAAAATGTATCGTTCATGGAAGTTTTTTGCTTGAAGCAGTGCGTTACCTAAAAATTATCCCAGTCTGTGATATGTGTAAAAAACCTTCCATTACTGAAATGCCTTGTCATATTTGTAATATTATGGACAGAGATCTGAATATTGTTATGAGGCAAGTTTTTGTTTTATTTTCTTATGTACAGAATGCTCTCAATTTGAGAGTCACTTGTAAAAATGGTTAACTTCCAAGTACTTTATATAGTAACGTTTATCCTTTAGCCAACAATTTGTATGTTTGTCTAAACTGTTTGTTGATAAATATCAGAGCAAACTTTTTAAGTGAATTTAATTATTGCCTTTTTTCATTAGTCGTTAATTTTTAAAGACAAATATATTTATAATAAATTTTGTGTTTTAGTGTCGGCGCTAAAGATTCCATAAACTCAATGTTTTATATGGATACAGAAAACAAGCATTTTCTTTTCGAACTTCTTAGATTAAGAAGTGCCCTTGAGATAAAACATTTTAGCAATGCATTTTTAAACATTGGCATGTTAAATGTTAATTTCTATGATATGGAAGATTTTTACGTTTGTACTAAAGTAAGCATTAACGAGCTGGTGGTAGATCAGTAAGGCAGAATTCATAAAATGATATTGTTATACAGAAAAGATAAAATACAGTGCTCGAAAATTCCGTTCGTATACTTTCATAGGTGAAAGGTGAACATAGGTCCACAAATTCTCATGAGGGAGTTATGGCTGTTTTAAGGTGGTCCTCGAAAACGGGTTTTTATTTAATATCTTACACTGAACTTATCTTTTTAATATTGGTTCAAGTTTTAGAGATACGTGATGTCATATCTCCCTATATATTAACAATGTAACCTCAAGATGCACGTGGTATATTTCTATTGTTATTAAAAAACTTGTTCCTTCAAATTGTAACTAAGTTTTTAATATCGTTATCATCTTTGTGTCCAGTGCCCAAAAATTAACAAAAAAAATGCACTTTTCATACAAGATACAACAAATAAACTAAAATTTGTTGCCTAGTGTTATTATTTTGACATTAACCACAACCTATTTTGTTTTTTCGCTTTAAATTCGTTGTCGTCATAAGCCTACTTTTTCTCCTAAACTATTAGTTTAGTGGTTTTTTACAAAAATATCTTTTTTATGTAAATAGCTTTAGGGAATAATCATTTTTAGGTGGAATTTTAAAGAAGTGTCTTGTAAAAAAAAAATAGGGATAACTAAACGAGACCGCCCACTATCGGAATTTGCCTCTCATTCCACATCAAAAAATAGCATTTATTCATGTTAGTTCAAATACTAGGAAACACATCGGTGCTTCGAGCAGTTCCAAAAATGTTAAATAAAAACACGTATTTGAGGGCTACCTTTAAACGATCATAGCTCCCTTATATCGCATATATTCATATGAAATTTTTTTCATGTTTTCGTATGTAATTTCAAAGTATACAAACGAAATTTCCAGAGACTGTATAAATTGGAAAGGACGGTACATGATCTCTTCCATCAACAAATGCATTCTAAGTGACGGGCCAATGAGATTTGTAAATTAAAGAAGAATGGAAATGTTTAATTATAAAAATATCTTGGAAAAAAGTACCTGGTGAGATCTTTCAATATTGACCAAAAACAAGTAAAAGGCTCCAGTATATTTCTCTATATGTCACCCCATTGTCAATGATCACCTTTGAACAGAAAAATCTTATTTTTATTAAGAATGTTTATATAGTGTTAGTAAATAATTAAGAAAAAAACTCATATTATGTTTTTTAGGATAAAGAATCTAAAATATTTCTGGATGAATTAGTGAAAACAATAAGATCACAAATAAATTATAAATTATTCCCCATGGTGGAGGCAGTATGTATGAGACAAAAAGAAGCAGGAACTAGTCCGTGGAGCATCATTGAGTTTTGTTTTATGTAATAACGCTATAAATGAACTTTTATTTACATCGAAGTGTTTTATTTACACCAGTATACTGACTTAAATCAACATTGTATTCATATTATCTGAATCTACCTTTACTTTTTGCGCTGCTAGCTTGAGGGCACTGTCGGATTGTAAAGAACAGTTATGTCCCAATTATTGCTACGATTCAAGAGTTTCTAGCTCGGGTGCATCAAACCCTGAGTAGCTCCGAGCAAATCTGAATAAAGCGGTTAAAATGTAAATTTGAACAGTAAATAACATCCAAATATTTTTTTTTGGAATTTGTGTTTTTAATATGCATAGCAAAACATATTGAAGACAAAAAGGTTAAAATATTATTTTATTACTTAATAGTTTTGAATTTTGTCTGGTGTCAAGGCATTTTCGGCCGTAAATATTTCACAATTCGTTAAAAAAACTATGAACGTAAATCCGATATCTTGTGAAATAATCTTATTTTTGTGTCTCCATTTCATGTATAAAATGTTTTTTTACCCAAAAATAGCATCTAAAAATGATAACTGATAGCTGCTAGCGCTTTACACACCAAATATTTTTATTGGTGCTTGAGGGGTAAGGGGAAAGCAGATCTGACAAGCGCCGAGGCATAATGCACTACTTGAATAAAGCGAGCGTTTCTTGCACCTGTGCAGCTCCGAGCTGTTAATTACTGCCCTCGATTCAAGAGTTTTAAGCTCGGGTGCTTCAAATCCCTAGTAGCTCCGAACAAATCTGAATAAAGCGGTTAAAGTGTTAATTTGAACAGTAAGTAACCTACAAATTATTTTTTTTTCGGAATTTGTTTTTAATATACATAGCGAAACATATTGAAGACAAAAGGGTAAAAATATTATATTATTACTGATTAGTTTTGAATTTTGTCTGGTGTCATGGCATTTTCGGCCGTAAATATTTCGCAATTCGTTAAAAAAACTATAAACGTAATTGCGTAATTGCGAATTAATCTTATTTTTGTGTCTCCATTTCATGTATAAAATGTTTTTTACCCAAAAATGGTATCTAAAAATGATAACTGATAGCTGCCAGGGCTTTATACACCAAATATTTTTATTGGTGCTTGAGGGGTAAGGGGAAAGCAGATCTGACAAGCGCCGAGGCATAATGCACTACTTGAATAAAGCAAGCGCTTCTTGCACCTGCACAGCTCCGAGCTATTCATGCCAATGAATCGAGGGCAATAAATAAAGGAAAATTTTAGGTCTTACGAATTTGTGAATTTAAAAAATAAGGATTAGGAATTCTCCAATAAAAAGATTGGTGGTCACGCTCAAAATCTGATCCATGTTTATCCGCCATTCTATCATTTTTGTTACTTTCAATTGATTATAATCACTTGAATAAATATGTATTTATGAATTCCATTGTTCCATCGCTTCCCTTATTTTAACTAGCGATAAAATTGTTATCAGAAACAACAAAGAGTCAACCGATTGGTTTGAAATAATTGAAACGAATAAAAAATTTCGTAGTGACGTCATATACAAGTTACACCAATCACTGATCAAATATTACACTAAATTGGTAATATAGCCAAGTCTAATAACGTTACATTAGAGGTCATTCAATTTTAAAACTCTTTGTTTTCAGTAATCTTCTACAAATGTATAGGCATAATCGCAATTACTTGTAATTTTCTGTATATTATTAACTTAAGTCATTATTATTAAACCGTAAATCCATAAATTAAAAAACAAAGTTTTTCCTTTAGGCTACAGTTTTAAATTTCCCTCTATATAAAAATGGCGGCTTGTTTTAGTGACTTTAATTTGGGTATATTGCCAACCATTTTGACGTATTGGTGTTTTTGTTTGGTTAATGGTAGATATTTCTTAAAAACCGAAATTTTTACCAAATAAATACCACCGTTTAATAAAATTGTAGTGAAAATATCAAGAACGATGTATGTTTAGTACTTACGGTGCGACTAGTTTTAATTTTTGCCGGTACTGGCATGATAATGGACTCTGTTTCTTCAAACAAGAATGGTAGTGTAGATGCTGAAAACTTAAATTTAAGTTTGGATATGGGTGATGATATGAAGCTAGACGAGGTAAATTATGAAAGCGACGTCTCCTCCACCACTTCTGAAGCCTCAACCGCCCCAAGCATTAGCTCTGTAAGTACGAATTCGTCAGGAAAGGGGCGCCATGGGCGGCACAAAAATACCCGCACTAATAACAAAAGTCCCTCACCAACTTCGAAAAGGGATCGTTCAAAGGAAATTAAAGCAAAATCCTACGATTATTTAACTAAATTAAACTATCTTTTTCGTGAAACACGATTTTTTGTAATTAAATCTAATAATGCTGAAAATATTACTCTTTCGAAAGCTAAAGGTGTGTGGTCTACTCTACCTCAGAATGAGGCTAATTTAAATCAAGCCTATAGGGAATCTAGGAATGTTTTGCTCATATTTTCTGTCAAAGAAAGTGGAAAATTTGCGGGCTTTGCTCGGTTGCACGGTGAGTCTAGACATGATGTTCCTGCAATATCATGGGTTTTACCTCCAGGTCTTTCGGCAAGAGCTTTAGGTGGCGTTTTTAAAGTAGACTGGATATGCCGTAAGGAACTTCCATTTTCAAGTACTATGCACTTGTACAATCCTTGGAATGATGGTAAACCTGTAAAAATAGGACGTGACGGGCAAGAAATTGAGCCTAGAGTAGCTGAAGAATTATGTCGCCTTTTTCCAGAAGATGAAGGTATAGAAATTACTCCTATTCTGAGATTAGCCAAAGAAGCTGCCAAGAAAATGGGTCTCAGAACTAAAGATGGCAGTAGGCATGTCAAAGCTAGAATGCCCATAGCAGCCAGAACATCGTTTTCTTTTAGAGGTGGTAGAGGAGCATCTTATTCTAGACGAAAATTATTTTTAACTAGTAGATTACTTACTAGTTATAGACGTTCAGTTTCACCACGTTCTAGAGACAGGTAATTATAAAATTTATATGTATGTCCTTTGGGACAGTTTTTGGTAAGTTTCTATAAAATGGAGATATAAATTACAGAACAAGCTTTTGAAAGTTAAGAAATATTGAGATTTCTTGATAAATAACCGCTATTTGTTAAAATTTTTGAAAACTCCTGGGTTCCTTAAGTATTTAGAAGATAAAGAAAAATTTTAATTTTGATTAAAACTTATAAAATATTTCTTGTAGATATCTTTCATACTATGATCGTGAATCACCTCGTCCATATACGGCAGCTGCAGCAGAGGCTTATGTAGCAGACTACATGCGTACTATGCAACATCAACTACCCCCTTTACCATATGTACCTCCTCCGGGGCTTTATTCTGCATCAACGTATGATGGTTTACCTCCTCCTGCTAGGTATGTTATTTTTTTAAATTAGGCATTCTCTCATGTAATATTGTGATTTAAAATATTACCTTTTTATACAGAAGGTGTGTGTGTACGTGTGATATAAGTTTTAAATAGAAATAGGAAAACATTTTTTTTTTTTAAGTTAAGTTTTTGTTCTTTTAAATAACTTAAATTAGTATTTTTTACTTTTATCCAACCTTTCAAAGTAAAGGATTCTTAGTTTTAAATAACTTTTAGGCTGTATGCCATTTAAAATTGAGAAAGGAACTACTCTGTAAAGATATATATATATATATATATATATATATATATATATATATATATATATATATATATATATATATATATATATATATATATAACTATAATTTGTAATTTTATAATCTTGGGGTTCTTTTATTTAAATTTTCAATTTGAAGACCTTTCTTTAAGTTTTAATTCTCTAAAAATTCAGACTTTGATAACAGTTAGATCAATTTTAAGTAAGACTAAAATATTTTTAATAAATTTACTGACATGAAACTAGTTTAAGTGACAAGGTTGCAATAATAAAAGTTCCAAAAAAAAATTTTTTTCTTTTTTTATTGGTGGCAACTATTCTATTTATCGATTCCAAGGCTTTATCTTTAGGTTTTTATACTTAATTTTCTTATATAAATACTTTTTTGTTAACATATATATTGTTGAACAAGAGTAGAGCAGCAAAGTGCTTTTATTCTTTTAACTTAAAGGAAAAATTTTAGTTCATTTTAATGAAATATTATCCTCACAATCTTAGCAATATTGCACAGTATTTTGGTAAATGTTAGCAAAATTTAGGTTAACAAAAAAGTGGGGTCATGATTGCTATTGGGCAGTTGGGAGTCATTTCCGATTTTGAGATATTGGAGGTTATGTACTGGAAAAATGTTTTTTTGGCCAGTTTTGGGGTTATGTGAAGAATGAAAAAAATTGTTTGGTTTTTTTTTCTAGTTATGTCATTTAATACTACTCTTACTTTTCGTAATAAGATATTGAGCTGTTATCTACGATTTTTTCTTGCAAAGTTATGGCCATTTTAAGTATAGGTTAGTAGGTTTTTAGAGTCTATAATCGTTTTTTGCAAATTTTTATCGGCCATTTTGAATTAACTATTTTAAATATAAAAATTTCTCTTTTCTGATGTAATATTCATAATCAGCGACTCCGAATACCACCAAGTGAGAGTAGTATTAAATGATGCAGTTAGAAAAAAAGACCAAAAGAATTTTATGCATCCTGTACATAACTTCAAAATTGCCTAAAAATCCATTTTTCCAGTACATAACTTCAAATATCTCAAAATATTGACGTGACGAGCCAATGCTGACATCGCATGTGGATTCTACACAGCAAATTACTTCGAAAAGAATCCCCCAAGTGTCGCAACAACAGATTCTTATAGACATGTGTAATTATAAAAATAAAGTAAAGGAACAAAATTTGTATTCAACAGTATTATAACAAAAAACCTTAAACACATTTAAGACTTACAGTTGTTAGAAATATTAATAATTAATAAAATAGTCATTGTCATTTACTACTAGATTGGATTTAAGATTTAAATCATATTTAGAAAATCTGGTTGTGTATGTTTTATTTTTGTGAGAAATAGCTTTTTGGGATTAGCCATATGTAATTTTAAATAATAATTATAATATAATAATATAATATGTTACTATTAAGTATTAATTTTAAAAAATTTCTTCAGAAAAATATTTAAAGTTAACCTTATCTGAAACAGTTCAGGATTTATCTTTTGTTTTCATCTATCAAGTAATAATTGAACTATTTATACAAGGTGTGGTTATAAAATAACGACACAATTCCTGTAAAACATTTTATTTTAAATTTATACATATTCAATTATTACCTTCAATATACACCCCTCCTGTATCTCTACAACTTTCTGTACAAATTTTCCACTATTTGAAACAGTCCTGGGTTTTCTTCTATGAGCTTCTTCATGACGCATACTGCATTTTGTTTCAGAGCTTCAACGGATTGAAACCTTTTCCTTTTAATGCAGATTTGACCTTTGGAAAAGATTAAAGTCACATGGTGTAAGGTTAGGCGAATAAGGTGAATGATCTAACACAGGGATATTGTACTTGACTAGAAACGTTTTGACTGACAATGTAGAATGAGCCGGCGCGTTGCCTTGATGGAGAACCCATGACTTCTTTTTTTACAATTCGGGTCGTTTTTTTCCTTTTTATTTTTCAGAGAGTTGAACAAGAACTTCAAGGTAGTAATGCTGATTAATTGTTTGACCTTCAGGAACCCAGCAAAGATACATAATCCCATAAATATAAAAAAAAACAATCACTTTAAATATTGATTTGTTAATTTGAGCTTTTTTAATTTTCTGTGAAGCTGGGACCTTCCAATGCATGGATTGGCACTTCGTTTCAGGCTCAAGTGAAAAATCAAGATTCGTTACATGTTTATTATTCTTTTCAAGTAATTTAGGTTATTTTCAATGGCATTCAAAGTTTCGGTACAAATATTTTCGCCAATTGTGAGAATTTTAGGCACTATTTTCATACACACTTTTTGCATTTTAAAATTGTTATGTAAAATTTGCTATACGCATTCTTGTTCAATTCCTGCTTTTTCATCAATTGCATGAATAGTTCGACGGTCAAATCGAATCAGGTTACCGACTTTTTCAATATTTTGATTCGTTTGTGACTTGTAATGGTGACCTGGCGTAAATCACCTTCATCGTCTTCTTGGCCATCTTGGAAATGCTTAAAACTTTCAAAAACACGCACATGATAACCATTTATTGTTATGCACTTTTTGTTTAATAAAAAATAACAATCAGTAGGGGTTTTTCCAAGTTTCAGGTAAAATTTCATTAAAATTCTTAGCTCTATTATTACACTTATATATTTTTTGACAAAATAAGAAAAAACAACTCTTATATAACTTAAAGCTACGTCCAGACCGTCACGGGCGGCGTTGCATTTGAAAGAGAAGGTTTCACGCTACAGAGCTGTCGGTGGTTCGCCTTTGACGCATTCGTACTTCTGTAGAAACATCAGTTTATAGCCACACCTCGTATTTGAGAAATGATTGAGATTTAAATTTAATCAATTGTTTTATAATTTTTTTCTGAAAAGCGACATTGTCATGATTGCCTATTGTTTTAGATACTATGATGGTCTCCCAATAGCTGAATATTCCTCTTCTAGAATAGGTGCGTATCCAGATAAAAGATCCTACGATCGTACAGTTGAGGAGTTCATTTGGAAAAATAAGGAGAGACGTTCATCTAGAGATCGAGATTATTCCAGGGACCGTTCTCGTTCTAGAGATCGTTCCAGAGAACGTTCAAGAGACCGTTCTAGAGAGAGGGAGCGACTGAGAGAAAGAGAACGAGAAAGGGAACGGGAAAGAGAAAGGGAACGTGAAAGGTTAAGAGAAAGGGAGGCGCGTTATCGTTACAGAGATAGGCGGTGAATAAGATGAAGAGACTAGATTTTTTGTAAGATGTGTAGAATCATTTTACTGAAATTTTATTGAAAATTTAGTTGAGGGGAGCAAAACGAATACAATGCGAGTATGAATGGTTTTTCGTAAAAAGAAAGATTTAACTGTGGACATTGAATTTTGATTTTTATTATGTGGTGGAAAGTTAAAGACAGTTTATTTTTAATATGCAGTTATTTATTATTGTGTGTACCATGACTTTTGTGTTCGTGTTGCTCCTCTTACCTATTTTTTTTATTTGATTTGGTTATGGTTCCATCAGTTTAAAGTTCCCCACTTTAATAAAAAAAAAGATAAGGCAGGTGAGTTTTTCTTAAAGGACATTAAATTATTCAGAACTGGTGATGTTCCTGTGATTTTATAGTTTTTTTGTGTTGTAAATCTTCGGAGTTGAGGTAAAAACTTTACCGACATCTCGCCATACTAGAGTATTGCGGTTTTGTATATGCGTAGGTATGTGTGAATATTTTTATTATTTTCAGGAATTATCGTTAAAAAGAAATGCTTACTTTTTCTTTATATGAATTTTTTTTATTATACTGTGTACGTCCAAGATTACACCCTTTTTGTAAAGTTGTCAACAACAAAACTGTGATTTGACACTGATGAAATAACCTTATGTTTATGACTTCATATATTTTTTTTTTACTAAAATATGCGCCTTGTCGCCAATATCGTGGTATTTTATAATTATAATTTTTAGTTGTATCACTTAAAAAAATTACACTCTGACTTTAAATAGCAACTTTATACTAGCAATTAGAAAGTTTTTTTTTTAAATTATATAAATTAAATGTAAATGTTATGGCAGACGCCAGATGACAACAAAATCATATCTCTTTAATATGGTAACAGCCAAATTTCAGAGCTCATTCTGAAAGATGTAAAGTGTTATTAATTTTTTTATTATTAATTAAAAAAAAATTTAATGTATCAGTGGAGTGTAACCAAAATAATGAGTAAGTTGTCTCCACAAAAATTCATTCATACAAGCGCTGGGTCTTTTGTGTCCGCGGTCGGCGTTGCTATAAATGATTGACATTGGCATGCGTACTTTGGTCTTGTTGGGTAATGCCATAATTTTATAACTTATTGTTCTCCAAGTGTCTTTCCCAATTCCATGAACGTTGGCTATCACCATGAAAAACGTGATGGGATCCTTAGGGCTCCTTAGTTAGCTAATTGAGACAGTTCCACAGTACCACTGAGACATGTCTAATTTTAGATGTTACATTTGTCTTTTATTTTAACAATTGGATATTTATCACCTTGTAGTAATAACCAATCTTCCTGCATGTTTTCCGCTATCAATTGCCTCTTTGAAGTAACTTATTGTTGTTTATCTTCACATCCGCCCACGGAAATCAAGTCATTTTTTTGAAAATCCGTATTTCAAACGCCTGTTTCAGTGTACTCATTTTGAGAGTCCATGACTCAACTTTGTAAAATAGAATTTCGTCATCCTTTGCCTTCGTTAACGATTCAAGTTAAGTTGACCAAGAAGGGCGCTCATTTTCTACTGAATACCATAAACGTAGCGTTTGAGACTTTTATGTTAATTTCTGACACCATTCCTATTGAAGCCCTCAACATAGTCGCATAAGATTAAAATATCTGATTCATCTTCAAACACGTTCTTCTCTGCGATGTCTACATTTCAAAGCCTCCAGTTTTTTTGGACATGGCTGTCTTGAAGGTCCATGTTTATGCTATACAATAATGAAGAAATTAAAATTTTCCGATTTCCTCGAAAATTAGTATGGGGGAGTATTTGAGGTCGCAAATGAGAAATCTAAAATTATTTTTGAAAAATTTATTATGGTATATCCAATATGGTGAATTAAAAATTTTATATTTTAATTTTTTTTTACAAAATTGGGGCAAATTAATTCCTTCAAATTCAATATGGCGGACTTCCAAATTGATGTTAGAGGTTTTTGGAGGAGCAGATTATGACTAGGATTATTTTCATTAAATTCAATATGGTGAATTCACTAAGGCAGACTCAAAAGTTTATAAATTTTTTCAAGAATGAGATTAGACGGTTTTCAAGATCGTACATTGCAGATTGTGAGTGTATTGTTACAGCTTTTCTTGCCCCTCTAGGGAGCTTTTCATTATGTAGCTTTTTGTGGCTTATTACATAATCAACTTAAACTCAATACAGTAATTTAACAAATAAATACCATTGTTTCTGATACTGAATTGAAGATATGTAACTTGAAGCTAAATGTTTAACTAGATTGGACTAGTTATATTGATAATTTATATAGAAGAATAATATCCAGTAGTAGGCTAACTATTTAAAACCAGCTAACCGTTATTTAAATTTCAATGTATGTATTATAACTAACTTGATATACCTTATTTATATTTCTGGGACGTGTACTGCTACAAATTTCAACATAGTAGAGGTTCCTCAAAATAGATCCTTCAAAGTTTTATTTCAAAATCACTATTCAATGCCTAACTGATATCTTCTATTCTCAAGCTGCATTATATCCAATTAAATAACTCCTTAAATTAAGAGAATGTGAACAGAGTCACGGGGTGTTTAGCGGTAAGCTTAACCATAACAGTAAATCAACATAGCTGTTAATATATATATATATATATATATATATATATATATATATATATATATATATATATATATATATATATATATATATAATAAAGTTTATAAATATAATGCAAGGGAAAATAATAATATTCATGTAGTATCAATATCCTATATCACAAGCTGTTTTTATTGATATTTTACTACTCTACATAAGAGAAATGCTAACTTTTAGCTCACTTTAATACAATCTGAAGAGGTTCTTTAGTACGAAATCCTTTTTTCTTTTGATTCGTGGGATTAGCTTAACCGTTTAAGTCTCTAGGACTGATAGGAACGATCACGACCAGCGCGAGTTATGTCCTCGTGCGCGGTAACTGATTAAAAAAAGTTATCGGATCATTAGAGTGGCTAGAGTTCCAATAGAGCCGTTTTACACACACAAGAATTATTCCGAAAATTATAACCAAAATTTTCAGCAAATTTTTGCCGAAAATTCTTTGGAGATAATTTTTACAATAAAATACCACTCTGTGTGATACGTACAAGAATTCTGAATATAATTTTGGTGGTAATTTTGTCGGTGCTTATGCGCATTTTCATAACATGTGACGTTCAAGCAGTTAAATAATATGGGAATAACCTTAAAATGTCATAAATATGAAAGTTTCCAAACATATATAATCAAAAAACCACAAAATAAGAGATATTTTGTGCAAGAAACAATGAGTAAACATTGAGATTAGGTTGATTACCAAACGCAGGTTGTCAATTCACATATTTTATTCTGCGTCGATTTTCGCGCACTTTCTGCATTTTAGTCATAAAAATATAGAACACGTTCTATATTTTTATGCCGAAAATTTTCACCAAAATTTTGACAATAATTCTTTGATGTGTAAAACAGCAAATTAGTTTTATGAAAATTTTCAACATAATTATCAGATAAATTTTGGCAGTAATTCTTGAGTGTGTAAAACGGCTCATAGTCGGTAGACACGACAATTGACAAACGGTCAAACCTCGGGGTTGGTTGAATGTCGAGGACCGTAGATTGGAACCCATGTTAAACAACTGTAGGTTCAGTCGCCAAATGGTCTCCGTTACCGATGCGATTTTTATCCAAACCCCTGTTTCTTGGTAATAACAAATAAATAATTGTTCTGATCGATGTTATTTATTAAAATTTTTAATGTTTCTAAAGGGTAAAGAATGAATATATATATATATAAAAGTAAAGAAAGGGAAGTGAGAAACAAAACAACACTGAATTGTTCCAGCTAGAATTGGGATAAAATCGTATAGAGAGCGTCGACTGCTTCGGTTAACACGGACCTGAGTTAACCTACATTTTCTTTGATATATATGTTGGCATTATTATGCGATTTACTTGGAATGAGCTTTGAAATTTTTAGAATGCGAGATTGTAAATATTTTTTTGTTAATTTATAATGTGTTTCGTTATGAACTCGTTCTTGCCGTGCCGACAGGAGTACCATCAAACGAAGTGTTGGAAAAGCGTTTAATATACCCAGTTACTAGATAAGTTAGATTGGCTCTTATAATATATAATAAGTCTTTAAAGCCAAGTTTGATAAAAAACTTTTCTGAAATGTTCATGGTCCTCCTGACTTTTACTTGAACCTCTCTATCCACACCATAGTATTGTATATTGGCAACTAGTGTGAACAGTTGGTAATTTAAATTTTTGTAAATAGTCTATTTTTTATTTTTGGGTTAAATTATAAAGAAACCAAACACTGTGCGAAATATAAAATTATATGTATATACAAGGTTTGATGAAAACGTGGAATTCTTTTTTTTTTTGAAACACCTCTTTTATAGGTGTTTTTTTTATTTTTCTAAGTTCGGAATTTTAAATTGATGGGAGCATAGACTATATTATGGGTTGCAATTGCTCGAGATGAAATTTACTTTTCATCAAGACTGTTTTAAAACTCTTAGCGAATCTTAGCACATTTCTAAAGTAGAAATCATTAATTTTTTTATTAATTACTGCAGTTACTGTTACTTATTATTTATTCTTTTCAGAATTTATAAAAGAAATACCATATAATTAAATGAAAAGTTAATGAGAACAAGAAGTGATTTTGAGTAATGGATCCAGTATTTTTGTAAAGTTGTAAATCTGAGTTTAGGCTAGTCGACAGGGATTTATTTCTATACTAACGCACAACAGCGTTTTTTATTGAAATTAGTTGGTGGGTAGTACCTAAGAAAGAAAATTTAGTTGGCCCGACGAAAATAATTCGCAAATATCTCCAAAACAGCTGATCCTACGACAGACATAATAGATTAAAACGGTTTTGCCTTGTTCATAATAGAGAAAAAGTTTTCCCTTTGTAGTTCTTTCTGTATAATTCATTAACGGCCAACTATGGTTAGAATTATTTTCAGTTTTGTAGAATGTATTAATATGAACAAATTGTTCGCAAATCAAACTCGTTTCCTCACTAGCCAAGAGATGAAGCGCATGACGCGGATTGGTGTGTGGTGCCTCCATTATTAGGCTTGAATCACAGTATTATAAAAGAAAAAAATTCATTCTTTTTATTGATCCAACAACAAGAATAATGCTGCAATATGCACGTCCTATTGATTTTCAATCGCACCACGTCTGTCAATGTGGATGGATTGGACAACTTTCCAGACATTTGCATAAACTATTATTTAAAATTGTTATTGCTCCTCAATAGATCTGATTTCGGGGACGTTTGCGGAATTGTCTGCTTCGCTACGAAATTAATACACTAACGACTTTTTAGGAGCAGACTGTGGAGTTAGAGGGCTCCCCCATGCCTTTAAGAAAAATAGCTTAAGAGTACTGTGGGGATCTCGTTTACCGTAGGATGCAAACAATTCAATATTTAAAAATCCGTATATATATATATATATATATATATATATATATATATATATATATATATATATATATATATATATATATATATTATACAAACTCTACAGAATACATCCAATTATAGAACTTGACTAGGACCTATTACTACTATGCCTAAATAATAATCTATGTATCTATATAATTTGATATAACAATTTTTTAAAAGAGATCGTGTTTATGTTAAAAATATCAAAATCATCCCTAAATTGGTTATAAAATTTACACATATTGATAATAGGTGAATTGCAATAATAATTAGTGCAAGCTCTATCCACATAAAATTCCAATTGATCACTCATAGAGTTTATTTAGATTTTCTTGCACTATAAGACAATCACTATTTTACTGAACTTTTAAATACAGTTTTAAGTCATCAGCAAACAATAATTTATTACAACGATTAATTTCTTTGACTAAATTGTTTACATATAAAAGGAATTACATTGGACCAAAGTTGGAATCCTGAGGGATGTCCGAGGAAAGTGAAAAAGAATTTGACGTATAGCTTCTAACTACCACCCTTTACTGTCTATTTTTTAAATATGACAGAAAAAATTTAACTAAATTATCATGAAACTTGAACTTTGTCAAAAGCTTTAGAAAAGTCCATATATATTACATCAACTTGAGATGTATTATTTAAACTTTCTGATATATATTGCGTGCTTTTACGTAAATTGGTAATTATTGACCTTTTATTCATAAAGCCATGTTGTAGTTCAGTAATTTTAGTTGGGACATGTTTTTAAACATATTTATATATAATTGATTTAAAGATTTTAGCTGGACATGATATCATTGTAATTGGCCTATAATTTTGAATATCGCTTTTGTCTCCTTTTTTAAAAACCGGACAAATTTTAACTTCCTTCCACATATTCAGAAAAGTACTTGTTTTTAGTGACATATTAAATAGTATTCTCAGGGGTTTAGCAAGAAAACCGATCATGCCTTTAATAAGAAATGTAGGTATGTTATCAGGCCCAGTAGCTCTATTAATGTTAAGTCTTTTAACAACATTGCACACAACCTCATAGCTAACCTGCCCTATGGAAAGAACTTCATAAATTTCGCATTTACCATAGTTTCTGTTAATTTTTAAATTAGCTCTTTCATAAACTGAATTGAAAAAAGCTGCAAATGCATCGAATATAGCTTTACCATGAGTGTACTCCACATCATTCATTTACAACTTGTTTGGAATGCCAATTGATTCTCGTTATCTTCGTTGGTATTCATTTGAATTGTGTCAAGATATTTTTCATGTGCTATTTTTATATTACGTTTAAGTTCCGTTCGCAGTTTTACATATGATTTCTAATTTCCAGGTTACGGTTTTTTTTTATAATTTTTTCTTAATTTATCTTTATTTTTACTGCCCTTAATGATAGTTGTATCAAACCAAACAGGATATTTTTTAGTAGGCTTGCATTTTGGCACACAAATTTCAAAGATTACATTTATTTTGTTACAAAAATGTTTAACTGCAAGATTAATATCAGAATATTCTCAGGTCATCCCAGGTTATATTTTGGAATAACGGGTGCATACGGTTAAAACGAAAATATTTTATTTTTAAATTTGCAAAAAAGTTTTCGTTTTAAACAGCTCAATATTAAAAAATCGTAGAAGTTTGCAAACAATTTTATGAAAATATTTTCCTTTAAAAGAATTTAAAATACTGCAGGAGTTTTGATCCACTTGGGAGAAAAATTTTCTCCGTGTTGAGGAAAATATTAGCGCTGGGCCCACTAGTTATTTCCCGGTTGTCTGGTAATCCAGTCTGCCCCTTATCATCATATTTTTTATATATTCTTCCAAGTAGAGAGCGCCATTAATAGCCAAATTTGCCTTCTTGTTGAAAGGTTAGGAGTTCATAAAAATCTTTTCAAATTTTCTATAGAAAAATTGCCGTAGGCACGTGTATTGTTAATGTTTGAATCATAAAAAGTATTGTCGCTGTTAATCGTAGAATGGGAAATGGTGAAAGAGAACTCCATCAATGATCCAGGAGTGTTTTGAACATTTCCATAAAAACGACCGCACAACCTTTTAGCTTCAGAAAGAGTGGTCGCAAAATAAGCCTGAAATTCGCCTGTTTTTCAATAGTCCTTTACGGAGAGAGGAAAGACGCAGTCAAAATTCTATTTATATCGTATTAATCTTTGGACATTTCTAAGATTAGCATAACTTTTCGTTTTTCGAAAAAATTTAAAAACCACTCCTTGTAAGGTTGAAATATTTAAAAAGGCCAATATTTAAAAAAATTGAAAATCATATTTAACACAAATTACTTTCAAAAATGATGCAGTCCAAGATATTAACCTTGCAATATTGTTCGGACGAAAGTAGTACCTTCTGAGGGGTAGTTTTCAAAGACTACGCCAAACATGCTTTGTTATTATCTTTTATTAATAAAACCCTGAAATTCATAGCTTCAGTCCTAGAAACTATAGCATGGTAGGGTATCATGTAGGGAAAGTTTTATCCCCTAGTTTAGGGGTGTATGGCAATTTTATCGGATGGTAGCTAATACTAACTTCTACAATTTACATATTTCTTGCCTAGAAATCTGTTTTACTCCACTCTTGAAGTTGGTTTTATTATGATTTAAAGTTAATTCCACTTTCATCCTATTTTAGGAGTGGTATTGTGTTACACATCCTATTTTAGGAGTGGTATTGTGTTACATATAATGATTTTGGGGGTGTATGAGTCTTTTTGACATCGGACTTGGACTCAATGTCCTAAAATGCATGTAAATTTCATAGCCGAACAGGTTTTTTTTTTATCGATTTCGTGAAATTGTTGGTTATCAATCTCCTCCTGAACATTTTAATGCAAATAGTATTGTGGGATTGATATCTTTGAATGGATTATTTTTCCAAGTAGTTTATGTCAAAAACGATTGTTAGCAATAGTACCATGTTTCTCATTTTTTTTAGATATTGGCCTTTTTTAATTGTTTTCAAACCTTAGCACGAAGTGGTTTGGCAATTTTATCGAAAAACAAAAAGTTATGTTCACTTTAGGATTGCCCAAGGATTAATATTATATGAATAGAATTTCAACTACCTCTTACGTGCATCTGTAATCGATTACCGAAAAACAGGCGATTTTTGCGGTCACTTTTTGTTGTTCATTACGCTAAAGGATTCGTTTTTCTGATGAGTCATTATTAAAATCGATGGCGTTGTAAAGTCTCGATTTTGTGATTGAAAAGACATTTCAGTTTTGCTAAATTTCGCGGTGGCATTTTTGAAGAGCAGAACCAATTTTGCACGATGTGGGTAAGTAATTCTCAGGGCGTTGTATAGGTATAGCTTTTCCTGTTTTTTTTAATAAAGCTTGAACACGCGTTGAGGAAAAGCTTTTTTGCAGACACTTTCTAAAGTTTATTTTGAGCACCAAGAGAAAAACTGTGAACGAACAAAACTTAAAAATATTGCTTCACGCTATAACACTCCAGATTTTACGAGGAATGTAAGGTTTACGCAGACTTAAAGATCACAATTTAATGCGATTTTTTTCTGTAGACTGGGTACATCTGAAACATCTATGAAGTCTTTTCGTTTTAAGCATTTTGGTAAATCGGCAATTAAATCACCAGCTTAATTATACTCTTTCAGAAGGTACATTCAAATTCAAGGTTTAAACAATATAAGCTGAGGAATGGGACTGGAAGCAAATTACAGTTGGTCTTGAACCTGTCACCCGACCATTGAAAAGTTTGAAAATAACTGAATATTTTCTTTTATAATACTGTGCGTTAGGTCTGAAAAAAAAACTCTATATGATTTCTACCTCTTGGGCGGTGAGGTGAGTTTAACTCTGGCCCGATAATTCTACTTTTATCGTGTTTTACTTCAGTAATTAATAATTTTACAAATTTTATGTTGTTTGTTATTCAACAAAAACTACAAACTGAAAACGGCGGTTTTCGAGATATTCGCGAATTACTATTTTTCAAGATGCCTATTGATACACTCTCCCTTCGTGCCAACTTAACTTTCATTCAGGTACTACTCGACAATTAATTTCAACCACAATATCAGTGTTTGAATTAAATACGTTTTGTATCCCCGTTTTTCGTCTTGCTGACTAGCGTATCCAGGTTTGCACCTTAAATATTCTCTAAATTTTGATAATTTCTATTTTAAATATCATTTTAAGCGAGGATTCTAAATTTCAATTATTAAAGCGTACATATTGTCTCTAAATTTGAACTAAAATCATAAGTATGAATGTGAAAAAGTTTATATATAGTTTTTTAAAAGAAAAATATGAATAAAACATCAGGACAGTAAAATAATTCATACAAATTTTTGATTAAATTTTTATAATTTTTTTTTGCTTTAATAATTTTGTTGACTTCTAGGAAGACATTGTTCATATTCATGCTGGTGATATTTGTAATTTTTTTGTCATATATAATTTTATTATTTGCGGAATTTGATTATGAGATTTAATAGAAAAGGAATCGCAATGCACTCTGCGTCAACAGAGACCACGGGATTTTCTTTCTCCTTCTCATATTAGTGATGGTAGATGACATCTGACCACCTACGCACTTTATTTGGTAGGATTTATTGTCTATGGATAAAGGAAATTTCATTTTCTCGTTTGTGGCATATTTTTTTAAAAATTTGGATGGTAAAAACAATTGATATATTTTACCAAATATTTCTAAACAACACTCGTCATCTGATATAAAAAAGCAAAATTCTGGAGCGTAATAACTTCAGTGAGCAGATATGGAAGTAAATATAATCAGTTAGCGGTCGGATAACAGATGGTGCTATTATACGCGGCGTATGTAACTATAAAAGTACAAGAAAATGTAAGTTTGGATCAGGCGACAGACCATCCGGAGGAAAAAATTGTCAGCAATAAACTACTAAACTGTAATGAATACTACTTCAAAAGCCAAATTTTTTATAATATTTTATTAAGAATATTTTTCTGCAGACACCATTTGTTTCTGGAATCAGTTATTGAAATGTGATCTCAAGTCATGACGTGGAATCTGTAACTGGGAACCAAACGAGTTATATACTATAATATTTTTAAATCGTAATGGTACTTATGGGTGAGTATAAAAGGTATATTTTTCTTTTGGAACATAATTCAGTGTTACCAGTTATTTTGTCACCAAGACATGTTGAAATAGTAGAACTCATTTGTCACATCGAAGCTTTTAGTGGGATTTTAACTTAATTGCAAGTTATCAAATTTTAAATTGTACACAAATCAGTCGAAAAATCGCAGAACCAAAAAGGATTAATTTAATTGCGTTAATTTAGTTCTCATCGACAGTTTCGATACATTTTTTTAAAGTAATCTGGATCGTGTTCAACCAATCAGAATGTTTTGTTGTGCGTAAACATGTGAACCCCTTGGGCAAGAAAAAGTACGAATCGAGCACGTCGGGAATGCTCCGAGCATCAATCCAATTTTACAGTTTTCAAATGTAAATTATAAATTGTTTAAAAATGATAATATATAAAAAGTGAACTTCCCTAGCTAACAACGTTCATTGATTAATGGCCCACAATTACTCCCCCACACCATATTTATTTTGATTTAATTGAATAATTAAATCTTATAATTAAATTCCTTGTTTTATAATGATATTCATTCAGTAACTTTTTGTAAAATCATGTAAAATATTTTATTCAATCTTTGATGCTTTTTTTGATTTCTAGAAAAAAAATTTCATTTTATTTAGTCTTTAGGTTTTGAAATTTCATAATGTTGTGGTTGTAGATAGTTCAAAATTATTGTCAAAAAAATATTGTTTTTTTTTTATGTGATCAGTGTATTACTGTATTAAAAAAACGACTTTTTAAGAACTGTAATTCTTATCTCTGGTGTATATCTTTTTTAATTAAAGATAACTAGTTTTTAGCTATTACTAGTTTAAGTTATATTAATATAAATGCATTGATTTGTAAAATATATTTCTTATATTAAATAAGTACAAGAAAAGGTGTTTTCTATTGTATTTCGTCCTGTATTTAGCCAAAAGATATTACACGGCGTCTCGAATATTATAAAACATTATTGTAAGACTGGAAATTTCGTATGAAGACCTAATTAGGATGCAAACGAGTATTGATGACCGTTTTTTGATACTTAATTCTATACGGAATCGCACATTGACATTAACGCACTTTAAGAATGAGCTACGAAATGTATGACAAATTAATGTTTGTTTAAAAACAAGTCAGATGTAGATTAAAGCAGGTTCAAAGTAATTTCTTTTATTTTGACTTGACGTTATTCTTGAAAAAATGGCGAGGAAACAAAAAAAACATTCACATTCGCCATAGTGTCAAGGAGCCGATCTAAAAAATCGCCTACACATTAATCATTCACATATCATCGTATTGCACTATCTAAATAAACTCTTTATAGCCAGTTCTACTAAAATGGTTTATCCTGAATTTGCAGCATGGTTTAATTTTAAAGTTGGCCTAAATTGACTACAAAGCAGCATTTCTCAATTTTTTATTATATTTTGATCCGAGCTTCCATACTAATTTTTAGGTCTATACAAGTTCAATATCTCCCTATAAGTAGTAATATTACGCCCCTTGCCCTTATTAAACAACGCGTCCCTAAGATTGGCAGGGCTCACCAGTTGAAAGTCGCTGCTATAAAAGTTTAAATTGATATAGTCAAAATATTAAATCGACTTAAAAAAGATATATCTCATTGGTGACGAGGCTGAGTGGTTCAAATTTATATAACTTATCAGTTGGTATAAACTTCAGGACCCCTCTTAAAATTTTGTTCATTTTATATAAATTTATTTCACCCAAAGACATTAAACAGGTAACGTAAAAATATCAAATTATAGGAAAAATAATGTTGTTTTTTTTGTATATATTCAAAACTACAATAAAATAATAAGCTCGCGTACTTTAAACCAGTACAAGACAACAATAATTTACATCTCTAGGAAAATTTCTAACTCCCTATATCATATAATTGATCTTATTTTCACGTAATTTGTCTGAGTTCTCTCTGTACTTAGAGTTTAACTGTAACAATAATTCAACCGAGTTTATATAGGGTGTCTGATAAGTACCTCCTAATTTCTTGGGAGCATATAAGGGAGGTCAAAATAACCCTAAAGTCCTAAAGGCGTGGATACCGAGCGATTTACCTTATCAGCTTTGAACTAGCTTTTATAATTTAATGAAATTTTAATATTTTATAGAGGCCATAAAGACTCATTAAACCATTTTACAGTAGATGTTTTGGATCATCAGAGAAGTCCGGAACGAACTTACAGCCACACTCGTTGGGCCTAATTTTTGACAATTGTCATTTTACAGAGCTGAACACCGATTTTTTAAATACTTTGGTCGTTCGTTTTCAAAAAAGGCAGTCTTAATTTATTTCGATAAAACTGGCGGTTTTCGGGATAAATCGGTTTTTATGCGAAACACTCTAAAATAACTAATGCTAAACACAAACAGGCAAAAATAAAATACGCTTCGAAGGCAAACAGATGTCATGGTGAAAGATTTTCAGTTCAGACATTGTCAAATTCAGAAAACTTTCAAAGGGTTGATCGGGGTTCAATTAATTTACAATGTTATTAAAATGCAAAAATAGTGAAAACGATTAAATGTTATTTCAGCAAATGTTCAATATGAGCTCCACGAACTTATACATTTTCTTATTCTTCGAATATTTTCCGCTGCACTGCAAATAAATTCGGACTTCGTTAGAATGCTGCGCTATTCTCGCTAGTAGTTCTTCTCTAGTGTTTACTGGTGTTAAATAAACTAGTTCTTTTAGATGTCTCCAGAAGTAAAATTCTAACGGATTTAGTATAAGTTATTAACAGGTTGTACACTGAAGAAATAAAAAAAAGAGAGATATTGTGTGTATCTCAGTGTATAATTTGAATTATCGGCCAAGCGCTTTCGGTCTTACTTAGACCATCCTCAGGGCTCAGACCTCGTCAAAGGGCACACCTTAACCTTGCCATTTGGAGAACAGTCTCCAACGTCAGCGCAGTCTTTACACAGTACCACCAAGTATACAATTAAAACGGCAATCTCAAATTAAAATTAAAACGGTTAGATCAATGTGATCATTAATACTATTACAATCAACTTTCACATTATTATAAATCGGAAAACTCAAAAAACGCAAAGCATCACTTTACAAAGCACTTTTATTTCAGTTAAAACACCGAACTTACGTATTTATTTTCAATGAAACTAGTTAAAATATATTGTATGTAATATATTTCAATTATTTTTGCACAAATTTTGGCAAACCGATTTAGATAAATTTGTATTTTCAACGAAAAATCAAAAATATGTCACGGAAACGCCATCAACCGTCAGACTATCCAAAGTAATTATCAGATTCGCGAAAAAGAGACGCAACGTTGCCAGATGTAAAATATTTTCGTGATATAAACTAAAAAACTTGTCCATCTCAGTCCACAACATAGTTTGATTTTTTTTAACGTTTAATGCAGTTTCTAGATAAAAATAATCTTAACCATTCAAACATTTTGGCTGGTTTTTGTTAGTTCAGGTTTAACTTGATTTTGGTTAATTTGGAAAACTGACACTAACCTGAAGTAATCTAAATTGACTTAGATTTATACTGTCCTAGTATTCTAGTATAAACTATAAAATTTATCCATTACAGTTAATAATATAATTTAATGTAATGTATAAAAAAGGATAAAATTAATCTTAACCACCCAAAATTTTTGGGTAGTGCTGGTTAGTACAGGTTTAGCTTGGTTTAGGTTAGTTTTAAAAACTGGAACTAACCTAAAGTGACGTAGATTTATTAATTACAAATGTTATTGTCCAGCAGATACCACGTAGAGGTGGGACAATCTCTGCCAGAAAAGGATATTGGGAAAGGTCATCAGTTTAGGTTAGTTCAGGTTAGTTAGTTTTTCAAATTAAACAAAACCAAGCCAAACCTTTACTAACCAAAAGTTTAGAGTGGTTAAAATTAATTTTACCATTTTTTATACATTACGAACATTAAACTATGTTGTAAGAAAAGAATATATGTGAATTTCAAAGAAATCGTAATTGCAATTTGGCAATAGCGCCTACAGCGACAAGCACGCAATCTTTATGTGAACTATGTAAACTATTACTTAATGGCGGGGGCCGTTTTGTTTTTGTTTTGATTTGTTTCTTGCAAATTTTTCTGATTTTGCCGACAAAAAAAGTGCATATTTTTGAATTTTTATATAATACAGAGACTTCCATCAGTGTGACATTTGTGGTTGTAATAAAACTTTAACAATTTGGTGAAAAAATTTTAACCTAAAGAGAAAAGCGATTTTCCCTGTTTTCCGCAAAATTGGAGAAAAATTATGGAACACCGAGGTCAGAATCGTATTCTACCACCTTGAAATAGCGGAAAAGTATCAAAATTTTTTCAAAAAAACGTCATTTTCCTAGTTTTTATTCAAAACGAATTGTAACCTTATTTTGACCTTCCCTGTATGCTCCCGAGAAATTTGGAGCTGCTTAGCGGAAACCCTGTATATTATAATATTTTCATTACAAAGTCAGATTGATAAGTGAAACTATAACTCAACCAAGTTTTGACCTTAAAAAAAGAACAATAACTCGAATCTTTGTATTATCAATATTTTAAATCCAACTAGTCATAGGCCAGCGGAATTAGCATCTGGAAAAAATTTATTGTTAGTAGACTTTTCATTACGTAGAAACCTTCAGAATGATAATAGTAGTTATGTAGTATCTTATGTTTCATTTTCTTTTTTGGGGAAAATTTTTATTTAACAATTAAGATGTGAAAAAACAGTTTTTTCAAGTTCTAGGAAAAGCTATTGTTTTTTAGTAAAAAAGTTTCAAACAAAAGTTGTGCACATTGAAAATACCTACAAAATGTGCTAAGCCCATCCAAATCGGATAATTTATATGTTAGTTATTGCAAAAATACCTGTTATAATGGCTGTTCTTTCAATTGTTAATAAACAGTAGAAAAAATATTGCATTAATTTTATACTACACCGAAAGGAGCCTCTTGTTGCATACAACAAGTATAAAAAATTTCAAGTTAAAATATTTAATAGTTTTTTGCAGAGTGAATTTGTTTATAACATTTTGTGTTTTTTTTTTATTGTTTATTCTCAGCGATCTAGAGATCATACAGTGATCGGCCGGTGCACAAATGAAAGCTCGAGACTTATACGAAGAATAACAAAAAAGAACCAAATTAATCGTTGATTTTAAATTATTGAAACAGATAAACAAAGTTATGGTTGATTTTTTCGTTATAATCAAATAGAATAACTCTTCGACAATTGTTGATATCTAAATGCCGATAAGTGGACGTGATAGGTGAGATTTTGGAGCATATTTCGAAAAAAAAAACAAATTCTGTACGACTACTAGAAGCTGAGATAGAATTTTTCTTTCAAAAAATCGCTGCTGCGTTGTTTATTATTAAGGGATTATTTTAGTAGGAACTCATAGGGAGATGGTTAAACTATTGTATGTAGCAGTTTTTAATTCATTTAGTTCAAAATTGTTAATGTTGCACCTACTCCAAGAGTCAGAAAGTGAGCAGTGGAGGGGGGCGGAGTATTCTTTCAGCCTGCGACGCGCAGAACAAAACGTGACTTGGACGCTTCACATTCGTTTCACCGGAAAAATTTGAATTATCTCGGCAAATATTGGTCGTAGAATCTTTATTTTTTTTAGTTTGTAGTTTCTCGACGAGATATGAACAATGGGTGATATGTTTTTGTAATCAAATTATTGTTAAACATAACAACAAATTGTTGTATGTGCTTTTTAAATTACGAAAAAAATGTTACAGTGGTCAACAGTATACTACTAATTAGGAATATTAAAAGTCAGAATGTACCATTAATATTTATGGAGTTATAGCATGAAACAAATTGCGACTGTTATTTGCCGCCAAATTAATGGTTGTACAAGAAAAACACATGTTAACTTTTTTCTTTATTTTATTGGACGAACATTTTTTACATACAAAATTTTTTGCTACCATACATATTTTTTGCTTAAATCTATGCAAAATATATATTCCGTTCTCCGTTTCTTAGACATCGATGGACACTCATTTTCGAAATCCTTATCGGTTTCATTTTTATCATTACAATTATGATCATCATTATCACTCTGATCGTCATCATTTTTATTACTCTCATCATCATCATCAGTCTCATCATTGACATAATGATCATCATCATCAACATCATCATTATTATCATAATCATAATTATTTTTCCCCTATTACTTTCATCGTCTTTGAAAGTAATATTATAATAATTTTCGACTGGATATTCACTTACAATATAATCGTTAAAAGTAGTTTATTCTGCGTCTCGAAAAATACTAATACTATCAACAAATGTTGCTATTTGTTTCATGCCATATGTTGATAAATATTAATGGAACATTAAAAATCAATCAAATTTTTAATATTTCTAATTAATAACATACTGTTGACCACTGTAATAATTTTTTCGCAATTTGAAAGGCATGTAAGTACGGTAAAATTATAATTATGCATAAAATGTATGAAAGTGCAACAATTTGTTTATTGCTATGTTTAACAATAATTTGACTACAAAAACATATGATCCATTGTTCGAATTTAAAGCGTCCGAGCTATGTTTTTTTCCGCGCGCCGCAGGCTAAAAGAACGCCCCCCTCCACTGCTCACTTTCTGACTCTCGGAGTAGGTGCAACTTTAAACTATTGCTACATCAATAATTTTAAAATAATTGAGTTGAAGATTGCTGCATACAATAGTTTAACCATCTCTCCATGAGTTCCTACTTAAATAATCCATTAATGTTAATAAACAACTCCGCAGTGATTTTTTGAAAAAAAACTCTTTGTCAGCTTCTAGTGGTTGTACACAATTTTTTTTCAAAATTTGGGTCAAAATCTCAGCTACCGCGTCCACTTATCGGCATTTCGATGTCAATAATTGTCAAAGAATTATTCTTGTTATTTATAACGAAAAAACGAACCACAATTTTGTTTATCTGTTTCAAAAATTTAAGATCATTTCGTTCTTTTTTGTTATTGTTATCATAAACCTGTACGACCTCTAGATCGCCGAGAATAAACAATAAAAAAAACAAAAAGTTATAAACAAATTCACTTTGCAAAAAACTATTAAACATATTTATTTGAAATTTTGTATATTTGTTGTATGCAACAAGAGGCTCATTTATTTACAGTATAAAGTTAATGCAATATATTTTTCTATTGTTTATAAACAATTGAAAAAAGTTTTTTTTGCACTAACGAACAAATTATCCGATTCGGATGGGCCTTAGCTCATTTTGTAGGTATATTTAATGCGCACAACTTTTGTTTGAAACTTTTTTACTAAAAAACAATAGCTTTTCCTAGAACTATTTTTTTCACATCTTAATTGTTAAATAAAAAATTTTCTCCAAAAAAGAAAATGAGACATACGATACTACATAATTACAATTATCATTTTGAAGGTTTCTACGTAATAAAAAGTCTATTACCAATAGATTTTAAAATCTATTTTAATTAGCAGATTGGTGCGGGTGTTCCAAAACAAACTTTTTTCAAAATCCCCGCCTTAATAGCACCTTTCCATTGGCTATCGGCAACCGGGTGTGAGTGTCCTGCGCAAAACTCTCACTCCGGTTGTTGCTCTCATACAAGTTCCCTACACAAGAAAACCAGTCCGAGACGAATGTTTTCATTCTATTCTCCGTTTTCCTGTGCTGTTTTCATTCCGGTACCTCGGAATGATGTTTGTAAATTAAAGCGGTTTTGCCGTTAGCCGACCGAACTTTTCGTCACGTCAATGTTTTGTGCTTTTTCGTCTAGTTTATAACTCAAATATGTGTAATACAAGGCGCTGCTTTAAGGGCAGTAATCCTTTTTCCCTTTTGACTTCTTCCTTGTTGTGCATGTCCCGTCTTTGAAGTGCCGGGATTGCTCCCTGTTTCTTTTGTGAAAATACGCCCTTTGAAAGGTAAGTTATACGGGATCAATATCTCCTGTTTTTTACTGGATCTTATGCATGTTAAAATAAACGAACTCGGATATTTTATTTCCCCCCACTGTGTGCCCTTGTTTCTATGCAAATTTTCTCATTAATTTCAGTTTCATAGAAATAAGTGCATATATTTTCGCCGACAAATATGTAGATAAAATATAAAAAGCTATTGTTAACAGTTAGTAATAAATATGAATTATTGTGTAGGCTATACGGTTTTAAAAACCGGATAATATTCGGTTTTATGTTTTATAAGTTTTTAATAAGAAAAGAACAGGGGCGGGTGCAGTTAAAAGGCCGTCTACCTTCTTCTTCCATAAATGTCAATGCTGAGGTCATGGGTGTTTATGGAATTCTTTATTCAATAAATTAAAAGTAGATACCTATCTCCCTATACCTAATAGATACAAAGATACAAATCTTTGTACCCACGTTAAGATTTTGTTGTAAAAAGTCCCGATTTTGATTCAATATATTTTAAATATACTTATGTACTTTTTTCTGTATTGACAATTTTATTATTAAAAATTTGCATAATTATTTAATCATTTTTTCTGAATGTATGTAGAATGTTTTTAAAAATCAAAATTTCTGTAAGAAATATAGAAGTGTATCTGGCGTATTTAAATATATTCTTTCTCTGCTTGAAAGGATAATATGTAGAATATATTTTGGGGTGTAGAATTGTGAAGATGGAATCATGCCCGCTTGTTTAAGCTTAAATTATAAAAATTACCATTCTTTTTTAGACACAACAACTTTATTCCTTGTGATTATTATCATGTTCAGTTTTATTTCTTTCAGCTCATCATGATCATCTTAACAAACTTTTATTTAAGAGAACGTTATTATTAAATTGACAAGTATAAAAATAATTTAAACAAGTTTTCAATCTTCAAAATAGAAAAATAAAAAAAATTTTGTATTTATTACCAAATGGTGAAAAATTGAAAAGTTAGTTTTTTTTCAGAAAACAAGTATTTCTCTTATCGATTCCGAGGCTTTATCTTTAGATTTTTATCCTTCATTATCCTATATAACTGTTTATTTGTTGACATATGTAATACAAATTATAATATCATCAACAAAACGAATCTGGGTAACTCGAAGATCTAACTTACATGGCAACTAGATATAAGTTTTAAACCTTCTTAGTGAATCTGGTTGTAAATGTTTTTAAATTGACAAATATTGATTAAAAGAAGATCATAATTATAGTAATGATTATTCTCCCTTGGAGCTCTGATTATTGACTACTTGCTTCCTTGTCGCTCTGTTACTGAGTGGAGTTGAAATGTATTCTCAATCATATTGTTTTGAAAACTAACTCTTTTATGTACTTGGAACATCTGCTCTATGGGATTTAAATCTGGACTATAAGGTGGCTAATGTAACTGGATCACATTGGGTTTATTAGTTACTATGACTCCTCCATGTCATATTCAATATGAATGATATATATGGCAAACATGATCTTGCAGGATGTTTTAGGTATTAAAGTCACCAGTCATTTGTGCAGTCACTTCCACAACTTTGGTGCATTCTTCCCAACTAATACTATACTTTTGCAGAAGTTAGAATCACAATATGGGTTCCCTCCAATTTTTTTACAGCTAATGTTTTATTTAATTAATAGGGAGTAATGTGTTGTTCTTAAAGGTCATACCTCTTTCTCTTTTGTACCATCATCAGGGATTCCTCAAGGTTCCAACCTCGGTCCGCTGCTTTTTCTTATGACTATCAACGATATCACTGTCGCATTTGATGCAAATGATTCAAGAATTAAACTATTTGTTTGCAACATTTTAGAGTATGGTAGTCAGATGTATGGAATCCATATTATCAACACCATAAATGTAGCACTGAAAAAGTACAAAACAAAATGTTAAAATATATTTATTTTCAGACATCAAGCCTATATAACTTTAACATTTTGAAGGAATTCTTGCAGGAAAAATATAATATGGACACATTAGAAAAAAGAAGAAAAATTGCAGATTTGATATATTTATTTAAAGTATTAAGGGGTTTTATTGAAAATATGGAGATATTGGAGTCATTAAACTTTAATGTGCCAATGTATAGTATGAGAAATCCACATTTATTGAATCTGCCTCACGCAAACTCCAATATTGCCCTTAATTTACCCTTATATAGAACTTGTAGCTTATATGATACAGTACAGTCTGAATGTGATTTGTTTATGGATTGCCTTGGTGATTTTAAAGCAACTCTACCTAGACATAATTTTAAAAATTACTACTGGAAGTACTTCGTAATTGGATTTTTTTAAAAATCTGTTAAGTGTTTATTTAAATAAATAAATAATAACTTCTCAAAGTATTATGTCGCGTCCTAGAAAATTAGCACTCTTTATATGAGGTTGCAGCAACTCGTCGACAGATGTGATAATTAAGTTCTAGTTTCATTTTCCAATTCCCGATCTTCCCATGTGAAGGTATATTGGAAAATTCTAATCGACGAGTTTTGTAATTTTCTACTTCAAAAATACTGGTATTTGAAAAAAAAAGTTTTTTTTTGGCATGGCAGAATATAAAATAATTACTAAATTTAGTTATCAACCTGTTACCCAATATTAAAATCATACAGATTATCTTTAATACCAACTGCTGTGTCATTATAACAGTAAGAGCTGTGATGAAAGTCTAAAAACACGTCCCTAATTGGATAAGAAATTATAATTTTACCCATCAATCATTTCATTTCTAAAAATATCACAATAAAGCTAGTGATCGCTACATGGAAATATTGTTTTTTCCCTTTATTTTATGGAATTAAATATTAAAGTACATAAACGTAGCGTAAAAATAAAATATCACAGCATATCTCAACAAGGAAGTTTTTAAATTCTGATATAGTGACCATGTAATGCAGTCAAAATAGACAAAAAATATGGTAATTTCCCAAAAATTCGCATAAAGTTGAAAACTGGTATACGTTTTAAATACACTAATTACAAATAAAATATCAAGTCTTCACCGATGGTACGTCTGCTAAAAATTGTATTCAAGATCAAAGGTTAAAAATAGCGGTTTTTCGCATTTTTCTCGTAAACGGTAAGTGTTATCGTAAAAGTAAGTCAGATAAAATCATGCAATTTTCGACAAAAATGGTTTTTACACTTTTTTTCCTACATAAATTTAAAAACGAGCCAAGATATGTTTCGGAAATATTTAAGAAATATTTAATGATATCGCGGTTCCAAAAGTTGTAGGAGTCTTATTCTACATAATGTGCATACATTTCTGCACTACCTACAAGTTATCATTCCTAAGATATCACGATTCCAAAACACACATACGACGAAATGTTTCTAAAAAGATTTCACTGAAACGTTTCTATGAAAATTTTCACAAATATTTCGTAAACATTTCAATAATGTGGATAAAACATTTGCATGAAAGGTTTCAGTGAAATCTTTACAAAAACTTTCTATATTTCATGAAGTAAACCCACAACGGTAAAATATAGTGTTTCATGAAATATTACGGAAACATTGAGACAATATTTTATTGAAGATTTCATGAAATCGCTCAAAAATATAACATGAAATGTGTAGAGAAACGTTTTTGAAACCTTTGCGAAATATTTACTGAAAGTTTTTATGATGAATTTAAAAAACGAGTTAAGATATGTTTCGGAAATATTTAAGAAAAATTCCATGAATCCTTTTCTGAAACGCCATATAAACCATCTTCTGAAAGCTTTCAAGAACCGTTTACGAAATATGTTAGCAGTGTTTCTCGGCTGTCTTTTAGAGCGCGACAAATAGGCAGCAAAAAAGATCTCCAAATGGTTCCTTAAACGTTTTGAGAAAGTTTCATGAAACCTATCATAAACCTTTTCAGAAATAGTTTAAGAAATGTCTTCAAAACCTTTGCGAAAGATATATTGAAAGCTTTCATGATGAATTTTAAAATGAATCAAGATATGTTTCGGAAATATTTAAGAAACATTCCATGAATCATTTCCTGATACGCTATTCAAACCATCTTCCAAAAGATTTTAAGAAACCTTTTCGAAATATTTTCGCAGTGTTTCCCAACAGCCTTTATGAGTACGACAAATAGGTAGCGAAAAAAAATTTCAAATCATTCCCTAAACAATTCGGAAAAAAGTTTCATGAAACGTATCATAAACCTTTTCAGAAATGTTTAGAAAAACGTTTTTGAGACCTTTGCGAAATATTTTACTAAAAGCTTTTATGATCAATTTAAAAACGAGCTAAGATATATTTCGAAAATATTTAAGAACATTCCTTGAATTGTTTCCTCAAACGCTATTCAAACCATCTTCCAAAAGCTTTTAAGAAACTTTTTTAAAATATTTACGCATTGATACTCAACAGCCTTTATGATTGCGACAAATAGGCAGCGAAAAAGATTTCCCAATCATTCCTATACATTTAGAGAAAAGTTTTATGAAACGTATCATAAACCTTTTCAGAAATATTTCTATTTTTCATTTGCGATTTAAATAGATCTCGCAAGAGATTTTTCTGTACAGATCGCATAAAATTCCGAGAGATGGTGCAGCTTGTATTGCACTTTCTGTTTAGTTTCATATAAGTTATTTAAAATATTCAATTTTCTTATGGTGCCTTGTACTTGGCTGCTTTGTACTGACAAGAACCAATAAGTGCGAAACCGGTCTACAGATGGCGGTACACTACTTCCAACTTTTTTTGGTAGTTTCTTGGAATCTGAAGTAGCGCTTTTGATTCTTAACTAGAACAAAGCACGCCTGTTCTTATAAGGTTTTTCATTTTCTTCTAAATATAAACTTCAAATATATAGAATGTTTGAAAAGTATTTCTCGAAATGTTCAGTGCGCACATGATTACCTCATTCAAAGATTTTTTAAAAGCTTTTGAAACGTTTCTCGAAACATTGCTAAAAACTTGCGTCAACTTTTCCTGAAGTATTGAGTAGCTCGCATTAAAGTTGGCTAAAGTATTTCTTAAATCTTCCATAAATATTTCAGTGAACGTTTATTATAATATTTAATTAAGCTTTCATGCAATATTGTCGAAATTTTTTTGGAATCCTTTCAGAAACAGTCATTTTTGAAACGCTTCAATGCAACCTTTCTGAAACGGTTAGATCCTTGTATGAAATATTTCGTCTTATGTGGGAAGTTGTAGAAGTCTTATTTTTACATAATATGCACACATTTCTGCACTACGATAGTGTACATGACGCATTTTTTAGCGTGATTTCTTCGGTAAGCGTACTCCACGATCTATTGTGATTAAGGTTTATTAGACAGTATCCTATTGATTAAAAAAATTTATTGTTTATTTTGAGAGAATTTTAGTCTGATAATCTTCAAATGCTACTTCAACAGTAATGTCTTCATCTTCGCTTTTTTTCTTCCTCCCCTTGCTGGATTTCTGTAGATTATTCTAAGAAGAAAAATGCATCAGTTGTCTTCTCTTTGATACATACTCATGAACAAAATAATCCGACTTTTATACAGCCACAATTTTTACTACAACCCTTCTTGCAATAAAAAAAAAATTGTGTTAAGAAGTTTTTCTGGAGCAGGTGGGAGTAAAGCTTCAATTGGCTCCAAACTGTTCTCTTTTAATTTCTAACCCCAATTGTCTGGGTCCAGTTGATTGCCTAGACATACTTGAATTTAGTAGTATACACGATATAAGTGTTGATAAGCGGAAGCATTTGTTGGAGCAAGATAAGATAGTTGTCCTCTTTTATTTTTTCCATGTATTTTTTGCAAAACCTAAATATCTATACTTTTGTTTACAATCAATTTTTGTTGGAGTTCCTTATTTAGCAAAAAGAAAGCGAATTACTTTTTTGATGATGAATTGTGGAGAAAAGTCAGTTTTTATAAATACTTCTGCGCAATACTTCTGACAATTTAAATGCTGTTATATTGCCCTTTTTGAAAATTGCTGATGTAGTTTCACAGCCAGTTATTGCATGTAAAAATAAAATATGAGCTTGACCTTTTGAATATGCAGATAAACTTTCCAGTGAATACATTTTTGTTGGTAATTGGGCTTTCTCAGGTTTTAAAAAGTAAATAATCTTATCAGTTTGAGTTTGTGCACTCAGATAATTGTATTTTTCTATTGCTGTTTCAATTGTGAGGACCTCAGCGTCACTATCAGCTTGTTTCACTAAAGTGTTCGAAGCTGTACATTTTTCACATAATATTGGAGTGAAGCGAGGCTCATTGTGAGTCTTTGCAAGAAATTGTTGTCGGTTTGTTGGAACTGTCATAAATCAATCAAAATCAAAAACATCAGAAGATATAGATGTTTTTGTAGTCCGACGACATTGTTTTGTAGCTTTAATATTGTTCATATAATCAGTAGTATAACCATCCAATACTATAATTACACTATGACGAAAATGTCTATGTACATACTGAACGTATTTGTCAAAAATAACATTAAATGTTTCATCTTCATCCCACACAACGTGGTGTAATAGATATCTTCCATCGATGATGTAGGTGGCATTTGTGTTGTCAGTTTCAATGTTTACAGATTGAAAGTAATCATAAATGGCTGGCTTCTGTGTGTTACATATTTCAATTGCACTGAAGAGTAAGAATGGGTAGGGGGCTAATTCATATTCTAAGAATTTTTTAAGTTCCTCCTCAAATGTTTGAATAATACTTGTATTAATATATAATTGTTATGTCTTTTAATGTGTGAGTCATAGAAACCAAAACTTCCATAATTTTACATACAGTGTGATCAGTAAATTCCGCATCATATGGGATTTTTTTTATCAATAGCTTTATTTGACTTTGGCAACAATTTCTGCTTCGATCGAGTTGAAAATTAACAAAAAAAAAAATAGTAGTCACGTGATTAGCATTATCTATCAAATTTAATTTTTTTTTCCAAAAAAAAATTCAAAAGTGAGGTTATATCTCAAAATATCGAAAAAATTTATTAGAAAAAGTTTTTCTAAATGCAATTTTTAGCCCATATGATGCATAAATAACGCCATTTGTTTATTCGCGGTTCATCGGTTAAAAAAAAATGATCAAAATCGCTCCATTAGAAGCCGAGAAAATGAAATTGTTTTTCAGATATGTATTTTGAATCTTCGAATTCAATTTTAAAATGAGAGCTCCCCACCCCCCTTTTTTCATTTTTCACGCGCGTGGGGATATTCTTTTCATCTTTTATTAAAGTTTCCGATAAGATAAACATTTAAATATTTGTATTAAAAAATAACTCGGCAAGACAAAGTTTTTGGTTCAAGAATCAGGTCTGTATTGTTTATAGATTTACCGTAACAGGCTGTCAGCTTTGACAGTTTGTATCTCCGAAACCACTTGACGGATTTGAATTTTTTTTTCACGAAAAGAAGAGTTTTTCTAAGTACTTTCAAACCATGTATTACAGAAAAAAATCCAATGAAAATCCGCCAAGATAATCTATTTGTTTATAAGCAAAAATATCAACAATGTCTTTAAACAATTCTTGAGAGCGTCCAAATCATCCGATTTTGATTCTGAAAAAAGCGTTGAAAAACTTGAGTTCCCTACTATATGTCGAAAATAAATTTAAATATGTTAACGTGATATTTTGGACTCAAACTTGAAAAATGGTCACTTTTTGTCAACGAAATCGGATTGCAAAATTATTGTGCAAAAACTATCTATTCAATCCTAACGAATTTTAGCGTGTTATTTTATTATGGCATAAAGTCTTCTTTGTTCTAATAAGAAGGTGACGCATATCAAATTTATCGTTACTCGGGTTATTCTGAAGGTTCTCATGCAAAAATCTCCATGTTCCATTTCACAACCACCTAAAAACAGATAAGCCCTGGTCTAAATGTTTTTCTATAAAATCCAAATAGTGCTATTAAAATTTGGTTACATGTGATGCAAAATTTATTTGTTTTTGACCCTGTATCAGGTAACTAGATAAAATAATTATTTTTGAATACGTAGTTTGTGTTCAGAAGTAATACACATTAATATTAAAAAAATAGTTCAATCGAAAAGACTCAAATTTTCTAATAAAAAAATCATAAAATAAAAATTAAACGCATTTAAAAATTATTTTCCACGTGATGTAGATTTTACTGATGAGACTGTGTACTTGTTTGTCTTAATCTTCGATCATACCCCAGATTTAAACAACAATAGATTTGTTTGAAGGCTGTTTATGGTCGGTGGGGGAGACGCTTTTTTGATGTTTGACAGACATAAACATATTTACTTATCGTGTCTTTCAGTTTCATTGCTTGTCGTGACTTTTTTCGGTGTTATTAATTGTTAGAAATTACTATAAATGTGAAGTTTATAATTAATATTAACAAAAAGAGGATTTAAAAACTTATTTTTATTGGTAAATATTGTTAGATATTGTTTACATATTGAAAATAACAATAATAATAATTTAGGCAACCATATATTCATACTTTATGTATTCAGAATTGACGTACCAATTATCATATGATACATGTTTAAATAATGCAAATAGAAAAGGATAGCATAAAATCAGTATGGGTGTACCAAGAAATTAAATATCTCCTGTTTATCAACACTTTTTCAAATATAAATAAAAATATTATTACGTTATTCAGCGTTCAAACAACCGGGCCCTAGTTCTGACGTTATGCTAATTCTTCAGGGGTATGTTCGAATGTCCTAATTATAATGTGTATTACTTTTAGACACAAACTACGTTTTCAAAAATAGTTATTTTATGAAGTTACCTTATACAGGGTAAAAAAAAAACTTTGCATCATATGTGATCAAATTTTAATAGCCCTAGTTGGATTTTGTAGAAAAATACACATTTAATATGGCGCCACTTTAATCAAAATATTTCTGGGATGAAGCATTGTCAAAACTATGAAGTTTTATGTAGGTTACGTTGAGTCTTATTTTGCAACAGTGGTGCAATTTACAAGAAATGGGCAAAAAAAATCTAAATTATCTTTTACAGCTGAACAGTGAGTATTTTCGATGTTTGAAATCGATGTATCTCAGGAGTGGTGATTTGTAGGAAAAAAGTGTAAGAACAATTTTTGTAGAAAATTGCATGAGCTACAACTTTTTACAAAAATACTTCCGTTTACAAGAAAAATGCGATGAACTGATATTTTTGACTTTTGACCTTGAATAATCTTTTTAGCAGACATAGGATCGGTGGGAACTTTTGATATTTTATTTATAATAGTGTATTTAAGACCTATACCAATTTTCAACTCTTTTTATAAAGTTAAATGTCTGTTTTGACTGAATTAATGGCAATTAAAATATAATTCAGTTTTATGTTCTACGTAAAGCCCAAGTAACAAAAGAACATCTCAGGACTAGTGGAAAGGAAAACGTGTTTCTTATTGTTAGTAAGGTAAGTTCTTGAACAGGAAGTTTTCAGAAGAATTATAAAATTTGTGGTTCACGCTATTAGATGTTTCAAATTGTAACAATTTAATGATTGAAAAAATCACTAAAACTGTTTTTTAATATCTAAGGTGTTATAATGGCCAAGTAACCTGCTAAGAAAGCGTAACCCATAGCATAAAAAATAATATAATTTAATAATTATATTCCCGGTATTACCTAATTAAACAAACGAAAGTTATAAAAAAATATAGCAAATTTCATTCACTTATTTAGGAAAAAGATTTATTATTTTTGTTATTGTATTATGTGTCCCATGTGATTTTATTATTCTATGTTTAAAACTTTTTTGGATTTATTTGCATACACTCTTCATAAATATCTTCAAAGGAAGAAATCACCGGCTATTAAATCAGGCTGACGAGGAGGTCATTTGAATGTTAATCTTTCAACCAATCTAAAAATAAAATAAGTTGAATAAAACGGATTCGGTAATATTGAAATTCCTCAGATGTCTTTAGCAATATCTAAAAGGAAGTAGACAATGAAATTTACTAAAAATTAATTTTTACGCAATACAAACATCACTTTAGGCATAAACTAAAGTTCAGTGTTTTCAAATAAGTTAGATTAAAGAGAAGGCCTTTAAAACTTATATTCCTTTTCGCCCCACACTGTTAAAAATAACCTTAAATTTAATATACATTCATTAATTAAATTTAATGATTTTGTACCTTAAATCGTGAATAAGTTACTTTGAACTTTGAAATTAAAGCTTTGTATATTAAATTTAATTGAATGTTACCTTAAATTTTAATAAAGTAACTGAAAACATACCAAATTTATTGTATAATTACATTAGATTTAATGTAAAAATTATTAAATTTAATGCATTACCATTAAATGCATTGAATATACGGTTTATGAAATTTGCTTCCAGCACATTACATTAAAATTAATGCAAAGTTTTTTTACAGTGCATGTAAACTCTGGAGTTAAGGCAAACAAGCAAAAGGTTACACCTATTTGGAATATCTAAACTTGGAAATCAAAACGATTTTCGTCCTGTCTTTTAGTAGTTTATATTTGAGTTTCTGGTTGGAGTTGCTAAGTTTAACGTTATTTACCATCAAGCTAAATTATATTAAAATTATTACGTCCGGTTAGCGCCAATTGTAAAATAGATAATATTGAATACTTTATAATAGTTCCATAAATACATACAGGTTTTAGTTCACTTCAAAGGGTATTGTTTTCTCGTCAATCCAATTTATTATTAATTTAAATATTAAATTTGTCTACCGGTTAGCAATTTTTTTTTCTAAGTGCAAAATACAATATTGGATAATAACTGTGTGATTCTATTAAAATATTGGAGAGCAGTGTTGACCTTTTCAACTGTCTAGTGTCTTGAAGTGGAGCCAAAGAACAGTTGATTAGATCTCCATAGTCGTCATATTCTTAAAATATGTTATTTAGGATTATTCAGGAAATTCCTAAAAATGACGAATATCATCAGCTTCAGGGTATTCATTCGTTTTAGGCTGAATAGGGTTGATTTTGATAAAAAAGAAAAAAACAAAAATCATTAATTTTATTTAAAAAATCATGATTCTTTTGAATTTTTTTTTTGGTTGTTTTTTGAGATTTTAACATAAAAACTCATAGGGGTCAAATCAAGACGATTTAATCATATTTATAAAATGTATTTTATTATCGAGTATAAATACTCACATAAATAATTTAGTGAATATTATTTTAATATTTTTATTTTTTATATATTTATATTTACATTACCAAACTTATATTTTTATTCTTATTAAATAAAAAATAAGGAATTAAATTTTTTTTTTGATATCCTTCAGCAAAAATTTAATTGATTTTTATCAATAGTAACCAATGCCCAATAGGTAGGTATAAAATATTTTTGTAATTAAAAACCTCAACCGTTTTTGACTTATTATTTGGCATAAATAAATATATTGTAAACAGTGTAGGTTTTCTATTACTTTTCAGTTTTCCATTCTCTAAATACAAAATCAAGACATAGTTTCATTTTTTTGCTTTGTCAGAAATTGTCTTTAGTGGTTAAGCGGCTCTTACTGTTAGAAAATTCTTGTCAGGACTTGCCTACTTGTTTGTCTATAAATTGTTAACGGGTAATAATTGGTACTCATTTTGTCATATTACTGGTTGTGTTCTGGTTCAGTGGAACGGTGTAGTTTTTATTCAAATAATTATTTTCGGAAGAAACACTACATATGTCAATTTATATTAAGAAAATATATCTCAATAATTTTGTTTTTGGAGCAATTTGTAAAAGCTGCAAAAAAGAAATTCAAGAATTTGTCCAAAGGCTTAACGCACATCACGTGTTTTATACTGAGTAGCAAGGTGCAGGTAAATACTTTGCTAACAAGTTTTGTACAAAATTAACACACAACTTTAAAATTATCCCACTGTTTTCGTGGTCTTATTTATTTTCAAAACGTATTATCCGATGTAAATGATTTTTCACACAATGCTAGCTTATTTCTTGATAATTAATGATACTCCTTTTATTATTTTTTACCAAAAATGTAAGGTAATCAAAATGAACTATATTTCTTGAAAGTTTCTATAAGATTAAAACCAAATTTTTTACTTTAGATACGCAACAGAGTACTTTACAAAACTTAAGAGAATGCAAATTCAGCTTTGTCAACTTCTACCCTTATATCCAGCATCGGAAAATCTCCACCCAATATTTCCGACCCGATTTGTAACTTGTACATCAACAGCTGAAAAACATAATATTGATAAGGAAATAGCAAAAGCAATTTTTACTACTAACTCGAGTTTTAGGTGTATTGAATACTGTCGGTTCAAAAGTTGAGACCTGGTCATACACCCCCGGCCAGGACATCTGTAAAAACTCTTGGATTAAATTTATGATGAAGAAAAATTTTTTTCCTCGATCTCGAGACAATACGTAAATATATCAGTTAACGGGTGGTCAAATGTCTACAAAGGATTTGTAATATGTTCAACTATAGTAACAGAAGATGGACGAGCATTTCCCTATAAAACTATTGATACCCCTGGAAAGTCTCATACTTCGGAATATTTAACGGAACTTTGTAGTAATCTAATTTCTTCATGTGAACTAAAATATCAACATTCGTAATATACAACGCGACGAACATGGCTGGCATGAAAAAAGTATTGAAGATCCAGTTCTAAAGTTATTACCTATGGTTGCTTGACGACACATTTTTTTAATTTGCTGTGCGAGTCTTAGGAATAAAGGACGACCTTAGAGAACAAATTGTTCAAATAACCATTTATTTCTGTAATGATCATCTAGCCCGAGCGAAATTCAGCAAAGAAGCCAAGTATTAGCTGTTCCATGTGATGTGCGTTGAAGTACCATGCTGACCATTTTGAAATTTATGTCTCTCAGTGGGACATAATATTAAAAATCTGTTAGGAGGAAAACAAAAAAGAGACTGATTCCTCTATATACAAAAATTATCCAATATTGGATTTAAACGCGCAGGAGAAGAATATCTGAATATTTTGAAACCTATAGCAGTTGTCCTTGGTATTTTTCGAAGAAAATTGCAATTATTTAAAATATTGTAGAGCAGTGGAAACATCTTCGACGAACTAGAGCTTTCTCTACAAAAAAACAAGCATTTAGTCGTCGATATGACCAAATATTAATACGATATTATTTTGTAAACAAAAGTATAATTTATCTCCAGAAGAAATAAATTTGACCTTACAAACTATCAGTAAATTATTTGAAGATGCAGGATTGCTACCAGTAGCAATAAAATTGAGCGCACGCTTAAGAAAATATTGTTTTCGGAGGAAGTAACAAAAACATAAATGGGATTCAGTGGTGGACCTCATAAAACGATGAGCCTAAAATTGCCAAATAGTTATCAATAATAAGGAAGTTCCTGTATGCAGTTGCTTCTTCAGCGTCGGTGGAACGTGTGGTTAGTACATTTGGTTTTGTGTACTCCGATTTAAAAAAAATACATTGGAGATTGAAAAAGGTGGAAAATTGTGGTATTTCTATTTAAATTTTACAATAAAAATGCAAATGATTTTAAATTGTCTTTTATATGTATATTTTTTAGCTGCTGTAATTTTGAATTATTTTAGAAACTTAATTATTCGATTTAAAATCTTGTAACATTTAGGTAGTTTAAGATAAAGTTTTATCTTTTTTTTACGTTCTTCTGCATTGCATTGTTGCTTTTAAGTTATTTGTTATTTTTTTCGCAAGTTCGCATTTTATCGGCATATAGATGTAATTCTTAATGAGACGGTACCAAAGTCCTTGTTCAGGCATAGTAAGTACCCACCTTGGTTTACTAAGGAGGTAATTCGCTTATTAAAAAATAAAGAGTTGCTATGACGGAAATATAAAAGATCTAATGAGACTTGTGATTATTTATCTTTCAGGAATGCTAGGACAGTTGTAAAAAATCTTATCCGTACGTCCTACAGTACTTATTTTGCAAATGTTGAAGTGAAATTTAAAAAGAACCCCCAATCGTTCTGGTCCTACATCAATCTTAGGAAGCCAGGAAGTAACTAATTCCACTGACATCGTAAATTCATTTGCGAAATTATTCAAAGAGTTCTCTATTGTTTCTGCCCCTTATGTACCTACTTCTAGTCATCGTTGCAATTCTTACCAAAATCACAGCAGGTTCTGGTTCCATTGCTTCATTTGTCGTAAGGGATTGTGCTTTAGCCTTTGCTGAGCCTTTGTCTGTAATTTTTAATTCATGCATTCAGAAATGTATTTTTCCTGATCTATGGAAGGAATCAAAGATCTGTCCGGTTTTTAAAAAAGATGATAGAACCATGGTCGAAAATTATCGCTCCATGGCGATAATGTACAATTTTACAAAGGTATTTGAGCGGGTTCTTCAGGAACAAATATTCTTTTACATAGCGCCTCTTATGATCGATCAGTAGCATGGTTTTGCTTCTGGAAAGTCAACCGAGACCAATTTTTGTATTATTGCGCAGTATGTCGCAGAACGTATTGATTTTGGCACTCGGCTCTATGTCGTATACACAGATTTTTCCAAAGCGTTTGATCGACATGATCACGGTTTTTACTTTCCAAATTGTCGGACTTTGGTTTTAATGACAATCTTATTAGATTTTTTGAAAGTTATCTATTAAACCCCTCTCACTATGTTGAATATCGTGGTCATAGATCTAGTAATTTTGTAGTAACGTCGGGTGTTCCTCAAGAATCTGTTTTGGGTCTCTTCCTTTTTAACGTTTTTATTAACGATATCACATGTCGGTTGAATAACAGCTGCTTACTTTATGCAGACGGTTTAAAGATATTCCGAGACATACGGAATCCTGGCGATTGCTTGAACCTTGAACTGGATGTCATGAAATTGAATGCTTGGTGTCTAAAAAATAAACTGCCTCTGAACGTAGACAATGTTATGTCATTCTCAAGAAGTAGAATGCCTCTGCTGCATGATTATGGGATCAACGGTGCTTTTCTAAGGCGAGTTAACTGCATTAAGGACCTAGGAGTCATATTTGACTGCAGACTCAAATTTGTCAATCATATTAATGATACAATATCGAGATCTTACCGAACGCTGGGCTTTTTAGTGAGATCTAGTCATGAATTTCCGTCGCTCCAGGTCATAAGCACGTTATATTATTGTCTTGTACGAAACAAATCAAGTGATTTATATCGTAATTTTCATAATGATTAAAATCAATTCACCCTTGGTTATGAGTATAATTTTTATTCACATTTAATGCGAAAACTTGGATTTTTTAAAATGCATATTTCCACTTGATAAATTTTGCTAAAATTGTTTGTTAAAATTTACATTTCCTTGAACAGGTGATTTATAATCAGCGGTCTTGCATTATATTTATTTTAGTCACGTGTGTGGTTATTTAGATAAAAGAAAATATTCTCAACAATATTAATTCAGAGCGACTTTAAACTGGGTTTAGGGACGATATTTTTGTAAAGGGAATTTAAAACTAAGATAAGAACGAGATGTTTTAATTTATCAAGATGCCGCAGTCGGCCGTGGTATGAAAAGTGTAGTTTTTCAAATGTTAAACATTCGAAAATAATTTATACGTATAGAATTTTTATTAAAATTCAAAATTTTGCTTTTGTATAGTATTTAAAAAAGTACATGTTTGGTTATTAATGACCAAATGAAATTATTCTTCTAAAATCCGTATAAATATACTATTGGACAAATCTAGTGCAACAAAGTCTTTTTTGTCTTTCATTTAAAAAATATATTAGACGTTCCACTTAAACTGGACCCACCCTGAGATCCAAAATTGACGCAAAAAAATGAAATATATGGGCTCTCAAAATGTTCACTAGGACGTAAACTTTTATATGATGAGTGGCGTTTTGAAAAAATCCAAGATGGCGGATCTAATATGGTGTGCGAAAAAGCTTAACACCTCCGTGCTCTCCCAAAGTCATTGATTGTGACTCGTTTCAACGTCGTAAGGATTTTTAAAGTTAATCCCTTTTTTTTCTGAAAAGGAATTTCAAAATTCAATGTGGCGCCCAAAACCTTTTAATAAAACCACTTTGCATCTCCAAAATCACTTGTTATGAGCCATTTCATCATCAAAATTATTTCAAAGATGGTTTCCAAAAGAGATCCTTTTCTTTTATGTGCACGTGTGAGGGAAGTGGAAAATTCTCATCTATCGTTTTTACAAATCTGTTTGCAACGAGTGGTTTTCAAGCAACAAAAATTAGCCGTGTTCAAGCTTTTCTTCGCAGCGAGCTGTTTTTTTATCAACTAGAATTCGTTTTCTATTTCCTCTGTACAAAAATTAGTAATGACTACATCATGTATAAAAATTCATTGCCTAGGTACAGTGATAAAGAAACTGTATCTTAAATTGAAGGCCTAGACTTAAATTTTTTGCATTATTCGTTGCAGAAATAATATGTGCAAATTTTATCTTCATAATATTTGAAACTTTTTCTAACTCGGTTTTGCCTCAATGGAAAAATTTTCAGATTTCCTTCCACAAATCGATAAAAGAAGTTTCAATCCATAAAATTAAAAAATTTCAAATTACGATCTTACCTAGTAAAAAGTTATGGAGCTGTTAAATGAGGTAACGAAATGTGAATTTTTCGTAACAATCGGTGTAGCAGGAAAACCGCTGGTTTTTCCGAAAAGCACGAATCGAAATCGAATTTGTCATGGCTAAAAACATAAACCAACATTTCGGCGAAACATAAAGTTGTCCCTAAATACGCAAATTACTACAAAAACATTGTATAAAAAAAAGTAACCAACCCTTTATTACAAATCATTCGGTGATGTCAGACGTGCCTATTTCTTTTTTGCCAGTATTTAATTGATACCTTTTTAATTACATATAATACTGCTAATACGCAGCATGCAAAATGAATCAATAATACTTGTGCCAATCCTAATATGAGGTATTGCTATATTTAGCATAGGCCTGCCCCATTTTCCTAAACAAATAATACAATTTCATAAAACGGGAAGTTCGACTTTTTTAGGTTATTGTTGCATGTTATAGCGACACAAATTAAAAATACCTCACCCCTGTTTATTAGTGTTGTGCCCAATCGACAGGTCAAAGGCAGGATATTGCAGCACCTAAAAAAAAGTTTATTCAACTTGTCGTTGATATTAAATTAAAATAATTGTCCTCCGTTCACTAACATGGTCTTGGTTTTAAACTGGTTGACAAGAAAGGGTTTCAATTGATAAGTGACGGAAAAATAGGTCAACCAAGTTATGGACCTTAATTTCTTTTGTTACCAAGACGGAAAAATTAAAATTTGTGCTTACACTATTCCTAGGTTTATAGCTTTGATTTTCCCAAATGAAGGTTTGCTTGTTACCATTTACAAAACAAATTATAACAATATTATAAACAAAACAATATTGACCAACTTGAAGGTCTACGTTCCATGACAACTAATTTAGATTAATTCGATTATTTTTAGCAATTAAGATTATATTTGGCTGAAACTTTTTTATGTGGCTTCAAAACCTAAGAATACATGTTCAATAAAAAAAGAAAAAGTCAAAATCCATGTAGCTGATAAAAACCATGCTTAAAAACCAACAAATCTTATTTAAGAACAGTCCTCTTTTTAACAAATATCAAAAATTTAGTTTCGTTAAGCTATCGTTCAGAATACATTTTTTTTAAGAACCTTTTTAAGCCTAGTATTAAGTATTGGTCTCTCCGGTGTTTCTTTAATTTTCCTGGTTCTGTGCTCCCTCAACCATCATCATTCTGCCACTTTTATGTGATTTCCTCTTTTTTTCCTACTCATGGTCTCCATTGCGAAACTTTACAGTTCCTCCGCCCCTCTTTAATTCGTGTTATATGTCCATCAAACTTCCATGTTAATTGTGTGTTTTTTACAATATCGGTGATCCCAGTTCTTTTGCCTTATCCAATCATTTTTTACATACCTTACATTACTCTTTCTGGTAAGATTTAATGTTCCAAACGGTTTAATATAGATGTTTTAATTTGAGTATTATAATCCTGTGTATTTCCTTTATCATTTTATTTGGAATATCATCTTTTCCTGAAGCTTTATAGTGTTTGAGCACCAGCAGTTTTATCTTCAGTTATTTCTGGAATGACCTCTAATCTTACATTCATTATTTTATTTATTTGTGATGAATATTGCTGATGTTATTTTTCTGTTATCGTTATTATTTCCTGCCCATTTTGTGTTTCTGTGTCATTTTCGTCATTTAGAGCAATGACACTACTTAACAGCCAATTTGCGACTGTAATGTAAAAGGCAGCCTCTGGTTAATTTTTGGTCTCTAAATGCGAAAATTATAGTAAGAACTTCCTAACACGTAAGATTTTTGAGTTATGATTTTTTCAGCAAAAATGAATGAGTATTTCAATCACATTATTTTAAAAAGTAATTTCTAATATACCGGAGCGCGACGTTGCCAAATTTACGTTTTTCATAAGTTATGGAAATTGTGTACAATCTGGCAGCACCACGAGGGGGTGTCTAGGGTTAACAAGTCAACCACGAAGTCTCAATCTCTTAGTGCTTAAAATAACGGAAGTACCCATATCATACAAAATTTTACTCCACGTAGCCGAATATACTTATAGATGGCTCGTGCGCCGTCCCTTTCCGAACTTCCGGTACCCGATTTTTCTAGAAAATACCAGAAGTACGGAACGGCTATAAAAGCAGCTGACTGGCAGTCGTATCATCAGTATTGGTTTAGCACGAGTAGTGGTCAGAATTAGATACAAAAGCGACGTGCGCGAACAAGCCAGTAGTAAGAACCTTGTATTAATTTTATCTTTGTGTTGAATAAAGCTAACTGACGTCTGTAAACACATCTCTGAACCGACGTAGGCGACAGTACAGAAATGTCTAAAGTACAAAAACGTGGCTGTGTTAACCTCGCGGATAGTTTTTGCTACTATGTGGTCAGTTTACCCCTAAATCGCAGAAAAGGAAAATTAACAAAATGACCAAAGTAGCTTATCATAGTATTTTGGATGTCTTGTTAGCGATAAAGATCGGGATTGGGCCCCCCACATATGTTGCCAAACCTGTGCAGCAAATCTTAAGTAATTTCTTAAATGGCAAACGCGCTTCTATGCCTTTTGCAGTTCCTATGATTTGGGGAGAATCAGCAAATCATTTTAACGACTGTTACTATTGCATGACAAAAGTGTCCGGATTTTCAAGAAAGATCAAACAATATTGAATATCCTGATATTCCCCCAGGTTTACCAATTCCAGCGCCCCCGTCAAAATGAGAGGAAGATTTAGAAATGTATGATGATAAGGCAGAACTTGATAATGTATGTAATGCAAAAGCACCATATTTAATCGAACAACCTGAATTAAATGATCTAGTTCACTTGTCCAAAGAGCATGCTGAAGTATTAGGGTTTAGATTGCATCAATGGAATTTACTAGCCAAACTACCAAACAAACCAAAATTACAATACACCGTAACCAGGAGCTATCCAAGTTTTTTACTCTGCAGGATAAAATGTGCCTTTGTGTTAATTGAAATAGTGTTATGGAAAAAATTGGATTACCTAGACGAATGGCGCTTATTTATAGATTCTTCTAAAATAAGTTTAAAAACAGTTCTTCTCCATAATGACAACAAAAGATCCATTATTCCTCTTGCACATGCAATTGACATGAAGGAAACATACGAAAGTATGTCACTTATTCTAAATGCAATTAGCTATGATAGGTATAAGTGGCAAATATGTGGTGATCTAAAAATCATAGGACTATTACTAGGGCTTCAGGATGGATTTACGAATTATTGCTGTTTTCTTTGTCTTTAGGACAGTAGAGCAACACAGAGCCATTATCAAGTAAAAGAAGGGCTTCCGAGAGTTCAATATATTCTAGGTCAAGCTAAGAATATACCTCTTGTTGATTCCAAAAAGGACTGTTACCTCCATTAGACATTAAACTGGGATTGATTAAAAAGTTCGTTAAAGCATTAGATCAAGAAAGAGATGCGTTTAAATACCTTAAACAGATTTTTCCTAAACTCAATGATGCTAAGCTTAAGGAATATTTGTTGAACCACAAATTAGAAAAATACTAAAAGATCTACAGTTTGATCAAAAATTAAGTGATGTTGAATTAGCTGCGTGGAGTTCTTTTAAAACAATTATTTGGGAGTTTTTGGGAAACAAAAAAGTTGAAACCCTAGAAAAACTTATAGAAGAACTACTTGAAAGTTACTGCAAAATGGGCTGTCGCATGTCTCTTAAAATACACTTCTTGCACTCCTATTTAAATTTTTTCCCAGAAAATTTGGGTGTGGTTAGTGATGAGCAAGGAGAAAGGTTCCACCAAGACATATTAACAATGGAACAACGGTACCAAGGTAGATGGGATCCAGTAATGATGGGGGATTATTGTTGATTTATTATGAGAGAAGGCGATCAGGAACAAACGAAAGTCCACATTTGCAAAAAACTTATGTACAAAAGACTATAAATGTATTTTCATGCGTGTTATCCTTGAAATATCTTGTTTTTTTTTATTGTTTTGAACTTATGTATAAATATTATATAAAACTGTTTGTATTAAATAAAAATAACTGATACATTCTATAACTCAAAATCTATACGTGGCGGAAAATTTTCGTTGTTGAATTCGCAATCAGGATGCTTTAAACTCCCACGGGCAGCCGTTATAACTTCAGTCGCAATTTTTTTTTGTATTTGTTGACTAGTGTTATTTGATGTTTTGTTTCGTTTCTTTTGAGACATTTTAGACTTTTCTTATGTTCAATGATATGTTCTACTGTTTGTATTTTTCTTTTAGGTCTTCTCGAATCATTGTTCTTACTTCTCTTCTGACGATTCTGTCATAATCTGTTGAGTATGGTCCATTTCTGTATAGCAGTATTCTCTCATATTTTTGTTTTGTTACGATTGATATTTTACTCTTCTTTTCGCCTTTTTAAACATTTTTTTGAATACACCAGGTTGGTGTTACTTTTCGGGGCGCTGCATTTTTTCTGTGGTCAGGGTTGATCAATCTTTATTCAAGAAAAATATAAATACATCATGGCAAATTATGTGCTTAGTCTAGGTTTGAAATGTGTATTAAAAACTTTATATATATATATATATATATATATATATATATATATATATATATATATATATATGTTTTATTTAAAAGGTTATATTTCAAAAGAAACCCATACACAAATAAAAGGAAATATACTTAATTACTTATAAATATTTTGTGTTTTATTTTTTTTATGCTGTTTCTAGTTAGTTGGATACAACTGCAAATCTCCCTCAGATAAACAAAAACTTAATCAAAACTGTTTTCTTTGCGGTTGTATTACACATGAGAAAACAGCTCCCTGAACACACGCCTATTTGTCAAGAAAAGCTAATCTTTTATAAATATAATTATAAACAGCAAAAATCAAAAAAAACTTAAATCCCATTTATTTATAATGAATAATTTAATTCGAGATGAACTTTTAATAAAATAACAGAGACTATGATCAGTATACGACCTTCACGTGTTTCGCCAAAACAGGATTAATAAATCTTACTAATACTGTTTTTATTGCATTAATTTTAAGAATGCTTTATTATAAAAATAAAGTAAATATACTACGTTTGTTGATCATTACTGTCACTTTATCAGTAAATTTGAGATATTTCATTTATTATCTTTTATCTTATCTTCGTAAATCCGTCTAACTAATTTATTTTCTTTTCAGATATCTCATTCGTTGCTAAAATGGACGAGAAGAAAGGTCCGCCGCGATTCGGTGGTTCGAAAGTGTCCGAAATCGCGAATATCTTTCAAAGCCGTGCGCCAAGTCAAAAGGATGAAATGTTTACACCTTTAAGGAAAACCACAAAATTAAATAACAGTTCCTCGGAGAAATTAGATGTCGACACGCCCGCGGTAACTGTTATGAGAACGGAATCGCACGTAACAAGGTTTAATAATGCCAGGGCGATGTTCGAAAAGTTAGGCACGGAAGATCACAAAACTCCAAACAGAATTGTACCACTACAGGGCACAAAGAGCGCCTCGAATGTCTTGGATCGGTCCAGGAGTAGTTCGGCGAATAGCGAAACTCGTGAAACGAAATCTCAAAGTTCTCGATCTCCTTCGCCGCCGAGAAATCATGACAAATTCAGCCGCAGCGCCCCAATTCTTAATGAAAACGAAAACAGAAAATCCAACGGTTTTAATGCGAATGACGGTGATTCCGTTATAAGAACAAACGGTAACGAAGCGAGACATGACGAACGAACGAAACCGGCTCTCATGAAAAAGCCTGAGAAGCCCGAAAAACCAGAGCGCAAGTTCAACAGCAAGGAACTAATAGAGCGACAGAAGAATTGGACGTCCCATTTTTCCAAGAACAGAAGCTCGAGGTATAACAGTGATCCTAATAAATCTGAAGTTAAACTTGCTGTGAATAACCGCGAATCATCCAATAAGGAACCACCTTCTAGAGTCACTGCGGCAGCGGCCCGAAGTGCCTCTTTTAATAATTCAAGAATTATTAGTCCCCCTACCTCTCCCCCTCCTGAGCCTCCCATTAGAACTGATGCTTCCAGACGCCCAAATCTTACCAAAAAAGAACGTCCCGTATCCTGTTCAGTCATTCCTACCACTACATACACTAGTACAGCGAAAATTGATTCTTCTAGTCCTAAAACCAGCCCCACATTGTCCTCTCCCAACAACGATATAGCTAATAATAAAAAGGAAAAACGCTCAAGCCTTATCCTTTCTCCTACTAGTAATGAAAACTTCAAAGTGTCACCTCCAAGATACCGGTCGTCGTCAGAAGTTAAAGATGTAACCCCAATTGAAAAAAGTAAGGAATTGGTACCGAAATGCCTCTTTAAGGAAGAGAAGAACGTTGAAAATCTTCAGCTACCTACGCATGGTTACATTCCTAAGTCTCCTCTAGAAGATAACGATGCCAGCCGGGAGAATTTGTCTGCTACGTCAGGGAGTTTGTCTTCGCTCAGTCCACCAAGCAGTCCGAGCAAATTAAAGTCTGAACAAGAGAAACAGGAGCAGGAGAGTAATGAGAAATCTATTTTAGGTAAGGATTTTTTATTGGTAATTGGTTAATAATGAAAGTTGACATATAGAGCATCTACCAAAGTTGGGGTAGAGTGTTGTATTTGTACACAAATTTTTCTCAATAAATAATCATTGGTAAATAATAAAGTGCTGCAAAACATTACGAAGCTAGTGAGGATAATATTGCATTAAAATTATCTACGTACCACAAACCTATAGGCTGGCGGAGTTAGCCTCAAAATGAGGTAATTTTGAAATCTAGTGTTAGTAGATTTCTGACAAAATAGACACCTTCAGCATAACAATAGTAATTATATGGTATCTTATGTCTCATTTTCTTTTTTGAGGAAAATTTTTTCGGGTTCTAGGAAAAGCTATTGTTTTTCAGTAACAAAGTTTCAAACAAAAGTTGTGCGCATTAAAAATACCTACAAAATGAGCCCATCCAAATCGAATAATTTGTTCGTTAGTTATTGCAAAAAAACCTGCTAAAATGGCTGTTTTTTCAGTTACTGATAAACAATAGAAAAATATATTGCATTAACTTTATACTGCACCGAAAGGAGCCTCTTGTTGTATAAGACAAGTGTGCAAAATTTCAAGTAAAAATATTCACCAGTTTTTTGCACAGTGAATTTGTTTATAACTTTTTTTTTTATTTATTCTAAGCGATCTAGAGTCATACAGTGGTCTACGGGTGCGTAAATGACAGCTCGAGACTTATATTAACAATAACAAAAAAGAACCAATAAATTGCTGATTTTAAATTGTTGAAACGGGTAAAGAAAGTTGGGGTTCGTTTTTTCGTTGTAAACAAATAGAATAACTCTTCGAGAATTATTGATATCGAAATGCCAATAAGTGGACGTGATAGGTAAGATTTTGACGCACATTTTGAAAAAAAAAATTCTGTACGAACACTAGAAGCTAAGATAGAGTTTTTTTTTCAAAAAATCGTTGCGGCGTTGTTTATTAACATTAAAGGATTATTTAAGTAGGCACTCATAGGGAGATGGTTAAACTATTGTATGCAGCAGTTTTAAACTCAATTATTTAAAAATTGTTATGTTGCAATAGTTTAAAGTTGCACCTACTCTGAGAGTCAGAAAGTGAGCAGTAGAGGGGGGCGTTCTTTCAGCCTGCGGCTCGCGGAAAAAACGTGACTTCAAATTTGTTTCGCCGGAAAAATCTGGATTATCTCGGCGAATATTTATTTTTTTTAATCTGTGGTTTCTGGACGAGAAATGAACAATGGATAATATGTTTTTGTAATAAAATTATTGTTAAACATAGCAATAAACAAATTGTTGCACTTTTATATATTTTATGCATAATTATAATTTTACCGTACTTACGCGCTTTTCAAATTGCGAAAAATGGTTACAGTGATCAACAGTATACTACTAATTAAGAATATTAAAAATCAGATTGATTGTTAATGTACCATTAACATTTATCGAGATATACCATGAAACAAACCGCAACCTTTGTTGATAGCGTTATTATTTTTCGAGATGCAGAATAAACTATTTGATGGTTATATTGTAAGCGATTATCCAATCGAAGCCATTGAGAATTATTGTAATGTTACTTTTAACGACTATGAAAGTAATAGCGGAGAAAATAATTATTATTATGATAATAATGATGATGTTGATAATGATAATTATATCAATGATGAGAGTAATGCAGATGATTAGCGTGATAATGATGATGACGACGAGAGTGATAATGATGATGATAATTGTAATGATAATAATGAAACCGATAAGTGTTCCGAAAATGAGTGTCTATCGATGTCTAAGAAACTGAGAATGGAATAATTATATTGTATAGATTTAAGCAAAAAATATGTATGTCAGCAAAAAATTTTATATGTGAAAAATGTTCGTCCAATAAAATAAACAAAAAAGTTAACATGTCTTCTTCTTGTACAACCAATAATTTGGTGGCAAATGACTGTCGCAATTTGTTTCAGGCTATAACTCGATAAATATTAATGGTACATTAAAATCAATCTGATTTTTAATATTCCTAATTAGTAGTATACTGTTGACCACTGTAACAATTTTTTCGTAATTTGAAAAGCACGTACATATCGTAAAATTGTAATTATGCATATAATATATAAAAGTAAGACAATTTGTTTATTGCTATGTTTAACAATAATTTGATTACAAAATCATATCATCCATTGTTCATATCTTGTCGAGAAACCACAAATAAAAAAAAAAGGTTCTACGACCAATATTCGCCGAGATATTCCAAATTTTTCCGGCGAAACGAATTTGAACCGTTCGAGTCACGTTTTTTTCCGCGCGCCGCAGGCAGAAAGAACGCCCTCTCCACTGTTCACTTTCTGACTCTCGGAGTAGGTGCAACTTTAAACTATTGCAACATCAACAATTTTGAAATAATTGAGTTGAAAATTGCATACAATAGTTTATCTCCCTGTGAGTTCCTACTTAAATAATCTCATAATAATAAACAACGCTGCAGCGATTTTTTGAAAAAAAAACCTTATCTCAGCTTCTAGTGGTCATACGGATTTTTTTTTTCAAAATGTGCGCCAAAATCGCACCTATCACGTCCACTTATCGGCGTTTCGCTAACAATTGTCGGAAGAGTTATTTTATTTGTTTATAACGAAAAAAACCAACCCTAACTTTATTTATCTGTTTCAACAATTTAAAATCAACAATTAATTTGGTTCTTTTTATTATTGTTAGTATAAGTCTCGAACTTTTATTTGCGCACCCACAGACCTCTGTACCACCTCTAGGTCATCGAGAATAAATAATTAAAAAAACCTAAATAGCTATAAACAAATTCTCTGTGCAAAAGCTACTGAATATTTTTTCTTGAAATTTTAAATATTTGTTGTATGCAACAAGAGGCTCTTTTCAGTGCAGTACAAAGTTAATGCAATATAGTTTTCTATTATTTATTAACAATTGAAAAAAGAGCCATTTTAGCATGTTTTTTTGCAATAACTAACGAACAAATTATCCGATTTGGATGAAGTAACACCGAAACTTACTTATTTTAAATGGATCAAACTGTATGTTGTTTTTTTTTTTGTATTCCTTTCTTCTTTTCCGATAACTTTTACTTCAAGTTTTTTGCCCTTCTCTAGCCGTTTTTGAGGAAATTAATATTTTTTCCAAATTTTGACCTTTACAAATGAAACTCGGATTTCCGGTTGTGGCTTTAGATATTATTCGATTCGATATTTAATTTTCGGAAAATGACATTTTAGATACAGGGAAGTAGAAAAGTAACAGATTTTGAGCTCTATCAAAAAATTTTAAAAAAAACTTATTTATTTCAAATACGATTCTACGTTGTTGATTCATTCAGCAAATAGGCAAGAACATTCCTTATTTGTCCATATAGTGTGTCCCCATATCTAGCAAGTTATTTTTTGCAAGAAAGCCAAAAATCACTAAAATTGCTTGAGATTTGGAGGATTTTGCAAAAAATCGTAAATAAATTGAAAACTATTCTACTTAGTGTATTATTAACTGAGTACGAGTATTTTTTTTAATGTTTGCAACGCCAGTAACAATCATGTCCCTTTTTGGATTCCATGTGGAATTAATGGATTTATTTACCAAATTTTGGTTAAATTTCTTCCAAGGGTCTCTTTCAACTACCTTTCGCAATTTTAACTATTTTTCGATTTTGGCGTAACGTCAACACATCTCGCCATTATTCGGTATTTTCGTACTCATCTCCTAGAATATGGACCTATTTGCGCATTTACCGGGTTTATTGTATTAATTTTATCCTTCAGGAAACACGGAAGTTCATTTCCGTCGTAACTAATTTATTTTAAGAATTTATGTAAAACCTAACACAAATCAGGGATTCTTGGTGAAGTCCCGAAAAACCTCTCGACTAGAATGAAAACTCTAGCCGCCTCACTTTTCTTCTCGCTCACCGGATAGAGGGGGAATGAGTGCAGCTCAGAGTTAACACTTCTAAGGAATGAGTTATTTAGGAAAAGGTTATCAAGTAACACTCATCCTTGACTATTAGTTAATTTTTTATTCACTATTTTTTCTTAAGTCAGTACTGTTTTCTGCAAGTCAAGTTCGGGATTATTTTATTCTCCACTGTCACATTCCGGTTTATTTATCAAGATCGGGATTTTCATAACTTTATAGCCAACACGAAGCTGACTATTAGTCGCAATGTCAATATCAAGTTATTTCCACTTGGTTATTGGATTATTTTTGAGTCAGGACGCGTTTTTTCGGGATAACTAAACCCTTCAGGGCTGGCAAGAAATCTTTTGTTGTTTAGCTCTGCCGAACATTACACTCGACTCGTAGCTCTTCCTAAACCGAACGTGCAGTCGCTTCGATTTTTTGCAAGACCCTTACTGAACCAGATTTAGTCTCCGAATCCCGAATTATTTACCTATCCCGTGAATGTTAGAATTCGTACGCGCCACTAACCTCGCCTTTTTATCGACGGTATCAATTTCAGGAATTAAAACACGTGCACGATCTTTATCGTCTGTAGAATGTTACGTTGTCAAAGACAATCTACGTTAAGAACTACAAGCAGCCCAAAAAATACAACAGTCAACGTGGCCTCGAGAGCTAAGCTCAATCGGAAAAAGGACGAGTTATCTCAAGAAGACCAGTCAGTAATGTTCTTAATTACGGCGCTGCCTTTTCGCTTTTATGGAAATGGTGACGTCGCACTCTGAATTCGGGGAAGCACCGAGCCAAAACGCCGCCACCACGCCGTTTATTGTCTGAGTTTTCCCGTTTCGGCAATCGAAGAATTGTAGTTTTAGCACTGTATGCCTACTATTTAAATTATTTTTTTTATTTAAGGAGTTTGGCGCAACATTAAACTTGAAATCTAATATTTTGTCGTAAAATAAGCGTATATTCACAACACTTGGTACGAGGACACCCTATATGGATAGATAGGAAGTATTCTTGCCTATCTACTGAATGAATCAACATTTGATAAAATTAACTTTTTTAAATTTTTTGATAGAGCTCAAAATTTATTTCTTTTCCACTTCCCTGTATTTAAAATGTTCAATTCATTATCAAGTTCAATAATATTTAAAGCCACAACCGGAATTCTGAGTTTCACCGAAAACTCCATTAAACAGATTTGCAGAATTCAAGTCGCATTACTTCCCGAAATATTCTAATGGACTCATAGAAATGTGCCTTGTTTTTAATTGGTGTATTTTTGAAGGGATTGATTTATTTGTACATCATTTTGTTTTCGATCAAACTTATTTATATTCCTTTCGTGGTATAGAAAGCGCTTCTTTCAAAATTTTACCTCTAAGTGTATAAATACTGAATAACCTATTTTCTAAAAGGAAATCTTCAGATCCATTGGAGCTGGATATGTGAAATTGGCTTATAAAGTCCCTTTCATTAAAAATGAGAAAAACACGTCCTTCCGAGGATGAAGCGGAGGGCCACAAGAGTAATAAAAATGGATGTTATGGTTGAGTAAATAGGATTTTAAAACAGGAAACAATTTTTCTCGGGATTATTATGAAAACAATAATTAATGGATTAAAAAGATAAAGGTATCAACATTTCTGGTTATAAATTTTTTGCGTTCAAATCATACTAATATATAAATTTTTTTCTGATTTAAACCGGTATAAGATAAAAAGATAATATCAAATATTTTTAGGCTTCTTTTAAGCCACTTGTATCATAAATTTGAGTTAATGTGGCTGATATAAAAATAACAAACAATATAACATCAATAAAATTATTGTATAAGTTTCATTATATAAAGTTGGCACGACTTTTTTAACAAAAGCTAAGTAGTTTTATAATATTTCTATAGTTAATTTAAAAAGTTCCGGTAAATTATGTAAAAAATTAACCTCGTTTTAAAAAAATCCAAAAAGAGAAAAACAACTGTAAATTTTTATATGAAATTAAAATTATTGGAATCAGCGTCAAAGTAAAATATAAAAAATTTGATTCGCGAAAAAGATACCTATCTACAACGTACCAGTCCTAAAATACTGAAACATATATACCACAGCTTGCTTAAAACGGGATTCTCGAACTAACTGGTGGAAAAAATGTACGGACCCCAAGTATTCCGTTCTGGTTTCCCGTCAAGATTGCATCATTTTTCAGCGTGTATGATCGGCTTCAATCCCGATATAAACAAGAGTGAATTTCTTAGCGATGGTAAACAATGCGAACTTGTTATTCTTGTTTTGTAAAATTATCTTCTCGCATGATTTTTAATTCCTTTGCTTATAAAGAAATGTGGACTTCAATAAGGTTGCGGATGAAGCGAGACGTCTATATTTACCCTGCCTACCAACAGGCTGGTCATTTAATTACTACTATTTCAGCAGGAATGCAATGAATGGATATTGTACAGGGTGTGTCTTGATTATTATATCAGTCAGTCCAGACGCAAGCTTTTTTGCACGTGAATTTATTGGAAATTAAATTTTCATTAGTTTTATTCTATTTTAGAAAAAATTCTTTTTGATAATGAGGTCATATACAACTTAATGGAAATTAGATTAAATCTATTCCTCATACTTTTTTTTGCTAAAAAAATTTAAATTCTACTCTTAGAAATTGAAAATTTGTAGTTCTAAAACATTCATTGCAGTTTAGTGCGATAATCGAAGGCTGAAATCGAGAGGTTTACTACCCGTGTTCAAAAATAAACGTAAAATTTTGAGAAACATGGACTCTGAAACCAAATAAATACTTATTTTGTAAAACTACATCGAAAGTGTATTAAACAGACCTATAAATTAACGGAAATTTGCTACTTGGATATATCTAAATTACATATGTAGGGTAACACGTTATTATTCCTAAGACATCGACATAAAGTTACGAAAAAAATCCTAGAATTAATTGGTCTGACAAAGAAAACACAAAATAAAGTGCAAAAGCTTTATTTATTTGTCAACACAGTATCCTTTTAGCTCGATATACTTTTCCCAGCGATCTTCAATAGCTTCGATACCTTGTTTATAGTAAGAAACGTCGAGCTCCTCAAAATAGCCATCTATTGCAGACATCATCTCTTCATCGTTGGCAAATCTTTTATCGCCGAGCCATTTCTTCAAGTTTGGAAAGAGAAAATAGTCCGAGGGTGCTAAATTTGGCAAATAGGATGCATGAGGAAGTAATTCATACTTTAAATCATTGATTTTGACGACTGCAATAACGGATGTGTGAACAGGCGCGGTCGTGATGGAACAACACATTTTTTTTTCACCAAATGCGGCCTTTTTTCACCTAATTTCATCACTCAAACGCTGCAATAAGTTCTCATAATACTCACCGTTGATGGTTTTTCTTTTTTCAAGATAATCAATAACAATTATACCAAGCGCATGCCAAAAAATTGAAGCTATGACCTTGCTTGCAGACGGAAAGGTCTTTGCCTTCTTTGGAGCCGGTTCTCCCCTTTCAGTCCACTGTTTTGACTGTTCCTTCGTCGCGAATGTACAGCACTTTTGTGAAATGCCTACCACTTCTGTTAACTCGCGCACTTTTAGTCTACGGTCATTCGATACCACTTTGTGGATGTTTTTCACCATTTCTGGAAGTCACCTCATTTGGTCGACCACTGCGATGTTCGTCTTCGCAGCTTGTATAGCCTCGTTTAAACTGTGCCACCCAATACTTCACTGTTGAAAACGAAGGTGCAGACTCCCCCAAAGCAGAGTCTAGCTCGGCTTTGATATTGGTTGCACCAAGTCTTTTCAAATGAAAGTAGTGAATCACATAACGATAACCAATTTTTTCCATGTTTACAAATTCACTGAGAGCGTTCACTATTGATTGACTGTCAAACAAGTAATAAACAACGTAGCGTCTTCAAACTTAAAACTTGATCTTTCTAAAGTTGGTACTATCTAGCACAGTCACTATACTTTAACTACTACCGCCATCTATGTGTCAGGCCGGTTAATTTTGGGACTGCCCTAAACTGCGATAAATTCCTGAACACCGGAAATCTTCATTTCCTTAGGTTTTTGGATAAAATTGAAAAGTTGTACTGAAAAGACAACATTCCAAGAAATAGCTGTTATCAGACTAATATTAAAAAAGGGAATATTACAGATTGAAATCATTTCAAACGGTTATCAGGGTGTCCAGAATTATGGGAAATATGAAAAACCTGGATTTACCATTGAATGTTTTTTCATCATGGAAAACCTGGGTGTGCAATTTTAATGCAATCCAATCTAATACATTGGAGCACATATGGAGTTGCCTATTTAAGCCGTGGAGATTAATTTTGTCTCATAAGCTTAATGAAGTCGATTTGCACACTTGTTATAAGCTGTATTTTCACTGTCAATTTATTTCAACCAGGTTCAAAGAGTTTCTGGTGATGAAATAGTGCATCACATTTAAATTGTTTGCACATGTTTTGAAACAATTATAGATATGATTTCAAATAAGTGAACATAGGCACTTCGTCATTATCGTATTCAGGCAATCGGAAATAGTAACGTCATTTTAAATGTGTTTCAAAACAGATCAAAACAAACATTAATTCAGGTTACCCCGCGAGAAAACACCTTTATTTTGCCACCAATTTCGTAGTTCTTTTGTAGTTGTCGTTTGTTTGTTGTGCGGTACGCTATTGTATTTTGTTCATATTTTGCGTTTTGGTTATGGTAATAACAAAAATGAATTCCGTTCAGAGTTTAATTGCAGATCCATTCTGTGGTCGGTCATTAAGTGATAAGGCTGAAATAAAAAGGCTTGGAGGGCTTATTCCGAATTTAAAAATAGAACAATCCTTGTCTAGCAAAAAAAGGACTTAATCCAACTCTTTATAATAAACATACATGGCTTTGTGGTTGTGAAATTAAAAATGCTCTATTGTTGTTTATTATTTGGAGGAGAAACTTCTAGGACAAAAGTAGTTTTACCGATTTTAATCATTCGGGAGACCGCATTAAAAAGCATACGTTGTCGGCAAAATATATGAAATTTTTTTTGCAATATTCACTTTTTGGGACTATTAACGTAGCTGCTCAATTAAACAGCGCTTATCGAAGAGATATTGAACTGCACAATGAAAAAGTGAGACATAATCCATACATTTTAAATGTTAGATGTTGCTCTGAAACAACATTTGGAAAAAGCATCGATATTTAAAGATACGTCAAAAACCATTCAAAACGAAATTTTACTAGCATTGTTTATTGTATGTCACGAGGACATTTCGGGACTTCTTGTACTTTATGACTATCTTTCGCAAAACATCGAGCTAAGTGAGACATTTAGCGAAGTTCTAAAACTTTTAAAAATTTTAATTACTATTCTGATGACATCGGCTGAAGCAGAATGGTGCTTTTCTACCCTCAAACGTCTAAAAACATTTTTACGGAATGCTATGAGCCAAGAAAGACTTTCTGCTTTGGCAATGCTTTCTAAAGAAAGGAATCTTATCGCAAGCAAACCTAATTTCAATTAGAGGCTTATTGATAAGTTTACTAATGCCAAATATAGGCGTATTGATTTTCTTTATAAATAATTAACACAGTAAGTTATACGTGCATTTTGTTTTGACTGTTATATTTTTAAAATTTACTACCTTCTTTATGTTCATTCAAAATACACTGCTTTGTTTCATACTAACTCAGCTTTTAAAGACTTTTATTTTTTCATCCACCTGTGCCTATGGCAGGTTTTTATCCATATCTATGTTTAATGTACTATTGAAATTGCAACCCCTACTTTTTTAATGCACCAGCTGCCATTGCTGTAGAGTAACCTCTTCTGAGACGTACGATGTCTTTTTTGTTTACATCTTTCTCTTCAGTTTCATTTTAGTGTTTAGCTGTTGGTATATTGTTTTAAATAGAAAAGAAAGCAAACGTTAATCAATATCACTCACGTATTTCATCACAAATCACTTGAGGTATGAATGCCCAACTAATATGAATAAAATGTTAACATTGATAAAATATGTATGTTTGGGGGAATAATTCAAAATTATTTTTATATAACGTTATCCATGTCTTTAATTGAAAATCTATTTTTTTTGAAAATTGGTAAAATCAGTACTGTAAACTGGCAGCGATATTCCCTGTTAATATACAAAACTATCAATAATTAAAGCCTCCACACTCTAATGTTTGAGTGAAATAAAAACCAAAACATCCTTGATAAATTTCCCATAAGATCATGTCAAATCGTGATACACACTGTATATTTCTGCAAGCCGAGTTTATGATACGTTTTCCTCGGAGAGTAGAGAGCAACATAATTATTAATGTGTTTAAGTCCAGTGTCATTCAATTGGCGTCTATAATGTGGGCAGTAGTTGAAAAAGGAGCAAAAATACGGGTAGCAAACTAAAACGAACCGTGTAGGACTGATGGAATTTATTTTTAGACCTTTCCGTCGTTCGCGTTTTAGAACACGACTTTTCTACACTTAAGTCTTCTTTCTCGGCTTCGGTCCCGTCGTCGTTAGCAGCCAAGTTTGTTGCTTATTTTCGCGTTAAAATGGGCCGCAATAACCGGGTAACAATTCGTGCTTTTAACCACAACATTGCCTAGTTAAAAATGTGTTTAACGGCGCCAGACAGCGAAACAATTCACCCGTAGGTACTATGTCCTAATAATATTAAATTTCTTTATGTTGGAAGTTACATTTTATAAAGTAATATTCATAATAAATGGTGAAGCATTTGAAAAAGATGTGTTTAAGAATAAGACTGTTGTGTTTAGATTGTTCAGGTTTGTAGATCTCTCTGCACTTGTTGGGATTTTGTTTATTTGTTGTCGATTTAAGTGTGTGTGTGTGTGTGTGTGTGTGAGTGCGCGCTTTAAATGTGGCTGCTGCAGTTGAGGTGTGTGTTTCACGCTTTAATTCGGAAAGCTATTTCCTGTTTACGTAATTTAAGTTGATCTTGCTGTGCTCAAGGAGTTTGGTTGAAAGATGGGTGCCGATATTCTGACATAATGCCTTTTTATTTAAAACTCTCTTTCTGTCGACTTCATCTTGATCTCTAAACAAGTCATTAACCAATCAAAATCAATTATTAACGTTAGTGCTTTCATATTTAATAATAATAATAAGGCAGCATCGTGCAATACTACTTTTGCTATATAGGTAGGATAGGAAAAACAAATCATTGTTCATAGAAAACCCATGAAGCATTTCAGTTCCTTAGATTTAGAAGTAAGTTTTGTAAATTATTAGATATTTCTAGGGTTTATAGTATTCATTAAAATAAGAAAAAAGTTTTATTCAAAGACAAATAAAAAGAGTGTTTTTTTTTGTTAGTTGCTAGTAATGAGCATAATTTTAATGAAATTTTGGGCAATTCTGTTTAAACGTACTTAAAATTTTAGACAAAATTGATTACAGAGTATTTGATGAAGTGAACATTTTGTATGACAATTTTTCAATTTAAATAGTGGGCAATTGTAGGTAAAAAGGGAGCATTTCTTTTTAATTGCTAGATCCAGCCGTTTTTGAGATATTTTAAGTTGAATCTGTCGTTGAATATTAAAAATTTTATTTCAGTGACTTTCTTTCTAAACCAGCATTCAGATCCGATTGGACCGATCTGATTCAGTTGTATACACTTGAAATTTTCGATCGGACGCAACATTTCCATTCATTTTTTTAATTTTTATGATTGTAAAAATGTCTTTGGCACGTTAAAGCAATTAGATTGAAGTGGCAAAAAACTGGTACACAACTGATTTAACTTATATACTGCCGAAATTACAAAAACATGAGATACAGATATATTAACAAAAAGCAGAAAATTTGCTGTTTTAACTAAGAAACATAAATCGTTGGAACTCGTCAAAAAGGCTATTATCAGATCTTTCTTTTCATAATAATCATCTTTATTGTTTAACAGAATACAAGAGTCATTTATAATATTATAGGCATTTAAAAAATTTTCAAATGGGTGATTCTCTGTAAAGATGTTTTCGGCCCATACATAGTTGTCGGATCATATTAATATTCTTCCTATAAAAAGAAACCTACTAAGGACAAGAAAAGTAACGATTTAATGATAAGTATTAAAAAGCCCATGGAATTTATAGCTACTTTTCGAAATATTAGCATTTTTCTGGAAAATGGTTGCAGGGGATTGTTCGGTATAACAGGGGACTGTTACAAATATATCAAGCATAATTATTTATTTTTATATATCACATAGAATCGGCATTCCTATAATTATATTCCTTCAGTTTCGTGCAAAAATAAACTTAAAAATTGAAACCTCACTTCTGAAATATCTTAAATCAAAAGAGTAGATTTTTAAAATGAAAGCAAGGTAGCTTACAGTTAAAATTTTAAACTTAACTTGAGATGAACTTCTAAGTAGTTTACTTAAAACTATTGAGTCATTCAAATAACCGTCTTTAACTTTTTCGTCTTAGCTTAGTACTTTTTGGTAAGTAATTATTCATAATAGCTCACTAGATAGGTATTGTAATTTCAAATATAGAGATCTTTAAAATAAATAAGTACACTTTTATCTTAAATGTAAATAAGTCAGGTAAAATTATAGTAGGTAGGTACCATAATGATAAAATATTACTTATTAAAAAAATTTCGATTAGAACGAGAGAGCTAACGCTCCAAAATGTCTAGTAATAATGGGAATTTATAAAACATTCTCTTTCCCTTAAGTATTATTTCAGGATTGTTCAACTTATGAATTATTTGGTCAAATGACACATCGAAAGTGTCACTTTCATCTAGTCTAAAGATCTGTACTTTGGCATCACAAATCTTCAAAAACGTAACTCGCAAATTATTCTTTTCTGCATCGGTTTCGTTAATCACAGTAACATATCGATACTCTACATTTTTTGCTAGGAATCTCACCAGAACGTAGTCTCCGGTATTATAATATGACTGCTATTGGTCACGGGATCCAGCTTCAGCATAATTGTCTTTCAGTGCTTCAGGTAGCATGTTTGGCGTAACTTCAGATAAATGAAGATCGTATTCTGATTCGGTAAACACTTCATCCACATTCTATCTGGGTTTTGGGTCATAGGTAACATTGCCTATTTTGAAATGCTCACAAGTGTTGCTGTTACAAAAGTGGCTGAGACTTATCATCATTAGAGTTGTACAGCTAGTTGGATCGAGAATAGAGTTTGCAACACACCTGTGACTTGATGCACATTCAAGGTACCTTTGAAACTCTTCTGTTTCGTCGCCTCCTTTTTAATTTTGTTGATCATTTTCTGGATTACTTGACTGTCAGTTGTGACGCATGTTATGCTAGGGTATCGTTCTTGGATGGATTGTACGAATTGTTCGATAACATTAATATTACCACTAGCGTTTACAACAAAATCTGCCATTCTTTTGCATGTTGCTCCGACACCGTCTGATGCATACTTTCGATGCCCACTCTCTGTATAATTCCATGTAATGCCTCTACATTTGAAATTTCTTCAAAGAATTTAGTTACCATTATAAAAAACTTGTGTCGTTACGGTATTGCGTAACTGGGCCATCACTCAAGAAGCCTAACGCCATCTGGAAGAGCAGCAAGTGAACGGGATATGTTCTTGGAGACTCTACAATACCATCGTATTGATCTTTATAAATAAATCATTACTGTATGTAGGCTTAGCTGAGCTCGATCCATCGAAACAAAATGCTTGTGTCTTTTCTGCGTACTTTGTGCAATAATTTTCATTGAAATCCATGTGAATAAAGATATCATCATCTTAAAGATTTATTTTTAAATACTTTATGGCATTAAACTGGTGAACGATGTTCTTTTCATGGACAACAAATTTTTTCAGATCTTTATGCAATTGTATTGACGTGGATGAACATCAAAAGTTTTCTTCAAAGACTTTGTCACTGTTCGTGGATTTTTGGTTTTTAGATCTTGAATCTCTTGCCTCTCAGTAGTCCACATTTTGTATTTCATGACTTTTCTGTCATCAAACTCTATAGATAGTTAATTTATAATGTATATATTGCGCATTGTATCAAGCAGATACCTTTTTTGCTTTTTAAGCTTGTTTTTGGTAATAAATTCATTTTTCCTGCTCCCATACGGCTGTTACCATTGTCTTCATAAAAGTTCTGAACCACCTCTTCCACACGTATGGGTATGATTTCTTTGTGTCTCTGTAAATAACAGCACTGTCTTTAGGTATCCAATACCTATACTTTTTGATCATCTATCCAGACACCGCTTTTGTAAATATTCGTTTATCTTCGATACGTTTTAGCCTTGAATAATTTTCTTTGAGCTGTTTATTAAGGATGTCACCAAATAATACCTTCCTGACCACTTCTTTACAATCAGGTATAGTTGACATCTTCTGCATTTTAGTATTTGCTATATCTTCAATACTCTTTCTTGTTTTGCCTTCAAGTCTAGGCAGTCTTTTCCTGTACTTCTTAAGATTGCAATCCTTTCATTTTTCCTCTTTGTTTTTTGCCTTTTTTCTTCGCTTCATGTTTGCACTTGTGACTGTGGAACTTGGAGCTGGAGGATACTGTATTGAAACTGGTGTAATGCATCCTGAAGCTGGTGTGAGGTCCGTTTTCACGTATAAGTTGTTGGTAACACTGCTTAGTTGCTTTTTTTTTGCCCGGTAAACAGCATAGTGTTTTTTCCAATTCTTGAGGGCAGCTCTGTGCTCACGTGGGGTCATATCTTTGGCAAGTTTTCCCTGGCCTTTTTCTTTTTTTTTTCTCTTATAATTTTAACCTCTTCTTTTCTTTAATCTCGTCCTTTTTTTGAGGATCGTTTTTTCTACGTTGGTACCTTAGACGTCCCGCATCTCTCTTTTTCTGCAAATTCCTCTATGGATAACTTTTGCTTTTTAGGAGGCATGTCTATATAATCGCAACTAGCCTGCAACAGATTATTATGACTATTAGGGTGTCACTAACTAAACTACTTTCAAAAGAGAGACTGTTGTCAAATCTACACAGTCCCCTGGAACGAAAGACAGTCTTCTGCCACATTACAAAACAGGGGACTGTTGCCAAGGGACTGTGTATTTTGATTAAATCGTGAAATATCAAGCAAACTATCCTAATATATTTTACTTTGTAACTACAACTGCACTAAAATGGAATATTCTCATGCTTGCTTTCTGAGATATACTTTTTGGAAAAGGTGGTTTGGACAGCCATTTATGTGTCTACAGAGAATCTCCCCAAACAATTTTATATCATCCACAAATAATAAAATATTGCTAGGAATGTCGACCAGTGTATCACTGATCACAAACAAAAAGATGATAAAATGATCAACACGATCAAATGCTTTCAAGAAGTCAGTATAGATCGCATCAATTTGCATATGATTATACAATGCCATTCCGTAAATTGAGGAAAACAAGTTAGATTACCAACTGTACCACTGTTATTAAAAAAAATTATTGAGTTGGCTATATTGACTGTATAATTTGATAAAAGAGGCATTCATATACCGATATTTTGAAAACCTTGGAAAAAGATGAAAATATAGAAACAGGCTTTTAATTCAGAATAGGACAAAGATCGAATCGAATTCGTCAGACGGAAACGGAACTTTTTAAGATCAATTGCTTTTTTTTATCGGAAACTGGTCCATGCAATTTACTAATTCAAATTTTCGTCCCTTATAGTAAAACTGAGAAATTAAATTAAAAGAAATGGATGCGGACTTCTTTCTTTAAAGAAAAACAACAACTGTAAACTACTTTATGTAGGTAGACTTGCCTCAATATTTTGGAAAAAGGAATTACCAAACTTTTTCCAGTATTATCAGCATTCAGTAGTGTTTTTTTATCTACTTATTAGGCATCAGAATAGAAGTACAGCTGTGAAAAATATATTTTCCATTTAATGTATTCAGTTTAAATCATAAAAACCAAAGAATTGAGTTGAAATATAGTATTCGATAGAAACTTAAAGTAGAACCTTTGCTTAACTGAATTTCAAATGAATATTTCTTTATTGAATCGATCGGAATACTGCGCAAGAAACATAGTCACTTGTAAAGTAAAATATATCACAATTCTTAGGGATTTTTAACTTTCAATGACTTATATTAAAACATTTAAATATCTTGAAAACTCTTGGGTCAATCGATCTCTTTTCGACACAAATTGCCCATTCTTTTCAAAAGTTACGTTTGTTTGATTCTTTATAGGTATTTTTTCTTATTTTAATGAGGTTCCTTTACTGTAGAGGTTCACTATATTATTTTTATTCACCCTATATAAACAATGCATATAGTAAACAATATGTTAATAAATAATTTTTTTAGCGGACCTCCTAAATCCGCTTCACATTAAAGATAGAAGACTTGGACTACCGTAATAAATTTTTAACTAATAACTAAATTTGAAAATAGATAATTTAATTTCGTTCTTTACCTTGACAGTTAAGACAAAATAAACTATTTATATTATCATCGGTTTCCTTCTTTTGTTAGCATCATTAAACTGAGTAAAAATACATTTTAGAGGCTACAATAATATTTTTAGCAATTTATTGTCTATTATTCTACTTTAAGTTTGACTCCGATTATTGTTAGTCACTGTGATCCACAAATTTGCTGTATTTTTTTCTTTTAAACTATTAGTTGTGAAAAACCCCAGCCAATTAGATGTCTCCAGAAATATTTTCAAGGTTTTAGGAATAAATTTTTAAGGATCTTTTCCGGTAAAGGATTATTTATTATTTATCAAGCCCTGGACAGATTCATATATCAATTATGGTGACAGATCGAATGAAAAAAGTTAGTGATATTGATTGAACTACTTGAAATTAATCCATCTATCGAAATTCCAAACGTCAATACATCAAAAATATTCAGATTATTTTGTGAGCTGCTACTATACTCCGATTTCTATATATAGTATTTGACAAAAGTATAGTAACAAATATAAAATTAAAAAAAAAAAACTGATATTAAACTACTTTTTGATACTACACCATAAGGTAAACATTTCTTAAAATTTTCAAACACTAAACCTTGTTTCATATTTCCTGTATAAAACTATTTTTTTTTCTCTTGTTTATGAAATATTCTTTTTAAATAAAAATGAATGCATTTTTTAATGCACAAAATTATTGCAATATATATTTATTTGGTCAGTATTCTTATCAACAGTAACTTGAGCAGGGGCGGATCCAGCCTCTCTCCTTGGGGGGGGGGGCGGTGATATCACAAAAGTACAGTATCGCAAACGAAAGCACGTTATTCCCGGGGGGGGGGGGGTACCAGCAACATTCCCATTTCTAGTGTAAAAGGCAGGGATGGGGCTATTGTTCTGAATTTGAAGCTCTTGGACAGCGATCACAAGAAAAAAGTTTCCGACTGGGGGTGGGAAGATGCGATCAACATACACATTCCTCGTATAAGAGGCAGAATCGGGTCTATTTTCTTGAGTTCAAAGCTCCTGGGGGGGTGGGGTTCTATCGCAAAAAAAAACAAGTTGTCGACGGGGGGGGGGGGGGTTGCCAGCAGCTTACACATTAATAATATAAAAAGCAGAATCGGTTCTATGTTCCGGAACTCAAAACCTTTGGGAAGGGGAGGGGCGATCGCAAGCATCCACATTCCTATATTCTATTCAAGAACTAGAGACAATAATAAAACTGTTACCGAAACCTCCAACGTACCTGCTTCAGTGCCCTCGGTAACTGAGAACTACCGTAAATCTAATTCTATATAATTATATTTACATATTATAAGCTTTTATAAATTTACTGCAACAATAAAATTTCTGATAATTCAATTTAATTTCTGTCAGTGAGCAAAGTACATCTTACAGTGTGTCTTTAGTGATTTATTTTGTTTGTGCTTGTTTTTATATATTATTTGAGATTAGTGAGATACCCAAAAGATGGAGAGCATTTTTTCCTCAACGAAAAACTTATTACGATGAATGTTTATGATGCCTTAAGATATTAATATCTAGATAATAATGTTAAAAGCTCTGTTGAGATGTGTTCCAATAAAACAGGAGTTCGAAAATTTATCATGTATCGAACACTGACGGAAAAAAAACAACTGGAATTGTTATTAATTCCAAGCTATATTCGATCACAGGCAGACGAAAAACCTCGTTGGAAGAAGAGATGTAAAGTGTAATAAAACGAGTTGTACATACATTTTATTCTGAGAAGCAGATCTCAACTGTCGACAAAATTTTAACTAAAATCAATGAAGATCAGCATTTACCTGAAATTAAAAGAACTGAGCTCTGGAAATTGCTCAGAGAACTTAATTTTTGTTGGGAAAAACCAGATAGGAAATCTGTTCTTATAGATCGTCCGGAAAATGTCCGTTGGTGAAGGAAATATCTGTCTCAAATAAAAGGTAGAGTTGCTGGAAATATCACAACTTACAAAATTAATAATTTAACTGGACTTTTGAAAGATTTTTTTGAATAAAGTTACTGCAGATAATTGCGAAAAATCCATATAATAAAGGAATAAAAGAAAATGTGGAAACTCGATCTGATGATCGGTGAGAGAGAACTCAATTATAATTAATTTGAGCGAAGATAGCTTCACTGACTTTGATGACGGATAAGATACGTAATGTTTACCAACGTTAACACAATTTATTATTTAAATTTTCTGTAACATATAAAAATTAGTGACATTTGAATCCCTTTTTAGTGTTTAATTGTAATTCTGCAGATGGTTTAAGAAATAAATAAACTGGAACGTCAAATATCCCAAAAATGTTTTTAATTAGTAATAAAATGGCCAATAGCCCCAAAAAATTTTTAATATTATATTGACGAATTTATTTTTTTTATATATGTTTAACTTCTTGTATTTTTGATAATGGGTATTTTGTAAGTATTTAAATTATAATTTAGCATTTTTTGAGAGAAAAAGGCTACGTTTTAGTCTGAATGTGCCTAAAATGATTTCTATGCCAAAAATAAAAATAATAAAACTACAGTTGTAATTTGTGTTAAATATGTCAAAATTATCTATATTTTCTAATATATGTGAATTATTTAAAAATCATAAGAAATAAAATAATATTATAAAAACTTTTTATTTAAAGTTTATTACCGAAATAATACTCTATGTCATAAATATTTAGTGATAAAATAGACCTCCTTTTGACGCCTTCCGATGCCTATGACAAGGATTAAAATCCTTTTTAACACTTCACACATCCAAATATCTATTGTTATCCAACCCAAATAGAGCATTATTATAGACCAGTATTTTTGATTATAAAATTTCTAACCCATTCCTGTGAAAAATATATGTGTCTAACAGATTTTGCCAAAGACACCGGACTAAAGAACACAGGTAGTTTGCGAAGAAAAAAAAGGTAAAAAATGATAAAGTCTCCCTAGTTCGTGAATAAACTATAGTATAAGAGGCAAAATCATGTCTATTTTCCTGAACTCCAAGCTCTTGGGGGGGGGGGGGCGATCGCCCCCATCGCCCCCCCCCTTGGATCCGCTAATGTAATTGCAGAAAATTAAGTTCTTTTCCATGTTAATAATGGTGCTAGGCTTTTAGATCATTTATATTCAGACATCGTTGAAGTGATAATAAATAAAAGTGTAAAAATCACTCGAAACACTCCAAATTGGTAAAAGAGGCTACAGCCTTCAATAAATTAATGTTATGCGCTGGCCAGTACAGTTACCAGACCCTAACCCGATTGCAAATCTAATTTTTAATTTTTAATGACATACATGTGACAACTTTTTAAAAAAATATTTGCTTACATGTGTTTTAAATACAGGATAATAGACGAGGAAATTATTCACACCTATAATTTTCTTCAATAATGTATGTGATAAAAATACCATTACCTACAGCCACTCAGACCCAAAAGTTGATTTAAATAAAGTATTTTATTTCTTGTTAAAATTAGATACTAGTTCATTTAGGGACAACACTTACGGCTGGACTGTGTATATAACGCAATCTGTGTGCATGTTGATCTTTAAAGTTAACCAAGTAGTTTTATATTCTATATTTTTATTTTTCGTTTATACGTAACCAATTAAGCACCGTTTGGTATTATGGCTGCTGTGCATCGTGTTAAGTGTTTATGAGATTTTTATTTTCACACAACTTCCGATTTTATATACATGGATATAAATACATCTTTTATTTTCTAATAACATCAGTACAGTTCTTGTTTGTTTAATATAACAGTTTATTGCCCTATTTTAGTAGTTTCCTATAAAGAACTTAATGATATATCAATAAAGCAATAGAGATGCAGACTATTTTTGGGAAAGTGTTTAAAACCATGCATAGGTACCTAATGTAGCCCAAATTATTTAATATTATTTTTTAATACAACTAATACTTTGGAAATCATATTTATTAAATTCCTTTTTAAATTTCGCTCCAAAATGATTGTGACGTCACTGCGTCTCCTGTGCGAAGTTAGCGACGTTTTTCAAAAACGTTTCTACTGACGAATTTTTATAAGGGAACTTGTCAATTGCGCCTACCGTCTGAACAACAAATTAGGCAATAAAATTTGGAAGATTAAGTGCTTAATTTCGTGATATTCTATCATTCTACTATGATGTTGTACTTAGTGGAAAAATTAAAAGCCGTGAAGAATAAGTTATAGACAACTGGTTCTAACCAAAAACCAGTATGAGGTAAGATATAAAATGTGACAGCAACTGACAGTGAATTAATAAAGAGATATGCAATTTTCACAAGGGTAGCTTCGACTATAACTTGAAAATATTTTTCGGAAATAACTACTCTATTGGAGAAAATAATCACCCTATAAGAACTGTAAACAACCCGTAGGAGTTAAGATACAGGGTAGAAACTGCCAGCGACTAACAGTGGGTCAATATAGAAATATGTAATTTGCACGAGGAAACTTTCAAGTCTACGACCCACTTCTGACAATTCTGTAGATTTTCTTATAGAAATTTAATGTGAATAATACTGCTATATCTGCCATCGGTCTGGCTGTTTAATGGAATGGGTTGTACTTGAAAATTATAATAAATTTTGTAGCTACATTTATATTTACAGCATATACAAATTCCTGTAAGACTTTACTGGTTGTGGATTTATACATACCTTATATTCTTTACGGTAGGCGCAATTAGCAAGTTCCCTTCTAAATTTTGTCACTGGTAGAAATGTTTCCGAAAGACGTCGCTAACTTCAGACAGGTGCCATAGATTGACAAACTGTCGAACTGACAAGGAGATATAAAGTTTTTTCGTCATTTTTGTAATAAAAGATGATTTCTAAGTTTTATAAGTGTTGTGCGGTGTCTCAGTGTACAACGACCACAATTAAAACACCTGAAAAGTTATTTACTCCCATTTCCCGTTCGGAAAATAATAGGAAAATATAGTTTCCGCTAGCCCTCAAGAATCCGGCACTAGTGCCTACACAATATAAAATGTATTTTTGTGAAGATCATTTTGATGTAAGTGTTAATAATATTTGTTTATTTTTCTTATATTCAAAGTTATTATTTTTCAAGTATTAAGCAAATTTCGAAGAAATTGCACGAAAATTACTATAAAAAATATTAACCTAACAACGTAGGCTTTGACAGCGATGACGTTAGAACGCAGTGACGTCATTCATTTTAATTGATGTTCATTGTCACGTAACTTGAAGGAGATTTAATTGTATCTTGATTATTAAATAAAAATAAAATTCTTGAAAAAAATTTGCATTTTTTAGGATTTCTTTTATGGAAACAACCGTTTCGCGGCAAAATTATATTTTTATTTGAATACAGTCAACATCCCTATTTATCCTTAATAATAGTAAAAAATTTTGTGGTTTTAGATGTCTTTGTTTCTAGGGTTCCGTTACCAGCTAGTTTCGTTTTCATTACTTTTTATGAAATTTTGAAGAAATATGCTTTATTTGACGCAAAGACAAACAAGCAATGAAATCGCAAAGTGAATAACATCAACAAATGTTAGGGAACCATAACGTAATCCATGTCCGACATGCACTTGACCAGTTTTTTTAATGTGGTAGTAGTCCAATAAAAATAGATTTAAAAAAGTGGTCACTTCGCAAAAATTAGGATAGAGCTGAAAATTGGTATAAGTCTTAAATATACTATTGCAAATAAAATATCAAAATTGCCCACCGATCATCCTGCTAAAAATTTTATTCGAGGTCCAAAATATCGGGTTTTCTAATTTTTTAAAAATAGGTTAGACCAAAGTTGTAGATCATAGAATTCTCTACAAAAATTGTTCTTATATCTTTTTCCTACGAATCACCATTTTTGAGATATCATGGTTCCAAAAGTTGGAAAAGTCGTATTTTACATAATATGCACACATTTCCGCATAACCTATGAGGTAGTAGTATACTTTGCGCATTTTTTTAACGTGGATTTCCCAGTAGGCATAATTGAAGATCTATTGTGGTTAAGTTTTATTAGACAGTATCCTATTGATTGATAAAATGATACTATTGGTAATGATTAAGATGGAATAAATTATTAGTGATTTCGGAAAAAAATTTATTCTGACTGATAACACTACGCAACAAATTTTAGTTTATTTGTTGCCTCTTGTATGAAAAGTGAAATTTTTCATTAATTTTGGGGCGCTGAACGCAAAAGTAATAATGAAATTAAAAGCTTAGTTGCAATTTTTAAGAACAAGTTTTTTTTATTTTATTTTCGAGAAAATAATAAAAAATACATACTTTTACACTTGCAGACACACTCAATTTTTTTTTGCTTTTCTTTTGTGAATTGTTTCTGGAGCATCTCTAACAAGAGTCCAGCAGTAATCGACAAGCATGGGAGCATTCTACTTTCCCTGGTACCTTTCTCCATTGTTGATATATCATGTTGGAAGCATTCGCCTTGCTCATCATTTACAACTCCGTAATTGTCAGGAAAAAAGTCCAGATGTGAGTGTAGGAAATGAATCTTTAGAGAAATATTGCAACCAATTTTTTGATACGATGACAGCAAATTTCAACAAAAGTAACGTAATTGTCAGTTTTTTTTATATCCGAAGAAATTAGTGACTACGTGACGAAAGCCATTCCAAGCATTTTTTTCAATATCTGATAAAGTGCTGTCAAAATGTTTGTCGTTCAGAATATTTCGAATTAGTGGCCCAACAGTAACACCTTCTTTAATTTTTGCTCACTTAATCTTTGGAATTTCTGACGCAGGTACTGAAAAGCTTGTAGTTTATTTTTAAAGCCGCCAATAAACCGCTAATGTAATTGCAGAAAATTAAGTTCTTTTCCATGTTAATAATGGTGCTAGGCTTTTATGGCGTATCCAAAAAATACATAAGACTTTTACAAGATCATTTAATTCTGATTGGGTTATTTTGTGTGGTTGGCGGTATAACGTGCTGGGTCTGAAATCAGGATCTCTTGATGTTGATGGCATATCTTCTTCTTGAGAAATCGTTATACCGATATTATCTGATTTGTCAGTGAATGTTTCTGGGGGTTCTGGAATGGGAAGTTCGTCACTATGAGGCACAGGCCTTATGGCAGATGGTATATTTGGATAGTTCATAACCGACTTTTTCTTCTTGGATATACCTGTGCCTTGCCCAACACGAGGTATGATGCAGAAATAACAATCATTACGGTGATTTGAAGGCTCTCTCCAGATCATTGGGACAGCAAATCGCATAGATTGTTTTATAATATTTAACCAGTTTTTCAGACTTGAAGCGCATGCATTACAGCAAATCAATTAAATCATTACGTTTTTCTAACAGTTTTATCGTCTGTCGTGTTATCCCTTTTGAAAATTGCCGATGAAGTATCGCAGCCAGTTATTGTATGTAAAAATAAAATATGAGCTTGAACTTTTGGATATGCAAATTTGTACGTATTTTAGTGTGTGTTACACAAACCAATACTTCCATATTTTTACTTATATTCAACGTCCGATGGCGTATACAGGCATATTAGTATTTTTGATGTTTGAATCTGCGATATCTCAGGAATGGTGATTTGTAGAAAAAAAAAAGAATAAGACCAACTTTTGTAGAGAATTGCGTGATCTACAACTTTTGTCTTACCTATTTTTACGCTTACCGCTTACGAGAAAAATGTGAAAAACCGATATTTTTGACCCTTGACTAAAATTTTTAGCATGCCTAGGATTGGTGGGGACTTTTGATATTTTGTTTGTAATACTCTATTTAAGACCTATACCAGTTTTCAGCTCTATGCGAATTTTTGCGAAGTTAAATGTCTGTTTTGACTGGATTATAGTTCGACTTATATCAGAAACTTGTACGAATAAAAAGTTCGATATATGACTAATCACTTTTATGCCGACTTACAATTACTAATAACCACTTACAAAACTACTTTCGTTCAAAATCCGAAGAAGTCCTTAAGGTGTTTTCTCTTTTTACACTTACTTTTTAAATATTCTTCTTTAAACATATGACATGTGTTTAGTTTTTTTATAGTATAATAGATTAATAGTTATACATGGAAAGAAAAGTAAAAAATGCCATATAAAAATATACTACGGGGTAAAGAAGATACTGCTAAATTGAAACATATGTACATTATCTTTTTTTAAAACCATTAAACCATAATTTGAAATTATTCCATTCTAGTAAGGCAGCATCTTTAACTAATGCGATTAGTAAAAGTTCTTTAGAAGATAAATGGGGAAAAACAAGGAACAATGACCTCGTAACTGAATAATTTTTTCTTGTAAGATTATTTTTTTTCCAGGTATTAACTTAACTGCAAACTGTATAGCTAGTTGTCGCAGAAATTTAACTATATATTTGTTAAATTACATTAGTTATTTTTTTCTGAATAACCAATTAAGAGTAATCCCAATGTGACTTTTAAAAAGAACACAATAACCTGACTCAAATCCATAATAATAGACTTATAGATAATTTTGGAAGTAGCATCGCACCGCGCCGCATCTAAAAATAGTTTATATAAAATCCGGTATCAATTAATTTACTCAGTCAACAATAAAATAAAAATAAACAGCCGGCGACCAGATGATGCCGTTGATTCATTAACAGTGTTTTAATTTAAAAATTTATTTATTTTCTCAAAAAAATTATAAATAACTCACAGCACTTTGAACAACTGATTTGAAAGAAGTAGTTCATTTTGTTTGCTTTTGAATTCTATCACATTTAGGGAAACAACATAAAATTTTTATAACAATATTGAACTGCCTTCTTAAAAGCGCTAAAAAGCGGCAGATAATTGAAATTTTTGAAGTCGGCACCAAACTATATTGTTATTTTTCGCTTTTTAGCGTTATTTAGGCGGTGGTCCAATTTTTTTTATAGAAATTTTATGTTTCTATTTTTAGTTTTGAATTGAGTTTTAAGGTCGCAATAAAGTACCCATTTGATCAAAAGTTGTAAACCACATGAAACTGAACAATAAAAAATTCTTTAATTCTGAAAATTCTCCAAATATCAGTTTTGATTGAAACTGTACTAAACAAATATTTAGCCCGCTATAGTAAATCCGCCATCTTGAATTATAAGAAATGAATTTTAGACTCAACCTAGGCCCCGAAAACCCTCTTCACCGATACTGAAAGCCTTTAAGATATGTGAATCTTTTAATCCGACATATTTTATCCTGTATATTGAGTTTAAAAAAATTAAGATCCGTAATACATATCCCTAGAAGCCCCCAAAATCAATCTGGATAAAATCGGAAAAATGTAAAATTTTAGTTTCCCACATTGTATCCGCCTTATTAAATTGTAACAAATTAACTTCAAATTGATATTGTACGATTCCGAAAACCACCTAATACCAGTTTTGGAAAAAGTTGAATAACTTCAAATTTTCAACCCACCATATTGGATTTCAAAAAAATAACTTTAAACTCTTAATCTTCGAAATTCTCCCAATACCTATTTTGGACATAAGCAGGAAATATAAAATTTTTGACCGCCACATTGCATCTGACATTTGTTTATTTTTTTAAACAATTTTAAATTCCTTATTATATATATATATATATATATATATATATATATATATATATATATATATATATATATATATATATATATTATTTGGATATTTACAAACTTCGAATTCTATAATTTTACGTTTAAAGAAACCAGACACTGATCTTAGTTTCTTTTACATTAAAAGTGTGACCTGAGTAATGCTGGTGTTCAGTTACTGCAGATTGTACATTTGTTTATTTTTTATACATCTTTCATGTTCCTTAAGCCTAGTGGATATAGACCGTCCTATTTCACCTACGTACACTTTATCACCAGAGCAAGGTATCTTGTAAACGACTTCTGTTTGAAATGGTATTCCGTCCTTCGGCGACTTCAAACATTGTCCAACTTTCTTACATGTGTTGAACATTGTCCTAGTATTTGATTTTCGTGGCAATCTGGCAATCTTGTCGGTGGCATGTAAGGTAAGACCACACTGTGCATAGAAGGTACCTTTATGACATTTTGTTAAGGAGTTTGATTTTTATATTTATAATTAGAATAGAAGCATTAGTCAGTTTTTCTGTTTCTGATTTCAGTGATTGTTCGATATATGGAAAGGGCTTTATGTGTCAAAGATTGTTTTTAAAAAGGATGATGGTGTGACGTTGCATTGAGATATCGATTTGTTTGTGTTGGTTTTCTGTACACAGAATGTCCTAATTTGCCATTATCTTTCCTTTGTACTAGTACATCAAGATAGGGTAATTAATGTAAAAGAAGCTAAGGTGCTAGCATCAGTGTCTGGTTTGTTTAAATGTAAAATTAGAGAATCATTCGAAATTTGTAAATATTCAAATAATATTAATAGAGATACAGGTTAGAGTCTACATCAGACGTGGAAATCGATTGTAACGCTGGATCATGGTTTGCAGAGCACCAGTCGGGTATAAATACTGAGCTGTTGCTCCTCGATAGTCATTCAGTGTTCGAATCTCTTGGAGTAAAGATCCCTGAAGATGCCTCGTGCAATCGTAGGCGAAACTTCGGATAATAATTCCAATTTGACACGGTCTAAACCCAAGAACCATGATTTTCAACTTGACCAAAGCCGTGAAAACTTTCGTTCTTTATTAATATCGAGAGATGTTAAATTTTTAGTCCGTCATATTGGACCCGCCATCTTGAATTTTTTAAAAATAATTTCAAATTCATAATTTATACCTTCAAAAACCACCCTATACCAATTTTGGACAAAATCAAAACATGTTAAATTTTTAGTCCGCCATATTATTAGCGCAATCTTGGATTTTACTGAACCAGTTTCAGACAAAATAATATGGGACAATTGCAGCAACTTCCTGGACATAATTTAAAGAATTTCATTCAAATCGATGCCGCCGTTCCGGAGTAACGATATACATACATTAAAAATGAAGCGGTCTAATTTAGAACCTCCTTCTTTTAGAAGTCGGTTAAAATCAAACACAGGACGCGAAGTCTGGAATAAACTCATTATTTAAAAAACATTGGATTCTATTAAATCACATAGGATGACTCGAAAGAAATGCTATAATTAACTTTGATTATTTAAATAGTCACCCTCAATTTTTGGTACACTTTCAGATTCCCTGCAAAATTCCGAACATTTTTTCTATTACGTATCCTATACTTAAATATGGCTGTTTTCAGTTTATCATTCTGAATAGCTCCAATTACTTCTCTAGTAATTAACCATATTTCTTGAATAATTTGTTTCTTTAACTCTTTATGTCAATTAGTCTAGTTTGGAAAACTTTATCTTTAAGGTAACACCACAAAAAGAAGTCAAGAGGATTTAAGTCAGGAGACCTCGGCGGCTGTTCTATAGGTTTCCTTTTTCCAATATACCTGTTTGCGAAAATATCATTAAGAAAGGCGCGAACTTCTGCTGTGTAATGTAGCGGGACACTGTCTTGTGAAAACCAGATATTTTGATGGGGTAAATCTGGATTTTCTTCTTCAGGAAACAGCGCCGAAAGAGCAGGAGTAAAATCTTTTAGTAGAAACTGTAAACATCTTTCACCAGTAAAATTTTCATCAAAAAAGATCGGCCCTATAACGATGTTATCCATGATTCCGGGCCACACATGTCATTCTCTCATCCAATTTGGGTGTGTGAGATAATTTTGTAAATATTCATCGGAAAAAACAATGTTTATAATAAAAATGGAATTTCGAAAACAAATTTCTTGTAATAGTTCACTAAATTGAAGATACTTGTAGTCATTTTCCTTAAGTTCTTGAACAACTTTCATTTTGAAAGGATGATACTTAGTATGCAATATGTTTAATACCGTTGTCTTCGCAATATCCAAATTTTTATCTATTTACTGTTAATTTGTTGATTTTCTTGGATATTTAATAATACGTCTACTTTTTTGTCATCACTAGTTGCTGGTCGACCACTTCTTGGGGGCATCTCGAATAGGGCCAAGCCGATGAGATTTCTGCTCAATCTTATTCACTGTCGATTGTGAAATTGACGGAAGATTGGGGTATTTTTCTTCAAATAACTGACACACTTCTCCTTGGGTTCTTACTGTATCTGTATATCATATCATCATAAGAATTTATATCCTTTGTGTCTGAATAAGTTTCATTTTCAGTTAAAATTAACTCAAAGTGACATTTGACAATATGTCGTTGAATCTGTTATGTTGGTAAATAATTATTCTATTTCATTTCTAGTTTTAACAGTCGATAAATCGAAAACAGTTACATTTTGGTATTGACCCCGTGCGAGACCGCAGCGCCAACTAATGCATGAACTAAAGGGCGATATTTGCGTATATTGACTGGTAATATAATGGAAATTCGTAAATAAAAATTATATATTTTGGTTTTAATAAAAGTATATGGGTTTCGAACAACTGAAAAGATTAATTTATTATTATTATATATATTTTTATTAATTCAGCTAAAAAAAGTATGATCAATAAAGAAATAATTAAAACTCAGTAATGTCAAAATAAAAGAAACACCATTAAATAATTACGTGGAATAAAAATTATTATTTTTTGTGGTGTACTTACCGTGGATGGTTATTAAAACAAAGAGAACTATTGAGCTATGTATTTTATTAATTCAAATATGTCTTTACCTCGGAACTTCTAACACATGAAACGCTAGCGTTCGTAACATTATCCAGTTATTTCTTTGATTTTAATTTCTATTTCGCTAATCGAAATTTATAAAATTTACACTGTTTTTTTTGCTAGTATTTTTACAATTTACAACACAGCAACTCCGGTTGCTCGTTATATGGTTTTTACTTTAAAAAAAAAATGATGTGTATTTGATATGTCAAAAGTACAAAATATCGGCCTCAAAGTACTGGAATTATCCGTAGCTTACGCCAGTGTCGCTTTTGCTTCCCCTACCATGACTTTGCACTAAGCAAATAGGACGTATAATGGAAAAATTTTCAGAATTTTACAAGAAATCTAAAAGTGTACATTTAGCTACAGCTTCTTTCCATTCACCCTGTATGATTTAATATATTAGAAAAAAATAAAGTCGACGTTTTCGAGCGATTTTTCAAAAAACCCAGTGTTTTTAAAATAATAAATTTATTCCAGATTTTTCGTCCTCATTGTATGTACTATGCATCTTTTATTTCTAGATGATTAAAAATAATCTCCTTCATTTTGTACAGCCATATATAAAAAAACATAAAAATGGCAATATTTAACATCTTTAGCATGCATGGTTTATTTTTTATATTACACTAGTTTGTTTTGTAAAATAGCAATTTAAATCATTTTAATTCAAATCTAACCTAAAAACCTACAATACTGCATAACTAATATTTATCTATTGGTATTGAATTGATTTTGTTCGAAAAATGTGGGACACGCACACGAAATGATTTAAACTCCTACACAAGAACAGAATAAATTCTTTCTGACCTATTAAAGAAAAACAAAGGTGACGAACTTGTTCTGTTTTTTTTTTGCGGATATTAAAATTCTATTGTCGTTGTATGTGGGCATTTTTGGGCATATTGTATATATTTATCCTATCAAAAAGATAACTGTAAATAACGGCGTCAGCCTCGAACAATTAGGGTCTGTGTCTAGAGCGTCCATAATACTAAGCCTAACAGCTTCATTTTATAATATTTGTAAGTCACTCATTATATCTGAAGTGAAATAATATTAAGGGGCTTGGCTGTTAGCAACATAAAAATGTGACAGCTGCAAACTATAAATATTTTTGGTTTTCACCAGTTCATAAAGAAAGTTCAATCTATAGAACCTCTTTCGACAAATTATTCAAAGGTGCAATCAACGTTCTAAAATGGCTAATAAACTTTCTATATCAAGAACATAGGAACAAAACTCTTGACTTGAGTGGTTGTTTGAATTACGACCAGAGCCGTGTACGGTAAATCTTAAATAAGTTCAAGATTTTTGATTCTAAAACATAGTCTTCAAAATTGATTCGAAGTGCAAATAAATCCGCAAAGTAACAAATAATCTTGGGTCCATAAGTCTTCATTGGTTTTGTGTAGTATTCCTTAAACCAAAAAAAAACAGCGAATTGAAACCACACTTTTTGAACTTACAGAAAATGTTACTTTCTCTTTAGAATTCTCCATTATCAGCATGCTTATATCTTATTGTAACTGTATCAAAAACACGTTGAAATGTGTCTGAGAGAAAACTGTGGTAAACAAGGTTCTATATGGAGCAACACCGTCTTTTCGAATTTTGACATAGAACACATCTCGTAGAAGACCAAAATTGAATTTTAGATTTACGACTATAAGTCCAAACGGTGTATATCTTTATGTCAAAATTTGACAAGTGCATCAAACTAGTGACATTTTTTGGCAACTGTAACAGGATCGGAGTGGCCCATTCTACTTTTTTCTTTTTCCGTTATTTGACAAGGAATTTGTCGAATGGTTTATAAGCAAGTATCACAAACTATATATCCTTAAGAAAGAAAAATGTTATACACAAAAATTTTAAAATCGAAGTTCTTCCTTCTGTATAGACATATCGATAATTTTATATCCCGTTTGTATAGGGTTATTTAATGAGGAATTTAAGTGGTATTTTAAGCGAAATTTTAAATATGAAATGAGAGATTTTAATAGCGGATTCAAATAATCAACAACGGATAGTTAGTATTTTTATTGAACAGATATTAAATATTTAATTAATATATCCCTACATTTTATAAGGTTCGGAAACCACTAATTTGATTTACATGCGTTTCTTTTCCATTTATTACTTTAGTGTTTTTTCTGCTCTAAGACTTTATTTTATCTGTCTGTAATTTAGATATTTTACTGCTGATAATGAAAATTTGTGCTTTCGAAACATGTACAGTACTTTGTCAAAGCTAAACTAAAGCTTTTTAATACCGTAGTGGAGTAGACTGAGTTTCATTTCCTTTTTTATAATATTACTAGCCTGAGAGATGTACTTCTGCCAAAAAAAAATATTTTACGTTTTAGTACATTAATAAATTAATAAACATTTTTAATGTGTTGCTTTAGCTAGTAATTTTGAAATTGTAGAAACTTTTGTTGTACCAAAAATTTTAGATACACTTTTTTAATATTAGAATAAGTAGGGTGATGCTTGAAGGTATAAGTGTGCTTGGTTGTGTGTATGTATATGTGTAATGGTGTGTATGTGTACTTTTATAACTGAACCTATGACGTTGTAATATTTCACCTATGAAATTTATGACAATAAAAGCTTTATTTATTTATTTATTTATTTTATAAAGTAAATCATTTATATTCCAAATTATTGGGAACTATTTCGGTAACAGAAGAAATCATACGCAATTTGTTTGTCAAGTTCTTTTTTATTATAATACAGTTAGGTATAACAAAATTGGGGTAGTCTAATTGAAAATTAAAAATAAATTGACTCTTGTGATAGAATCGGAACTAAAAAACAGTATTCTTAGAAACAACTTTTTTGCTGCTGGCAACAGTGATTATCCAACCTAAAAAATTGCAATACTTCAAAACAAGGGAAATATTTTAAGCTAGTGATAATTTAAATAATCTACCGAAGAAATTCTAAGTTTTTCACGAAAATCTGTGTGTTAACATTTTTTAAATTGTTTGTAAAAACAAACTTGAGCTAACCGAGACATATTGATTAAAAAATGTTATTTTACAAAAGATCCACAGAAATTTTACATAAATAATATTTGTGTTATGGCAACGGCGCAAATTTTATATTTCTGGCAGATTAATCAGGGATTTTGTTTTCAAAGTTGTTCAGTATTTTTTGTAGTTTTCTGATTAAAAGAGTACAAATTTATAATATTTTATATAACCTAGAGGTTTCTATAAGCGTAAAATCTGTGGCTGCAATAGAGTAATAACAATTTAGTAAAAAAAAAATGAAACCAAAAGTGAAAGTGTTTCTCTGTGTTTTCTAGAAAAAGAAGAGAAAATTCTGAAAATCGATACACAGAATCGTGTTCTATGATCTCATAGATCTTCACTAAATCTAATAATTACCCAAAAATCTAAAATGTTTCTGTAGAAATCATTAAAAAATTTGCGCGTATGTGCTATTTTGCTCATCCTATTATTTTTTTTTCCAAAATTAAGCATTTCAGACATATGTTTCATGGAACAGTTTCCCTGGTTTTCAGTTAATGTACCAGTCTTTATTAAAATATTTTAAATATTTCTAATCGTATTCTGTACAATCTGTATTACCACTTAAATGAGTTTGAAATACTGTGTAATTCAATTAAGCTCGACAGAATGTTGTTTAACGTTTTCGAATGAGTTAGTACAGTGTAACACAAGAAGTAACCTCTTATTAGTTACTTACCGGTATATCTTCAAGCTAATTAAAATTTTCCATATGTGTCCAAATAAAGGTCCATTTTTATTAAAATATAATAACAATAGTATAAAACCTACAGGGTATCCAGAGTTTAAAATCGCAAACACTAAACACTACAATATTAAATAGCGATACATTGTCCAAACTATTTTATATCTTAATATAATAAGTATATCACAACATTGTTGACAAAGTAATTAAAATATGTTTAATAATATTTTATAGCCGTTACTTTAGAACGAGAAAGTAAAGACGCCGTTAGTCTGAGGTGAGGTTATGTGTTAAAATTCTTCTCAAAGGAAACAGTTGTTTTTTGTGTTTTTTCTTTGTTACGGACCTGTGAGGCAATTGTATCTCTTTCATTATTATGGATAAACATAAGGAGAGAAAACCACTAAATGTTTTAGTATCTTACGACTCCTATTGCATCTGGAGTAGGTAAGCGTGTTATATTTTTATGAAAATATAAACGGGATATTTTGTAGAATTATTAAATTTTAGATAACAAAACATGTTAAAAATTATAAAACAAATATAAATGTTGGTTTAATTTTAGAAACAATTTATTTTTATATACTCTAAAAGGAAGGCAGAAAATCGAAATGAACAACCCTAATTATATTTACGAGAAACATTTCTTTTGGATGTATGGCAACTAAAAACCGTTATAATTACTAAATTGCTACACCGTTTGGACTATACCTTAGTTTAACCTAATTTTCCATCCTCAGTTGTATACTCTTTCGTATGGGAGGATAAATATGCATTTTAATATTGCGAATATGTTTCCATTTTATTCTTGCCAAGACAGCCGCAGTTTATAAACAGATTTTTTGAAATGTATGTACATTTTTAAACCCAGACGGAGTCGAGGTCAGGCTTGAGACATGTTATTGCGTTGATATTCCGATTTATGTAAAAATTATTATGTGACTGTTGAACTTTTGAAACGTGATGATTTTAAAAGTAAAATTGTAAAAATGTTTGTAAATTTATTCCTTGTTTTGTTGTAAGTTGCGAATCATCATATTGCATGCACATATTTTAATTTGTTATTTTTTTTTCTATTCAGCAAGTTAGATTGTTTTTATGGGAAATGCAGTTTAAATTGGAAAGAGTTATGTGTGTATTTAGATGTATTATCGCCTTTGTTTCTTTTTATTTATTTGTTTATTTATTTATCTTTTACCATTGCTAAAATCTCCATACGTGAACTCATATTTATGGGAGCATGTATACAACGTTTTCCACTTAATTTAAATAAAAAATCTCGTTTTTTGGAACTTATGTTTTTGTGGAAAATCTAAAAATACTTAGTTTTTATGATTTCTTTCTTTAGAATTTTATGGTATATTATATTCACAAATTTAGTTTTAACATTAGGGATTGGTCAATTGTATTTTAAAATCCTTGTACACGAGCTCGTTATTATGTATTTACGTTTCTTTTTTTTTTCAAGAAATACACAATTCATGTAAATATAGAAGTATTCAATTGTATAAAAAATAGAAATCAAGTCGAAGAAAAATGAACGAAATAATTTCATATGCCTTGTTTTGATTTTTGTTTTAACCAAAATGTGATAAATATATTAACAAGTATTTTTTCAAGATTTCGTAATTCAGTATTCAACCATTATACGTAAATATAACATCAATCATGTTTATATGTTAAAAATGTTTTGAACATGTTTATAACGTAAATAGAAGTTTTTGCATAAAGTTTCCCTGATTGTGTCTTTTTTTTAATTAGATTTAAATAAACCCTTTGTACTTGAAGAAACTTAAATTAACGATATTAAATTTATATAAACAGATTATCGTAAAAAAGCTATAGGCGATTGGAATGCCCAATATTAAAGCCTTTTCTCACTTACGGGTGCCCACCCCGGGTTTCATGGCATTGGTGAAATATTTGCGACTCTTTCTGTTCACACTTGTGCGTCACGACTGTGAATGAAAAGTCGAAGTGCTAAGTCTTGAGTGACGAGTTTTTGAAAAAATCCCTAAAAACTTGATTGTCAGCCTGATGTCATAGACATATACTGCCCTCGATTCAATGGCTGGATCAGCTCAGAGCTATTCAGGTGCAAGAAACGTTCGCTTTATTCACGTAGTGCATTATGCCTCGGAGCCTGTCAGACCTGCTTTCCCCTTATTCATCAAACACCATTAAAAATATTTGATATATAAAGCACTAGCAACCGTCATCTATCATTTTTAGATGCTATTTTTGGTTAAAAAACATTTTATACGTGAAATGGAAAGGAGGAAAATTTGATTAGTTTACAAGCTACCGGACTTACGTTCATAGTTTTTTTTTTAACAAAATATGAAATATTTATGGCCAAACCAGACAAAATTCAAAACTAATAAGTAATATAATAATATTTTTACCCTTTTTTCTCTAATATGTTTTGTTATGCATATTAAAAACATAAAGTCCGAAAAAAATCATTTGGAAGTTATTCACCCTGCAAATTACACTTTAACCGCTTTATTCAGATTTGCTCGGAGCTACTTAGCGTTTGATGCACCCGAGTTTAAAACGCTTGAGTCGAGGGCAGTAATAGTGATATTAGTGAAATTTCCTTTGTTCTTCTGCTGCAACCAAGTGTAAGCCCACCACCGACGTTGCTTAGGCAACAGAAGAACTGCTGCTCCGCAAATCATTGATATGAGTACTAATTCCTCGATATACATTTTTTAACGAAAAGTAACGTTAAAATTATAGCTCTAGTGAAAAATTCGTAAATGGGAACAAGCTGGCATCTTTCACCGATGACGTCAAAAACCCCTAAAATCAGCTGATGACTTTCGGATGACAAGACACGGGGTGGGCAGCCATAATTGAGAAAAGGCCTTTAGTCTTTTGATTAAAATAATAACATAGTTAATAATAGTAACATAGTTTGAATGTATTCTTGAGGAATTACATTTCGTTGTCTCGCAAACCGAAGGTCTTCTATTTGTGTAGCAGTTGAAAAATTCCAGGGAGGTACTCATAATTTTTATACGATTTCACTTCAAGACTGTCTTTGGATTAATTAAAAGCCTTCTAAACCACCCAAGAACAAGGGAGATATAGAAAGAGAATAATCTTTTTAAATAATCTAAAAATTAAATTTTTCTTAGAATCCATGAAATTCTTATCGCACCATTGAATTTTGCAGGCTCTGTGAAACTTCAGTTAAAGTTAAACCTGATAAGCAAAAATCCTTACGTAACTTTTTGTAGATCTGCAATTCGATGAACCAATTTCTAAAGCACTTTACCGCACGGGGCAATTTGCAGTGGCAGAAATTTTATTTAAAATATTGTATAATTTATCAATCGTATGCAAGTCTGCAAGAAGGTTTTATCAATGCTGCAGTATGCCTTTTATCAAAAATAACAAATTTTAATTAAATTCGGCTCCCACGTCTTTCTCGCTGGGTAAATTAATTTTGTTTGATTTAAAAATAGGTCAATGACTAGAGAAAAAATAAGTGAAATTGTGACAAAAATACTATCAAGATACCGACGGTGCCACCACACTAAAAACAATCCGTAATAATATTTTTTTTATGTTTTTCACTCTCAACTATGAGTTATTAATTTGTTATAAATAATTAAAATTAAAAAACTGATTTTTTTTTTCGTTTTTTGCTAATAAAATCATAACTAATCAAGCCATTTTGTTGGTATTAATAGACGAACTGTAGAGAATAAAAATACCAAAAAAATAAGCCCAGGATCGATTCAATCAGATCATTAATAATGGAGAAAAACAGAAAAAAACGGAAAATGCAGCATTTTTCAAAAATTCATATATCCGTCATCTTTCAAGTTGTAGCGCAGATCCTTTGCGACATAATAGTAATTTATATGTACTTTATACTTTCCAAAACCAGGCATTGTCGGTTCGTTAGTTTTTGCACAATTACAATTTGAAATTTTTAGTACACTATCTTTCAGCGCGCTTGGATTTTGGTGTTTATAATCAACAGTCTCAGCTCGCTGTTGAAATTACAATCAACAATATAGTTGACGTTTTCATTGACTGATGATTAAAGCCTTCCCCGTTAATATCCTAAACCTTCGGTTGAAAACATCGTGGCTGTGTCTCAGTGTTGCATAACTACTATACACCTCCATCCCATAACGCTCCCAGGAATTCAACCTCCACCAAATTTTGAAAAATGAGTTGCACCTCATGCTCACAAGATCCAGCTGACAGTGCAAAAACTTTATCAACTGTATCTTGGAACAACGGCAAATTGACAATGCATTCCACAATAAGATCATTTTAGTGATGAGGCTTACTTTTACCTCAATAGCTTCATTAATAAGCAAAATTCTTGTATGTGAGGATTAGAAAATCCACATGCCTTTCAAGAATTTCCGATGCATCTCCACAAAGTAACAGTTTGGTGTGCTAGACGTAAACGAATTGCGAAATTTCATCGGGGAGTAAATACGTACCTGCCAACGGGGTGCAATTGCTGTAAATAATTAATATGTATAAAACAATAAGAATTCCTAATAAATAAGTTTATTAAATTAATTTACTTAAAATTCAAGTTCTTCACCTTTTATATAAGGATTTAATTGATATAATAAATTGTTGAACTAATTAAAGCTGGTTCTTAATTAAATAAGGAGCCAGCACCATTTATTTATAAACATAATTTTTAAATGTCTACTTACGCTACGTGGGTGTTGACAAAATGAATTCGTGAACTTACGTTAATCAAGAAGTAAATATAACATGTTATATTATGTTTATCGAATATTAACGAGCTTATTAGTGCTGAATGCTTCAAAGCAAATTTCCGACATGGCCTTTGTGTTTAGAAATTGGGGGATACAGTTTGTAAATCAATAATTAACTGTATAATAGTTCTCCCTAGCTCTCAGTCTTATAAAAGGGAAGAAAATGAAAATTAATAATCCTATAAATACGATTTGAAAATGCAAGTAAATAACAAAACGATTTAATATATTTTTGAGATAGCGTAATATTTCTTATATAAACGATGTATTTCAACAAGAACATGAAGTTTACATAAGTTACCAACATTATATATTAATGTATTTCTTAGAAGTCTATATATATATATATATATATATATATATATATATATATATATATATATATATATATATATATATATATACCGATTGACTTATTAAATGACTACGAACTCTGTTGATGAAATTTCGGATTACTTTTCGCATTCAGTGTAAGGTTGGTCTTTTAATCTAGTATTTCATTAATAATGAGTCATCGCCTACTTACTTTAAGGGGGGCAGTCCATGTAGAAGCCTCAAAATCGGTCATTTTTTAAACATGTTTTGAAAGGTAATAAAATAATTGTATCTCTTTGAAACTTTAACACAACTTTATTTAACCTTTCGAGAGTACAAAAAATTTTTTTTTTTTTTTTTTTTTTCCAAAATGGCAGCTCAGGATCATTTCTTGTCGGCTGCCTACGGTGCGAGGTCCCAAACTGCTCTATTTATCACTCTTAATCTATCAATCTGAAACAAAAAAACGACAGTGGTTTCTTTTTATGACACATTAACGTAAAGGATGAACCAATAAAATTAAAAAAAAAGTATAAATTTGATTATAAAATAAGCCTTTGAACAAAAGTCAGAATTTCGGGCTATTTTATTGACATTTGTAACCCCCAAAAAGTAACTTATCAACTCGAAATATCTGAAATTATAGGTTCAACCTTCCGATAGTAATGTACGAAAAGGCCTCACCAAATTTCAAATAAATCGGTCGATAACTTTTTGAGTTACAACACGAGCAGTTTTTAAAAATACAGTTTCGAAATAATCGCGTTTAAAGTTTGAGTACAGGAAAATGACCAGTTTAAGTTACTTACCGATTAATCAGCAATGCCAGGTCCATACAATAGTCCTTCCTCCTCTTCAAAAAACCGATTTTCTTCCAATAGTTCTTGTTTGCGAGCTGTACGAGCATCTTTTGTCTCAGAAAGGCTCTTACGATCCTGTCGGAATATTCGCGCCTCGTCTGTATTATGAGCAAATACTTTAGCATAAGTGCCAACAGTCAAATTTAGAAGGTTCATTATCCTCAATACTGAATTAAAACCTTCATTAAATATCCCAGCAGCAATGTATGCTGAGATTTCAACTACTTTTAGTCCTGAATGCAGATGTTTTGGTGATAATCGCCAAACTGTCGCGTTAAAACTTTCATTTGCATTCTGCGTATGACCACCAAGGCATCGCTCAAGCAAATCATCTTTGGACAAATCTTCGTATATTGGTAAGAGATGTTGTTTCATTTCTTCACCAAGTAATGGAGCTAAATCTTCGTTTCGAGGATCTTCATTTAGAGCAATAGCCTTCTGCCACTTGCACCAGCTATCGACGCCTACTGGGCAGTCTTCATGTCGCGGTTCTTCTTTAGTAGAAAAAATATGATAATAAGTTGCCATTATGGCTTTTTTCATCTCGTTAACACTGTTAATATTTCTCCGAATGCTCAAACCATAGTATGTTGTTAGCTTTTTCACAACTTTATCAGTTAGTTTTCCTCTCCCTGAAAGTTTTTTTTCTTTTCTTATATTTCTAAGTCTTGAACCCATTCTTTTTTCTACATGACCAATGCATTCACTCTTCACAACAGAAGGCTCATCACCGTAAGGTTCTAAATCTCGAATAGCCTTGAATGTTTTAGAATCTCCGTCGCCAATGTAGTTTCCATATTTTACTCCGAATTTTTCTTCAGACGACGAGAACATTTCTTTCATGGCATCGACTTCCATCTTTCCTGACGAACCTTTATGATTTTCTTGACATTCATCCTCGTGATATTCAAACCACTTACGGTATTCTTCTGTATTAGTCCTTTTTTTCCAGTATGTACAGCTTTGACAGTAACTACTTTTGGTTTTCAAATCAATGACTTTCCCTGAATAATAACCAATGAGCGTTACAACACCGTACTTCGATTTGAAGCCGCGCTTTTTCCAGGTGCCGTCACCAGATACTTTTAAAATGTTTCTTCCCCTTCCTTGCTCGACATTTTTTTCCACCTCTTCTTCAACTGCCTTCTGCGAAAGAAATTCAAATGATGATTTACTTGCAGTGTAAATGTGTTCCACGATATTAGCGTAACAATGTTGACTCAAACCACAGCATAAGTCCATCAGGTTACAAAAGACATTTATTCCTTCTCTTGCAACGCCTAAAAGTCTCATAACAAACACTAATTTTCGATTTATTTCATATCCGTTATTGATAAAAGGTCCTGAATTTATCTTTCTATCACCACACGGACACGTGACAACAATTTTAAAACCGAGACCTCTAGAACCACTCTCACTGAAATTTATCTTCTGATTACATACTGAGCACTTCACAATTTCTGACAAAGCTGTAAACACTGTAAAAAATTCAATTATTCTATACCCGTGCAAAGGATTAGTTTTTATGTCTTTGATATCACGCGTATCGAGTTTTTTTCTACTGGCACTCTCATTATGGCTTGTATTATCTTCGAATTTTTCACCTTTTTCATCTGTGAACTGATTGCCATGATAACGTCGTTTTCTAGGATTATTGCGTGCAATATTGCCTCGCGTACCTTTTATATAATTCGGCATTTTTATGCTCCGAAATCGACTGGACACTACGAATTCTCAGGTTAGAATAACTATATTTCTCGACTAAACTTTATTCGTATAGTAATATTCCACGTGTACAGAAATGTTAACATATATAAATATATATATATATGTATATATATACTTAAATACTTATTACAATATATAAGAGTATTTCCAGTTACCGGACCAAAGAAACCTTTTGTCATTATAATGAAAGGGTCCCTTTTATGTGAAGCGCTCCGACTACCTGGCTCGCAACTTTACAGTACGCACTCCGGCATGTACCATTATAATAGCTATAACTTTGTAAATATTCGAAATTTTTTTTTTCCTCTCGTCAGTACACGCTCAACATACTATATTTTCAGATTATCGAAAAAAAAAAATTTCGATTTTTTGAAAATTTTACATGGACTGCCCCCCTTAATAAGGTGTCCTGCCTGGTGACATTTTATTCTATCTTTCCTGACTTGCTGTAGGTGATTCCTGCTCCTTTTATTGTTGATTCCCAGACTTTAGGCCGACTAGAGCTGATGTCTAGCTCTTTTGTATCTCATACTGTTTTTTCTAGGGTAATTCGTTAACTACTTGTCTTATTAGTTCATTCTCGTCTAGGCTTTGGTGACCTTTGCCTTAAGCTCTCTCTTAATAGGGTCCATCTCATTTCTCTATGAAATTACCTGATCCGAACAAATCATGGAGTATTTTGGGTCATTCATAGTGTGATCTCCTGGGCATATGATTTTTTAGCCATATGACTGCTGCGTATTCCCACATTATGGATCCGTAGATCAGGATCGGTCTTAGCAGTTTCGATTAAAGCCATTTTATTCTTTTAGCCTATCATGCTCATCCTGTTAAGTAGAGGGTAGAGTTGTTTCCCCACAATTTTATACTTATTGAGAGCAGTCAAGATATGCTTGCCCCATTTCAGCCCTTTATCAATTGTCACTTCCAGGTATTTGACCTGATTTGACCATCTGACATCTTCACTGTCTATCTCAATTGTTTCACCCGGCTTTTTCCTTCTTCTAGTCAGAAAGAGAGCTTAGCTCTTGTTAGCATTAACTGCCTCTTCCTGAAGATATCTGTTGATCAGTTGCAGCGCTGTTGACTTCGCCATTATGGCAGTATCATCAGCAAATAGGGCTAGCTTCGTATTTGCTGTTTTGGGGATATTATAAGTGAAGATATTGTACAGATGCGGCGCGAGTACGGTCCCCTGTGGTACTTCTGCTTCTTCTTGGATAACCTCTACCTTGGAAATTACAAATATTTTAAATAGTTCGGATTAGTTCGGGTATATAATTTACTACTCTCATACAGTGTTGTCACGTTCTCCGGCTTTTTGGCCATTTTCTAATTTTAATTCGTAAATTTGCGAAGAATTCCGTTTAAATGTCAACAACGTAGAGACTCTCTTTTGAGGCCGCCATATAATAAAATAGGAAAATCTCGGCTATGCGGACAAAGACCGTTGATAAATATTACTCCCATGTTAAAAAGTGCGGAGAATTTCAAGGTCATGACAAAACCCCGGGTCTAAAAATTGACAGCGCTGTTTCGTCCTATTATGGGACTCATCAGGCCATTGCATTCGGCACAAACCATCATCTCCCATCTATGTCCTATAAACAGATTTTACGGTTAAAAAATAGTAAATAAGACACAGTGGCGACACCTCGATGACGACTCAATAACACAAGAACAACATAAACTAAAAATGTTGTATCAAACCGCTATGTGATGGCGCGACGGTAAATTAAAAAAGGAATATATCAGAACTCGACACACGAAACGAGCTACTCTAAGGATAGATATATATATATATATATATATATATATATATATATATATATATATATATATATATATATGTATATATATATATATATATATATATGTATATATATATATATATATATATATATATATATATATATATATATATATATATATATATGTCAATCTATAAGCTATTTGAGAGTGGTAAAAAAGCGTGTTCTTTTTTTTCAGGTAGTAACGAAACCCGCAAAAACGAAAATAAGACTGATGATCCGTTAGTTGTGCCAAGAAGAACGAAAGTTTCCAGTATCTCTTTGAACATTCCGGCCGCTGGTTTAGGTAGTAGACCCTCCTCGATTATCACAACTTCCGACGAGGGTAAATAAATTATTTTAAATAAATACTTTAAATCTTATTCAAGTATATAGCAATAACACTGCCCGAAGGCAAGACTCAGTCGGTACGTAATTCGGGTCAGTTTTTATTTTTCCGTGCGCTTTTGTATTCTTGTTTCTTTTTTTTCTATGGAAAGTTAATTTATATACAAATGCGTACCATCTCCAATTTTTCTATTTTTTAGGAGGTTTTAATGAACCATCGCCAAAAGTAGAAGCTAAACTCAAACCCCACGAAGAATCCCTGTATGATTTCCCGCTGAATGAAGACATCCCAGTAGAATATAATGACAACTCTCCTGAAGATGTCAACGAGTACTCTGAAGGTGATGTTGTAGCTGAGGAATCATCCGGTTAAGTTAACCCAAGCTGAGATTGAGGCTTTGTACGCAGTACCTAATAAGAATAAAGGGAAGTTGTGCTAATATGCCAGCAGAAGAAAGACAATATGCAGTAAGTTTATTTTAGAAGTGTTACAAATTTGTAAAAATATTTACTGTTTTTCATTATTGCTTATCTTCATAAACATCATTTTCGGATTCTATCGCATAAGAACTTTTATTGATTTATTTTAAACGCCATTTGAGATCCAAGGGTTCATGGCATGCTTGAAAATATGTCTACAATGTTATAGATGTCGTTATTACTTGAATTCTTTTTAACTTGCATTTGCCCACTCTTGGACGTAGATCTTTTCTAGTCCCTTTTACCTGTCTCTGTCTTTTGCTGTACATGGCAAGTTTTTCCAACTATGGCAGTAATGTCGTCTCCCAGTCTTTACGGGACCATTCGTGCCTATCTCTTTGATCTTGCCTTCATTCGTTGATCTTTTATGTCTATCCTTTTGTCTAGTCCTTGCCATTTCCTCTTTGCTAATTTCTCGATTATGCCAGTAACTTTTGTTCTTCCCCTTATTTCTTCGTTTCTTAGGCGGTTTCTGAGTGATAAACCAAGCATGGCTCATTCCACTGATCTTTGTGATATTCTAAGCTTACTCGCTTTAAGTAATTCCCAATCTGTAAATACTGACAGGCAACACATAGGTATTGCAAACCTTGGCTTTAGATTTATGAGTATGGTAACGTTTTTGAAAATCTATTTTAATCTACAAAAGCTGCCCAAACAGATGTTCTAATTGGAAGGATGAGAGAAACCCTTAACCCGTTATCTCTCTAAAAGATCAACTAAAAACATCGGGCTTGTGAGTGTCGGTGTCGCAGAACAACCAAACACTTCCTTCCAGCATCGCTTCTAGGAATTAAAACCCTACCTTAGCACTCTCCAACGAATTTTGACAAAAGATTTGCACCTTCATGCTTACAAAATTGAACTGACTCAAGAACTGCAACCTACTGACTGAAACAACTGCCAGTTGACGATGCGTTTCCATAATAAAGTCATGTTTAGTAGCAAGGTTTTACCACTTTCACTTTAGTGCTTCGTCAAAAGCAGAATTTTGAGATTTGGGAAACAGTTAATCTACATGTCCTGCAAGACACTCTGATGCATTTTTAACAATTTTTCATGTCATTTTTTTTTAAATAATGCTTATAGAAAGTATCTTGGGACGATTTCAAGAACTTAAGAGAAGGAATTGAACGTCAAATTCGGGAAATCCATAAAAAGTACATATATGTCAATGGCAAATCTTATTTTTGTATTTTGATATATATTATGATCAAAAATTTCTAAGATATTCATTAAATAAATTTTTTTCTTTAAATTTATTTGAATATTAAGTTTTTGTTGAGACAAATTTTATAAATGATGTTAGGTTCAAGCTTTTTGATCTCACTACACGATTCTACCGGGTGTCAACGAATCTATTAGACAAGTCATAATTTCTAAAGTATTATGTGTATCAAAATGGGAATTGGTACTGGTAAATGTTATGTGAAGAGGAGAGTTTTCGCATATTTTCCACTTTCCGGTCACTTCCGGTTTCACCGGAATGTCCCCGGTTTTGGAATTCTTAAATAGAACACCCTGTATATTTTAACATCTTTGGATTTCTGAGACAATTCTAGATCAGAATGTGACATTTAAAAACTTTTTACGTCTACTTCATTTTTTAGAGCCCACTTTTAAAATTGCATCTAGGTGGCCAGCCATGATCGGACGCAAACTCATCTAACGGCCTTAGGTGATGTCAAAAAAATACAATCGCAAAGTTTTAGTGACTAGTATGAAAGACAGGAATTGGATTAAAAATTTAACAAAATTAACAAAATAAACTAATAACTTAGACGACGCACTTAAAATATTTGAAAGTACAGTAGCTGAATTTGTTAAAAAGTTTAGTGTAGTAAATGTTCAAAGTGCATTCCTTCTTTTTCACGACACATTTCAGCTCGTTCAATTGTTTCTCTCAACACGTTTTGTAGCATTTGGGGCGTTATACTTCTAAATGCCCGTAAAATTCTTTCTTCTAATATTTCAAAAGTAGCTGGGGCTGCTCCATAGTAAACCCTTTCTTTAACATATCCCCAGACAAAGAAATCGAGCACAGTAAGATTCGGTGAGCGGGCTGGCCACCGTACCGGACCATTGGTTGCAATAATTCGATTATTAAAATGCTCTATTAAATAATTAAGAACTTCTCTAGTATTGTGAGGCGGTGCTCCATCTTGTTGAAAGTAAATTCGCCGTAAAACTGCTAAAGGTATATCATTGAGATTATTTTCGATTTCATTTTGAAGAAAACCTAAGTATCTAACCCCTGTTAACTGACCTTGAAACAATATTGGCCCAATTATTCTGTTTCCAACGATACAGCCCAGACATTGACGCCAAATCTTTCTTGAAAATTGCCCTCTCTCATTTCATGTTGATTTTATTGGGCCCCCAGTACCGAGTATTTTGCTTATTGAATATACCATTATTTGTAAATCGGATTCGTCGGAAAATAGAATAAAATCGATAAAATTTGGGTTAACTCTATGATTTTGAAGCAGCCAATCACAAAACACTACCCGTCTATCGCCATCCTCAGTATACAAATGTTGATGTAATTGATATTTAAATGCTCGATATCCATGCTTTTTCAGTATTTTTCTTGCTGATTCATAACTTATCTGCAGTTCTTGACTAATTTTTCTTAACGAAACTGTTTTATCAACCTCAACCATAGCAAGTACGTTAATCTCAGTCTCTTCATTTATGATAAACCTCTGTTCCGCCTCTTGATTTCCTATTTGCCTAAAACGAGTCTCGACATATGGAAAATACTGATGGGCTGGATGTTGCCGATTCGGATATCTATGAGCATACAACTCGGCAGCATTCCTTGAATATCTATGACACTCTCCAAATATTAAAACATACCCACTTTTTCACTTTGAGTATACATTATTTTAACGAAAATTTAAACTAAACTTAACGAAAATTAAGAAACTTTTACGTTTGTTCTTAGAGCGTATGTCACTGTCATTATCTACTTAAGTGAGTGCTTTGTTTTCCAAAGAAGACTTGATAAAAACAGTTGCAAATTATTATGCATCATGGCTGTCCATGGCGCACTTGTCATAAGTAAATAAATTATCCAGTATTTTGCTTAATAATATTTAATTTCTGTTCTAATGTCTAATCCAATCGCAAATAAATTAGTACCGTTAGATTCGCCAAAGAATGCTTTTTCGAAAAGTAGTTGTCAAAAAGGGGTCGCCATTTGAAAATTAATAGTTAGAAATGAAAACGTAATTTTGTCAACTTGTCTTATTCCTGTCTTTCATACTAGTAACTAAAACTTTGCGATTGTATTTTTTTGACATCACCTAAGGCCCTTACATTAGTTTGCGTCCGATCATGGCCACCTAGATGCAATTTTAAAAGTGGCTCTAAAAAAATGAAGTAGACGTAAAAGTTTTTAAAATGTCACATTCTGATCTAGAATTGTCTCAGAAATCCAAAAATGTTAAAATATACAGGGTGTTCCATTTAAAAATTCAACATTTGCCATTTCCGGTGAAACCGGAAGTGGCCGGAAAGTGGAAAATATGCGAAAACTCTCCCCTTCACATACCATTTACCTGTACCAATTCTCATTTTGATACACATAATACTCTAGAAATTATGACTTGTCTAATAGATTCGTTGACACCCGGTATAGTATCTTGTATATTTAATATTCTAAACCTCATAATTTTATTAATATAAATTAACCCTGTTGACCATTAGAGGTTTATGCAATTATTTCTACCATTTCAAAATCGATTTTAATTACTTGCAGGTTCCTGAAAGAAAAAGCATAAATTTCGACAAAACGGTGTCCCCGACCGATTCCGACGCGGACTATGCAGTTCCTTATAGATCTCCAAGTGTATTTCACCAAAAGTCCATAACCTCCACGGATTCCGATGCGTCACAGGTGACAGTGATTCCGGCTCAGAAATCCATAGACTCCGATATTATGTATCATAATCAGCCACCGGTTATAAATTCAGTATTATCGGAATTAGAGAGTCAAGAGAGTTTCGAAAGAAATTGCCAGGAATTTTTAAAGAAAGAGCGTGAAAGTAGTGACATCGATAAAATAAAGCCTGAACCTTTTATTATTAGCCGTGAGGTGTTGCAAGTGGATAAAGTGCTCGTAATCCCGAAAATCGACGTTCTGAGGCAAATATTTTGGATTTAAATGAGGTCGAGTATGCGGACGCTAGTGATTCTGAGCAGGGGCAGAGTGAGAAAAAGATACCTGAAGCCGACGCATGACGCCGGACGAGGCTGAAAATCTGCTTAGCACAAAGTGAGTACCCTTGGAGTCACTTAACTGTATTTTATCATATTTATTTTGGAAGTTTATTAATTCAGGGTGTCATTAAATATGCGTTCAAATATTTAGAAATTCATAATATTCTTAATAAAAAGATTTATTTAAATGTAGGTCCAGAAATACTTAGTTTTCGTAATACAGGGATTGGACATAGGGGAGCGGAACATTTCCCATATTTTCTATAATGACAGACAAATATTGAATCTATGTTTATTGACACTCTCTAAAAAGTATTTATTGATTGTTTAGAGATTTAATTTTTTAAAAGGTATTTTAGTACCTTTGAATTCAAAGTATTAAATGCTGTGTAAAATTTGTATGGACAGGATCCCGCTAACCGATGACTACAATTCCGAATTTCCTTACGCCTTAAAAAAATTATTACAGACAACAAAATGTTTAAAACAATATGACCAACAAATTGATTTAAATTTTTATTTAACTTAAAGAGGGTTTCAAATATACTGAGTTTCAAAATTAACGCATAAATAATTAATAATTTAAATTTTTTAAGTTCTGCGGTTATATAGATTTTTATTTTTGGTCTTTTGCTGTTCTTTATTGATAGAATAGCAAAAACACTGAACTTGTTTATTCTTTCTTTTAAGAAATATTGAACATGGTAGAAGTTATTTATTAAGAGTCATCAAAGATGGCTTTAAGAACGGTATACTCAATATATCATTATGGGATCTGTTAGTTATGGTGACGTGTCAGTAATGGTGTGGGATAGGATAGATTTGGGTGTTCTTGCAGTGTTAGTTCGGTTTGATGCAGGGCAATTTTCAACACAAAAATGCTAATGTATTATAAGATCCAGCCACACGTGGCAAGAATAATAGAGCAGTATTTTCAAGAGGTCAAGATTTCACATGTGGAACAATGCTAGGCAGTGACTGCGGCAATTGCCCAAACACATTAGATAATGTTTTTTTAAGGACAGTTCGTAAACTGGGATTGAATTGATCAGAATCAGATATTAACTTTTTCAGTATGAGAGATCTCATCACAATAGAATGTTTTAATTTTTTCTCTTTTTTTTTTCTCAATTGATGACTTTCCTTTTACAATAGAGTTTTCAAAAAAAAAAAAATTACAATTTCTTGTTCCAAGTGTTTTAAAACTAAGTTTAAAAAGTTAAATTTATACCAAGGACCTGTTGATTATTGAGTATAGAATTAACCATTAATTTTGGAGCGCAGTGTATATTTAGTTTTAGAAATAGTAGAGGGAACAGAAGGTAATTTTTGTTTTATTAATAATATAAAGGATTCCTTGTTTTTTTTAAGGATTACAGCTTGAACGTAATATCTAAAGTTATATATAGTATTGGCATTTTGTTTTTTAAAGATTTCGGACTTAACTTTAGTTGTTAAAGTGAAAGCCCCATTGTTATATAATTTCAGAACAGAATAAGTGAATATTGATATTTCTGAATATTTTTTCTACATATAATTTTTTATTACTTTGCAAATTATATTTAGTTAAATAATTATTTAGAATTACTCACATTATAACATCGTTAGAATAAGGTAGATAATAAGGTATCATTTAAAACTTATTAACGAATTATTTTGTTCCATAATGGCCCTGTTTACATAAAGAATTCTGGAGAAAAAAATTAGGTGAGTTAAGTAAAAGTAAATTTGGACCTTGGTGGCCGATATAACAACACTCATTTCTGGGAATAACTTCACACATTTCACAAATAACACTTCTTACGGATATCATTTAATTTAATAGCAGGTTTAATGGTCCTATGGCTTGGGTGTAACATATTTACTGTGTTTTACATATGTTTTGAGGTTTGTGTATTTAATATTGGATAATGTCCTGTGTCATGATCAGTGTTTACAATAGATAAAATGCTTATTGTCAATGTCTATTTTTTTATTATTCAATCATCAGGTCGAAATTGCCAACAACTTATTATTTTTGAGATATGTCCAGAAAATTATAAAACTGATTTATTGAGTGAATGGCAAAATCTAAATGAGAAGCAGGCAATTTCGTAATAAAATCGGCTAAAATTGAATTTGCACCCATTTAGATCTTTTGTCTCCAGAGTAAACTGAAATAGCAGAAAATGTGTCCTCTTTTTCAGATTGATGTGGTGGGATTAGAATGTAACTTACAGCAGGACCAGTAATCCAACTTCCCTTTCGTCATTTTACTAACACATGAAGCCAAACATGTAAATTATGCGCTTCGAATGGAGTACTACTCGGTATTTAGATATTGATTTGAACATTTTATTGGCTTATACTACTTACTGTTCTATATTGAATTATTACAATCTCACCTAATAATTTAAAGGGCTGTCGACCTGAGTCTTACATCTCTTGTTAATTCAAATTACAAGATATTTAAAATTTGATTGATGGGAAAACAAAATATATACAATGGGTAAAACTTTACAAAAATTTGCTAAAGGTATAGAAAATTATTCAAAAATAGAATATTAAACAACTGCTAAAAATTTCAAGTATTATAGTCTTAGGGTTTGGAGCTTTTCCCTAGTGGTCCATCGAGGATGTCTTGTACCTGGTGTAGCATTGGGTGTACCTTGCAGGTAGTATGGAGCCAGAACGTTTCTATTGTATTCTTTAGTAGCGAGGATAGATGAGTTTATCGAATCTTTCATCAATTGGTTCTATAATGGATAGCTCATAAATTAAATGATTCAATGGACTATGGATTTTTTTTAATGCAGTTGTTTCAGTAATCTTCAAATTTCTTATGACTTGTGTTTTACAATTTGTCTTTCAACGATTTGTGTTTAGTTTAGGAATTGTTATTATTGTTCCTCTTTTTCACTCAGGAGGCATATAGTAGTATTTAGAGTAAATGTAGCATATTTTTAACATGAATTGATGAATGTTCGGTTGCAGTTGTCTTAAGAGGTTTTTCGTTTAGTAATCGTGGCCTGGAGAGGTACTTTTTCCTCTTTTTATGACAATAAAATATTCTTACTCTTCAGTGGTGATATCATTAGGTAGTAGGACTAGGGAGAAGTATTGTTGAAACCAATTTTCCACTGTAATAAAGTGATTGTGGTCAAAGTTGGAATAGTTGCTGTGTTGATACACTTTTTAAAGTAAGTTGCAGACAAATCTGATGTTTTGTTGTCTCTATGGTATTATTGATATTTTTATACTTGGGTAGTTTTTAAATTTTATTCGAGTAAGTTTTCCATTTTTTACTGATATGTTTATAGGTAGTGATTCATTTATGTGTTTGAAATTGCCTTATCAAATACTGTATACAAGGTGTCGAGGAAAATGTAATATGAAAAAGCACGTTAAAGGAATACTACAAGCTCATATAAACTTTTTTCATATAGGTCTTCTTTTCGGAGAAAAGGTCTCCCAAAGAGCTGCAATGAAATTAGTTTTTTACACATAATTATTGAACCGGTAGATATATTCCAATTTTTTTTTAATATGATTTAAAATAGGTAAGACCCATCAAATTATTATCCAAGAAAGTGTTGCGAATTACTCACAGCTGCAGGGAAGAACTAGCTGTGACACTCATGACCCCATTTTTTTTTTACGTCCTGTATGATAAGAACTTTAAACAACGGTTTTGACATACCTTTAACTATTAACTAAAAATTAAATACTCTTCATTCATGTCGCCAATCCTAACCGTTTTCGAAAAACGTTAATTTATTTACACTATTAGTCCCTTAACTTCTGTCGGGTTGAATACGAAAAAGACGATTTTTTCCCTTTTCACCATAGTTTCAATAAAAAGCTAAACTAACTGCTTAGTTAAAAACTTCGTAAGAGGGTCCAACATGGGCTCCATGAGGTCTGATACACTCGCGGGCACGACGTGACACAATAAACGTGATTCTCCGTAGAAGTTCCTTTCGATTGGAATGGAATACACCAAAATTTTCAGGTCTCCCCACAGGTAAAAATCCAACGGCGTTAGGTCGGGAGATCGAGGAGGTCAGGTAATAGGTCCTCCTCTACCTATCCAACGGTTTAGATACATGTTATTCACGTGCTTCCGCACAGCAACGCTGAAATGAGGTGGTGCCCTATTGTGCATGTAGTACATGTTTTGGCGGGTTGGAGGAACTCCAAATAAAGTTCTCCATTCAGTCGTGCCGGCAATACGAATGGTCCAATCAAAAAATTGCCACTGATTCCTGCCCAGCCACTAATTGATTGGAACTGATGTTGATGATGCGAAACAATAGTTGCACGAGGATTTTCATCAGGAATCAGATCATGCACTTTTTTTTAAAATAATTTGGATATAATAGCTGTTCTTGAAGAACTTGATGTACTATTGTTTTCGACGTATTAAACTGCGCTGATAATTTTCGAGTGCTCAAAGAAGGAGTGTCATTTACAGCATTTAAAATAGTTATCTCTAATTGCGGTGTACTTACTGTTCTTCCCCGACCAGCATCAGTACTTCTTTTTCCAAAATTTCGTAAAATTATGAAGAAATTTGATAATATTACCTTATTAAATGGAATCGCCTACTATTCTCCCTTAGACGTTGGTTAACTCGTTAAAATGTTTTCTGATCTGGAAAAGTATATATATATATATATATATATATATATATATATATATATATATATATATATATATATATATATAAGTTTATGCGGCTTTCACGGATTCCTCCGTTTGAGATGCAATAGCAGTGGATATATCCACATTATGCCGTTGTAGTGCTGAAATCACATTCAGCAAACGTACAACTATATGCAACTCCGTGTATAAATGAAGTAAATTGCGATCAGTAAATGCAAACTTCGTTCCAATCATATCCTTTCAGTGTTAGAGGTTGCACAGTTTGAATAAATTGCGATAAAACACAATCCATCCAATTCCACCACCATCGAAATGATGGCCCACCTGCATCACCATACCGAGAAGAAAGTCAAAACTTACCCTCCCCGGCACAGTGATACGGCAGAGGTACATGTTTCGTCTCTACTAGACTCATCAGGGTACCGACATGCACCTGTCTGTGCAAAAGACAGATCGGAAGGAAGCATGCAACACTGAACGCGGCTTCGCCGACCTCCCGCCGGATGACATATGTAAGTTTATGCGGCTTTCACGGATTCCTCCGTTTGAGATGCAATAGCAGTGGATATATCCACATTATGCCGTTGTAGTGCTGAAATCACATTCAGCAAACGTACAACTATATGCAACTCCGTGTATAAATGAAGTAAATTGCGATCAGTAAATGCAAACTTCGTTCCAATCATATCCTTTCAGTGTTAGAGGTTGCACAGTTTGAATAAATTGCGATAAAACACAATCCATCCAATTCCACCACCATCGAAATGATGGCCCACCTGCATCACCCCATACCGAGAAGAAAGTCAAAACTTACCCTCCCCGGCACAGTGATACGGCAGAGGTACATGTTTCGTCTCTACTAGACTCATCAGGGTACCGACATGCACCTGTCTGTGCAAAAGACAGATCGGAAGGAAGCATGCAACACTGAACGCGGCTTCGCCGACCTCCCGCCGGATGACATATGTAAGTTTATGCGGCTTTCACGGATTCCTCCGTTTGAGATGCATGCTTCCTTCCGATCTGTCTTTTGCACAGACAGGTGCATGTCGGTACCCTGATGAGTCTAGTAGAGACGAAACATGTACCTCTGCCGTATCACTGTGCCGGGGAGGGTAAGTTTTGACTTTCTTCTCGGTATGGTGATGCAGGTGGGCCATCATTTCGATGGTGGTGGAATTGGATGGATTGTGTTTTATCGCAATTTATTCAAACTGTGCAACCTCTAACACTGAAAGGATATGATTGGAACGAAGTTTGCATTTACTGATCGCAATTTACTTCATTTATACACGGAGTTGCATATAGTTGTACGTTTGCTGAATGTGATTTCAGCACTACAACGGCATAATGTGGATATATCCACTGCTATTGCATCTAAAACGGAGGAATCCGTGAAAGCCGCATAAACTTACATATGTCATCCGGCGGGAGGTCGGCGAAGCCGCGTTCAGTGTTGCATGCTTCCTTCCGATCTGTCTTTTGCACAGACAGGTGCATGTCGGTACCCTGATGAGTCAAGTAGAGACGAAACATGTACCTCTGCCGTATCACTGTGCCGGGGAGGGTAAGTTTTGACTTTCTTCTCGGTATGGTGATGCAGGTGGGCCATCATTTCGATGGTGGTGGAATTGGATGGATTGTGTTTTATCGCAATTTATTCAAACTGTGCAACCTCTAACACTGAAAGGATATGATTGGAACGAAGTTTGCATTTACTGATCGCAATTTACTTCATTTATACACGGAGTTGCATATAGTTGTACGTTTGCTAAATGTGATTTCAGCACTACAACGGCATAATGTGGATATATCCACTGCTATTGCATCTCAAACGGAGGAATCCGTGAAAGCCGCATAAACTTACATATGTCATCCGGCGGGAGGTCGGCGAAGCCGCGTTCAGTGTTGCATGCTTCCTTCCGATCTGTCTTTTGCACAGACAGGTGCATGTCGGTACCCTGATGAGTCTAGTAGAGACGAAACATGTACCTCTGCCGTATCACTGTGCCGGGGAGGGTAAGTTTTGACTTTCTTCTCGGTATGGTGATGCAGGTGGGCCATCATTTCGATGGTGGTGGAATTGGATGGATTGTGTTTTATCGCAATTTATTCAAACTGTGCAACCTCTAACACTGAAAGGATATGATTGGAACGAAGTTTGCATTTACTGATCGCAATTTACTTCATATATATATATATATATATATATATATATATATATAATCGCCTGGCCTCCAAAGCATTGCAAGATGCAAGACCATACATCAGATGCATATGTGCATACTCAATAAACTTGTATTCTATATTTAAAATTACTTTGCAATTAATTTCACCACGAAATCCAAAATTCGGTAAATTAATATCCAAATAAAGAATCAATGTGTCAGCGATGTGAAAGTTGACAAGTTCTAAAATGCAGGATATTTATTTCTTTCATACCTAGCAACGTTTGTAACAGTACTTTGTTTTTGATGCCTATAAAATAAACGCCCATTTTTGTTAAACCTAGGTCGAGGTGCAATTCACAGAATTACACGTTTTTAACTAAAGAGGTAAACTCTAATTTTGGATCTAATTTTTTTAGCATAAGGTTGAAGGTTGAACATTTGATAAGAACAAAGATATATCTTTTATCGAAATACGCCAAATACATGATGCAAATAAAATGACGTTTTTTCGAAAACGGTTAAGATTAGCGACATGAAAGAAGAGTACTTAATTTTTAGTCAATAGTTAAAGATTTGTAAAAAACGTTATCCAAAGTTCTTATCATTCAGGGCGTAATAAAATAGGGTCATGAGTGTCACAGCTGGTGCGTCTCTGCAGCTATGAGTAATTCACAACACTTTTTTGGATAGTAATTTGAAGAGTCTTGCCTGGTATACATTATATTAAAAAAAAATTGAAATATACCTGGTGGTTCATAAAATTCTATGTAAAAAACTATAGGCCTATACGAAAAAAGTTCATATGACCTTGTAGTACTCCTTTTACATGTTTGGAATTGGGATTAACTAGATAATCATGATATATTTTTCTCTTTTTTTTTAATTAGGTTGATACTGAATGGTGGAAGCTCATGTGTGGTAAAATTAATTTATAAGAGAATTTTGGTATGTTTTCAACTGTAATATGGGAAAGAGTTTAATTGAAATTTGATATGATATCTTTTGAAATCTTTTGGTTTTCTGGTTTATTTATAAATGAATTTCATTCATTGTTCATCTTTGGTTTATAATTTAACTCAAATTCTGGAAAATATTAAGTAGTTGGTAATTTTTTACTTTCGAACATCTTTTAAATCATATGTGATGTAACTAACCTTTATGTAAATGTATCAATATAAATTCAATATTTAATGTTGGTGGTTTTGTATAATTTTAATTTTGATTATATAATTTTATTTATTTTATATAAGTTGGCACAACCTTATTTAGACCTTAATATTATCCAACATTACTAAAAATTTGGAAACTATTTCCAAATTCCAGAAATTATCTAAGAAATTGTAGGTTTTTTTTACAGAATGATTACAATTTCCATTCAAAGTGCCCAATTTATACGTCTTGATTGTGACCTATGAAGACAATTTGCCTAGCAAAAATGTCAGGGTTTTGACTTGAATATTTTAACAGTAAAAATTTTATTACTTGCTGATTCAGTGATTTATGTAAATATTAAAGTAATATTATTAATAATTTCTTTTGTAATGTCTTTTAGTTAAACTTTATAAAGACAATATGATTATTTTTTTTACATATATATAAATCTATACGCACGCACAAAGAAGTTTAATTTCCTTTCAAATTTTACCCTTTCAGAACCGATTTGTTGTCGGATGAAGAAGCACAAGAAGTTACAAGACTATTACACGTTAAAGATTCAAAAATTCACAGATGGCCACCCAACACGAATTCTCTTATGCAAGACTCCATTACAGCTTCGGTACATGATTCTTCAGGACCTGTTTCTCTAAATGACAGTTTAGGTAAGACAATAATATCAGGTTTCTGAAAAAATCAGATTTTTAAGGCCAACTCGGAAACTTTAAACCCCTAATACACTAACATACTTGAAAATTGGTGCAACAATTCAAGTTTTTAACCTTAAAAATATTAGAATAATTAAATCAGCAAAGGTGGAAAATTTTGTTTATTTCCAGGTGACAACTATTCCTCTTACCAATTACAAAGACTTTATTTTTGGGTTGTTGTTCTTAATTTTTCTATATAAAGGTTTGCCTGTTGACGTATATGAGATGTGTATATGTCAATATAACTATCCGATCTGGATTTATAACTTCGCGCTGGAATTATTTTTTTGTCATCCCATAGGTGACATCCTTCAATGTAATCCCATTCGACTGAACAACACGTTCCTATCGGTGTTTCACATGGTGAAGCAGTTCACGTGTCGCATTCGTTTAAATCGTCTGTATGTTGTCGAATCGGTGTCCTTCAAGCGTAAGTTTTAATTTTGGGAATAGTCAAAAGTCGCAGGGGGGCATATTGAGCCTGTATGGAGGCTGACCAAGTTATATAATGTGATTTGCCACTTTTTTTTCTTTAGTCATCATTTGCAAGTTACCCTGAGCGAATTCAAAGCGAATCATTTTCTGCTCTACCGTCAGAAAATTTGAAATTAAATTCCAAGTCGCACCCGCTCGACATTTTCCAGTGCTCGATAGTCAACCAGAACGTGGATCACTGTCAGCAGAAGTGTGGCCTTTGAACTATTCGTACCACTCTTTTATCTATTTTTCTCATATACTCGTTCCTGAAGGTCTTCTGCATTATTTCAATAATTTTCGCATGACTTTTTTGAGTTTAATGCAAAACTTGATGCGAATTCATTGTTCACATTACTCCATCATTTTCAGCGACAACAACAAAAAGCAGGTGCCTAGAAATTATCAATATAAAACTTATCAATACCATAATATGGTCTTGATTTAAGAGATTTTCTTAAAGATATTTTAAAAATACCGTCATCTACAATTTGATGATATATGATGGGAAAATAAATATATATTTTTATACTTTCAAATAATACCGAGTTCTTAGTTAAGAGTGATCTTTGGTATTAGAAGGGGTAATTATTAGTATTAGGTATATTATTAGTGTAAGTATTTATATGACTTTAGAATTTCTTGTGAATTAGATAGGCATATTCCAAGATGAAAATGTTAATTACGGCCAATATTTCCTGTTCAGTGAAAAGAGGTTTAAAATGACCTTTCAGAATAATACCGCAAATATATCTTAGAGCTCTTTTTTGTGTCAATAAAGTAAAGTTTAATAGCTCCTGACTACAGAATCCTCAAAAAAGCAACACCTTACCTTATGTGGCTTTCAATCAAAGCAAAATAGATAATTCGAGCCATAAGATTCTCCAGTTCTTTAGAGACCACCCTAACCGCATAACATCCCGAGGCATTTTTTTTTGTGTAACGCTATAACACGTTTTCTGAGTTTGTTTGTTTGTGAAAGTTTATCGTCAATGAACAGACCCAAGAATCTTGTTAACATGGCGTTTTCTATAAAATTATTCATCAAATTTATACCAAGCAAAGAATATTTAAATGTGATAATGTTTGTTTTATCAACATTGAAACTTAAAAGATTAGTCACATCAACGCCTAATCATAGTTAAGTTATTGTGTAGAATTATATTCAGTTAATCCGATTTTTTACCGGTCCACAAAATAGTGGTATGATCCGCAAACATAGTAAATTTTCCACGAATATCAATGTTTGGTAAATCATTCATATATAATAAGAACAAGACAGAGAAAAACACCGACTCTTAAGGGACATCAGCACTTAGAGCCACGTTTTTCAAAAGGAAGACCGAACTCTAACCACCTGTTGTCTTCTAGACAAAAAAGATTCGAACTTAAAGCTATCCCTCTTATACCATAGTACTCAAGTTAGCAAGCAATATTCCGTGGTATATGTAATAGAAAGCTTTAGATATGTCACAGAACACCGCTGCAACCCTATCTTCTTGATTCAAACCACTATTGGACATGCTCCTCTAATCATTACTTTTAGAAGTTTGGAAACCAAATTGACAGTCGATCAAAATATTATGTTTTATAAGAGACTCCATAAATCGCTTTTTTACAAGTTTTTCAATTACTTTGGATAGTACGGGAACTAAAGAAACGGGACGAAAATTTGTCGGATCATCCATATGTCGGCCCTTATGCTCTTATACATAATTCAAATTATCACAGATCATTAGGAAAAGAAAATAAAATAACAAACTAGATTGGGTTTAAAAGTTAATCTATTTGAAGAAGGTGGCTATTAAATTGTATTGAAAATATATAATAATACATCTTTTTTACTCAGGTCCACCTTCTCTTCAAGAAGAATCAGTCACAGAATCTATAAACGACATAAATGAATTACCAGTTCGAAAACACGTTGAGATTCAGGACAGTAAAAAAGAGATTGAACCGCTTTCCCAATATTATGAGTCTACTTCTAGTTTGGATATGTCAACTCAAGATGAGGAAGAATTTCTAAGTCACTCAAAGTTTGATGCTAGCGTTTCAGCTTCTGACTCGGGCCTTATCGGTAAGTTTGTTGTCTATTTTAATAATTTGTAGTCTAATTGATCGATAATAATTATTAACGAAGATTTATTGTGTTCATTGCTTGGGTCTCTTAAGATTCCTCTCAGTAAAGAGGCTGTGATTAATAAATTTTTTCACGTAATAAGAATATTTTTAAAGCTGGTTTTTATTATTTTTTTTTTGCGTCAACAAATAATTTTTTTGATCTAGATTCAGTCACCAGTATATCAGAAACCAACAACCTCGAAACAGTTGGTGAAGACATAACCGATTTCGTGCCAAAGCCCATACCAATTGTGGGTGTCGAACACGGAGTCCATTACTACGAGGACGGGCACTTTTGGATGGAAGTTCCCGGTTTACCTCCGGAGGAGGAGGACGATGATCTCGATTATCCGGTGTATGTTCCTAAACCAACAAAAATTAACTTTTCCAGTGACCCTATTAAAGTATTTTCTACGTTTAGTATATCGGAGTATGATCGGTAAGTGACATTTCCTCCAATGTCTACTTGTTTAGTGTATGTATTTTGTTGTCTGTTTGTCTGTCTTATATGAACGTTGTTGTCTCAACAAGAACTTGTATTTCGAATCGCGAGTCATTTTCGTCTATCAGTTGTCTAGTCAGCCATATATTTAGTAGATTTTGAATTAAAACACATACATTTATAAGGATGATGTGATACATTTTGGAAGAACGTTTTATTTTTAATGAAAACCTTAGACAAAAATGGAGGAAGTTTTACGGTGATGATTGGCATTTGCAAAATCGACCGTTGCGGTCTGCTATTGAAAATTTAATTAAGAAATTTGACTGGACATTTTTATTCAAAAATGATAGAAAACGTACCTATCATCGTGCTAAACAATTGGCTGAAAACTTGACGGCTGTAAGTGTCATTACCGTAAAACAATCGAACTCCTCCATCTGACATTGTTCTCAGGAACATCACCGCAATATCCCAACGAATTTTGATAAAAGATTTGCACCTTTATATTTATTATATTGAACTAACTCAAAAATTGCAGCGTTCTGATCATGGATAGCTCAGGAACCTTTCCAGCTGAATTTTGGAACAACTACAATTCATTCCGTAACAAAATCATCTTTATTGACAAAGCTTACTTTCACCTCAATGGCTTCCTCAACAAGCAAAACTCTCGTATGTGGGGAGTAGAAAATCCAAATTCCTTTCAAGAATTCCCAATGCATACTGCTGGAAGCAGAAAATGCATATACTTTGTAACAACTTTTGAAAGTTCCTTAAAAAAATTAGTTTAGTGTGCCTTATTGGCAGGAGGGATGATGGTCAGAATTAGATTAGATGGATGCAATTAACATGGTTTCAACAGGATGGTGACAAACTCAGTTTTGTGTAAATTGATCTAAATGTTGTGAAAGTCTCACTCAAATGCGTTTTTGATTCAAAGTTAATGAATGCGGCACCCACCTTATTAATAGCTTTTGGAATCCTAATTAATTTTTTAAAATATGAAATACCCGTTTATTTGAAATGACTACAGCCTCAGCCATTTCATATGTAGTCATTCTTTTGACGTCCACTGCAGAACACGTCTATTTCAAACAGCTGTAGGAAAAAAAATTATTTGACAGATTGATTTGAAATTTCATATGTATTCATAAGAAGAATGGAACATTCCAGTAACAGTATGTTTTTTGCTATCAATGCCATCTATGTGACAGTATAGAAACTTTTCAAATCACCTAGTATGTCAATACAAATTTCTTAGTAATTCGTTAAAATAATGTGTTTCTAAATTTATTTAAAATTTAAGTTCTTGTTGAAATACCGTTTAAAGAACATGATTACTTCATATAATGATGGATGCGTGTGATTTATAGGAGAAATGAAGACGTTGACCCAGTGGCAGCTTCAGCAGAATACGAATTGGAAAAAAGAGTGGAAAAAATGGAGGTATTTCCGGTGGAACTGATAAAAGGGCCTGAGGGTTTAGGCTTAAGTATTATAGGAATGGGAGTGGGAGCGGATGCGGGCCTCGAGAAATTAGGTAATTTGTTTATATGCCGGTTACCAATCACAGTATGAAAACTGAATATTTTTTAAGGTATTTTTGTTAAAACTATAACTGCTAATGGGGCAGCAGCCAAAGATGGTCGGATTAAAGTGAATGACCAAATTATTGAAGTAGATGGAAAAAGTTTAGTTGGAGTGACTCAAGCGTATGCTGCCAGTGTCTTAAGGAATACGTCTGGATTAGTTAAGTTTAGTATAGGTTAGTAATTGCGACTTTTTTAAAGCTTAAAGCTTTGTTTTTGAATAATTTAAAAAATGTAAATTATTATTTATACATTTATATTTAGGGAGAGAGCGAGATCCTGAAAATAGTGAAGTAGCGCAGCTTATTAGACAGTCGCTACAGGCTGACAAGGAGAGAGAAGAAAGAAGACAAAAAATGCTTGATGCCGAACAACAACAAAGTGACGCTAGCACTGTTCAATTGACAGGTAAATTTAAAATCTATCAAGTATAAACTACTTGATAACGATTAGAGATACAACCTAATCGAAACGTCGTTAAAATAAATAAAAATAAAGACAATGCAAGTCCGACAACCACATTTTAGTCCATACGATTTATAATTTGAAAGTTGCACAGAATCTGTTGGGTTAATATGACGAAATTCCTTGAAATTGGAGAAAAAAACTTAAGATTTTTAAGTATAATTTTGTAAATTTATTGTATGAGTGATACTATGCTTGGTGCCCTTCATTCCAATAAATATTTATATTCTTGTTTTTCGGTAATCTTCGTTTTACTCTCCAACTTTAATCTTTTCAACCTCATTTCGTCTTTATATTACTTGTCTTTGACTTTTAACAACTTTGTTATTTAGTTTTTAACCGTCCAAAAGGAGGGTCGACATTCGACCGCTATGTTTATTTTTTTACGTTTGTACGTCGATTACTCCAGAACGGTGGCACCGATTTGAATGAAATTTTTGCGTTATGTTCAACTATAGACTTCAATAGTATTTTGGGTGGAATTGGCTCGGTAAAATCTAAGGTTGCGCTGACAATATGGCGGACAAAAGAAAATTTTATGTGATTTTCTCCAAAATTGATATAGGGAAGTTTTCAGGGTCGCATATAACGAATCTAAAATTATTAAAAAATAGACTATGGTGTGTTAAAAAATTTTACATTATTTACGTTTTTTTAAAAATTGGTATTAGGTCAAGTTAATTTTTTGTAATTAAATATGGCAGATACAATATAGAGGACTAAAAATTTGATGTTTATTCGATGTTATCGAAATTGATATTGAGGGGGTTCTTGAGGCGTATGTTATGGATCGTAAATTAATGTGTTCAAATGCAGGATAAAATATGTAGGGATCTTGATGGCCTAAGTTATGAATCTAAAATTAATTTGTTAAAATTTAAGATAGTGGATTTATTATGTGAGACTAAATATTTGGTACAATTTCATTCAAAACTAGTATTTAGAGAATTCTCAGAATCAAAGAATTTATTATTTTTTAATTTAATGTGACACAACTTTAGATAAAATGAGTAGTTTTTGCCACCTTATAAACTCAACGCAATTCAAAACTAACAATCGAAAAATAAAGTTTTTATAAAAATGAACCGATTTCTACAAAAAGCGAAAAATAATATAAATTTTTATATAAATTGAAATATTTGAAGTAGACGCCAAATTATTACTAAATGTAAGAAATAACTACCAACAAGATACATACAAGCTACGGTAAGAAAGCAACTACAAATAAATTATTTCTCTCAATCTTCTTATGTGAATTACATTTTGTAAGGTATTAATTTAGCGCCGACTTCAAAAACTTTAATTTAATGTAAAAATTTATATTATTTTTCGTTTTTTAGCGGTTCGATTTTTTTTATAATTTATTAATGTATGCTAATGGATAAAATTATCTAATATTTTTTGTAATCACTGTTGCTTCAAAATAATGTCAAATTAAAGCCTTTTTCCATATATATGGTGCTGATGTTATTCATTAATGATTTTTGTGATCTTATTTTAAATTACACGGACAAAAACTTATCTATTTATTTATTACTTGTTTGGCTTTGAACACGCTAAACGGTGCTCTCATGGGGGGATCGTTTGGTGCGACACGTGGCTTTTGCTGCTAAAATTAGCAGTAAGCCTGGTTGCCTAGTACCGAATAATGCGACTCCTATCCTTTGGGTAGCGCGTTTCGTGTACTCGATTGTATATATTTCTGTATTAATTCACTGTCGCGCCACCACATAGCGGTTTTAAAAACTTTGTTAATGTATGTGGTTCTTATGTTATCAAGTGAACCATCGAAATGTCACCTTTGTCGTCTTGTTTGCTGTTTTTGATTTTAAATTCAGCTTTATAGGATGCAAAGGCGAGATGATGGTTTGTACCGAATGCAGTGGCCTGACGAGTCCCATATTAGGACGAAACAGCGCTGTCGCCATCTTTTGTACCGGAGTTTTTCCATACTTTGGAATGCTCCGCACTTTTTAACACGAGAATGATGTGGATTGACAAATTTCACGTCCGCTTGGCCAAGATTTTATTCTATTTTATTTTAAATTACACGGACAAAAACTTATATATATATATATATATATATATATATATATATATATATATATATATATATATATATATATATATATATATATATATAGTCGGAAAGCTTTCGGGTATCCCGTGTATGTACCGAGTCCTTCTTGGGACTATAGGGCAGTTGTTTCGGTGAAATCTCATTCATCATTTCAAAACTCACTTTACGGCGTCTGTGGGCGAATTGATGCTTGCGACTCAGGTACGGCCGGTTTTGTGTATACGTGGGACATGTTTATTGGCTGGATGGTGGTGGCCAATCAGGTTGCTAGTTTTGCTGCCTGTCATTGATCCTGTTGCCAGTGTTTAGGGTCATATCACCGAATTATGATCCAAGTCTTTAATACCTACTGTTGGTCGATGTTTTGTTAGCAGGTTTTTTCAAGTATTAGGCAACCGCTGACTATCGTCTCTGCTATTTAAGTTGTTGGGCCGTTTTACAATTTTGATGGCTTCCTTCCTCGAGATAGTAAAGACACGGATCATAACTTAGCAACACGACCCCAAATACTGGCAATAGGGCCGATAACACGCAGCAAAACTCGCAACCTAATTGGCCAGAACCCTTTAGCCAATGAACATGCCCCATGAATGAGATGTCAGCGGCCCTACAGTTCTAAGAAGGATTCATCACACATCCTGGGGAGCACTTGAAATCGTTCAATTATCGCGAGATTGATTGCAAGCTAATTTCGTAAAATTTCCAGGATCAACAAATACAAGTGTTAGCGATGGTCCGGTTAGTCCAACAGTAAACCAAGAGAGTCTTTTTGACAACGAACAAGATAACTCGGAATCTCTTCGAAATCTCTTGCAGGAGGTAAGTTCTTTCCTTATAATTCACGAATTTTTACGTCATTTCACGTATTCATGTTGCTTTTGCCAGTGTGCTGTTTGTTTTGTTACGTATTACTTTTGTTTGACACATTGCATTCATTTGTTTTGTTTTCAATTTATTCTGTACCCTAAAGTGTTCAAGAAACATTAATAATATAGCACTTTTATACCCCTGGACATAAGTATATATCTGAATATTTTCACGAATAAAGCCTGGTATTTTACCCTCTCTCTCATATGATCCAACTTTGAAACAACAAAAATTTATATAAAATACACTAATGTTTTTTCTTTATTTAAAAAGAAACTTCTTGTAAGATATTTAAAAAACAATATCTTGTATTAAAAAAAATACATAAAAATATCTTACAGCACCTTTACTTTACTTACAACTGAACATAACCTCTTGAAGTATGGAAATTTTTGCGGAATATAGATATCCTTAACGCTCATTAAAAAAATAATCATAATAAGTGGCTTTATTTGTGAGAAGAAAATTATAGAAAAAGTAGTTTATGTGTTGTCAATAACGTTTGTTATATGTTATGCAGACGCAACGCAAGCTAAAGTTGTCTGAGCATGAGGTTACAAAACTGAAATCCAAGGTAGGTACAAGATGCACGTTTTTGTAGCTTTATTGTCGTTTTGTCTCTTACAACTTTTGCATTCCATTAACAGATATATATTATTGCTTATTTAACCGATTTCTTTTATATATTAATAACAGGGTTATTAGAATAACTGCATATATTCAAATTTAGAAAATATTCTAACGAGTATATATATATATATATATATATATATATATATATATATATATATATATATATATCTTGGGTTCGAAAGGTTCTCAGCCTGACATAGACATGTCGCAAATATTTATATTTGCCATTAGATGGCCTACTGCAAAGTTTCAGATGTGTCCATGTACTTGTTTGTCTGTGACGATCGAGTAAAGAAAACAATTAGGGTCTTCTTGATTTGTGAAAATGGATAAAATATAAATTCTCCCTTTTATAAAGTACTTTGTTTAGAATAGTTTAATCGCAAGAGACATATAAAAATAATTAAATTTCAGCCTCTCTTTTAATGATAAAAACGTGAATTATTGTTTATGATGAATGCTCTGAACGTTCAAAGGCCGCTACGACCGACGAAAATTCGTAATGCCATATTAAAAGGTCACGTACCGAAGGTACGTGAACTTGCTGATATTGCAAACAACTCGATTGACCGTGTCCACTACATTAGCATGATTTTTTGGCTATGATAAAGCTTTCAGCTCGATGGATGTGCCAATTAGACTTGCAGCGCACCCCTAAAAACGCTTCAGAAATAAAGCGACGAGGGTGACGTGTTCGTTCAAACCAGTTGATATCAAACTTTTATACTAAAACACACCTACAGTTAATTTTTACCGAAAATTTACACATTGGAACATATTTCACTCTAATTCGTAATATCACCGATAATTACACAGCGGTTGTTTTGAAATTTTTTCACAATAAACTAGTAACATTTTCGAAAAAAATGGGCGTAACTAGATCTCTTAATATTAGTTTCAAACAAAATGGCTAATTTTTTTGATATTTTATCTCGATATCGTGATTTTTTTTTTGAATTAAAGAGTTGTGTTACAAATTTATGAAATTAATATTTTTATCAATGCAGTTGATTACTTGAAGATCTGTGGAAAGTTTCAGATTTTTAAATGCAATGGTTAAAAAGTTATAACATTAATAATATGACGCATGATAACGCTCGCGCCGCTTGAACATGTCTGTACTTGCATGGACTGTGCCCGCAGCCGAGACTGCGGATAGCTCATTTATGAATTATATACGAATAAAGAATGTGGTTTGCTACTTAACATATTTTATTGTTAACAAATGCATTCTGACCGATTTTCGTCCTGCGTTATACCGTCAAGATGGCAGTAAAAGAACGACATACAAATTTAATTTAATATGTGTTATTAAAAAAAGTCAGGATTATAAAAACGAAATCATCTTTTTGTAAGCCATCAAATATTTATAGAACCTCTTGATATAACTACTTGTGGATGGCAACGTCAAATATTTTTTGGATGTCCTACCAATTTAGAGTTACTATAAAAATACTTTTACAGTTGTAGTGCAAAATCTACTTTAGGCAAATAAACTGAATCTTGCTGTTTTGCTAATAAGATAAAATGTCTTCCGTTATGAAAATGGTCATCGAAATGTTCTTTACAGCCTCTGCAAAGAGGTGAAAAGGAAAATAATGCTAATGATTGATCTTATATGTATTGTCAGTATTCAAATTTGATAATTTTATATAATTTATGATTGTGATAAATAAAACACATTCTAATGTAAATTTTCACTGAATGGCCACTTCTTCAGGTACTATGTAAAATGTTGTGGTACTACGCTATCTAAGTTCTCAATTACAAAAAGAACGTGATATTTATATTTAACCATTGGGTCCTTAAATTTTATGATTCTACCATTTTAAGAAGTTCTAATTAATTATATTGTACTTTGACAAAGATACATTTACGTAAAATAGGTTTAATAAAGGCGAGCTATTTAAATCTATTTGATTGGTTAATAATACATTATATTTAAGTTTGTTTATTTCCAGAGATTCAAGAAGAATTAATTTGTATAGTATAGCTTCAATCAAAGATTATTATAGCTATTGCGTTAGCTATAATAATCTTTGCTTCAATGTGTAAAGTTTTAAAATCCTGATTAAAGCTATTATTTTACTCTATTAAATGATTGGCATAATTCGAATCATTTTTACAATTTATAAATCTATTAAAATGTTCCTTTATTCTTTTTGGTCATTTCATAGAGTCAAATTATAGTTTTAACTAGGATTTTAAAATCGTACAAATCGAAGTTAAAGGGTCCATTTTAAATTTTCTTGAATCGCTCGAAATAAACACACTTAAAAATAAAAATGTGTTATTAAACAATCAAATAGATTTAAATAGCTCATCTCTACTAAATCTATTTTAGGTAAATGAACAATTGTCAAAGTATAGTATAATTAATTGGAATTTCCTAAAATTGTATAATCATAAAATTTAAGGACCCAATGGTTAGATATAAATATTCCGTTCTTCTTTTTGTAATTGATAACTTAAATAGCGTAGCACCACAATATTGTTTATGATATCTGAACAAGATGCCGTACAGTGAAATATGTACCGTCTACAAAAAATACAAATGGAAATTTAAGTTAGAATGTGTTTTACGTATCTAGTATGGATATATATATATATATATATATATATATATATATATATATATATATATATATATATGAAGTAAAATGCGAACAGTAAATGCAAACTTCGTTCCAACCATATCCTTTCCGTGTTAGAGGTTGCACAGTTTGAATAAATTGCTAAGGAATACAATTCATCCTATTCTACCACCATTGAGATGATGGCCTACCTGTACCACCATACCGAGAAAGAAAGTCAAAACTTACCCTCCCCGCCACAGTGATACGGCAGAGGTACATGTTTCGTCTCTACTAGACTCATCAGGGTACCGATATGCACCTGGCTGTGCAAAGGACAGATCGGAAGGAAGCATGCAAATACTGAACGCAGCTTCGCCGGATGGCGTATATATGTTTATGCGGCTTTCACGGATTCCCCCGTGTGAGATGCAATAGCATTTTACTTCATTCCTATACGGAGCTACATATAGTTGTACGTTTTCTGAATGTGATTTCAGCACTACAACGGCATAATGTGGATATATCCACTGCTATTGCATCTCACACGGGGGAATCCGTGAAAGCCGCATAAACATATATACGCTATCCGGCGGGAGGTCGGCGAAGCCGCGTTCAGTATTTGCATGCTTCCTTCCGACCTGTCCTTTGCACAGCCAGGTGCATGTCGGTATCCTGATGAGTCTAGTAGAGACAAAACATGTACCTCTGCCGTATCACTGTGGCGGGGAGGGTAAGTTTTGACTTTCTTTCTCGGTATGGTGGTACAGGTAGGCCATTATCTCGATGGTGGTAAAATAGGATGAATTGTGTTCCTTAGCAATTTATTCAAACTTTGCAACCTTTAACACAGAAAGAATATGGTTGGAACGAAGTTTGCATTTACTGTTCGCATTTTACTTCATTCCTATACGGAGCTGCATATAGTTGTACGTTTGCTGAATGTGATTTCAGCACTACAACGGCATAATGTGGATATATCCACTGCTATTGCATATATATATATATATATATATATATATATATATATATATATATATATATTTATTTATTTATTTATTTATTTATTTATTTAAACTTTCATCCCATCCTTTCATTCATTCTCGCTGCATCAACTTACTAATGTTATAATATCATAATAGCCGAACAATCTATTTTGCCTTGTGATGCATAACATCCTGCAGTGTGATCTCACTGAATTAAAGCCTCTTGAAACTTTGGAGTTTGATAGAGAGTTTTTTGATTTTAAAAATGCAAATTTTAATGCTATAAATACTAACCTGGGTTCTTTTGAGTGGAGTGTTTTGCTTGACACTGATAATGTTGATTTGATGATAAGTCGCTTCTATGATATTACTTATAGTGCTTTTGAATCTTTTGTCCCTGTAGTTAGATCAAAGAAGCCCAAGTTTCCTTAATGGTATTCCGATGAATTGAAGGAGTTAATTTTTAGAAAGGAAATAGCTCATAAGGAATTTAAAAAAGCAATTGGGATGTTGACTATTTTTGGGAAAGTGTTTAAAATCATGCATAAGTACTTAGTGTAGCCGAAAATATTTATTTATTTTTTTAATACAACCAGTACTTTAAAAATCATAAATTTTAAATTCCCCACCAAAACGCCAAATCTTGTCACTTGACCGATGTGACATCACACTGGTAAATTGACAAGGATATATACAGTTTTTTCGTAATTTTTGTGATATGAGTTCTAAGTTATTTTAAGTGGTGTGCGGTGCCTCCGTGTACAAGTACTACAATTAAAACACCAGAAAAGTTATTTATTCACCTTCCGCGTTCGGAAAATAAAATGGGAAATGTGGCTTTAGCTAGCCCAACACTACCTGTTTTATTTTAGTTTTCAGCTTATAAATACCGATTATTACTATTGTGTATTCATTATCGGTTACGAAAATAACAATTCTTGATAAATTACTTACATGGAAGTCTTCATATTTCTAAATTCAGAAGAGTTAGTATTTGTTGCGAAGAAATTGGCCATCATAAAACAATCAATTTTCGGTAAATTCGAACTATTTGCCTTAATAAGTCCACTTTCCTGTATGAGAAAATTTCTTAGAGTCGTTTTCAAAGGAAAAAGTAAACAAATTTCGAAGAAATTACATGAAAATGACTATAAAATATGAATTAGGCAACGTAGCCCTTGCCAGCAATCACGAATGTGACATAAAACCAAAAAATTTCTATGTTAAGTCGTGACTGCGGTGACGTTGACTGTATTCTTTAGAGTAATTATCACATGAACAAAGTGAAACTGACAACCATGTTTTTTTGAATATGTATTTACTTATCATTAGATCTAAGTGATCAAAAGAATAACCGTATCGGGACGGAGCGCCAGCGATGACGTTAGTATGGAATGACATTCACTTCGATTGGTGATCGTTGTCACGTGACTCGAAGGAGATTTAATTACATTTTTATTATCAAATAAAAATAAAATTCCTTAAAAATAAAGAAAAAAATGTGTTTTTTAGGCTTTCTATTGTGGAAACTACCGTTTCGTGGGAAAATTATTTTTTTATTTGAATACAGTCAACATCCCAATTTGCATACTGATTATATCATTTTTCACAGTTAAGAAGAACATATAACGAGTTAGTTATTGATTATTATAATGAATATATTCATTCTATGGAAGATGCCATGAGGGAAGATTCTAGGGCTTTTTGGAGATTTGTTAATTCAAAAAACAAGAATTATAATTTTTCTATCTCTATGACATATAATGCATAATAAACTAGCAGTAGTGAGTTAGCTATAGCAAATTTTCTAGCAAATTTTTTTTCAACACTTTATAGTGATAAAGATAGTGATATTGATGAATTTTTAGTTCCTAAATCTGGTAGTATTAGCTACTGTGAAATAAATGAGATGGACGTTTTCAATCCCGTTATAAGTTTAAAGAATAATTTAAGTGTAGGTCCTGACGACGTTTCAGTTTTATTTTTAAAAAATGGTAAATATATTTTATCTTATATTCTGTGTGTAATATTTAACAAGTCATTGGTATTTGGCTAATATCCGGAGTTTTGGAAAATATCTTATATAGCACCAGTGCACAAAAGTGGAGATAAGTCTGAAGTTACAAATTATAGATCGATATCCAAGATTTCATTAGTTGTAAAATTATTAGAAACGATTGTAAATGATAAATTGACGCTTCATTTTCGGGATATTTTGGTGGACACTCAAGATGGTTTTGTGAAGGGGAAATCAACTGTCATTAATTTAGTGGTGTGCGAAAACTCGATCGTAAGCACTTTGGAATTGAAGTGTTAAGTAGACAGTATTTATACGGATTATCAAAAGGCCTTTGATAGAGTAATTCACGGCCTTCTGACCAGAAAACTTAAAACATTTGGTATTTTTGGGAATTTACTTGAGTGATGGATTATTTAAACGTAGATTTCGGGTGGTGAAGATCAATAACGTTTTTTCATAAGAAATACACGTTACATCTGGTGTCCCTCAAGGTGCTCATCTGTCGCCTTTGTTATTTAATTTGTATATTAATGACATTATATTTTATAGTGCATAGCGACATGCTTTAATATGTGGATGACCTGAAGTTTTTTACAACTATAAACTCACTTGAAGATTGTAAAAAGTACAAGACATAAATAATTTAATAACTTGGTGCGATATGAATGGCATGAATGTTGATAAATGTAAAGTAATGCAGTTTTGCCGGAAAATTTTTTTTTATTGATTATGATCATAATATTAATAACGAAAAACTTAAGAAAACTAGTGTTATCAAGGATTTGGATGTTCTGTATAATAGAGAGTTATCTTTTAATGATCACGTAAGTTATATTGATTATTGTGTATTAATGAAACAATTAAATATTTTCCCCCTTGAACAGCGTCGAAATTATTTGGATATCTGCACTTGGTTCAAGATAATAAATTATATGATTGACTGTCCACACCTGTTGGAAAGAATTGAGATAAAGGTGCCACAAAGAGCACTTTGTAACCATGACTTGTTTTATGTTTTACACCGCAGAACTAATTACTCCAGGACGTCTACTGTCAGTAGATTACCTTTACTGGCAAAGAAATACTGTGACATTGTAGATATGTTTAATCTACCTTTGGGTTCATTTTAAAACGCAATGAAAAAAAGATTGTTTTATATAGATTTACATGTGTGATAAATTATGATTGATAGTTGATCTGTAATCTTTGTGTACTACCATTGTTGTTTGTAGAATGGATTTGATCGGTAAATATAGCATTTATTTATTTATACATTTTCAAATGTTTCATTTGAAATCTGAAACAATATTGTTAATTTTTAATATGTTCCAATTTATAAAATTTCGGTAAAAATTAACTATATGTTTGTTTAGGCATAAGATATCAATATCAATTAATTTGAACTGGTTACCTCACCCTCGCAGCGGTTAAAATGAGAGCGTGCTGCCGGCCGACAGTCAGACTAAACGTGTACGACTGATATAAAAAAAAAATGATTTTCCATCTTGACAATGCCCCTGCTTACGTGTCTAGAGTTATTGCTACAAAATTTCATGACCTACGCTTCGAAAGGCTTTCATATGCGCCGTATTCGCTCCCAGCGATTAGTTCTCAAACCTGAAGAAATGATTCGTTGGAGTAAAATTCACTTAAAATGATGTCGCGACAATAGCTTATTTGGTCAAATTTAACAAGTTACATTATACTGAGGGATTGAAAAGTTTGGAAGTTGTTAGTCTAAATATTTTAAATTACAAGTTAAAAATTAAAAAATATCTTTCGTTGCTAGCCCTAGAATTTCTCCAGTGACTCTCGTAAATATCACTTTCTAACTCTCAGTCAGAAAACACAGTAAAAAACGATTGAATTTAAACAGAGCTCTTCTTTATTGAGGATTTTTGCAGTGGCCTGAGGAGTTTTACTGTTTGTATCACAAAAATGAGCTAAGATAAGTTCCTTCCTTGGTTATTATTTTTAAAAAAAAAATATGGGTGGTTAAATTTGCTCGACACAAATTCAATATTACCTTTTTTTTTATACCGGTTTGGTTGTTAGTGCGCATTCACACTCATTAAAGTAGGTATTCAAAAACTAACTTTATCAAAACACTTTCAGTAATATCTTCACAAACCCTTAATATTTTTTTCTTGATAAAAATTAGTACTTTTTTATACGTCTAGAAAATTTCAAAATTTTTCAATTGAAAAGTATCTTTATTATACCTAAGAATTTACCTATTTGAATAGATGCATTTATTTTCAAACGCCCTGTATAGTTATCATTTCTTATTTTCTTAGATAATGGAGCAAAACGGAATGAAACCCGACGACTCTGAAAAGTTCGAGCAAGTTAACGCGAAGCTCCGAGAAACCGAGCGTCAACTAGCTACCACAAAAAAAGAAGTACAAACGTTCCAGAATATGCTGGAACAGTCACAAGGTCAATATCAAACGCTGGAAAAGAAGTATAGCAAAGCCAAGCAGCTAGTGAGAGACTTTCAACAGAGAGAGCTTGATATGTTACATAGGGAAGATTTTTATCAGCAGCTTTTACAAGAAAAAGATACAGAATATAATGCGCTGGTTAAAAATTTGAAAGACAGGATCATAGCTTTGGAGCAAGATCTATTAGGTTAGTTAGTAATCCCTAAATTCGTTGTTAAATATACATAGCAAGAAAAACGATCGCAGCATAGTCCCTCGAAATTAATACGTTAACTTATTCTAGATACTCAAAGAAAAGCAGGTCTCCCAATGGTTCTACCATACGACAGCTTAAATCTCAAACAGCTCACTCCGCAAATGTCTCGCCGTCAACCTCCGAAACCGCTTTTTCAATCGATAAATCCGGACTTTTCCGATACTGAAGTTTCAGATCAAAGTCCGGACGAAGACAAGACCGCCACCGTCGAGAGGAAGCTTCCGGTGAAAGAAGAATTAGACCGTGCGGTATGTAACAGGTTTGGCCATCTTTGATTATTATGGCTAACTTTCTAACAAGAGGGCACTGGTTCGGTTAGGTTTTGTAAGTTACCAGTAACTTATTAACAGAAAGTTGCAAGTTGAAGTCGAATAACCAGTTGTTTTTTTTGCATGTTTAATATTTTTTTTGTTGATTTTCGTGCATGTCGGATTGCATAAGTATTAAATTTTGGGTATGTAACTCTAGGGGAACTAGAAATATTATCTATATAATTTTTGGACGACAAATATTTTATTTTCTTTCATAATTGAAATTTTATAGATTATTTATATGGTTAGGTGAGGGTAGATAATTTTTCTAATTTCCCTCTTATTTTCACCATAACCTTCCCTCTTGTTTGAAGGCCCGTGTTTAATATGTATTACCACAATTTTGTTACTGGTTAGCATTTTGTCATTTCTTTGTATTGTTTGAGACATTTTAGTTTATTTCCCATTTTATTCGTTATTTTTCATTTATCAGATGTTTAATGCAAAATTTTGAAACCAGTAGAGGGAGGGACTGTTAAGAATTGTCTGCAGGTAAGTCGAATATACATTTATTCGTCAATTAATTTAAAAAGAGAAAAAAATACGTTTTGTGGAACTGATCTATCTCATAGTGGAACTAAACAACAAGAATAAAATTATATTCGTTAAGTTTTCTCCAAACTTTCTACATACTGCTTAAAAAGGGGGAGTAACATTAGCAGAGAAAAACTAAAAACGAATAAATTATATGATTTTTTTGTCTAAATTTAATGAATTTATTTTACTTCGAAAAAGTTTTGCGTATGCCTAAATCAAAATAAGACCCATCATATCCGGTAAAAAAAAATCTTATTATATACGGGGAAGAGTAAAAAATCTGAAATTGCGTTAAGAGTAAAGAACCCCTATTTTTCACTTTAGAAAATATTTCAATTAAGAAATGTTGTTTATGTTTAAAAGTTATCAGCAATTATGAAATTTTGTTCACTTTGAAAAAAAAAATCAGATTTAACCATTTTTTCTGCATACCGCTATAAAAAAATAGTACGTAAATCCTATTTTCTATTGACTTTGTTAGACAAAAATGTGATTATTATGTCAGATTAATAGAAAAAGCCTTTAAAAATAAAAATAGAAAAATATTAAATATTTTTGCTGCACACCATATTTGATTTTTTGAGGAATCAAAAAAATTTAATTTAACTGTCATTTTGTAATACACTTTAATTCAAACCCTCATTCAGATAGTATATTTATTTCTAAAACTTCAATTTTTTGATTTAGGTTTTAATCGTGATCAGCATAAAAAAAATTGAAAAATAAAATATATTTTATGTACCCAGTTTTTTTGCCATCAAAATAAATCTCAATATAATTTTGGACACAAAAAAAAAATATGTATTTTTCAACTAAAAAAAAATTTTGAGGATGATCTAACTGATAACTATAAATGGACAGTGGACAAAACTATTAAGTAAAACTATTTACATTAACAATAATAACTTTACATGTCAATGTGTCCTTCCGTATTTTCTCTACATTTTATAGTTCTTCTGTTAAATTCTCTTGTTACATTCCTTAAAAAACCAGGATTGATTCGAGCGATCCAGTGACTAATAAAATTTTCCAGATGGTTCAAATTTCTAAAAGGTCGATATGCATACACTTGATTTTTTAAGTAACCCCAGAAAAAAAAGTCCATTGTGGTAATGTCCGGTGATCTTAAAGACCGAAGATTTTCTAAAAACTGTCCTATCCATTTGTTGGGAAATTGTTGATTTAGCCATTCCCATACGTATAAGGTAAGGTGCTATAGATACCCATCTTGTTGAAAATTAAGATTTTCTCTTGAATTTAAAGGCAGATCATCCAGAAAATCGCTAAATTCATTGCGCAAGAATTCTAAATATCTTGAAGCCTTTAAATTTCCCGGAAGAAATATCTCCCCAATATTTGAGTATTTAATATACAACAATGAACGTTGATCTTTACATTGAATTATAAAATTAGGGTTTTTGTCAGCCCAAAACCTGCAATACTGGGAACCTACAACACCGTTGCTTGTGAAGGCTGCTTCTTCGTAAATAATATGCGATTTCCAAAATGTGAATCATTCTTCTTTTTGCCTTGCACCAAGAACAAAGGTCAGTTCTAGTATCGAATCCGTTTTCTGAAGCGTATGGATAAATTTGGACTTGTATGATAGGTAACAATTTTTTTAAAGAATTCTTCTAATTGACAGTAATTACAGTTTTTCCATGGGGAATCTTGTATTTATTTTCCATTTTTTTTACATTTATCAATACAGTGGAATTGTGAATATTTTTAATATGTCTGTTTTCAGCTTCCATTTTTACAATACAAGAAATAAATGGCCTCTATTTCATTCCTTTTGTTTTCATGGTTTTTTTGATATTAGCTATGTTAATCATGATCACAAGTTTGATGTTTTCTGATCTCTACTTAGTCTTGAATCCGTAGAATGCAAATTAGAGCTGATCTAGTAATTTCAAACTTGTTTATCCATTTACTTATTAAATTGGTACTTGGTGCCTGGTTGATGTTATGTAAATTAAATTTGTTCTGATAAAGACGATCAACAGTGAAATGATCCACGGCAACTATATTTTCTTAAACCAGTCTTCGACAAAAAGTTAAGCAGCTCGCTCATTCCACGCCGCTTAGCAAATAAATCAATAAAAATGAACAACAATATTGGACGTATCAAATGGTCTTTAAAAAAGAACACAAGGCAGCAAACAAACCGTATTTATTCCGTAATTGTTCTGTTTTTTAAATGCATTGCCTAAAATTTTCTTTCTATCAATTTAAAAATTAAAAAGTGTAGTATTATTTATTAGTAGACATTACAATTATGTGAACAGGTAAAAAAAATGATCAAGAATTTATCAGTATTTTCTGTTAGAACTTCTTTTTTAATCTATTTTTGTGCATGTTTTTCTATTTATTAAAATTATAGTTATAATTTAATTATCTTACGCTTAAGATGAAAAAAATTAGTGCAAGTAGGAGTAGGACTGTAGGTTTTGATGATCACGTAAGTTTTGTATCAATAATTTCAGCATGTTCTTTAATTTTCGAAATCAGCATTGTCGGTGCAACATTAGAGATGTCACACGTGGTAATACAAAATTCGCTTGAATTAACACACTCACCAAGCAGTGGGTATCCCTTTTAGGTACCGCCCCACGAACTATTAGATATAACAGCAACGAAAAGCAAGGCGGAGCTCGCCACCCGCGGCTCCCTGGCCAATAGGCAGCTCCCCAGTGCCAAAAAGGGCTCCCTAAGCAACAGCAGCTCTGATTACGGGCTAGACGAGAGCTACAACTCAGCTGACGAATTGACCGATTCCGCTTATTCGCCAAGGCCAAAGCTCATTAACAATAACGCGAGTGCTGCAAGCGTAACGAGGCCCACGTCGCTAAGCACTAACTCTCATTATATCATTCAACCGGTATGTGGAGTTTTAACTTGGGGGGTGATCGTAGATATTAAGAAAAAAGTAGAATAATAATCTAACGTGTAAACTAGTGAAGGTGGTGTTATAATCTTGCGAGCACTATTATCTCTCTATCAATATACTGTTGTGTATATGTGATAAAAAGGAATTGTCCGCCTTTAAGTGAATCGAGGCTTAACCCGATCAAAGCTTTCGTCAGTTTTCTATGATTTAGAGTTTTCTTTTTTAATTCCAATTTTTATTGACATATGACGGTCAATTCTAAACTGACATAATTAGAACTGCAGGAGTCGTTTTTTCTCGATCAGATATCTAACATACCTGGTACCATTGTCAACATAGATAGTATTATTAGTAGTTCAATGACAATAAAAAGTTTGTTTTAAACGTCTAAATGTGATATAACATTTATGCGCATTCAAACCCAGTCCAGTTAGTCCACATCAACGATAAAATTTATCTAAATCTCTACATACAAACAACCTTAATAAACTACAAACAAATGATAAAGATACCATTGTCATTAATCCGCACTACATTGTTCTCTCATAGATTGTGTTGGATTCTTACCATCAAGAAAAGGCGACTTACTATTTAAAAATAGATTTTCAAAATAACTTATAATAAATATCAAATTTAGTAGATATATTACGAAAATAAAAGATTTTTCTAAAGAAATACATTATTATCTTAGACCCGGTCGACTATTATTATTCTACTTTTTTCACTTAATGTCTAGGGTGGTGATTGGAAGGGACCAAGAAGAACCAACGAATTAAGTTTTCAAAAACGTTCAGATGATGTTTTCGCAATTTTTTTTTGAACCATAGTCAAATTACGATAATCTTAATAGTAGCCCTATTGAGTTTAAAAACAAATAGCAAAGAGCAGTATTGGAGTTAGGTGCAAAATTACGAAGTGAAAATTTTTTTAGAAAAATTATAATTTTTCCAAGGTCTTTTTTTGTACCCGGAAATTAAGTTCAAGATTATACAAAAAAAACAATTACTCCTGCTAGTATTTAATTCTTAATCAAATATATTAAAATACCTGTAAATATTTAGTGTTAAAAAAGTTTTTTCGTATTTTTCTCTTAGATGTACATCTTATTACGCACAATTCTTATAATACAGTTCAGTTATTCTTTTTATTTATGCACAGAATGAATATTAGAACTAATTTTTCTAAACCTAATATTTTTAATAAAACTTTTAATTTAGTAATAATATAGTTATTCTAAACTATGCCAAAATTAACAATTGTTTTTAAAAACATGTATTTTAGGGCGTTGATGGTGAAAATGAAACTTCACGTAAACATTCAGTTTTTTAGATATTTATGCACAAAATACACCTGTTTTTGAGGTTAGATTGTTGGTACTTTATTTCACATCTTTCCTTAAATCATAAAAATTAACGATCTTTCACACTGGAAATATTAAAAATTTTAGTGAATAACATCGATTTTTATGCCACTATGGTTTTTAAGATAAAAAATTAAAGATACTACATATCCCGCATTGCACCAAAACTTTAAGTTATTAAAATTTACTTATGCTCGTATCATCCTGTGGCCACTTTCCATGTGTTTGATATTTATGACTTCTTATTTCTAAATTAAAAAAAAAAGAATAATTTTATAATAATAAACATAATTTTTCAAATCTTCCATATTTCCAACAAGCAATCTCAATTATCGGGATTAATAGGTTTATAATGTGAATATTTAGCCCTTACCTTATCAGTCAGCTACTAGTTACAAATAACTCATGATATTTTATAAAAGTTATACTGTTTTGAAAGCGTAATGTACCTTATAAATATTGTTGCATATGATGGGAATCGCTCCCAGGGAATTTTATAGCACTGAACCTTTTCCTGGATACCAGGGAGACGTAATCGTGTTATGGGGTTCCAGTATTGAAATTTCTGTGATTCGAGGCCGTGTTTTTAACAACGATAGAATGTAAACATGTAAACAAAGAGCAGTCAAAGAAGATAGGTTAAATTTTTAATCTCAACACTACCTTTTTTACCATATTCTCCTGGAGCCTGTTTTTAATTTATTATTGGACTTTTGTAGCTGTTAAGCCAATATCCATGCTTTCTTTAAAGAAAAGGCAAATTATTTCTCGTTATAATTTCTGACATTTTTATAACATCAAAACTGACAAGTTCAGATTGTCATTCATCGATTTTGTTGCCATGCCTTCTGACGTAAAATACTGATGACGTCTTACTAGGGGATGTTAGTATCCATTTCTGGGGAATTCCAGTAGGATGATAAGACGTAACGGAGTATTAGATAGAAGACATTCGTAATTCTGCGCTATTTGTCGGTTCAAGAAGTGTATAAATTGAAAAGTTGTTGATTCATGGATTCGTACACGTTTGGTTGCATATCGATGTCAGTGTCAGTTGTCTTTCAACCGATATTCTAGTAGGCGAGTGCTACATTTAGTCATTTTATGATTTTAACATAAATTTACAGTAAAAAGGAAACATGGTAAATAAAGTATTTGATAAACTAGTTTCCAAAGTAGATACTGTTACGGAGCAATATCCTAAAAACTAAACATTTCCGTGAAGTATTCAATTTCATTTTCGTAATTTACACCCCAAAATGTATGTAATCTGAAAAAATTAGTAATTTTGACGTAGCGTAGCATAAGTTTTTCTTACTCTTGTATATTTTCTACTCATTATGTGTTATCAGATACGTTTTTTTCTCTTGGTAAAAAGGTTTTACAAGTACGAAACTGCACTATTAAATACACTGGTGGGCTCTTCCAATCACAACCACTTTTTCCCTTTTCTGTTTTGCAATGCACTTGTTTACAAACTGTCTGTGACTAACTTCTAGCAATACACTTCTATCCAACACCAACAGCAGCAACAGCGACACCAACAGCACCAGCAGCAGTACGAACAGTACAGTACGGTCCAGTACAGCGAGGTGCAAAAAAGCAGCACCCAGTACTCATCGCAGGTAACTAGTTTTTGACTAATAAAAGTAATTTGGATTTCCGTGGTCTTTATTTGTTTAAATTAACATCATCTCGAATGGTAAGTATCTCTGGCTGTCTTCGGGTAAATACTGAAATTGACTGCGGATGTTTACCACAACAAAATAATTGTTACTTCGAGAAAAAGTACTTATCAAATATGTTTTTTTAGAGCATCATTAGCAGCCAATCTACCGGTGTGGTTTACGCTCGGGTGCAGAAGGACCCGAGGACGGACGAAGTGACGTGGACTGACAGCAGTGGGGGCGGCAAAGGGGTAATGACAGTCGGACCTCCGCCTTCATTGGCGGAGCAACTTAAACAGGTAATATTAGATATACAGAATTTGTTAAAGAATTCAAAATTGAAGGAGTTTCGTCATTTTCTTAATGTTAATATGGCCGAAAATACGTTCATGTTCGCGGTTTGTAAATGACTATATCGAGTCGAAAAATTCATTTCGAAAACACTGAGAAGTGGATGAAAAGTGTGACTTTTTAATTGTGAGAAAGAAAAAGATTTGATTTTTTTTATTTTAGGTTTTAGCTGAAAGAGAAAGGCGTCTCGGTAGTGATAGTGTAACTAGCTCAACGGACGAACTGAATGAAAAATCGAAAAACGATCCAGCTCACCATTTACTTGCAGAAATAAGGCAAGCAGTGAGTGAGGCTAACGCCAAAGGTAAGGTTATAATGCAAGCCATGTTTTCAGCTTATAAATGTTTTTTTTGGGCTTTTGCAAAATATTACAAAATTTACTCAAAATATATATATTCTTTAAGAATTTTTCACCTATTTTCAATATAAAATAAAATATACCCTGCTTTTTAACAATTAGTAGTTAAAAAAGACTTTGTAAGGTTCTCTATGCGGGAGCTAGCTAAACTATGTGTTCCCTTGTTTTCTTATTTGCTAACAACGCTAAGGGTACGTTCACAATAAACAAAATATTACTGTGCTTCAAGTACGCTAAAGTAACCCAATCGTTTCTGTGCCGTGTGTTGTAGTTAAGAAAGTTGTTCCCGTTACGTTATCGCCCCCAGGTAGCACGCCTTGGCATCATCAGGGTAACACGTCACCTGAACCCCCTTCTCCTTCAAGCCTTAGTTCCGGCTCGGTGTCGCCCTCTAGACACGACACTTCGTGGGCTACTACGGACCTGAGTTTGTCGTCTTGCAGTATCGCTAGTGATAAACGCGGGTCGCACTTCTGGCATTCCACACCGGTAAATGATTGGAATAAAGATCAGGTGAGTGTCATGAATGAAAACTTGCTTAAATTTATTTGGAAAAGTTCAAGTGGAGAATTTTTATATTTTCAATATTAAATATGTTTTCATTTTTTTTCGTATACAATTTTAACGATGTAAAAATGTTTTTCATTAAAAAATAGTTAGCAGTGTTGAAAAAATCTTTATGAATAAAATAAAACAAAAATTTAAAAGATTCTTTGATCAACGATAACTTTTTTGAGCTTAAAAAAGGTCGAGAAAAATTTAACAGTAAACTGCCTGCACCATGACTTGAGGGGAAGTCCATAGATGACTAAAATATCAAATCCAACTCCATCTGAACATTGTGATTTTTTTTTTCAATAAAAACTTTAGAAAGGTGCCTTTTTGGTTTTTTGCTTATATTATGGAAAGTATCGAATGAATCGCATTATTTTTGATGGACCATTTGTAGATAATTAAAAAATCTGCAAAATGTTTTTTTAGACCCGTATCGGCTGATTTTTCATCGAAAATTGTCATAAAAAACGCTCAAAAATGTATTTTTTTTGTTTCTTTGGTAATTTACAATAATAATCGAAGTTTTTTCGGGAAATCATAGTTTATTATGTGTACTTTAAACAGGCGGGAGATGAAATTTGTCGCATTAGTAGTTTTTTCGTAATTGCAATATAAACAATTAAGAGCATTCTTTTTGCCAATGCCACCGTATTAACGTCATAGGTTCCATTTGAATTTACTGAACGGATTCTGAAAGTAGAAATTATGCACTACAATTCGTCTATCTCAGATTTTCGTATAAATTTCTTGAAATATACCAAAAATGCTTCCGAACATAGCGTGATACGCGTAAACTCCCGACCGAAGCAGAGGTATTGGGAGGTTACAAGCAGCAGAGGAGGAGACAGCTTCGGGCTGCACATGTCAGGCGCTACGTCTATATTTCATATGGGAATATGCATCGCGTAGTGTCCAGTCAGTAGATAAACACATTTATTTATTATTATTTCAAATAAATTTTTGTGTGTATTTAATAACATTTAAACATGGTTCAAAGTATGTATGAAATCCCTTGTATATATGAATACTGTATATTATATCATTATATATTGTGAAATGAACTATCATTATCATAATATTTAAAGAATTTATATTTGGAGTAAAAAAAGTTAATGAAAAAATATATGCAACACAAATAATAAATCTAAGTTTTACATTTTTTTCGTGGCATATCATCTTCAAAACTTATAATGGTACAGTCTTTCTAATACATCTACATTTTTATTTTCTTCATCCATAACACATTCTACAGTAATATTATAACATATTAATTACATCAGTACAGTTTGCACACAAATCTGAGCATTCTAAACAATGACTTCTGCAGGTACAAGGGGCAGAGCTACAATCCGTTTTACATCTACAAGAAATTTGTTTCAGCGAATTTTCAGGCAAGGGATCTGTGGTACCAATTGGAAACTAATAATTCTTAAGAACTTTCCAACTCCATTGCGTAGGGTTTAAAATATTACCAGGCCACAATTGTAGTTGATAATACACGCGAAAAGCATGTTACTCGGCTGCACTTTCAGTCGGTGGCAAAGCCTCAAAAGCAAAATTTGCTTGATCTGCGCTTTGTCCGGTTTTAACGATTCCTCAGCATGATTCTTTGGAGCAACTGTTCGTATGTGCACAAATATGTATAACCGTTATTTCGAAATGTAGCGGAACAATTTTATAAACGGCATAAGCAAATAAAAATTTGAAGTTTATGAAATAATGTTGGATAATAATGAAAATATCAGGAATAATTAAATATATAATTATTTTCTAAAAAAAAAATAAAACATTAATGCATGTCAATATCCGGCTGAAAGGACGTCTTCTAAATTTTAATAAATAATTATTTTTATACTTTTCTTTATTAATAATATCATATTCAATATACAGGGTGTCGGTGTCTATACCTCCTAGTTCGGGAGCATATAGGGGAGGTCAAAATAACCCTACTTTTTCATAGAAAAAAAAATCCCAAAGTGTCCGTTAATGGTGATACATAGCCCTTAAGCAATTTACCTTATTAGCTCTAAGGTTTGAATCGACTTGTATAATTTAATGAAATTTTAATATTTTATAGAGGCGATAAAAACTCATTAAATCATACTACCGTAGTTCTTTTCTATTATCAGAGAAGTCAGGAACGGACTTGTAGCCATACTCGTTGGGCCTCGTTTTTGATATCTATCATTTATATTATTATTATTGGAAGATGTACCTCTTGATAGAAGAATGCAAATGTGGTACATGCATGATGGTGCTCCACCTCATTTAAACCGGATAGTACGTCATCAACACTTAACTAATGTTTTTGGCCCTCGATGGATAGGTCGAAGTGGACCTGTTTTATGGCCACTAAGGCCTCCAGACCTAAATCCCTTAAACTTTTTATATCAGTAAATACTAGAGAAGAACTACTATCGTGAATAGCACATTATTCTAACGAAGTCCGTAATAATGCTGGAATATATTTGCAGTGCAACCGGAAAATATTTGAAGAATAATAAAATGTACTGTAAAATGCATGGAAACATTTAAACGTTTTCACCATTTTTGCATTTTAATAACATTCTAAATTAATTGAGCCTCAAACATCCCATTAAAAGGTTTTTGGACTTGACTGTATCTGAGTTGGAAATCTTTCAGCACAACATCTTCGTGCCTTCGAAGAGTGAGACGGCGCTTCCCCATAAATTAAAGCACATTAGCACACCCTGCGTATTTTATTTCTACCTGTTTGAGTTTTTCGCATAAAAACCGATTTATCTCGAACACCGCCAGTTTTATCGAAATAAAGTAAGAATACCTTTTTTGAAGAGGAATTACCAAAATATTTAAAAAATCAGTTTTCAGCTCTGTAAAATGACACCGATCAAAAACTAGGCAGTCAACGAGTGTGGCTGCATGTCTGTTTCTGATTTCTCTGATGGTCTAAAACATCTGCTGTAGTATGGTTTAATGAGTCTTTATGGCCTCTATAAAATTAAAATTTCATTAAATTGTATAAGTCGGTTCAAAACTTAGAGCCGATAAGATAAATCGCTGAGTACCCACCCTTTTAGGACTCTGTATCTCCGTTAAGGGACTACTTTAGGAATTTTTTTTTATGACAAATTAATGTTATTTTGACCTCCCCTGTATACTCCCGAAAAATTAGGAGGTACTTATCGGATACCCTGTATAACTATACTATTAAATTAACTTTATTACACATAATTGTATAATTTTATAAGCATACAAATTTTTCTATAGTGCTACGAAAACAGAGTATTACACGCTGTGGAAGCTAAGTGGCAACATATTAATACTTTGAATTACGTTTAAATAGAATGTTATTAAATATAAACTATCTATCTATAATATATCTGCCTATTTGTAGGTCCATTATATGACACATTTCCACATACGAAATAAAATTGTAGTGTCTGGCTTGAGAAGCCCGCCGCTGCTTGTAACCCATTATCCTTTACCATTGTTTCGGACTCGAGTTCACGCGTATCTCACTATGTTGGGAAGCATTTTTAGCATATTTTAACAAATGTATATGAATATCTGAGGTAGACGAATTCTATTTTATAATATCTACTTTCAGAATGCATTTGGTAAATTCAAATTTATCAAGTTAATACGCTGGCATTAACAAAAAATGCTCTAAATTATTTATATTGCAATAATGCAAAAACTACTAATGTTTAAAGTAGACATAATAAACTGCCATTTCCTGAAAAATGTTTTCTTAATATTGTAAATTATCAAAGATGAATGTTTTTAAAAAGCCATTTTTAAACGGTTTTCCTACTTTTCTCGATGAAAAATCGTCTGATAGGGGTCTATAAAGAATCATTTTCTAGGTTTTTTTAATCTACAAATGGTTGACTGAAAGTAATGCTATTCATTCAATACTTTCCATAATATAAGCTAAAAAAAAAACAAAACTCATTTTTTTACCATTTTGTTTTAAAAAATCCCAATGCTCAGTTGGAGTTAGATTTCATGTTTAAGTCATCTATGGATTACCTACTCGTCAAGTCATGGTGCAGGCACTTTGCTATTAAATTTTATTAATGAAAAAATCTCTATTGATTGGGCTGTTAGTAGTTTTTGAGAGATCGGCATCACCAGTCACTGATTTGAGAAAAACGCGATCAGAGTTAAAAGAGAGAAGTAATCAGTATACAAAAATGTATTCATTTATACTAATGTAATATTAATCAGTAAATTATGTACGTTCTAGAAAAATCTATCCACTCAAGTAAAGGGTTTTTCAATAAGAACTGGGTTCGCGCGTTATTTTCTTGTATCTATTGTAAAGTCGACCATATTTGGCAGTTTTTTAATTGAAACATAGACATTTACGTATTTGCCGAATTACGTACGTGATTATTGTCATAATTGCACAAAATACCAAGTAACTTTGTAGGGTCGGTGTTGGATCGGCAAGAAAGTATTTTTGGTTGTCACACAGCGTTGTAATTGTTTTGAATGTTTTTTTTTTCTTTTGCCATTTGATATCAGTCACATTTTGCTTAGAAGCAATTTATTTGTAGTTGTTAGTTTACGGTCAATTTTAACATGGAGTACAGAAACGAATATTTCCGGCATATTTTACTTTTTTATTTTTATAAAAGAAAAAAAGCTGCTGAGGCTCACAAAATGATATGTGAAGTTTATGGTGTTGATTGCATATCAGAACGCACGTATCAAAATTGGTTTAAAAAACTCCATTCTGGAGATTTTTCATTCAAAGATAGCCACCGTTCTGGTCGACCTAATGAAATTGATGATGACTGAATCAAAGCCATAATTAAAGAGAATCATTATATGACTATTCAAGAGATTACAGAGAGATTAAATGTATCACAAACAACAATTGAAAATCAATTAAAATGTCTTGGACTTCACATGAATTGAAAAAGATTTACTGAACACAACGAATCAAATTTGCCATATGCGACTCTTTTTGAAAAGAATTATCACTGGTGATGAAAAATCAATGATTTACAGTCACATCGTTTGAAAACGATTATGGTCCAAGCGTGATGAACCATCACAAACCGCATCTCAAGCTGATTTGCATCCAAAAAAAGGTCATGCTGTCAATTTGGTGGGACCACAAAGGTATTTGTATATCTTGAGGTACTTCCAAGAGGCAGTCCTGACTTAGCACCATCTGATTACCATTTATTTCAAAGTTTGCAAACCTCTTTGAATGATTAATCTTTCATAAATAATGATGACCTTAGATCGCATTTGGTTCAGTTTTTTTGCTGATAAGGATCAACACTTCTATGAGCGCGGAATCATTAAGCTACAAGAAAGATGGCAAAAGGTCTTTGAACAAAATGAAATATATAATTGGTTAAAGTTTATTCACTGTATTAAAAAAAATGAATTTTATTTCACATTGCAAAACCGAAATTACTTTCTTGCCGGTCTGATAATTTATAGATATTATCCTCGGTTTCTGCTAGTATTTTGTTTCAGGTCTGCCAGTGGTTATTACAAATAGGTCTAGAACAACACATACCGAAATTCGCGGAACTACAAGTCAACGGCAGCGCGTTAATGTTGCTGACGTCGGCTGATTTCAAAATTTTAGGTATAACCAGTGATGACAAAAATCGTCTTAAACGAAAGATTAAAGAACTAAAAGTACAAGCGGAAAAAGAGCGGAAACAATTGGAACGAGATCGCAAAGAAAAGGAAAAACAGCTGAGGAAAGCGGAGAAAGCCAGTAAAAAGAAATGAGGTAGCTTAGGGCCTAAAATTGTTGTGTAATTTTTGTGTCAATACTTATAGTTAATTTATTTAAAAAGTTGATTGGTACGTGAACGTACCAAAAACGAGGCCATATTGTTGTAATTTTAAAAAGTGAGACTCCTGTTAGGATGTAAATGTATATATTGTAAGAAATTTCATAAACGAGAACTGAATGTTAGTGGATTTGACTGTGATCCGAATAGTTTTAGTATAGTTTAAATTGGGATAATAGAGTTTATCTCATGAGAAAAATCTACAACAATTTCAGTTCAATGTTCAGGGTAGTTTTGTAAAGATTTCCTCTAAGTGGATAGCTGTTAACTAAGCGATAATGGTTGAAGTGTACGTCGTCTCTTTTCCGGTCAAATATTGCCATTTTCAACAGTATTGTAGTAGTGATCTTTAAAGGTGAAGTAACCTATTTAGCTAATACATTTAAAGAAGACACAGGAAAAAATTATAACTTGAGAGAGTCGCTAAATCAAAGACGAGGTACACATTCATTTGTTATTGTTGTTTATTGTTTTAATTTCTTAAAACCTGGCAGTGCCTGAAAATTAAAAATTGTGAAAGTACTTTTGCTTATTTTACTGTTTCTCATTGCATCCATGGCACTTTTTGTTTATTTAACATTTTAATCACTTATTCACAATAATATATATATATATATATATATATATATATATATATATATATATATATATATATATATATATTGTTGTGAATAAGTGATTAAAATGTTAAATAAACAAAAAGTGTCATTAACTTTAAAAAATAATTTTTTGATAGAAAAAAGCTTTAAAAATCTAAAAACAGTAGTTTTCATCTTGAAATTTACTGTAAATTTTTAGATAATCTTTGTCATATTAAATTTGTTGAGGTGTATGTGTACCATTTCTAAGAAAGTTCTTTTAGAATATATATTTTCTCTGTCTAAAATTTCAGCTCTACCGCGGTCCATCATGTGATTGTTTTCGATGACGTCCTGTGACAAGGTATAACTTTTTACATTTCTGTTACAATCCCTTTTGTATGATGTAATTCTGCCTTTAAGATTTCTGGATGTCTGACCTATATAGGTTAAATCACATTTTAGGCAAGGGATGCTATATACAACATTACTAATTTCACGCAACTCCAGAGAAGTTTTGATATGGGAATACATCAAACTTAAAGTTTTAATATGTTTCTTGGCTATTTTGACCCCATATTCCTTAAACACTTTGCATAATTTGTCAGTAAAGTGTTCAGTGTAAGGTAGTGAATGGTAATATATTTTTACAGTCTGTGAATTGAAATAATTTTGAGAAACGCAGTTAAAAGTGAGTTTAATGTTTGTTGAGAGATTCTATTATATATATTTTTATCATTTTTGTGCCGTGACCTAAAGAGAAAATTTGTTGACCAGGCCAACAGGGTAGGATTTCTCTAGCAGTATGCCTTTCAGTTTTAGTAATCCTGTTTCTCTGTAGTCTGGATGAGTTAGTTTGAAAGCTCTAGTTTTCCTACCTAATATTAAGTTTATTTTTGCTTTTGTTGTTGTTATACATCCGCCCTCTGAATAGTTCAATTTTTAATATAAATAAATTTTATTGGACTTAAAATTCTCGTTAACCTTTTAATGTTGTGTGGTATATTTGGATTTTCAAAATGGCGAAGCAACAATGGCCGTCACAATAAAGCAACTGCTAAATTTAATCTCTTATTTTTAATCTAGTTCTTATAAAGACATAATTTTAACTCTTGCAATTCACTTTTCAAATTTTTTTGAGGTTGTCGATTATAAATCTACTATTAGCTTTATAAAATTTCAAGATGGCGAATTGAAGATGGCGGCTAAAAAATGTAAAAATCATTTTGATCATAAAAGTATGAGTTGAGCATGTAATATAGGATTATTGGAGTTGCTGGTTACGAATTTTCTATTGGTTTTTTAAACTTTTCAAATGACGAATCCAAGATGGTCGCTGAAAAATGTAAACACAATTTTTTTGTTATGAAGGGAGGAGTTTGGGTAGGCAATTAAGGGTTTTTGGAGTCGCTGATTATGAATGTCGAGTTGTAATTTTCAAAACTACACATTTTACATACAAGAGGTGAGGGTTCATTTCAGTGGCCAGGCTATTTCACTTCTGGTCACCGAGGTTAACGGCCACTGGGCTCGGTTAGTACTTGGATGGACGACCATTTGGGAAGACCTAGTGACAGTGGTTCAGAATCCACTTGCATCTATAGGTCCAGAACACCTAAAATCATTATGGGTTGATGTGTCTTTAATTAATACAAATCAATCAATCAATTTACATACAAGATGGCAGATAGCAGACCTGAATTTTCAAAAAATCTAAATTTTACTTTGATAATTGATTTTGGGTTGCTGAGTACGATTTTTGAGTTGGAGTCTTCAAGTTTTCATACCCAAGATGGCGTTTCTATTGTAGAGTATTGCAACACAGTAATTTATTTTTTCAACTGCACTGAAATTTATAAATATCAAAGTAAAATGTATTTTGATATTCAGATTTGCTATTTTGAATTTCCCGTCTTGTATGTAAAAATTTTAAAATTATAACTCGATACTCGTATCAGCGACTCCAAAAACCCTTTATTACATACCCAACTCGTACTTTTATGACGTAACATGATTTTTACACTTTTCAGCTACTGTCTTGGATTCACCATCTTGAAATTATCCTTTATCGCATACCCAATTCAAACTTTTATGATGCAAAATGATTTTTACACTTTTGAACGGCCATCTTCCAAACGCCATCTTAAAAAGCTAATAGTAAATTTATAATCACCGACCTCAAACCATTTGAGAAGTGAATTACAAAAGTTAAAATTATGTTCTTATATAAATTGGACTAAAACTAAGAAATTAAATTTAGCAGTTACTTTCTTATGGCGACCCCTGTTGCTTCGCCATTATACAAATAAACCGTAATATATATATATATATATATATATATATATATATATATATATATATATATATATATATATATATAATGTGCGAACATTCATGTTATATTAAAAAATTTGTCATTTTCGATAAGAAAATTAATTGATATTAAGTTATTTGAAAAATCAGTTAAAACAAACTGTCGCTGATTATGAATTTCTCGTTTTTTTTTAATTCAAGAAAGCGGATCCAATATGGTAGAATTTAAAAAAAAATCAAATTAAGGTTTATCTAAGATCGTTTACAGCGACTTTGAAGTTAGATTTTTAAACTTCTAACTAGTGGATCCAACGTAGCCGTCTTTTCCCACTTTGAGATATTTTCCGGTAGCTTTCTGTAATTTTATTGAGGAATTGAGTTGATTCTTTGGACTCGGTCCGCTATTTTGGATCCATTGTCTTGAATTTTTAAAAGAACTGATTCTAAAATAATTTAACAGATTTATTAATAGAGATAAATTTGGAAGGCATTACCTGAGAGTCATTCATTATCACCATATGACGCCCCTCTCAAAAACCTACAATTTTTATTTCAACCTATTTTCTTAGGATAATTGACGGGATGAACAAAAATTGACTAGAATATATTTGTAAATCTATTCATTTAGAGTGTAAGAATGAGATGTTTCTCTTTCTATTTTTGTTAAATTTTTAGTACTTTTACAATTTTATTTTCTAGGTAATAAGTGCAATGAAAAATTGACTATATTTACTGTATACTGATCCTGTATACAAAAAAAATATTATCTTTAAAAAGTATATTCGCGATAATTACGTAAAATTTTTGGTGTCTGATATATTAAAACTTGTATTTTTATCTTTAGGCATTACAGTGGCGGCTCGTGATCTTAGAATATGTTTTATACACAAAAGCATATTCCCGTTATATTTTTGTAACTTTTATCACCTAAATACACTAATTGTAATCTGTTATGTTAAGTTGAATCCATGCTGTTTAAGTAGACAGAGATGTGATGTCACTTCGTAACTAATCTTAAGCTACATTCTAGAACACCCATTCGTGCAATCACTATTCGACTGTATTCGTGTATTCTACAATTTCGTTTAGAGGTAACATATTTTTTGTATTTTCTCTAATCTAAATATTTTGATCATTCTGCAGCTCTTATGCACCAGCCGCCTCTGTGTGATTATAAAAAATTTCTACAAGGTCATATACAACGTTTAGATGTGTCATGTGTGTATTATAGAACTGTAAATATATATTTGTGACATTATTTCCTCATTTTTAAAACTGTTTCTAACTGTACTTATTATTTTGTTTTTTATTCTTATTTATTTTATTTGTGTTCCTTTTGTTTCTTTTTCCTAAAATTATACTAATCAAAATATTTTTTTTTATAAAATGAAATTTCAAATTGTGATAGTTTATTTGTTTTCGAGTTTTTCAGATCATCATTAGGAGAATGTGATTTGTATAAGATATAATCGATTAATTTATAAATTTTACTTACGTATAACTTGATTTATTATTTTAATTATTCGTTTATTTATTGTGAACAGACTCCCTTATACCTGGACTTTTTTAAATAAAACTATAAAAAATCTTTGACTGTTTCACAATAAATTCGGTGTATTTGCGGAATTAAAAACGGTTTATAGTCCGGCTCGTTAAAAGGTCGAATAATGGATGTCTAATAATATTAAACCTCTCCGTGATATAACTCCCAAGTTTTTAATTCCTAAATCTGAAAAAATCAGCTATGACGAAAACTATTGGTTTTTAAAATCAGCTAGGAACTTAAAGGTCATCGTTTATTTATTAAGATCTATTATGGCATTTTTTTTTTATTTCTCGTTATTATGTGACTAAATAAAAAAATTTTATCTTTCGAATGATACCTGAGTCGATGAGGAAAATCAAAAAAAAATCACTATTATTTGTCACGTAGGGTGAGATATCTTAAATTTGTATCGCAACTTCGTTTCGCTTTTCTTTTTAGATTAATTGAAAGCATATGCTTGCGATATTTTATTGCAAAGATTGAAAAAACTGAAAAAATGTTATAGAGCTATAACATACGAGTACAGACGGATGGACATCGAGAAATTATAAATGTTTCTAGTGACTACAGAATCTTAAAAGCAAATCTTAGACTTTTTCAGTATAAATTCATTTTATAGCCCATATAAAAACTGGTTAAAAAGTAGATTAACGGATGCCCAACAATATAGGTATCCGTAAACTGAAAAGTAAAAAATCAGAATTACAGGAGTAGTTTGTATTATTTAGTTTGATATAACGGAAACAAATGATAAAGAAATTCTTATAGGAATTATCCAAGCTAGAAGAGTAATAGGATGCCTAATTGAGACATACAATGAAAAAAAGCTGTTTAATTTACTGGGCTTTTATTTGGAGACTTAAGAAAGAATTAAAAAACATGTAAAAGCTATAAAAATGGATGCTTTAAGGAAATCGTCGAAAATATCACGTAAGCGAGAAGAAGCAAGGAGATATTACGACAACTGAGTGTAGAAGATACGATTATGAATGATATAGAAAGAAAACAATCTGTTTCGGTCATATACAACGAATGCCTGACTCACGACTGCCCAAACAAACCATGAAATAGTATCCAGAATACCATAGAAAAAGAGAAAGACATTGGAGAAATTCGACGGAGGGAATAAGGAAAGCTATGAGTGCCCATAATCTTCAAGATGGGCAGTGGCAAGACAGAAAAAAAAAGGAAAGAATCAGTCAAATGTTCTATATACATATATATATATATATATATATATATATATATATATATAGTTAAAATGTTGAAAATATTATAATTTTTAAAATTTTTAGTAATGGAGTAATTTTTCTAACGAAGATCTAGGTATAGGGGAATTTGTATATAAAATTTTGAAAATATTTTAAACACAGTACAAATAGAAATCAAAGTTAAATTTTCACAAAGCAGTCGACATCAAAATAAGTTCTTTGTATGAATTGAATACAAATCAATATACCTCTTTTATTGATTTACAACAGAATCTAACCTAAAAATATAAGCATACAAAATATTTTTATTTAACTGCAAAGGTTTAGTGGGCATTAAATAAAATAGAACGTTTGTACACGCCTTCTAATTTCTTTCTATGACCAAACTTTGTTTAAAAATAATTGTTCCGGTTATATTTTAGATATATTTTTTGTTTATCGTATTAACAAGGAAGGGACCCGAAGTATCCGGCTTTAATTTTGATGAAATTGTAGTATGTTATAGAGAACACGAAAATAAGATATACTTTTTGTTTATTGGCGGAGATTCCTTTTATCGGGGTGAACAGCGCGTAAAATTCACTATCGAAACAATTTGTTGGAAATATCTCAAGTTCTGATTAAGATATCTTTACAAAACAAAATGGAAATTACTTGTTATTTGGAACGAGGTAAAACTATGGTAGTTTCACCTCCACACATCCCTTATTTTTTTCAAGGGTAGAACTGTACTTTATTCACATATTTTAATCCTAAAAGTTATGAAATTGAAGGGAAATTCTTTGAAAATATTTCCTTTTTGTGAAAAACATGAGCGGCTAAAGTTGACGTGTTTTAAAGTTTTCTAAAAAAAAAACTAATAAAATGGGGTGAGTCACCTCAAATACTTTTGTTTTATATCTCAAGTTTTAATCGAGATATTGTTGCATTCAATTTAATGTTCCTAAAATAAGGACGCATATGGGGAATGAATTATAATATAGGGAGATGCTATCAGATAACATACGACCAGGATTCAACGGATATTATTTTGTATACATACTTTTTTATTTCACCGATGGTATGAAACCATTTTTAATCGAGATATTGTTGCATTAACGGATCATGTGGCGAGAGGCGAGTTACGATGTTTTCAGCGAAACAGCAACGCCGGTCATAAATTTTCCATTTTCAATCATGCGCGACAGTTTCCGATTTCATTCGTAAGCATTACGTCCGAAGTATGAATCTATTTTTCCATTTACGTTTTTCGTTAAGTAATATATCCCGTATTCGATCTGGGTTATTTTTTATTTTCAAGTATTTATGTTAAGTTTGGTACTAAATACAAATTGCGGGGGTTTGTGGTGAGGGTCCACCATACCTCCTGACTATGATGGACGTTTATAGCCGCTTTAATTGTCTTCTCGTCCCACCGAAAAAAAAGGGTTATATGAAACTCATGAATTTTGAATTCGATTTAATGTTCCTGAAATAAGAACGCGTATGGGGAATGAACTATAATACAGGGAGATGCTATCAGACAACATACGACCAGGATTCAACGGATATTATTTTGTATACATACTTTTTTATTTCACCAATAGTTTCATAATACTATTTTACGCAATCTTAATCAAGGTTAATTTATTCTAAATAATTAATTATCTAATTATTTAACGCTGCTATGTACACTTTACCAATGTTATTTAATTAATAATAATGGACTCTTATAATAATTAATCATTATTTACACGTATTCTTAACTTCAACTTATTATTTCTACAGTGTACATTTCCTAATTCCAAATCAATTTTTTCATCTGTAATCCGACTATCAATCGTATTGTCAAGTCCGAGATTATGCTTCTCTGCCATGTCACGTTCGGTAAGATTTTTGTCACTCAAAACTTATCGAATTGCATTAACTTGCAAAATTTTGACTAATATTTTCTCTAAACTTGCCCGAACCCTTGTTCGTTTAACAAAGTTTAGATAAAAATATAATGAATGGTGATTATTCAACAAGATGTAAGAATAAGAAGATTGTTAGTCATCGTACGTATACGCCACGCCGATTATCTCGCATTATCGAAAATAATCAATCAATCCAAGCTAGATTCAGTAAAGTGTATTTCTGCTAATCCATTGAAATCATTTAAAATACGCCAATTCTGTGCGGTTGCTTTCCCCCGAATAAGAACGATTCAGTGTTTTTAAACGCAGCTGAGTTAAATAAGATTTTAATTTTCCGTTTTCCGGAATTTAATTTTCCGAGAAGTATTCCGATTCTAATGCGCCGCAGATTTCACTACCGTATTATCCGACGGTTACCGATTCGTAAAATAGCACACAATTTTATTAGCAGAAGAATGTTATGTTGCCGAAACAACCTAAGTGAGCACCACGAGTTGCCCAAAACAGGAATAATTTCGATGGTGGTCTGAGGACAAGTTGTCTTGATCAAGTCAACCGTTTATGTCCTGATTTTCTTAGGTCGGGTTACTCTTTTATATTATTCCGACGCCATGCCTCGAAATCAGGTGATGTTCACAATCGGAGCCACGTCGTGTGTTTCGTAATCACGAAGTAAGTGTTTACGACGAAGTTTCGTGATTTTTGTTTCTAATGTAGTTTTTTTTTTAATTAGGGAGCTGAGGCAAAATATTAAAACTGCTTTTTATTATTGAAAATGCAAGCGTGCATTTACAACAATATCTCCATAACACAAAATGGAAACTATGGTGGTTTTATCCCTATAGATAAATTCCTTAATTTTGATAAGAGTAAACCTACACTTTCCTCCACTATTTTAACTCTGAAAATTATGAAATTCAACGGAATTCTTTGGAAACATTTTTTTATGGATACGTTAAGCGACTAAATTTGACGTGTTTCTGAGTTTTAGAAAAAGAAATGTGTGTCATTCCAATACTTTTTTATGTCTCAAGGTGTTTTCGAGATATACTTGCAAAACAAAGTGAAAATTATTTGTTATTTGAACTGGAGTAAGACTATGGTATTTTCATCCCACAGATATGATCCCTTATTTTTTATAAAGGTAAACAATATTTTCATTATTTTATAATCTACAATCTCGAATACTGCAATATGTTCTATAAAATATACTGTGTAAATAAATATTATTTAAGTTTTTCATTAACAAAAGTTTATATCCACGTCAAATAGTGACTTCTAGCTATATTAATGATTAAAACAAAAATGTATGTAGACACATAGCGTTCTGTATATTCATTTTGATATTAGCATTTTATTTTACTTATAAACATATTATTTACGTCTTTTCTTAATTTTTAAGGTAATTTGTTAATTTTGAGAATTAAAAATATGAATTGAATTGCCGTTTATCCTGAAATAATTTTGCTCCTTTTCAGATTTAAAATAAATTGCATTTTGTTTTTATGAATGCTTCTCTATTTTAAGGCATTAAAAAACAGTATTTGTTTGTCATAATTTTTTCGAAAGTTCTCAGACGCGTCAAGTTTATTTTATAATGTTTTCGATAAAAATATTTTTAGAGATTTCTACTAGCTTTCCTAGTATTTATTTTTATTAAAATATGCAATTTGTAGAATTAAAATACATGAACGAAATGCAGGCTTATCCTTATAAAAAATAAGAAATGATATATCCGCGTGGATGATCATAGTTCCGTTTAATTTCAAATACCCAGACGTTTCGTTTCGTCAAGATTCGAATTTGAGATTCAAAAAATATAATTGGTGCGACTCATCCCCTTTTATTATTTTTTTTTTTGAAAACTTTGAAACCTTTAGTTACTTATGTTATGCATAAAAAAATATTTTTGAATAATTCCGTTTCATTTTATTTGATGATATGCATGGCGGTAAAAGCACCATAGTTTTACTTCGTTTCAAATAAGAAGTAGTTTCCCCTTTGTTTTGTAAATATATTCCAATTAGAACTTGAGCTATTCGCAAAAAATTGTTTTTAAGCGCGTCTTTATCCCTTTAAAATGAATCTCCATCGATAAAAAAAATGTGTTTCTTCAAAATCGGAATGGGACACTTCGAGTACCTTTCTTGTAAGTCCTCAATCATTCTGGAGCGACAATTTATTTTAACGATGCCGCTGATTGTAAAAATTGTTTTTATACAACTCTGTAGTATTTTACCACTGCGTAAATATTTTTTTAAATCTTTTATTTATTTTAATTTAAAGCAATACAGTTTGTTTTTACTCGATCTTTTGTATTTTTTGTTTTGATCAAATTTAATATTTTAATTTCATACCAAGAACTTCTCGGAAAATATGAATTTTTTTTTTTGTTGTGGGACCAACACTAATTTTTCCTCTCCCAAAATTGTGCACATTGTTCTATTTGCCAGTTTGCTCAATTTCCGACTTTTCGTTAAGTTATCGATTTTACGAGCAGCTTTTATAAAGCATAGTTTTTAAATATTTTTGTGATTTCTTTTTAACTTTTGTAATTAAATTATAAATCAAATGTAGAATGAATAAACAATAAAACGACAAATGTATTTATAAAGAGAGTGTTTCATTTTTTCGTCGATTTGTTTAGACAAATAATTCGTATATTCTAGAATAATCATGGTAGGTTCTTAGTGATACAAAATCCCAAAAACAACTTTTTCCCTATAGGTGTGATCTAGGAGGGTGACCGTTTATATTTCGGGGATAACGAACAAAAACAAATATTTATTTTTTGCAAATGGTTTCATTGTTTTTGATGAGTTTCAATTCAATTGCGATGTTGACTGTATTCAAATAAAAATATAATTTCGCCGCGAAACGGTAGTTTCCATAATAGAAATCTTAAAAAACACAATATGTTTCTTTATTTTTAAGGAATTTTATTTTTATTTAATAATAAAAGTGTAATTAAATCTCCTTCGAGTCACGTGACAACGAACACCAATCAAAGTGAATGATATCACTCCATACTAACGTCATCGCTGGCACTTCGTCCTTATACAGTTCTATCACTTGAAGTAATCATTTTCACTTTGATCATTTGATAATTGCTCTATAGAATGAAGCCAACGTCATCGCTGTCACGAACTTGACATATAAGTTTTTTGATTTTTTGTCACATTCGTGGTCGCGGTCAAGGGCTACGTTGCTTGGTTCATATTTTATAGTCATTTTCATGTAATTTCTTCGAAATTTGCTTACTTTTCCCTTTGAAAACGATTCTAAGAAATTTTGTCATGAAGGAAAGTGGATTTATTAAGGCAAATAGTTCGAATTTGCCGATAATTGATTGTTTTATGGTGGCCAATTTCTTCGCAACAAACAGTAACTTCTGCTCTGCCGAATTTAGAAATATGAAGACCTACATGTAAGTAATTTATCAAGACTTGTTTTTTTCCGCAACCGATAATGAATTCATAATAGTGATAATCGGTATTTATAAGCTCAAAACTAAAATAAAACGAGTAGTGCCGAGCTAGCTGAAGCCACATTTTCCATTTTATTTTCCGAACGTGGAACGTGAATAAATAACTTTTCAGGTGTTCTAATTGTACTTGTACACTAAGGCACCGCACAACACTTAAAATAACTTAGAGCTCATCTTATATCATAAAAATTACGAAAAAAATGTATATATCCTTGTCAGTTTACCAGTGTGGGGTCACATCGGTCAAGTGATAATTATTGGTGTTTTGGCGGGAAATTTAAAGTACTAGTTGTATTAAAAATATTTTCGGATACATTAGGTACTTATGCATGGTTTTAAACACTCCCAAAAATAGTCAACATCCCAATTCAGTTTGTTTCTCAATTTATATCATTCACATGACATTACATATAGTAGGGCTCAAAAGTAATTTGACATGACAAAATTTTTCATTATCTTGGTTTCGTATAATTCTATTCAAAAAAATAAGTATATATCTGAACTATGGACATGCCGACATTACCGAAAAGGATCGCGTTTCGACTTAACTTATTTGTTCACTTTATACGTATGGCACTGACGGTTCATAAGTATTTGACAATCATTTAGTTACGATTTGTCGAAGACACGGTTGCATTACAGTGTGAGTTTTGTGTTTTATTATTAGACTGATGTTTATTTGTAGTGTTGGTGCCGGCCGACCGAAAGTGAAATTTATTAATACACTCTTGTCACTTCTTCTGTGGTTTAATCATGTCGAGTCTACCATACTTTCCCTCTATAAAATTTTTTAAATGAGTGCCGTTTCGTTTCCCAATTTTTTGAAAGACGTAAATTTGGCGTTGCTTAAAAATTTGTACATACAGTTTTTTAAAAAAGTGTAATGGAAAGAGAAATCAGCGAAAAGCGCGAGTAAAAGATTGTCGGACAAAAATTTTGAAACGTTAATGCTGTCTTCCAACTTAATCGTGAAAAAAAAGTTGACTTGAAAAAATTTAATGATACCACACCTGATATTTTCAGGATACCTCAAGAAAAATATGTAGAATCATAGACACACACACCCAGGCGCGGATCCAAGGGGGGGGGCGGTGGGGGCGATCGCCCCCCACAAGAGCTTCAAGAACTAGGGAGAGTTTTTCATTTTTTACCTTTTTTTCTTCGCAAACTACCTGTGTTCTTTAGTCCGGTGTCTTTGGCAAAATCTGTTAGACACATATATTTTTCATAGGTATGAGTTAGAAATTTTATAATCAAAAATACTGGTCTAAAATAATGGACTATTTGGGTTGGATAGCAATAGATATTTGGATGTGTGAAGTATTAAAAAGGATTTTAATCCTTATCATAGACATCGGAAGGCGTCAAAAGAAGGTCTATTTTATCACTAAATATTTATGGCATAGAGTATTATTTCAGTAATAAACTTAAAATAAAAAGTTTTTATAATATTATTTTATTTCTTATGATTTTTAAATAATTCACATATATTAGAAAATATAGATAATTTTGACATATTTAACACAAATTACAACTGTAGTTTTATTATTTTTATTTTTGGCATAGAAATCATTTTAGGCACATTCAGACTAAAACGTAGCCTTTTTCTCTCAAAAAATTCTAAGTTATAATTTAAATCCTTACAAAATACCCATTATCAAAAATACAAGAAGTTAAACATATATAAAAAAAATAAATTCGTCAATATAATATTAAAAATTTTTTGGGGCTATCGGTCATTTTATTATTAATTATAAACATTTTTGGAATATTTGACGTTCCAGTTTATTTATTTCTTAAACCATCTTCAGAATTACAATTAAACACTAAAAAGGGATTCAAATGTCATTAATTTTTATATGTTACAGAAAATTTAAATAATAAATTGTGTTAACGCTGGTAAACATTACGTACCTTATTCGTCACAGGCGCGGATCCAAGGGGGGGGGGGGCGGTGGGGGCGATCGCCCCCCCCCCCCCCCCAAGAGCTTTGAGTTCAGGAAAATTTTCCCGATTTTGCCTCTTATACTATAGTTTATTCAAGAACTGGAGAGAGTAATAAATCATTTCAATTTTGAAAATACTGTTGTCATTAAATTTAAAATAAAATGCCATAGATTCGAAATCGATACCTCATTTATTAGCAGTGTTACGGCATTATAAATAATTAAATTTTTTATAAATTCCGAGAGTATGTGACGCCTATACTGCTTACTACACATGTGTATAAAGTTTAATTTTTGTTATTTTGATTTTTAATCACCACGTCCGATTGGTGTATAGTCTATTTAAGAACTAGAGAGAGCAACAAATCATATTTTACCCTTTTTTTCTTCGTAAATTACCTGTGTACTTTAGTCCGGTGTCTTTGACAAATTCTGTTAGACACATTTATTTTTCATAGGAATGGGTTAGAAATTTTATAATCAGAAATACCGGTCTATAATAATGGACTATTTGGGTTGGATAACAATAGATATTTGGATGGGTGAAGTGTTAAAAAGGACTTTAATCCTTATCATAGGCGTCGGAAGGAGGCTTATTTTATCACTATGTATTTATGACAGAATATTATTTCGGTAATAAACTTAAAATAAAAAGTTATTGTAATATTATTTTATTTCTTATGATTTCTTAATAATTCACATATATTAGAAAATATAGATAATTTTGACATATTTAACACAAATCACAACTGTATTTTTATTATTTTTAATTTTGGCATAGAAAACATTTTTAGGATATTTGATGTTTCAGTTTATTTATTTCTTAAACCATCTACAGAATTACAATTAAACACTAAAAAGGTATTCAAATATAATTAATTTTTATATGTTACAGAAAATTTAAATAATAAATTGTGTTTACGCTGGTAAACATTACGGATCTAATTCGTAATCAAACTCAGTGAAGCTATCTTCGCTCAAATTAATTATAATTGGTTCCTCTATCTCACCAATCATGAGATCGAGTTTCCACATTTTCTTTTATTCTTTTATTATATGGATTTTTCCCAATTTTCAACAGTAACTTTATTCAAAAAAATCTTTCAAAACTTCAGTTAAATTACTAATTTTGTAATTTGTGTTGTTTCTAGCAACTCTATCTTTTACTTGAGAGAGATATTTCCTTCTCCAATGGACATTTTCGGGACGATCTATAAGAACAGATTTCCTATCTGGTTTTTCCCAGCAAAAATTAAGTTCTCTGAGCAATTTCCAGAATTCAGTTCTTGTAATTTCAGGATTTTAGTTAGAATCTTGTCGACAGTTGGGATCTGCTTCTCATGATAAAATGTATGTACAACTCCTTTTATTGCAGTTTACATCTCTTCTTCCAACGAGGTTTTTCGTCTGCCTGTGATCGAATGTAGCTTGGGAGTACTAACAATTCTAGTCGTTTTCTTCTCCTTCAGTATTCGGTACATAGTAGATTTTCCAACTCCTGTCATGTTGGAACACATCTCAACAGAGCTTTTAACATTACTATCTAGATAATGATATCTTAAGGCATCATAAACATTCATCGTAATAAGTTTTTCGTTGAGGAAAAAAAGGCCTGGTTTAACGATTTTGGAATAAATATAGATGTGGAATCCATATCTTTTGGGTATCTCACTAATCACAAATAATATATAAAAACAAACACAAACAAGATAAATCACTAAGGACACACTGTAAGGTGTACTTTGCTCACTGACAGAAATTAAATTGAACTTTCAGAAATTTTATTGTTGCAGTAAATTTATAAAAGCTTATATTATTTAAATAGAATTAAATATAATTAGATTTACGGCAGTCCTCAGTTACCTGCGGCACCGGAGCAGATACGTTGGAGGTTTCGGTAACAGTTTTATTACTCTCTCTAGTTCTTGAATAGAGTATAGGAATGTGTATGCTTGCAATCGTCCCTCCCCTTCCTAAGAGTTTTGAGTTCAGGAAAATAGAACCGATTCTGCCTTTTACATTAGGAATGTGTATGCTGCTGGCACTCCCCCCCCCCCCCCCCCCCCGCCAGTTGTCAACTTGTTTTTCTTGCGATAGCCACCTCCTAAAAGCTTTGAATTCAGGAAAATAGACCCGATTCTGCCTCTTATACAAAGATTGTGTACGCTGCTCGCATCCTATCCCGCTGTCGACAACTTGTTTTTTCTTGTAACCGCCCCCCCCCCTCCAAGAGCTTCAAATTCAGAAAAATAGATCCGACCCTGCCTTTTACACTAGAAATGGGAATGTTGCTGGTGCCCCAGAGAGTGAGATCTACTTCTCATAATAAAATGTATGTAACACTCCTTTTATTACAGTTTACATCTCTTCTTCCAACGAGGTTTTTCGTCTGCCTGTGATCGAATATAGCTTGGAATAACTAACAATTTCAGTCGTTTTTTTCTCCGTCAGTGTTCGGTACATCATAGATTTTCGAACTTCTGTTATATTGGAACACATCTCAACAGAGCTTTTAACATTATTATCTAGATATTAATATCTTAAGGCATCATAAACATTCATCGTAATAAGTTTTTCGTTGAGAAAAAATGCCTTCCCTCTTTTGGGTGTCTCACTAATCTCAAATAATATATAAAAACAAGCACAAACAAAATAAATCACTAAGGATACACTGTAAGGTGTACTTTGCTCACTGATAGAAATTAAATTGAATTATTAGAAATTTTATTGTTGCAGTAAATTTATAAAAGCTTATAATATTTAAATATAATTCGATTTACGGCAGTTCTCAGTTACCGGAGGCACTGAAGCAGGTACGTTGGAAGTTTCGGTAACAGTTTTATTACTCTCTCTAGTTCTTGAATAGAGTATAGGAATGCGTATGCTTGCGATCACCCCTCCCATTCCCAAGGGCTTTGAGTTCAGGAACATAGAACCGATTCTGCCTTTTATATTAGGAATGTGTATGTTGTTGGCAACCCCCCCCCCCTTGACAACTTGTTTTTTTTTGCGATAACACCCCCACCCCCCCAGGAGCTGTGAACTCAGGGAAATAGACTCTTATACGAGGAATGTGTATGTTGATCGCATCTTCCCGCCCCCTGTCGGAAACTTATTTTTTCTTGTGATCGCCCCCCCCCTCCAAGAGCTTCAAATTCAAAAAATAGCTCCGTCCCTGCCTTTTACACTAGAAATGGGAATATTCCTGGTGTCCCCCCCCCCCCCGGGGACAACTTGCTTTCGCTTGCCATACTGTACTTTTGTGATATCACCGCCCCCCCCCCCAAGGAGAGAGGCTGGATCCGCCCCTGCACACACCAGCCAGACGCGTGGAAATCATCGGTCCCACGAGGACCCAAAATTTATTTATATCGTTCTCTTTTTTCGATTTTTTGTTTTAAAATGAAGTATAGAAAGTAAAAAATAATCTGTCCGATAGAAAAAAAATGGCCCTAAGTCTGTAATAAAAAGAATAATTTTTCGTATTTTATTATTTAGGGATGTTTCGTATGTGGGCGCTTGTAAATGAATATGCACCTTACTTTTAAATACACTGCTGATTTTTTCAGATTAGTTCAGGTTAGCTCAATAAAAATACGAGTGAATCAGTATCGGAAAAAATGCTAAAAGGATTCGATGCTACAAATATGCCGTTATTGAAAAAAAATTATTACAACAATGTAAAAGAACCATACATATAAGCAATGTATGGTGTAACGCCCCCATGAGATGTCCTACTTAACTTAAACCAGAAAATTGTAGGTGGACATTAATCAATAATCTGTATCAACATTATTGGTTTAAAGGGCCTCAAAGCCCTTCATTTGAAGAAATATCTTCAAATATCATAGGTACGAATAGTATAATTTTTGTTAATTTAATGATACATAAAGCAATAATTTTTAAAAAATTTTAAAAAATGCTGCAAGCTGTTTTGGTAGTATAAGCTTTCTTAAAGTTTCTGATATATAATTTCGTTTTCTATCATCAAAATCTAGGACAACTTTAAAAACTAAGAAAACGAGCCACCTGAAAAATTTTTTTAAAATAACTTTTTCTTAACAATGCATACGTTTCACCTTATGAGTTCTAAAGTCTATTAAATTTTAAGTAAAATATATCTCTTTCAATTTAAATGTATCAATAAGATGATTTTGAAACAAATTTCAGATTCTGAAACTGAAACCGAGGATGACTAGATACATGAGTTTTCCGCCGATACGGATGCAGATATTGAAGACAGTGACGATAATCATAATGAATCATAATGATGAATAAATTAAAAAGCGAAATTATTTTTTATAATTATCTTTTGTAATTTCTTTTTACTTTACAATAAAAATTAATTTATATTTTTCACAAAATACAATTTTACTAATTTCATATAATTCACTATTTAGTGGGTGTATATAATATATATAAATCAGTGTACAATTTTCTGGAAATTACAATCATTGATTTTAATGCTGTAATAAATATATTAAGATTTTTATAAAAAATAGTTGAAAATAAAAATAAATTAACCTTGCTTTGCTGGAAGGTGGGGGGGGGGGGGATGGTTAGTCTACTTGCATCAGTAATATTACAACATTCCAAAGGATAAAAATAAAATAAATATCACCCAGCATCTCGCTGCGATATACTGTATAATCCAAAATGCAAGCATATTTTCGCCGTCCCATTTTTTTGTCCAACAGTAGATTGATCTTGATATATTTGTTGGACATTTGTATTACATGTTAAGTACTTCACCTATATATATATATATATATATATATATATATATATATATATATATATATATATATATATATATATATGTATGTATATATATGTTATGTCGGATATTCTCACGGGCGTGATGTGTAATCATACTATACACGTGTCACTATGGTCTACTATAGACATTCTAGCAGAATCCAGAGCCGAAACAGATTTCTCAATAAGAACAGAGAGACAGAAAAGGAAAATTATCCAATTAAAAGAGTCATCAAAACCACCATTAAAGAAACAGCTAACGGAGGACCCAGAAGTCGTACACAACTTATCTGATAAAGTTTTGACACCAGCCGCCAAAAGTGTTTTAACCAAAGGTTTTAATTTCGCGATAGCACCATCACGTATCCCAACCGATAACATAATATGTGGAGTTGAAACAGCTCTAAACAACATAAACAACGACACAGCAGAAACTATCCGCCAAGAAATTTCAGCCGTTTTGCGCAAAGCAAAACCTCCAAAAAGTAATCTATCTGCAGAAGAACATCGAGCCTTACAAGACCTGTTCAAAGATACCTCGATCGTAATACTTCCGGCTGACAAAGGAAATTTGACAGTGGTCCTAAATAAAACAGACTATCATGAAGAGATGATCGCCCTGTTAAACGATCCTGCCTACAAGCCAATAAACAGAGACCATACCACTTATCTAGAAAATACCACCAAAACATTGATCAGGGCATCTCCACTTACCGAAGAAATAAAGAAGATCACACCAAGAGAAAAATCATCCATATGTCCTAAACTTTCTGGCTTACCGAAAATACACAATCCCGGAGCCCCCTTGAGACCAATTGTAAGCTCTGTTGGCTCTCCAACTCAGGCCCTAGCAAAACATTTAGCCACCATTCTGCAACCCTTCGTCGAAAAAACGGCCTCCTATGTTAAAAACTCGCAACATTTTTGCGAAATAATCAAAAACATACGTTTACAAGAAAAAAAATGTCTAGTTAGTTTTGACGTAACATCACTTTTCACACAAATACCAGTTAAAGAGGCTCTTTCTGTAATAGAAAACAAATACAATCTGCCAAAATATATCATCGAATTAGCTAGACACCTATTTTACTTATGAAGGCCGACGATATAAACAAGTCGAGGGAGCCCCGATGGGATCGCCGCTATCTCCTGCACTCGCTAACTTATTTATGGAAGACTTTGAATCAAAGGCTTTGGAGACCTCTTCACACAAACCAAGACTGTGGCTACGTTACGTAGATGACACATTCGTTATCTGGCAACATGGGGAAGAAAATCTCAAAAGTGTCCTGGAACACGTAAACAGTATACATCCCAAAATTAAATTCACCATGGAGACAGAACAGGAAAGAGAACTACCGTTTTTGGATATCCTACTGAAAAGAAAAACTGATGGCTTGCTTTCGCACACTGTCTACAGAAAGCCCACTCACACCAACAGGTACCTCAACGCCGATTCACATCACCACCCCGCCCAATTATTTGCAGTAGTGAAATCACTTGCGTTTCGATCGCAGTCCCTTACAGATCCAGAAAATTATCACAAAGAGATGAACATACTGCAAGACGCCCTAACAAAGAACAACTAGAACATATAGACAAGGCTCTAAAAAAACAAGCACTTGGCCCAAAAAAATCGCGAAAACCAAGAGAATAGCTCCAAAGCTTTTATTCCTTATGTAAGAGGCACCACAGACAAGATCGCAAGAATTCTCAGGAGACACAACATCGAAACCATTTTCACCACAGACCGTAAAGTAAAAGATCTCTTGCCAACACCTAAAGAAAGAATCCCTCTAGAAAACCAGGGAGTGTACGAAATTCCATGCGGAGAATGCAGCTCATCTTACGTAGGCCAAACCAACCGTAAAATAAGCGCCAGAAGAGACGAACATATGAACGCTGTCAAGCAAAAAACAACTTCTGCTCTGGCTCAACACTGGTTAAACACAGGACATAAGATAAATTTCTCGGGAACAAAAATGTTGTCGAGATGTGAAAACCTGTCCACAAGAGTTATAAGGAAAGCCATTGAAATTGCAAAGGGGCCCAACAACTTAAATAGCAGAGATGATAGCCAACGTATGCCTAATTCTTGGAAAAATCTGCTTACAAAACATCAACCAGTACCACTTAATAACGAAATAGACTACAACTCGGCAACGCAACGTGAATGAGATTTCACCGAAACGTCAGCTGCCTTACAGTCCTGAGAGGGACTCAGCATATACACGGCATGCCCGAAAACCTTCGATTACATATATATATATATATATATATATATATATATATATATATATATATATATATATATATATATATATATATATATATATATATATAAATTTGTTCTTGTCCGACATGTATTAAAAATTTTGGGTTCTCGTGGGACCCACGATTTCCACGCGTCGGACTGGAAATAGGAAATTTTTTTTTGTCGGACAGTGTGAATCTATATATTTTTCTTGAGTTATCCTGAAAAAATCAGGTGTATATCATTAAATTTTTTCAAGTCAACTTTTTTTTCACGATTAAGTGAGTAGACAGCATTAACATTTCAAAATTTTTGTCCGACAATCTTTTACTCGCGCTTTTCATTGATTTCTCTTTAAAAAACTGTATGCAACGCCAAATTTACGTTTCAAAAAATTGGGAGAGAAAACGGCCCTCATTCAAAAATTTTTGTAGAGAGAAAGTGTAGTAGATTTGATATAATTAAGCCACAGAAGAAGTTACAAGATTGTATTAATAAATTTCACTATCTGTCGGCCGGCACCAACACTATTAATATGTCCAGTGATGATAAATAGAAGTCACTCAAAAGTGTAAATGTCTCGGCATCTTGTTAGAGCGTGGAATAAAATTTCTGTGGAAAATAAGCCTAAAAGTGGCCACCCGAAAAAATTTTTTTTTAAAGAAGATCTCTTAATAAAAAATTATCTACTAGTGATGTCCGTAAGTCTACCGTGGCGATTAAAAATGAGTTGCAAAAAATTATAACATGAACATTCATGTTTTAACTGTAAATCGTCGATTGAATGACTTAAGATGAGATGGACCACCGACCAAAAAGCCTTTCATATCTGCAAAGACTAGAAACTTACGACTTGCGTTCGCACAGCGGTACATATTATGGACTAGCTCAGAATAGTGTACAATACTAAGGGCTGATAAAAGCAAGTTTAATTCAGTGTCATCCGATAAAAAAAAAGTATGTTCAATATCCTAAAACAAAAAATATGATGTTCGGTAGCAAACAATTTCAAACATGGTGGCGGCCATGTGATGGTATGGAGAAGTTTTTCTCGCCATAGTCTTGAAAAAACAGATTGCTTTAAATTAATAACATTGTCGATTCAAGTATTTTTTTATATTTTTTTTTAAATTTCAAAATCATATTTATAACAATAGTTTTGAGCGCTACTATATATCCTAGAATAATCAGATTTCAAAAACGGGGAGGGTTCCAAGTGACTACGAGATTTTAAAAACAAATTTTGTACTTTTTCCATATAAATTTGTTTTAGCAGAAATAAAACTTTTTATACTTTGATTCGTTAAAAAGTAGAGTAGCGGATGCTCAATAATATAGTCAAGGTACTGAATAAACTTAGAAAAAATACATGACATTAGCGACAGTCTTAAGTGGTTTCTCAATGGTATAAAATTCAAAACTCGACTTCAAATTTATTTCGCCATCAGAATACTTGGAGAAGTAAGTCAACATGGTAAAATAAAGGTTAGAAGTTATATAACAAAAAGTCTAAACCTCGATAAATGTAATTTTAAAGATAAAAGAATACCCAGTAAATAAATAAATGAAAATATTTTCTTAAGAAAAGCGATTTTATATTTGTAAAAGTCGTGCACTGAACGATAATAAATAACTTTCTATATAAAAATAGGGTAAAAAGATTTATGAAAAATGAAGATATACCATAAATTCATATTTACAATTACTTTATTGATAATTGATTTTGGTTATAAAATTGTGGATGCTTGTTTTGTATCACTCATATTCTGTTATCAATTGCTAATTGTATTTTAATTTAAGAGTCCCATGAGAGTGCGAGTTTCTCACTTTTTAGTTATAAATCATTAAATTAAACTGTATCACTATTTTTCATATTTTTTTACCATATTTTTATATAAAAGGTTATTTTATACCGTTTCCTGTATGACTTTCTTGGAAACAAACTCATTTTTCTTTTATTTAGTTTATTTTCTATTTCTTAGTTTCGATTACAAGATTTGTCAGTCGACAGTTCTTCTGGTGCTAGTGGTAATAATGTTGTCGGTTCCAGGGTTTCATTTTGCAATACCCATCACTATTCCAGGGGTTTTAAATCATTCTCGAACGATTGATATGCTGTTGAGCTGTTGCACGTACTCTGTTTTTAAAAATGTTTTTGGAGGATAGTTTTCTTGCTGAAATACTTGAGCTAGTTAATCCAAATTGAATTGTTTCTTGAACATTTTACTAATTGGCAGTTTTAATTTTTTAAACAGTGAAGATGTTATGGTTATATCCACTGAACGAACGAGAATGAATGAACAAAAGGTGGTGATACTTGATTATCGATGTCTAGACCTCACTGGGCCCTTTACACCTCACCATAGCTGTAGGTCATTCGAGGCCGATCGCTTTTGTAAATCCAAGCAGCTTCGTTAATTGAACTTGCCTAACTGTTTCCGGTAACAAAATTGTATCTCCGAAATGTATATTTTTCAGTCCGCTGAGTATTGGGCACTCTCTGAAGATATGGTGAACAGTTTCATCCTCCTCCATACACTATTCATACGTGGGTCATCTATGACACCGATCTTATAAAGATGGCCCCCTCGGTAACAATGTCCTGTCAACAATTTTAATTCTCTTTTACCAACGGCAATTGGGACAGGTAGAATTGATTGGGGTTCATATCGTTCAGTTTCGGATCCCATTTTTGCCAGACGGTCCGCTTCCTCATTTTCGCGTATACCCGAGTGAGTGGCTGGATTTTAAAAGCGACGCCATGTAATCTGTCTGCACGGGGAGTGATGGACACCTCTCCACCGCGCTTTCTCAGACACCTAAGTAGTCACCCATTCCAGTTCCGAGATGCCCTAGACAACTGAGACGATAAAGAGTTTTCAGGGCCTCGTTCTCTATATATAAGTGAAGACAGGCTAACCAACCTAAGAAGCATATATGGCCTTCTTGGTTCGAGCCCCAATATGATCACTCTAGCTCAGTCGTGAGTCCAGAATTACATCCAGGTATTTAACTGTGCCCTTGTATTGAAGAGTCCTTCACAATGTAATTGTGGGGAGCTCCTCATTTTCCTCTACTTTTGTTTCCCTCCACGCCATCGGTATGTACCCCAAACTCAAACATGAGCGGAATAATTTTTCCAGGTAGCTATTATAATATCGGAGGAATTTTCTAATAAAGCTGGAAATATACCATCCTTACCAGGTGACTTGAAGGGAGCAAAAGTTTCCATCGATGGTTTAAACTAACTTGTAGTCATAATATACTAAGGGAGCCTGGAAAGTACACTCTTAGTAGCTCCCCTAGAGTCCCCTCTTCTGTCGTGGTTTGACTTTATTCAGGAAGAGCCAGTGTTCCAATCTGGGCGCTAGGATCTTTAGATAGTATTTTGCAGATGCGGGATATTGTGGGCATACCGTTTGTGCCCCTACATTATTTCTTCCACACGTTCCTCTGTGAGTCCCTATTAGTTCCTTGTATTCTCTCTGAGCAGTTTTATATTCTTCCAAGCTTATTTCAGTTTGGTATTGGAGCGCTTTTTAATAAAGCTTCCGAAAATTATTTACAGCTATCCTCAAATGAACTCCGAACTGCATCACTGATTTGTTTGGTAGCGATCTCTACATCTGTTTCATCACAGTATCTCGATAAGAACCCTACGATTTTGCTTCCCATTTCCTTCCGAAAGAGATCCCAGCTTATAGTACTAGGGTTTCGATATTCCGCTACTGCTGCGTCTTGCTCAACGTCAATTTTAAATAGGAGATGTCTGTGATCTGACAACGAAACCTCCGGACTAACTGAACAAGGATATTTAGCTTTTATACGAATACATTTGTGTCCCCAAATTGCTTTTCTACTAAAAATATAATTAGGATAGATAAAAATATAATTAAAATATATTTATATTTAAACTATCTTTTCTTATTATTAATATAAATGAAATATTATTAAACGGTGTCTCATTTATGAATAATATGTATAAATATCATTTATTAACTTGTAAATAAGTAAGGTTTCTTCATAATTATATTATTCTTAATAAATAATTAACTTTATAAACCGTACTATGTATTTGATTTTACAGTTGACCCAGCGTTATCATAAGTACGGCTAACGTTAGGTGTAATAATCTTTGGTACGGCTTCTGTCTCAAGAACGGTTAATCATATAAAAAATTGGGTAAGACCAAATTTATAGAATTATATGCTCTACAACTTTTCCAGCAACTCTAAATGTCACACACTATATTTATAAAAAAATGGTTTGTGACCTTTAACCTTTGATATCTTGATTCACATACAAAAGATTCTATGAAGCTTTTTAGCTAACTTATAAAATGTCAAAAGAAAGTTTTGTACAAATTTATTATTTTTCATTTTGAGGTTTACCGCCTTTTTTACCTGTTGTGTGAAATTTTAAGATTATGAGGATGATATTTCATTAAAATAAGGTCCAATTGTGTAAATATAAAGAAAATTGTTTTAATTTTCAATACTATTCACTAATATCAACACCCCTACTCAAGGTGATTTTGCCTTCCAATTAAATGTTTTTAAATCATTGAATGGACCGAAAACGAGCGTGAGGAGCTCTATAATGTGACTCGGATCTAAAAGTTTAAATCAGTTTTACCCTATACTGTCTCATTAATCACAAATAAAACAAAAATTAAACTTTTTTTTGTATATTTCAACAGCAAAATAAGCTCATTTTGTAAAGGCCCACTAAACAACTTTGGCAATAAAACTAACATTCAAATGTATGTAAAAATATTTCTTATGTTAACGTTACGTTAATTAAATATATTTTGCAAGGCATAAGCTTCACAATTAAATTTTTTATAATTTAACTCTTGAGATCTCAGTCTTCATAATTTTTGGCGAGTTGCCTAGCATCAACTTGATTGTCCCACAATTCAGGGTCCCACGATGGGAAGTACAATTTAAAGTCTTCGAGTTCTTCGCCCTGGTGAATGGTGGTAATTGTGACATCTTCCCTGCCATGTGACTTGATAAATTGCTAAAACACAATAAACTGTAGTAGTTTAATGGAATAGCGGATGCGCGAAACAATCTAAACCCGTGTTATTATCAAACTTACCTGTGCTAACTCCCCGCTTCGTTCCTTTTCCTCGGCATCGGCTCCATTACCGATCCACAAGTAAAGCGTGTTAATTTCAGGAACGTCCAATAACATAATATCGTCAGTGTCCAAGTCATCCTGCCGATAGTCGTGGATATGTTCCAACTTGAATTTAGTAGTTCCAGGACGAAGAGCGGCATGAACCAGGCGTATTTCGTGGGCAGATCGAACCAAGCGTCTGTGTTTTTCTCCGACTGCTTGCCAGGTACGGAAGTATTGGGTAAACGCAGCAGGTTCAGCACCCTGGAAAAAGTATGGTTAAACTCAGTTATTCTAAAATATTTCGACTACATATTATCAGCTATATACAAGATTCCCATAAATTAATTATATTGAGGGCAATCCCAAACAACCTTTTCAAATGCACTGTGCAATTTTCGTCCACGACAATATGTTCAGATTCTTAATAAAATAATGCCAACTTTCCTGTCTTCAAATTTTTTGATCAGAAATATAGTTTTCAACACTAATTACAAGTTTTTTACCTGTGAAATACGTTCAACATGGGTCCAAGCTGGTCGTTTATGTTCAGACAGGTAAGCATCAGCTTTCGTCATAGATTCTCGTCTTTCACCAGGTGAAGCACTACGACCAATCCAAACGAAGACGTCGGCATCTCCGGTATCTAATATAAATACATCGCCTTCGTCTAATAAATTTGCTTCTAGAGGACGGCGACCCACAGTTTCTACACGAAGGGTTCCTGAAAAACATCAATTAAAATGTTTAACCACGATGTGCGGAAGTAATTAAAGTCTTACCTGAGGCGTCAGATATGCGGTACAAAGTAGCAGCTCTTTCTTCCTCAATTTCAAACTGAGCGTCGTCGCCTCCCGTGGTTTCACTAGGTACATCATCACGAGAACCACCTCCAAGTGCCTTAAAGAATTCCTCAAACTCCGATTCGGGACTGAATTCATCTAAAAATTAATTACATTTACCGTGATGATTCCAATAAGCCAGATAAAATATCTATGAAACTGGAGATTAAAAGAATAACACTATTCCGTACTCTACCTGTTGAATGTCTCTCACCTGATCTTAAAAAAGTTTTTATTAATTTCTTATTCTTCTCGAAACTATAAAGACACGTTACTCTTGTTGATTCATGGTGCACGTAATATATACCTTGGTGTCCTCTGGTGGCCATCAAAAGGGAATTAGTAAAATGATTTCGATAACGAGATTTTACTATTTACATCACTTCGCCATATTTTGCATTAAAACATTATACATAAGCCAAGGCTTGACGTTACCTACACTATAAATTGAGAACATTGTAACTCTATTTTGGGGTAGTTTGTGGCGAGAGATTTAATATATTTTTGGGGAAACTTTTTATGGCAAAATGAGAGACGTTCAACACGTTGAGTACTGTCATATAGGTATTTTAAATAAATATCTTACCAACAATGGTAACTTTAGCTTTTCCAGCATGATCTTGATCTCTTATTTGATTGGCAGCTGCGGTAGCCTTTAGTCTTTCCATTCTTCTAGATTTGGAACCAACAAATACATAAATATTTTTTCCAACATCCAAGATGAAGCAATCCCCTTTGTTCAGCGAAGAAAAGTTAGGGTCAACCTAAAATACGTAGCGTTATGTTATATAATATATCTTTTGATTCTTATTTTTATACGGTGATCTTTTGATTTACTAAATGCATCTAAGGCAATATTGGTGTTGTGATTTTATAGATGGGGGTATTTTATTGACAATAAACGTTATAAATGTGCAGTAAGCAATATAATAAAAATAATCTGAAAACTAACCTCTTTAACTCTAATGTTTCTTGATCCTTTAACTTGGAACAATTTAGTTTCAAATTGATCAGGATCCACATGGTGGAAACCTGAAACTATACCACCAGGTTGATAACGAACACCAGATTTGAAATAAGATAAGAAGAGTTGAGATTCGTGTTCTTGTTTTTCACGGTGTTGAACGGGCTCTCCACCCAACTGTTCGTCCAGTTGAACCGCAAAAATGGCAGCAGCTCCAGCTTCATCCTACGACGAAAATGACTTAGAATTACTGGTTTAAATATACTACTAGTGTACAAGGAATTAAAGAATGGCACTACTTTAGTTTGGCGGAGTTTACTACCTGTTAGAACCTTTTTTGCATCATTTATATTTTTCGAGGTGTTTGTGGGCATTCAATGACATTGATTTATATTGGCGGTCTCTCCCATATTCAAACTGCATACACTTTAAAAACGAAATTACTGTAGCATATTTTTCTTTTCTGTTCAAACTCGTATATTTCCTAATTTTTCAAATGTATTTAGTTCATATTTTATACATGATTGATCATATTGTCTTATAAAAGAAGTTTTTATTCTGTTGGAGAATAAGATTATTATAATTATCGACTTTCAAGCCAAACGATTTCACACTCCCTTCAGAGAGTAATTATTATTATCATTGTTATATATCAACCGGATATAATAATAATGAAGCAAAACATATACAAGTTTTTCTATGTAAAAAAAAATTAACCAATGTGAAAATCCATATTTGTAATAAAATTATTGAACCAAACCAATCAACCACCTAACATCCGGTATTTGTTTTAAAATTAAACTATTTAATTTGGAATTATTTATACATATTCGTTTACTGTCGAAGCATGAAAGGTATAAATACAAAACGCGCCCTTTTCATGTTGTTTCCCAATAAAACCTAATCAGCAAAGATAATTAAGCGAACACAAATAAGTTGAGCAGAAAATCAATAAAGAGATCTTTATTGTGCTAGAAAAACACATCACTTTACGATTGCGATAAAACTTATTTTAGGGTACATGTTTATCTGGTGAAACCGAATTTATTGCCCTAGCAATCTGTCTATGTTTTATGTAGTAACATTTTTCGTTCATGTTTCATTACTTCCACAAATATTGAAAGACTGAAGCAAATGGTAATATTGCATACATCTAACTTGGATACAATTTTCTTCGCAATTCAAAAATTAAACTTCTGCATCTGAATAAAGAAAAGAACGTTTCCCATCATAATGCGTATAATTTACGATATTATCACACTCATTTTCGAATAATCTATTCAGATTTTTTCATCTTAATCTGGATAATACAGATCATAAAGTCGGAGCGCGTGTTATGACAGACATTGGATTATAACAGCACAGGTTTTCATTTATATATATATATATATATATATATATATATATATATATATATATATATATATATATATATATATATATATATATAGGGTGTTCTCAAAATTGACTCATTATTTAAGAAATTTAAAAACTGTAATACAAACCTTATTTCATGATATTTCGAACCAACCGATTGTAAAAACTTTGTTTACTACACTAAACAAATTACATCTTGTTCTGCAAAAAGTCTTCAAAATTCTCACCATTTGTTCGGTTAACGCAAAGTCTTGCTTGACGTATCCACGAGTGACTACATGCGTCAAAAATAAAATCCCGGTCTCCACAGAACACCACAAGCATTTTCAATACCCTGTTGTAGTTTTTTCCACAGTATTCATTTCTCCATCATGATAAACTAACTTTTTAATAGCCCCACAGAAAAAAATCGCAGAAATGGGTCCATTTCGCTCTATTCATCTATTAGGAAACACATTATTTAAATGTTCGTGAACTTCTCATCTGAAATGTGGTGGAGCTCCATCATGAAGAAGCCACATATTTTGTCTTACATTTAAAGCAACATCTTCTAATAATTGTAGCAGATTATTTTGAAGAAAGTCTAAATAATTTTCACCTGTCAGTCGATTTGGAAATAAGTAAGGCCCTATAAGCATCCCATTTACTACGCAAGCCCAAACATTTACTGAAAATCTGTGCTGAAAATTACTTCTTATCTATCCAAACATCGTTGTTGTGGAATTTATTTACTCCATAGCTTGTAAACGTGGGCTTACCAGTTGCCAAAATAAATTTGGTAAAATTATCATCTATGTTGTGCTGATATAAGATCCAGTGACAAAATTCAACTCTTCTAGGATAATCTTGTGGTTGCAACGCTTGTACCCATTGATCATTATACGTATAAAGTTGTTCTTGTAAAGTTTTCCACACTTTACTATGAGCAACTTCCACTTGACCTGGTATGGACCTAGTGCTTGTTGTTGGGTCGTTTTCGAAAATTTCTAATATTTCTTTCTCGATCTTCACCATTTCGCGTGGAGGTGGTCTTCCAGCGTGATCTCCTCGTTGTTTCCTTAAATACCCGGTGTCGCGAACTCTTAAAACTAAATTTACAAACATCCGCGGAGACGGATGGTTTCGTAAAGGAAACCTCTCCGCGTACAAACGACATTCTGCGGTGCATTCGTTGGTATTCCCCGTAAGTTAATATTACGTCTATTAGTTCATTGTTTTCATAAACGTGTGCTATTTTCATTGCACAAAACACCGACAAATTAAAAATAATATCACGCACTACTGTACGAATTATTTAGCACTGATCAAATCGAAAATCGCACTCAAAATCGTGTAATAATTACATACAAAAAATAGGCACACCCACTATCAGTAATAAACAAAGTTTTTACAATACAGTGGTTGAAAATATCATGAAATAAGGTTTGTATTACAGTTTTCAATTTTTTTAAATAATTGTTAATAATTTCTTTATTTGCCAACTTTTATATAAACGAATATTGGTAAATCGATTTCTCTTTACGAGTTCTACAAGTTGTTAAAATAAACGACTCAACTTTGAGAACATCCTATATATATAATTTATTTTTGTATCTTAAACCTTGTGTTAACATTTTTCTTATTTGATGATAAAAGACGACAATCCTTATGACGTTTCGCCCTACATAGTGAGCTTGTTCAAAGTAATGTTCTATGTATCTGTATCCTTCATCCTAAAAGTAGCTTTGTACATATACATATATATATATATATATATATATATATATATATATATATATATATATATATACATACATGCACACAACCATCATCATTATCATCAGTCTCAGCTTCATCTGACGTTTCCAGTTATTTCCAACATGCATCTTTTTATTGCTGTTTGAGTGACTTGGAGTTTTGTGGTCGTGTCGGACTTCTTTTCTGATAGGAAATTCTGGGGTGTTTTTAGATATAATTACTATTACTCCTCTATATATATTAGCTAATACATATTGCAGGGTATATTGAGTCGAAAGCCTTCTCAAAGTCTATGAATGCTAGCGTTAGTGGAGATCGTATTCTTTTGTGTGATTCATTATTTCTTTTAGGGTTTGAATATGGTCCAATATACTGAAACCTCTTCTAAAGCCTGTTTGCTCTCGAGGTTGTGCATAGTGAAGTGTGCTCTATATCCTTTTTTAATTATTTTCGTGAATATTTTGTATATTATTGGTAGGCAGCTAATTGGTCTATAATTTCGTATATCTTCCTTGCTACCCTTCTTGTAAATGAGGATTATATTGGAACTGTTCCACTGTTTCGGAATATGACTTGCTTTTAGGTAGTTTGTATATATTTCTGCTAGGATTCTACAAGTTGTTTTTCCAGTGTGCTTTAAATGTTCGACTGTAACACCGCCGTTCCTAGCTGTTTTGCTTTATGCTCTTCATCCATGAGGACATCTGGAACGTCTTCTTGAATTTCAGTTTCCTCTTCCCTTATTTCTTCTATTTTTGGTGCTCCGTATAGACTTTCATAGAATTTGTTACTTGTTCTGTTATGTCATCCTTATTTCTTTCACTATCGTTCATCTATGCGGTTATTTGTTTTCTGCCGATCGTCAATGTACTTTTGGTCTTTTTGTAACTCTACTGACTTTCCATTGCATTTTCTACAAGCCTTTCGTTACACTCTGTGCATATTGGAGTTAACATTCATTTGTTTGCGTTGTTTCAGAAGAGCTCTTATTCATTGGAAAATTTTCTTTTATGGTTATGTAGTTATGGTTCTCCAATACATATATAATTATTAATAATCAAACAGGGAACTGCAGCAAAAGCTCCTGTGATTATAAGTAGACAGAAATATAATAAAGTTGTTGCGTGAAGTACAACACAACGCGTTCGCTGCCTAGTTTAGAGCCAGCATATCATATATGCATGACCGTGTATCTACGAATTGAAATATTATTTTTTAACGTTGTATTTCTTTTATGGTAGTTGATGTTTTTTCGACATCTTTTCATCTTTAATCGAGTGGCATATTTTTATCCTTAGCAAAACTCTTTTCTTCTTTATGTATTCTCGGATTATTATAAAACGACATATTTGTATCCGTGAAATACTATGTATGCAATACTATGAACTTCAAGATATAAGACTTACCTGACTAGTTTCTGATCCAAGCCAGAAGTGAATATCCCATGATTTGTCCCCTGCCTTGTTCACTTTCGTCTAAAAAATAATTTAAATTTGTTACCATTACTGTTTTGAACAAAAATTAACGTTTTTTAATATGACTTCTGAGCTGAAACTAATATTTTTCTAAACCTTATTCCACTCTTATAAAGAAAGAAAATAGATAACAGCAGCGGGAGTAAAAACGCCTGTGTATTTTGTAGAATTTACATTAGGATTAATTTATTATGTGTGTTAAAGTACTTTTCTTTCAAAAACAACTTTTATCTTCAAACCGAAAATGTTTTCATATAACAGTCACTCGTTAGCTACCTTATTTATTATTTTTCTAAAAAGTAATTTTTTTTTGTAGTTGAAAATAAAAATATCGTTACCAATTCGAATCACTAAATGATGAAAATTATATCATTTGTAAAATTTCCTTTGTTTATTATGAATAAATTAGTCTTGATGAGAAATAGGTTGTTTCTTGAATAACTAATGAACAAGTTGTTTAAATAGTCATGGTTACGAGATATCTTTTTTTTCATGAAAGTTAATGGCAAACCATGTATTGGTACCACAGTAAAGTAATTTCATATTTATTAGTGCGTTAAAAATAGTGTGTTTGCAAATATTTTAGTTGATAGTGGTTTCCTTCAAAGCAATAATACTTAAACAAAATTTAAAAAGATTTATAAAGTAAATAATGATTTTATAGTTTTAAGTTGTAATTTTAATTTGTGAAGTCGACGCCAAATAAATACATAAAAAAAGAAATTAACTTTAGATTCGTAATCTACGATTCTGAAAATCAATTTTGAATCCGCGAAATCTTATTTGAAAAGAAGTATTTTACACTTGTTATCTGACTTCTGAAACCCCATACTATTAATTTTGGAGGATTTTTTTGCCTGCCGCATTATATTGGAATTTACTGAACCAATTTAGGACAAAATAATCTGAAACTCCGGTAGCATAAAGTATAAACTTTCATTCAAATATATATATATATATATATATATATATATATATATATATATATATATATTACTGTTCGCATTTTACTTCACTTATACGCGGAGTTGCATATAGTTGTACGTTTGCTGAATGTGATTTCAGCACTACAACGGCATAATGTGGATGTATCCACTGCTATTGCAACTCACACAGAGGAATCTGTGAAAAGTCACATAAACATATATACGCCATCCGGCGGGAGGTCGGCGAAACCGCATTAAGTATTTGCATGCTTCCTTTCGATCTGTCCTTTGCACAGCCAGGTGCATGTCGGTACCCTGATGAGTCTAGTAGAGACGAAACATGTGCCTCTGCCGTATCACTGTAGCGGGGAGGGTAAGTTTTAACTTTCTTCTCGGTATGGTAGTACAGGTAGGCCATCATCTCGATGGTGGTGGAAATGGATGGATTGTGTTCTGTAGCAATCTATTCAAACTGTGCAACCTCTAACACGGAAAGGATATGATGGAACGAAGTTTGCATTTACTGTTCGCATTTTACTTCACTTATACGTGGAGTTGCATATAGTTGTACGTTTGCTGAATGTGATTTCAGCACTACAACGGCATAATGTGGATGTATCCACTGCTATTGCAACTCACACAGAGGAATCTGTGAAAAGTCACATAAACATATATATATATATATATATATATATATATATATATATATATATATATAATTTTTATCGGAACGGCTAAACTGGTTTGAATGAAATGTTCAAAAAATTGCTGCGGGGTTCCGTATTATTTTAGCATAACTTGGTTCAGTAAAATCGAAGACAATATGGCAGATAAAAAAAATGTCCAAAATTAATAGTAGAGGGTTTTTGGGGTTGCAGATAACAAGTTTAAAATATAAAAATTCAGGATTAAACCGGATTGTAGCTCAACTCAGTCGATCTACAGTCAACAAGCACAGAAGATGCCCAGTGAGATTTTGGTGAAACGTTTGCAAATTTCTACAAGAAACCAAACAAATGAACGGATGAATTCCCGGTTTAATACTGAATTACATGTTCCCATCCATGAAACACTATGCTATAACATATATATATATATATATATATATATATATATATATATATATATATATATATATATATATATATATCTTTTCCGGTTGTTTTTAAGCTTTCAAATAACGTATTTTCTTGTCTGTAGTCAATTCTGGTACAAACTTAAACTGAAATTGTTTCGTTTCTGCTGCTGATAATGGCTATATATATAATACAAAAAGTTACTTTAAGGAAAAAAATCAGATTTCTTTTTAAACATTAACTTTCTGGTTCCCAAAATTTAAAAATTTTGTTATTACCTAAACAAATTACATTTAAATGTATACTAAAATATAAATAGAAAACACATCGACCTGTGTGTGGGCCAAATGTTCGATATTGACAGCTAATACTCTGGAAAAAATCAGGAATTATAATTAAGTAATTTTAAAAGTTAATTTTGGAAATCTTTTATTGAATATTTGGGTTATTATCACGGGACATGACCAAATTCTCTGGAATTCAGGTTAGTTCAACTTTTTCGTTTTAACGTTTTTTAATAACAAAAAATGAGGTATTGTACTAACGTTTGGATATCAGTAGTTTGTTTACCAAATTAAACAATTTTTTAAAATCTTTTAGAGAGAGAAACAAGAGTTTGACTACTGAGTAGTCGTTGGTCCTAAAAATTTCTTATGCCAAAAAATTTACTTAATTATTTCCAAATAGAAAATTTTTCGAAAATTTCTTCTGTAATTTTGGTCGCACCAAATATTAGATTTTAACACAATTCTATTTTTGCTTGCTTACTAATGGTTGTGATTTATTCATATTTTTTTTTCAAGATCGCTGCCTTTTTAATATTAATTATACTTATTAAGTGTTCAAACACTCACTGTAAAAAAACTTTACATTAATTTTAATGTAATGTGCTGGAAGCAAATTTCATAAACCGAGTATTAAATGCATTTAATGTTAATGCATTTAATTTAATAATTTTTACATTAAATCTAATGTAATTATACATTAAATTTCAGTTACTTTATTGAAATTTAAGGTAATATTCAATTAAACTTAATGTACAAAGCTTTCATTTCAAAGTACATTTAACCTCTTTAAGATCATTAAATTTAATTAATGAATATACATTAAGTTTAAGGTTATTTCAAATTTTATAATCAATTTGTTTTTACTCAATAGAGCAATTTTTTGAGGTCGGTTAAATTAAAAAAGCATATATTTTAAGTACGAATACTTACACTAAGGATAACGTATGAATCACCAGTGAAAAATTTTCCGAATTGGTTTGCTGGGTACGGCACTGGTTTGAAATCCTGAAAAACAAAAAGAAAATTTATTATAGCAATTAACCTTTTTCAAATAATACAGAATAAGCTTAATCAATAAATCTCCAGAGAAAATCCTAAGTTCAGTGGTCTGTGTAATATCCAGTTTTAAACGCCTTTATAGTTAACCTTTGGAAAAGTGTAAAATTAGCCAATATAAGAGGCAACTGGCTAGAGGTCTTATTACATATTTACTGAATTTTAATTTAAAGTTAAGAATATTGAAAATTAGTTAGAAATATCTTTGAGAGTTTCCAAAAAAGCCGAAGCCTCCAAAAACATTAATGTGAGAAAGGGAAGGGGAAAGTTTTGATGCTAAAAATGGGGCTAAAGTATATCATCAATAAACGTCTCCTTATTAGAAAATTCAGATTTCCATTTTTTTCATTTTATGCTGATTTCTGATAAAATTTAAACTTTTGACTATAACAGTTTATTTATTTTTAGGTGAAAATCAATTGTAACATTAATTCGAAACCATTTTTTTAGTAGCGATAGTCAAGGGTTTTACGCTTACACTGTAGACATGTTTCCACGCGTATTGTTGACCACTCTATGTTTGTATAGGAACAAAATTCTACGAATACCGTTTTTAAGACATTACCTAAAATATAAGCATGGAATAATGTTTTTCTATGTTTAAGTTTTTATGGCAAATCAATAAAATCTCACAAAAACTAAATTAATAATTTGTGAATTGATTATTATTTTTTCTTTTCTCTCTCTTGGTTATTTTTTTTAATTTTCCTGACTTACAAAATAATATTTATAGAGTGTAATATATTTGTTATCTGATATATGTCAATGACACATAATAAATAAAACAATACATCAAAAATACATTATTTAAGGAATTGCCATAAAATAAAATCCGCAAAATAAATATTTTTCGTTAAAATGGAAAGCTTATCAACAAAGCAAACTTTAATGAGGGTAATAAAATCAATAGATTATATCACCCACATATGAAAATTTTGAATAAGTTAAAAATAAACCTCATTATGTATCACCTGAACTACCAGTATTATTTTAAATCAAAACAGACATCCATTGCGACAAATGTTTTTATCAAATATTTAAGACACATTTCTATGTCTTTTTTAAGCAGTGCTATAACTAGACAGGTACATAGGCACAGAGTTCAGTAATAAAGGGGGCCCAGAAATAAAGCAAAGCAGGCATTGGTGTAACTAAGAATATATAGATTATTTGTTTACTAATTACGTCATTTTAAAAATTTGCCAATTTTTAGAAAACTACCAGTCTATTTTAGTTTATATAAAAATCTGATTGGCATTGTTGTTAACTTAAAGTTCAAGGATGGGCACCACAACTGTCTGGGGAAGATAAAGCCTCTCTCCCCACCAAGTTACGCCAATTAGGGTAGAAAAATTTGCAATGAGCTCAGCTTACTTTCATGAAAGTGTAAAAAAGTGGAAACATCTTTTTGATCTTAAAAAATTGAACAAATTTGAAATGCGCCCTTCCCCTGGTTATAAATCGAACTTTATTAAAAATTTCGATACGCGAAATGTATCGCTCAGGTTTGAATCAGTAATGTATAGTATATTTGATATTTTATTATCAAGATTAGTACATCTCTCGAAAATTTTGCTCAACTAGACGATAGTATACTTTTAATGACAATTGGAACAGTTTAGCTAGGTTTACTACAGTTTGCAGGATACTGAAAAAACCGATACAGATTTAATCTTTGATGTTTTAAGATGTTTTCTAAAAAAAAATCGTGTATGAGTTAATATTAAAAAAACAATAAGTTAATATAGAAGAATTAAAAAGGAAAAGAAAAAATAACTGCTACGAAATCCTAACGTAATGCATGTTCGGCAAGCACATAGTTGGTTATTATTTATGTGCCTTACTAAAATTAGAAAAATGGAATGCTTATGGAATCCACTTATTGGAACAAAGTATCAATAATTCGCAACTGTTATTCAAGAAGAAAGATAACATCAGCCTATAAGGTTCTGTCGCTGGGCAGTTAGGGATAATTTTCAAAGTAATTTGCTGCATGGAATTCAAATATGAGGTGAGAATCGGCCCATCACGTCAAGATTTTGAGATATTTGAGGTTATTTACTCGAAAAATGTTTTTTTTACTCATTTTGAAGTTATGTACAAAATGCACACAATTTGTTTGGTCGTTTTTTCTAGTTGCATCATATAATTCTACTCTTACGACCATTCTAAGTACAGGTTAGTAGATTTTTAGAGACTGCTTTTATTTTTAGCGCCATTTAGAGCAGTGCAGGTCTGTAAAATTCCATTATTATTTGGCTGTTGAGAGGAGGCTCGAAATCCTCATAATAGTAATTACGACATTCCCTCTCTCAAAAGTTGTGGAAAATTCATTAATTAACGAAATTTGGTATATTACTTTTTCATACCATAAAGTTTTTTTTACCAAAATATAAAAATCTTCAGAGAAATGTAAATGGTTGAAAAAAAGCAGATAAAAAAGTACTTTTTTTGGTATTTTTTAAAATTATAACTATTTTGCAACAAAGAAAATCAATTTTGAGATTTCCAACCAACTCTTGTAGGAAATTTAATTATGAAACTTTTTTTTTTCAACTTTCCTCCAAAATAAATATTTTCAAAGTTATAAGAAAGAAAAGGAGAAAAAAACGCGTTTTTTTTTTATAAAAGCATGGACATTTTTTTCCGAAGCGTACTCTTGAAGGACGAAGTTAATGGCTCAAGAATCAGCCCCTATTGCTTTAATTAATGAAAATGTGTAAAAAAATAAAAAAAAAAACGTTTTTGCTCCTTTTCTTTCTTACAACTTTGAAAGTGGTGACAGGGTTGGTTGTCAGCCTGTCTGTTTTTTTTTTTTTGGGGGTGGGAGGAGACGGCAATATCACAAGAGTACAGTATGCTAAGGGAGAGTGAGCAGCGGACAGGGACCAATCTATTTTTCTGAATTCGAAGCTCTTGGGGGGGTAGAGGGGGCGATTGGACAGTATGGCTATCGCCATCATCCCCCCCCCCCCTGGATCCGCGCCTATCTCTGAGGATCTTCATATTTGGGCAAAATAAACTTTACGGTATGATAAAGCAACATGCCAAATTTCATTAAAATCGGTTTAATAGTTTTTGCAGAATAATTTAGTAATTATTTTTTTTTAAATTGGAAATTTTTAAAATTTGATTGAGTCTTAACTATGAAACTTACGTACTTGAATTATTTTTCGAATATTTTAGTGACCTCAAGCTTTTAAATACTTTTTAAAAATTGAAATCAGATCATTAGGGCTTTCTAGGGATTTGTTTAAAGTTATCGACATTTTTTTTTCCTTTGAACTGAATATTTTTGCGAATTTCCTTTTTTTTTATTTTTTTAAAAGTATAGTTTGAAAGTACTCAGAAAGACTCTTCTTTTGAAAAAAGAAAATAAATTCTGTCCATCGGTTTCCAAGGGACGGGCTCTCAAAATTGACCAGCATTTACGGCGAATCTATAAACAATAGAGGTTGATTTTTGAACCTTCGTCTTTCCGAGTACTTTTCGGACAAAAAATTTCACATATTTACATTATCGGAAACATGAACGGGAATTGAAAAGAAAATCGTCCTCGCTTGTGAAAAATGACAAAAAGAGGAGTGGGGAACTCCCGCTGCAAAATTAAATCTGCAGGTTGAAAATACGTAGGTGTAAAAAAAGTCATTATCTCGGATTTTAATGAACCAATTTCGATTATTTTTTTAAACTGATGTCACGTGAATAGAGGAGGCCAAATAACACTATACTAAGAGCATTCATTTTGTTATAAGCAAATTACGTTATTTATGCCTTATATGCACTACATTACCATTACAAGTGAAAGTGGAAGTAAGTGAATAAAAATAAGAGGTAAAAAATATGTAAAAAAAGGTTATAAAAATTTAGCATTGTTAAGGCGAAAGTAATCGTGCTACCTTGGGTAATGGACTACTGGGATGTTAAACTTAATCAAAATTTTCATCTTCAGGTTGGATGTTAACATCAACATTTTCTATTTTAATATCTATTTCACTTTCTTCTTCAAGATCTCAAACTTTGCTGATCTTTGCACGTGTGCCTGTTGCCATTAGAGCAGTAATCTATGCATTTCAAATCATGCTTAACATAGCCATATGATTTTAAAAACTCCTTAAAACATTTGAAACTTATTTTGAACCTTCATATTCAATTTTGGATCGAGAGCTGCCCATCTCTCTTTTCCTTTTCAATTTTCATCCATGTTTCCGATAACATAAACGTGTGAACATTTTTGTCTGAAGAGCACTCCGGAGGACGAAGATACTGGTTCAAAAATCAGTCCCTTTTGTTTGTAGATTCGCTGTAAACACCTGTCAGCTTTGACAGTTTGTATCTCGGAAACCAATTTAAAGTTTTTTTTTTCAAAAGGAGCCTCTTTTCCAGTACTTTCAACACATATTTTCAAAAAAATTTAAAAAAAAAACGATTTTAACGAAATTTCACATATTGCTTTGTCATACCATAAAGTTTTTTTTTGCCAACATATGAAAATTTTCACAGAAATGTAAGTGGTTGAAAAAAATCAGATAAAAAAGTATGTTTTTTGGTATTTTTTTTAATTATCACTATTTTGCAACAAGGAAAATCAATTTTGAGATTTCCAGTCAACTCTATCTTGTAGGAAATTTAATTATGAAACTTATGTTTTCTTCCACTTTTCTCCAATCTAAATATTTTCAAAGTTATAAGAAAGAAAAGGAGCAAAAAAAACGCGTTTTTTTTCACATAAACATGTGAACATTTTTGTTCGAAGAGTACTCTGAAGGATAAAGTTAATGGTTCAGTCCCTATTGTTTGTAGATTCGACGTAAACGCCTGTCAATTTTGACAGTTTGTATCTCGAAAACCAATTAAAAGTTTTTTTTTCAAATGACGCCTCTTTTCGAGTACTTTCAACACATATTTTCAAATAATTAAAAAAAGCGATTTTAACGAAATTTGGCATATTACTTTATCATACCATAAAGTTTTTTTGCCAAAATATGAAAATCTTCAGCGAAATGTAAGTGGTTGAAAAAAATCAGTTAAAAAAGTACTTTTTTTTTTTTTAATTATCACTATTTTGCAACAAGAAAAATCAATTTAGGATTTCTAGCCAACTCTATCTTGTACAAAATTTAATTATGAAACTTATGTTTTCATCAACTTTCCTCCAATATAAATATTTTCCAAGTTATAAGAAAGAAAAGAGGCAAAAAAAGAACGCGTTTTTTTTTCACTTAAACATGTGAACATTTTTGTTCGAAGACGAAGTTAATGTTTAAAGAATCAGCCCTTATTGCTTAATATATTTTTTTTAATTATCACTATTTTGCAACAAGAAAATCAATTTTGAGATTTACAGCCAACTCAGTCCTGTCGGAAATTTAATTATGAAACTTATTTTTTCTTCAACTTTCCTCCAAAATAAACATTTTCAAAGTTATAAAAAAGAAAAGGAGAAAAAAACGCGTTTTTTTTTCACATAAACATGTGAATATTTTTGTTCGAAGGGTACTCTGAAGGACGAAGATAATGGCTCAAGGATCAGCCCCTATTGTTTGTAGATTCGCCGTAAATGCCTGTCAACTTTGATTGTTTGTATCTCGGAAACCAATTTAAAGGTTTTTTCCGTACTCTTTCGAGTACTTTCAATACATATTTTCAAAAAAATTAAAAAAAAAACGATTTTTAACAAAATTCGACATATTGCTTTATCAAACCATACAGTTTTTTTTGCCAAAATGTGAAAATTTTCAGAGAAATGTAAGTGGTTGAGAAAAATCAGATACTACTTTTTTTGGTATTTTTTTTATTATTACTATTTTGCAACAAGGAAAATCAATTTTGAGATTTCCAGCCAACTCTATCTTGTAGGAAATTTAATTATGAAACTTATTTTTTATTCGACGTTCCTCCAAAATAAATATTTTCACAGTTATAAGAAAGAAAAAGAGAAAAAAACGCGTTTTTTTTTCTTTTTTTATTCATTTTTATTAATTAATAAATTTCCCATAACTTTTTGAGAGAGAGCATATAGTACTTATTGTTCTGTACGTTATTCTGGTGGGTTTAGAGCAAGGGTGCCCCCCTCTCACAGCCAACCGAAAACAGATCTGCACTGGTCTAATTTTAAAGATAATCTCTCAAATTATTTTTGACTGAACAAAAAAAGTTTGATATATGTAATGTTTACAAGCTGTCGCTTTTTCTTGGATATTTTTTTGGCATACATTTTCTCTATAATTTTGCAAACGGGAAACATAAATATAATTTATGAAAAATTTTGTTTTTGTTTTAGAAACATGAAATAAAAAAAAACATAATTATCAATCAAAATGAAAAAAGCCCAGCGCCAACATTTTCGTGACTAATTGAGAAAATCGTTCGCAATAAAAGCCTACCTTCGGCAACAAATTAAATTCTCATCACCGGTCAAAACACCTTTTCGAATCATTGCCAACAATTCTGAAAAATCAGTTCATTGGTCTATTGTAATGAAGAAATAGGAAAACAAAAATAGGTATGGGTTCGTGTCGTTTTAAACGTCTCAACACGTTGTGAATAATTATTTTCTTTTTACTAAAAATAATATAAAAATACCTATTGTAGTTCTATAAATAGTTGACTCTTCCAAAAGTGCAAATGAGTAAAAATAATACTAGGTAGTTTTTAAAATCTATTGTCATATTTTACAGTACTCTTTTTTTCTCTACAAAAATGTTTTCACTGAAAAATATCCAATAGAGTAAACGATCTCCACAGCAGTTTATTTGAAATCAAAACGAAGAAAATTCCTTGAGAATATTAAATTTTCCTGTCTTTGATGGTTCGATTTTTCGAAATTTTAATTTAAGCTAAATTCCTGACGTCGGAAGTAAACGGTTTGTTTTTCAAAAAAAAAAATGGTTCGATTTTTATTAATAAATAAACATGAGAAAAATTTTAAAAATCCTATCAACGATAACATTAATCTGTTTGCAAGGAGTACTGGAACGAAAACAGATTGGGTTGATTTTGATTTTCTTTTTGAGATTTAAGCGAAAAACTCATAGGGAGCAAGTTGAGAGGATTTAATCATACTTATAAAATGTATTTTATTATCGAGTATAAATACCCACATAAAAAATTCACTGAATATTGCTTTAATATTTTTATTTTTATTATTTATATATTTATATTTACATTACTAAACTTATATTTTACAAGTAGGTATATGCGGATATTATCCTGTATATTTTTATTCTTATTAAGAAAATTTAAGAAAGTAAATTTTTTTTGTACGGATATTCTTCAGCAAAAATTTAATTTATTTACTATCAATAATAACCAATGCCCAGTGGGTATTTTTTAATATGAATAATTGTATTATAAACTGAGGAGTTTTTCTACTACTTTCATCTTTTTTAATCGCCAAATAAAAAATCAAGGCATGTTTTCCTTTTTTTTTATCTTGTCAGATTTGTCTTTAGCGGTATATCGGTTCTTACGGCTACAAAATTATTTTCATGGTTGGTTTACTTCTTTGTCTATAAATTGTTAAAGGGTAATAATTCATGCCCATTTTGTTATATTACTGGTTGTGTTCTGATTCAGTGGAGTTGTGTAGTTTTTATTAAAATAATTATTTTCATTGAAATGGCTAGGAGGAAAGAACACTACACACGGCGATTTTATGTTAAGAAAATAGATCTCAATAAGTTTGCTTGTAAAGCAAATTGTAAAAACTGCAAAAAAAAATTTAGGGATTAGTTCAAAGGCTTAAGGCACATCACTAGTTTTGTATTATGATTACTGGGCAGCAAGGTACAATTTATGCAGGTGAACAGTGGAAATACTTAGCTAAGAAACAAAATTTTGTACAAAATTAACGCACACTTCAAAACTGTCACGTCATTTCCGTGGTTTTCTTTTATTTATTTGTTTTTAACCTTATTATCCGAAGTAAATGATTTTTGACACAATGCTAGCTTATTTCTTGATAATTAATGATACTGTTTGTGGTATTTTTTACCAAAAAGTTATTTTTTGATTTCATACCGGAGTAATTAAAATGAACTATTTTTCTTCAAAGTTTTTATGCAAATTTAGCTTAATCAGTTTTGTTAAGTTCTGGCTTTATATCCAGCATAGAAAAATCTCCACCAAATATTTCCGCGGCGATTCAAAAGTTGAGACCTGGTTACACATCCTCGTCCAAGACATCTGTAGCAACTACTCTTTTGGGTAAAAGTTATGAAGACGAAAAAGAAAAATGTATTTCTTCCCTCTCAAGAGAATGCGTAAATATGTCAACTTACGGATGGTCTAATGCCCACAATGCACTTGTAATACGTTCAACTATAATAACACAAGATCGACGAGCATTTCTCTATGAAACTAATGATACCTTTAGAAAGTCTCATACTTCGGAATATTATCGAAACTATGTCGTGATCTAATTTCTTCATGTAAACTAAAATATCGATGTTATGTAAAATCTTTCGTGACAGACAACGTAACAAACATTGCTGACATGAGAAAAAGTATCAAAGATAGAATCACTTCTAAAATTATAACCTATGGTTACTCGGCACCTCTTTGGAATTTGCTATGCAAGAAATAAAAGTCACTAAAGAACACATTGTTCAAATAACCCAATATTTCCGTAACAATCATCTAGCCCGAGCGAAATTCAGCCAAGCAGGGATTAAAGCAATAGTTGTTTCAAGTCATACATTGGAATAGCGTTGTAGACTGTTTAGAAATGTGTCTTTCAGTGGGATATATTATTAAAAATCTGTGACAACAAAAAAGAGGTTGAGATCGTTATATACCAGAGAGTATCCATTATTGGACTTAAATGCGCAGCAGAAGAATATCTAAATATTTTGAAACTTACAGCAGTGGTTCTTGATACAAAAAGATGCTGTAGAGCGATGGAAACAATTACAGCCTATCTTTGAAGAAGAGCGAGAGCTTTCTCTATAAAAAAAACAAGCATATCATCGTCGGTATGATCAAGCATTAACACCCTATTACTTTATTGCTTATACGTTTGATGCCGAAAAATACAAGTATAAGTTATTCCAGAATAAATTAAGTTGGCCTTAGAAACTATTGATAAATTATTTGAGGATACGGGATTGCTACCACTAGCAATAAAATTGAACGCACCCTCCTGTATCACCCAACCATGGTTCAATATTTTTTGAGAAATCGTACTCATAAGTTTAAAAAATACTGTTTTGAGATAAACCTAATTAATGTTTTGGGCTATATCTATCTACAAGTTACTATCGAATGATTTATTGGTAAATTTAACCTACTTTTTGAAACACTTTTTCTAAATAACGAGTTAACTTTTACCGACTTCGAAAAGAAGGAGGTTCTCAATTCGATCGCTATGTATGTTTTTTTTTAAATTAATGTGTATCGATTACTTTGGAACGGCCCCATCAATTTAAACAAATTTTTTGCATTACACCAGTTGTTACTGGTGGGTATCTGAGAGTGCAAATAACGAAATTAAAATTGTTTTTAAAAAATCAATATGGTAGATGCAATATGGCGGTCTAAAAATGTTATATATCCGGATTATGTCCAAAATTGACACTAGGGCAAGTTTTTGAGGGTATAGATTAAAATAAGATTACAAGTATAATTTTTTTTTTTGAAATTCAATATGGCTGATCCAACATGTAGGGATGAAGATTCTACGTTATTCACATTTCTTCAAAATTGGTATGAGGCATTCATAGGAATCATAGGTTATGAATTTAAGTTAATTTTTTACATTTTAATATGGCACATACAATATGGGAGACAAAACAATTGAATCGACTTCTAAAAATGCACTAAAAAGCAAAAAATTTTCACAAAATCATTACCAAATAAAACAAATAATACGAGCTCTAAGACCGCATCTACAAATAAAGTATTTCTCAATTTTTTTATGAGAATCACATTTTATTCGGTATTAATTTGACTTCAAAAATTTCAATTTCATATCAAAATTTAAATTATTTTCCGCTTTTATATGTTTTTGGAAACCGGTTCATTTTTTTTTATAAAAATTATAATCATAATTTTCTCGTAACCAGATATTGCGTAAAACACAAGGCCTTCGAACATAATTTATCTCTGAGATCTTAACCTTGACTAAATATTAGGGTATCTTTTAAATAATACCTCTTTTGGGTGTTTTAGAATTAAAAACTCGTATTTAATGTTTGAAGGTCGACACGTCTGCAAAATAAATTCAAGGGCATTACATCATTGTTATATCTCGTGACCTCACTCTTAAAACCAGTTACAATATAATTAATCCGAAGCCAAACTACATAATATATGACCGAATAAATTATAATAATAATAAAAGCGTGCAAAAGATTTATTTATAACATTATCTTATTACAAATATTAATATGAATCGATTTTTATTTACTAACCTACAATTCAACTGTCTGTCCAGTTTAAATCATCTGTATTTGTTTGTACAGTGGTGGATTAAGGAGCGCTTATAAGATCTGTGATCCGAACGGAAATTACTAATACATCTTTTTTCTACCCTATATTAAAAAATCAGCTAAGGGTTCGGTTGTAATTGCTTTTTTTTCTTCTTTTCTCTATGTTATCTTGTTATTTTATCCATTTTTTACACATGGGTTTTGTATTGGAGAGCATATTTTTTTTAATTTCATTAGTGGACATAACCGTAACAATTTTCATTAAAAATATTATTTCATCGTCTTATTTAGCCTTTATTTTCTTCCTTGTTGGACGTAGGTCTCGTCCAGACGTTTCCAGATTTTTGTTTTCATTTGAGCAACTGTCATCAATTTTGTACAGATTTTCTTGACATTATCACTGCTTGGTTATGTTTATTGGTTCTCTGAATTCATGCAAGAAGTTTTTTCGTACATATATTGTCCACCTCTCCACATATCCTGCCCGTCTCAACTTCGCCATTTTAATGCCGTTAATCATACCTTCCATTCTCGTACTTGTTTAATTTTTAATGTAATCTTAGTACATCTTTTGCAGGAAACATAGCATCAGATCCGAATAATTACTTATTTCTGTTTAAAAATATTAATTTTACATGTAGTTACTCAATTTTGCAAAAGCTAGCATGATAGGATGTACTTGTGGGTATGATGTATGTTCTTATTTTAGCCTTAATGAATATTTTCAAAAAGTTAAATAAATAATTAGATAATTATTTAAAATAACTTAACTTTGATTTAAAATGCAAAAACAGACCTATGAAAGCCTGATAAAAAACGTATGCATTCAAAATAATATCCGTTGGATTCCGTATGTTATATAAATAACATTTATAAATAAGACCACAGCTCATTCCCCATACGCATCATAAAATAAGAGTTTAAATTGATTTCTAAATTGAATTCATGATCTTCACTTAACTCTTTTCTTTCCCAATGGAGAGAAGACATATGAATTCCAACATAGTCGGGAGGTTTGGCGGGTTCTTACCATAGCCCCCCTCTGATTGATGTGAAATATTTAGAATTAACACAAATAAACCTGATGGAAAATTGATTAATGAAAACACTTAAAGAAAAAATAGATTCATATGTTGGATGCGATGCGCAAAGATAAAATCGGAATCTGTTGCGCGTAATTGAAAATCAAAAATTCATGATCGGCATTGATGTTTCGTTAAAAACATACTTTGTAATTCGTCGTCATGACAGCAACGTGCTTTTATACATGAACGAAGTCCTACTGAGTGGTCGATGTTGGCTCTACGCCCTTTTGCTTGAGCAGAGTTTGTCAGGTGGTGGTATCTTGGTTATAACTTAATCACATAGTTACAACATATCATTTACTTATTTTTAATTTCCCCAATAGACTTCGGAGTTAAGGTTGGTAAGGACAAAGTTTTTTCCAAAAAAAATTCTGGAACCTTGAAAATTGACTTAAGTTTTGTGTTTAAGCTTGTTTCTCATAAGATAATAACAAAATCAAAAAAATTGTGATTTAAATTTAAACACGACTTCGCGATGTTCGTCCTCTTACTAATCCAGTAATTAATTTTATTTTTTCATGTTATATAAAACTCAGCAATTATTCTTAATATTCGTGATAAATTGGTAATGTGTGGGCTTGGAAAAACCTTGATATATTAGTTTTTTTATTTTTATAATGAAACCAACCAAATGTGTAAAATCTTGCAAATGACAACTACTTAAAATTTGTTATTTTTAGAGCTCATCGTAAAGCTGTTAGCATCATGTTAAAAGCGAAGATGTTAAAAAAAATATGACATGGAACGGTTATTTTGGGACTTGAAGAAAAATAGCAATTAAGTGAATTTTTATTGGTATTTAAATCGTGGGAAAATAAACTAACAAAAGAATTAGAATTCCAGGCGAATTTTTATACGTCTTTTATTTCATGAGCTTTTGGCAAAGAAAATATACACTGGGTTAACGACAATGGAACACCAGTATTTTCAGCAATTTTATCTTATTTTAAAAAATGCTTAGGCTTCTCACTTTTTGGAAAACTGCTAGACGAAATAAGAAAATTCCAATATTATTGTTAAAATAATTTAAAACGCTTTAAAATGATGTACTTTCTGACACCTCTTGTCATTTTAAATTTTAAGGGTTGAAAATAGAAGAAATAAAATAGAAAAATCGAAGTACTTTTAAAAAATACGCTAAAATGTATTTTTTTATTGCATGTGGTCTAGTCTGTGGAGATAATATGTTAGGGTCTAGCAAATTAACGTAAAAGAGTGTTATTCTAAAACTCCTACATTATTTGTCATTAGTGATAAAAAATGTTATTTAATCTTCTATAAATAATATTACCACTGTTTAATTGCAGCACAAAGTGGAAAAATTTTTTGAAATGCGAAATTATTTGTTCAGCTCTTTGTGCGTACTTTCAATAAATATGTCAAATAAATTTCGATTTTTCTTTAAATATAAAATTTTAAATTTGGTGTGGAAAAAAGCAGAATAACTTTTATTCTTTAACATATATTTGCTGAAGAGAAAAAAATATCTGAAAATAACATTAATATATATTCAAATAACTATTTTTTTGCCTCTATAGAAAATTATAAAACGATAGATAATTGCAGCAACCTTGTTCAAGATTAAATTTTTGATTAGCGTTAAATCAGGGGCTTGAGGTGACCACGACTATATATTAATTTTTTCCGGCTAGAAAATTTAAGGGCATTACATCATTAGCATATGACATTAAATTTTCCATCAAATGTTCGATTTATATTGTCTTCTATCCGTTATAAAGGGCCCATACTAAAGCAATAAAATCACTTGACTCAATGACGGATACGCTTCTTTGCTTTACAATAAGGACAGTGTATTTCAGATTGTTATTTCTGCTGGAAATTGACGGCAATATCACATTAGTGGCAAAACAAACGATAAAATCTTAGAACAAAAAGAAATATGACTTATGTAGCCTAGATTACACTCAATGCCTTCAAGACCAAATGAGCTCTAAAAACACCAATGACGATACTTAAAAAAATTTTTGGGAAAACATTTTTTTATAAAAAAAGAGAAAATAAAGAAAATAAAAAAAAAGAAAAAACAAACACTAATGAATAAAAATAGACCCAAAAAAGGATAGTTAGAACAATAAGAGACATATCTTCTGAAGGAAGAATAAGTATTATTTGCCCTAGAATAGGATGAACTGATAATATTGACCTAACTTGACTCGATAAATGAGAAAGATTGATGTAAAACAGGTTAGTTAAGAAAATGAAAAAATTAATCTTTTCACAATATTAATTGTTTTATTTCCATCATTATACAATTCAACTATACTTGTTTTTATTTCAGTTGATATGGATGTTCCTCTACGGATTCTGAACAAAACAATACTATTAATATATTAGGTAAAAGTAAATTCCGAGTAGTAAATAAATTTCTTAGTTCTATCATTTATATAAAAAAAATCTTCAGTGCTATATTAATATATTATGTAGTCATATTTTAATGCAATTTAGTTAAACTTATTTATAAAGGTATTATTTCATTGTAATTTTCAAAAATTTGTAGATATAATGGGTTACGATCTAGGAAAAAAAAGTAAGCTGTTTTGGTGATAATATATAATATAAACACATAATCTCAAGATTTGCTTGCCACTTAAAGAACTAACAAGGTTGTTGGAATCCTAATTTTTTTTATTCATCTTATCTTTTGGTAAACAAGAGACAGATTATTTGTGGACATTATAAGAGCAATATTATTTTATAGCTGCATTTACTTCACTTAATAATGAAGAAAAAAGAAACAAGAATAAAACTCTTTTAGTCATAAAATATAGTACGAAAAAATAACAAAAATATCGATTCCTTATTCACACTAATATTTTTGTGGAATAAGATTAGTCAATATATAAACCTGGAGATTTTTTTAGGAAGTATCTTTTGAAAGCTCGCTGAAAACGTTACTAGAAGAGAAAAAGTCTTTTTTTAGCTATAGCTTCTCCTGTAACACGAATTAAATATGTGTGGTCATTCTTCTTTAAACCTTTAGTTTATAAATAACACTCTGAAGTTTTAGTTTGCCAAGAATACTGTCGCAAAGAATTGTCATAAAACTAAAAATATGTTCTTCTAAGAAGCTTACATGCATACTTAGCTTTAGGAGAGAGTTTAAAAATAAATTATTAACTGCATTCAGTTTGTTTCTTATGACTAGATAATTTTAGAATTATTTTTTAGGTTTTTCACCACTAGTAAATTGAATTAAAAATTGGATATAACTTTTTCCTATATTTTAACTTTTTATAACGTCAAAAAATTTCGACACCGTGCGAAAGAAATTAACATCTATGTAGAATAGCCAAAATAAGTTTCCCAGTTTTGGTGATAAGGCTGAAGTTTTCTTTTTTTTTTGTTCAACCTGGTCCGATTTGTGTGTTAAATATTTTATACGTAATTTCTTTACAGTCCTATAATTTTGTCGAAATAAATAATAAATTAAGACTTGATGCGGTTTGCTTTTCGGTGGAAATTTGGTTGATACGTCTCGGTTTTTCCACTACAATAATATGTACTTCTGTTCATTTACGGACTGTTACACTGCTCTAACACCTTAACAGGCAATACAAAAAAATTCAATGTGTTTTCAGCGTGAATAATAAAACGTCATTGTTGACTGTTTCTGTTTATTTCTGTGAAATAGCTTTACGTTAAAAACTTGAGTCACCTAATTAAAAATTTAATTAGTAATGCATATCTAATTTAAGAAATTAATTGAAGGTCAGCTTATTAACATTTTGGAGTGTAACAATATTAATATAAAAACGCCACTAATTGTTTTGTTGAACTTTTAATTTCGATCTGTCATCATACAGAGTATATGATTATTTTAATCTCGAAATATTGACTATAAAGATTTTTGATGATAGTCTTTTATGAGTTTAGAAGTTGACAATAAAGTTTTATTGAAAAAGCTAAACAGTACAAAAAAATTTTTGTAAAAAAAAATAAAACTGACAATATAAATTTTTACCTGAAACTGACATTTTTCAAATCGTTTCGGTACAATCTATACACATACATAAAAAAATACATAGAGGTCGAATTGAGAACCTCCTTTTAGAAGTCGGTTAAGCATTAAAAAAATCTGTGAATATCCTTTAACGATATTTCGTTTATTTTCTTCTAAATCTAATTTAATTCCAATGCTAAAAAAAAAAAGACTATACAAGGAAATGGATAGATAATTCAGAAATTAAAAATGTCAGTTAATTATTTGTGCACCCTAAACTCATGAAATTTTTGTACTTTCGGGTTTTATCTTGCCTCCCCAATAATTTTTGAACCACACAAGGTACAGGTCCGTAATACCATTATTCGAGTAAAATATTATTAAAGGATTGTTATGGATCATATTCTACAAAGCACTGTTTTTGTTATTGAAATATATAATAACCTAATTTCATTGGCGTAGATTATTCTTTGATGAATTTGGATCTTTGATTTGCTATAATTTTACTTGTGAAGTAATAAATTGGTTTATATAGAATATCGTGAGAGCAATCCACAGAAATAATTTATTATTCATTCACGTTATGAATCTTTAAAAAATGTGGCACTTTTAAAAAATCAGTGTATGTTTGCAGCATTGAAACATTATTTTAAACTTATAAAATGTTTTTATCTCGACAGAATTTGCCATCACGATCTCATTCTTTTCGGAAAAGTGCCTGGACTGGAATTTTATAAGATTGAAAACAAAGAGGAACAGTTGTGAAAACCATAAAGGGAAGAAAGATAAAAATGTGGTTACAGAATCGGGTCGTTGATTTTGTATGAGTGTTGCTAAAACATATTAAAATTGTCTTCTTATGGAAAAAAATACCAAAAATATGTATTTAGGAACCTATCTACAATAATATGCGTGGTAGATAATCGGCGAGGTGTTGTTTTATGTATAAACTATTATACTTAATGCAAATAATGCCAAGGTTAAAGTTTGCAATAATTTTTAACATACAAATTTTAGGTTTAAAAGATTTTTAATTTGTGTATCATGAGTAATACTAATCCCCTAAGTAACAGTAATAATATAATAATATATGTATAATAGTTGAACGTATAAGTTGCATTTTCCTAAGTCCCCTTTAATTAATTTTAAAAATTTTACACCAACATATATATTATATGCTTGCAATAAATTGTACTGTTATCTGTTTATCAGTAAGTGATATAGACGAAAATAAAAACAGGTGAATTTTAAGAAATGATATTCCTGGTAATATTTTTATTATGTTACAATTTTTTAAGTACCCAATTAAATAATTTAATAGCCGGAACTGGTTAAATAAGGATTTCTGATTTTTAACATATGTCTAGTCTGAATAAAAAATAATTAACATCTAGTCACTCAAGAATGTGGTAATCACATTCGGGAAGATATGGCCGTTTGTCGGTTTAAATTTCCTGCGTATAACTATATATATATATATATATATATATATATATATATATATATATATATATATATATATATATATATATATATATATATATTCTCAGTTCTGACGAATTTTATATTGAAATATACAAGATAACTCAAGAACGAGATGTGACGTTATCGATATATTTTTTTAATTGATAATCCCATTTTTTATTTTAGAATCAAAAAGGGCACATTTTTTTACATATGACAAGGAAAATATCGATTATTGGTTACATAAGGAAATTGTCAAGAAAAATTACTGTAAAACATTAAAATATAAAAAACTTGGTACCATTTAAATTAAATTTTTCAACTGGGTCCCGTTACAATCTGACAATAGGCGGAGCCGATGAATAAATTCTTTTTGAACAATGAGGATGACATCTGCGGTTATGTTTCGTACTTGTTGATGTATTGGAACTTTTAGGATTTCCAAATTGTCGAGCTGGATCAAGTATACTTTACTTTTTAAGTATCCCCACAAAAAATAATCAAAGGGGGTCATTTTTGGTGATCTGACTGGCCACTCAATTGTCTCTCTTCTGCCTATTCAGAAAAACCTCATTCAAAGGGCAGCGTAGTAGGGTGGCGTTCCATCCTATTGAAAAAAAAGGTCATGCTGGAACATATTGGGTTTTGTGAGTCTGGATACAAAATTATTAGTGCAGGAATGAAGTCATTTTGAAGAAACTCGAAATATCTCGCATCAGTGAGCGTACTGTTAAAGAAATAAAGATCTACGACTCTTCCGTGAACTCTACCGTACCACACGTTCACTTTTTGAGAGTTTTGATTGTAAACTGCTCTAAATAAATGAGGATTCAATTCAATTGCCCAATAGCGTCAATTTAGTTTGTTGTAATGGCCATTTAGAATGGTCAGAAAAAATAATTCTTTTCTCAAAATTATTGCTACCATTGCATAATTGTTGCATTTGCTCGCAAAATTGATTTCGGCGATCAAAATCATCTTCCGACAATTCTTAAACTAAGTATATCTTATAGGGGTGATACTTCGCCTTTTTCAGTTGTTTCCATGACTGTGGATCGAGGATTATCTTGAGCTGTCAACAGAATATTAAGCAGATCTTATGTTATTGGATCGGCCAAATTTCTTGATATCCTGAACATGCCTATATTCCCTGAACTTTACCTCAACTCGACTTACCTTGATTTGGCTTATAAATTGCCGATTAGAGTAAGTTTTACTGAATAACTCAATTACCTCTGCTTGTATGCGCGTTCTATTTCCAAAATCAATCATGCATATTACCGGTATTTCAGTTCTTTCACATTCTGTTGGTTTTATCATTTTCCAACAAAATTTCAATAAAGTTAAACGTTTGAACACATCTGTTTCGCCTACCAAGAACGTTAAATACATATTTCAGATACCAAATGCTAATATCTAATGTCAAAACTGACTTTTTGTGACATTAAAAATAAACATCTTGCGAATTAAAGAAATTTTTCTTGATAATTTCCTTATGTAACTAACATCCATATTTACTTTGTCGTATGTAAGAAAAGCATTGATTTACATATATACCTTAAGACTTTTATTTAAAAAATCATCATTTATTGCCCGATTCGACTTAAAATCGACATTTTGGGGGTTTTTGAGGTCTCTAAACAATAACATTCAGAAATTCAAGATAGCTTAATAGTTATAACACTCGTATTTATAATCCAACTGGGATCAAAATTTAAGCGTTTTTAGATTCATTTAGTACAAATTTTTATTCCGAATTTAAATATTCACTGGGGTGGCAAGTTATTTATAGTTCGAGTCTACCCAAAATCGATATTTGGTAGTTTTCAAGGTTGTTGAATATGAATTTTTGAGCTTAATTCAGATAACATGCCAGATGATTTTGTGTGAGGTATAGAGGGAAATGTGCCTAGGATTGAATTATATTTTCACTGTGGATTTATGGCGAAGATATTAGCAGATGAAAAAAATTGCTAGTGACCTTAATGTCAAATTTGCGTATTTTTTTGGATTATTTTTTTTTACTTTATCTCAACGAAATTTCTTCTTATTTTCATTTTTTTAAATGTTTCTCATATTCTGCTATAACATTGTTATTGAGGCAATTGATTTTAAAGATTAATTGATACAAAAGAATAAAATAAAACATGAAAAAAAAACGAAATCAACTTCACAATAGTGTACTGATAGGAGAAAAATAAATTAGAAACCGTTTTATATTCCGCTTAATTAAATAATGCCTCAGCACTTTTTTGGAGTCATCGCAAAACTTAAAATTTATGAGAAATACTTGCAAAATATACGAAGCCATTCCAACTGAGGAAAAAGAAAAGGAAAACAGGTCAAAAATTATGTAAATAATATAATTAGGATGATTGAAAAAAAAAACAATTTATTTAAAATTAATTAAAAAATTACTTTTAAAAATTCGATCAAGTGATTGTCAAACACGAATTACGTTAGGACTTTGTAGCATTTGTTTTTCCTTTTTTTTATTTTTCCTAGGTCAATTTACTGTTTTAACTAAAATATTAATTTAAACATGGATTTTTCAGATTTTTTAAAGTTGCGTTGAAAAATTCAAAATGAGTAATTTTGTAAGTTTATATGTATATCTCCAATAAGGCGATCAAATAAAAAATATCACAAAACATTTTCAGCTAAATTTTTGAAGACCTAAACAACGATATCCTGTTCGATGGAGTGACCTAATAAAAATAATGGTCTAATGTTCAAAAAAGGGTTGGTACCCGATATCAATTTTGGTTTTTATAGGAGAATTTCTATGAGGAGCTTGACATTTCTATTATTTATTTATAAATTTAATCAAAATTTAAGAATTTTAAAGTATATATAATCTTAATTAGATTGGTTCTATAACAAGTAATCTCTACTCAATTTTAAGTTAGTATTCAAGCATAAAAACAATACATATTATTTAAGAAAATTTAACAATAAAATAAAAATACAAAATATGACTTTTCTTAAAAATCTCATCTATATAGAAATGAAATGCATTAAGATAATGACAAATGGAAAATTAATTTACCCCTTTTTATCTCGAAATGAAAATATAATTAATTGTGTTATAAACAAAAATAACAAATTTTCACTAAAAATTTATCAGCTGATACAAAAAAATCGACATTCAAACATCTTTTAATTCAAGAAAAATGTACCCACCTCAACCCTCCAAATCTCCAAACCAGCAGTTTGACCGGCATTAGCAAAACCTGGGTCCATGACTTTGTTGGTGCGTTGCGGTGAGCGTGATCGCGAGACTGCCGTGGCAGCCTTCGCCGTCGCCGCTAGTCCTGCTAACAACAATAACGCTAGAGTTGCGCCGAAGCGCGGAGCCATGGGGAAGCTCTTCATTTTGCAATGAGAAATCCGGTTACTTGGTTGTTTTTGATGGTACGGTTGGTTGGTGTCACTTGAAGGATAGTTTCTAGAAATTAAAATTTTCAATTGTATATTGTTAATTTCTACAAGAGTATTAAATATCTTACAAGGCAACTAACAAGGAAGGTACTTGAAGTGTCCGGCTGATTTTAATGAAACTTCAATATGTTGTAGAGGGTACAAAAATAAGAGACACGTATTTTTTTTAACTGAGGAGATTCATTTTAACGGGGTGAACACCGCCCTTAAAGTTCACCCCTAAAAACAGTATTTTTGAAATATCTCAGGTTTTAAGTGAGATATCTTTACAAAACAAAATAAAAATCACTTGTTGTTCGAAATTATGTTAAACTATGGTTGTTTCATCTCCAAGGATGTTAACCCTTATTTTTTTTATAAGGGTAAACCATCTATTCGCGCACGTAATTTAATTCTAAAAATTACGAAATTTAATATAATTGTTTGAAAATATTTTTTTTCACAAATACCATAAATAACTTAAGTTCACGGGTTTCGGGGTTTCTAAAAATACCTAGTAAAAGAGGGTGAGCCACCCCCAAGTAATTTTTTTTTTAAATCTCAAGTTCCGAGATATCTTTACAAATCAAAATGGAAATTACTTGTTATTTGAATTGATAATGAACTAAGGTATTTTCATCCTCAAGAATATCATCCCTTATTTTTTATAAGGGTAAACTATTTATTTCCTCACGTAATTTCATTCTAAAAATTACGAAAATTAATAAAATTGTTTGAAAATATTTTTTCACGAATACCATAATTAACTGAAGTTGACATCTTTCGGGGTTTTCAAAAATAAAGAAGTAAAAGAAGGTGAGTCACCCCCAAATACTTTTTTTAATATCTTAAGTTCTAATTGAGATAACTCTACAAAACAAAATGAAAATTATTTGTTATTTGAAATGATATTAAACTCTGGTATTTTCACCTCCAAGGATATCATCCCTTATTTTTTATTAGGATAAACCATATGTTTGCGCACGTAAGTTAATTCTAAAAATAACGAAATTTAATATAATTGTTTGACAATATTTTTTCCACGAATACCATAAGTAGCTTAGTTTAAGGGATTTCGTAGTTTCAAAAAATACATTAGTTAAAGAGGGCGAGCAACCCCCATATACTTTTTTTCCATCTCAAGTTCTAATTGAGATAACTTTACGAAACAAATTGGAAATTACCTGTTATTTGAAATGAAGTTAAACTATTGTATTTTCACCCACAAGGATATCATTCGAAAGATGTCATTTCATATATGTATAATTATTCTTTAAATTGTCAAATTTCTTTTAATTAATAAGAAAGTATAAACTTATTTAAGTGGTTAAGCATTTATGTCTGTAAATTATTATAATTCTTGACAAATAGTGATTTCTAATTCTGTAACATTCATTTAAATTAAAATTTGACAATTTTAAGAATAATAATGTATTCGTGTGTATGAAATTGCGGTTTTTGGGGGTGGCTCACTCTCTTTTACTAATTATTTTTAGTAACTCCAAAACCCGTCAACTTAAGCTACTTAAGGTAATCGTGAAAAAAATATTTTCAAACAATTATATTTAATTTCGTAATTTTTAGAATTAAATTACTTGCGCAAATATGTAGTTTACCCTAATAAAAAGTAAGGGATGGTATCCTTGGGGGTAAAAATACCATAGTTTAATATCATTTCAAATAACAAATAATTTTCGTTTTGTTTGTCGAGTTATCTTAATTAGAACTTGAGATATTAAAAAAAAGTATTTGGGGGTGACTCACCCTCTTTTACCAGTTAATTTTTGAAAACCCCGAAAGATGTCAATTTCAGTTAATTATGGTATTCGTGAAAAAAAAATATTTTTTTTTCTCCTAAATTGGCATGGGGGAGTGTTCGGGGTCGCACATAACTAATGAAAAATATTTTTTAAAAATTCAATATGGCGGACGAAAAAATCAGTTTTGTCCGATTTTCACCAAAATTGGTACGGAGTAGTTTTCGGGGTCACACATAACGAATCTAATATTATTTTTGAAAAAATCAATATGGTGGATCCAATATGGTGGACGAAAAAATCAATTTTGTACCGATTTTCTCCAAAATTGGTATGGGGGAGTTTTCGAGATCACACATAACGAATCGGAAATTATTTTTAAAAAATTCAATAAGGCGTAAACAATATGGCGGATAAAAATTAATTTTGTCCGATTTTTTTCAAAATTTTCAAAACTGGTATAGAGGATTCTTCTTGAGGATGTAGATAATGAATTTAAAAGCATTTTTTCAGGATTCAATATGGCAAATCTAATATAGCGGACTAAAGATTTTACATTTTTCGATTATGTTCAAAGGTGGGACTGAATCGTTTTTGAGTATGTAAATAGCGAATATAAAATTATTTTAAGAAAATCTAATACATCAGATCCAACGTGATGGCCTAAAAGTTTTAAATTTCCGGATTTTATCTAAAATTGATACTAGAGGGCTTTGAAAAGTTTAGATTTAGATTAGATGAAGACGTTAAAATTATTTTTTCGAAATTTAATATGGCGGATCCAATATGGATTGGATTGAAAATTTTACCTTATTCGTATTTTTTCAGATTTGGTATTAGGGTGTTTTGAGGGTCGTGTATTACGAATATGAGGTTAATTTTTTACAACTATTAGGTTGATAAGATACAATATGAGAAACTGAAAATTTTGCATTATCCGATTTTGTCTCAAATTGATATTGTGAGGTTCTTTGGGCATATACAAATTTAATATGCAGTATATAATATATCGGGCTAAGAAATTTACGTCCCAAGTTCTTTAAATATCGATATTGGAAGGTTTTGGGGCCTATATTACCAATCTAGAATTAATATATTTTTTTAAGATGGTGGATTTACTCTAACAGACTAAATATTTGTTTGACACAATTTCACTGGAATTTCGAGAACTTAAAGAATCAAAAAGGTTTTAGTGGTTCATTTTAAGGTGATTTACAGTTTTGGATAAAATGAGTACTTTTTGCCACCTTGGAGTCATTGCGAGGTACACAAATCTCGATTAGTACTTAGTTCAAATAATTTATGGATAGAATAATGAATTCAAAACTAAAATGAAAAAATAAAATTTTTATGAAAAAAATTGAACCGAGTTCTAAAAGTGCGCTAAAAAGTGAAAAATAACTATAAATTTTTATATGAAATTGAAATTTTTGAAGTCGGCGCCAAATTATCTCTAAATGAAATAAATAACTACCAATATAGACAAATTATAGTCAGAAAGCAATTACAAATAAAGTTTTTTTAATCTGTTTATGCGAATCATATTTTGTCAGGTATTAGTTTGGCGCCGACTTCAAAAATTTCAATTTCATATAAAAATTTATAGTTATTTTTCACTTTTTAGCGCACTTTTAGAAGTCGGTTCAATTTTTTTTTATAAAAATTTTATTAGAATTAAATTAAGTACGGGAATAGATGGTTATAAAAAATAAGGAATGATATTCTTGGGGATGAAAATACCTTAGTTCGACATCAATTCAAATAACAAGTAATTTGCATTTTGTTTTGTAAAGATATCTCAATTAGAACTTGATATTTAATGGAAAAAAATTATTTGGTGGTGGTTCACCCACTTCTACTAGTTATTTTTAGAAACCCCGAAACCCGTTAACTTAAGTTACATACGGTATTCGTAAAAAAATATTTTCAAATAATTATATTAAATTTCGTAATTTTTAAAGTTAAATTACGTGCGCAAATAGGTGGTTTACCCTTATAAAACATAAGGATTGATATCCTTGGGGATGAAACAGCCATAGTTTAACATAATTTCGAACAACAAGTGATTTTTATTTTGTTTTGTAAATATATCTCACTTAGAACCTGAGATATTTCAAAAATACTGTTTTTAGAGGTGAACTTTAAGGGTGGTTTTCACCCCGTTAAAATGAATCTACGGAGATAAAAAAAATACGTACCTCTTATTTTTGTACCCTTTACAATATATTAAAGGTTCATTAAAATTGCAGCTAGCCACTTCAAGTACCTTCCTTGTAAGTGTAATAAGTTCCGCGGCTCCTTTTTTCTTTGGTATAATTAAAGCATACCAGGGCGTTTAGTGAATTTTGAAAATAAATATCAACCACTTTTCAATATTTTCTGATAAACTTCTTGCATTTTTACCCGATATGCTACTTGAAGTTTATATTTAGAAAAAACTAACTGAAAAACCTTATAAGAATAGGCGTGCTTTGTTTTAGTTAGGAATCAATTGCACTTCTTCGGATAGCATGAAGCCATCAGAAAAAGGTGGAAAATTTTCCCATTGGTAGTCTATCGCCATCTGTAGCTGGTTTCGAACTCATTGGTTCTTTTCAATACAAGTACACCACACCACAAAAAAAGCAAATATTTTAAACAACTTATATGAAACTAAACAGAAAGGTCAATACCAGCTGCACCATCTCTCGGAATTTCATGCAATCTGAACAGAAAAATTTCTTGCGAGATCTATTTAAATAGGAAATGAATAAAATTTTTATGAAAAAAATTGAACCGACTTCTAAAAGTGCGCTAAAAAGTGAAAAATAACTATAAATTTTTAAATGAAATTGAAATTTTTGAAGTCGGCGCCAAACTAATACCTGACAAAATGTGATTCGCATAAACAGATTTAAAATAATTTGGCGCCGACTTCAAAAATTTCAATTTCATATAAAAATTTATAGTTATTTTTCACTTTTTAGCGCACTTTTAGAAGTCGGTTCAATTTTTTTATAAAAATATTATTTTTGGATTTTTAGTTATGAATTCTTTATGAAATTCATAAATTATTTGAACTAAGTGCTAATCGAGATTAGTGTACCTCGCAATGACTCCAAGGTGGCAAAAAAGTACCAATTTTATCCAGAATTGTAAATCACCCTAAAATGAACCACTAAAAATTCTTTGATTCTTAGAGTTCTCCAAATACCAATGAAATTGTATCAAACAAATTTTTAGTCTGTTATAGTAAATCCACTATCTTAAATTTCAAATTAATTTTAGATTGGTAATATAGGCCCTAAAACCTTCCAATATCGATATATAAAGAATTTGAGACTTAAATTTCTTAGTCCGATATATTTTATATTGTATATTGAGTTTGTATACGCCCCAAGAACCTCGCAATATCAATTTTATATAAAACCGGAAAATGTAAAATTTTTAGTCCCTCATATTGTATCTCATTAACCTAATTGTGTAAAAAATTAACTTCATATTCGTAATACACTACCCCCCAACTCCCTAATACCAAATTTCAAAAAAGGGAATAAGGTAAATTTTTTTTCCTACCATATTGTATCCGCCATATTGAATTTAAAAAAAAATAATTTTAACGTCTTAATCTAATCTAAATCTAAACCCTTCAAAGCCCCCTAGTACCAATTTTGGATGAAATCTAGAAATTTAAAATTTCAAAACGGTCATATTGCATCTGACGTATTAGATTTCCTTAAAATAATTTTATATTCACTATTTACATCCTCAAAAACGATTCAGTTCCACATTTGAACAAAATCGAAAAATGTAAATCTTTAGTCAGCTGTATTGCATTGCCCATATTGAATCCTGAAAAATACTATTAAATTCATAATTTACATCCTCAAAAACCCTCTATATCAGTTTTGAAGAGTGTCGAAAAATGTAAAATTTTTAGGACACCATTAAAACTAACAAAAATTCCCTAATACTGACTTTAGACAAAATCGAGAGATAATATCAGATTTGTAATGTGCTATCCCAAAAACTCCCCCATATCAATTTTGAAAAAAATCGGCCAAAATTAATTTTTTATCCACAATATTGGCTACGCCATATTGAATTTTTTTAAAAATAATTTTAGATTCGTCATGTGCGACCCTGAAAACTCTCCCCTACCAATTTTGGAGAAAATCGGACAAAATTAATTTTGTTTCCGCCATATTGAAATTTTTAAAAATATTTTGAATTCGTTATATGCGCCCTCTTAAACTTCTCCATACCAATTTTGGAGAAAATCAAACAAAATTAATTTTTTTGTCCGCCATATTGGATCCGCTATATTGAATTTTTTAAAAATAATTTAAGGTTTGTTTTGTAAGACCTCGAAAACTCCCCCATACCAATTTTGGAGAAAATTGGAAACAATTAAATTTTTTTGTCCGCCATATTGAATCCGCTATTTTGAATTTTTTTTAAATAATTTCAGATTCGTTGGGTACAACCCCGAAAATTCCTCCATACCAATTTTGGAGAAAATCAGACAAAAAATCGGTGTACATACATAAAAAAAATAGATTCGCGACGAATTGAGAACCTCCTTCTTTTAGAAGTTGGTTAAAAATAGAAATATTTCTGAAAAGGTTTATGATACGTTTCATGAAACTTTTCTCGAAATGTTTAGGGAATGATTTGAAAATCTTTTTCACTGCTTATTTATCGCACTCATAAAGGCTGTTGAGAAACACTGCGAAAATATTTCGAAAAGGTTTCTTGAAAGATTTTGGAAGATGGTTTGAATAGCTTCTCAGGAAGCGATTCATGAAATATATCTTAAATATTTCCCAAACATATATTGGCTCGTTTTTAACTTCATCATCAAAGCTTTCAGTAAATCTTTCGGAAAGGTTTCAAAGACATTTCTGAAAACGTTTATGATACGTTTCATGAAACTTTTCTCGAAGCGTTTATGGAACCATTTGGTGCCTATTTGTCGCGCTCATAAAGGCAGCCGAGAAACACTGCGTAAATATTTTGAAAAGGTTTCTTCAAAGCTTTCAAAAGATGGTTTATATGGCGTTTCAGAAAATGATTCATGGAATGTTTGTTAAATATTTTCGAAACATATTTTGACTTGTTTTTAAATTCATCATGAAACCTTTGAGCAAATATTTTGCAAAGATTTCAAAAACGTTTCTCTAAACATTTCATGTTTTATTTTTGAGCGATTTCATGAAATCTTCAATGACATATTGTCTCAATGTTTCCGTAATATTTCATGAAACACTATATTTTACCATTTTGGATTTAGTTCGTGAAATGTCAGAAAATTTTCGTAAATATTTGACTGAAAACTTTCATAGAAATGTTTTACCCACATCATTGAAATGTTTACGAAATATTTCTGAAAATTTTCATTGAAACGTTTCAGAGAAACCTTTTTGGAAGTATTTCGTCCTTTGTAGGTCATCATCTAGTCCACACTTAAATTTGATAGATTACATGTGGAGTTAGCTAAATACTTCTTACGACGAAGAAGTTATGTTCCTAGTACAATAGAAGAGCTTAGGTTGGCAGCATCGTATGAATAGAACGCAATCCTTCAAGAATATATTCATATTCTGCTAGCAGCATACCGAGAAGAAAGTAGATAGTAATTAGAGCTCAAGGAAGGAATAGTCATTACCAAGTATATTTTAATTTTAATCAAAAGACTAGTATTTACTATTCCAAGAGCATGTAATTTTAAAATAAATATCCCGAATGTTACTAAATTTAACATTATTTCTTTTTCACGATTTTCTTTTCATAAAAACTTAATATTGTTCATCAAAAATTTGTAAAACAAATCATTCCTTCTCGTGAAAAATAATAAAACTGACCTGTTCGGAAAAAAAACCCAATACACCAAATCTTAAAGAAAAAAATCGTATTAAATATTAATGGACAATTCATATTTTCCATTTGCACGAAGGTTTAAAAGAAGCTAGAATATACTTAATTTTAATTGTTTGTGCTCTGTATTATAACTAATGCTAAATATTGATCCATATCTCTCATTGAATAAAGATATTTGATTTATTTATTGTAATTATAATTTTTCAAATAAACTCTAAGGAACTGAAATACCTAACTTAGTACTTCGATCCTATAAAACTATAGATATTTGCTGGTAATTATTTTTCCATACGCTCTCGATTTACCAAAAGCATATAATAAAATAACAGAGTTTATATGCTTTTTCGAAATTATATTGTGTGTTTTAGTGTAATGTTAAATATTATTCGACAGTTTTTTGAAACAATGTTTGATATTATTAGAGTTACGATTCATTAAATTTTCAAATATGTTGGAGAATATAAATTTCTTGTGATTCATTACCACTATATTTAAAGTATGAACTTATAATTTCAGAATAGAACATAGAACTTCAATTGAAACGTGATTCTCCAGCAATAAATGACAGTTTGCCAAATATCCAAAGTTTAATATTATTTTGAAAGGTCATTTAAAAGCCGTTAAAATGAAAATCAACAACACTGGTTAATTGATGTTATAGTTTCCTACAATTTATTTTTCTAGCTTTAAAAATCAATTTATACTAAGATAAACTCAATAATAAACAAGGTCAATCTTACAGCACTGACCCAAATGTAATTAAAAAGAATGAATTACCAAGTTATAATTAGACATTTTTTATGATATTATCTAATTTTATTTATAATAATTTCCTATTTTTATGAATGTATGTCTGTAGATATGTTCTTCCATGCTTTTCCTCAGTTATTTTAATATACAGGATGCCTTACAAACTTGAATAAAGGGGTTTTCGGTGACGTTCTCTTCAGATGAAGTAACAGCGATTTTGTGCGACTTCCGGTTATACCGGGAGTTATCTGAAACTCACTTATTGAAAATGGATCGCTCTGTATATTATATTTTTTCTGCATTGTTTTTATTTTGTTTTTTGCCTTATTCTAGCCGTTTTTGAGAAAAAAAATATTTTTTCCAAATTTTGACCTTTAACAGAGTGCTTAAACTCGGAATTCCGGTTGTGGTTTTAGATATTATTGGGCTTGATAATGAATTGTCAGAAAATGAAAAATTTTGAATTGTGTCAAAAAATTTAGAAAAACTTAATTTTTTCAAATACAATGTTACGTTGTTGGTTCATTCAGTAGATAGACAAAGACATTCCCTATCTGTCCATATGGAGTGTCCCCATACCTTATAATTTTCTAGCACTCGCCATTAATAAAAAAATAACTTTAATGTCAGCGTTTGTATACTGATTATTTTCCATTTTTCGACAATATTTTTCGCGATCACACATGGTAGCAAATCGTCAATAAATAATTAATTACAACTGACAATAGTATTAGTTTGTTTATCAGGGCTTTCTTGCCAAAAATGACTCAAACTTTTTGATATTTGGAGGATTTTGCGAGAAATCGTAGTTAAGTTGGAAACTGTTGTAATTAGGTATGGGGACTCCCATATGGACAGATAAGGACTGTTCTTGCCTATTAACAACTTAGCATCGTATTTGAAAAAATGCAGTTTTTTCAAATTTTTTGATAGAGCTCAAAATTTGTTACCTTTCCACTTCCCTGTATCTAAAATGTCATTTCGTGACAATTTATTATCGATCCCAATAATATCTAAAGCCATAACCGGAATTTCGAAATTTGGAATAATATTTTTATCCCCAAACACGACTTGAGTAAAAGTTAACGGAAATAAAGAAAGAAATAAAGAAAATATTACATACAGAGTAATCCATTTAAAATAAGTAATTTTCGTACAACTTCCGGCTTACCCGGAAGTTGCACCAGATCGCTGTTACTTCATCTGAAGAGAGTGGCATCGAAAATATCATTTCTCAAATTTGAAGGTTCGAAATCGCATTACTTCTTGAGATATTCTGCGGGCACGGTCACTGTGAGACACTCTATATAGATACGAAATTTTATGCAATCGAATCCGGTAAATGTAAAATATTAACTGTTAAAGCCTGATTTTTAAGCCAAATTACACGAAAATTAAACAAGTTTTTAGGATTTTCTAAACCTTAATTGAAAAGATACTATTCATGCGTATGTGTGAAAGTGATTTTTATGTAAAAAGAAAATTTCGTGTTAAAAAAATAAGCTGATGAAGACTGCAAAAAATTCATAAAATTGGTTAGCTCGTTAAAAATATTTACTTCCATTTTTACAGTCTCAATAACTTCACACACCCAGACATTTCCTATAATATTAAAATTTTAGAAGATTTTCAGGTCGATCATAAACATGTCACAGTATATTATTATGCTATTAAAAATTAACCCTATAATTTACTATTTTATTTCCCAATCTTTAACGACATCAATGACGTAAGAAAAGTTTTTTGAAAATTAAAATGTTTGTAATGGCGTAACGAAGTCTGTGCTTTTCGAGTTTCAAATGAAGAAGCTCGTGACGAACTTTTTATTTTTTGAAATTTGACAAAACAGAGAGAGGGAGAGAGAGAGAGAGATTCAGTGACATAAAGTACTTCAGAGTATCAAAAAAAGTTTCCTTAAGGTATAAAGGTTTGAAAACACAGAACACAGAAGTGTCTTTAATCTTTTATTTTTTTGGACAATTCTTATTTTGTTCTGGAGTTTTACTTCAAAGAAATGCTGTTTTGGAAGAGATAGTGCTTTTTCAAAGTTCAGATTAGTTGAAAACTTGTTTTATTATTGTCAATCATCATTGAATACATGGTATAATATTATTTTACATTTTAATACGTAGGATCGTTTATTATTATTCGATGCTGTTATCAGTTAAGATATTTTTCTTTTAAAATATTATCCACTCGAGGACAAAATTGTTATCACTATAACTTGAAAAAATTTAATTAATATAAAGATTTTAAGTAAATATGGTTTTTAATAAATTATTATTTTGATAATGTCATTTTGCAATACATATCAAAGAGTCTTTGACACAACAATAATAACTTTAGAACTGATGCATTATTAGGCAGGTCATTGCTACTCCATATTTTTTTGAAAATTATTTTTAAATCTATCGCTGTCAACTGATCATGATGTATATGTTTCACTTTCATTTTACTTTGTTCGCCAATCATTATTTCAAAACAGTATAAATTTTATTTTTCTTAATAATTAGGAATTTCTCTTATGTTCGATTTAAACAAAACGTGATTACGAATTTATTACACAGAAACAAAGTATTGTTTTATATATAAGCAATATGAATAAGATTATTTCTTACCTTACAGCACTTTAAAACAAAATGGCAACACTAATAAAACTATATCACCATACTACTACTAAAAAAATGCTGCAGCCGGCGTTCTCCTACCGTAAAATACAATTTGTTACTGCTAATAATATGATCTCATAAGTAAATATGAGGTTACTCTTATAGTACTGACCTAGAAGGTCAACTCTAATAACAATAATAAGATATGGTCAAGAAAATTTGTAGAAACGATAAATGTTTGAACTAAGTGTTTTTTATTTATTATTTGAATTAGTGTATTATACAGTATGTATGGATTTAAAGTGAAAGTTATATTTAATTTTTTTTGTTCGCAAACGCTGTGTGAAATCCTTATTACTCTTTATAGACCACCACCTTCTTGATTCTGCAGATACTGCCAAACTTTCGCTGGAACTGAATATTTTTGTATTTTCGATTGAACTTGTTACCTTAGGTTAAATAATGTTCGTTACATTGTTTTGGGAAATTAGGCAATTCACATTCCATGCATTCAACACTAAACCGGAAAATAATAAATTCAAATCTTGCAAACGCTGGACGTCCTGTAAGCTATTATGACTTGTTTATGGTAATATGCAGTACGGAGAATCGTTGACATAATATCAAAGAGGTTAAAGTAATTGTTCATTACATCTACACTCTATATATAAATATGTTTTTGTTTATATTTCTATTCCCAGAATTGGATAAATTATTGCAAAATGTGCTTTGACTATAAATATATAATATTTTGGAGGATAAGAAGGGTTCTAGTTTTAAGACTGCAAAAGAGATATACTATTATCTTAAAAAAAACCTTAAATGGGAATTTTTGTTATAAATAGAAATTACGTGGGTAGAGCTAGAAATGCTCATCCTAAACAGAATCAAGCAGATTTCATTTAATTTTTAATAATATCGTATTTACAATGTTCAGATATCCCATTGTAGATCGTTAGTGAATCGTTAAGGCTTTTCTTGCCTCTCCACAGCGCCTCGATCTATGACATCCTTTATGTGTTGCCTTAATCTAAGTCTGGGAATTTAGACTTATTCACTGTCTATTATTTTTTAGGGGATACGAGTCTTTAGGTCTTCAAATGAGGCTTTCCAGAAATTTGAGGCTCTTGCAGAACAGTGTCGTTCATTCGTGTAGCAGGTGTTTCGTTGTTTTAGCTGCACGGTCGTAGAAAAGGTAAATCTCGTTCTCAGTTTTGTCCATCTTTTTGAGATGGTATCTCAGAGAGCAGTGTCCTGAGAAGATATTCGTTATTTGTGGAATATCTTTCTTTGTGAAATCGAGAAGCATTCTTGCTTTCTTTGGTGATGGGTTTGTAAATTTCTTCGCTTGTTTCCACCTTGATTTTATTTCCAACTCTAGAGCTCCTCTTTTAGGAAATGGAGTTTTTACCCTCTCTTTTGTAATGCTGTTCACTTCCTTATTTTTTCTAATTGTGTGCCTTGATACCTACATCAGGGTTACATTATTGTTCCCTGTCAATTGGTTTAGGGCTTGCCTAAAGTCCCAAATCAAACTAGACTCGTAGGTATTTGACTTGAGAGTTTTTATCGCTGCTTAATTATCTGCCAATATGGCCTTTTTAGTGTGTTTATTGAGACATCCGTCGGTACAGATTCAAATCGCATGCATTTCTGCTTGGAAGATCGTGGAGATCTTTCCTTCTACGGATTTTGCAAAAAAGAAGCTTGAGCCTAATACTCTACTCCAACTGCCTCTTTCATCTTGGATCCACCACTAAATTCTTCTCCAGTCGGGGTAATCTCTCTCCGTTCATATGTTATATACATGAATTCTGTGGATTTCTATTCGGTTGGAATTGTATCCAGAATTTTCATATTGACAAACTAACAAATTTGAGGTTTCCTGTTGTGAACAGCTTAAGGAAATTTGTGACTGCTGCCCTTATCACAGTCATCGCCCTAATTAGAGGGATCAAGGGAGGGCACTGCCGTCCCTACAAAAATCATTGCCCACCCTAGAAAAACCGACAGTATTGAAGAAATATACTGTTTTCATTCTTTGCACCTTGAGAAAAAGTTTCAATACCATTCCTTTTAAAATTATTTGATTATTCGAAAAAAAACACCCTCCTACCAAAAAAGAACAACATATTGTGGCACCCCTACAGAAGCGAAGCTTCTTACGCATTTTATGTATCAAATTAACCAAAGCTATAAAATATTGAACTAATTGAAAAGAAAATATTTAAATCGGAATGCATTTTTAAATTAATATTGATTTGGTAATAAATAGTTACCTAGACATTTTTACAAATACAAAAATGATAATTTTATTTATTTTTAAAATTAAAATAATATTTATATTCCATATACAGTAGAATAGTCTAGCAACCCGTTAAAATTAGGCTATTTTACTGATTTTACTGGATACTGATGGAAAAATTGTTCGAAATACCGATACTCACCCCGATCATATTAGATTCCGATGAGAACTGTTGGAATTGTTCTTGATTTGTTTATATAATCGATAAGTTGAAAAATCTAGTTCTATGTCGTTTATATCAAGAGATAAAATGTAGAGCTATAAAAAAAAACTACATTTCTTTTTTAACATCATTTTTCGATAAATAGTTCGTTATTTATTAATAATTAAAATTTTTGCTTAATTTATTTAACAATCATTCAAGAGACCTGGACAATAATCTAGTCGTTTTGAAATTTTAACCAGTTATTACTAAGGATAAAAGAAAAATTTTAATTTCAATTAAACCCAAAAACGTTTTTCAAACTAAAGAGACTATATCTCACTAATTATTTATGCTATGAGAGTCATTTGAAGCTTAAAAAATCAAGATTAGATTAAAAAATGTATATCTCAAAAAAAAATGTATCTTTTCAAGCAACGAGAATTTGCGAGTTTAAGGCAATGCGAATATTTGTCCCGCAGTGAGTTACACCCGGTGGGACGAGAAGCCAATTGTTTTCCGTCAGCATCCTCTGCGTGAGTCCACACGACAAGAAAAATTTGAGCGTAGGCGTATTACGCGCTTTTGTGTTAAAAATGTATCGTCCACATGGGAGATTTCGTTACGCGGTCATAAGTGGTGTGGTTTTTTTTTGTCATAACCTAACTTTTATCAGGATTTTTGTTTATATTTTATCTAAAAATTAAAATAATACATTAATTGTGGCAGTATTTTAATCTAGAAAAAAAAGTTACAAAATGTAAGTAGAATATTGATATATTCTTTATTAAAAAAACAGGAAAGTCGTCGCTACTGGGTCTGGTCTGTATTTGAGGAAAACATTGAAGAAAGGCTTGGACATACTATTAATTTAATTAAAGAAATGTGAGAAAATGATCCTGAATTTTTAAAAATATTTTCCTGTTACTATTGGTGAATTTGAAGAGCCCTTCGCTGTTGTTGGGCTAATAATTAGGAAACACGATATGGAAATGTATACAGCTATACCTTTATTACTAGGTTGGAAATAACATTGTGATATTTTGCTGATGAAATCAGCATGTGAAAGCAACAGTGAGAATTCCGAGTCGGTAAAGTGTTTCTGAAATTATTCAGGTTGCTTGTGCGGTAACATGGGACACTTTAAAAGAAGTTTTATTTCCAAAGTTTACCACTTTTACCTGGTAAAGAATTGCCAAGGAGTTCAAAGACGAGAATTTCAATATAATAGTGTAATTTTAACAATCATTTTAATAATTACAATTGTTTGTAGTTCTTAGAAGAAAACATTACATATGATACTAACTGGATTTCTGTTATTAAATTTAAATCAATGTTAATTTTTACTTTTTAATTGTTTATAACTGGTTTATATAAAGTTTGCTAAGGGTAGGGTAACTAGACGACAGGAATTTTCCTGACATGTCTGAAATTTTTGCCCTCTTTAGGGAAACAGGAAAAAACTGCAATTGTCAGTATTTTTTGAAATTCAAAGAGGAAGTATAAGTAGTAAAAAAATATTTATTAATCATTCTAGTAAGAAAAAATAAATTAATTAAACGTTAACAAAATAAGTGTTTCGTACTTTTTATTGCTTGATGTTTCTTTTGGCAATTGCTGGTCTTTTATAACCATTTCATGACATTCTTCACGTGATATTTCTTTAAGTTAAATTGTGTCTAGAGTAGAACCTTAACAGAAGATATTGTTGTAAACCAACTATTACTACAAATTATTAATTAGTAAATTACTATATATAAATATTTTTAAGTTACTCTTATGGATTAATAGATAATTATAGTCCAATATTTAATACTCTCTTAAGAAGAAGTTATATCTTAAGTAAATTTGTATTCTAATAGGCTCAAACAAAAGCATGCCTTAAACTCCGAAATTCTAAAACTTTACTTTTTACAGAGACCATTAGTTTTGTTCATATTGTCATCGTCCCATAAATACATACTTTTTCATTTCAGTAATCATGTAAATAAATACTTATATTTCTTAGTATGCCTATGACTGTAAAATAATAATTTAGATACAGAAATAGAATATAACTAGGACATAAACATAGAGACGAGGGGAATTAAGATTAAAAAATCACAATAGTGGCATTAAATTAGTAAGTAAGAAGAAAAACTGTTGTTACCTCATGACTTAGTGAACATTTTAATAAAATATTAAAAGTAATATTGGAAAATTTATTTAAATTCATCGATCAGTGATAAACCAAAAGCAGAACCAGCAAAGTTATAACATTGGTGGCAGCGAAGAGCAAAGCTTATAATAATATAGACAGCCTGTTTCTCTCCTTGGTCCCCTACGCGCCCATTAATGAGAACACTCGCTCGATATTCACATTTGGTGCTTCGATTGCAAATATTTTGAAAATCTCACTGCCTTAACATACCACATACAACATTCAGATAAAATGTTCGGATATTTACTGGAAAGTCAGTGATATTGTCAGGAAATCTCATTACTTGATCTGGTAACCATAGCTAAGGGTATGTCTGTGGACTAGCATCTCGATATCAGAGATTATCGTTGAATAGAAATTGTATTATATACCGGAGTCATAAGCTTTAATTTATATAACGAACAACTGTATTATTGCAATTGTTATAAAAGTAATAAAAAAATGAACAATAATTGTTTTTTTTTGAGTACCAAGCATGAATAAAAGAACAAACTTCTGAAAAAAAAACATAGGTTATGTTCACATAAAGTATTAAAAAGAAACAGTTTCCGCCATATTTAAAGCAATCCGCTGAAAAGTTAAACATTATTTTGCGTCATGCGTCTTTGTCCTTTTTTAAATTTAACAAATCACAATGCTTGAAATTTGACATATATCTTATTATGCTACACTTACTCCCAGACTTTTCTTATCGTGAGAACAACTGGTTTCAGTCCCGCTCACTCACATGAGCAACACTATGTGCTGCCCTCACTGGTTGAGTGAGGTGCACTGCATGGCCGCATTAATTTATTATACTTTTGAGCCCCATCCAAAAGGTTCATAAAGAAGCTTCGCTTCAATATTATCGAAATCATCACAGCCGTTTCCGAAAACGCTAATATTACTTACACAATTACCTACATTCTGTGCTTTACTCATACGCGTGAAAGCGGAAAAATGCGTCCGAACGATACCGTCTTTTACTTCATCCACCTCGTTCTCCGCCACCCTACGGCGCCGCCCCGAGATGTAGTCTCTATAGTCAGTATTCATAGTCCCATATTACTTTTCAATCCGTCTTACGCACGCAATAGCATGAAACAGTGAAAAATACAATCACTTTTGAGGCCGTCTTAGATCGGTTCAGCGAAAAGATAGAAAACTAAAACTTAATTAACAAATAAAATTAACAAGAAAATGTCTATGTTTGTCACTATATTTTTTATTTTATACTGCTTAATGTTGTAAGTGCAATAAATCTTAAATTTTGCTTGATTCTTTATTTATTTTTTTAATATCAACTAATTTATAGCTAAAGGTCGCTTTATGTTTTAGATTAGTTGCATCGTTAGACTGTCAACTTTACTGCAGAGTTGAGAATAGCACCGATTTGTATGAGTAGAGTGAATGAACTCCACTTTTATGAGGTATTACTTATGTATTACGAATTAAACTATTCCGTTACTTCCAAAATCTGTCAATTAGTTGATCTTTAATTGGATTACCGAAGTTGAAACCTCGCAATGGCCGAACAGTTGGCAGGCTGCAGCCCCCCTCCCCTAGGAAAACTCTCTAACTAAGCCAATGATCACAGCTATGTGAAATGGAGGGACAATTAACGTTGCTACTGTGAAGCATGATGGTATAGCCCCAGTAACGACCTCACAACTTAAAATCTGTATTTTTGTGCAGCTTTCTTTGAACTGTTGCTTGCTGTGTCTTTGGCCATCATATTAAGAAGGCATATGTGACTCTGATTTTGACAAGCACGGTGAGAGATTCCACCAGGATATTTCAAACATGGAAAGAAGGTAACAGGGAAAATGGAATTGTGAGATGTTAGCCGACTATTGCCGGACTATTACGAGAGTTAACCCAGAGGCTGCTTTTAAAAGCCAGGCTAAGAAGCGGCAAAATGAGCGTCTAAACTATAGATTCAATGATAAAAATGTGCTATTTAATTACTTTTGTTGAACCAACAATATATTTTTATCTGTATTTTGTATGTTCATTATATATGCCTATGAATTAAAATTTTGGAACAATCAATTCAAATTTTTTTTGCAAGCCAACTAAAACTTTTAATAGGTATAATTGTATTTGGGTTTGTTCAGGAAATCAAAAAAAGGTGAAATTTGTTCCCCAGTGTTATTTGCAGATAATTAAAGTTCTTTGTAAAAGCTCAGCATTGGTCCATGAAAAGTTGAAGTGTTAACAGTTAGTTTTCGTCTCCTCGTAAAACAATAATAACACTATGAAAATAATAAAAATACCGTTATTAAAACATATGGTTTATTCATTCCTCAACTAAATATAAGCCCACGCAAATGAGCTACATAAAAACCACTAAAAAAATAATCTTAACCCATGCAACATGAATTTACATTAGATGGTTAAATAAGATTATTCAACCTTTAACATTTCCTTTTGTATATGTTTTGGAATAAATCAATAATTAACTTAAAATTCTTTTTTTTTCTAATATTGTCATTAAAATAATGAATTAATTTTGTGTGTAATATAAATCACTAATATTTTTAATAACATCAACACCTATGATATTACGACTATTTTGTCCTTATAATACTGGCATAATAATACTTATTTTAAGTATAAGAGCAGATGCAGAATGGCTATTCTTCAGTGTACAAAAGTGTACAAACAAAACAAATAGTATCTGAAAGACTTATACTGAGCAAAAAATTAATTCCTGGTTAGACTTAATAGTGTTCTTGAGCTTCAAAAAATTTCGACAAATGTTATTAGTTCCTGGTTTACAAATTTAATTCATAAAACGAGTTGCGTAATGAAAAATGAGTAAAAAACAGGTTAAATTGTGATCAACCATAGCGTAAAAACTGAGACATAGCTGCTAACAGCTAATTTTTTGGAAGAAATCCTGATTTTCCAAATTAAACCATTTAAAAACAATTATTTTTGGACATTTATTACCTAATTTTGTCTCTTCTTTCTTTAAAATGTCTTCATTAGTTTAGATTTTATAAACATAAACGCCATTTTTTGGTTTTGATTGTTTATAAATAATTAATGGATCATAATTGAGAGTGGAAAACATAACAAAATATCATTGCAAATTGTTTTCATTGTGATTGGCTTACTAGTTTTTAGACATATCTAGATGTATGTTTTCAAATTGTCTTGCAAAATTAGGTCGGGTGTACTTAAAGACCCTTTATTAATCAAAAACTTGATGAAACTGATTTTTTGCTACATTTTATGAAAATACACTATAAAAATTTTAAGTAAATTTGATGAAAATTGATGATATTATAAACCTCTGAAGTCTACTCTCCTGTTCACATATGTCCGCTGTGTGTACAATTTATTGTGTACATAATTTTAGACTATTGACTATGTCGAAAAAAAGAAGGGTAAAAGGAACTAAAACATTAAACTGTTTTCATTGTTTTATACATTCAATTGACCTCAAAATATGACTAAATCACAAAGTGCTATCAAGTTAAGGGGTGCGTTTTTGAGGTTAAGGTAGATTTTTCCATTTTTCAGTTTTACCCGAAAATTATGCATTTTTTGTAAGTATATGTCTAGAGAAAAGTTATAGGTAATGAAATTTTCTACCAATATAGTCATTTTTCAAAAAAATACACACCAAAAAGCATATTAAAAAAAGAAAAAAAATTATAAACATTTTTTTAAAATTTCTTACCCCTAACTTTTTTCCAAGTGAAGTTAGGTATAGGTATATTGCTTCATGAAAAAGAAAGTTGACGTTACGCCCGTTAAAATTAGCTCCTGCAGAAGTCTATACGATGAAGAGTAACCGAGATATGGCGTCTCAAACTTTGCCACTTTCCTTGATATTGGCAATTTTTTTTTCAAATTCGTCCCACAACTTTTTTGTAAGTGAATTTATGTATAGACATTGCCCCTTTCAAAAAGAAGTTGACATTACGCCCGTTAAAATGGTCCCCCCAGCCAAAGTCTGTGCCATGAATAGTAGCTGAAAAATTGCATCTCAAAGTTTTCAACTATTAATATTTTTATAATTTTTTACCCGCACATTATGTAATTTTATAATTTTGCATGAAAATTTTTCCTTATTCAATGAATAGATTATTTTAGGGTGTTTAACGATAAAAATATTTTACTTTTGGAAAAGTACACAGATTTTTGGGCGAAAATGCAAATCCTGAAGACGTCGGTTCTGCACATGAATGCGTCATAATTTTATACGGCTTGAAAATTGAGAGACTAAGCACTTGTCGCTATCAGCTATTCCAGAAGCATTAAATAAGGGCGAAATTTAGTTTACTGCTATTGCCTCCCATAACTGATGCTACTAAACAGCATGACTTAACAATATATTTGCAAATGCAATAATGGAAAGAGAATATTTTATATCATCTCGAGTAGGGTTGGAAAAGGACAAAAAATGGATTGTTACCGATTTACCACCTGTATCGCAAACTGTTGATGTATCTGACGTTACTGAAGACGATTTTCTAGAAGATGATGAAGAAATTGAGAAAATTATTGAAAATAATTTTACTGAATCCGGCTTTTGAATAAAAATAAATATATTAAAAAATGTACATGAATGGGATAATTAATTTTATTTTTCATTCCGTACCCTATATTAATAGTTGTGTCAAAATATAATTATTTTTATCATTAAATATTCTAAAATAATTTGTTCATTGAATAAAGAAAAATTTTCACGCAAAAATATAAAATTACATAATGTGCGGCTAAAAAGTTATAAAAATCATAAAAAGTTGAAAATTTGAGAGGCCACTTCTCAGCTGGTATGCTTCGTACAGACTTCGGCTGGAGACTATTTTAACGGGCGTGATATCAGGACAGATACCAAAGGGCAATGTCTATACCTAAATTCTTTCGCAAAAAAGTTGTCGGACGAAAGTATCTCAGTTACTTTTGCATCAGACTTCTGCAGGAGCTCATTTTAACAGGCGTAACGTCTTTTTTTTCTATGAAGCAATGCACATGCAACTTCACTTGGAAAAAAGTGATGGCGAAGAAATTGCAAAAAATTTTTTTTCGATGTTTTTTTAATTCTTGATTTTATTTTTGGGGAGTATTTTTTGCAAAAATGACTTTTTTGGACTTCCTGAGGTACCATTTCGAAAGAAAATTTTATTACTTACAACTTTTTTATGAATATATACTTACGAAAAATACATAATATTCGAAACTAAAAAAACTGAAAAGTGGACAAATCTACCTTAATCTCAAAAACGCATACCTTAATTTGTTAGCACTTTGTGATTTTGTCATATTTGGAGGTTAGTTGAACGTATTCCCAATACATAGTCAATAGCCTATTTGCTGAATAATGAAATGTATTATATATTTGTAAAAATTAATAAATTATGTTACGTGCGAACTTCATTCACTCTTTTCAATTTTAATTGGGTTTTTCTCAAAATGGTTTGAGCACGATATCCTAAATACTATTAATCCGATTTCATTCCAATTTTCATTCTGAGTAGGGAAAATGTTGTCGTTAATTAATTTTTTAATTTTCCTCGTAGCTTTTTTATTAAAAAAGGACCTCGAAAAACAAACATTTAATTTTTGAGGCCGCTATTTTCGCCTCGAATTTAAATATTGGAAAATCGAGCGAGCAAAGACAAGAAAATTGAATACAATTAAGTATTTTTTTTTCGCTGTAATCGCGGTCATTACAAATTTCAATTTTAAAAACTTGTGTGAGAACATCACAATGTACGAGTAATATTCCATACTTTTCAAAGAAAAAATTTGTTCACTTGGTACAATAGATGCCGCAAATAACCTATTTTTCACCTTAAAAGAATCTTATTTATTTTACCCACTAATAAAATAAAGATAAGTATTAATGAGCAACAAAAATAGACCATATTTATAATACATACATTTGAAATGACAATAGTTTTAAACCAGCCATTCCACATCCGTTACTAATGTATACAACCACAAATATATTGTTGAGTTTAGCTTAAAAATAGGCAGTGCTAAATGGATATGTATAAATATACATGTCTTGAGGTATTCAAAGTCTGTGCGTGCATGTGGTCTTTAGCAACAATAAATTTGCCAGCTGTATACGAATACTACTATAAAATAATGTCTTTGGGACTAGATTAAATTTTTGGTATAAAATATTATAGAGTTTGTGTATAAGAATAAGTATATATACATCACAAAATAATCCAGAACGCGGATTCTCTTGTCTATCATAGTAAGTACGAGCATAACATTCTGTGCTCGCTTTTGTTTATGCTAAATTCACAATCTTTCGTCAAAATTGTTGCATTTGAGCATATATTCCCTGACAAGTTGCTTAAAGTCAAATGTTATGTGGATCAAAATGTCGAGAGAAACGACGCACTGGTTATCCTGTAACATACATTAAAGTCTTATAGGATGCAATAGCATATTAAATAAGCGAGTGGAGTGTTCATAGTATATATGCTTAGTCTAAATAAAATAATTATAAAATAAATTTATATGAAAACATCTCTTGAGGCACATATAATTCTAAAATTTAAAGAACTGCAACAGGATTGTATAATTATTAATTTATTTTAATACTACGTACTGTGTTAATTGAAAAATATCTTGCCAAAAAAGAACCATTCAATAAAGAGAATCAAAAACTTATTCTTCAGTTAATATTTCTGTTTAAGTTTACGCCAATGCACTTTTTTTATTTAGAGTAATTCCGAAAAAGCTTCAAGTTTGTTTAATTTCAGCATTTCTTTTAATCAATTGTATTTCTTGTTCATATTAGAAGGATTTTGTTTAATACTGATATCACGTAAAAATACTTATTTTGTTAGTTTAGGTTAAATTTTAGCAAAAAAATCTAATATTTTCCAAATCTCGTGAGTGGATAAAGCTAACATAAACTAGACTTTTTCGCAAGATATCATATCATTTAATAACATAAAAAAATATTTCTCAATTTGTTACTTGGAAGACAAAAAATAATCATTTCCATTGTGCTAATATATACAGTATTGGGAAAATAGTTTATCGTATTTGCAATAAGTCTTCTTTTAAATCTACATACAGTATGTCTAAAATTGAATGGCACAAAGGATTTTCTAAACATGAAACTAAAGTTTGTCATTAACAGACTTTTTTCATTGTCTATCTAAATTTTTAGGTCTCTGGGAACCACCATTTAAACTTTTATAAACTATTTTCCCATCATGCTGTATAAAAAGTAAAAAGTGAATTATTTCAATATAAATTTGGATTCAAAATCTAATATTACTAGGATATAAAAATATGCTACACAATATTTATTTAAGCGTTTCTATTATACTAGTTTTCTTATAAAAGCTATAATACTACCTATAAAAAAGCTGCCTAGAAATATTGCACTAGAATAAGTTATCACAATAGTAAAAATACAAGTAATTTTTGGTATAATTTGGTTTTAGTTTTCACCAGAAAACAATTTCTTCCATTTGGTGGCATTCACAACCGTATGTATGTTATTTTGGTAGTATAAGATTCACTATACTTAGTCGAGAACATTGATTTAAATATATACAGTGTGACCAGCAAAGTCCGCATCATATAGGATTTTTTTTTGTATTAATGGCTTTATTTGAAAATTGACTTTGGCGTCAATTTCTTCTTCGATCTAAATGAAAATTAACCAAAAAAATAGTAGTCACGTAATTAGCATTATCTGTCAAATTTTAATTTCTTTTTCAAATAAAAATTCAAAAGTGGGGTATATCTGAAAATATCGAAAAGAGTTATAAGAAAAAGTTTTTCTAAATGCAATTTTTAGCCCGTATGCAAAATTTTAGCTGTATACGATAATTTAGATTTTTTACCCATTTTTTGTAAAATGCACCAATGTTGCAAAATAAGACTTAGCGAATTCTACATTAATCTTCTTAGTTTTAACAATGTTCCTATATGAGGTAACTTCACAAAATAACTATTTTTGAAAACCTAGTTTGTGTCTAAAAGTAGTACACATTAATATTAAGAAAATAGTTTAATTGAAAAGACTCAAATTTTCTAATAAAATAAAATCATAATATAAAAATTAAACGTGTTTAAAATTTATTTTCCAGCTAATGCAGACTTTACTGATGACACTTGTGTACTTGTTGGTCTTAATTATAATGTGTATTAGTTTTAGACACAAACTACGTTTTCAAAAATAGTTATTTTATGAAGTTACCTTATACAGGGTCAAAAACAAACCAAGTTTTAATACCCTTATTGGGATTTTGTAGAAGAACAAACATTTAATATGGTGCTACTTTAAACAAAATATGTCTGGGATGAAGCACTGTCAAAACTAAGAAATTTTGTATAGGTTGCGTCAAGCCTTACTTTACAACAGTGGTTTTGCAATTTACAAAAAATTGGCAAAAAATCTAGATTATCTTATACAGCTGAAATTTTGCATATGGGCTAAAAATTTCATTTAGAAAATTTTTTCTAATAACTTTTTTCGATATTTTGAGATATAACCCCAATTTGATAGATAATGCTAATGTCGTGACTACTATTTTTTTCGTTTTCATCTAGATTGAAGCAAAAATTGATACCAAAGTCGAATAAAGCTATGAATAAAAAAAAATACCATATGATGCGGACTTTACTGGTCACACTATATATATATATATATATATATATATATATATATATATATATATATATATATATATATATATATATATATATATATATATATTTGTGTATTAATCTTTTGGTAACTGCCTATTATAATAAGAATTGAACAAATAAGCCCACTTCAAAAATATTGTTTCTATATATATAAATTGTAGTAAAAAACAATAAATATTATTGTTTCAATTTCTGAACTACATTGTAAGTAATACATATACCAACTTAGTTTCAAATTTGCTGCCCTACCCTTGGATCTCTGTTCCCAAAATTAAGAAGAAAATTCATGATTTTTCAACTATCCAATACCTGCAGAGATAGATAGTAAAAATTGTTTTTTTTTAAATCTGTTATTTAAATACCTACTTAGAAAGTTGTTCTTGAAGTAAATGTAAATTACAAAAAATGTTGACTTGTTACATCTTAAGATCATTAAAAAATTTTCCAAATCCTCAGTTAAAAAATACCAGTACCATTATTTAGATTTGAGAACAGACATCCTGACCTAAACTTCATTTTATTGATTTGCACTGTCAAATTTCATCAAAATAAATAAGTTACATAATGTAAAAGCAATGCCGACTTTTACGTTACCTATTAATACTGGCTTGTCTAAATAAAGTACTGCAGCAATAAAATACTGATGGGCAAATACGAATTACTATTTAAGGTGATACAGCTAGATGTATCCTTCCGATTGCTTGGTATGACGTTTGTTTCGACCGATTTGTCTGGTTTAACGGTAACTTTTTTAAGTGACGTCGTTGATTTTATTGGTTCCATTGTTGTTGATTTTAGATCAGTGTTTCTATTTCCACTTCCTTCCAGAGGATCTAAAATGAATTTAGGACACGTTAAAGGTTTATAAATATTTTTAAAGGGGCCCAGAGAATAAAATAAACTCAAAATTGATGTTCTTTGTAAAATAACCTATATTTAATCAGTATTTTATTTATCGATTTATTGATTACATTTTTTGGATTGTAAAAATGGGAAGTAAATTTTGATCTTTAATTTTATTAGATACTAATTTTTTTAAACATCAAAAAATAACAATTCTCTACGTACCATCACCATTTTCTTCTTCTATATCCATATCTTCCAATTCTTCTTTCGCCTCCGATGGACTCATTTCATTACATAAACTTTTGGAACAATAGCAAAATTCTACGAAGTTTGCAGTTTTACAGTCTTCGAGTTTGAGAATTTCACCGCAAGATCGACTGATGACTTTACCGGAATTTACTAAAATTAAACTTAATTCAGAAAAATAAGAAATAAAATCGAAATTTTTGAAGTCGGTGCCTAATTACTACCTGATAGAATGTGATTTTCATGAAAAGATTGACAAATACTTTATTTGTAATTGCTTTCTTACCATAGCTCGTATGTGTCTCGTGTTACTAGTTGTTTGTTTCATTTATTAAGAATTTGGCGTTGACTTCAAAAATTTCAATTTCAAATAAAAAAATATATGTTGTTTATTTTCGCTTTTTGGCGCCTTTTTAGAAGTTGTTTTAAACTTTTATTAAAAATTCTATTTTCCAATTTTTAGTTTTGAATCGAATTGAGTTTCGCAAAAAAGTACCAATTTTATCCAAAGTTGAAGGCCACACTAAACTGACCAACAAAAATTTATTTGATCCTAAGAATTGTCTAAGTTTGCATGAAATTATACAAAACAAATATTTAACCCGCTATTTTGAATTTTCAGAAATCAATTTTTGATTCGTAACCTAGGTTCCAAAACCGAAAGAAATTGGGACATTTAAATTTTTAATTTTGACACATTTTATCCTGTATATTGAGTTTGAAGAAATTAATTTAAGATCCATAATATACGTGCTAAAAAACCTCTATCAATTTGGACAAAATCGAAAAAATGTAAAATTTTTAGTTCCTTCTATTGTACAGGTTTTCAATGATGGTAGATTGTGCACTGGTGTGTTCCGGTTTTCAATCCGTTCATCAGTAGAAAAATCTTTACGACGTTTCGACAACATCTGTGCTGGCATCTGCAAGTGATACCAGCACGCTCATTCTAAGCGGAGCAGCATATATATATATATATATATATATATATATATATATATATACATATATATATATATATATATATATATATATATATATATATATATATATATATATATATATATATATATATATAGGGGATTCTCCGGGAACTTTATCGATCGATTGTTGGAAAACTATAAGAATCTGAAAATTTGATAGTATGGGGGACAGCCGGTTAAAATATTTTCAAGATGGCAGCACTTGCAGTTATACCGGAAGTAGATGTCAACTTGCTTTTTTTAAATGGAACATCCTATATACTATTGCATTTTTGACTTCTACGTAAAATTCTAGACATATTTAATGTATAATGTTCTATACTTGTCTCATCGTTTTGGACATATTTAAATTTTTATGTCAAAAATGACGTTTGCGGACCAAAACCTAACTATAAATTTTCCTATAAGGAGGTCTTTATTATTTAATTTGGGTTAGTTTTCTTGTAGACGAAGATTGACTTTAGTAGTCTTTTTATGATATTTTGAAAATTATTAGAACAAAGTGGTAGAGATGCGAAAAATGTTTGGAAGTTCAAGGACGTCAATTTCAACATTTACTTAAATAATTTTTGTAACTTTATTTTATTAACAACTGGTTTATTTCTATTTCTTTTAGTTTTTATAGATCCAAGTTCTTAAAATTTTTTTATAATCTTTATAACAGTTGGTAGTGTTGGTTTCTGTTTCTTCGGATATCGGATCGCGAATGTATCGCATGTTCTTGAAATAACTCTATCACATTCTCCATAAACAATAAATAAGTTTAAATAATCTTCGTGCGTGTAACTTAATCGTCCCGGCATGATTATTATTAATGAATGTCAAATGACAAGAAATAGTGACAATTCTGTAGGGTTCGATTGTTTTATTTTTGCCACGCCTCGCCATCATGGCCAAATAATAACAAAACTTAAAAGCCCTATAGCACTTTTACAATAGAAAAATGTTGAATTGCCAATATTTTGAAATCTACAACCTTACCCAAGTTACCCTTATTTTTAATGCTTAATATGATAAAATTATAAAAATAAGTTGAAAAAATTGACTTTTGACGATTTTTTAAATATAATTTTTACTCTTTTTTTTTGACCACTCTGTACTCATAATTTTCAAAATATCATAACAAGACTACTAAAGTCGATCTTCGTCTATAAGAAAACTAACCCAAATTAAATAATAAAGACTTTCTTATAGGAAATATTTATAGTTAAGTCTTGGTCCGCAAACGCAATTTTTGACATAAAAATTTAAATATGTTCAAAATGGTGAGACTTAAGTATAGAACATTATACATAAAATATATCTAGAATTTCACGTAGAAATCAAAAATGCCATGATATATAGGGTGTTCTATTTAAAATAATAAGCAAGTTGACATCTACTTCCGGTATAACCGGAAGTGCCGCCATTTTGAAAATATTTTAGCCGGTTGTACCCCATTCCCGGAGAATCACCCTATATATATATATATATATATATATATATATATATATATATATATATATATATATATATATATATATATATAAATTCCAAGTCGAGTAGCCGTCGAGGAAGCATCGCTTGAACATGCCAGCTGTGATGTTGTCAAAATGTCGTGTAAAGATTTTTATATTGACGAATGGATTGAAAACCGGAAAAATACTATATATATATATATATATATATATATATATATATATATATATATATATATATATATATATATATATATATATATATATATATATATATATATATTGGATAAAATTAATTTTGTTGTCTGCCGAATCAATTTGCAAAATAATATGGGACCGTCGCAGAAACTTTCTGAACATAATCCAAAAAATTTCTAAATCACAAAAATCACGAAGCTGGGAGTAAGAAATGTCATAATCTGAGATTTTAAAGAGAAAAATCATGTTACTTGCATATATCAACGCATATATGGTATTGATCTTTTTTTCGCTGTAGATGTCTGCCTTCAGGTCTAATTTCTACCTTATTATCACCATGAGACATCAAAGGATTTCAGTAGAGTACATTTACGAAATTTTCTTTGGATGATTGTTCAGTTGAATCTATTTATAGTATAAAGAAAAAAATAGATCCATCCTAGTATTTCTTGAAAAAAATTTTTTACGTGGCTCATTGAAACTGGCCAATCAAAATATTACTTATTATTTTTGGGAATTTTAAATTTATTTATATTGAAGCTCGAGATATAAATAACAGAAGTATGGTTTTTTGGATATTGGCACTCAAGTTGGATACCGCACACCTGCATAAAAAGCAATAATAATGGAATTGAAATCCTCGTTTTTAGGTAAAGGCTGTTGTCCAAATTATTTCCCACATATCTAGTATTGGGGAAAAATTTATATACATATATATATATATATATATATATATATATATATATATATATATATATATATATATATATATATATATATTTATATATATATATATATATATATATATATATATATATATATATATATATATATATATATATATATATTTCTTGCTGGGGGGGGGGACCTACAAGCTAAACTTCTCTGGATATGGGATCCAAACATGGCACGTAGTAAAATTTCTCTAAAGTTGAACCTAGAATTTTTGTAATCATTATTTTTTAGTAAAAGCTGTCCCAGATTCCACACAAATATATCGATTTTTACCTCAACTCTTATCTAAAATAAGATTCTCAATAAAAACATAGATATTTCATTAGTTTCTTAATGAACTATATCTTACTTGATGTCTGAAATATTTATAGCCCACCACTTGTTTACTTGGCATATAATTGGTTTGCAGAAGTTAATTTAAAATACTGGTATAAGTAGGCTGCGATTATTTAGTATTTATTTAAATTTTATTTTAATGAATATTTTGCTACCGCTTACCTCCTCGAGATATTTTACAACTTTGACTATTCCCCTCACATTCCTTACTAAACCTTCCATCCCATATCTGAAATTCTGAGCAAGGTAAACTGCCCTCGTCTTCACTCCCGCATATAAAACACCTTATAGCAGTACCTTTATTTACTAAAAATGTATAAAAATCAGCAGTCTGGCTAATTTATTAAAAAAATATATTCTTACCTAAACAGGAACCGACTAGAAGTATATTTATCCAGCAAGGAAACTGCGAAGAGAACATTGCGAGTTCAACTATTTGTAGCAGTAGTAAAAGAGACACTATTTTAATTGAAGTTTAATTAATTAAATGAGCGGGCATGCGAATTATTAGGAAAACTATAAAATGCAAATCTGAACGAACTCCATCATATCCTCCTTGCTGCGTCGCCAGAGAGAACGCGGCAGACCGACGGCGAGAAGGGCAGGCAGAATTAGGGGGGAAGGAAATGTACTATTAAAATTACAGGCTAGACCACATTTTACAACAGGCTACAATTGGCAACGTTGTTGGAAGGCTGATGAGGACTATTCATAATGGCGTTCCATTGACACTATTGACAGTTAAACCGCATGTAAAGTCACTTGTCAAAACTTATGGTATATTAAATTAATCGATCGTTTACCTCTAAAGCGAATGTGTATTGTTTTGCTTGTAAATGGTGAATTATTAATAATAGATATTTATTATTTATAGAAGAATGGAAGAAAAATTATCGAATAAGCTTGGTTACGAAATTAGAAGTTGAAATTCCCTGACAAGTTTACTTTTTATTTTTGTAAATAAATTAGAGACAAAGCCAATTGTATAGTTGTAGTTCATCCCTTTTTGAGAAGATGTCGCTATATAAATTAGAGCAATTTATTTACTTTATACTTATAGTGATGACTGTGAAGAAATGTGTTGATCATGATGACTTCTTTCTAACGCACCGTGGATTTCTGTTAACATATATGTCATTTTAAAGTTATCGGAACATTTTTGTTTATTTAGGCGTATGTTGTTTTATATATAACCAAAACAATTTTTCTTTAAGTTCACATAATACGTATAAAATTTGACCCTATTAAGCCTTTTAACATTTTTTTTTTAATTGGAACTAAGACAAACGCTCGCGCAAGCCTCCCTTACTTAAAATGTTTGAAGTACTTGGGTGTGTTATTTACTTACCGAAGATTATGAAACGATTTTAAGTACTTAGGTACTATAGATGATAATATTGTAAAGATATCTACAAAATTAGTTATTATGAATAGTTGAATATTAATAAAATTTGGGAATGGAGTACCGATGATAATAAAGAATTACTTATTTCTTAGTTAATTGCGACTGCATAGTTAGTCAGTCCAATTCGTGCTCTTAAGTAGCAAGAAACTAATTGTTAGTGTATTTAAAAATTTTGTATACTAATTATTATTTAAAAAATTTGTAATATAATCTGTAAAGTATATTTCAATAATTTTAAAAATGGATCAAAAATGCGATTGTGGAAGGAGATTATCAGTGAAAGTTGACAACGTCTTTTATGGTAAAGAGTAAGTAAAGAAAATAATATACTGACAAAATAGCATCAGCACCATTTACCATTTTATTTAGAATTTAGGTAGATTGAGTTGCCATTGCAGCATCAAATAAATTCGATGCAATTCAAGAATTAAAATATTTTCAAAAAATAAGAGTATCTCTTTACGGCAATTGCTAGATATGTCACAATGTCTTTGACCATTTCAATACCGGGTTGTTCTTAGAAATAAACTTATCTCAGATACATACACCATTGTGCCTGAGATAGAGGGCACTGACAATAACAACATGCAGGTAGGTGAACCCAAGTTGAAATGGGTCGCATTAATTTTTTTACAGGATTTTATGTGAAATTTAACCATTCTTATTTTTTCACTAACGTTTCGGTTTATTTTATTTAAACCATCTTCAGAGAATTTTTTTTAACTGGAAAAAAATGAAAGATTTAGTATTTTTTATAAAAACATGTAAAAGTTAAAATATAATTTTCCTATCTTAAAGGCTATTTACTGCTAACAAGCTTAATTAACTAAACTAACTATTTTAACTAAATTTACTGGTAATATATTTTTAAATATAGTATGTATATAAGCTACTGCTTGTTGTATTCTAAAATTAAAGTTTAACAAGGGCTTTTTTAAAAAAGAGTTTGTCCAACAAACTGTCAGAAAGTACCAGTTTGATGACGCTTCATCATATATATTTTAAGAAAAACAAAAAGGAGACATTTCATAGCCAATTTAAGAAATGTCCTCCCTTTTTTTTTCTTTAGTTTTTTTGTAACAAAAATATCAGTTCTTACAAACAAATACGGTTAATTTTATTCTTGGGAAATGTAGGTAATTTTAATTAAAAAAACTCCAAAGTTTCATTCCAACAGTTTGTATTGTTTTGTAAAGAGATGCTTTTTGTATGAGACGAACACTAAAATAAAACATTGTAATTTCATGGTTCGTGTTTAGAGGTGACTTTTAGTTCAGGTTAAAAAGTATGTTGTAAAATAAATTATGTCCATTACAAACGATTGAGTTTACGTACATATAGATAACGGCAGATAATTTTCTTTCTCAATTAATGGCAAAAACTGCATTTTAACACATTTTTCACTCTATATTTTTTAGTTACACGTACGAGGCAATTTCAGAAATTAAAAATTTTTTGAATGGCAAAATTTCAATTGAACCTAAAGTAGGAATTATCTGTGGTTCAGGTTTGGGTAAGTTCAACTAACTTAAAAGTTATTATCGTTTTTTTTTTATTAATTTTCAGTATTAGAAAAAGCGTAGACTGTTGCTTGCTAGGCTAATATTATAAATTTAATCAAACTAAGTATAAATTTCTAGGTGCTCTGGCTGAATCCGTGAAAAAATCATTCGAAATTACGTATCAAGATATACCTAACTTTCCAGTAAGTACTGCACCTGGCCATGTTGGAAAATTAATATTTGGAGAAATATCTGGAATTCCTGTTATGTGCATGCAAGGACGATTTCATTACTATGAAGGCTATTCCCTCGCTAAATGTGTTATGCCAGTTAAACTTATGAAGCTCATGGGCGTTTCTTATTTGATAGCTTCCAACGCTGCAGGAGGAATAAACCAAAATTTCAAAGCTGGAGATATCATGCTTCAAAAGGACCACTTTAATATTATGGGACTTGCTGGCAAACATCCTCTTCGAGGTTTCAACGACCCCAGGTGGGGCAGTAGATTCTTTTCCATGGTAAATGCGTATGACCCCGAGCTTTTGGAGGCGGCTAAAGAGATTGCGAAAGAAATGGGAATAAGCGATCAAGTACATGAGGGAGTCTATACTTGTGCTGGAGGTCCAACCTACGAAACTGTAGCCGAACTTAGAGCTTTGAAGGTGCTCGGCGTAGATGCTGCAGGAATGTCTACAGTTCATGAAGTGACCGCAGCGCGGCATTGCGATATAAAATGCTTTGCTTTTAGTTTAATTACAAATATTTGTTCACTAGAATATGATAAATGTGAAGAAATTTCTGGTGATGATGTGTTAAATGCTGCTAGAGTTAAAGAGAATCAGTTAAAGGTTTTGATTGAAAAAATAGTTGAATTTATTGGTAAAAATTTATAATTGTTAAATAAAGCTTAACAAATATATTTTAAGACGTATCTTTGCTTCAAATTTGTATTCGAGAAGAGTAATTAATATACCTGAAATATCAAATATTTCTTCTTTTTTTTTGATTTTCTTAAAATTTATGTTAAAAAATATCTGGTCAAATGGTCTATTGGCGTTGTTCGATCTTTTTTGAAATTACATTAAGCTATTTGAAATTATTTGCCAATAGAAATTAAAGCTGTTATAATAAAATTTCAAATTTATATCTGAAACATACCAAGGGACAATTTCATAAAATAAATTTAGAGTTGAAATATAAATCGATATAAAGCTTGAAATAAATATTAATCTGGCAATAATTTAATTAAGAAAGAAATAATTAAAAATATAATTAGTGCTTTATTAAATAAGTTGTGACGAAAGAGTAACTACGAATAAGACCAACCCAACGCTTTCATATCAGGGAGCCTCAACGATCTGAACAGTACCGCTTACACAAGGAACGAAACCTATTTGACCAGCGACTTTTTAAATAAATTTGACACACTGTCGACCTGGCGCATCCGCCAAATAATCGCACAATCATTTTTTAAAATTTTGTAGATGTAGAAATCAGAAGGCAATCCCATATTGGTTTTTCATTCTTCATTCAGAAATGTTGGGTAAAATATAAGGAACAAAAATTGATTTAAAAAACATTTATTTTATAGTTTTCAACACATTTTCATAAATAAATAAATCGTAAAAACTAAAATACATTTACCCCAGACATATCATTTATATATGGCTCCAATTCAATCAAAATTTTCAAAACTCCAATTTTTTTTTCATTACCGCACTACACAGTAGAGTAAAAACCATTAATTTAATTAAATATTAAAATTCATTATCTACAAAGAGGTTTTTCTTCAATGCTAACAGTCATCGAGCTTTTGCAAATAAGTAAATAATTATTACTATTCATACACAGTGTTAAACAATCACACATAATAGATAAGATATAAATATTTCAGTTCACTCCTATAAACACAAAAATTATTGTAGGCCATTTCTACACTCAAAAACCTGTTTTAGCATGTTAGTAACAAATTGTTTCAATAAGCCTTCCCTTTGTTTTCCTGCATCGATTACATCCTCGTGGCTAGGTTCTGCTTGGTCTTCAAATTCAACAACACATTCGTTTGTGATTAAACTGAAGGCAAATACTGTCATGTTGCAGTGATTAGCTGTAATGACTTCGTGAACAGTCGACATTCCAACTGCATCGGCTCCTAAAAATAAATAAAAAACATGGTATTAATAGGTGTTTCGATTAATAATGTCGATTTTTCTAATAGATGGCGTTACTAAAACATTTGTTGATATATACTAATGACATCTATGGCGTTTCGAAAGGTAAACATACGCTATTAAAAGCCGGTTTATTATAAATTGTCGTATAAAAAACACTGTTTTTTATAGATTGAAAAATGTCGAACTTTATTCCAAGAACGAAAGCAGCAGCTTTTCGCTGAAAGTTATCGATTGTGTTTAAATGCTTAAAAGTGGTGATGTTGATGTAAAAGATATGGGGCGTCCACGTCAGGCGAAAAAATTTGAAGATGCAGATTTGTAAGAATTATTCGATGAATACTTAAATCAAACGTTATAATAATTGGCAGCATCATTAAATGTTTCTCAATCCTTTATTTTTGAACGTCTACAGGCATTCGGAAAAATCCAGAAAGAAGGAAAATGGGTTCCGTATAAACTGAAGGAAAGAGACGTTGAAAGGCGAAAAACTACTTGTGAAGTTTTGCTTCCCAGATAGAAAAGAAAAGAGTTTGCATCGAGTTGTGATAAGTGATGAAAAATGGATCTATTTTGACAACCCGAAGTGCAAAAGATCATGGATAAATCCAGGTCAACCTTCAAAATCACAACTAGTGCGCAATATACATGGAAAGAGGGTTCTGCTGTGTATTTGGTGGGGTAATAAGGGAGCTGTGCGTTACAAACTACTAAAACCTGGTGAAACAATTACTGGCGACCGATTTCGACAACTGATAAAATTAAACCGAGCATTGAATGAAAAACGACCAATATACGTCGAAAGACACTATAAAATCATTTTTCAACATGACTATACTCGTTCCATGTTGCAAAATGTGTAAAAATATGTTTGGAAACGTTAAATGAGACGTCTTACCCCACCCGTCATATTCACTAGACTTAGTTCCTGCGAACTACCGTTTATTTCATTCAATGCAGCACAGACTTTCAGAACAACACATATATTCTTACGAAGAAATTAAAATTTGGCATGATAACTGATTTTCTAAAATACATACTGATGTATTAATTTCAATTTGAAGTTTATATTCTTTGTACATTTTTAATGATTTACAAAATAATAAGTCGAATGATTGATATGACTGAAAGTGCATTTTATCTTATTATTCAAGCTAAAACTTTATTCGCTTTACACGTAAAATCTGAAATTTTGCTGCGTTCGCTTTAAGTCATCAACGGTTAAATTAAACTAATATCTTCTTTCAACATGTTTTTTGATGAAAAATCCATCGTTTGCTTTCAACTAAACTAAAGGCAGACCTACAAGGAAGTTGAACAAAAAACTAACAACGTCGTTAACAGCGATGCAATAATTACAAGTAAAAAACATTTAATCATGCTCACCTAACATTTTTAGCATATTGAGCTCAGCTACAGTTTCAAAGTTTGGTCCCCCCAAACACGTATACACTCCCTCGTGGATCATTTCAGCAATTCCCATATTTTTTGAAACGTTCTTAGCAAGACTAAGAATCTTTCTATCGTAGGCTTGGTTCATAGGCGGGAACCTAGGTCCAAATCGTTCGTCATTTGGTCCTTGAAGGGGATTGTTGCCAGCGAAACCCATGATGTTAATATGATCCTTTACTAACATTATATCGCCCACTCTATATTTTGGGTTTAGTCCACCAGCGGCATTTGTGATGAATAGGTGTGTGACACCTGTACAATAAATCGATTACTATACAAAGTGATTCAGTTAAAACTAAATATAAATTTTTTTTGCAATTTTGTAAAGAAGGCGTAAAGTTTCGAACAGTGCACCATTTTTACCAGTTAGTTATTTTTGATAGTTTTTTAATTACAAAAATGTCAGTTTATAGTTTGGAGGAGTGATAGTGAACAGTCGTTACAAAAAGGAAGAAAATTTTACGGTTCGGAAGTTATGTACTCATTTTGGTGTGCATAATTTAAAATTCATGTTCTTGTTGATATACTTTTTATTATATCATGTTCCAATAGAGCACTACAACATATATCTACAGTGAAACTTCTTATTTCAGCCACCCCTCAAAAGCGGTTACCTCTCTGCTTAAAGTGAATCTTATAGCTTTTTCATAACAAAAGACCTGCGAATACCGGAACCTTGCAAAAACGGCTACGGTCAGGACAATCCGTGAATTTCAAATAAATAACCGGTCATAAACCGCACACAATGGGTACTTTATTGCAAGTTAATATATATATATATATATATATATATATATATATATATATATATATATATATATATATATCTTTTTTACTCATATGACACTTTACATGTAGATTTTTTAAATTCTTCCACTCTAAAGCGGTAACCCTCTTAAATCTTAAACAGCCAATTTTTCATAATTTTTTTAGTGGCCGGTATTGAGAAGTTTTACTGTATTTAGAAGCGTAGATTACGAAATAGTATAGTTTTTGAGATATTTCTTCTTAAAATATATCTATTTTGGAGGCTAAATTGTCAAATATATTTGTTATTTTTGCTTTGCTGACATATTTGTACTTTTTTTTCTTAAATCATGAATATTATTCTTCTTCCACTCTCTGAACATTGAAAATTTTAGTAAATAACGTTCATTGTTCTTAAATCACAATTCCAATTAGTGGAGTTTAAAAACCGTTGAATTCGAATTTAAATAAAGATATTACATAAAATTATATGACGTCAGAATACTGCCAAATGAAAAACAGAGAAGGGCGAAAAAGAGAATTATTTTAAATATGGTGTTTTAGAAATTCAGGAAATCAGCGCAGTTGAAATTGATACAGCTTTAAAAGAACTAATTGGTGTTTTGAATAACAATGTCGATATTACTAGGAGATGGCGTCACTAATACATTTGTTGATATATACTAATAATATCTATGGCGTTTCGAAAGGTAGACATACGCAATTAAAATCCAGTTAGAAATTCTCATTTTGCAAAAAACATAGTTCGTTATAAATTCGAAAATGTCGAATTTTGTACCCCTCAGTTTAATAACCTTCTTTCATTTAAAGAAAATAGTTGCTTAAAGTTATCGATTGTTGATTGAAGCTTATAGTGAGAATGTTTTCATTCAGAAAACTTGCGAACGATGGTTTAAACGCTTTAAAACTGGTGATTTAGATGTAAAAGACAAGCGTTTAGGTCAGCCAAAAAAGTTTGAAGATGCAGATTTGCAAGAAATATTGGACAAAGACTCAACTCAAACATTAAAATAATTGGCAGCAGCATTGGATATTTCCCAGTTCACTATTTCCGAACGTCTACACGCATTGGGCAAGATCCAGAAAGAAGGAAAATGGGTTCTGGATGAATCGAAGCAATATACGTTGAACGGCGAAAAATCATTTATAAAATTTTGCTTGCCAGATGGAAAAGGAAAGGATTTTTGCATGAAATTGTGATAGGTAATGAAAAGTAGATCTACTTTGACAACTTGAGGCGGAAAAAATCATGAGTAGATCTAGGCCAGCCTTCAATATCACAACCAGTGTGCATTATACATGGAAGGCAAGTTTACTGTGTATTTGGAGGGGTGATAAGGGAGCTGTGGTGTATTACGAGCTGTTAAAACCTGGTGAAACAATATGTCGGTTTAGAACTTTCGGCGACGTTGTCCGATTTCTATACTCCATCTTTTCCTGTCTTGTCACTGTCCAATTTGAAGGTTATCGGCACTCATAGCTTTTCTTATTCCTTCCGTTCAATTTGACCTAGGTCGTCGTCTTCTTCTATGGTACTCTGAATACCAAATCATAGTTTGTTTGGGCAGTCGTGAGTCAGCCATTTATTGTATATGATCGTACCAGATTTCTTTCTATATCTTTCACGATCATATCTTTTATTCCCATCTGTCGTAATGTCTCCTCGTTCCCTACTTTCTGTGTCCATGATATTCCTGCTGACCTCCTCAAAGCACCCATTTCTACAGCTTCTATTCTTTTTTTTTATCTATACCTGTAAGTCTCCAAGTCTCGTAAATTATACAGCTTTTTATCATTATGTGGTATATGTTAGAGTATTGTTAATATTCGTACTCCACAGTGTCCCATTTAGTCATCCTATAACTCTTTTAGCTTGGATAATTCTTGCATGAATTTCTTTATCGTCTGTTCCCGTTCATCAAAGATGGCTCCTAAATATTTGTACTCGTTGCAGTGTTCAACTTCTGTATTATCGTTAATTTGGAGGTTACTCTTATTATCTTCTATGTATGAGTATTTGGTTTTCTCAATGTTTATTGATGGACACCATTCTACATACTTTTCTTGTAGTTTTCTTGCCAGTATTCAAGATTTTCTTTATCTCCTGCTAGAACTGCTTGATTATCGGTAAATTATATATATATATATATATATATATATATATATATATATATATATATATATTATTGTGTCGGTTAGCTGTATTCCCATTTCTGCTTCCATATTGATTCTTTAATATATCTTGAATAATGTGGATGAGTTGTATATAGATTCTGTACAGCTCTAATAAGTGTATGGTTTATATTTGCGCTCGTCATCGTTTAGCTTGGTTTACTTATAAGGTTGCTATCGTAGGCCTTAATTAAATCTATAAATAATGTATGAGTATCTTGACTTGCAGCGGCTCTTATTTTCGAACGAAAAATATTATCATTACAGAATCTACTAGCACGAAATCCGCCTTGTTCTTCTTCCTCATTGTATTCTTTTTCAATGAGGTCTCCAACTATTTTCCGTAGAGTCAACTCATTGGGCTAGTCATCGTTATACCTCTGTAATTCTGGCAATATTCATTGTTTCCTTTTATGTGGATTAAGATAATGTGGCCTTCTCTTTCCATTGTGTAGGGGGTTCTTGACGATTGAGATACTTACAAAATATCCATGTAAGCATGTTAAGAATCTTTCTTGTTCCACTTTTTAGCATTTTTGTTTATATGCCTTCAGGGCCATATGATTTTCCATTTTTTAATTTTTATAGTGCTTTAACGACATCATTACTATCTATTTCGACGTGTTCTTCTTGTATGTTAATTATAGCTGTTTCTTTCATATATTTTATCCTCTATTCAGTTAGGAATTCTTTATAATGTATTATGCGTTGGTTTTCAGATATCATTTCGATAGATGTTGTCCCCTGTCCTGAGACGTGTAAATTTGGCTTGATGAATAGTTCGCCGCGCAAAACGAACAAATGTCTCCATTCATTGACAGAAAGATGGAAATACGTCATAACTTACGATGGCTAAATACTCCGATTATTGAGGTAATTCATTATGTTCTGGAAGCAAATGCTCAAATTTTGTAAAAAAAATTAACATTATTAATTGTATTAAAAAAGTAAATCCCCTGAACAAGATAATTTACTCTCAGAAATTTTGAAAGAAATAATCAGTGACCTCAAAAATGACTAGTAAAATCTTTCAAGAAGTGTTTACATTTAGGAGAAATACCGAAATCCTGGCAAATAGCGGAAGCATTCTTAATTAATAATTATAGACCTATAAACCTTCTGTAGCAAATCTGCAAATTGTTCACTCGTATCATAACAAACCGATTAACCTAAAAAATCGACTTTTACTAGGTATTAAAGTAAGAGCGTCTTAGATTTAAATCTAATACTTGCGTCCCATGAGCAGTGGCGTAACTAAGAGCATGTGAGCCCCCAACCAGCAGATTTTTTAATGCGTCCTACTATTTTGCACGAATCTTGATTCTTCGTATTTATTCATTTTCATCAAGGGACCAGAAGGCGCCCCTGGATTGGCTGCGCCTCCTTCTGCACCGTGGGGATCGCAGGGCTGTTATTTACGCCAGTGCCCATGAGTCAGACAAGGAGACAAAACGTTTTCTAAATTATTCATTACTGTATTAGAGTATCCATTCCACGAAATAGATTTGTCTACTTCAGGCTTATAGGTCAATGGAGATTATCTCGGTCACTGAAAATTTGCAAATGTATGGTACTTTTCAGAATATTTTTAACAAAGCTGCAGAATATGATTTTTTCCATTTTCGTAATTTACGCCACAACAGACATGTGTTCTCAAATAATTATTAATTTTGGCATAGTATAGAGCTGCTACATAATTACCGAAATTTTATATAAACAGTATACCAACGTACTGATAGAACTAATAAGAATTTTTAAAAAGAGCAATTTCTCTATCTTACCTAAAAGTTTCATCACTCTGATAGGCATACAACACTTCCACAAGGGATAACCTTCGTAATAGTGAAATCTTCCTTTCATGCAGACAGTGGGTATTCCGGAAAAGTGTCCAAATACCAAGGATCCGACATGGCCTTTGACAGTACTTTGTGGGAAGTGAGGAATTGTAGAATAAGGAATTTCGATCGGATCATCTAGGCAATCGGCGAGAGATCCTGTAAACGTATCAATTTCTGAAATGCAAAAAAATTTCATGGAGAAACTTGACGAAATTGTTTTGCATTTATTATTTATTATAAATTATTGAACAAAGTAGTACAACAAAGTACTTTTGTCCTTTTAAATTATAATAAAAAGATAAGCTTGCGATTCATAGCTAAATTTAATGAAGTATCATGCTAACAATCTGTGTAACATTTCACAACATTTTGATAAATTTATTTATCGGGAAGATTTGTGTTTGAACAAATCGTTCTACTTTTTCATAGGTTTCACAGACCTATAAAAAAAGTTTTGGGCCACCATAATTAGGTTATAACTTTAATGTCTACGGTCTTCGAATACAAAAAAAGGATATCTGAACTACAAAGTACAGTTGTGTAACTAACCTCACTTATAATTTTTCGTACAACTAACAATTTTCACTTGCTTGTTTATTTCGTCAATTATAAACGTTTTCAGTTAAAAGCTTTCATATGTCATCGTAAAAAACACGCTGCATAAATCATACAAATACATTATGTTACATTCGTGGTGAATATACAGAGTGACTGGTAAGTACTTCTTAATTTCCTGGGAGCATACAGGGGAGGTCAACACAACCCTACTTTTTTACAAAAAAAAAAATCCTAAAGTGCCTCTTAATGGAGATACAGAGCCCCAAAAGGCGTACCCAGTACTTTTAATTTAATTCCATAAAACTGGCGGTTTTCGAGATAAATCGGTAAAACTCAGATTTTTATCGTTAATACCTACATAACGAATTACTATTGACGAAACTTCAACCGCCTTCAAGTAAAAATAATTTTAAAAAATGGAAGAATACTCTTATGCAGAGTATGCTGATATGCATTTAATTTATGGTGAAGCGCAGTCAAATTCTTCGAAGGCAAGAAGACTTTATGTTGAAAAATTTCTAGCTTAAACATTGTCAAGTCCAATAACCTTTCAAAGGGTTGATCGAAGCCTAAGGGAAATAGGTAAAAGATGATTAGAAAATATTTTTTAGAGTTAACGAATTCATTTTTTACATGTTTTATTCAGGGTCATTTTTTCCACTACGTGAGATCCTCATGGGAGAGAAACAAATTTTGCAAGATATTTCTGATAACCTTTCAATCAGCATAAGAGAATTTGCGACACAAAAGAATGTTACAAAATGGATTGTTCACGAAACTCTAACAGAACAGTTACTTCACCCATACCACGTTGAAAATGTACACGTTATGTCTCCGGATGATTATCCCGCAAGACTCAATACTCCAAATGGTTTATACAGCAACATAACCTAAATCTAAATTTTTCTAACCTTATTTTGTTTACCGATGAGGCCGGTTTTACAATAGATGGCATAATAAACCACAATTTACATTTTTGGGCTGATGAAAACCCGCACGTTATAATTCAAAACAAACACCAACAAAGGTTTATTGTAAATGTGTGAGCGGGCATCATCGGAAATAATCTTATAGGTCCACTTGTTTTGGAAGAAAGACTCAATAGTGAGATTATATTTACAATTTTTGCAGGAAAATTTAAATAATTTATTGGAAGACGTACCTCTTGATAGAAGAAAGCAAATGTGGTACATGCATAATGGTGCTTCACCTCATTTTAACCGTATAGTATATCAACACTTAACTAACTTTTTGGCCCTAGATGGATAGATCGAGGTGGGCCTCTTTTATGGCCATAAAGGTTTTCAGATCTAAATCCCTTAGACTTTTATGTCTCGGGATATCTAAAAGAGCTAGTTAATTCAACACCGGTAAATATTACAGAAGAACTACTAGCGAGAATAGCACAACATTCTAACTAAGTTCGTAATAATGGCGGAATATTATTTGCAGTGCAGCGGGAAAATATTCGAAGAATAAGAAAATATATTGATGTGCATGGAACCCATATTGAACATTTCCCAAAATAACATTTAAACGTTTTCACTATTTTTACATTTTAATAATATTGTGCAGTAATTGAGCCTTGTCTAACCCTTCAATAAGTTTCTGGACTTGGTAATGTCTACGCTGGGAATATTTCAATATAACATCTTCTTGCCTTCGAAGAGTGAGATAGCGATTCCCCATAAATTATAGAAAATCAGCACACCTTGCTTATCTGATTTTTACCTGTTTATGTTTAGTATTGGTAACTTTTAAGTTTTTCGCATAAAAATCGATTTATCTCGAAAACTGTCTGTTTTATCGAAATAAATTAAGAGTGCCTTTTTTGAAGAGGAATGACCAAAGTATTTAAAAAATCAGTTTTCAGCTCTGTAAAATGACACTTGTCAAAAATTAGGCCCAACGAGTGTGTCTACAAACTCGTCCCTTACTTCTCTGATAATCTAAAACATCTATAGTGGTATTGTTAGAGCCGATAAGGTAAATCGCTGGGTATCCTTTTAGGGCTCTGTATCTCCGTTTAGGCGCACTTTAGGATTTTTTTTTCTATGACAAAGAAGGGTTATTTTGACCTCCCTGTATGCTTTCTAGAAATTAGGAGGTTCTTATCAAGTACCCTGTATAGTAAAAAAAAGGTCGTAAGCCTATATCTGAAAATGTGAAACATGCGTATTTTGCTTATTTAAACACTAAAATTGAGGACCTTGTCAAGCCTTGGATCCTAAATAATCTTTGCAAATTAAGTAGTAAGTATTTAGGATAGTGGATAAATGGAAAACGAAGTCGTTTGAAGTTTGGGGTACGTATGGTTTGGAGGGAACAGAAAAAAATAATTTAGAGGGATTTACTTTCTACAGGTACAAATATGACATTCTCTTGTAATCGAAAAAAATAATTTCTTCCATTTTTTGGTTTTGAAAGTGATATTGTTTTTTATAACGATATTGGTGGTATTTTAACTAAAATGGTCTCTTAAGCTACCAGCTTAATGGACGCTTTTTATCGACAGTTCAAAGCGAAGTTTAAAATGTGTTTTACCACATATTGGTAATAAATATGGTGTTGTCCTAATTGCGCATTCCATTAATCTTAAGGAGGAATATCAAACTGTATCCCCCGTTTTAGGAAAACTTAAATAACATGATAATTAGTTAGTCATATGTGTAAATCTAAAAATGGCATACTTTTTATTAGGTCAGTAAATGGCTAAATGAAATTTTCTTGTTTAATTTTTTGTGGTACAGCCATAGCGACTACTGTTTTAGAAAATATTGGCCTATAAGAAAAATTTTAACGGTTGGGAAAAACGTTATAAATCCACTTTTGATTTTCAGAGAAAAACAATTTTGCCTCCATTACACATAAAATCAAGATTTATGAAACAGGATGTGAAGGCATTGGATAAAACTAAGATAACAATTTCGTATATTTAATGAATTAATTAGATATCTTTTGTAAGTATTGAGAAAAACTTCTTAGGAAATCATAAGTCAGTAAATTACTGCTGGACTTACGGAAAAGTTTAACAAAGCTTGGGTGTAACATGACTATAAAAGTTCACTACCTCCATAGCCATTTGGAGAGATTTCCCGAAAATCTTGACTCTTATAGTGAGGAAGCGAGTAATTCCATCGAGATTTAAAAGTCATGAAAAATAGGTATCAAGGTTGATGGAATGAATACATGATGGCTGATTTTTGTTTCTCTCTTCTTTGCATGAATGTCTTAGGGATAATCATGCAAATAAGTTTTGAAAAAGAAGCTTTCTACATGTAAAATAAAATAATAAACGGTTTAAAAATCTTAAAATTCGTATTATTTGGATATGTGTTATGAAACAAAAACTACACGTATTATAGAAAAAATATAAACACAGAATCTGGATAACTAGTAAACTCAAAAACATCTCTAGCAGCAATAAAACCACTAAGACCTGCGTGTGCAATGGGGATTGTGCCGGTCACTGTATAGCCTGAACGATATTTTCTGGAAAATACTCTTGAACAATTTGTGGATCGTTATCCTGCTTACTTTTGTGTGGTAGTGTATATAAAGCCTGTTTCGAGTTAAGTCAGCACGATTGTTAACGTATTTTATATATTTTTCGAGTTGTCATGGATCAAAATATCAAACTTGCGTATTTTTTTCCGTTGAATGCGAATCTTTAATAAGAGAACTATTTGAAAATCGTTTTTAAAATATTCGGTGGTATCTTCGTCCATGGTAAAACGTACTTGTTTTAAAACTGATCACCATTATATAATATTTGCGAAAAATAAATCTACGCAAATTTTAAATATAAGTTATTCTGTACTCTAAATCAACTGTTCTACAAACAGCCTCCAGAGCAGCTTAATCCAAGACGTTATATTTGTAAATCTTGGAGAAAGGTCTATTTTCGATTACTCTCTCTTTCTTTGCTTATGATTCGAGTTGTCATGGATCAAAATATTTAACTTGGGTATTTTTTTCCCTTGAATGCGAATCTTTAATAAAAAAAACTCTTTGCAAATCGCGTTTTGAAATATCCGGTGGTATACTTAATCTATGGTAAAATATACTTGTTTTAAAACTGATCACCATTATATATTATTTGCGGAAAAGAAGTCTAAACAAAAGTTATTATGTACTTTAAATCAACTGTTCTACAAATAGCTTCCAGAGCAGCTCAATCCAAGACGTCATATTTGCAAATCTTTGAGAAAGGTCCATTTTCAATTACTCTCACTTTTTTTGATTATGATTGAACTCAAAGAAAAATGGATGTAATAAAGTTAATTTTATCAGAGAAATTATTATCTGAAAGCCACAAATTACGTAAGTGTATAACATTGCTTATATATGGGATATCATCACGCAAATGTAATTAAAAAAACTTACCTAACCCAGAACCACAAATTATGCCAAATTCCGGTATAAAATGTACTTGTTTTCTTATGTATTGCACGGTTTCCAGTAGTAATTCATAGGTGTACCTAAAAGAAGCAGAAGCAAATATAAAAATAACTTCTTTAAGAAAATCTGCATAAACAGGTTTCCATTCTATCGTAGAAAAAACCTGCAAAATGCACTCTACATCGTTGGTTTTATGAATTCCAACATGGCCGTCGTTCTCTCACGGACAAATCGCGTGAACGTCATCCAAAATCGGTTGTTGTGTAAGAAAACATCAATGCTGTGCATGAATTATCATGTGGCAAACTGTGAGATTGAGGCATCGCTGAGCATTAGTACACCAGCCTATACAGGGTTATTCACCCAATACGGCACGCAATATTGAGGCAATATAAGGGTCTAATAGAGTTACTTTTTAAAATTATTTTCATATTATACAGTCCCAAAAGCTCTGAAAGTATCAAAGTTGTTGTTTTTTTTTTTTTAATGAAACCCCCCGTTTATTATTGTATTTTTTAATTCTCAGATCAAAATAAGTGCCTATTTTAATAAGATTTATAGTACTTAAACCTTAAGGGTTTTTAAATAATTTGAATTTTGATAAAACCTAACCTAATTTTCATGTTTGAAATACTTAAGAAGTATTTCAGTTATGTACTCGAAATTTACAGTGAAGTGTAACAATAAATCACGTTTTATATCCCAATTATAATAAACTTGCTATATTATACAGGGTGTCCAAAAATTAAAACTAATTAATAAAAACTTTAAGTGGCTATAACTTGATTGATTTAAATAGAACGCTATACTTTTTAACCTACCAGAAAATGTACCTTTTAAATACCTATCGAATGGTATATGGGTGTTCTATAGCTGTCTTCGCGTTTTCATAGAATACACCAAATAATCGTTTTCTGCACCATTTTGTGTTTTTTACTTTAAACAACATATTATTATAAAACCAGAATATTGAAATTTGATTGCAAAGAAACAAGCACAACATTATTTCATAAAGCTAAAGTAACAAAAAGAAAAAGAAACACGAAAACTAAAAACAAACAAGAATATTTTTAAAGATGGTTTTCAAAATGACGGTCGTTTTCTCGAATCGGAACAGTCTTGTTATCCTTCTAATTGCATTTAGAAGAATCATAGATCTTTTTAGAAGAATCATAGATCTATTATGAAGAGTTTGGAAGACCAAAACAATTGCCTCACGAAGTTCCGCAATAGATTCATGTCGGGTCTTATACACTTGATTTTGCATAAAACTCCACAAAAAAATCCAAAACGGAAAGATCGGGAAATCGTGGGGGCCACCTAACTCGCCTATTGTTACATATCCATCTTGAGGAAAGTTACTGTCCAGAAATGGCCTTTACAGCTCAGAATTTTGGCTCGGGGCATTGTCTTGTTGAAGATAAATGAAATTAAAATGGGCTAATGGAACATTTTCAAGCAATTCTGGAATAATTTCCTTAAGGATTTCTAGGTATCTACGTGCTATTAGACTCCTTTCATACATCCTGTAAGCTATGCGTCGGCCCAAAATAAAACACGAGATACAAACCCCGAAGCACCCTTGTTGTGCCCTTTCGAAAATTAAATGGTGCTTTCTCCACACCAGTGCCTCGTGTTGTGACGATTAAAAATTCCCGCACTTGAAAAATAACATTCGTCAGACCAGATGACAATTCTGCCAAAAGATTCGTTGGTGTGGATTTGTTCTAAATACCATTGATAAAACGTTACTCGGCGCTCATCACATCCGGGGTGTAAATGTTGCACTATTTTAAATTTGTATGGATGGTATTTATACTTTTTCTTTCAGCGTCAGATTTTACTACACCAACTTCTTCCTCTATTTTTCTACAAGATGATGAAGTTGCTGCTGCTGCGTAAAATAACACATTTGTTTCTTTTCTCTCCCTGTCTTCTTTGATATATGTTTTGGGATGCGGCTGAATAAAAGATCCGTATTCAACTAGATTTCTTTTTAAACTAGCAAATATATCTGGAAAGGGTTGCCTTCTTTCTGGATACCTAACGTGAACAAAAACGATCGCCAGATATGAGAAATTATCCTAATGATAACGCTTTAAATACATTAGTTATTGAAATATAACCCAGAAGTTTCTTGGAGACTTTTATTGCTTTATATAAAACATACTAACATATCATACTTTTCATAATTAACATAAACGGCCATTGTAAATGCAAAATAAATAAAAAGTAAAATAAAAACACCTAAGTAAAAAAATATTTCATAAATAATAACAATCTGACAAAATTATGAAGCTTTGGACATCTGCCTTTTGTTTGTTATGAACTCACCATGACCTACTGTTACAAATAAAATAAATTATTGAAAATATCGAATTCTGACCTTGTTTTTAAAAATAAAATAAACACATTATATATTTTTGAAAAGCATAAATTATACTTAATCAGTGTTAAAATAAGTTTGGTTAACACCTCAAAAACTAAACTTTTTAGAAAAAACCTGACTGCGCCACTGAACTCTAGGTAAAAAACTCTAAAAAAATCAGTTTTTACCTTTTTGGTAAATTAACGTATAACAGAAATACGAGATGTGCCTAAAAAACGAAAACTAAGAGAGCGGTGACAAATCTGACACCGGAATCTTTCGTTTCGTTAAAAAGTAGGAAACTAAAGTGAAAATTGTAACACTCTGTCCTTGATAATAACTGTAATACCCGCTAAAAGTGTCGAACATGGGACACCCCGTCCATATAAATTACTCTTACTTCGCAAGAGGCCAGCGCTACAACTTGAAAAATAAAGGAGATATGAATTTTTGTTTTTTTTTTTATTTTTCTGCGTTTCTAATTATCCAATTGATTCGATATAAGACTTATTTGTTGCCATTTTTATTTTCTACAATTCGAGATTGCTCCATTTTGATTTTATAAGCAAGAAACAATAAAAAAAACACAATTTTTTGATTTTAATTGTTTATAGCAAAGAGAGTGAAAACATAAGAAAATACCACTACAGATTCTTTTTAGTGTGATAGTACAGTCGGTGTCCTGATAATAATTTTGTCACATAGTCACTTATTTTTTCTCTATGGATTAGCCTATTAATTCGATTTGAACGTCAACATTTTGAAAACAAGTAAATATATCCGCCTACTAGATGAATAACATCAGTACATATATAAATTTATGGCGTTAATTTAAAACTAATTTTAAGCAATAGTGATAACAAAAAGATAATCGACAATTTTCTCCACGAGTATAAATATAACGTTTTGTATGAAATAACAAAACAGACAGAAAAATGCTTACATTTTATTGTAAACTGCAGAGTCACCGGTATAACACTACTGACCATTTTTTCTAACATTAAACCACTAATAAGGTGTATTAATTATAATATTATATACAGTTTTATTATAGCAAGTAAATTTAATTAAAGAGATAAATTGTGCAACAGATTCAATGTCATGTCATGAGGAATGTTTACCGCAATTTTTAATGGTAATACTTAATAAAACGTATTCATTTCTTATCAGGAATTAGTATAATTTCTTTTCATTAAATTAAACTAGCTTCGTCTAAAAATTGCCAACGTTGAACTTGTTGCTGTTTTATTTTATTATATTGTTATCAAAAATGTTACAAATTATATTTCTGAAGTTTAAATATTTGTTATTTTAATAAAATAATGGACAAAACAATAAAATAATACTTTTAAGTTACAAACTATCAGCTTATTGATCTAATATATAATTTCCCATCACAAACATTATATTACAAGAGAAAAAAATTTGATCTTTCTCAATCTTACCAAATAATAATAGAGAACTCATTTTTATAGATCCAAAAATATGTCAAAATATTATTACACACCTGTCACGACTGATATCTGAGGTAAACTCTTTGTGGGTCGGTCCATTAGAAACTTGATGGTTTTGAAGTCCATTCATGATCTTGCCAGATGACATAGTAAAATATGAAAAAAATCTCTAAAAAAATGAAGAGCCTTCAGTATGGTTAGCAGCCAGATAAACTGAACCCGCTATCTTAGAGGTCTCGCTTATATAGTCAATGGTGTTGGTAAAAGTAAAATACAAACAAATATGCGATAAGAGTAAATAACACCGACATATTTACTCAAATGATCGCGTTTTATATTTCAAATTTTTAGTTGCACAACCACAAAGTCCTAATTGAAAACTGAATGGTATAAACTCTTCCACAGACAATCCGCACCGAAGAAAAAATGATTTGTTTTGGGTGGCATAACTTAGTTAAGTAAGCTGAGTCATTTCTAGAGGTTCTGAGCCGTTAGGCATTCTCATAATTTCGTTGGATCGTTCGTCCATCTCACAGTGGACAACACACACTTTATATCAGTTCCACTCTACCGTTTGGAATTTTTCACCAATTTCGATATACATGTTTTTTAAATGCAGTTAGTAGTATTTTAGGTGGATCCCTTAAGTTATATTTTTGTGATAAAATATTTCTTGATTTCTATGTCGCCGAAATAAGGCAAAAGAATTGAAAATACTCGATGATCCTTCCGAAAAATTATTAAAGATCCATCAATCTCTTGTAAACTGTCCTACTTTCGCAAAAATTCGCATAGATCTGAAAATTGGTATAAGTCCGAAATACACATTTGCAAATAAAATATCAAAAGTCCCCACCGATCCTAACTCTGTTAAAAATTGTATTCAAGGTCAAAAGTAAAAAATATTGTTTTTTCGCATTTTTCTCGTAGGAGGTAAGTATTATTGTAAAAATAGGTCAGACAGAAGCTGTAGACAATGTAATTCTCTACAAATGATTTTATACTTTTTTTCTATAAATCACCATTCCTGAGATATTGCGATTTCGAACATCAAAATAGCAATATAATTCTTATGCTGCCTTTAGAGGACGTTCAATATAAGTAAAAATATGAAAGTTTTAGTTTATGTAACTCACACACTGAAATACGTACAAATTATATGATTTTGAATGATCATACACGCAGTCCCTAATTCCGTTCGCCAGAATACTTTAGTGAAACAAGTTGATAATGACTCTGATGTCCTCATAATTGAACCAGCAATAGAAAAAATTCAGTAGAACAAAAACAATTATCGTTATTGGCAGCAGCGTAACTAAGAGTATGTGTGCCACTCCGCAAATTTTTTAATGCACTTTATTATTTTGCACCTGTCTTGATCAATTGTATTTATTCATTTTCATCAAGAAACTTGAGGGGCCTAAGGGGTCGTTATTTACGCCACTGGTTATTGGTGATGTTGATTTGTTAATACTACTGACTGCACGAATTCTAATTGAAAAAATGATTTAATTTTTAAAACTTGGTCATATTTTGTTTTTGTATGCAATAATTGGCTGCGATACTACATCAGCAAAGAGGCTAAAACAACAGTATTTAAACTGTTAGACAAACGTAATGATTTAGTTGATTACGCAGAAGTATTAAAGATTGATTCTTCTCCACAAGCCATCATCATAAGCGGGATTCGCTTTCTTCTTACCATTGATTTAGCTCCAAAAGAAAATTGATTGTATTAACAAGAATAGATATTTAGGTTTTGTAAAAAATACACGAAATAATAAAAGAGAACATTATCTTGTCTTCTTTCAACATCTGCTTTTGGTTATCAATACTTGTATATACTTTAAGTGTGGCTAAGCAATCAACTGGACCCAGAAGACTAGGGTTGGAAATTAATAGATAACAGTTTGAAGCCAATTCAAACTTTACTCCCGTCTGCTCCAGAAAAACTTCTTAACAGTATATTTTGTAATTGTAAGCAGGGTTGGAGTAAAAACTAGCTGTAAAAAAGTCGGATGCTGAATCAAATACAATAGACGAAGTTTGTTATGGTATCAATGCAGAGACAACTGATGCATCTTTATTCTAAAAACAATCTATAGAAATCCAACAAGAAGAGAAAGAAAAAAGGGAAGATGAAGGCTTTATTGTTGAAGTAGCACTTGAAGATTATCAGTAAGACTAAAATTTTCCCGAAATCAGCAATAATTCGTTCCACTTTAATCATTACCAATAGTGCCATTAATGTCTAATAAAACTTAATCACAATATATCGTAGAGTCTACTTAGGAAACCACGTTAAAAAAAAATAACCTCATAAGTGATGCGGAAATGCATGCAGATTATGTAGAATGCAATTTTTCCAATTTTTGGAGTCGTGATATCTCAAGAGTTATCATTCATAGGAGAAAAAGTATCAAAATCTTTGTAGATAATTACATGATCTATAACTTTTATCTGGTATATTTTTACGATGCGAAAAATCGATATTCTTGAATTTTGACCTGGAGTAAAATTTTCAGCAGGCGTAAAATGGATGGAGAATTTCATATTTTATTTGTAATAGTATATTTAAGACTAATTTTCAGCTCTATGTGAATTTTGTGAATTTACCACTTTTTTATCTTCTTTGACTGGACTACTATTGGTTTCAGTAATGTGTGCCCTCAGATTTTAGCTCTTATAACTCGATATTTTTCGTTAGGTATAAACCGCCTTAAGTTAATTGAGGAGACAAATATACTCCAAAAACAAATGAGATTGTGCTCGGTGCGGATGATCTTCGAAGCAGTTCGTTTAAAAATATGTATTTTTAAAATTTATTGGGGTTTATCAAAGTTCAAAGGATTACCTAATTATTCTTTAATATGAAGAAATTAGTTTTTGAACGAAATGCGATTTTTATGTAGATCAAATTTATTGCTAAATATACAAATCAAGTTTAAATTTATTATTATATGTATTTTGATAAATTTATCTATTAAAAACGACGAAAATAGCCGGTTTAAGATTATAAATTATTTGATGCATTAGTTTGCAATGAAAGATTTTGTCGCATAATTCAATATTTTTATGTTTAGGTTTATTAAGAGTTGAACTTTTAGATGATTTACTTGCCTTCGAAGTTAGTTCTTCAAATTGATCAGTATTGTTGTGCTGATGTTATTTTTATAATTTATATTACATACACTATCGTAAAGAAGTGGGGTAATACTTTCGAAAGATGTATAAATTCCGACATTACAATATATTTAATATGTTAATATTATATTTTAATCGAAGTAGATAGTTGTTATCGGCGACAACAACTATTTCCAACAATCAAATAAGATAAGGCTCAAGTACAAAATAATATTGCACTGAAAGTGAAGCAACATTTTAAAATTTTTCTAAAAAAAATTGTTTTTCAAAAAAAGTGAACGATAATTTAGTATTCCAATCTCGAAAGTATTAACACAATGCAAATTAATTTCTGGAAGGTAAAAACTAGCTGCAATTCAATACAAAGTTTAATTCTAAACATGTTACAGCCATAGTACTGCCAAGTCATAGGTAAAAATGAGTGCTGTTTTTGACGTAAATTCAGAGATGGATGAGACCTATCCAAGAATGTTGGGGGTAATGTAAGAACAAAACCTACATAAAATGTTACAGCAAAACACAGGTTTTTTGAATCTACAAGCCAAGAAACGCATTTTGGAAAAAAGTTGTCGAGATTTTAAAAACCTACAATTGTGCGATCATTTTCTTCACTTTGTTAATGCAAAAATGCCAAAAAAACTCTTAAAATCTGCCATTTTTTGAATATCAATTAGTTATTGCAAATTAATTTTTTTTGCACTTTTATGATTTTAAAGGGAAGCTCTCGTGATTTTGAACAAAATGATATTTTAATAATAGTAAATCAGATAATTTGTTGCTGAAATATTGCTATTTGTTTATCTCAAGACCCAAAATATTGATTGCTATGACCTTTTTTTATGTGAAGATTTTGACCTCCACATAGTATCAATTTCTCCGTGAAGGCCGAAATTTTTATATCTTGTTAGGGGCAAACGAAAAAAAATATTTCCAGCCCCTTAAATAAAAAAGGGAGTTTGCCATATTTATAATTTTTCGAGCTACTCCAGATTACAAAAAAAATACCGAAAATGGTTCATTCATGGCTGATATACGGCGAATTTTTCGGAGCGCTGCTGATTTGAAGCTGCGAGTTCAGTTTCTTCGCGCGCTTTATTTCTTTATAAAAAAAAAACCTTTTTTAAAGCGATATTTAAGGGGTTTAAAATTAATTTTTTTCATCTGCCTCTAATAAGATATCAAAGTGTAGGCCTTCACGAAGAGATTGAACCTTTGTGGAGGTCAAAATATCAACTCACAAAAAGTTATAGCAATCAACATTTTGCGTCTTGGGATCAACAATTAGTAATATTACAACAACAAATTATTCTATTTACTATTATAAAATATCATTTTGTTCACAAAGACGAGGGCTTCTCTTTAAAAGCAAAAAAGTGCAAAAAAAGTTAATTTTGCCATAAATAATTGATATGAAAAAAATGGTTGATTTTGAGTGTTTTTTGACGTTTTTGCAATAACAAATTATCAAAAATGATCACACAAAACTTCAAATTGTAGGTTTTTAAATCTCTACAACTTTTTTTTGAAAATGTGTTCCTTAGCTTGTAAATTCAAATAACCTGTTTTAGCCAATTGTTAGCCCCATCTAGGCCTAGGACCCTATTATTTACTGTTACATTTTATATAAGGTTTGTTCTTACCCTATATAAACAACCTTGGCTTAGACTATAGTTAAATATGATAAAAACAGCGTTTTTCTATGGGTTCCTTATTATGGAATTAGGTGGGCCCTTTAAACTTCGTTAAAAACATCATGAATTAATTAATAAATAGGGATATACTGCAAAACATAATGCTGCCGTATGCAGAGTGAGAAATGCCATTGCATTTTATTTTCTAACAGGATAATAATCCAAATTATTTGCGACTTATTTCGGGAATATAATGTTCGGGATTGCAGACCTTATTTTTACGGAAAATCTGTGGAAAGAAATAGAACGCCATACTTGAACAAAAACCTTTTTAAACAAACAACTGTATGATAGGAATATTTTCTTAACATTAAGAGTCTAATTTGGGTTTAGTGCAACTTACCAATTTTCCATACATACAATAATAACTTTACAATTTTATTAAAAATTGTTCAAAAAAAAGTATTTTTTAGTATCACCAAGATCTTTACAAATATTAAAGAGCAATAGACGCTAAAGGCTACTAAAAGGCTACTAAAATATATTTACACTGAGATTTGGCATGTGTGTTTATAGCAATGGATACCGAAGATATTCTCCTGCTACATTTTTTTGTTTTTATAGTCTGGTAGACAGCATTGCCAATGACAAAGTTATTTTATCCCATTTGATTATCATTGCAAATCATTTATTTTGGGCAATTATTTGAAGATCTGAAAGTCGACTACTTTAGTAGTGGCGGGGTTGATTATGAACAAAAGTAGAACACGTTTTAACTATTTCAAAATTTGCATGATCAATGTTTAAATATTAATAATTAAAAAAATGATTAGTTGCGTTAAAAATGGGAATTGTATGTCAGTTATTTATATAAAACTCAATTTAAAAAAATGGAAAGGCTCTGACTGAAATATATATGCACTTAATTAATAATATAATTTAAATTATAAACAAATCAGAAATGCTTACAGTTGGAGTAAGAGCGTCAGCTGAGGGATTATAAACATTGAACAGACATTGAATCTAAGCATCGTGCAATTCAATTTATGATCAAACTGATAATCTTTACCCCTTTATATGATCAGCTGACTATCCTTTTTATCAAATATACTGTTTCAATTAATAAATAGGAAAATTTAAACCGGTATTAAATCAATTTAACTCGAATTTTATTACTTCAAACTGCGTTTTATATCATGATAACACTATTTTATCTGTATTGTTAGGCTAAAGTTTTATGAAATGAATGAGTAGCATGTTTTTGGTTTTAATAAGATAAATATAGAATAAACTAAAGGTAAATAGTTATAGTACGGAGGCAGTTAGAACTAGAAATTATGCGGTATAAAATCACTATCAAAAATGCAATGATATCTCCCGTACTATTACTCTTAACGTTACAATACTGAATGAAATCTTTAATGAAAATTGGGGTTTAATAAAATTTTTTAAATAAATCTATTCAAGATATTTATTGACATAATGTGGCGGATATGTTTTAAAATGTTAACGTTTAATTCATTTTAAGAAATTTCTTACATAATTTACAAAATTAAAGTGAACTATATTATTGATGGTAAAATAAGTGGGTGATAATGATTCCCGTGTGTCATTTTCTTTATTTAATAAAACAGTCTGCCATCAGTTAGAAACTGCAATGAAGCTGAAGCCGCATAAATTGCAGATCTACATAATGAAGTCTATAGATAAAAAGATGTTCAGCAATGTTTCAGGAGAGATCAATCTACGGTATGAATGTTTTGAAGAGACTGGAAATTTTGTACGAAGACTTAGTTAAAAGAGCTAATGGGGCTCAACAGCTATTGATGGTAGTTTTTTGATTTTTAATTTAATACGAAATAATACGTTGATATCTATGCATCTCTAGAATAAACTACCTACAAGTAAACTGCTAGTAGATTGTATTTACAATCACAGAACAAAAAAGGTTTGACAAATACATATTCTTAAATGCGCTTTGCCAACTCAATTAAACCGAAAACTTTCCGCGAAAAAGCAAAACAAAAGATAATATTATATTAAATATATCTCAAAAACAATGAATTTTTTGTTATTGATATTGCGACTGAAATTTGCACTCCGTTATAAATACCGCTCACTGGGATGATTGGACAAACTGGTAGAGGAGAATATGGTTTATTTTATAGAATTTCAGTTTTTTAATCATTGATTATCTTTCATCTTTAAAAAAATTGTCTTTTGTGCCCAACTGTTGTGCATCATTTCTGTACTGATTTAACGGCAACTTAATCAGCCTTCTTTAAGTGCTTCGAATTGCAAAGTAACTTGTAGTGAAAACACCATTTTATAAAATAATTCTTGAAAAATAAAAATAAGCAATATTGTTCTAGATCCTGTTATCTATGAATTCGCGGGGTATCAGCTGTTATTAATTAAGTAAATAAACTAAATTAAATTATACAGGGTAAACAGAAAGTAAGTACAGTTATATATATATATATATATATATATATATATATATATATATATATATATATATAGATACAGGGTGGTTGGTACATCGATAGAAAGTTTGGAAGAGGTGATAGAGAATATCATTTTGAATAATTTATGCCATTATGCCTTAGTACAAAAATGTACGGTTATCGAGTTACAGCACATTTTATAATTTTTCGGTTTTCTGGCAATTGGCGATTGAAAATTTAATTTTTATGATACTGGTATAATTTTTCGGTTTGAAATATTTTTTTTCTTATTCTTTGGTTCATACGCTATAATAACAGGAAGACTAAAATTAAAATAACACACAGAAAACTGTGCACTCAAAAATCTTATTCATCTAAGAAAATTCAAGTTTCATTCTGAGATTTGAGTGATGTTTTTTTCTAACAGAGAGAAATAGATACATTCAATTTATTTTAAAAATAACTTTGTTGATTTACCTTTACAGTGGTTTATCAAAATTCGTATCAATAAAATATTAAATCCATTAAATTCAGGGAAGATATTCATGTTAACGAAATTAACAATTTTCTCTATTTATTTTTATTTTCCTAAAATTACCAAAATCGCATTAAATATTATTTTACATGTTATGTTCGAAATGTGAGCCATTATTTCTAATACATTTTCGGGTCCTTTTTCTCACTTGGGTGGTGGTTATGCCTAGTCTCATTTCTTCCCTAAGTGTGACACCTGCTTCATTAATTCTTTCAATCAGTTGATTACGGTCCACTATTTCAACTTTATAGACAAGTTCTTTCATACGTCCCCAGATGTGAAAATCTACAGGCGTGAAGTTTGGGGATCTTGCAGGCCACAATATGGGATCGTTTCTTCTGATCCAACGATTAGGGAATGTTTCATTTAAAAAATCTCTTACGCCAAGCCGCTAATGTGTTGGACATCCGTCGTTCTAGAAAATTATTCTGTCTTCAATGGTATTTCATCCACGATGTTCGGCATTTCATTTCGTAAAAACACTACAAAACATAATTGTCTCCGTTTAAATGTTCAGGAAGGAAATATGGTCCAATGAAAGTTCTTCCGATTACCGCTGCCCATACATTTACACTGAATTTGTGTTGGAAGGATATTTCTTTTTTCATATGCGGATTCTCATTAGCTTAATACTGCAGATTGTGGAAGTTGGTGATTCTCTCCCGAAAAAATTTCGATTATTCGGACCATAAAATACTTTTAAAGAAAAGTCCATCTTGCATATCAGCATTTAATAAATAACGGCTGAAAATAATTCTCCATGCTGGATCACCTTCTTCAAGGCCTTGAACCGGGGTGTAATGGAATGGATGTTTTCCTTCAACTTTCAAAACGTTCCACAACTGGTTGTTTATCTATTGGTGTTTTTATTTTGTTTATGTTTATTTTAGAAATAACAATTACCGGTCTGGTGAACAAAAACACAAAAATTCATCTTTTAAGCGTTTAGAACATCCAGTGCAATAGATTAGATATTTTGTATTTTAATTAAGTAAAGAAAAAGTGAATAGAAAAAATTATTAATTTCGTTAATATGAATATCTTCCCTGAATTTTATTGATACGGGTTTCGATAAACCACTGTAAAGGTAATTCAGTAAAATTATTTTTAAAATAAATTGAATGCATTTATTTCTCTCACTGTTAGAAAAAACCTCTCTCAAATCTAAGAATGAAACTTGAATTTTCGTAGATGAATAAGATTTTTGAGTACACAGCTTCCTGTGTGTTATTTTAATTTTAGTCCTCTTGTTGTTATTATAGTGTATGAACCAAAGAATAAGAAAAAAAATATTTCAAACCGAAAAATTATGCCAGTATCATAAAAATTAAATTTTAAATCACCAATTGCCAGAAAACCGAAAAATTATGAAATGTGCTATAACTCGACAACCGTGCATTTTTGTACGAAGGCATATATGGCATAAATTATTCAAAATGACATTCTCTATCACCTCTTCCAACCTTTCTATCGATGTACCAAACACCCTGTGTATATATATATATATATATATATATATATGGCTTAATAGCTTAATAATACATATATTTTTTAAATTTTATATATACCCAATATTTTATTTTCTATTCTAAAGAAACTAATTTCATTACTGTAAATTTAAGCAGGGAAATGTCAAATGTTTACCTATAATTGGGGTTGCAAGAAAGTCTTGTTCGTCATTGGTAGCTAAATGTGGATTATTTTTAGACGATTTTTTAATTTTAGATTGCTCTAGTAAATTTAGCCTTTTACTTTTATTTAAGTTTATTTAAATCTATGAAATGGTTATGATCTGTACAGTGTGAAAAAAATGCCTGAATTTTTTATATTATTTGAAATTACGGTTCCATGTTTTTAGGTCTAGTTTTTATACTTCTACAACTCTTTTTTTTCTATCTTATCCTCCTTGTTACCTAATAATCTACTCATATTTAAATTATTAATATATATGGTTTCACAATCTAAATTATTTAATCTATTACAAATTGTACTCGTATGACTAAATTGTGGTGTGTAGTTTCAAATTTTATGTTAGCTCCTGGAAATTACACTTCACAATTTAGTCATAAAATTTGTAATAATAAGGATAAAATAGATAAATTGAATAGATCAGAAATTAATTGTGCAAACTGTGATGCTATATATATATATATATATATATATATATATATATATATATATATATATATATATATAAATCAGGAATGTCCTCACACCGTGTAGATCATAACCATTTTATAGATTTAAAAAACATAAAAATAAAAGATTAAATTTACTAGAGCAATTTGAAATAAAAAAATTTTGATAAATAACTTTAAAATATCTAGCTAAAAATGGCCAACAAAACGTTCTTTCAACCCAAGTTATAGATAAATACTTGACGTTGTTCTTCTTAGATTTACAGTAATAAAATTAGTTTCTTTAGAATAGACAATAAAATACTGAGTATATATAAATGTTAATAGACAAGCTCTCACAAGTCGAAACATATATAGAGTTGAGCTCTATTGAACTACTGAAGTCGTAAAAACCGAACAGTATTTTATCTATAAGTATATTAATATACAATGAATAACATTGATAAAATGTTAAAATTTTCTTGGTGAAATTCATGTTTGAGTATAATTAAGGCTTTTCAAAGGCCATATAATTCAACATTTTTTCTAAAATCAAAAGGACGTCCCAACCAGAGTTGAAATTTCGGATCCGACATCATTGCCTTAGACAATTGTTAAGTCAGCTATATTTGGTAGTTTTTTAATTGAAACATAAACATTTATTAATAGTGAAAACATTTTGCAACAATGGAAAAAAACTTCACAGTACGATTCACAAGTTGCTTCATCATTTTAGTGTGAATAATCAAACAGTTACACCCAGTGTTGCTCCCAAAAATTAAACTTCCACCACATTATCCTCCAATGAAGTTTGGCAAAAGTTTTTGCTAACTCGACAACTGCAGGCTACCGACAATGGACAACACAGAAACTTTACTTGGATCTTGGAATATCTGCAAATTGACGATGTATGCCATAACAAAATTATCTTTAGCGGAATCGCTATCATGGTATATTGACAAACTTTTTTTTGTCAAAAATTGGATGAAGTAGACGTAAATAAAATTGATTGGAAGGATCACATGGATGCTACATTAAAGAAATAGTAAAATGATTAGCCAGCCCCTAACCACTCCTTAGTAGATATGGCCAACTGTGTCTCAAGAACAAGCTCTCAAACCATAATGCTCCCAGCCTTGGCATATACACTATAACCACATCCAAATTTTATAATCTAGGACACATTTCGCCCAAATTTTAACGCTTGATTGACCTACCCAGTCCTATCGACCGACTTCTAACGCCCTAAGACAACAAAACAGGGCGTCCCTATAGACATTTATTTTAAAATAAATGTAAATTATTAGATTTAGCAATAAATGAATTGTAACATTATTAAGTTAAGTACACACAATGTAATATTAGACACAGTCAGCAATTCTAACAGTAGTATAAGACCACCTAAGTTGGCCAAATAAATAATTCAAACATCTAACTAAGATGTGGTGTCAATAAGGTGGAGTGACATGTCCCACCACACTTGAAACAATAACGGTATTGCTAACGAAGTTACCAGCTCATACTTCTCTCCTTGTGGAGACCAAAGCAGGCCGCCAACCGCGGAATTTCAACTGACTGAAGTTTTTTAAAAAATATATTCTTAGAGAACCTTCTTGACATGCTTCATCAAATCAAAAAATAAATTGAACGCCAAATTTGAAAAATGTATTTCATTAAAATAATGTGTTTTTAGTCTATATTAAACTTAAGTTCTTGCTGAGACACCTTTTATAATAATAAAACCATATTATCTTCTTAAATTAGGACTTTTTTTACGGCTAGAGCGTGGTGAATATATTTTGTTATACATACCAACAAGTAATATTTGAAATAAAGTCAAACAAGAATTTCATAAACAAATTAATATGTTTCCTGAATGAACTTGTTATCACTTCTAACATAACTTCAATGACTGACTAATGAAAGTAACCTGTTAGATTTCTTCAACTTTCTGAATGACCAGTTCAATTGTGGGTAATTTACAAATTAAAAATAATTGACTATTGTGATTTACGAGAGTTAATTGCACAGTATTGTTTCCTTAATATTTTATTCGGTTCATTAATATTTCCATAAAATCCAAAATTATACCGCGCGGTCAAAGAGTAAATTTTTCAGCAGGCAGAATGTTATATTAAATGTATAATTATCAGGAATATGTTGGGAATGATTGTCTATGCTGTCAGATATTACGGAGGAATAGAAATAATTCTTTTTTGTCTTACTTTATATCAGACCAGTTGAAAGGTATATGTATATATAATAATTACAGTTAAGGAGCCCAATGGGTTTTCGTGGCCGATGAAGCAATATGGCTCCACTAAAGTTCTTTTATATGTATTTTGACCCTCTGATTACAAATATCGAGAATAGATTCCCAGAAAATTGTCCAGTAATTTTTTATAAATAAAAAACTGTTTTTTTTGTAAAATAAAAAATATTTTCCTGTTTTTGGGCCGATTCTAAGCAAAAAGTGTCTCTTGTAATTCTTCCGGCCTACGCATACTTTTTGAGTTAAAAGTCGTTAAACATTTGAAAAATTACATTTTTTGCTATTTTTTAATATGAATAATTTTTGATTAAATAAATATTTTCAAACTCTACGCTTAGATAATTCAAATCAAGAACTACAAGCTGGGACTAATTGCAATGCGAAAATGTAATGTTTTAATTGTTCTTTATCACTATAAATAAATAGCGTTTCATCATTTATGACGTACGCCGCCGTATATGATGGGACGTGGAAGTTAAACTTTTTGGTGAAAAAATTAAAAGTTCTTTCGTAAATGTAATCTTCAAATAATCAGAAAGCCTTATATAATTTTTCAGCACGAGTTCATAATTGTATCTGATGTAGTTGAGAATTTCCTTTGTACGATTTTTCTCGCAAATAATACATTTGTTAGTATCTATCACATAATTATTAGAGCACCGCGTTAATAATTGTGTTGATTTTGATTCTTGACTAAGCCTAACTTTTTTACATTTCTCAATATTATCTTTACACAGATTACTATTTTTTTTTGAAAATATATATCAGGCAAATACGATTCAAGCTAGGATAAACGGTGAATTGACCGAAAAAATAGAAGTAAATAATGGCATGACTACATCTAGAACACCACTCACATGCAAACTAGAAATAGAGAACAAAATTATACAGCAGGAAATGAAGTTCAAATATCTCGGAATAGAAATATCCGGGATACGGGGATGTTGAAACGGAGGTGAGGGGACAAGCCATGAAAGTAGCAAGAACAGCCGCATGTCTTAACAGTACCATATGGAGCAATAAACATATAGGAATCGAAGTTAAATCCAGAATTTATAAAACAGCAATAAGACCCATACTAACATACACTGCAGAAACTAGACCAGAAACCTCGAAAACAAAACAAATACTGGAAACAACAGAGATGAGAGTGGTGCGCAGGATAGCTGGCAGGACACTTATGGATCGGAATAGGATCGAAGATATAAGAAGAGTGTGTAAAGTCGATAACATCAATGATTAGGTATTACAAAGAAAAAGGGAATGGAACGAACACATCAACCGCATGACCGACGACAGAATAGTAAAGATCACGAGGGACAAACCACCAATAGGACGTAGGAGTACCGGAAGACCCCGTAAACGATGGAGTGATAACCTCGCAATAGAGTGAAAACTGAAAGAGACGAAGAATAACAAGCAAATTGCTTATATATAAGAAGGAAGAAGAAGAAGATTACTATTTTCTCTTTTCAGATTTTCATTTTTAAATTTGAAATATCTAAGGTTTTTAAGTGTATATTTTTTATAACACTCATTGATCATGTTGTACTTGAACAAATCTAAAAATTACATCAAATGCTAGTCACATCTTATATTGAATTAGTGTTTATTTAAAGTTATAAACATGAGACTAAATAAATGTTCCCATCCATGAGATAAAACACAATGTCCTGATGCAGATCGGCAACGTCGCGTATTCGACACCTAATTCGGTCATTACTCGTTAAATTTTTCCCATTTTAATTTTCTTGACAAATAATGCACAAATCAACGTTAAAGAAAATAATCTTTTTCTGATTTACTTGAACAGCTTGTCTTTTTTGAAAATAAAACTCAGCAGTGTGCATGAACGAACATAAAAGCAGTAGCGTCATTATCAAGTTGCAACCTGATTAGTAATTAGATTGTGAAGACATTATGGATCATAAATGTTCTAATTGCTGAATCTCAGCTTAAAAATACTGTTTATCCGATGTGCTATTAATAAAGTGTGCACAATATACATACTATAGTACTATAATGTATTGTATTCATTATGCTACATTTTTAATAATGATTTTAATTATTATGCGGAACAGAGGCCTGCTTTTAAACATGTTATAATACCCAAAGTTCCTTATGCTAATATATTGTTTATTTTATAATTAGATGCTTATAACACAGGTTTATAAAGAAAAAGTGGATGCCTATTTGACCAGACCATTCTATTATATCAGGTTCAAGAACATTTCAAGGTCAAATGGAATGAAATTCACTAAATAAATCTGAAGAAGTAGATACGTACGTTTTTGAGGTTGCTAAATCCGAATTCGTGGTTTGTTTAATCCTCCAAGATTAGCCAGAAGTAATTTCAAGGTCAAATTGCAAAAATATACTAAATAGATCTATGAAAGAAGATGTATAGACTTTTGGGGGCGTTAAATTTGAATTCGTGGTTTGCTTCATCAATCAAGATTAATCAGACGCCATTTCAAAGTTGTTTCAAGGTCAAATTGAAAAAAACAGTAAATAAATATGTAAAAAAAGAGAACATATGCGCAGCTAGATTGATATCCGTTACACAGCGACACCAAGCGGATCGAGTTTTTGAACCGAAACTCAAGCTTCCAAAACCATGTACCCCACGCAGGTACATGAACGGATCGAGTTTTTAAAGCGAACCCAAGCTTCTAAAACCACATACCCCTCGTGCATCTAGATCGATATCAGTTACATAACAGCTAGGCTACCGAAGCGAGTTTTTATAAGTGTATAACACAAACCCCAAACTCTCATAGATACTGTGGCTAGAGTATATGGTTTTTGAAGAGCTTGGGTTTTATTTACTACACTCATAAATCCTCGCCTTTGTCTGCTGCGCGACGGGCATTGATGTAGCTGCGTGTGGGATATGTGCTTATGCAAGCTTTCGTTTTGCCATATTTATAAAAACTTGGTCCGGTCGCCTGTCTGCTGTATAGAGGCAATAAATCTAGCTGTACGTAGAGTGTGTGGTTTTGGTAGCTTGGGTTTCGCCTTAAAAACTGGATCCGCTCCCCAGTCTGCTGTGTAATCGATATCAATCTAGTTGTGCGTGAGTTATGTGAGTTTGGGAGCTTGGGTTTTGGATTACTATTTCATAACTAACTCCGCTTGCCTATCTGTTGTGTAACGGGTACCAATCTATCTGTGCATGGGGTGCGAGGTTTTGGGAGCTTGAGTTCCGGCTTAAAAGTTTGATCCGCTTGCCTGTTAGCTATGTAAAGGATATTGATCTAGCTGCGCGTGAATTCTCTTCTTTTACAGATTCATTTAATAGATTTTTTCAATTTGATCTTAAAATGGCCTTGAAATGACCTCTGGTTAGTTTAGAAGTGTTAAACAAACCACGAATTTAGACTCAGCACCCTCAAAAATCTACTTATGTCTTTTACAGATCTATTTAGTACATTTGTCTCAATTTGTCCTTGAAATGATTCTGAAATGACCTCTAGTTGACCTTGGGGGATTAAACGAACCACAAATTTGGACTTAGAGATGCCAAAAATCTACATATCTTCTTTTTCAGATTTATTTAGTGAGTTTTTCTCAATTTGATCTTGAAATGGGCCTGAAATGACCTCTGGCTGACCTTGGTGAATTAAGCAAACCACAAATTCGGATTCAGCGACCCCAAAAACCTATATTTTTTTTCAGATTTACTTAGTCGATTTTTCTCAATTTGATCTTGTAATGACCTTAAAATGACCTCTAGTTAAGCTTGAGGGATTAGACAAACCACGAATTCGGATTTAGCGACCTCAAACGTACATATCTACTTCCTCAGATTTATTTAGTGAATTTTACTCCATTTGACCTTGAAATGACCTTGAAGCTGACGTGATAGAGGTTAGCGGACCTCAGATATAGTTTTAGGATGTCTAATTACATAAAAATAAAATAGTCTAGTCAAATAGGCATCCTATTTTTTTTGTAATCTTGTGTTATTATACAGAACAGACGCCAGCTCTCAAACATAGTTATAATACCCAAAGTTCCGTATGCTAATGTATTGCTTATTTTATAATTAGATGCTTATAATTAATAAATAAAAATAGATATACATTAAAATGCGTTTAAAGTATTAATTCAATGATCAGCGAAAGCTATAGTGGATTATGTGCACTAGGTGAGTGTATGCAAGTAAACGTCCGCTTCCCTTATACACTGTGGCGCATAAGTTATAATTGATGAAACGCTATTTGTTTATAGCGTCAAATAACAATAAAAACATTACCTTTTCCCATGGCGATTAATTCTAGTTTGTAGTTATTTTCTTGAGCTATCAATTGCTGGACGCAGAACTTGAAAATATTTATTTAATCAAAAGTTATCCATGTTGAAAAGTGGCAAGAAATAATGCTCTTTTGCAAATGTTTAACGATTTTGAATTTAACAACTAGTAACGTTGACCGGAAACATCACAGAATCAATCTGCCGAGGAACACAAAATATTATTTATTTTATAAAGAAACAGTTTTTAAATACTAACAATTTTTTTGTTTACAACAAATTACCAGTCCACAGTCGATATTCGTAATAGGCGTGTCAAAAAACTTATAAAAAACTTCGGTGGAGCCATGTCTTTTCCTCGGCTACGAAAACCTACTGAGTTCCCAGACTATGTTATATGTACGTGAATTCCTGTGCCTTTAAGGGGTGTCCAGAACTTCTTGACTAATATAATCGTTTAAAATTTTTTTTAGTCAGTGTGTGCGGTATTTGATTCACTATTCTTAGCAAATTTTCTTAGGATTTAATTTAGTGTTCTCTTTTCCATAACATATTTGATTCCTTCTTAAGTAGATGAGAGTGCTATTAATCAACTTGTGAAAACCGAGTATGCCGATCGGTAAATTTATGCTTGATTCAATAAGGGCCTGCAAAACACTACATTTGCAAGTAGGTAAGATTAACGACTTTCGAAAATATACAACCTATAGGACTAAACTTTTTTTTTTTTCACTTTCTACATTCTAAAATTAGCAAATAAGTGTAATTTTTTATGTTTTCGGAAATGTCGAATTCAAGGCCGCTCTACGTTTATCGAAAAAAAAAACATTTTTTTTTGTTATAGCAGCTTTCATAGAGAAAATTCGGGTATTTATATGTCATATAAGTAAAGTTTTAAAAAATCGACCATTATTAAATATAAAAACTGTGTTTAATTTTTCTTACATACTTTACTGGGTCGCAAATTTTACCATATATTTTATATTCTATAATCTATGTTTTCCTTCCCTAATAAATTTAAGTTTATACTGCGACTTATACGATAAAATCTTGCTCCATGTGCTATCGACCGGCTTAGACAGGTAAATGTTAATGAAATTTACTTGTTTTACTTTGTATAAACACCTGATACGGAACTGATATAACAAACTAAATTTGGTTTTGTTGACTTCTAACCCTACAACGAAAGTTCTTATCCCCTTTTCCAATATTTGGGAAAACTTTTGATAAACAAACTGGTAATAATAAATATACTTTTGGTAGATTAGTTACCGAACGTAAAGTTGAAATTAAAATTAGAAATAATGAGTGATTAGGAAGACTTTAATGCTGATCTGTTGTTAGCTACCGTAGTCCACATTGACGATTTTTCTGTGATTACATGTCTCGAAAACCTTTTCTGAATTTTGGTTGTTCTTTAGTTTGATACTCTTTCATTCCATTTATATGTCAGAGAGAGAAATGAATCTGACAGATCTGAAATTCTTTAAATTGATTTTATCTTATTTTTTGTGGCAAATAATTGTTGTTACTCTGTTCTGTCCACAGTTATTTTACCCTGGGTTGGTAAGTTGTTCAAAAAAGATATTATTTCTATTTTTAAGTTTTAGCGCTATATATTATCATTTTGAGTAGACCTATATCTTTACTGAGTATTTAGTAGAGTCTTATTACCTGATTTTTATCAGGTCGGTTCGGCAAAAAAGTAATTTCAGTTTTGTAGTATGAAATAAAACTCTTTTTTTTTATACAAAGAATAAACCTTAATCAATTATATATTTTTCGTAGATTAGTCCATAAACATGTCTCTAGTAGGCCAAAGCATCGTACTCGAAGATAATGTGTGACGCCGTCTTGTTCTCTTGATCACATTGTCTACATAGTGGATCTTCGTTGAAGATACCCAGTGTTTGTAGATGTTTTCTGAAGTTGCAGTGGCCAGTTATAAGTTCGGTCACCAGCCTAATTTGTTGTCTGCATAGAGGCAAAATTTCACGGCTAAGTTAGCCGCATGGTCTGCTTAGCAATAGCTTGATATACCTGTGGCCTGCAAGGTGGTTCCAGTGGATCTGGTGTTGTTGATTTGTCGACCAGGACAGCCACACACGAATAGCAGCCTTAGTAGTTCCAAATGCTAGCTCAAGTCCAATAAATGGAGTGGCAAACCGATGTCTTGCAAGTTGGTCCGCTTTTTCATTGCCCGAGACATCCTTGTGATTGGTACCCACGCAAGGGTGGCCATGTTCTATTCTGTCAGAACGATAAGGTTTTGAAGACAGTCCCAGACCTTTTTTGATTTTGATAGCGCGCTAGAGCATTCAGCACTACCTGATTGTCAGAGAAGATGAGAACGATCCTGTCCCTGTAAGCCCTTCTCAAACTCTCCCGAAGGCAGACATCAATAGCGTGAATTTCTTCCTGAAATACTGTGGTATGCAGCCCCAGTGCTACACTCATATTAAGCCTGTGTATTTCGGCGCCTATACCATGATCAGTTTTGGACTCGTGTGTGTACCAGACGAGGTTTCCTCGCTGACTCACCGTTTGGTCAGACCGCACCTTCCAGTCAAGCTGAATAGTATAGGGTTTGTCAAAATTGTAGGTTCTTGGCATTTTTAGCAATGAGTTCGTTACCATGCCATTGATGCTGGTGTGTCCGCGGGCAGATCCAGTCCACCAGACGTCATTTCATTCCAGTCTGGCCTCATTCCTGATTATTATATCTAGGGAACGAAGGTTTAATAGGGTTTCCATAGCTTGCGTTGGGGTGCTTCTTATGGCATCCGTGAGCAGGCCAGGAGTTTAGAGAGCTCCAGAGTGGCCCGTCTTTTTATGGTTTTTGTTCACCACACGATCGAACCATAGGTTATCATAGGTCTTACCCCCACAGTGTACAGCCAGTGCATAATATGTGGCTTTAATCCCCACGTCTTGCCAAGTGCCCTTTTTCTCGCCATGATAGCCAGTTTTCCTTTAGAGATAATTTTCTGCAGGTAGGACTTTCAGGTAAGCTTTGCACTCAGGATTACACATAGATATTTAACCTCCTGGCTTATTTGCATTAGTGTACTGAAGAAAGTTGGTAATTTTAATTCACCTAACTTCCTTCTTATAGTAAAGGGTATAAATTTTTCCAGGGTTTACTCTAAGGTATTCCTTAGTACACCACTCCTTTACTGTAGTCAGAGCCTCTTGCATGAGCTCTGATAGTATATAGCAATGTTTCCCCACAATGAGTATGACTATATCGCCAGCATACCCCTGGGTGTAGTAGCCTCGGTTGTTGAGATTTAGCAGGAACTCGTCGACCACCAAATCCCACAGAAGTGGGGATAGTACTCCTCTTCACGGGCAACCCTTGGCTATCGACACTTCTATGGTTTCCTTCAATAGCTTAGATTGTACTCGTCTGCCTTGAAGCATGTTTTGTATCTACCTGCAAAGAGTGTATTCAATGTCATGTTTTCTGGCAGAGTCTATCATAGAAGTGAAGGAACTGTGATGAAATGTTCCTTTGACATCAAAGAACGCTGTCAGTGCTATTTATTTCCTTGCTATCTATGGCAGACTCTATTCTCTTTACCAGGTGACGTAGATCTAGGTATGTTGTTTGGGGTGTAGTATCCTCTTTTTAAAAGAAGTTTCCAGTATATGCTTTTCAACCAATTTCTCCGTAGCTTTAGTAGAAAAGATGACAGATTAATTGGCCTGAATGACTTTGCCTGAGAGTGGTCTTTCTTAAGTTTTGATATGAAGATAATTCTAGATCTTTTCCAGTCCAAGGATAGATAACCTGTGGCTATACTTGCCCTTAGAATTTTACAGAGCACCGGAGTGGTGAGTTCTTTACCCTGCTTTAGAAGTATTGGGATGACCTAATCGGGTCCCAGTGCCTTTCAAACGATTCTATAGCCCACAATATCTTACTGGAGTCTATTACTTGGCTTGCTGTTTCCCAGTCTCTTTTTGATGCCCTTCTGGTCAGGGTTAGAAGATTGGTTTCATCATTTATTGCAGCATCAGGGATAATGTCAGAGTCGGCAGATGCGTCCGAAGAAGTATTTCTAGGGTTTCCCCGCCAGACTCTTAGTCAGCTCCCTCGAGGATTCTTCGTCGAGTGAGAGGATAAGGGTCAAGCTTACCCTCGAGGACCGCATATTGAGTATCCTCTATTCTTCTGTATTTAGTTCCCTATTCTTGATTTTCAGAAGTTGAACGATTTTCGTTGCTTCCCTGGTTCCTAAGGTATCATTAGGGATCCACACTAGAGCTTGACAGTTTTGACAATAGCTCGAGCTAGGCTGGCTGTAAGGACAGCACCCTTCCAAGGAGTCAGATGGAAAACCGTACCCTCCAGCCAGATTTTTGCCTGTTCATCTACACAGATCACGAACATTACCGTCCCCTGTTGAGTTGTGCCCGTGAACCATGGACACTTCCAAATCTCATTATTACGTGCCACCTGAATTTGTTTACCCGCTCTGGGGTCAACTTTTCTTACGAGTATTGGGCAGCAACAATTGCCATTTTCAGCGCAGTAAGAGCTTGGCTATAGGTTTCCTCAGATGATATACCAGGTATTTTCCGAGTTGGCTGGTTCAGCTTGGTCCTTTTGAACCGTTACTGCCCCGGAGATGGTGTGGTGGATACAGAGCGTCCACGTTTAGTCGCTAGGTTGCTCGAGTCTTAGCTTTTAAAGCTGCGTTTACATTTACCCCAGATCTTGTAGCGAGACTTTTAGTCCCCTCTTGCATTTGTTCCCATCGCGGTTTCCCGTTGATTCGGGCTTTTCTGGATTTGATAGGTTGCTCATTGGCCCTATCTGCCGCAATGGCTATTTTCCGATGTTGCGCATGTAAAAGTCTTTTATGGAGATTTAGTTTTTTAAAGCCCTCATCTAGCCGTTCGAGGTTTGTCACTGTCGAGGTTGCTTCCTCTAGGATGTGCTTCCTCCAGTTGGTCCGTGGCTAGACCTTGTTGGCCCTTCACAGTTGCTCTTGGGGAAGATTGTTGTGTTTTATTGTTATTATTACTTTCATATAGTTCCCACGAGTATGACGGAAAATTTGGTCCATCTCCGCAGAGCCGCTTATTGAGATAAGGCAGATAACTCAAGAAGGTTGCCCGGTTTTCTGGAGGGATCGTTTGAGATACATCACCCTATATACCATGCACGATGCCTTCCACCTTAGACGGCTTCTGACGCTTACTGGTCTTCCCGCTACCGCCCTTTAGAGGACGGTAGCGTGATGTTCCCTCTCTGCGACGCGAATGCCAGCGTCGGACCCCTTCCCGGCTTAGGAAGGCGGGAGTCACCCAATCTGGGCTGAGGCCAGTGCAGGCTCCGGGCCTAGACTGAGAGGGGTACTAAATATGAATAGGATTTTCAATTATTATGATCGCATATAAATCCTTTGCAATTTGCCAATTCTGGCAGTTTTTCTTTGATTGCTTCATCCCGTTTCATTAATTGTCGACTGTGGACATATGAATTGATCGTCCGGCCTTGTAGAAGCAGCTCAAAATTCACAACATCTTTTTAGTCCCACCAAATTTACAGCATGATCTTTTTTGGATGCAATTCAGCTTGAGATATAGTTTGCCCTGGTTCAGCATGTTTGGACCATGATCGTTTTGGAATGATGTTACTGTAGATGACCTATTATTTATTACTAGTGATAATTCTTTTCAAAAAAGGGTAGGTTTCATTGTGCGTGAGATGCATATGACAAATATGCAAATATAAGTAAATCTCTTTCAATTCATGCGAAACCGAAAAATCCAGGTTCTTAGCGAGTCTCAGACATTTTAAGTGATTTTCAATTATTTTGCGTTATGTGCCGATTCTTTTCAATCATGGCTTTGATTTAGTTATCATCAATTTCAGTAGGTCGACCAAAACGTTGGCCATCTTTGAGTGAAAGATCTCCAGAATAGGATTTTTAAACCAATTTTAATATGGGCGTTCTGTTATGCAATTAATACTTTAAATTTCACATATCTTTTTGTGAGCCTCGGTCATTTCCTTTCGTTTGGGGAAATAAAAACTAAAATATGCCAAAAATGTTCATTTCTGCACTTCATGTTAAAATTGACCCTAAACTAACAGCTATAAAGAAGATTACTAAGTAACCTAAATGTAATTGATATCAAATGTCAAAAGGAATAAACTATAACATTGACAGAAGTCCTTGAAAACAGTTACAAAGCTCTCTACCCAATGCTTCATTTACATCTGTTTCAGGCATTTTCTACAAATTTACTTTTAATATCTTCCTTTTGGTATATACAGTTCTGAAAAATTATTCTGTAATTTCTAGCTTTTCATCTTTACCTTGAATATCTTGATTGTTTTTATCTTTGACAGTTATTATTTGTTGCTGTTCAGAACTTTAACATTTTGTTGTTCTTGTATTATTTACTGTCTCTATTCACTATTCTAATTTGTTTTATTTTTTGAATTAACATTTCTTCACCACTTTTTTCGATGATGTTTTTTATATAGCTTCTATATTTTTTAGTTCATTTTCTATTTTTTCTTAGCATTCTAACTTTTTTTCTCTCAATTTTTGAGTTTGTGGTATTTTACTGGCATGATACTATACTAGATCAAAGACGAAATTTATTTTTGTAACAATTAGACCAGAAGTCAATATTAATATTTTCTAGTTTAAATAGCATTATTTACTTTTCATTTCCATTGTATGTTAATAAGATAACTTTTCTAAAAAATTATAAAAGACGGCAAAGCGAACAACTAAGTGCTTGTAAACATGATAAGAAACTTATTTTAATAGCCCCCCCATGTGAGTGATGCAATATTAAATATAGGAAAAACACGCTATTATCTTCATTATTTTTCTGCGTCAAACGATTACTGTTTAATAATTACTAAATTGGTTAATACCAAAAAGATAAATAGTTGTTAATACGAGATAACAAAAATTTGATGTTATAATGTTACTAGGTTATTAGCAGACAAAGTATTTTTTGATAGAAATCTAACTTTGACAAGAATGCACGATGAGGTCAAAGTGTAGGTCACATTGTTCTGAATTATCATTTTTTTTAATAAGTGATAATTGTATTTACACAGTTTTATTCAGAAAAAGAATCAGCAGTTTTAAAAATGTTTGGATGTGTCCAACGTCACGATTTAAAACTAATACCTCTTCCTACGTGACATGCAGTATGACCGCACTTTTTTGAATAGTATGAAGGGAGTACTATTAATTAACGAGCTGCAAGTTTACTTTCTAAAGTTTTTTTTTTATATTTTGTAAAAAAGGTAAAGTTATTGGTCTGTAGCGTAAATATACGGTGAATTATAATTTTTTTCCCTCCTACATATTCTATTATAAATCCAGCCTCGTAAAAAAAATATAGAATAAAAATTGAGGATTGTGAGTTATAAAATATAACAACTAATTTATTAAAGTACATATCACTGTAATACTGGTAAAAATTTAATTTTTCTAGCTTCTAATTGAATAAAGTTGTACTCAGGAAACGATGATGGTCGAATATCGAAAAGTTGGCTTCACAAAATTTTGAAGAATTTGACCATGCTTCGTGAAAAACATGATTCGAAAGGACCTGTCCATCGGCTGATAAATAGGATAAATTTTGATGCTAAAAGATATTGTTCAGCTGCAGTCCTGGGCATGTCGCAAGGCTTTGACAAGATGTGGCATATTCGACCGTACTACATAATGAAACACAATATACTATATTAACTAGTCCTCCTTGATCTGACTGACCTCGGCATATCTTTTTAGGGCTATACTGATGACTTGGTCGTGATCGCAAGAGGCAAATTCGGGAATACCCTCTCTGACATAGTTCAAAGAGGGTTTGAATACACTAGGGAATGGTGCCAGATGATGGGAACATCAACCCCAACAAAACCACCCAAGTAGCCTTCACAAGGAAAAGAAACCTCAATTTGAAAACCATCAAAATGGATGGGAATGTTATTGAGTGGAAGTCAGAGGTTAAATGTTTGGGACTGACCCTAGATAACAAATTCCTTTGGAATAAGCACGAACAAGAAATAATCAACAAGGCTTCAAAAGTCTTGATGGTCTGTAGTAGAAAAGATGGGGTACAAACGTAAAAAGCCTGCAGTGGATGTACACTGCAACAGTGAGACAAATCATCACATATGGGGCAGTGATCTGGAGCAAAAGAACCAGTTTGCTAATGCGAGAGCAAACCTCTCGAAAGTTCAAAGACTGGCCTGTGCATGTATAACCGAGTCAATGAAAGCCTGCCCAATGGCCGCCATGGAAGTAATCCTAAACTTCACACCTCTATGTGTACTTCTAGAGAATATGGCGAAGTGAACAATTTGTAGGATGATGAGAGATGAAGTCATAAAACGAAGGCCCAATCTTTTATCCAGAAATATACAAATCTGGGACATGCCCCAAGATGAAATGAAAAAGAAATTCAACTTTGTGAAAAACTTCAGCATAAAGTTGAGTTGCAAGAGCGAATGGAACAGAAACTCAGCAAGAAAACCCGTTATGTGGTATACAGATGGCTCCAAAAGAACGAAGGGAACTAGAATAGGAGTGTATGGACACAGCAGTAGACACTACGAAAGGTTGGGTAAGTCACCAAGCATTTTCCAGGCAGAAATACATGCCATTAGGATATGTATTTAATTCAACAAGCAAAAAAAAAACTATTACGGGCAAGAGATTATCATTGTCGGATAGTTAAGCAGCCATCAGTGCGCTGAGCTCTCAAGTTATCAGCTCCAAGATGGTCTGGAAATGCCTAGAGGAATTAAATGATTTGAGTAAGAATAATAAAGTCACCCTCATGTGGGTACCGGGACACCGGGATAGAGGGCAATGAAATAGTAGAAAGGATCGCAAGGAAAGGGGCTGAGATACCATTTCTCGGACCAGAGCCTTTCTGTGGAATCAGCAGTAGCGTAATGCTGGAAGAACTAAAGATAGAAGAATTATTGGACGGAGCTGCAAGGATTGAGATAAGTGAAGATTCTTCTTGGGAACTACGACCAGAAGAGATTCAAAGAATGCGTAAGCTTAAGTAAAAACCAACTCAGAGTTGTGACAGGGGTCCTGACGGTGCATTGCCACCTGAAGGGATACCTCAAGAAACTCGGACTGGTAGAAAGAGAAGAGTGCAGATTCTGTGAGGAGGGGGATGAAACCTCTATTCATATCCTTTCAGAGTGCAGCGTTCTAGTATAGTTTTCTAGAACGGATGCGGTTCTTGAGAACAATCCAAATTGAAAAAGGGGAGCTATCCACCTTGAAGCCATCTCACATCCTAAGACTCCTGAGGGAAATAGGACTGGAGGACCCGCTCTTGCCGATAAGGTAACTCTTACGACTTGATAGCAGTAGAGGGGCACAATAGATCTACCAGGACGCAGTGTACAGACACCAACTCTATGCACATACATACTATATTAACATTATCTTTTAATCAAATTATGTTGCGTAAATAAATACTTCGATGTAAAAAAGCAGGAAATTTTGTAGGCTCGAGCATGAACTTGACATATAAAACTGGATTGCTTGTGGAAATAATTTTTGACCAACCTTGCTGGTCGCCTGTACGTGCCAAGCATTGAATTTCCTGAGAGTTGGCTTGAATGGGTCGTGCATAAATGGCAATTCTATTTTTCTGAATAATAGGTAGAGACAATAAAACAATAAATCACCCTTCCTTGATCCAGGTGACAGGTTAACTGAGAATATCCAATAAAAAAAAATTGGGCGGTTTTCACTGCAAGACCTTATTATTTTCAGAATAGAATTGTGGAGAAACCTTTGTCACAAAACCTAGTTGACTAAGATACAAGTTATTTTTGAGAGGGCCAACGGAAACGTAAAAATGTTTTGTTAAAGCTTCCAATCAAAACATTTTTTTTTTAATTTGACTCATTATACCTTTGTATGATACTTTGGCTCCATTAAATTAAACGCTCGATATGTTAACTAATGTGGTTTAAAAATCTTTGAATCATTAACCAAATATAAATTTCAGACCAATTAATTGAGTTTAGAGGTAAACTTTCATTTTCTATTTCTGCATACAGTACAAGTAATTCAATATAATAAAAGAGTCAAGAAAACCAGTTGACGATAATATATGACAGCGCAACGAAATTCCAAGAATACGTGAACCTGGTATTATTTTAACGACCTTGCTTGCGTTGTGGCGCCGCCATTTAATACCTATAATACTACAGCACCACGCATTAAAGCACAGAACAATCAATCTGGCTCGAAGCGTCGACGGAACAAAGTAACCGTCTCTCGTCATCGATATTATTTATTCCGCTTTAGGTTTTTTTTCGCCAGACGTCGCCAGTAGCGGTGGCGCTTGTCAGCTGCCTCCGTCCTCAAGGGACGCTCGTAACCATAACAACGCAAGGGTCTGCCGCGCCGAAGCATCGTTACATTGGATGCGAGCGTAGGGCCTATGATTACGACAATTCAGTGAAAGCAAACACGCTTCCAACGAATGCATGTGGGAGGCGATGTCGTCGCTCTGTCTGACGAGACTGTTGTTTAAATCGTCTTGACCCGGGGCCCCCTCTTTAAAAAAGTAGCTAATCCGTGCAACCAGTAACGTGAAAAAGGTGCGACTATTAACAGGTACTGCCGGTTTCCTCTAAAATCTGTCATTAGTATTAAAAAATGTGAAAATGAGCGTAGCCGACAGCATGGTAGATGGTTTAACCTCTCCCGGCTACTACGGCCGTAGTGGCATCCTTGAAACGCACGTCCGAGGGCAATGGTATCGAGTATTCGTCACTCTCGAGGACGACTTTCTATGCATAACACTCGACGAGTCATATGAAAACACGACCACACTCAACGGTACCCTAAACAACAACATTGAAACCCCCAGCGGGTTGTGTGAAACCCCCGATGTGCCGGACTCAGTTGCCAATCAGAAGCGATTAGTTCGCGTGGTTAAGTCGGAAAATAATGGCTTGGGAATTTCTATTAAAGGAGGGAAAGAGAACAAAATGCCGATCCTCATTAGCAAGATATTTAAGGGTATGGCTGCCGATCAGACGGAGCAACTTTACGTTGGGGATGCGATTTTATCCGTCAACGGAGACGATCTCAGGGAAGCTACACATGATGAAGCTGTGAAAGCTTTAAAGAAAGCAGGAAAAGTCGTTGAGCTTGAAGGTGAGTCATTATATTTTCAGGTTTTTTTCTTCAGTGCTCCGACGTTTTAAAAGATTTATTGAGGGCGACGTCGTATTTTAACATAAAACAACAGGTTGTTGTTTACATCATTAAAAATACATTTCTTTTATTATAAGTTTAAAGGATATGTTAGCATGTAATGAAATGCAATTTAGTGTGATAACAAGAATTTATTTATTTAGATATTAATGTATTTAGTTATCTTTACCATTATATGTTAAATTTATTTCATCTTTTACGTATAATAAGAAGTATATATATATATTTTTTATTATGATTAAAAAGTATACAGTATCAATAAAAAGTTAAAAATTTTAAAAATATCTGTGTCGCCCTACGTCTTTTTTTTTTAAATTCTAATTAGGGTATATGAGCATTTACTATTTTATAAATGTTCTTATCAGTTTCAATTTCTTTTTGTGGTAAACTCGTATAGCCAGATTGACTAAAAAGGTTTAAGAGTTAGACCCGATCTAGTTGCTATGGAAGTTTGATTCTCTATTTGGCCAGTTTTGTTTTGTTTATGTTATCGTTTAATTCATTTTGGATATATGAAGAAACAAATACATATATTAAAAATATTAAGGAAAAAAATTTAGAAATAAAGTATTAAAATCAGCGACATGAAAAGATGTTTCGTAAAAATTAAAAAATCTTCCATATTTGTCAATTTAACATAAAAATTAGTTTTTCCTTTTTTGGGTTTCGGTCATATTATTACTTTATAAAAGAATTAACACATGTTTTTTCTGACGTTTCGATTTATTTTATTGATTAAACCATCTTCAGAGAATTACTGTAAGTATGAAAAGGAATATGTAAATTTATGCTATATAAACTGAAAATTTTACTTTCTTACCTAATGTTAACAGGTGGTTCACTTGAAAAACTTACATTTAACTATTTTACTACTTTAACATAACAACATAACATAAAAATGAAATTATTTTTTATTCTTTGTAAATTAAAAATTGGTTTGACTTATTATTGTACTTGAAAATTTAAATCTTTTGCTATTGTCTTAGACCGGTTTTAAAGTTAAACCACATTAATGAATTAGGGGGTAAATGTTTTGAACTAAGACAATTTATAATACGCGCCAAATTCTGTATTCTTAGTTACTTATCAAACTTCTCTCGCTCACTTCCTTGATCTATACATAGATGTCGTTTGGCCGTTGATGGTTTACAGTCTGGTATCAAGTTTGAAAGTGTAACATCCTGCCAACATATCACGGAATGGGGATTATAAATTAGCATATTTTTTTTATGTGAATTTAGTTCTTGGCTCGATATAGCTATACTGATAATTAATTAGTCGAAACGCGTATAGAGAAAAAAACAGAGTAAAATTTAAAGGGAATAAATATTTTACTGATGCTTGATGATGAAGAAAAAGCATTTACTGTCTTCTGTGATATTTTCCATTTTGAAGACCTATTCAACCTTACACGATGGAGTAAGTAAATATTTTCACACCAACTTTGCATATACATATCTTGCTTCAGTTCCATTTTTGGGCTAAATGAAAGCATATGACTTCAAATTTTTATAATAAAGTGATAATGCTGTGACTTATAGACAGGCAGACATGACGATTTTAATGGATATTTTGTAAGGACCAGTAACCTCCAACAAGGAGCTTGTATTTTTAATCTTTAATACCCTTGTTACTATTAAAATTCCATAAATATTATTAAAGATTATTATTTATAAAATTTTCAAATATAGTTATATTCAAATTCTAAGATAAGGGATTTGAAGTAAGACAAATTACGCTAGTTTACATATTAAACAAAGATCTGGCTATTTTTTAACAGTAATGTGAATAGTTGCTTAGAAAATATATAGAGGAGTCATATTAAATAAACAACAGGTTATAGTTTACATGTGAAATCTAACGGGCAATCAACTTCTGAATTCTATATTGTCTACGTGTAATTAAGTATCAATTTAAACAACTCATATTAATAGTAATATCAAAGATTATTATTTAATCTCAATATATTTTTGAAAAAAATAACACTCTGTGACTGGCTGCATAGTTGATCAGCCAATGCTAAGACCAAAAAAAGATTAATATAGAATAATCTTTAGTAATACCGAAGATTATAATAGCTAACGCTCGCTACAATAATCTTTAATAATACTAAAGTTTACATATAGCATAAATCAAATTTCCAAGGTTTCATAGTTATTATTTTCCGATTACTTTACATCTCATCTCAAGGTGCATATCTATTAAAGTGTAGTTAGTTTAATTCCATGATAATATGCTTTAATTTTACAATTATTTTCGAATTAGTTTAGTTGTTTATTTCTGGACTACTGATTTTTCATAGCATCTACTTCTCACATAATTCAAGACTAAAAAACGTTTAGATTAGCACAGATAAAATAAAAGAAGGGCACATAATTATTAAATGTTATTTTTTGTCTCAATAATTTATTTAAATGCTATTTTTAATGTGTATCTGTCAACCTGTGTTTCCATGCTTCTTTGAAGAGAGCTGGTTGTCTTGAAATTCAAAATTTTCCTTAGAAATTTTATCGAGCATACGAAATTTTTCTTCAATGAAGGAAAAGCGATTGTTCTTCGATTACTCTCATTGGTTTTCTTGACAGAAAAGCGAATGTCTTTAATCCGTCATCAGGGCATTTAATAATACTCTAGAGTCTAGAGGATTAACACTAGCTTTTTGCATATATATATATATATATATATATATATATATATATATATATATATATATATATATATATATCCTTTTAGCTCTTGCTGTCCCATCTCCAGGTCCTTTTTCCTGTTCATAAGAAATTGCATTAAAGACATATTTGCATTTTCTGCCGCAACTTCTTCTCTTATATATTGCTTTTATTTCTCTTTTTCTGTTTCTTGTTGTTTTTCTACTTTTTCTTGTTGAATTGGTTGTTTGTAACGTTTTTATCTGCCGTATTATATATATATATATATATATATATATATATATATCCTTTTAGCTCTTGCTGTCCCATCTCCAGGTCCTTTTTCCTGTTCATAAGAAATTGCATTAAAGACGTATTTGCATTTTCTGCCGCAACTTTTTCTCTTATATATTGCTTTTATTTCTCTTTTTCCGTTTCTTGTTGTTTTTCTACTTTTTCTTGTTGAATTGGTTGTTTGTAACGTTTTTATCTGCCGTATTATATATATATATATATATATATATATATATATATATATATATATATATATATATATATATAAAATATCAATACCTTGTCTTATTAAAATATAACCTTCTTATTTCTATCTATCATATAAATTTTTCCGAGCAATTTTCACCACCCTGGTTGTTTAAATTTCAAATAAATTGAGCCCCACGATAGTTTCTAACTTTTTATTAAAAATAAATTGGTGTCCCACATTGGTTTCTTATTTTTTTTTAAAACAAATTTAGTTCCACGTTACTAACCTTTTTTAACAAATTTTTTTTGCCCCACGTTGGGCGCCAATTGTGACGATTTATACTATTACACTCGCACAAAGTACGCCCGTCAATTTAGTTAAAATATTAATATTTATTTCTTGAGCGCCAGGTAAATAATAATTATAATAAATTGTAACTATTCTTTACCAATTTGAAGTATTTTTAATTTTCAAATTTTCTATATAGATATAGATGTATTCCTACCTGTAAATTGACTCCTTCTCAGGCGAGTTCAGTGGTTTATAAGATATCAATCAGACAATCAATAGACAGAATGATTAAAACACAAAATATAAATTTTATTTTACAATAAAAAAAGTGGCACAATATTATTAATTATTACTATTTAGTATTATTTTATTATTTCTTATTAGTTACTTTTATCTACCATGCATTGTATTTTATCAACGTTGATCACAAATTGGCAACGTTTAATTTCGTAATCGTCTACTAGATGGCTATAGTGCAGTTTAATATGAAAAGCGTGAATTAGAAATAATATTATTTTAAACAAATCATCGTGTGCTGTGTTGTGATACAAGTAGTTAATATAGTTTCACATCTAATATTTATGATGATAATTATTATTATATTCTAACAGGTTAATATAGCAAACTATAATTTATAAATTTTATTATTTTAATTTTAAGAAAAGTTAGGTTAATATTGGATGCTAATCTTCACTGTCTACGAAAAATTAAAGCTTTCTACTTCCCTATTTAATATAAATACCTTGTTATGTTTTCTTTTATTTGGTCCCACTATATTAATAAACATAATAAATTCCAGTAATTTTATATATTTTCTTCTTTAAAAATCCTCCAAATTTCCAAAAATATTTTATTTGTTGTTTCCTATAAAGTAAGGAATTGACAAAAATATCCTCCAAAGTCTCTTTCAGCTATGTTCTTCTTAGTTCAATTTAAATTAATTTTTTTATATTCTTCTTATGAGAATATTTTCGCATTTGTTGTTGTATGAGAGTTGCACAAAAATTTTGCAGGACAAAACTTACAAACTTTTACTAATTACTTTAAATAAATTATTTTTACCTCACAACAACAAAAGCGCATAACCTCTTTTAAAACCAAAACATTTAACTTTTGTTTTCTTGTGACGTAGGAAAACATCTGTTTTTTTAAACAATTGAAAATTTGAGGTTATGTAAATTTTTGGGAGTTCGAGAAACGCAGTGCTTCCAGCAAACTGGTAAATTCAACTCTCTAGAAATTCCTACGCCTTGGCTTTTTACATTTGGCCAAAACATACGAAATTTCTGCATTATTATTTGTCAGATTTTTTGACACCTGGCAACTTGATAAATCCTAATACCTTGAAAAATTGAATTTTAAGATGGTTTTTTAATTTTACCAACTTATGGAATTTTAATGTTTTTATTAATATATTGACATAAATCTGACTATTGAGCATAACTAACCTTGCAATAAATAAACTTTAAAGTTTTCTCGACACTTTGATATATATATATATATATATATATATATATATATATATATATATATATATATATATATATATATATATATATATATATAAGCCACTCTGGCACATTATTTATATTTTAAAATTGATAAAAATTAACATCTTGCACCTTAAAATTTATGACAATTTTAATCAAATTTTGTTCATAAAAACTATAAAATGTTTATTGTTGCTTTAATATTATTACCCTTTTATTTAGCAAAATTTTGTTAATATATTAGTGCCAAAATTGCTTAAAAAAAGCTGAAATTTACCTTATAAACTGATTAAATCGATATTACATTCTATAGTTTTATATAAAATATGGTTTTAATTTATACATAATTTCTTTAATAACTCTTAAAACTAAAACATTCTTCTTATATTTCATATATTAGTGTTTATTTATCACTATTCACCGTATTTTTGTCTAAATTTTGCACTATTTTTTCCACTTCACTTACTTTTGTGTTTTATGAGTAATTGTTTTAATGGGACAAACGACGATGTGTAACACTTCATTATTGGCTTTTTAAAAACATCCACACTCTTTTTGTTCATTTAAATATATATATTTGTTTGCATTAACCAATACTCTAACTAGTACAGTATTTTTCACATAGTTTTTTAATTACCTTTAATTTTTATATGAAGAAATATGTCATATTTTTTAAGAATATAACAATTCTCAATTATTTTACATATTCAAGAATTTTGGATTTTATTGTCTCTTTCTTAAGACTTTATCTGTTTATTTACACTACGAATTAAACAATACATCTTATACTATACTTAAATCTAATTTTATCATATTCTAAACCAAATCTACTGGCATATTAACCATTAAAATACATCATTTAACCTTTCTGTGTCCGATTTCTTCTCTTTTTATCTCAAATATAACTAGTCTATATGAAGAGTCATGATTCCACTAAAGCTTTTTATTTACATTTTGATCCCTTGATTACGAATATGGTCAAGTTATTTGTTATAAACAAAAAATTGTTAATAATTAAAAAAAAATGTTTTTTTTTTGGAAAATAAGAATATTTTCGTATTTTTAGACTGATTCTAAGCAAAAAGTGTCTCTTGTGATTTTTCTGTCTGAAGTATTGTTTTTGAGTTAAAAATCGTTAATCATTTGAAGAATAACATCTTTTCAACATAAATAACTTTTGATAAATAAACATTTTCAAATTCTGCGCCCAGCAATTGATAATTCAAGTCAAGAATAATAGTCTGCAATTACTTGCAATGCGAAAATATAATATTTTATATTGCTTTTTAACCTTATAAATAGAGAGCGTTTCATCAATTATATCATACGCTCCGCAGTGTGTGAAGCGAAGTGGAATTCTACTTACAGGCGCTCAATAAGTGCACAGAAGTCTTCATAGCTTTCTCTGAAAATTACATCAATTCTTTAAACACATTTTTTATGTATATCTATTTTTATTTATTAATTATAAACATCTAATCTTAATATAAACAATATAATAGCATAAGGAACTTCAGTTTTTATAAATATTTTTCCATGTTGGTGCAATGCTTTACTTTTTTCTAATACTTTCCATATATTTTCTTTCATGCGGTATAAAGTTGTTGAGCGTGATACTTGATTTTCAAAGTTAATCAACTTTCTGGTGAAAAAATTAAGACGGTTTTGTTGTAAACATGCTCTTTAATTAATCGAGAAGCTGTATATAATTTTGCAGCATGTGCCCGGGACCTCATCAGATGTATTTAAGAATTTCCTTTATGTGATGCTTTTCACAAATAGTACGTTTGTTGGTATCTATCACATAACTATTACAGCGCCTGGTTTATAATTGCGTTGATTCTTGAACAAGGGGAGGTCATCTAAAAAAATCCTCATTCTTGCCATCGCTTATTTCATTCCTGTAATCAAATTTTTAAAGTCAAACGCGTTATACTCTGACAAGTGCGATACTCTTTTAGAAGCTCTTTTACGTCAGCTGCCTTGATGCAACTGGGTAAGTGCTTTATCAGTGCTTCGAGAGCTGAGAGTTCGATCCCCGATCGATGCAATTTTTTTTATCATTGCAAAAAATAATAATTATCGGCTTTTCCAATTATTACACACGAACATTTAAACACATACATATATAATAATAATAAGTGAGGAAAAAGCATTTCTCTACACTTTTGAATATTTTTTTGATTAAAAATAATTGATTTTGAGATTTTTCGATTACTACTTTTTGTAAAATTTCATTTTTCATTGTTTGTTTCTCAAGAATTAACACGATCTGTTTAACAATTGTGAGACTGAAAATGGAGGTAATGAGGGAACTATTTAAAAAAAGCATGTTAAATATTTCATGTTTTTATGTATTAATGTATAAGATTCCTTATTGTACTACTAATCGTATGACTTGACATTTTTTCTATTTTGACATTTCCATTAGTTGACTTGTACATTAAAATTTTCATTGTTAACAATATTTTCTGCATTTAAATGTTCGTGTGTAAAAACTACATGGAATAATTATTAATTGGATAATAATTGGAAAGACGGATGATAATTATTATTTAAAATGATAAAAAATTTTGTTTCGAGCGGGGATCGAATTCTCAGCTCTCGGAGCACTGGTAAAGCGCTTACCCAGTTACATCATGGCGGCTGATAAGAGAGACCTTCTAAAAGAGTATCGCACCTATCTGCGCTTATAACAGATTCGACTTTAAAATTTTTTTCACAACAATGAATTGAACGATTGCACTAACGGTTGTGAGGATATCTTTAGATGACTTTAGTAGGTATAATTCTTAACTCTTATCATAATCGGTGATGACAAAGTCGCGACCTCCCCTGGCAAGTTTAACTCTTACATTCCTCAATATTATCTTTACTTATGTCACTACTTTCTCTTTTTAGATTTACATTTTTATTTTTTAAACTATCTAAGATTTTTTATATGTATATTTTTTATAACACTCATTGGTCGTGTGGTACTGTGGAACAAATCTTAAAATTACGTCAGTCGCAATCAATAATCATATCTTATATTGAATTAATGTTTATTTAAAGTTGCTTGAAACTAAATAAATTGTTTGACATCTAGAATGTATGTGCACAAAGTTTATTACAAAGTAATTTTACATTATTTGGCTGTTACATCCAAGCGATAAAACACAATGTCCCGATGCAGATCGACAGCATCGCGTATTTGACACTTATCTTGGTCAGTTACTCGTTAAATTTATGCGCTTTTAATTTTCTTGACAACTAATACACAAATCAATGACAAAAAATAATCTTGTTCAGATTTGCTCATATTGTTACTGCTAACAGTTTGTTTACTTAGAATATAAAAGTCAACAGTGCACGTGAATGAAAGTATAGATAGTAGCGTCATTAACAAGTTGCAGCATGATTAGTTATTAGCTCTCGATTATATTAATGAGATCGTAATCATTCTAATCGCTAAATCTCAGCTTAAACATACTGTGTAATAGATGTGTTATTAATAAAATGTGTGCAATGTATTTATTACAATATAAAATTGTATTTTATTCATTATGTCGTATTTTAAACAAAGATTTTAATTATTATGCAGAACAGATATTAACACGCCCGTTTTGAAACATAGTTAGAATAACTGAAGTTCCTTATTCTAATGTATTATTAATCTTATGATTAGATGAAAACAAGAGTTTAGAAAAAATATTTTATTTAGTTTTCAACATAATCTCCTCCTCGTTTTATACAAATTTTTCTGCGCTCGTAACGCCGCTGGAACGATCTAGAAAACTCTTCTTCTGGAATAGCTTCCAGAGGCCTGGTCACATTCCTTGGAATCGCCTTAACGCCTTTAAAACGTCCTCCCTTCTTGTTATTTTTAATTTAGGAAATAAAAAAAATCTGCCGGCCAGATTTGGCAAGAAGGGCGGGTGATGAATCATGGAGACCACAAAACTCCGGAGTTTTTCCATGATCTCAGAGTTCTCCGCACTTTTTAACACGAGAGTGATATTTATCAACGGTCTTTGTCCGCATAGCCGAGAATTTCCTATTTTATTTTAAAATTACACGGACGATAACTTCTCTCTTTTTTATATTTGTTGGCTTAAAAAACACGCAACAGTTCTCTTAGGGAGATCGTTGGTACGACTTAAACTATGGAAATTGTAGTTGGTTTGGTTGCCGATGTCGGATAATGCGACCGCTATCCTTAGAGTAGCACGTTTCGTGTCTCGAGTTTTTATATATTCCTTTTGTAATTTATCGTCACACCACCACATGGCGCTTTTATACAACATTGTTGATTTGTGTCATTGAGTGAGTTATCGAGATGTCGCCACTGTGTCTTATTTACTATTTAATTACAATAAACAAACAAACAGTACATTAGTCTTGATAATAATTTTACACAAATCACAGAGTTTATCTTGCACCTAGGTATGAAGTACCTGTATGTACATTAAAAGTAAACATAATCATATACAATTTCAACATCACTGCACATTCACCAATCAGTCCAATCAACCACAAAGACACACGACAAAAAAAATATGCCTAGTATAAAATTTATTGGTGAATATTAATCACTACACTAGTTAACAAAGATCCTCATAATTAGATATACACGTTAATCAATATAAGCAAGATAGAAAACTAGAATAGTGCAAATATAAAAATAAATTAAAAATTACTAAAACACTAAAACAAATATTACATTATTAAAATACATTTATCATTTTAAAAGGTATTTAAAAAGAGATGACTGTTTGAGAAGTAAAATAACCTAAATACCTTTTTAAATTGTTTCCTTCCTGTAATATTATGTATATTAACTGGTATGAGATTATACAATTTAGAACCAATATAAGAAACAAAATGATGCCCCTGGTTATTTCCACGATATTTGGTGTTGAGTAAATTATTGGTGTTACCCCTCGTTCCATACACATTAGATATTACTAATTTCGCAAATCTTTCATTACGATGTATAAAATTACAAACTGTGATAATATACAGGCTCTTTAAGTTACAAATATTCTCATCGTACAACAAACTAGTGGGGTACAATCTTGGTTTCTTCAGTACAATTTTCACAATATAGTTTTGTGTAACGGCTAATTGTTTTTGATGACAGTTACTTGCCCCTCCCCAAATCAGTGCGCCATAGCTCAACAAAGACTCAACAAGTGCTCTATAAATTATTATTAAATTATTTTTTGACAGAAGTTCTCTCAACATGTAGAATTTATAAATTAAACATCTTATCTTTTTAACTAGATAGAGCAAATGTTGATCCCACCTGAGATGTTTATCAATCACTACACCAAGATATCTAGTACTAGCGCTTTCTCGCAGAGGTTCATTTATACCCTCCAAGACTATCTGAGAAAAATTTGGCCTATTGGCGTCGATCAGGGAAAAAGCAATATAATGTGTTTTTTCGATGTTCAAACTTAATTTAATGGTATCTAAAAGGTGCTTTATTATTTTAAAGCCTGATTTTAGTTTTTCTCTTACATCTTCCCATGTTTTAGCAAAAAAGACCACATCAGTATCATCAGCATACGACACTATTTTCCCCTCCAAAGCAGGACCGCAAACATTATTGATATATAAATTAAAAAGAACAGGTCCGATCACAGTTCCCTGAGGTATGCCATGCTCCACCATTCTAGCTTCGCTGATAAGTTTCCCAATTCTGACTCGCTGGGGACGATCCCTGAGATAATCTCGGAAGACCTCAGACACGATTCCCCTCACTCCACATGCATCCATTTCAAGAAGAAGAACATGGGAGATCGTGTCAAAAGCCTTCGCCAGATCAAGGAAAAGAGCAATACACCTATCTCCACCATTCAAATGTTCCGTGACGCTATTTACTAGCTCGAACTCTGCATCCGTTGTACTGTTACCCTCTCTGAATCCAAACTGGTAATTTGATAGTACAGCATTTTTATTGAAAAAATCTACAAGACGCGTCTTTAAGCATATCTCAAATATTTTCGCAATATTGGAGACCACACTCACCGGCCTATAGCTTCCCGCACAATTCTTATCACCGTACTTATAGATCGGAGTGACAACAGATTCCTTAAAATGGGAGGGCACCCTTCCAGATTTAAAGACTAAGTTTATTATATGAACAAGAGGCATCCTAATGTATTCATGCAGAAACTTAAGTGTCCTGGCCGAAATTTGATCACAACCTGAGGAGCAATTGTTCTTTAGGCTATTTATATGCATAGAAACTTCGTCTGAATTTGTAGGTCTTAGAAACATTGATGAGTCAGCAGTACTTTTGATTTTATAAGGGTTTTCTGGACAATTTAATGCCTCTGACATTGTTTTTCCGATGTTTATAAAATAGTTGTTAAACGATTCGGATATAATCCTGGGATCTGTGATACTTTCACTGTTGTCATTTATTTGTTGGATGTTAGGGATTGTTGGTTTTTCATTTGTTGCTTCACTTATAAATTGATACATTTTCTTAATTTTCCCGTATTTTCACTTATTTTAGTTCTGCAATATTTGTTCTTCGTATTTTTAATTATCTTGTTTAGCCTATTACGATAATTGTGGGGGTAGAATTTAAAAATATTTATTTCATCAAAAGTTACTCAAATTCAAAAATCACAAAAAATGCTATTTTTCAAACGTTTAACTATTTTTAGCTTAAAATCTATTCCACGTGGGACAGAAAAATTACACTTTTTTGCTAAGAAACGGCCGAGGAGCACGAAAATATATTTTTTATTTCTAAAAAGAGACATTTTGTTTAATTATTAATAATTTTTTTATGACAAATTACCTGACCATTTTTCAGGAATCCATTTTCGATATTCAAAATGACAAAAAAATGCAATTTTTCAAACGTTTAACCATTTTTAGCTTAAAAACTATTCGACGTGGGATGGAAAAATTACACTTTTTTGCTAAGAAACGGCCGAGGAACACGAAAATATATTTTTATTTCTAAAAAGAGACATTTTATTTAATTATTAACAATTTTTTTATGACAAATTACCTGACCATTTTTCAGGAATCCATTTTCGATATTCGCAATTAGGGGGTTAAAATATATATAAAAAGTGGAACCATGTTTCTTTATTGGCTACGAAAATCCATTGGGCTTCCTGAGTACAGTTTCCAAGTCCTCATCATTGGGTCGAACAACCTTAATATTAACTTAATATACTTTGTTCTCCAATTCAATTGATGAATGTATCGAGAAAAATGAATAATTTTTTAAAGTTTACATTAATTTATGTGTTTGGCATGAAGAATGAACTATAAATATACGCTCTTTTCAAAATAATATGCCTTCTTATTTCAGAATAGACATTGGGTAATATAATACAAAATTTTAAAAAGGATAATAAAACCTTTCGGCGTTTGTGAGAATCTCTCAATTTGCTGGACTAAATAGACAATCAAAATCGATTAGCTATAAAAAATAATGGTTTTAGGAAACATAAAGGAAAAAGTAAATGTTCATTCTTGTCAGGAGTAATACTAACAGGCATTGAACCAAATGAAACATCAACAGTGTTTTACGATGCAGTTTTATTGGGTAACTAAAAATTACCACGGGAACGTTCCATGTAATAAAAAACCTTCACACACACACACACATATATATATATATATATATATATATATATATATATATATATATATATATATATATATATATGAAGTAAAATGCGAACAGTAAATGCAAACTTCTCGCCATCATATCCTTTCTGTGTTAGAGGTTGCACAGTTAGAATAAATTGTTATAAAACGCAATTTATCCTATTCCACCACCATCGAGATGATGGCCTACCTATACCACCATACCGAGAAGAAAGTCAAAACTTACCCTCCCCGCCACAGTGATACGGCAGAGGTACATGTTTCGTCTCTACTAGACTCATCAGGGTACCGACATGCACCTGGCTGTGCAAAGGACAGATCGGAAGGAAGCATGCACATACTGAACGCGGCTTCTCCGACCTCCCGCCGGATGGCGTATATATGTTAATTCGGATTTCACGGATTCCTCCGTGTGAGATGCAATAGCAGTGGATATATCCACATTATGCCGTTGTAGTGCTGAAATCACATTCAGCAAACATACATATATATATATATATATATATATATATATATATATATATATATATATATATATATAAATGTATAATAATAGAACAACGAACTTACAAACTGTTCGTTCCTACACAAAATAATAATAATAACAACCCAAGAACATATGTTGCAATACCATACATTAATCTATTGTCAGAAAAGGTTACACATCCTCACACAATACGATGTATAGTTTACCACAAAACATACAATCACTTGTCACCACTGTATACAAAGTTAAAAAGTTAGGTAATCCACAAAAAGATATCTAACGTTATCTATTCTATACCATGTCTAAATTGTCCACAGAAATATATTGGAATGACAATACCATATCTAAACAGCAGATTGAACAGATATAAATACACAAAAAATGCAACGACAGCATAACACAAACATGAATTTGGTTTTTCGAACACAAAGATTCTAATCCAAGAAAGAAACTACCATAAACTTTAAATAAAGTACATATAAAAAAAAACAAGCAATCAATGACAAACAAGATATCAAAAACCTAATTTTTAATCTAATAATTTAAACCAACTATTATAGCTCTTATTGTTTTGCAACACACTGTATAGTTGATATTGATAAAATTTATTTGCAAATCAAAAAAAAAACTAAACAAAAAGGGTTCCAAATAAAAAAAAAATAACGAGTTGATAGTAACCAAGGGAATCTTGAAATATTTCACTAAGAAACACGACACAAGTAAATTGAGGTGCGTACTGTGAATAATTTTCATTTTTCCTTTTTAATTCATATTGTTTTATCGACTGATATTTTTAATCAATATTGTTATTGTATAAGTGTTAATTTTAAATCATGTGGGTGTGCGTTTGTGACCATGTTAGTTGTATTTTCCTTTTTATTTTTTTAGGTTACACTTTCGAAAAAGCCCACTAATTTGGCGAAATGTCAAGCACAGAATAGTAGTATTAATCTAAAACCTAACCCAAAGAAGTTACCATATTTTTATATGGAAAAATGGTTTAAGAAAAATTCAACAAATTAAATATATATATATATATATATATATATATATATATATATATATATATATATATATATATATATACATATTGTTTATTTTTCTTGTCACTTTCCTTATGTAATAGATATCGATATTTACCTTATCGTATGTAAAAAATGTGTCCTTTCTGATTGAAAATGTGGTCTATAATTGAAAAAAAAATATCGATGACGTCTTAATCCCTTCTGGAGTTAGCCTGTTTATTTCTGTATCAAGCAAAAAAACTTTCAGATAAAAATAAAATCTGAGTGGTCCGAGCGTTTTTTCAAACAAGTACTCATTCACTTTATTTGATTATTTGAATTCATCCGCTACTTTACGAAAGCATATATATATATATATATATATATATATATATATATATATAGTGCCATGGCAGACGGCTTTTGCATATTGTTATATACATATAATTCCTAAAATATATTATAATTTATTTTTAAACCAAATATATATTAAAAAGACATCATTAACAAAGTCGTGCGCTTTATTTACTCAAAGACAAATTCTTTAATTAATAAATTAACAACTGCTTAATTAATGTTTGTATTTACTTATTTCGTAATTAAAAAGTGATCGTGTTGAAATAATGATTATAAAAAGTAAACAGTTCGGCATTTCTACGCCCTGAGCGTTAAAAATTGATTAAATAATTGATTAGGTAGCAGCGTGAAAATAATGAAATAATTGATTCATTGGTTAAGTTCGGTGCTTAACTTTCATCAATATTTAACAGCCGAGTTTTTAATAGCGAGAGTTGACATCACTTTTTGAGCTCGTAATATTTGATGAAGTGTTTTGCGATAATGTGATTTGTTGTGCTAAAAATTGGAGAAAAAACTACCTCTCGTTGCTGAATTGATTATTTTTGTTAACTATAAGGCAGTTGTTGAAGTTGCGTTATATTTATTTTCATTTGTATGCATGACATTTTGATTAGGTCGTATCAAGTTATCAAGTGTAAATTTAAAATTATTATGTATGAATTATTTATTTTTGCCAAGCACTGGCTTTACCAAAGATTATGCATCTCAATTCTAGGTTTATTAAAAATTTTAAAAAAGCTACATCAGGAAATCTGCCCAACTTGTATGAGTTATTGGTTGCAGTGTTTGACAATATCAGATCTCGATATGTCCTCTCTTTAAATATGAAGTTCATGTGTTTTTGATTCTACATTCTAGAGAGTCTTTGGTGTTTCCAATATACATTTCAACACACTTACATGAAATTCTGTAAATTCATTCCTTCTGGTAGTATTAGGCTTTATTTCTGCTAAATAAGTTCTGAGTGCATTTCCTGATTTGAAAGCTGTTTTTATGGTGTAGCTACTAGCAATTCCTTTTTTTTTAAGTCCGATTCAGTATTAATCCGGAATGGTGTCTAGTAAAAAATTGCAGACGTTTCGCCAGAATTTCATTTGGCATCTTCCATCCGTATATATATATATATATATATATATATATATATATATATATATATAAAGGGGGGAGTAGTCAAGAAACAATATTCCAAACTAGGGTGATTGGGGTGCAGTCTATTTAAATTTGTAGGCCTTGGTAAGGAAAAAACTCTTTTTTGATTCTGTCAAGCTTTCGAGAATTTATTCATCTCTTCCTCAGGACCTCTCCCCAATTATTAATTAAATAGTTAGAGTAATAACCTAACCTATAATTATTAAGTAACTCACCAATGTGGTTTGAATATGAAACAAGTAAATATTTGAAAAATAGGGGAAATCCCACCATTAGCACTTTTTTATTATATATTGAGGCATATTATGACCGGATTGTGAGAATTTGTTAAAATTTTAAAAATTACGAAATAACAAAACATTTAACTTGATCATTTCACCATTTTGTAGTGATAAATGTCAGGTATCAACCACGAAGTGGCGCGGGTGTGGGCAAAAAGAGAAAATAAAGTTCAGAAAATTACTCATTTGTTATTTTTTTTACATAATATGAGAGAATTTAATGGAGAAGGACAGATAGATAGCTCTTATCAGTATATTCAGCTATTACAAAGCTATTTTGAAACCAATGCCTTTCAAAAATCCCTCCTGAAACCCAAACTCTGGTATCACTACGTAGACGATGTTTTTGTAATATAGCACCAGGGCAAAGAACAACTCAATTGCTTCCTTGATTTTCTTAATTTTATCCACCTGACAGTTCACTCTGGAACTTGAAGAAAACAATCAGTTCCCGTTTCTAAACGTTCTAGCGACCAAGGGCAATAAGGAAGCAGATCGTTTGGCAAAGTTGGGTTCGGCGACTGAAGCGTATGGACCCAACCAATATTACCTGTCCCAATTGCTATTGGCAAAAGGGAATTAAAATCGTTGCTGGAAAGCAAATTTATTGAATCGTGGAAGGGAGCTCCTGGAATGAGGTGTGCTAAGGAACATATAACTGGACCTAGCGCACGGCGTACTAAGGAGCTTCTTTCCTTGGGAAGGAAAGAGCTGCGAATTGTGGTGGGATTGTTGACAGGATATTGTCACCTCAGGGGCCATCTTCATAGAATCGTTGTCGAGGTCGACCCGACATGCAGATGATGTTTGGAGGAGGAAGAAACTATTGACCATGTACTCAGAGAGTGCCCAGCACTCAACGGACTGAGACAGAGATATTTAGGAGATACAGTTTTGTTACCGGAAGTAGTTAGGCAAGTTCATCTAACGAGGCTGCTTGGATTCGCAAAGGCCGATCGGCCTCGAATAGCCTGCAGATATGGTGGGATGTAAAGGGCCCAATGGAGGCCTACGCATCGATGACCTAGTATCACTACCCCTTTTTCATTCATTCATTCTTAGTGACCAAGATAATGGATAAACACCAGCAATATACAGCATATCGAAAACCAACCTACTTCTTTCACCAACACCCCTCATAAACACAGGGCGTAGCTAACGCCCTAATCTCAAACTGTTTTCGTCTAATCGATAACTAAAGAAAAGAAAAAGAACTCTTCTTCTTGTTCTTCTTCTTATGGTGCCCTCTCCATTATTGAAGGTTGGCGACTTTAGCAAATCGTGTTCGGTCTTGGGCTGCTGTGAATAAGGCGTGGGCGTCTAAACCACTCCATTCTCTTGAGCCACGAGTGCTTCTTGCGACCTATTCCCCGTTTTTCCTCGATCTTTCCCTGCATTACCAGCGGCAGGAACTGGTACTTGGTGTTACGGAAGATGTGTCCAAGATAGGCTGTCTTTCGGCGTTTGACGATCTGCAGCATTTCTCTTTCTCTGTTCATGCGTCTTAGGACCTCAGCATTAGTTATTCGGTTAGTCCATGAAATTCGCAATAATCTCCTGAGGACCCACATCTCAAACGCCTCCAATCTGTTCGGCGAGACCGCCTTCAGTGTCCATGTCTCCACGCCATACATCAGTACTGAATGGACGTAACACTTAACAAAACGCTAGCGTAGCTCTAGATTGAGGCTCTGATTGTCTAATAGATTTTTCCAGTCGATAAATGGTGTTCTAGCCTGTTCTATTCTGTTACGTATCTCCACGTCGGGTTCAGATCAGCTATTATCCATCTCCCAAGATATTTAAATTTATCGACTTGTTGTATTAGTTTACCGTTCACTGTTATATTGGCCTGCACCGGTGTTCTGCTTATGGCCATCACCTTGGTTTTAGTTACGTTAATTTTTAGCCTTAGTTGATCTCCTTCTGTCGTGATTGTGTTGATTAAGCATTGTAGGGCTTCGGGGCTGTCAGCAATTATTGAGGTATCATCAACATATCGCAAATTGTTCACAAGGTGACCATTAATTCTGTGGCCATCGTTTGTGCCTTGCAGCGCTCGTTCGAAAATATTTTCGGAGTACAGATTAACAAGAAGGGGAGAGAGCACACGTGTTTGTCGTATCCCGCGTTCAATAGGGTAACTATCAGTCTCGTCGTTTGCAATTCTTACCGATGTAGTTTGATGTTCGTATAGCTTAGTAATAAAGCACATGTCGTTTTTATCTATTCCCATGTCCTGAAGGCACTTTATTAATTCTGTGTGATTTACACAATCGAATGCCTTATTATAATCGATGAAGCAGATGTATATGTCTTTTCTTTGGTCTCTGCATTTTTGTAGTAGTATAGTGAGGAGGAAAAGTGCTTTTCTAGTACCAAACCCCTCTTCCATGCATAAAAAGAGCTCTCAAATTAAATGGCTACAAATTACCAGCCATATATAAAGCAAAAACAATAAGATAAACTAAAAAGAATAGTCGAGCCCCTTAAACTTGGAACAGACTAGCAAGTAGAGTCAAAATTCTACAGAAATGCTTCAAATAAGCCAAAGATAAAAGATAAAAGTTAAGAATCACTTGTAGTTCTCCTGATGAAGTAGGTTGAAACTCGAGTATCCTTTTTCATATGGCTTTAGTCCTAAAGTGCTTCTCAGAATGTTTGTCAGCTAAGTTACAACCTTTAAAACAATATAAGGTGGCCAAAATACTTTACTGACAGGTAGTTTAAATAAAGGGAATAATTAATTTAGACAAGCAACAGGTCTTTAAGATAGATTTTATAGATTCGAACATGACCTCTTAGAAATAATATGCCACCTATGCCTAATTGCTGTTAAATGCCACGTAAATTTATTCTTTATACATTTATTTAAATATGTTTAAGTAAAAACAAAAGGTAATCTGTATTTCAGAGAAGATAATTTACTAAATTTTGAAAAAAATTCTTAAGAGAACAATAAAACGTACTTCGGTCTTTTGCAGTCGGCGAATGAAGACTCATAATTCGCAGAGTTCATAATTTCAGTCTCCCACCATAAAAAACCTTCAAACAAATTATTTTTGACAAATTTTTAAATTCGGCAAAACAAATCAAGGTGACTTGGTGAAACTCAGAGAAGGTGGAAACACACAATTTTCCGATGATTTTTTTACAACTTCCTATTTTTGGGTCATAGAACACGAATATATTATATTTCGCCAACCTTGTGTGGTTTTTTCGAAAAAAAAATCATTTTCACTCATATAACTTGTAGTTTTCAAAAACTACCTTTAAATTTCAGGTATTTATAGTAAAATATACAAACACTACACAATATTTAATCATTTTTTTAACAAAATTTTCATAAATAATCGCGGAAAAATGCGAATTTTCCATAAAACATAAGTAAACCGTTGTCTTATTATTTTATATTGTTTCTGAGCATGCATGGTTGGTTGCATACGATTTATATCGAAACATGTGATGCGATGTTGCCACGTTGATATGAATTTTAAATTTTATTAGGATGGAAAACGTGCTGGTACAAATGCAATTAATTGTGGTTATTCGAGTATTGTAGCGTAAAATATGGGTAAACATGGAAAATTGGGTTTTCAAACATAAACATATCGTTTGGTAAGCTACGTTGATCTAAAAACGAAAATCATAACTAAACTCATTTGAACTGACCTGAAATAACCTGAACTAAACTTATCTAGATTCCATGGAAAAACCACATACAATCATCAATTTATGTAAATTTTGTTAAAAAAATGATTAAATATTGTATAGTGTGTGTGTATTTTACTAGAAATGCCCAAAATGTAAAAGTAGTGATTGGAAAATACAAGTTATATGAGAGAAAATGAATTTTTCTTTTCAAAAAATCACGCTAGATTGGCGAAAAATAACAACATACTCGTGTTCTACGTCCCAAAAATAGGAGGTATGTAAAAAACACCGAAAAATTCGGAAAATTGTGTGTTGCCACGTTCTCCAAGTTTTTCCTTTTCTTTTCACTAAAACACTCTTTTGAACAAAAAACCATGATAAATGTGAATAAATGGTTCCATGAACTGACTTCTACTTGTGATGGATAATCATTCACGATTACTATGTTCATATATATATATATATATATATATATATATATATATATATATATATATATATATATCTTGCTTTAATCTTGAGATAATAATTTTCAATTACTAGATCCGGTCATAATCATTCACGATTACTATGTTCATATATATATATATATATATATATATATATATATATATATATATATATATATATATATATATATATATATATATATATCTTGCTTTAATCTTGAGATAATAATTTTCAATTACTAGATCCGGTCCTGAAGTTTGTGGTCAGAGTGAATTAAAAGATTCATAACTTATGCAATATTTAATTTTAATAGCAGTCACAGTACTTAAGTTTCTGCTAATGTTTTTAATGATAAAATATGAACTTGCATCATTCATGTTATTTTTTCGTAATGCTAGCGTTGGCGATGTAACAGTAATCGCGAGTTGGAAAATATAATATTTCAAGGAAAGCAAAACCGCACATTATTTTGCCATGAATTATGTAGAAATAGTTAATAAAATAAAGAAAATTTTAAATTTATATTTCCTAGTTGCGTTTTTTTAACTATTAGCGCAGATATTTTCAAATATTTTGTTTCATGCAACATGCCTCTTCCTAGATTAATATCGAAATATTTACATACCATTTTTTTGTAATTAATTTTGGATGTAATGGTCTGCGATGTTTTAAAATATAGAGATAATTTTTGAAAAAACAAACATAAAACACTAAATATACAAATTAGTTGAAAACATCTAGAGCAATAATTATTTAACAACCCAAGAACGACAACCTAAACGGATGATTAAAAAATATGTTAACCGATATTGAGTATAAGAGGTGTTTCCATTACTAACGTTGATTTTTTGCAAAATTTGAGCATTTGTTTCCAGAATAAAATGAATTATCTCAATATTCAAAGTATTGGCCATCGTTGACTATGACTTTTTCCCATTTTTCTGTTATCTTTTTGAGGCCAATCATTCATCAAGCCAAATTTTAACTTTTTCGTAAGAATGTAAATGTTGTTCTGAAAGTCCGCATTGCTGCATTCATCGAAATAAATAGTAGCCCGAAGGGGCGAATTCCAGTGGATAGGTGGGGTAGGACGTCCCATATAGTATTTTATACATTTTACAATGTGGAGCCGAACATTGTCATGTTAAAAAGTCACTTTATCATGTCTTTCGACGTATATTGATCGTTTTTCCTTCAATATTCGGTTTAATTTTGTTACTTTTAGATATCGATCGCCAGTAATTATTTTACCAGGTTTTAGCAGTCTGTAATACACAGTTCCCTTATCATCCCACCAGAGCCTTCTTTCTATATATATATATATATATATATATATATATATATATATATATATATATATATATATATATATATATATATATATATTGGGGTGGGTCGAAAATTTCTAGGAGGTGCTTGATGTGCTCGCTTCTTGCCAAAAGTTGGTAATTGACACTAAACTTACTACCGCATTGTCTGTGTAAAGGAGAGTTTTCCGGTCGTACCTAACCTCAAAAGGCCAAAAATCATCTTTTTAGCGGCATAAAACAAAGGCATAAAACATATACCCTACTAAGAGGTTTTTGTGGTCGCTGAATTCAAATCCGATGGCTATTTTCAGAAATTCAAGGTGGCTTATCCCAAAATGAGGCTGTGTCCGTAAAAACGATTAAATGTGATTCACAAAGAGATATTAAAATGTCAATAAAAATTAATTTGTTTCAACCTAGGAGTTAGATGATATAATCTATTAGAAAACTCCTAGAGCCTAACCTAAAAAACAAAAATTGTTCTCCCACAGTTATAAAACGAAGTCAGTGACACTGTATACTCTACAAAAGAGTTTGTGGGGTGGTTGAATTCAAATACGGTGTCTGTTTTCAGAAATTCTAGTTCGCAGCTTTGAGCGCTTAGTGTTAGAAGGTTTATGTTTAATGGGTTAAGTCTGAAAGTTATACTGCAATATTTATGTGGGATCCACCAAATTTCTGTCTATAGGTTGCTGATTGTTGGCGAGAGGGGGATGTATAGGCGCTAAGCACTTGTACTTATAGAACCTACGTCTACAGACCTTCGTCCCATACACCTTAAATACGTAGACCTTTTATTTATGAATTTTTCATTTATAGACCCATTGACCTTGATCCCATAGGCCCTAGGACCTAATTCTTGGACCCTTCCATTCTAGTTTCTTAAACCCTGTGCTGGTAAACCTTAGAACTGGTAGAGCCTTGACCCACAAATAATAAGTCCTAGTGTTATTTGACAGTTTTCACCTCCATATCCGTTATTTTGAAGCTGCCATCTGGAATTTCTGAAAACAGACACCGTATTTGAATTCAGCTATCCCAAAAACTCTTTTGTTTGCAGTGTATAACGTCATTGATTTCGTTTTATGCTTTTGAGAGAACGATTTTTGTTATTTTAGCTTAGGTTCTAGCAGTTATTTTCTAAATTACATCACCAAACCTCTAGGTCGAGACAGATTCATTTTTATTGATAGTTTAATATTTTTTTGCGACCTCAAAAACCTCTTAGTAGGGTATATAAAATTCTTTCCATTATTTCATGCCACTGAAATCATAATTTTAACGTTTTGAAGTTAGCTACAACCGGAAAACCTTCCCCTATGCTTATTTAAGCAATGCGGTGGTAAGTTTCATGCTAACTATCAACTTTTGGCAGGGGGAGCGCACAGCAAGCGCCTCCAGAAAATTTTCAACCCACCATTGCGCACTGGTTGTGATGTTGAAGGCTGCTATCGATCTACCCATGATTTTTTGCCCTTCGGGTTGTCAAAATAGATCCACTTCTCATCGTCTGTCAGAAATCGATGCAAAAACTGTTTCTTTTTCTGTCTGGCAAGCAAAATTTCACAATTGGTTTTTTGCCCTTCAATGTCTCTCGTCTACAATTCATATGAAACCCATTTTCTTTCTTATAGATCTTGCCCAGTGCTTGCAGACGTTTGGAAATCGTGGATTGGTAAACATTCAATGCGACTGCCAATTGTTTTAACTTTTGAGTCTTTATCAAATAATTCTTTCAAATCTGTATCTCCAAACTTTTTTATCTGACCTGGATGCTTCTTGTCTTTTACGTCAAAATTATCACTTTTGAAGAGTTTAAACCATCGTAGGGTTAAAATGTTCTCACCATAAGTTTCAACCAATAATCGATCACTTTTAGTAGTTCAACTCTTATTAAATGTTTTTTTGCACAGTGAGAATTGATAACAAATTAGCTTTTAATGGCGTATGTTTACCTTTTCTAATGCCATAGATGTCATCAGTATATACCAACAAATGTGACACCATTTCTTAGTAAAATCGACATCATCAACCGCAACACCTATATATATATATTTTCCTAATTACAAAGTACTTATTGTATCATTAAGTAAAGAACAAAAAATGGTTTATCCTATACTAACATTACGAGAAAATCAATATAAACCTGTTGTTTTTAAAAGGGACTTCTAATCATAATACATTTTAGCAGCGCCGCTACATAATTTATTAGTTTTCTCCTCAGATACGGTGATTAATGGAAATGCGATTACTAAAAAAACAGCATAAAAGAAAGCACATTTTCTTTTTGGGGCACTCAAAGCTTTGTATGCATAGCTTTTTTGGGTTTGTTGTCGATCAGGGCAGTAATCAGGTCTACAAAGGTTTATAGATGATTTAGTTATTTCAAACAGTGCCCATGTGCGTAAAGGCAAATTTCTGTATTAATATGTATTTCTTTACTATTTTTCAAAACAAAACAAGTTATAGAAAAAGTATGCTGCAATTTTTTATTACTCGTTGAAATTTACTTAAAAATTCGCTTATTTTCTTTAAAACCAGGAATATAGACAGCTTAATTTCTGTATATTCCACTCCTGCTTTCTATATATACGCGTTTTGGTCTCCTAATGTTTTTTTTGGTGCTGTATCGAATCAAGAACGAAATTCACAGAATATAATCACCTATTTAAAATCGTTGTTTGGTGATTTGTCGACAGGATGTCGGACTTGAAAGATAGCACTTGTCTGCCTGCTTAAGAAGAATTTAAAAATGAAAGTTGACGTTTTTCCAGACTTTTTTTGACGTATGAAATCGAAAAATATAAAACATCCTCCTGGCTCTATCTAAAAAAATATTTTGAAATAAATGGCACATTCTTATTGCCATCTAGTGGACTGCATCATTACTTTTTAAATTTCACGTTTTGGGCTCCCACGGTCTTCTTACGTAAAAGGCAAATTACAAAAAATAGTGTTAAGATTTTTTAGAGTAGAGAGAAGTAAAGTTTGAACTGGCTTGAAACTGTTATCTATTAATTTTCAACCCCAGTCTTCTGGGTCGAGTTGATTGTCTAGCCACACGTAAACTTGATAGTAAACACGATATAAGTGTTGATAAGCAGAAGCGGATGTTGGAAGAAGACAAGATAGTTGTACTCTTTTATTGTTCCGTGCATTTTTTACAATACCTAAATATCTAAACAATTTGTTGGAACTCTATATAGCAAGAAGAAAGCGAATACCATACGTAATGATGATTTGTGGAGAAGAATCAATCTTTTTAGCCCTTTTGTAAATTGTTGATGTAGTATCGCAACTTGACTTTTGGGATATGCAAATAAACCTTCCCATGAATATATTTTAATTTGTTTTTCAGGTTTCAAAAAGTGAATAATCAACATTTTCACCAACAACGATAGTTGTATTTGTTCTACTGAATTTTTCGATTGCTGTATCAATTACACTACGCAACAAATTTTAGTTGATTTGTTGTATCTTGTATGAAAAATGCCAATTAACAAATTTTGGGGGACGGGACACAAAAATAGTAAAGAATACTTACTTTTACACTTATAGGGACACTAAATATCCAGTTTTTGCTTTTCTTTTGTGAACTGTTTATAGAGCATCTCTAAAAAGAGTCTAGCAGTAGTCGGCAAGAATGAAATCAATCTCATCATATATTCTGATGGAAGTGTTCGCCGTGCTCATCAATTAGAACTTCGTAGTTGTCAGGAAAAAAGTCCAGATGTGAGAGTAGGAAATGGATCTTTAGAGACATATTGCATTTTTTGATATGCTGATAGCATATTCTCGACAAGAGTAACGTAATTTTAAGCTTTTTTATTTTCGAAGAAACGAGGCGAAAGTCATTCCATGCATTTTTTTCAATATCTGATAAAAAGCTGTCAAAATGTTTGTCTTTCAGAAAATTTCAAATATGTGGCCCAACAAAAATACCTTCTTTAGTTTTTGCTTCATTTAGCCTTGGGAATTTTTGATGCAGGTACTGAAAAGCTGGTTCATCTATGTTCAGTGCCTTAACAAAGTTTTTCATTAGGCCCAACTTGATATGCAGTGATGGCAACAAAATCTTTTTGTGGTCTACCAATGGCATATGTTATACATTCTTTTCGCCTGGCTCTAATGATTCTCGAATGAACCAGTCTTTTCTCTTGTAATGAAGTGCGTTTACCCGACTGTCCCATTTACACAAATAATAGCAAAACTTGGGGTAGTCTAGCTGCAACCCAAACAAAAGTGCAAACATCTTTAAGTCGCCACAGATCTGTCATTGGTGCTCGTCGTACTTTGTACTCGTCAATATGTACTTCATGTTGTCGCATGATTTTTTCAAGTGAACTACATATCCAACAGGAATAGACTGTAAAATATTTCCTATATGCAAGAGTATTGCTTTTAAACTCAGTGTTGAACTGTTTATAAATAATCTCCATTCCTTTAGCTTGTACTTTATATGTAAAACCGCCAATAAACCGCTAATGGTATTGTAGAAAACTGAGTTCTTTTCCATGTTAAAAAATGGTGTTAGACCTTTATGGCGTTTACGAAAAACACTTACTGAAACATTTGAACTTCTAATAAGTTCCACTGCTACAATCTCCAGTAACTCCGCTTTACTTTTTGGAAGTTTTAAGTCTCTTACAAGATCTAATTCTGATTAAGTTATTTTGTGCGCTTGGAGGTATAACGTGCTGGTTGTAAAATCAGGATCTCTTGATGTTGATGGCATATATTCTTCTTGAGAAATTGTTGTATCGTGATTATCTGACTCGTAAGTGATTGTTTCTGGGGGTTTTGGAATAGGAACTTCGTCACTGTGAGGCACACGCTTTATGGCAGATGGTATATTTGGATAGTTGATAACTGACTTTTTCTTCTTAGATATACCTGTGCCTTACCCAATATGAGGTATGATGCAGAAATAGTAACCAATAACATGATTTGAAGGCTCTCTCCAGATAACTGGGACAGCAAACCGCATAGATCGTTTTTTACTATTTAACCAGTTTCTCAGACTTAAAGGGCATTCATTACAGCAGTTATGTGACTCCCACCGTTTATCTTGATTCCCAATATTGCAACCGAAATAGAGCTAATATGCCTTTTTTATCAATGAGGTAATAGACCGCTTCTGAGACGCACAAATTACCTCACCACAAACATAACAAAAGTGATCTGGATTGTTTACACACTTTCGAGACATCTTAGAATCTCAACTATTCGATTTTACTCACTAACTTCTACTGACTAACCTCTCTGCTTTGTAGCTGCTTATGTACCCAGATACGGCTTCTACATTTTTAGAGAATATTCAAGGATTTTCTATTCAGTTCCATAATATTCGTAATAGTGGCGTTTGTCATTTGTTTGTATACAGGGGCTGTTCAGTACAAGGCAGACTTAAAAGTAAATTTACATGGGTTTAAATGACTACCTATTATTTTAAGTCCTGAGGTGTTGAGACTTTGTATGTAGGGTCATCCTTGGAGATCCCCTACGCGGTATTGCGAAGTTGTGCAAAATTTTCTTAACTTGGGGAAACGTATATTTGTCAACGTCGCATCCATTTATTGTTATAACAATACAAATATACCACGTGTATTCTTACGGTTACATTGTTAATGTCTAGGGAGACATGACATCACGTATCTCTAAAACCTGAAGTAACATTAAAAAGATAAGTTTAATTTCGGTTTTAGCACACCAAAAATGGTAAGATTTAGTCGATTTTATTTTAGATACATTTTGGCGGTTGTCCAGTGTTATCAGCGTCATTATCAGCCTGTTTCCTTTAAATGTTGGCAGATAAAAATTTCTCACATAACATTGAAACAACTTGTAATTATTCACAAGAAATTGTTATTGGTTTGATTAAGATTATATATATTTTTTATAATCAGTATACATGTACAGATTGCGTAAGAGTGCATACTGGTATTTTCGATGTTTGAAATCGCGATATCTCAGGAATGGTGAACTGTAGTAAAAAAAAGTGTAAAGGCTACTTTTGTAGATAATACTTGCCATTTACGACAAAAATGCTAAAAACCAATATTTTTGATAAAATTTTTAGCAGAAATAGGATAGGTGGGGATGGTAGGGGTGATATTTTATTTGTAATAGTGTATTTGAGACATATGCCAATTTTGAGGTCTATGCGAATTTTAGCGGGATTAAATGTCTATCTTGACTAGATTATTAGGAAAATAAGCAAAGAGTATAAGCTTATTAACAAGTTCTCGTGAGGTCAAAAAGTGACAGCATTCTATCTCAAAAACTGATTTAATACTATAAGTACTTTAAATTAAAAAAAGTTTGAGGTTAAGAAATTTACAGCCTGATAAATTTATAGCCGACAGTTATAATCCATTTTTATACAGTATTAGCATTTAGGTAAGTTCATTTCAGATACTTTAAAAACTCAAACTCGGAAAAGGTTGTCAAGTTTGAAAGTGGATAATTATAGTCTTAAAAGACATTTTTTTTTGTTCAGAATCTCATTAATCACCTTATCGGGACAGGGGCGTGAACTAATGAATCATGTAATAATACCAATAAAATGTATTATAAATGAAGTCTTCCTCGAAAATAACAGGTTGTTATTGACGATGCTTTTGGTAGCAGTGGCGTAGAAATCGAATAATGAATCTCCCATTAGGTTTAGGGTTGCGAACGGGTATTTCTAGGGAGCACTATTTATAGATATAATCTATCTTTATTTTAACATGTGCTTCAAATTAATCATATACAGTTAAAATAGTGAAAAGCAGCTTGTTTAAATTTATTAACGGTGTTTTTTTTTGTAAGCTCTAATTAGAATTTTGATTTATATTTTTTCTTATATCCATGTTTTTATATCTTTCGGTTATACAGGGTGTTCGGGAAAATGTGGGAAGTCTCCCGGATATGAAAAACACGTGAAAGGAATACTACAAGTTCATATAAACTTATTTCTTATAGGCCTCCTCTTGGTAGATATAGGCTCCCAAAGAGCTGCAATGGAATTAAGTTTTATACACACAATTATTGAACCACCAGGTTTATGTATTTTTTTTTAAATATGATGTATACGAGGTAAGACCCTTCAAGTTATTATACATCCAGTGATATAAATATATAATCGTTAGGTATAGTTATTTTTTTTTTATTTTGTCTTTAAAGTGAAATGAATCTTTAATATAGTAGTTATTTTTATGAGCTATGTTCTTAAGTATATTTGACAAATATTTGGAAAGTAGTGCGTATTGTAAATATGCCGTCGCAGCAATTCCAACACTTCTTTAAAAAATACGACTTACAGGTTGGGCATAAAACTCACAACCTCTTGTCAAAAAACTTTTCTAAACTAAAATCAAAAACCCCAAAATTTAAAAAAAAAAATGTCGTGTACGAAATTCCATGTGAAGATTGCAACGTTTCATACGTCGGGCAAACGAGCCAATACGGAAAATAGATTAAAAAGTCACAAGTATGACGAGAAAAACACTACCGCATTAACCACCAATCATGAAAGAATAAAAAACCATCGGTTTAATTTCGATAACACCAAAATTTTAAAAACAGAGCATAACTTAGAAAAAAGAGAATTTTACAAAGTGGTGGAAATCGAAAGATCGAAATCTGCAGTAAACGATATAAATAATTTAAATAGATTATACATTCCACTACTTTAATGCAAAATATCAGTTGTTTGACGTCGATAAACTCGGACGAATGGGTAAATCAAAATAATTTTAATAATAACGAAATTTTTGGATGTGCTGTTGGTGTTGCAATTGGTTATCTTTTAATTTTTTAATTCTTTGATTTTAACTTTTATGTAATATACGCATGCAAACCATGACGATCTGAGTGTTTGTTTTATTTTTTAATCAATATAACTAAGACAATAATAGAGTTACCAATAATATTACAAGGTATGTTTTTGGTTTTTCATTCTTGTGTTTTTGTATATTTGTATATCCATTTTTTTAGTTTGATAAAGGCTGAAAACTAGGGCCGAAACGTCACTTAGCCTGTTAAGAATGTTTTAATTATATGACTCAAATATAATTTGAAGAATGATTATTAATGACCTATACCCAAGACAAAATTTCTTTATATATATGTATATATATATATATATATATATATATATATATATATATATATATATATATATATATATATATATAATGGCTTCATAATAGCGCAAAATTCAAAGGTGCCGAAGAACGTTTTCAGGAATTCTAGAAATATTAGAGTTAGGGTTCCATTACATTAAATCGTCTTTCCTATTACGAATTTTAGACTTGTAGTTGGTTCCATATCCAGATTGAAATCCCGCCTGTTCTCTTGGCCTAATCAGGGGCTTATTATTATTATTATTAATTTATATAGGTAAGTTAAAAGGTTGATTGGTTTATAGGCCCCAAGAATAGTGTTATCTCCCGTTTTTATATATTAAAAATTGTGCTAGCTTCGTCTATTGGGAAGGTATGGTTTAATTATGTAAACATAATAACATAATAATTTTTGTTATCAGAACATATTCTCCTAATTTTATAGCTCCTGAAATAACTCTATCTTCTCCGGAAGCACTATTATTTTTTTCCTTAGCCCATGATTTCTTTCTTCCTGCGTGATATTTGGAATTTCTACCGACCGTTGTTTCATAACTTTCCCACAAAGCTTGCTCGCTTCTATTTCTTTATTTAAATAATCCAAAAAATTGTATTTGGCATTCGAAAATAACTTTGTTGATTTATATTATCCTAAAGCGAAGTTATGCCTTACAGCTTACCTAATGTAAGCTTCGAAAGTATGGATTTTCATTCTACCAATAACGCCTATTTGGAGTAATAAGCATTCCATTGGTTGAGAAGGTGGCTTTATTGTAAAAAAACAATATTATTTAAAATATTTTTGTTCTGTTACTGTTTTTCTCTAGTTCATAACTCAAATTCACATTTTTCTACATTGTCATTTTTTCTTTGGCTCTTCGACTTTGCATGAAAATTATCACTTAAACTGTGACCTTTATTTTTTGCATTAACTGCCTTTCGATCAATAAAACGTATTTTCCGAAACATTCTTCGAAAACTTTTTAAATTAAAATTTTCTCATAACATTTTTCTTATTTCCACTTTTATTAAAATTTAACTAACTCAACTTCGAACTTGTATTCGACTTTTTCTGTTGCTTTTTCGTTTCATCTACATTTAATTTGAAATGCCAAACCTTTTTTCCGTTATGTCTGCATTATAAGTAGGCTTATGTAAATCCCTCTTAAGGCAACATTTGCCATTTAAGGGGAAAAGCAATTTAGTCAACAGTTGGATACTGTAGAGTTGCTTTTTTAAAGTATGTAAAAAAGAGGAAAAAACGACGAACGGAAATAAAATTTCATTGATCTGGATAAACATTTACTTTATTTTTATTAGTATACGTCAGCATTTCGTTTACAAAGATTTTTGAGAGATTTTCTGACAAATCTATTCATATAAAAAATTGTTAAATTAGAAATTTGAATGGATATGTAAAAATTGAGTCAGCTCTCTTTCTCATTCTGAAATATCTCAAACTTGGGGTTATATCATTTAGAAGTCAGTTAACCAGCAAGATGCCGAGTAAACATAGCGGTAATTTCAATTGTAGTGTCGTTACATTGTATATTTCTGTTTCATTGTCATTTAATTTAAATTTGACATACAGTCGGTCAAAATGAAATTCATATTGTACAACTTCAAAAGAGAACATCGATAGAGATTGATCAAGCGTTATAAAAACGGTAAAAAAAGTGACTCGTTTGATTCCTTTGCTTATATTATGAAAAATATTGAATGAATTGCATTAGATTCAATAAACCGTGATAATTTAAAATTCTACAAAATAGTTTTTATATAACCCTATTGGACAATAGTGCAAGTAGGAAAACGCTTAAAAATGATTTTTTCTTGACAAATTAATATCTTTCGAAATATACAATATTAAGCGAAGATTTTTCCGGAAATGGTAGTTTATTATATGTACTTTAAACAGGCCGGAGATAAATATTTCTCTAATTGAAATATAATTAATATCATCGTATTAACCTAATAGTTCCGATTTAAATTTACCTAAGGGATTCTGAAAGTCAAGATTATGAACTAGACTTGGTCTATTTCATATTTTTTTATAAATTTGTTGAAATATGCTAAAAATGCTTCTCACCATAGCGTGCTACGCGTGAACTTGGGTCCAGAGCCTAGCGAAGCACTGGTAGCCGAGGGTTACAAGAACCAGAGTAGAAGAGAACCACGGGCGTGCCGCTCACAGGTATATTTCATAAGTGGAAATGAATCGCATAATGGACTTATAAATAGATAAAAAAATAAATTGATACCTTTATTTATCTATATTTCAAAAATATTTTGTGTATATTTGATAATACGTTATTTGTGCGCTAATTATACTGATATAATGTGTTCTAATATTACTGTAGAATGTGTTATGGAAGAGTGAAATTAAAATATATGAATTAGACAATAATTGTGCTAACCTAATTGTAAGCTGTGCATTTGATAAAAATCATGAGAATGAGAATGATTGTATGAACGACTTCTCTAGAAAAAAACATAAAACAGGTTTATTATTTATTTGGCATAAATTTTTCATTTAATATTTAATTTTTCATATATAAATTTTTCAATTCCTATCATATTTATAATTAATTATATATTTCCTATTACATTTACATGAAATAACACATATTCACAATATATATTGAAAAAATAAAAATATATATAATGTATAATATATAATATACCTATATATGACAGATTTCATATATGTTTTAATCAACTTTTAAATAAAATATTTTTAAATATACACAAAAATTTATTTTAAAGAAAATACATGAATGTATCCATTTATTTACTTCCTTATCTACTTGTACAATAGGTCCATTATGCGATGCGTGTCCACATATGAAATATAGTCATTGTGCTTGACATATGCAGCCCGCGGCGCTCTTCTCCTCTGCTGCTTGTAACATCCCACTACCTCTGCTTCGCACGGCTTCGGACGCGCATTTACGCGTATCATGCTATGTTAGGAAGCATTTTTAGCATATTTCAACACATTTATACGAAAATCGGAGATAGACAATTTACAGTGCGTGAAATATTAATGTGTACTGAAATTGTACGAAGTTCATTTTGATAATATCAATATATTTTGCAGATTATGAATTTTTATACCTGTTTATATCTAAATAAATAATAAATACTAGTATATCAGTAACTAAAAAAGGTTTTGTTTATTTTTTCCATCGGGAATGGAATAAATAAAATAGCGATTTGTGTGCGAGTTTCATTTTGACTCACTGTATATACAAGTACTTCATGTAAAATTTGTCTAGAAATTCAAGTCGAATTTAAGTAAAACATAAAAAATAATTAAATTTTTTGTTTCGAGTACACTATAGGTATTCGAATTTCAACCCTTTTTAATAATAGATAAGACGCTTAGAATGATTGGAGCATTTCGATTTCCGAGACAAAGGAAAAGCTCATTATTTTCTAATTTGTCAACCTGAACTAATCCTTTTCTCTCGCGTGATCCTTCGGCAAAATCGGAGAATCAAATAAAAGCCTTTGTCTCGGTTTCGGTTTAATGACTACCCTCTGTTTTAGGTTTAACCGATATTATATGTCAGAAATGGAGTTTCCGCATGTAAGCAGCTCTGACACATATTGAAATATTTTGAAGTAGTGCTTGGCAAGAAACTATATAAATTTAGATTTCTTTGGTAAAGTAACTTGTTTGACTTTCTGTGTCATACTATTTAAAAACTCTTTTTACTTTTTACTTTGAAAATGTGGTTACTCTGGAAATTAGTTTGTGTTCTTGAAACTATTAACGAATAAAGCCAACATAAATTACATATCCACTGTTTCCACAGCGCCTTTTAACTATTCTCATTTCACTTGAATAATGAATAATTTAAAAATGAATAAAAATATAGTCGTTAATGTTAATTCGAAGTTAACTACCTCAGTTGTCAGGATAACATAGGTTGGAAGGTTTCATACACTTGCTGTAAAAGTCAAAAAGAACCTTCTGACTCCACCTTAATAAATTATTAAATTTTAAGTGTCAGTAGTAGTGTAGTAAAGTAAGTGTAGCTTCACACAAGTTTCATTTCTATAGATAAAACTTAAAATACAAATTGTGACAAGAATAGGTGTTCTGGTTAATAATGTCGACTTAATTAGGAGATGACGTCACTAAAACATTTGTTGATGTATACTTATGACAACTATGGCGTTTTGAAAGATAAATATACACCATTAAAAGCCAGTTTGTTTTCAGTTGTTATTGTGCGAAAAAATAGTTATTAATAGTTTCAAAAATGTCGAATTTTGTACCAGAAAAAGACATTTTCCGGAAAGTTTAAAACTTTCTTTCACTTCAAGAAAACAACTGCCGAAAGTTATCGATTGTTGGTTAAAGCTTATGGTGATAATGTTTTAACTCAAGAGACTTGTGAACGATATTTTAAATACCTCAAAAGTAGTGATTTTGATGTAAAACGCAAGGAGAGGACCACTCTGGTCGGCCGAAAAAGTTTGAAGATATAGATTTGCAAAAATTATTTGATGAAGACTTAGCTCAAACGTTAAAACAATTGGCAGCAACATTGAATGTTCTCCAATCCATTATTTCCGAACGTCTACACGCATTGGACAAAATCCAGAAAGAAGAAAAATGGGTTCTGTATGAATTGCTTGCCATTGAGTTGTGACAGGTGATGAAAAGTGACTTTGACAACCAGAAATACAAAAAAATATTGGTAGATCTAGGCCAAATGTCACAACCAGTGCGCAATATACATAGAAAGAAGATTTTGCTGGGTATTTGGTGGGATGATAAGGAAAATGTGTATTACGAATTGCTGAAACCTGGTGAAACCATTATTGGCGATGGATATCGACAACGACTGATAAAATTAAATCGAGCATTGACGGAAAAACGACCAATATATGCATGAAGATACGATAAAGTCGTTTTTGAACATGACATTGCTCAGCCCCACGTTGCAAAACGTGTAAAAAACTATTTGGAAAACGTTAAATGGGACGTCCTATCCCGATCACCGTCTTTACCGGACTAAGCCCCATTAGACTACCATTTATTTCGATCAATGCAGCACGAACTTTCCGAACACTCACATTCTTACATGGGAAATTTGGCTGAATGAATGGTTAGATTGAAAAAAGGAATATTTTTTTTTTGGCGTAAAATCCATTCTTTGACTGAAAGATGGGAAAAACTTATAGCTTACCATGGTCAATACTTGAATTATTGAGGTAATTAATTTTGTTCTAGAAACAAATGCTTAAATTTTGCGAAAATCTGAATATTAACAAAAACGCCTATCAAAAGGCTTAATAAAGTTTACTACTGTGATTATTAATTACCTTAATACGTAGAGTACATGTAATCAATTAAAACGATACATCAATCACTATTTTATTCAATATATTCTCAATGGAAAAAATGCGAACAAAACTTTTTTACTGCTCACACACTAGAATTTGTTATTTAGTCACATATGAATAGTTAAATAAAATCATACGAAGCAAAATATGTTGATATAATTTTTAACATCAAAGTGATACTCGTACATTATTAATACAGACTTATGAAAGGAGAATTTGATTGTGCTGTTAGAATCTGAGTAGTTTGTTGAACATTTATTTTTTTAAAAGTTATATGTGCATTTTTATTGGGCGGTCGACTTGCGCAAACCAGAATCATGGGAAAAACATAATAATTTATCACTTTAAGAAGGAAAAGACTTATTATTAAACAGAAAAAAATAATCAATAGAAATAACTTAACTGTGCAGTGTTCTAGACCGACAGAAAAACGAACATCAAATAAGGAGCAGAGTTAGGAATAACTAAAAAAAAATATTGATGAGATGTAGATTTTACGAAAAATTGACAAAAATGTTAAAATTTCAGTACCTAAACTAGTCAAAAGGATGGAAATACAATTTATTCAAATATAATTGCTACTCATCAAACTATTTGAAATATTATATAAAAGCAAAAATTAAGTAGCCCAGTAGTTAGAAGAAAACCGTGGATAAGTAAACTAAATAAGCTAGAACTTCTGTAGTTTGTTGAGGACAACCTGGGGAAAAGCTTTTGTATTGTGGCAAGCAGTAACTCTGAGCGATGAAACAAATTTACTATTTTTTTTCACACAGACAGCATCGAGTAAGGAGAAAAACCATTGAATCGTTAAAGGAAAATAACTTGAGATACGTGCAAGGTTCCTTGAAGGTTTTGGAAAATATGTAGGCCAAAGGACCAAGAAATTTACATTTTTTCGATGACACAAGATCCAAAGCAAGCTACTGAAAAATTGAGATCGTGGTTTGATATCCCGGAACTAATTTTATTTTTCAAAGAAGTTAATAAATTAAAAATATTCCAAATATTTCAGAAGCAAAATTTATCTAACTTTCTAAAAGGAAAGGCCGAATCAATTTTTTCTTAAAATAAATAAATAAACCAAAAGTATTTACTTTAAAATTCAACAATAGAAAAACAAAAAAAAAACTTTTCTAAATCATAGGTTTACAAATTTTATCACAGACACGTTCTTCTTTCTTCAACTTTTCCTAAATTCGAATAAAATATTAAATTTGAATCTAAATCACACGATATGTGATGTATTTTGTTCTGGAACGGTGAAAAATAATTAGGCCAAGAAAGGAATGTCGGTCTGCTGACGTAGTAATCACTCGCGTTTGGTAAAAAACCAAAAATTTCAACACATACACCCTCGATCACGCTCCTTTTTCATGCAAAAACAAGTACAAAAACAAATGTTATTTAAATACGAGCCATCTCGCGATGGGAAGTTAATTAAGAGCAAGAGTTAAGAACAATTCGTTGAAATGAAGAGTTGAAATCAACAATTAAAAGTTAAATCGGTAGTAAAAGAGCTAGTTCAAAAAGTATATAGACAGAGCAAGCAGAGTGTTTCGCGTTACGGTGAAAAATGTTTTGAATACGGTTTTAAACACAATTCTCAGTAAAATTTTACCTGTGTTTGGTAGTCCAGTACCAAACCAAACTTTTAGCTCGCCCTGCGTAGCCGCGATATATGGTTAAAGGAAATGCGGATTATAAACTGTAGTAAGTATGAAAGTGAGCGTTTTGTTAATTCAATTTTGTTAAAGATAAAATAGAAGAGTATTTAAAATTGCGCCCTAATTATGTTAAATTATTGAATTTTTTTTTTTGGTAAACTAGTGCCGCTCGTATATAATTTTAATAAAACTTAATCTAAAAAGGCTATCAGTGTTTCAGTGGTAAGAAAACAGTTGTAAAGAAATTCAAAGCAGTAGTAAGTACTCTAGGCCCTCGTCACGCACTCCTTTATTAGCTGCAGTTGCTCTAGCCCCCAGAAAAGCTGGAGAAACTATATGAAAAAAGAGATAAAAGTGGAGCTAGGCATTACAATGAGGAGAATATTTAAATTTAATCAAAATAATAATCCGAACATAAAACTAAGATAGCACTAGATGCTTTATGATATCCAAAAAGTTATTGAGACATCGCCGAATGTACAAGAAATCTTATGGCACTAATTTAACACAATACAATATTTTCAGTAAAAGCTAACTTATGGGATTTTGGAAAGAAGAATGGGAAAAAATATTTACAAAAGCTGTAAAAAGTTAGTTCGATCTATGCTAAACACACAAAGTAAGAAGTGCTATTATAAACAAAGAATTGCAATCAAATTATTGTCCTGGTTTTATTATTAAATTCAACTCGTTTTTGTATGTATAAATGTACAAGTTTCATTTTGACGTTGAGAACAAAGTTTTGTTAATTTGTGTGGGTCATTATTATGTACATTTTCAAGTTTTCATTCCATTAGTTTTAATCAACCAAGTTAATATTTCAGTTTGTTTTTGTAAGTATTGAACAACCGTGGATAAAATATGCGGTTGGCTGTATAAAATATGTTTATATTAGAGAAACTATTTTAGTTCTCAACTAACTGAAAGGATCTTATAGTATAAGGGCAGAGGTGCTCTGCTCTAAGACGGTTAGAGACAAAGCATTATTTCAGATTGCAAAGAAATATGGGGAAAGGGTGCAAGTCTTTCCCATGGCAGTGTACTGCTACCTGTAGACCTGTTTCGAACTTATTGATTCTCATCACTACATTTTTTTGAGGAGAGGAAATCTAGCATAAACACCCCCACTTAAATCTTCCCCGATTAAGGGTCCCACGAGTCTGTAATCCTTATTGATTGTGGTTAGGCTATGGTCCGCAATATCTTGTAGTGGGAGCCCTTTGGGCTACCGGACCGGTGGGCCTTTACAGACCTCTGGCCTTTATAGCACTGGTGTTCCCGCTCTAGGTGCCGATGTACCCATTTTTAATTTTCATTAATCAGGGATTGTCTTTACCAATGTTTTTGTTGTTTTGGTGCTTCGCCTAGTGAGATGTGCCCTGCCTGGAACTTGAATGGCTTCTCTCGGCGTCTCTTCTTTCTTCCTTGGCAGGATGGTTCCCTCTCCTTATTCCAGGATGGTTTCTAGCTCCTGTTGCCTATAGCTGGTGTGTAGGTCTTTTGTGTTTCCCGCCGTTCATTGTAGGGTAGTAATCTACTGCTTGCTTCATGAGCGCGTTATCATGTGTCTCTGCTTTTAAGAAGACTTTAGATGCCTTGTGCCTCAATACCTTTCTTTAGGGGATCCATCATATTTCTCTATATATTTGCTCGTTTTTGACGAACCAAGGAGCGTTTAGAGTCATCCTCAGTACTATGGTTTTTAGAGTTCTTAAGGTGTGTCACTGCTGCGTAGCCCCAATCTACAGATCCATAAGTCAGAATGGACCTTAGATGGCCTTGATGATGGTCAGCTTGTTCTTAAGGCTCATTTTACTCATTCTGTTGAGCAGCGTCACACCTACATATTTGGTTTGGTCAGTCCTTGTCAGGAGAGCGGTTGGCTCTGTTCAGAATTAACCGATATATTCGAGGAGATGAACCAGTCATGAACTAGAACCATTTCCTCCTGATATCTGCTAATTACCCTCGGTTGCGTCGATTTTGCAATTATGCCAGTGTCGTCAGCGAATAGGACCATTTTAGTGTTTACCTTTCTCGGTATGTTGTGAGTGAATATGTTATAGAGATGTCGTAGAGGGTATGGTTTTCTGTGGTACTTCATTTTTGGTCTGCCGGGATGAGATATGAACTTACAATTTCGCAGATCCATGCCGGGTAGCCGGTGCTCTGGAGCTTGTAGATCTAGCCGCAAGCATACTTTGTCGAAAGTTCTGGTTAGATCAAGCACTCCTGTCGATTGATTTCTATTGAATCTTTCATGCGTGAATTCAGTGATTCTCAGCAGCAACAGTTTAGTGGATCGTATTTATACATACTAAGTTATTATCATCTTCAATATACACCCCACCGCTGTCCATACAACCTTACTATCCGAATTATCGGTTGTTCGAAACAGTGCTTAAAGTCTTCTTCTGTCAGCTCCTTCATGACGCGTGTCGTTTTTTCTTTCATAGCTTCAACATATTGAAAGTTTATTCCTTTTAATGCAGACTTGATCTTGAAGAACAGATATAAGTCACGTAAGGTTGATGGTTTAACACGGGAATATTGTAATTGGCTAAAAACGCATATAATGCGCGTTGTCTTCGGGAGAACCAATGATTTGTTTTTTTACAATTTGGGTCGTTTTTTTCTTATCCTTTCACGGATTTGAGTCAGAACATAGTAATGTTGATTAATTTTTTGACTTTTAGGACCCAGTGAAGGTCCATAATCCCATGAATATCAAAAAAAAAATACATTATCATCACTTTGAATCTTGATATGCTTATTCGAGCTTTTTAGCTCTCGATGAAGTTAGACCATTCCAGTGCATGGATTGGCGTTTAGTTTTAGGATTATACGTGAAAACCCTATATTAGTCTCAAGTTATCACTCTTTCCAACACGTTCGAGTAATTTTCAATGACATTCAAATTGTCAAGACAAACATGGGAGAGGTTTCCACCTTTTCCTGGCATTTTTTAAAAATCTGACATAGCGGTTTGACTTCAACCGTGTTAGAACAGAGTGTGCCTGCCCTAATACTATAAGGTTTTTTTCAGTTGGTTGAGAAATAATATTTTTTCTAATAATAATGTGTTGAACATATATTTGGTTTAAAAATAAAGTAATTATTGGCAAACGTACGAGTTTTATTTTGGCTGGGTGTACGTTTTGTCATAAATGAAACATCTACAGATCTTTTCTTTTAAAGCAACTTTGTATTGACGCACGCCTTACATCCTCTTCAAATCATTATTATTCGAATAAGCGTTATATCCAGATAAAAAAATTACAAAAAGATGAACAAATGTGTCTCTAATGCAATCCCATCAAATGAGATATATTTCGAATGCTGCGAATGACGAAGGAAGTTAAGAGTTCTCACGGGAACACTAAACTTTGCAGGCTTGAACGTGATTGTGATAATAATTCCAATTCATATACTTTAGCTGGTTAAGAGTAGATGATAAAATTGGATGAAATACACTCCGATTGTCACGGCCAAGACAAAAAAGGAAAAAAGATAATAAGAAAAAGTATTTTATTTTCTTTAGTCGAATCCATTCCAAGTCGTATTTTTCTGTTTACATATGCATGTATATCGCTCAGTCATTAGTTAGTTATATACATTAACCACAATTCTTCCCAACGTAACTGTAAAATTGGATTATACCATATATGTTGAAAATCAACTATTTAAAAGCTTACAAAAAATGCCGGACGATCTTAAAATGACATATATATATATATATATATATATATATATATATATATATATATATATATATATATATATATATATATATATATATATATATGGAATTCTAGAAAAAGATGTTGTTTTTCAGTAAAAAAGTTTCGAACAAAAGTTGTGCGCATTCAAAATACCTATAAAATGAGCTAAGGCCCATCCAAATTGAATAATTTGTTCGTTAATAATAGCAAAAAAACCCGATAAATGGCTGTTTTTTTCAGTTGTCTATAAACAATAGAAAACTATATTGCATTAACTTTATATTGCAACTAACGAAACCTCTTGTTGCACGCAAAAAAATATGCAAAATTTCAAGTAAAAATATTCAATAATTCTTTGCATAGTGAATTTGTTTATAACTTTTTATGTTTTTTTTTATTGTTTATTCTCAGCGATCTAGAGGTCGTACAGTGATCTGCGGGTACGCAAATTAAAGTTCCAGACTTATACTAACAATATCAAAAAAGAACGAAATGAATTGTTGAACTTAAATTGTTGAAACAGATAAACAAAATTGGAGTTCGTTTTTTCGCTATAAACAAACAAAATAACTCTTCGACAATTATTGATATCGAAATGTCGATAAGTGGACGCGATAGCTGAGATTTTGACGCACTTTTTGAAAAAAAAAATTGTATACGACTACCAGAAGCTGAGATAGAGTTTTTTTTTCAAAAATCGCTGCGGAGCTGTTTAATAACATTAAGGGATTATTTAAGTAGGAACTCATAGGGAGATGGTTATACTATTGTATGCAGCAGTCTCAACTCAATTATTTCAAAGTTGTTGGTGTAGCAATAGTTTAAAGTTGCACCTACTCCGAGAATCAGAAAGTGAGCAGTGGAGGGGGGGTTCTTTCAGCCTGTGGCGCGCGGAAATAAACGTAACTTGGACACTTCAAATTCGAACAATGGATGATGCATTTGTAATCAAATTATTGTTAAACATAGCAAAAAACAAATTGTTGTACTTTTATACATTTTATGCATAATCATAATTTTATCGGACTTACGGGCTTTTCAAATTGCGAAAAAATTGTTACAGTGGTCAACAGTATACTATTAATTAGGAATATTAAAAGTTAGATTGATTTTTAATGTACCATTATTATTTATCCAGATATAGCATGAAACAACATTTGTTGATAGCATTGTTATTCTTCGAGATGCAGAATAAACTACATTTGACGATTATATTGTTAGCGATTATCCAATCGAGAATTATTGTAATATTACTTTCAGAGACAATGAAAGTAATAGGGGAGAAAATAATTATCATTATGATAATAATGATGATGTTGGTGATGATAATAATTATATCAATGATTCGAGGGGTGATGATAATGAGAGTAATAATGATGATGACGATGAGAGTGATAATGATAATGATAATTATAACGATAATACACGACTCAGCCGCTAAGATACTCCACCAAGAGTTAGCAGAAAAGGTAAACCTATTACAGGTAGGAAAAGTGCCTTATTACAAGTACAATCCGGAGCCTATTCTTGAAAACAACCAGTTCAAGTTATATTAGGACCGAACGGTTCTGACGGATCAAACAGTAGATCATAATAGACCAGACATTATACTAATAGATAAAATTTCTAGGCGAACTACACTAATCGACATTGCGGTGCCTAACAACAACAACCTAAGGCCAAAATACAACGAGAAGATCGCCAAATACAGAGATCTGGAGGTCCAAATCCGAAGACAATGGGCAATGAACAGCGTCCAAACGATTCCCATAATACTGTCAACAACTGGAGTGATACCGAAGAACCTCCTGCAGAACATCAAGGGACTGGGCCTTAGTGAGCATCTTTATAAGCCGATGCAGAAAGCAATTCTCCTAGCAACCGCGCGAACCGTCCGAAAATTCATGGGAAATGCAGCAGACAACGTCACCTAGGACCCGATAACATGGAAAGGGTTCCCACAGAGCTTCATACTTTTGGCGTCTTTGTATGCCTGGTATGAATGAATAATCCCTGGAGGGAGTGCGAAGCCGTTTGGCTTGTAAATCATAATGATAATAACTCAACAGAAAGGATGCACGAGGGGAGCAATGGAATCCAAGGAACAATTGATTGTTGGCTCTGTCATATGTAACCAAGCTTGTACCAACCGAAGAAACCTTTTTGCTGCCTACGTGGATTATAAGAAGGCCTTCGACTCGGTGCCACATGAGTGGCTCAAAACTATATTGAGAATGTACAGGGTCGATAATAACTTTGTTACCTTTTTAGAACGCATCATGTCAACATGGAGAACTAGGATCCAATTGCAAGTGCCATTCAGCGACACCATCGAAACTAACACCATTTCGATACAGGAATATTTCAGGGCGATTCACTTAGCCCATTTTGGTTCTGCCTTGCAATGAACCCACTATCACGCCGTTTGAACTCCACCAGATACGGCTTCAGTATTATAAATAACAACGAAGATGTAGTAAGAGTAAATCATCTTCTATACATGGATGATCTTAAACTGATGGCTGCTACCAGAAACCAGCTGGAAGAAATGCTTAAAATTGTAGAGGCGTTCTTCGGGGATATCGGAATGCAATTTAGACTTGACAAGTGTCGTATTTTGAACATCGTTTAAGGGAAGATTCAACCGGGGGCTTTTGAAATGCAGAACGGTGAAACTATAGCTGCAATGGAAGCATACCAAACATACAAATATCTAGGTATGAAACAGGCTAAAAGAATTGACCATGGCACTACGAAGGCCGAATTGACAACCGAATTTGTCAGGAGGGTAAGGCGGGTATTACGAACTAACTGAAATAGTAGAAATTTGTTTAAGGCTCTCAACACATATGCTTGCTCTGCGTTAAGCTACTCTTTTGGAATTGTAAAATGGAGCAGGACGGACATCCAAAACCTGCAAAGAAAAATAAGAACACTCCTAACAAAAGCACAAAAACATCACCCACGGAGTGCTATTGAACGTACAATGTTTCCAAGACACCAAGGAGGAAGAGGATTGGTGGATATTGGTAAGCAGCTCGACCAAAAAATAATAAACTTACGTTCATATTTCCACAGGTTAGCGGACTCTTCCACACTACATCGAGCAATATGCGAGGCAGACGATTCAACGCCGCTACAGTTGAGGGAACAAGATATTATTTCCTACCACCAAACAGACCAAAAGAAGTCACTTCACGGACGGCATCCAAATGATGTCAATCAGGACAATGTCGACAACTCTGCGTCGAACTATTGGTTGATTTCAGGACAGATGTTTCCGGAAACGGAAGGCTTCTTGTTAGCTATCCAAGACCAGGTTATTCCGACGAAGAACTATCGGAAGTTCATCATTAGAAATCCCTCAATAGAAAATGGTCAATGCAGATATGGAGGTTCAAATCCGAAGACAATGGGCAATGCACAGCGTCCAAACGATTCCCATAATACTGTCAAAAACTGGAGTGATACCAAAGAACATCAAGGGACTGAACCTTAGTGAGCATCTGTATAAACCTATGCAGAAAGCAGTTCTCCTTGCAACCGCGAGAACCGTCCGAAAGTTCGTAGGAAATATAGCAGACAACGTCACCTAGGACCCGATAACATGGAAAGGGTCCCACAGAGCTTCATACCCTTGGTGTCTTTGTATGTCTGATATGAGTGAATAATCCCTGGAGGGAGTGCGAAGCCGTTTGGCTTGTAAATCGTAAATGATAATAATGAAACCGATAAGTGTTCCAAAAATGAGTGTCTATCGATGTCTAAGAAACGGAGAATGGGATGATTATTTTGCATAGATTTAAGCAGAAAATATGTAGGTCAGCAAAAAATTTTGTTTGTGAAAAATGTTCGTCCAATAAAATAAACAAAAAAGTTAACATGTCTTCTTCTTGTACAACCAATAATTTGGCGGCAAATGACTCGCAATTTGTTTTATACTATAACTCCATAAATATTAATGGTACATTAAAAATCAATCTGATTTTTAATATTCCTAATGAGTAGTATACTGTTAACCACTGTAACATTTTTTCTCAATTTGAAAAGCACGTGTAACAATTTGTTTATTGCTATGTTTAACAATAATTTGATTACAAGAAAATATCATCCATTGTTTATATCTCGTCGAGAAACCACAAATTAAAAAAACTAAAGATTTTACAACCAATATTTGCCGAGATAATCCAAATTTTTCCAGCGAAACGAATGTGATGCGTCTGAGTCACGTTTTTTTTCCGCGCACCGCAGGCTGAAAGAACGCCTCCCTCCACTGCTCACTTTCTGACTCTTAGAGTAGGAGTAACTTTAAATTATTGCAACATCAACAATCTTGTAATAATTGAGTTAAAAACTGCTGGATACAATAGTTTAACCATCTCCCTGTGAGTTCCTACTTAAATAATTCTTTAATAATAAACAACGTAGCGGTTCTTACAGAATTTTTTTTTTAATATGCGTCAAAATCTCACGTATCACGTTCACTTATCGGCATTTCAATATCTCTCTGTCGAAGAGTTATTCTATTTGTTTATAACGAAAAAACCAACCATAACTTTGTTTATCTGTTTCAACAATTTAAAATCAACAATTAATTTGGTTCTTTTTGTTAGTATAAGCCTCGAGCTTTCATTTCCGCACCAGCAGATCACTGTACGATTTCTAGATCGCTGAGAATAAACAATAAAAAAAACAAAATGTTATGAACAAATTCACTGTGCAAAAACTATTGAATATTTTTTCTTGAAATTTTACTTATTTGTTGTATGCAACACGGGACTCCTTTTGGTGTAGTATAAAGTTAATGCAAAATGTTTTTCTATTGTTTATTAACAATTGAGAAAATAGACATTTTAGCAGATTTTTTGCAATAACTAACAGACAAATTAACTAATTTAGATCGGCTTTAGCTCATTTTGTAGGTATTTTCAATGCACACAACTTTTGTTAGAAACTTTTTTAGAGAAAAACAATAACTGTTCCTAGAACTCGACAAAACTTTTTACATTTTAATTGTTCTCCAAAAAAGAAAATCAGACATAAGCTACTGCATAATTACCATTATCATTCTGAAGGTTTCTACGTAGTCAGAAGTCTACTAACAATAAATTTTTTCCACATGCTAATTCCGCTAGCCTAATATACGATAAATAAAATGAACTGTATGAGAAACTGCTATAGCATTGAAATTCAGGAATAACATATAATCAATAATCGTATCATGAACAATGCAATTTTTTAATTTGAAAATCCTCAAAATGGGGTAAGAATTTCAATAATCTTAAAGGATTACCTAAAAAGCTTTTAAAAGCGGTATATTATTTTAAAACGTTTATGACGACAATATAAAAATTAAAAATGAAAAGTCACCTTATCGAAAAAACGATTTTTTCAAAGTCCGGTTTTAAATCCGTCAAAATGATAATCAACCCACGCAGCTGGCAGTAATTCTTGCTGTTATATCATTCTCTGATGAGATTTTTGTTATTTTCACATTCTTGTTACTGTCAAATGTTGTTTTAAAGAGGGATTTTCATAATCCAGGTTTATAAGTCGGATAAAACTGGAAAGGGGATTAGAATAATAATTTTATGTTTATTTTAATTGGGACTTTAAAATGGCGAAGAGTAAATAGGGTAAGGAGATTTACATACGGAGACATTTATTTTAGAAAGACCATATCCTAGTGGCAGGTAGAAGGACGATTATTTTTAGAGCAAGACATAAATGCCCGCAATGCATTTTCGAATTTAGAAACTGAATTCTATATTTAAGAGGAGAATGGGCAACCGCACAGGCGTTTTGAATATTTTAATACATTTAGTGGCAAGTTGTATGAACATGGAAGTTTGCAAACTGGCTTACTTCGCTCTTTCTGCTACCATTGTACACGAAGTGAGAAAATCAGAAAACTCGAGTAATTTGATGCCAATGTCGAATGCAACGAGAGCTCTAAATTCATTATTTGAAGCGAAATATGTACGAGTTAACTGATATAATATTTATAAAAATTTTAAATACTGCAATTATTGTTTTGCAACTTTTTATCTACTTTGACTGCTAAACTTTAAATGCTAATCTCTGAAGGAAAGTGTAAAATACTATTACAATGAATATTATATAGTAATTATGCATGATAAGCAAAATAGTCTATAATCGGAAATTTTGTATATTGCCATAACTCCGATGTTGGAGCAAAACTCAACAAGGTGGTTGAATAGCCTTTTTTACTTCACAGGGTTTCTTGTTGATTTTTTAGATTATATTAAACATAATTATCCCTATTAACAAAAAACAAAGCAGAAATTAAAGGAAAATCATAAATAATAATAGTTCATACACTGCAAAAACTTGGTATATTACTGAAGAGTTGAAGAGGGTTAGTTTCCTTAAATTTTGTTTTCCAGAACAAAAAGTTCAGGCAGTTCGATTTTTGGTAAATGTAAGTTGATTTTTAGGATTTCTTGGTTGAAGGAGGGAAATATAATAATTTGTTTCCTAAATAATTCAATAAACCATCGCCAGATATTTATAAAATAACACTTATATAACTAGTCAGAGTATTCAATGAATAGTTTTATCCATGAATCAAAGTTAATTTGCATGATGTAGAATAAATACTAAGCAGCTAACTAACAAAAATCAGGAAATTGAGAGTTAAATTTAGGTGTTTTATGATGCTGTGTTATTATTATGATTAATAAAAAATGGTTTTCCCAAACTTATATTCATGCTAAGATAACTTTGAAAGAAGAAAAATTATTAAATGACTGGAAAAACACATACATAACACTTGTTATGTATGTAGTAGTCCAAAATATACATGTGTATCAGAAACCATTACTTTAAGTAGAGCCAATGGGAAGAGCTTAGGAAATATTATTAAAGAGAAGTGTGATCCAAATGAAACTGAATAGCAGTCAGATTATCATTCTGTCAGGTCATATATTCAGCATAGTTTAGTTTAATGAGAAGAAAAGAGTATCAAATAGAGAGGTTTACGTAGATCCCATTAAAGCTTATGACACCGTCCATTCGGACGGAACTTTGGTGAAGCCTAGAAATATTTTTCCAGAATGACATTAGGAGATATACTATCGTATCCTTTCATGATAATAAAATATCTTTGACAGGGCCCATAATATTTAAAATTTATTCAAGTGAAGCTCTGACGATGTGGAGAAGAACATGCAGTAGAATGAGAATAAAATTAAATGATGATCAACACGACAAAGAAGAAGTAGAATATATGATAAGAAAACTTTTCGAAGATTATTAGAACTGGGGACTAATAGTGAACATTTAAAAAACAAATATGAACGCATTGGAGGAGAATAGAAAAGTCTGACTTTGCACAACGGTGAAGTCATTGGTGCTTGTATATACTTTGTGTATTTATGTTCAATATATATATATATATATATATATATATATATATATATGTATATATATATATATATATATATATATATATATATATATAAACAGTTATGGACAAAAGTATGCAAAGATATGTTTTCTGCATATATCCTTAATATTTGGTTATCGATAATTAATTACACACCAAAAAATAAACAACACTATTAAACTTTTTTTTCAACAAATAAAAATATAAAATAAAACAAATTTTTCCTATTTTTCCTTGGGGCAAAGGTATGGAAAGAATATTGTTTCCACAAAGAATAATTAAGTCTGTACAAATTAAAGAAGCCAAGTTCAATATTTTGTTGAAAAGCCCTTTACCTTATTGACTTCCCTACTTCTTCTTGGCATTGAATTGACAAGATTTTGACGTACATCAATTGGAATCTTCCGCCATTCATATTGTAAAACTTCCCGTAGTTGATTTTTACTACGAATTATTCTTTCCTTAATTTTTCTCTCCAAGTGTTCCCAGATCGGATTTAGGTCCGGCGATTGAGAATGCCACTCCAGTAAATCGACGCTTTTCTCTAAAATAATTTTTTACTAAATGGGATGAGTGCTTGGGATCATTATCTTTTTGATATCTCCATAAAAGCGGTATTTCTTCTTCGACATATGGCAACATAGTATTCTGTAATATGTCGCGGTACATAAATCGATCTATTTTCCCAGTTATATTCATTATCGGGCTCGTCCCAGACCTGGAAAAGTATTCTCAGACTATAATACTGCCACCATATGATTGGCAGTAGGTTTTTGATACTTAATATCAAATTTTTTTCCCACATGCCTTCGAATAAACGACCTTCCGTGTGAACGAAATACTTTGAATTTACTTTTTTCACTTCAAAGCAACATACCCGGAATTTGCGGTGTCCAATTTAAATGCCTCTGAGCAAACTGAAATTTGACCTTTCAACTTTTTTTGGAGCAACTTTTCCAAACAATCCGACTTTACAAAGACGTCTCTTACAGTTCAAGCTGTTATGTCTGTATTGAAATGTTTACGAATTTTTGCACTAATTTGGACAAATGACTTATGGGAATCAGTTATGGAAATTCTTTAATGTACTTTTCAACATAGGGGGTAGTTTTCCTAGGACGACCTGACTTTTATAGATTATTAACATTCCCCAGTAACCGAAACTTCTTTGGAATTTTCGAAACAACAACCTCACTTAAACCTTGTCTTTTTAACTCAACAACTCTTAAGTCGCAACTCTTTCGACAAATACTTATTATTATTCTTCTTCTTCGGGTGCCATGTGCTATGCCACACGTCGGCGATCATTTGTCCATCTCATGGAAACATTATAACTAGAGTGCTCTCCTCAGCCTGTCTGATATACCACACCAGTTTCTTATATTTCGGAGCCAAGAGTGTTACAGTGTCCATTAATTGTCTTTCTACGCCAGCTCCTCGTTAAACTTCATCATTCGTTATGTGAGCAGTCCAGGGGATACGCAGTAGTCGGCAGAGTGTCCACAGTTCAAAAGCTTCGATTCGACTCAACGTCCTAGCCTTAAGTGATCAAGTTTCACCATATAGTAGAATAGGCCATACATAACACTGAACTACATGTATTTGGGTGTGTAGTGGCATATTTCTGTAAAGCAGAAGATTCTTAAGTTTAAAGAAATTTCTTAGGCCAATTCTTCCCTTCACTTCTTCGTCACATTCCCACTTTTCAATCAGAGTAGCCCCAAGATACGTGAACCGTGCGACACCTTCAATATTTTTCCCATTGATTTTAAGAGGAGTGATGTACTGATGCCTACTAATCACCATCATTTTTGTTTTGGCAGTATTAATATGCAGCCCGAACTGTTCACCGCACTCGTTGAGTTTTTTTAATATTGATTGGCCATGATAAAGAGTGGGTGGACAAAATGACGTCCTGGGGAAACTTACTTGATTGTGGTCATCGTAAGTTCCCGTTACTTTCGACTACATTTGGGGATGATATTTCCTCCATCCTCGATCTCGCTTGTACTCGGTCATCAGAGCCTCGTCTGTGGAAACAGGGTAAGCCGGCGAGAAGGTGAGGTTGACGTTTGAGTAGGAGAGGCTATTTGAGACGCATCACTACCCCTCAAACCCTTATTATTGCCCAATCTTAATACTGTGTTGGTGACAACAGTGGCACAACAATACTAATCCAATGATTTGAAATCTTAAAAATGCACAGAAGAAATAATATTTACATACATATGTCCAAGACATAAACAAAAAAGGCGCATAAGAGAGGAATGTGTATAGCCCAAAATATAAATATGCAATATTATTCAATACCAAAACAAATATATAAAATAAACGTCACAAATTATTGTTGAATACGAAGTGTGCTAAAAAAGTGTGGAAAATAAAAATATTTCCATACTTTTGTCCATATATATATATGTATATATATATATATATATATATATATATATATATATATATATATACATAGATCAGAACATAAAAAGGAAATAGCAAATATAATTAGCAAAGGAATATAAAACTCAAACAGAAACACAATTTTTATAATTTAGTTTCTAACTTGTCAATTCAGTCAATTTAATCGTAAATGAACCTCATGAAAAAATGCTGTGTATTTGTCTTTTCAATAAAATAATCCTTAAGCGTTTCTAGTAATTTACATAACACCTTATAATAGACAGGAATGTTTGTTCGTTATTTCCAGTAGCATCCGTTTATACATTATAAAAGATACAAAACAAATAAACATCTATTTGGTAGGTATTAACATCAAAGTGACCAAACAATAATTTTTTATTATGGTACTCAAACAAGTTGAATGGATGAATATACTATGTAAAACCATTGAGGAAAAAAAGAAATATTTCATTCAAAAATTGATTATATTATTTTAAGCTTTAAATTTCTTACGATTACACTATAATTCATGCAATATTAATTTTATGTCGAAACATTATTATAAATACGACATTTTGATAATTTTTATTAAATCTATTGGTGGAATATTATAATGATTTTATTAGTTTTTCTTAAAATGCCGATTATTTTGCAGTAATTTCAAAAAAAAGAGAAGATTCTGAATTCGGCATTTATACAGGGTATTTTCAAATTGGATTTTTCCTTTTAGCATGACACAGAATTTAACAAAGGAAGTAAATTTTGCTCATATTTATACAGAGTGAAGCAAGAGTGCGACAAAGTATCCTATCTACCTTATTTTTCAAAAATTTGAATAAATCTTTCAACAAAAGTTATATAATATGAAAATATCCACAATCTAAAAACATTTTCATTTATGCATTGTTTTATGAAAAAAAAATCATGGCCTTCTATAATCTATTATATCTTCCAATCTACAGCAATAACAGTAAACAAAATTGACATTGAGAAAGATAAATATACTATTAAAGGTCTAATATAGCGCCTCATCAAATACAGGGTGTTTGTCAATTTTTGCCTATTTGATGAAATGCAAATTAATTTTTCTTTGATATTTTAAATGAAACACTCTGTATATAACTATTATATGACTTTTTTTCAAGTATTTTTGTTGTATGCCATGCTGAAATCTCTAGGCAAATCGCTCTGTATACAATCTTTTCGCAAATAGCTCCCAAAACAAAAATCATATCAACCATCTCCACTTGTGGAAAATTTTTTATGTGAAATTTGATCTTTAAAATCGTATTTTCTATAAAACAAGTTGAAACAATACTCTTTACTAGTGACAGATAAACGATAAATATTACTTTGATGTTTACTTCTTTCGTTTAATACTCATGATTAACTAAATCTCAATAAGTTAAAGTATTTTTTGTATACAATTAATATAAATGAATATATCGGAAAAACTAGCGCTGATAGGTATAGAAGATCTGTAAGAAAAATGGTAGATAAACAATAACTGTACATAATAAAGTAGTTATATACAGAATGTTCTATTTACAAAAGCAAAGAAAATAGTTCATCAAAGGGGCAAAATTTTGACAAACACCCTGTATGAGTTGTATGCTATATTAAACCTTTAATAGTACATGTATCTTTTTCATTGTCAATTCTGTGTACTATAATTGCTGTAGATTGAAAGGTATAGTAGATTATAGAGGACCATATTTTTTTTCAAAATTTGTTGAATTTTTTGAAAAAGTTGGCAACTTCGCAATAAAATTCCAAACCAGATATGCTATCATATGGATAGTTCATAGGGGAATCTAAATATGAAAAGATATACAGGGTATTCCATTAAAAAAATTACTTTTTTTTTAGCGTCACACTGTTATGAAATACCATGTGTACTTGAACATATTTTTAGATTGTAGAAATTTTCATATTATACAACTTTTATTAAGACATTTTTTCAAATTTTTGAAAAATATGAGAGAAAGGGTCCTTTCTCACACTATGGTAATATTTCTAAAATTGCAAAAAAGTACGAATTATTTTTAAGATCGCGACCGCTCAATTAGCTAAAATTCTGATAGAAATAAGATTTTTAATGCAATTTTCGGAATATTACATACACTGTAAAAAGGAAATGCATCAAATTTAATGTAAATGTGATGGAAGCAAATTTCACAAACGTTTATTAAATGCATTTAATGCAATACATTAAATTTTATAATTTACATTAATTTAAATTAATTTATTCTATTAAATGTAATGTAATCATACATTAAATTTAAAGTTTGGGCATTACTTTTGAAGGCGACTATGTACATTAAATATACAGCCTGTGATCATTGAATATGAGATATGTCATCATATATTTAATGCACCAATATTAATATAAGTAGCTAGTGTCCGCCATCTAGACCGGTGTCGAACTCATTGGTTTCCGTCAGTACGGGACAGACATGTACAACTCACCATAAGAAAATTGAGTCTTTTAAGCACTTTAAGCAATTTATATCATACTAAACAAAAGGTTCAATACAAGTTGCAACATCTCCCAGAATCTCATGCGATGTAGATTAAATAATAATGTAAATTCCTTTAGTATTAAGGTATATGTGAATTAATTTTAATGTACAGAAGTTGAAATATCGTTTCAGTTATCTTATTGAAACAAGATACTATTTAATCAAATTTAATTGCTTTAAATTTAAAGTAAATGTAAATTATTTATGATTTTTGGTACAAAATCATTAAATTTAATGTAAAATGGATATTAAATTTGCATTAAATTTAAGGTAATTTTTAGCAGTGTCGGATATTTCCAATAGGATCCCATAAATACATTTATAAGGTAAGTTTATGCATATAATCCAAAAACTGCAAAAATTAAAAAAAAATTGTTGATCAGTGATTTTTTTCACGCATACGTTTTGCTAGAAATAATATTTGGATCTGTTTTGCAATTCTTTTTATAATCGGCTGAATTTTTTTTAATAACTAATCCTATTAAATAATTTTAGTTAAGACACTTCTAATCCGACAGATTGCTTAACTTGAAAAGTTATTATTGCTTGTTTTTACTTTTGAGCGTCCAACTACATATCCTGTAATCTGTGATCAAATATGGTAAGCAAGTTTTTATAATCATAATCAATTATCTGGTAAAAACTGATCATTATATTTAATCGTGATATCCCATCGAGATTGAATTAATAGTTGTTTGTATATTTAAATGTATGCTGCTGGTATTATGTGGGCGAGTGCTTGCAATGAAAATAATTCTTTACAAACGTACAATTTAATGAAATCTTTTATAAGATCTTCTAATTGTGAGAAGCATAATACTGTAAGAAATGAAAAACTATTATGCATAATATTAACTTCTACTCAAGGTGTTTTATGTAATGATAGCGTATATAATATATTATAAATATTTTAATTTAAATAAATAAAGTGTTATCTCGTAAATTTTCTATAAATTATTTGAAAAATGAAGATTGAAGAAGTTTTCTGGATATATTTAAGGGAGGCTTACATCCAGCAGTGGAAAAGCTGAATGATTACATTTTTCGACATATACTAGAAAGATCACAGAAAAATAAAACATCAAAAAAATCAATCTTTTCAACCCAGACATGAAAATACCCCCTTTCATGAGATCATGCACGTATCAATCATATATAACTAACAATTCCTCGTTCAACAAAAACTAACTTAATTACCAAAATTAATATTAAACTTAAACCACATAAACTAAACTAAGTTTCGTGTCGTATTTCTAAAATTAGTCGCAAGTTTCGTTGCGGTCAAGAAGTTCTACCAGAACAACGCCGCATGTTGTAAACTGCAGTTTCTAACAATTTGTGCCGCAAATAAGTTTTCCCTACTTCATAGCAATGATGGCACGGCTCTTACTTTTATGGCGAGGAGAACTTTTCTTAATAAAAGTGGCACAGAATACTTTATCAGCGGTTTTATGATATTTAGTGAATTTATTAAGAGGACCCGGGGTCGTTATTTTATTGGGACGGAAGGAGGCATGTGTCACAGTAATTTTTGTAAATGAATACATACGAGGCGTGGTTATAAAGTAACGAGATTCATGCTTGTACAGAAGAAGTATACATGTCTCAAAGGCAAATGACTGATAGCTCTGTAGCATGAAGCCTTCTCTTTCGAATGCGGTGCGTCCCGTTTTTTTATTTTTACAAAATATATGGGTTGTGTACCTTCACTTGGTTCCTTAATTAAGTTGAAGAATATGAAAAAACGACCCCAATTGTGGAGGAACAAGTTCTGGTTTTTCCATCAAGACAACGCGCTAACTCATTCTGCATTATCCGTCCACGCGTTTCTAGAAAAGCACAATATCCCAGGGCCAGACGATCTGCCTTATTCGCGTGACCTTGCACTATGTTACTCTTATCTGTTCTTCAAGGTCAAATCTGCATTAAAAGGAACAAAAAGCGTCATGAAGAAACTCACAGAAGAAGACTTTCAACACTGTTTAGAACTACGCAAAATTCGCTTGGAGTATTGTAGGGATAGATGAGGGGTGTATATTGAAGGTGATAATAACTAAATATATACAAATTCAAAATAAAATGTTTTACTGCCATAGTGTCGTTATTTTATAGCCATACCTCGTAGTTTATTTCTATACCATCTATACTACAGGGAAGGTAAATATCTTAAATGCCCTAAAAGTTGCTATTTAATACGTATACCTTTTAGTTGGTACAACGCATTAATGACAATCATGTACAAAAATGGCAATCCATAAGTCCTGTTTCACATTTAAATCAATTATTTATGAACATTTTGATAAAACGCTATGGACTTAAGTTAAATTTCTACCAGGCAAGGATACAAGCCGGATATAGGTCAATCTTCAGTACTAATGATCATTTACTGGTCACAAAGGTGCTGATTGCAAAATTTAGGTAGTACAACAGGTCCCTAGTGACGGCGTTGGTTTACGACAAAGCGTTCAATATGGTAGACCAACAACCTCATCTGGATGCATTAGAGTGAGATAAGAGATCACACAGTTAATAGAATTTAAGTTTAACAGTATTGAATTTGATAGCAAGGGAGAGAAGCTAATCGATCTGTGATTTGCAGACGAAGAAATACTTATTTCAAACCGCATAGATGAAGAAATAGTGATGATATAGTCAAAGTACTGAATAAACCTAAAACTGACATGACATTAGCGACTGGCCTGAGTGGTTCTGGTTTATATCACTTTTATCAGTTGGTATCATGTTGGTATAAAATCAGAAATGGAAAAAAATATAAAATTATTCCACTTTTTCTCCTTCTTCGGGTGCTATGTGCTAAGCCGCACATTGGCGAACATTTGTCCATTTCATGATTATCCTATATCTATAATGCCCTCCCTAGCCTGTCTAATATGATTGTGATGTCTGATATTTCACTAGAATTTCTTATATTGCGGAGCCAAGTGTTGTTTTCGACCTGGCCCTTGTCTACCTTTAATTTTTCTCTGTAGCATTAACTTTGAAATGGAGTAGGGTGAAATACCCGAGGAATGGCTGAAGAAACAGTGGGCAAAGAGGTGCGATGGACAGAGATTAATTAGTCTGATGAGTAGCACACTGAAGGTTTTTTTCGCATAGTACATGGAACAATAAGAAGTCGATGCGAAAGGGACCTAGATGAAATCCAGTTTGACTCTAGGAATGTATTTGACACCCGTGAGGCATTTGCCTTAAATATACTTCTCCAAAAGTGTCGTGACCAACGTAAAGATATTTATGTAGCATCGATTATGGAAAAACTTTTGATAGAGTCCAGCATGGAATCCTGCTGAACATATTAAGAACCTCGGGAATCGATGGTAGAGATCTGCGTATCATAGAGAACTTCTATTGGAAGCAGAAAGAATTGGTTCGAATCAATGAAAGACTAACCGAGGAATGTTACATTTAACGAGGCGTGAGACACGGATGCATTCTGTATCCGCTATTATGCAGTATCTACTCGGACATAATTTTAAAACAGGCTTTGAAAGATAAAGACCTTGGACAGAAGATCAATAGTGTACTCATTAATACCATTCGATATGCTGACGACATGATCATCTTGTGCGACAGTATCCCTTCAAGAGTTGTTGGATTGTGTAAACACGGCAGGACGATAAATGGGTCTAAAATTGAATGGCACTAAAACAAAATTTATGCTATTCAACCCTCAATCGCACGCCGATGCTTCCCTACAAAATATTTAGAGAGTTACCAAATTCAAATATCTGGGATGCTACTTCAGAGGACAATCAGATCCAAATAGAGAGATTAAGTGCAGAATTGAAACAGCCCGGACAACTTTTCTGAGTATGAAATCATTCTTCTGTTACGACAACTTAAACCAAAAATTGCGTCAAAGAATCATCAAATGTTATATTTGGTCTGTGTTGTTATATGGAGCTGAGACCTGTACTCTAAATGCTGATACGGTCAACCGCCTAGAAACGGTCTGGATGTGGTTACATAGAAGAATGCTTTTAATACCCTAGACAGCTATGCAGACCAATGAAGCAGTGTTAAATAGAGCAAGTGTCATTCGTGAATTATTTAGAACTATTAAGATAAGAAAGATATCATACCTAGGTCATGTCCTTAGAGGAGACCGATACAAAATCCTTTAGCTTATAATGAACGGTAAAATCGAGGACTGCAGGGGAATTGGAAGGAAGCAGATGTCATTGTTAAAGAACATCCGCGATTGGAGCGGAATACGCAGTGCCGAACAACTATTTAGATTAGCTTTAGAACAACTCGTCAATGTGATTGCCAACGTTAGGGGTACCTGACATGGCACCTTAAGAAGAAGAAGAAGTAGCCAGATCATAGTATATACCTTAGATATGACGTTTTTTATTGTTTTAGAGTATTAATTAATTGTCCCTCTACGCCAGCTCTTCCTAGAATTTCATTATTTATTTTGCAAGCAAACCAGGGAATACGCAGCGGTCGACTAAGTGTCCATAATTGAAAAGGTTCGATCCAATAAGCCTTTTGATCAAGTTTTGACACCATGTAGTATAATAATACTTAACATACATAACATTGAACTATACTTATTTGGGTATGTAGAGCCATATTTCTGTGAAGAAATTGATTTTTAAGTTTAAGGTTGTTTTTCCACGCCCAATTCTTCCCTTCACTTCTTCTTCACATTCCCTGTTTTCATTTAGAGTAGTCCAGAATAAGTGAATTTTGCGACACGTTCTATATTTTCTTTTCTGATATTAGGAGAAATGATATGCTGCACCATTACCATAATTTTTGTTTCGGTAGTATTAATATAGTATGTAGTCCAAATTGTTCATTGCACTCATTGAGTTTTTTTTTAATATGAATTGGAGATCCACAAGGTTGTTACCTAAGGATACAGTATCATTTATACAGTGAATATTGTTTATCGGTATGCGATTGACTTTGATACATGTTCTAGTATTAACTGAAATAATTTCTTGACGTAAATATTAATCAGACCAGGTGACAGTACATACTGGCGTCGGACTCTTTTCAGCATGTCGAAGATATCTGTTAAAAGATCGCTATCAATAGGCATTTCAGCCAGTTATTGCTGATATAATTCTTTTATTATTCGAATGTCTTTATGATCTATACCGATCTCCTGTAATATTTAAAACAGCGGCTCGTGCATTACACTAAAAGACACTCAATAGATAAGGTAAAAGATTAAGATACAGAAAAAAACTTTTTTTTTGTATTTATTTGCATACACAATTATTAAGGAGTTCAAAGTACTACAATCAAAAAATAATTTCAGTGGCTTTGGGCTAGGAAAATTCCTAACTTCCTATATCATAAGATCGACGTCATTTTTACGTCATTGGTCTGTGATATCGACGAATTATCTCAGTACTTTAAATATATCAAGATTAAATAGAGCCTCTCATTAAGTAAAGAGTATTTCAACAAGAATGCGTCATTCTGAAGTCCTAAGAAACAAAAAAGTTTCACATTAAGATGGAAAAACTAAGTAAGCAGATTGAGATAGTGGGGCTCGAAAAAAAGTTTGTGGGGCTAATATGTTAGATCACCCAGAAACAAATATTACTTTGTTAATTATTTCACATAATAATAAATTTATTATTTGGGAACTGCAAAAGTTGTTATGCCTACCAGACTTGACTTAATTATTTTTAAAAACAAATTTTGCTGCCCTGTATTGCCAAAATTAAACACTTGTGTTTAAAATTAGCCTAAGAATAACTTTTAAAATTTTTCTTACTTATTTAAAAACATCCTTTATACTTCAGCGCACACACCATTTTAAATATTTAAAATAATACCGTATTCGTTAATTTTTTTTGTCTCCACCAATGGATAATATATTTCTATTAACCTTTCCACCCAGGTAAATCCACGCTAAAACAATTCGTTAATGTCAGACCTGAAAAAATCAGATATTCTGTTACTGACCCTGACAAATTGGGACAATTAAGTCAAACGCGCCGAAAAACGTGAACATCTTTCATCGTTATCTTTTTCTTTCGCCTTCATAATAAAATGTTGCAAGTTGGCATTATCTAAAAGTCACGCCTCGTATTTTAAAAATGCTCTTTTTAAAATTCCCGAGGCGAGAAAATGGAAGTTTCGTGTAATAAAGCAGGTATTTATGATTATTAAACCTAACTCCGAGAAAAGAGCAAAAGTATTTATTTTAAAAATGGAAGGAGATAACAAGACCTAGTCGGGCATTTTTTTGTTATTAATGCAACGAGGATAGGAAAAATTTTAATTTATCAAATCACAGGACGCTGCTTATGTTTAATGTAAATAGTAGTAAAAATTAGCTGTTTTCTTCATCCTTCAGAACACCATTTTCGTTATTTTCATATACGGTAATTCTTGAAGAAGGTAGAAACACACAATTTTCCGAATTTCTCGATGATTTTTTACATGCCTTCTAGTTTTGGGTCGAAGAACATGAATATGTTGTCAATTTTTGCCAATCTCGCATGATTTTTCCGAAAAAAAAAATTGTTTTTACTCATATAACTTTTATTTTCCGATAATTACCTTTAGATGTTGGGCATATATATTAAAATACACAATCACTATACAATGTTTAATCAATTTTTGAACAAAATTTCTAAAAAAAAACCGCGGAGAAATACGAATTTTCCACAAAACGTAAGAAAACAGTTGTCCTGTCGTTTTATTCGGTTTTCACACGTGCATGGTCGGTTGCATACGATTTAGATCCAAACACGTGATGCGATGTTGCCACATTGACGTGGATTTTAAATTCCATTAGATTGGGAAAACTTGATAGTTCAAATGCAATTAATTGTGGTCATTCCACTGTTGTTGCGTAAAATGTGGATAAAAGCGCAAAATCGGGATGCCAAATATAAGTAGATCATTTAGCAAGCGGCGTTGATCTAAAAACGAACACCATAACTAAACTTACCTTAACTGACCTGAACTAATCTGAAGAATTGTCCGAATTTTTAAAGGTTTTTTTACATACTTCCTATTTTCGGCTCGTAGAACATGAAATCTAGATAAGTTTAGTTTAGGTTCGTTCAGATTAGTTCAGGTTAGTTTAGTTATGATTTTCGTTTTTAGATTAACGTAGCTTGCCAAATGATCTGTTTATGTTTGGCATCCCGCACGTTTTAGGCAACAATACTGGAATGACCACAATTAATTGCATTTGAACTATTAAGTTTTTTATCCTAATGGAATTTAAAATCTACGTCAACGTGGCAACATCGCATCACGTGTTTGGATTGAAATCGTATGCAACCAACTATGTATCCCCAGAAGCAGTATAAAACGACAACACAACGGTTTTCTTACGTTTTATGGAAATTTCGCATTTTTCCGCAGTTATTTATGTAAATTTTGTTAAAAAAATTATTAAGAATGGTGTAGTGTTCGTGTATTTTACTATAAATGCCCAAAATTTAAAGGTAGTGATCGGAAAATACAAGTTATACGAGTGAAAATTAATTTTTTTTTCGGAAAAACCACGCGAGATTGGTGAAAATTGACATCATATACGTTTTCTACGGGCCAAAATTAGGAGGTATGTAAAAAATCATCGAAAAATTCGGAAAATTGTGTACTTCCACCTCATATACATACCTATACTAAAAGAATTATTACATATGTAGATGTATAGTTACTTAAAATTCTGCTTTAATGGTCAATATAAATGGCAGGATTTGTCGAAAATGTGGTACTTTTGAGCTAACAGATGATTAAGCTTATACTGTTTTGCATTATTTATAATAATTCCCACATTTCTAAAGGGGATTTTGTTTGTTGTACTAGAATCTGTTTAGCTCCAGTACTATTTTTCCAATCTATGACTTGATTGGACATAATAATAATTGTAAAATATTATTAAATTTAGATCCCGCATACCGTAAAACAAGGATAAGACATTTTTTCAGAACATAGTCTATTTGCTGTAAGTGTTATTTGAGTCAAGAAGTCTCCCACAAATTTAGCTCATCATGCTTCTATTTAATTGATTCGTTAATGTTTATCAAAATACATAGATTCAAATCTCTTAATGATAATATTATTAAAAATATTTTTTGTGCGTTCAAAAAGAATTTTTTTGTCACTAATTCTTGCGTATCGTTCAAAAAAGGGATAATTCATGATTTTCTAACTCAGAAGTACGTTTTTTTTTTAATTTAAATTGGTATTGGGGACTCTTAAATTCTCCTCATTGGAGGGGTGCTGCGAGTTAGTAATTTCACTGAAAGTTTTATGTAGATTTTAATAACTCCAATTCTAGTTTAATACAAAATAAAGGGTGTTTTTTTATAGAGGTATAGACTTTAAGTTGGCAACACTTTTTTAACTGGCGGCCATTTTGTCAGCTGTCAAGTGATTTATGTTTAGTTTAGTTTGGCATTTCAACATGAATAGACTGACGCCTGAACAACGCTTCCAAATTGTGCAAATTTATTTTGAAAATCATGGTTCTGTTCGAAATACGTATCGCGCACTACGTCCATTTTATGGTCAACATAATCGTCCATCAGAGCAATTAATTCGATTAACTAAGGAACGTTTTCGCACCACGTTTACTCTAAAAGATAATACGCATCCACAGAGACGTCGTACAGTGCGTACAGAAGAAGTCATTGTTGCTGTAGAGCGTAGTGTAGAGGAAGACCCGAATCAGTCTATCCGCCATCGTGCACAGGAATTGGATATGTGTCCATTCACTTTATGGAAGATTTTGCGGAAAGATCTTGGTTTGCGTGCTTACAAAATCCAACTCGTGCAAGAATTGAAGCCACACGATCACCTAGCAAGGCGTAGATTCGGTGAATGGGCCCAAAACAAGATTGCCGTTGATCCCGATTTTCATAAGCGAATTTTGTTTAGCGATGAAGCTCACTTTTGTTTGAATGGATACGTCAATAAACAAAACTGCCGTATTTGGAGTGATGATAATCCTCAAATGTATGTTGAGACACCGTTACATCCAGAAAAACTGACTGTTTGATGTGCTTTATGGGCTGGTGGAATCATTGGTCCGTACTTCTTTAAAAACGATGTTGGTCAGAACGTTACAGTCAATGGTGACCGCTATAGAGCCATGATTACTGACTTTTTCGTTCATCAATTGAACAACCATGATGTGCAGGAGCTGTGGTTTCAACAAGACGGTGCAACATGTCACACAGTTCGTGCCACAATTGATTTATTGAAGGAAACGTTTGGTAACCGCATAGTTTCACGTTTCGGACCCGTGAATTGGCCTCCAAGATCGTGCGACTTAACGCCGTTAGACTATTTTCTGTGGGGATATGTGAAGTCGCTAGTCTACGCCGATAAGCCCGAAACGATTGATCACTTGGAGGACAACATTCGCCGCGTTATTGCCGATATACGGCCACAAATATTCGAAAAAATCATCGAAAATTGGACCTCCAGATTAGACTATGTCCGAGCCAGCCGTGGCGGTCATATGCCAGAAGACATATTTAAATTATTATGCCAGAAGGTTATCTTTCAAATAAAGTAAATTTCATGTCAATTTAAAAAATTCATCTTTGTTTTATTCCATTTAAAAGTTCTATACCTCTATAAAAAACACCCTTTAGTATACCACACACTACTTAAAGAGATTTTATGTGATTGTGATATTTTTGATACTCAACATATCACGTTAGAAGTTTAAATTTTTCTTATGAACGAACCTTTATTTATGTTCCAATTTTAATCAAAAAGGAATAATACATATATTTTAATCTCTAAATATATGTATAACCTTCCATCTTAATGATTATATTTCGTATCGACCTACGCACTTCTTCATTTCAATTTATCATTATCTGTCTTTAAACGTGTACTTTTTTAAAATTCTATGAATAAATTCCGAGATATAAATAGTCACAAGGATTATAGGAAAAATAGATGTAAATTAAAGTTAATTAATTTTTTTAATATACTTAACGGTAGCTGAAGAATTTGAAGATTTTGTTATCAAAACCTGAATATTTATGTTTATAAATTAAGGTAATTTAAAGTTTTTATGTATTATTTCTCTACCTATAAAACGTTGAAAAACAGTTTTATAATAACCAAATCTTAGAAGCAATGTACGATTAAGAACAGATAAATAGATGGAATATCTAGATTACATAAACGATTTCTGTCCAGACTAGGAATTCTGTATATCTCAAAAAACGCTTTTCACGATTTAGTAGAGCACTTACCACTTGAAACCCGTCGAAAGATGTGCTATATGCACGATGGGACACCACCTCATTTCAGCGTTACTGTGCGGGAGCACCTGAATAATGTCTATCCAAACCACTGGATAGGTAGAGGAGGACCTAGTGCCGGACCTCTTCGATCTCCCGATCTAACGCCGTTGAATTTTTCCTGTGGGGACACCTCAAAACCTTGATGTATCCAGTCGATAGTAGGGAGGAACTTCCACCGAGCATCAAGTTTCATTGTGATTAAATAAGGAATAATGCTGAGTTAATGTGGCGGGTACAGCAGCCCTCAATTCATCGTGTCCATGTTGAACCCACTTACGAAGGTTTTAACTAAGCAGTTAGGGGGATAACAGTGTAAATAAAATGACATTTTTGTGAAAACGGTTAGGATAAGGGATATGAATGAAGAATAGTTAATTTTTAGTCAATAGTTAAAGGTATGTAAAAAATGTTTATTAAAGTTCTTATCATATAGAGCGTAAAAAAATGGGGTCATAAGTGTCACAGCTAGTACTTCCCTGCAGCTGTGAGTAATTCACAACACTTTCTTGGATGGTAATTTGAAGGGACTGGTATACATCATATTAAAAAAAATTGAAATATACATGGTGATTCAATAATTAGGTGTAAAAAGATTGACTCCATTACAGCTTTTTGGGAGCTCCAAAGAGGAGGCCTATTCGAAAAAAGTTTATATGAACTTGTAGTATTCCTTTCACGTGTTTTTTTCATACCCGGGAGATTTTCCATACTTTTCCGGACATTCTGTATATGAGTATCGAATGAATGGAAAAAGATCTAGATAAAAATAGGACATTACATTTGTTTACGTACTAAATTTCTACTGAAAATATATTTTAATTCTTCTTATATCTGATGCTCAGGCCCTTATTTCCCTAGTTTTGCCAACAAGGCTCTTTCAAGTATTTTGAATATCCTACAAGGTTGGTGTATGTATCCTAGTGGATCTTTTAGTTTTCTCTATGAGGATGTTGAAGACTGGAACAAATCTTCATCTGTGGTTTCCCCAGAATGAAATACTTCATGAAATTTTAGAGATTCAGCATCTATAACATGGTTTTATTTTAATACTTATAAAAGCTATAACGGTTAATGTGGTAAATTTATTATGTATTAAATTAGTTTCACAAATTTCCAAATTTTTATAAACCATTACTGATATTATCTACAAATAAATTAAAAATTGCAAGTTACCTGGAAAATATATCATTTGAATAGCAATTCGTTTTTAATCCTTTTTTGTTCCTTCCATATACTCTACAGAAATTATAAACTGTGGGAGGTTTTAATGATAATAGTTCTTCTTTTTTATATCATTTATGTACTGTTCAAATATTTCTGGGTCTGATTTAGGAAAACAATGTTTCTTAAAACAATCGTCATGATTGCATTCAGGAACACACTCTTTTCCAAGGCATAATTGAAAGAAATATGAATAAGGGAAGCAAACAAACTTAACTTCGCAAATCTAAAAACACAACCAAAATCAAATATGGCTACCGAGGATATGAGGATATGCTGTGTGATATATGACAAAAGCATAAATTAGTCTTCAGAAATATGGGACGGTTACTTGTCAGGTAACGTCAATTCGTTAATACTAGCGCGTACGTTGATGGTCTCGTCCCTAAAAGCGGGTATCCAACTAGCGAGTATTTAGAGTGTGATTAGAACTGCATACCTATACTAGTTTCAACTAGCATATCTACTCACTCGCACCATAGGCATACATACTGAGAATTTCTTTGGAAGTACCAACAACGGTATGAACATCGACAAACATTGGTAAAACATTTGATGGCAATATTTGTTCGTGCTCTATCTATGTTTCCGTTGAAAATATTTCAAGATTAATTCCGTTTGTAAACGGTTGTAAATATTTACAAATATTTTGTGCCTTTGGTGGATTCCCGCCTTAACATATCTGGATACGTGCACATTTGGGAAATCGCTTTATAGGTTATACATAGTGAGTACTACGCTCGGCTTTATTGATGAGACAGAAAAGCGATCGAAACTTATCTAGTTTAAGAATTCGAACCAGAGTAAAACTTTCGGGAAATGATATTTTTGTTTACTAATCGCAAAGAAAGGCAACTTTTTAGATATACTTAAAAACCATAAAATTTGTGTATTATTTAAAAATGATTTTTGTGATTTTGATATATATATATATATATATATATATATATATATATATATATATATATATATATATATATATAACTATATATATAACTATATACATGTTTCGAAATTTAAAAAAATACGCCGGTTATGGTTTGGTTTTCTTTTCTTGAAATCGTGATAAGATAATATCATTTAAAAGACAATACAACTAAATTTCGTGGGATAATTTTGACATCTGAAACAAATAATATGAGCTGATGTTATCTCCATCCGTTGCTCTATATGTTAAAAACAAATGTGCGCGTTATTTATGATTTTTAAATGCTAATTATCCGCAGTGAAATTCATTCAATCTAGAGGAAGTATGAATGGGCATTTCTGTATGTTCATTCTCATTTTTTTCTTTCATGTAATATTCAAACAATGTCAACCGGTAAATCCAAAAACCTTATTATGACAGGTCATTTCTTAAAAAAATAAGTATCCATTTCTTTTTTATAGACAATAGTTACATTTCTGATTTTAATATAAATGTATGTTGTGATATATATTCATATTAATTAGGAATTGAGTGCAAAAATACATGGTATAATAGACAAATTAACTATAAAAAATAAAACAACAATGTAGAAGATTAAATAGAGGATAAGCTGTGGTGTAATTTTGTTCGAGAAATTTTTAAAATTCCTTTTCCTAGTATTCCTGAAGTTACTCGTAAAATAAACGAAGTTTGGAATCTTTAAATTTGTTATTGTATGTACTTATATAAAGAGAAATCAAAAATTTGCTCTTGTCATCTCAAGTTTTCGTTTTGGGTTGATTTTGAGTGTTTTGTGCTTGATGTTGCATACATCTTTACAATTTTTGAATGTGTTTTACTCAAAGTGTTCCAATAAACGCCGCTACACAGCCAAAGCACTTCGGGCTTACGTTCTAAGGCCCCAACGTGCGTGCCAATAATCAGGGAAATATTAGGCGTTTTCATTATTATTATTACCAACAATTTTTTATTTTTCCATTTTCAATTTGCATATTTTGTCAGTTTTTTTAAATGCGGATCTAAATTTTTGAATTGTTTTAAACCCATAAAAATAAATACATTTTGAGACTAAAATCTGTTTACTCTAAATGCACATAACCAGCACAATTTATGATAGCCATCCAGAAACACCTTCAACGAAAGTAGGAAAAACGATTATTGTGTGGACGCCGCGGTCTCAGCTTGTAGAGTATTTTCCATTTTAAACGCTTTGCCGAGATATCTTTTACGTCGTTAAATTTTACAGAATTATTTCTTGTTAAAATAAAAGATTCTAAACACACATGTCCATATAATTTATCAAAAAGAAGGACTTAACTCCAAAAATTCCCATATATATATATATATATATATATATATATATATATATATAATTTGACGTTTCGTCCTTTATTTAAAGCATCTTCAAAAATTTTTTTGTCTTTTTATTTATTGATCTTCCTAAAAATATTTTTAATATAATTAAAAACATCTATACAAAAATATATTTACAATTTTAACAAACACTAAAAAACTATTCAAATTTTTAAAAAAGTATTTAATTTTACCAGTACATACCTTGACATTTTGTTTATTTATTAATAATGAAATGAAACTTTACATCGTCTTTTTAGGTACTGAGAATATATGGAATTCGAGTGTGTTTTATTTTTTATGTTTTACAATGCACCAAAAAAACCGAAAGAACGCATACATTTATTTTTATATTTAAGAGGATATTCAATTTTTGATGTTTAACAGGATCGAATACTTAATATTTTTGTTTAAATTAGACTGGTGTAAATGTGGCTCAAATTTCCTATATCCGTTCTGTCATTAACAGTGTTTTTTTTTTTATAAAAAATTCATTTAGCATTAAGAAAAAATAATACAATAAAATAAATTATTTTGTTGTTGTTTTTTTTTGCTTCTATTCGCCGTCGTCCGTTTCACTTTTGAAGGTCCAACAGCAGTCCGCTAACATGTTTGAGGTCCATTTTCCACTATACTGCTTCTCCATTTGAACAATTTGCTAGTGAAATCTTTAGCGGTATTCGTCTGAAACTGCATCTAAATTGTCAGTTAAAAATTTCAAATGGAAGTAAAGAAAATGTAGCTTAAGTGACATTTTGCAACCTATCGTCTTCTAAGATTGGATTCTTGTTACCTAGGAAGTTGCTATATACATTTTTAAAGGCAGCCCATGCCCTATTTTCTTTTATCGAAAGTGTAGTTTCAAAATTTTAGTCTAGAAAAAGTTCTCGTATTTGCGGCCCAAGGACATTCCTCCTTTCAGCCTTGCCTCTCTTACACTCGCGAATTTTCGTCTCAAATAGAGAAAAGCATTTCCTTCTCTATTTAACGCTTTAAGAAAATTTTTATAATCCCTAGTTTTATGTACAGAGGAGGTAAAAGAATTTCTGCTGCTCTAATAAGGGTTCATTAAGGATGTTTTTCAGACCAGGCCTCTTGGTGTCTGACTCTACTGTCCCATTAGCCAGTCTGCGGTCCTGTAAGTAGTACAATACGAGGACGGTTCGATAGGTTCTCAGCCTGAAACAAAGAGGGCGCCAGTAGGATCAAATAACTATAGTATTTTGTAAGCATTAACCTTGAGATGACGCCCTGCAGAGTTTCAGATGTTTGCTTTCAGTTGCTTGTTTGTGGCGATCGAGTGAACATATAAGGTTTGATATTTTGCGAAAGATGGATAAAATTGAAGTTCGAGCAGTTATAAAGTACTTTGTTTTAAAGGGCTTAACTCCTACGGACATTAAAAATCAGTTAGATTCTACTGGAAATGATTTTTCTCCCTCGTTTTCGACAGTAAAAAAATGGGCTACTGAATTTAATCTTGGTCGTATATCAATTCAAGATGATGAGCGCTTGGGACGCCCAAAAACCGCTACAGCTGATGAAATTGTCACAAAAATTCACAACGTTATACTTCATGACCGCCGACTGAAAGTATGAGATCTTGCTGCTTTAGCAAACATCTCGATAGATCGTGTCCACTACAATTTACATGATGTTCTTGGCATGAAGAAGCTTTCTGCACGATGGGTGCCGCGTTTGTTAACAGTCGACCAAAAACGCGTTCGAATGAACACTTCGCAAGAGTGTTTAGACTTATTCAGACGCAATCCTGCTGAGTTTCTTCGACGTTTTATAACTATGATTGAAACATGGATTCAGTGGGTGGGGGCAAGTGGAAGTGCGCCAAAGAAGCAAAAACGGTCCCGTCTGCAGGAAAAGTCATGGCAACAGTTTTTTGGGATTCACATGGCGTGATGCTTACAGATTATTTAGAACAAGGCAAGACCATCACCGGGGAGTATTATGCTTCCTATTGGACCATTTGCAGCATGTGATTAAGGCTAAATGTCCACATCTTGCTATAGAAAGTGCTCTTTTATCAGGATAACGCGTCTGCATACAAATCTATGGTTGTTGCTGCAAAACTCCATGATCTATGTTTCGAAGTGCTTCCACATGCACCATATTCGCAGGATCGGGCTCCCAGCGAATACTTTCTCTTCCCAAACTTGAAAAAATGGCTCGCTCGACGAAAATTCCCGTCAAATTACGAGGTCAGAGCCGCGACAACCGTTTATTTTGCAGAGCTGGACAAATCGCATTATACTATGAGTATTAAAATGTTAGAACATCGTTGGTCGAAATGTATTGAAGTATAACAGGACTATGTTAAAAAATAATTAAAAACATTTTCAAAAATCTTTTGTCTTCTTTATTAAGCAGAGAACATATCGAACCATCTTCGTAACTTTTATATTGTCACAGATATTCCATTTATGATTTTTGTATTTTAGGCTTTGAAGTAATATACTCATGCTTCTTTCATATTTACAGCATAGCCCACGGAATAAGATGGTTGTTCATCTCCATTAAACAATAAAACTGCCATTAGACTTGTCTCCGAAGAGTCAATAAACAGGAGCTACTCGATAGATTTATAGGAAAGACAAAGTTCGTTGATTAAATCAGAAATATCATGACTGTAAACTAAGTCATTTGCCATTGAGAAAAATACGGCCAGCATAGACTGTCTTTTCTGAAACGTGGAAAATTTGACTCTTTTTTGTACGAGATTCCACTGTTGTAAATGAGATCCAAGCAGCTGTGACTTTATTTCGGGAAGATCATGAATAAGATCATTGAGCTCTTCGTAAGGTATAAAATGGGACTGTTTACGGCTACTACATTCGTAATTATCTTTCTCTTGAAAACTTGGACTGGTTTTTGGTCAAAATCATGTACTTTATCTGATTCCGAGTTGATTTCGCATTTATCTGGAGGCTTAGGGACAAATATCCTAGAAGGGTCTTGAGATACAGATCTCATGGCTGAGGGGATATTAGGAAATTCAATTTTATGTTTGCTTTCACTAAAAAAAAGGATTTTTGCTAAGCAAAAGCAGCAATCAACATGATTCTGAGGTTACCGCCAGATCATTGGCACTCCAGACTTCATAGACTTGTGAGTACCGAGTGGTCGTCCTGTTAAGGTTGTTGAGCAAGTACGGCAGAAAATTTTGTCTTGATCGCTAACTTTGCACCCAAAATATAACTCGTAAAATTTTCTTGAAAGTTGGCTCAAAGTCTTTCGTTGAGGTTCACACAGGATCGCGACGATTGTGCACAGTGAAAATAATAGTACTACTACAACTCTATTACTATTCGCTAGTTCTTTGTACCTCGCTCGTATATCAAATACTGATCCTCCGACGAACAGTTGGCTGCTTATATACCCGTTTCGTACATCTGGTGTCTTCTAAAAACATCTGGCATCGAGAGTACCAGGAGCGACGACATAATTCCTGTATACAGAAGCCCATCGATAAGTAGCTAACCCTTAAACGACTACAGGTTATGGTGAAATTTGGAATTACATGGGCTTTAATGGGTATCTCCATTATTTTAAGCCTTAGATAGTTGCCCCAGACGCCCCCCCCATACAGTGTTGCTAGATTGTGCACAAATCTCCAAAACTTAGATAAAACATAGATTTGGCAATTTCGTGCTATAACAACTTATATATCGCATAGTTACAACTTTATACCTGCTTTGGAATCAATCAAAACATGTTGTTAATGTTCTCTAGAATATGCTATGTGCAACGACAATTTAAAGGTCACTGTAATAGTTACATAGGTAGAAATTATCGAAATAACACATTAGTTTGGCGGGGAGGATTGTTATGCAGAACAGTATAACAATATGCAAGCAATTAGACTCTAATTTTAATTCTTTAGCGCATTTTGAATGTCGGTTTAATTTTTTTTAAACTTTTATATTTAATAACTATTAAAATTCGAAAAGGAAAAGTAAAGAAATAAAAACTTTTTCCAATTTCCACCATCCTTTAAAACATCATTTTTAAGAAAATTCGCACAAGAATCAATTTCCTGCAATATCTGAGTCTCGGTTCGCGGCAGCCTTCTGGAAATTAATCAATTTTAATAAACCTTAGCAAACAATCTTTAATCATCAGAAATCCAATTAAGTTTTTGCGCTTTAGGAAAATTAAGGCTTTTCTTTAGTAAATATTTATCTTGTCAGATAATCAGAAAATGGAGATAATTTGTAAAAAATAATAGAGGGAGGTCCTATTATTCTGGCGCTATTTAAAGCGTACAAAATTTTCTCAATAACAATGTTTAACGATTTATTTCTCGTATTTGATGAAACTCACAACCAGAAAAAATTTGTATGAATATTTTGTAAAGAATATTTCATCCACTTTAATCTATCCAATTGAGTTCAAACTTTGCATGTGTTCCTATGACAATACTATGGTACGTTATGTGTACATCTGTCTCTCTGCCTGGAATGAGAATATGTAACATATACGTCCGATTAAGTTAAAATTTTGTTCGCTATCTGTTTACAACACTATTTAAAATACATTTAGACGAAGTATTAAGCAAATGTAGAAGGTTATGCAGTGGAATAAGAATTCAAGTTAATGATGTAGAACTATATGAAGATCACAGGGGAACAAGACGGAATGTCGCAAAATATTAATTACGAGAAAAATCAGTTTTAAGGTTTGGAATTTTTATGTTTTTTAATGATTAAATAAATGGATATGAATTAAATCAACTTCTTTTTAAATTAATATCTGGAATAAGTATTGAAAAACTTTGTTATTAAAAATATATTTTTAGAAAAAATAATGTATAACAATCTAAAGTAGCCATTCGTCCATGACAAAAAAACGAATGTCCAAAAAAATTAAATTTTCAAGTCTCAATTGATTTTCTATTGTCAATTTTTACTTTTCTATCTTTCTTCATGGCATATTATAACAAAAATTTTATACTTCTTTGGAACAAAAGATTTTCAAACTTTGCAGATCTTTAAATTTGTTGGTAGAGATTGGGATTAGGTCTAAAATAGTTTTATATTAAGGATACTAAATTATCAAATTTAAAAGCCTTACCTTCGCACTCTCAGCAGGATATAAAAATTCATCGGTACACAGTACAGGAAGAATCCTTTTCTCTTGTGGTGGTAGAATTGAACTTTGTAATATTGAATTTTAAAAAAGTAATTGTAAAGTCTTAATCTAATCTAAATCTAAGCCGTTCAGAGCCCAAGTACCAATTTTCGATGAAATCCGGAAATTTAAAATTTCTAGACCGTCATATTGCATCTGACATATTAGATTTTCTTAAAATAATTTTATATTTGCTTAAATTTACTCCCTCAAGAACTCCGATATAAGTTTTGGAGAAAATTGAAAAATATAAAATTTTTAGGACGCCATATTGAATCTGCCAGATTGAGTTTTTCAAAAAATATTCTAAATTCGTTATTAACACTAACAAAAATACCCCAATTTTGATTTTTAACAAAATCGAAAGATGTAGAATGTTTAATCCGCCATCTTGAATTCGCCATATTTAATTTTTAAAAAATAATTTCAGATTCGTAATGTGCGATCCCAAAAACTCCCTCATGTCAATTTTGAAAAAAATCGGACAAAATTAAATTTTATCTGCCATATTAGATACGCCATATTGAATTTAAAAAAAAATCAGATTCGTTATGTGCGACCCCTGAGACTTCCCATACCAAGTATGGAGAAAATCGGACAAATTTGATTTTTTCGTCCGCCATATGGAAGTTTTTAAAAATATTTTGGATTCGTTATGTGCGATCTCGAAGACTCTCCCATACCAATTTTGGAAAAAATCGGACGAAATTAATTTTTTTGGCCGCCATTTTGCCAGTGTCATCTTGATTTTTACTGCACCAATTTCGTCCAAAAAAATATGGGATCACCGCAGCAACTTCCTTTACATAACGTAAAAAATTTCATTGAAATCGGTGCCGCCGTTCCGGAGTAATCGGTGTACATACATAAAAAAATACATTGTCGACGAATTGAGAACCCCCCTACTTTTAGAGGATATCTCCTTTGAATAGTTTTACATGATATCAGTCCACACAAATGTAAATTTTGTTCATTATTTGATTCAAGCAAATTAAAGTTTTTTGTAGGTCGCTCACTATTTTCATTTTCTCCCATGATTACTTTTATTAAACTTAACCTTGTTAACTTTTAATTGTGAGCACATGAAACTGATTTGTTTATTCAAGCAAAACAATAAACGCACTAAAAACAAAATTACTGATCATACGCGCCAAGAGCATCAATGGATATTTCTTGTTTTTCCCCTGTATCTCATATTTTAGACGGGGGTTTTAGCGGACTGTAGCATTTTTCCCGTGAATGTGTGTTTATCATGAAATATACAAGTTTCTCTACTAGAAGGCGATCTTAACTCATTATTGGATATTTTGTGATATTCCCTCTTTTTCCCACGTAGTCTTCATATATAATTTCCATTTTGTGGTTAATCAAGTTATGAGAACCCAGAACAGAATGAGAAATGGGAACTATTAGTTAATACATCAAAGCGTTATCAACTAATAGTAACATATAAAGACATGTATTATGTTTCAAACCAACTTAAGATTTTGATCAAAAAAACTGATTGAGATTACAATAAAATAATCAAAAAAAAATTGTTTAAGGAAAAGAGTTTATTTTCATGAAAATCGTGTACTAAACATTGTAAAATAACTTCCTAGGTCACACTACATTATCATATAGTAAGCTGTAAAAGTTAAAGTTATAGTATATTATGTTAAGTAATATAAAAATATCGTAAATAAATATACGAAAAATAGTAATATACAATATTTTATATTAATAGTTTGATAATTTATTTTGGTTATAAAATCGTGGGCACTCTAATTTAATGACGAATGACTAACACGTGATACATAATTTTTAATATGAGAAACTCTCGCTCTCATGCAATTCTCAAACTAGAATACAGTTAGCAATTGATAGCACAATTTAAATCATAGATAGCAAGCACCCACGGTTTTGTAACCAAATTATCAAACTAGTAATCTAAAATATGAATCTAATTTATATCACTATTTTTCGTATATTTTTTACCAAATTTTTATACTGGTTGACATAAGATACTATAACTTTAACTTTTAGTTTTAATATGTTAATGCAGTGTTAAATAGCTAGAAAGATATTTTATATTGTTCAATACACGACTTTTTTGAAACTAAAATCGATTTCCCAAAAAAAAAATTAATTTCTTTTATTTTTCATTTCTTAGTTTTTAAGACGTACAGCGCGTTAGAAATCTTGACTTGTGTCTAAACTAGCCCGAACTTGAACGATTTTCGTTCAACATTTCGTATGAAGACCTGGGGAGGCTGTGACAATTTTTATTCTTTTTAACATTTGTCAATTAAAAATAGTCCTATCTCTCCGAAACTTACAACTTAAAATATTAACTTCTTTACACAGTATGAAGCTGTCGAAAAAAAAAGTAATTAGGTTGTAACATAGTTCGAGGTAAGTTGTAACAAATGTGTATTTGAGGATTTGAAAAATGATAAATTAATTAAAATAATGCCATTAGTCAATAAAGTATGTTTATTATAAAAAGACCTATACATTTTAGAAATTTCACTGCCCTAATTAGCCTTTATAATGTAATCACAACCTACAGAACTAATAATTAGACACGACCTTTGGTATACACATATGATTACGATCTAATAAAGTTACTATTAAGTTTAATCAGTCAACATGCTGAATATTAATGTTGTATTTAGTACTAAGGTATAATATGACATCCATTTGAGATTGAAATTAAGTCTAAAATTATGTTCTGCTTAGAATCTAGTCTGACAAACAATTATGACTCATATATTCGGGCTCTCTTCCAGTAAAAGATTCTAGTAGCGATCCCTTGCATTCGATGCACTGGACCCAAGTCTTTTTAGATTTGCTGCTGGAAAACGGTTCGAAGCAACACGAGTAAACACAATCATTTTCCTCGTCATCATCGTCATGATTATTATTATCTTTTACTTTTGTTTTCTTTTTCCCTTCACTTTTTTACTTTTCTTACATTTCTACTTGCTTCTATAGAAGCAATTTCGTCTTTTATGGACTGTCTGTTGGCATAGCGGATTTAATTTTACGTCTATTGTTTTGCTTCCTCTTTCTAGGTGGAGCTTTTGGTAAAAGTCTGGATGTTTTTGGTGAGAACACAACAGAGGTTATAGAGGCTACAGGTTCCGTTCTACACTGAGATTATTTTTTAATTGCGCTCTTATTGTCGATGTCATTGTCATTATCAGTTCTCTGATTAGATTATTTTGAAATAGTGGCTTCTAAATATCCAATGATTGGTGTACCTTCGTTTTCAGGTATTTCAGCAGTTATATTTGGAATAGAAGTCCTTGCATCTAAAATTTCTGTAGTTTCAGCAACATCAACAGGTGGCTGTGTGACGTTGTTTAAAGCACGGTCAGTAACCTGATTAGGAAATCATCTTCACCAAAAATATCTGTATTGACAGGCCAAGTTCCTCTTGCAGCAAAGCCAGCGTTGATATTTTTTGTCATTATAGCTACATCAAATGCAGTTTTTGTTATAGACGGGACGTCATAGATGGACATGACATTTCAGCATTTAACAGCATCCAATTATCACTGGCGATATTAATGGTTTTTTTGAGGGGACCGAATGAGCCGCAATTTGTGCGGAAGGAATTTGAGTAAAGTTATTTAATTTGTTCAGAAAAACTCAATGTTTTTTAAAACCATGTGTAATGAATCTTTATCCAAGAGTAATAAGGTTCTGTGATCTTTTGATGGTCTTACATGAGTCCTGAAATGTTCGAGAAAAAGTGGATGATATTTTCTTGCATCCAACCAAATCCATTAGCAGTTCCCAGTGCTCCAAGAAGGCCATCTCGAATGAAATATTCTTGAAATCTATACATAGCCAGTATAATTTTCTATTACGTTTCCAGCCAAAGCCAGCATCACTATGATATTCATCTCTACTGATGTCATTGCACTGGCCTGTTTTTCTCCCCTTCCTGCGATCACCCTGTCTGGTCTTTGAACTGTTGTTATGTCACGTTCCAAATATTTTTGGCATCAAGGGAATACTTGCTTAAGACAGCTTCATAGTTGTCAAAATAATACATTGGTAATATAGAAGCTTGTGGCGCGAGCTATAATTATAAACTGAGGCAACCTTAACGCCAAGTTAGGGTGGCCTTACATAAACAGTTAGATTGCTTCCATTTCAGGTTCAACCTACGATACAGGAAAACTCTTGTTATGGTGATTTGCCAATTTATAAGCCAGTTGTCCTACCACTTTCGTTTTAAGCCAGTAATTGGAGGCAGTACAAGTCACAATGTATTCACATAAGATATTCCCTTGTTCAGTCGTAAATACTGTTGGGTTGGAAGAGCCGACAGAGACTGATCAACTAAGTTAGCTTCGTAATCTTTCGTTTTTTTTAATATACAGAAGGAAAGCCATGCACTTTCTCATATATTTATATAGTATTCTAAAACCATAATTCATAGTTATTTAGCGTACAAAACAGGAAATTATAATAAAATTTAATTAATACAGTTTAAAAAAGAATTTAGCCTGTCACAACTCACCTTGGCGCGAAAACTCGTGATTATTCTAAATTAGTGTTTCATAACTTCAATAGGCATGGCGATAAAAAAACAATATCATGTACTGAAAGCTGAATTATAGCCAATGTCACTACATCAGTAACATTATACTTATTAAATAAAAGACTATCGAAATATTAATCAAAAACTTACATTTTTGGTTTTCAGTAGAAAATGTACCCACATAGCTACTTGTAGGATGCCGATATGAACTGCATCCTATCGCGCGTCAAAAAAGCAACTAATGAACATTGTTATTTGCTCGCTAACGATCATACGCTTCGAGAAGACTATGTTACAATTCTTCTCTGTCACAACCCCCTAGATTTCTCCTTCTTCTGATCCTAGGTATAACGAAATCCAGAGTAATCATCGAGTCGCATCTAACGGGCCCAACCTGGGTAGGAATACATCCGCCACAACGAAGATCCTGTAATCACTTTTTGTCTCCATCATTAGATCGTCTCAATGATATCATAATATTGCATTGTCATCAGGTTTAAATATATGTACCAAATTTAAGTTTGATCAGATCACCGGAATTTAGTTAAAATTCGATTACAAGATTTGATAGTCAGTCAACAGCTCAACAGCCTGTATGCAGCAAAGAAACTAGATAAAATCGTGTAATAAAAACTAGAGGTATACGAAAATTCACAGTGATCTTAGCACATTTTTGTACAAGTTTAGAAAGAGAATAATTTTTCCAAAATTGCTACGACATTGTTAACAATCCTGTATAAAGTACAAGTAAATTATCGTGGGGAATTGTTTTATAATAAATGTCACATTCAATTGAAATCTCGAAGAAAATCGGACTGTTGACCGCTTTACACATTTTTTAATGAATGTACAACAAGCGACATTTTGTTTAGTAAAATAGGGCAACTATAGAATGCGACGGCGACCCGGTTATAAGTTAATTATTACAAAACAAGTTCTATTAACGGAACTTGTTGTTTGGTGTCGAATTAGAGCTTCATTTATCATCAACATTAATTACATGGGTCTTAGCAATTCTAAAGGGAATAATCTGTTATATGGTATGAAGGCGACATGTCTTTAAGTTCAATATTCCCTGCGGATTTAGAACACTTGGGGATATCAAAGTTGGTAATTAGAGTAGATGTGTTTAGTAGTTGTTAAATAGACGAAGCTGTTACGGTTCAGTTCAATTTTCTTTTGCTGCAAATATAAATATAAATTAATATAAAAAGGCGTGCTGACAAAGAAGCAATCAGTTTGCTAACATTGTTTTTCAATCCAATTAATTGTCCTAATACACGGTGAAATTGATACTAGTCAGCTGACTTTCGTGATGTTATGTACAGGATGTCTAATTTTCAATGGTTTTACGGGTTATTTTTGTCATTCGTAAAAATAGAACGATAAGGTTTTTGTGACAACCATGCCACTAATAGAATTTTTATACATCTCTTCGTTTTCGAGGTACAGATCGATTTTGAAAATTAGACATTTTGGGGCACTCTTCATATCTCGCTTATTCTGCAACTTATCGCAAAGTTAAAAAATATAACTATTGGGGTTTTTCGTGTAGAGTTTAATGGCATAGTCAGTTTTTTATAGGTTCAGTTGTTTCGGAGAAATAAATCCAACTTGCCTTTTTTTAACTGGGATACCCTATATATTTTTAAATAATGTGATTTAGTGTGTTACAAATTTTTTAAAAATATATAATGTTCTATATTTATTATTAGTATTGAGTCTTAATTTACGTTTTTTTAAAAAAATTACCTGTTCCTGTTAGTAGGCTCTGACGAGTATTTAAAGAAACAAAAATCTCTTAATGGTATCAATAGTCTGTTGGTGAACACAAAAGGGCTAAGTATATTTTCGAATTCTTAATATAATATATATAATTTTTATTTTCTTTAATGCATTTGAAATAACAAAAGTTCGCTTCTGTAACTTTCTAAAGTCGCATTTCTTAAATCTGCCATGATTTGGTACTGGACTGGATAAATTTTATTTTGGAGGTATCCTCACAAGAATTCGAAAATCAACAAATCGAGAGACTTTGGTGGACAACTTATAGGTCCATTTGTCCCAATCTAGCGGCCCGGAAAATTAGTCTAGTTGCAGGTAAAGGTTGTTAAGTCGCATTAAGGGCACTTCTTCTATTATTTCCAGAATAATGTGTTGCAGACTTTGTAAATATTTATTTGCGATAAGGCTGTCTTCAAATATATTATATACGATTTTTTTCCAAGTATAAAACATTAAACGCTGAAGTCAAACATGTCATTCTGTACCAGTCGAAATATTACATGTCGATTTTCCTGAGATAAAAACATAATATTCTGTCGATTCAATATACCGGCGCAGGTAAAATAAGCCTCATCGGACCATATTACGGTTGTTTCAAAATTCTCTTCTCTGTCTATATTTTGTAAATACCAAATACAAAACTATTCGGCGCTGTGTGTCATCAGGTGATATTTATATGGTTTTAATTTGTGTTTTTTTAAGATTGTTTGAACCCTTGACTTATTAACTCCTACAGAACTTTCTATTTTCTGTAAGAACCACTTGGATTTGCTTCAATAGAAGCTAATACATTGATTTAATCAATCTCATGGTTTTCCTTGTTGTAGATTTTAGATCGTGGTTTAGAACATGGACCGTGTTGAATTAAATTTGTTTTTATCATCAAAAACGTTCCTTAATTTGGCAGTCTACAGTCTATGAATTACAGGCATTTATAAATTTCAAATTGAAAACAATCTAAAAATTCTCAAACTCGTTGCGCTTAATCTGCATTTTCATTACATCGAATGTAAAAAACGAGCATGTCAAATTTTTCGTTGTTTAGTTTACAAAACCTGCCCTTACTAATCGAAAAGTTCAGTACAAAAATATTCTGACAGAAAACCCTGAGCCAGGCCTTCTCGTATAATAAACTGAATAAACTGAAAATATCTGGACCATGCTATCCGCCATATTGGGGAAAGTTCACTTATAATAACAGTGATTACGTTGTCGCTATAGGAAAATTATACGGGCTAAATATAATCGGTTATCTCAAACTGACCAGGATAGAAACAATTCGCATTGCTTTCCGAATTTGTATCGACATAACTAGTTGAACAATATGGGTAGTAGAAAGACATAGAATGAGAGTATCATGGTTTAAACTCACCCGACTGATTCAATTCGTGTCAATTAATTATAATCTCTGGATAGAATGGAAGTCTTCTGGCTGGCCTTTGGTTTCGGTCCCCGGCCTTACACAGTTCCTCTATCACTAGTTAAGGTTCAAGTTTTCTTTTAAACTTAGTTGTTAGGACAGGAATTCTTGCAGTAAGGGGCTGGATGTTTAGTGAATTCATAAAATAATAGATTGTATGTAGTGGATTGATAGGATGATGGATTTTAGTCATACTACGGAGAGCTGCGGTTTCCACCTTTTCAAGGTTTATCAGTGCTGTCTTTCTGCAATTACTGTATATAGGGGGCACGTATTTCAAATAACGTCGGCATATAGCTTTGTATATATGAGTTGCTGTTTTCATTGATATCCCTTTTTCTTTATATATTACACTCTGCTACACTGGTATTTATTGTAAGGCGCTAATAAAGATCGTCTCATGCGAGCAGAGCCGAGCTAGCCCCTCTACCGTCGAGTAGGGGTGAATTTTTGGCCGTGTAAACTCAGAAATCCCTCCACGTTGTTGCTTGGGCCTAGCGTTCAACTCAGCTCTCGAATTTGCTGCACAAAATTTTAAAAATGAAGAAAGGTAACGCATTAAAGCAATGGACAAGAAGCTGCGGAAAAAATCAAGAGTCATAAGGGAAAAAATGTTTTATATTAATACTACTCTTTATTCACTGTTAAGAAAGTCCTTAAGGGTGCATTGGTTTAAATCCCTATGGGAGGATCTATGTTGTTGGTCGACCCAGTGGGATATGGGCTTCCTCGTGCCCAGAGGGTGGATATGGGTCTCCTTCTACCCCGAGGGTGGATATGAGTCTCCTACCCCCAGGGTGGATATGGGTCTTTTTCTACCCCGAGGGTGGATATGGATCTTCTTTTATCCCGAGGGTGGACCTCGATCTTCTGGACTGATTCCTTCGTTGACCTGCGCAAACTGCCCAAAGTGCTTGTCTCCAGGTATATCCCGATAAAAAAAACTATAATTGACAATCTGGCAAAAGATACGGTACACTAAAACTCAACAAAATTACCAGGATAGTCTTTGACTTTCCATCTCGGAATCCCAAAAATTTGGCAATTAAAAGTTGAAGTGGAAGTATGCAGCTGCTTCAGCCGAATCAAACCAGAAAAAAGTCAAAAATCAGGACAAAACGGCCTCCATTTATAACCATGGCCCTGCTTGCGCCCTAATCGACTTCCGTTAGGTGCGTTCAAGTACCACGTGTGAAAGAAATGACTCAAAAAGAAAGACACTGGGCAACAACAGTCGGTTGAAATGAATTAGTTAGTTAAGCCAATTCGTTAATCATTAGCATTTTCCACTCAAAACAAGAATAATAAATCTAATATATATCCCACTAGTTATTTTTAAATTCAAGACATATAAATATAAATTAATACATGAATAGATATTTCCTGATTTCTGCAACCCAATATACATAAAATCCCATCAAATACAAATATAAATGGCGGGGAAATAAAACAAGAACTATCTGAATACAAAAAAAAGTAGCCAATAAGTTTGATACTGATAAGAAAATACATAAGCACAGTGTAGTGAAATACCAAGGCAGTACAAAATAATGACAAATAAAATTAATTGAAACTGTACTTAATGAAGTTCTTGTCTTCAAAGAATCCCTGGGAAATACTTCCATTAAAAGTATTTGGAAATGGAGTCGATTGAAAATAGGGCGGCGAAGTTCACCTCATAGTGAGGTGATTTCGAAATTTAGTGTAGTAGACTTCTGACTATGTAGAAACCTGCAGAATGATAATAGTAGTAGTAGTATCTTATCTCCCATTTTTTTTGGGAAAATTTTTTATTTGACAATTAAAATGTGAAAAAACAGTTATTTCGAGCTCTAGGAAGAACTATTGTTTTTCAATAAAAAAGCTTCAAACAGTATTGTGCGCATTGAAAATACCTACAAGATGAAAAAAAAACCTGCTAAAATGTCTGTTTTTTCAATTATTAATAAATAATTGAAAAATATATTGCATTAACTTTATACTGCACCTAAAAGAACCTGTTGTTGCATACAACAAATGTGCAAAATTTGAAGTAAAAATATTTCAAACTTTTTGTGCAATGAATTTGCTTATAACTTTTTGTTTTTTGGTTGCTTAGTCTCAGCAATCTAGAGGACGTACAGCGGTCTGCGGGTGCGCAAATGAAAGTTCGAGTCTTATAAAAACAATAACACAAAAAGAAGCTAATTAATTGTTAATTTTAAATTATTGAAACTGATCAATAAAATTGTGGTTCATTTTTTCGTTATAAACAAATCGAATAACTCTTCGACAATTGTTGATATCGAAATGTCGATAAGTATATGAAAAATGTTCGTCCAATAAAATAAAAAAAAGTTACCATATGTTTTTCTTGTACAATCAATAATTTCGTGGCAAATGACAGTTGATTTTTAATATTCCTGATATCGTAAAACTGTAATTATGCATAAAATGTACAAAATTGCAACAATTTGCTTAGTTGTTTAACAATAATTTGATTAAAAAAACATATTATCCATTGTCCATATCTCGTCGAGAAACCAAAAATTAAAAAAAAAGGTTCTACGACCAATATCCAACGAGATAATCGAAATTTTACCGGCGAAACAAATTTGAAACGTCCGAGTCACGTATTTTGCCGCGCGCCGCAGGCTGAAAGAACGTCCCCCCCCCCCCCCCCCTTCTACTGCTTAATTTCTGACTCTCGGAGTAGGTACAAATTTAAACTATTGCAACATCAACAATTTTGAAATAATTTAGTTGAAAACTGCTGCATACAATAGTTTAACCACCTCCCTGAGTTTCTATTTAAATAATCCCTTAATGTTAATAAACAACGCCACAGCGATTTTGTGAAAAAAAAATTCTATCTCAGCTTCTAGTGGTCATACAGAATTTTTTTCTCGAAATGTGCACCTAAATCTCACTATGGTGTCCAATTATCGGCATTTCGATGTCAACAATTGTCGAAGAGTTGTTTTATTTGTTTATAACGAAAAAACCAACTCCAACTTTATTTATCTGTTTCCACAATTTAAAATAAAGAATTCATTTGATTCTTTTTTGTTAATGTTAGTATAACTTTCGAACTTTCATTTGCAATCCCGCAGACTGCTGTACGACCTTTAGATCGCTGAGAATAAACAGTAAATAAAAAAAAAGTTATTAACAAATTAATTGTACAAAAATTTTTAAATATGTTTACTTGAAATCTTGTATACTCGTATGCAACAAGATGCTCATTTCAGTGCAGTATAAAGTTATTGCAATATATTTTTCTATTGTTTATTAACAATTGAAAAACAGCCATTTTAGCATGGTCTTTTTGCAATAACTACAATTATCCGATTCGGATGGGCTTATTTTGTTGCCATTTTTAATGCGCATAACTTTTGTACTGAAAAACAATAGCTTTCCTTAGAACTCAAAAAAACTGTTTTTTCACATCTTAACTGCTAAATAAAAAAATTTCCCCAAAAAAGAAAATGAGGCATAAGATACTACATAATTACATTATCATCCTGATGGTTTCTACGTAGTCAGAATTCTACTAACACTAAATTTGTTTCCAGATGCTAATTCTGCCGGCTTACAAGTCGGCTAACGAACAATTTTTATTTGGTGTTTAAACCTATTGCAATATTGGTGTTGAATCTTGCTTTACGCTTTTATAACGTCTTTTCAGCATTGGAAAGAAGGGATATATGAACCTAGTTTGAGTTCGTTTTGTAGGAAAATGAACGGAAAGCACTCTTTTGATATATTTTAAGCCAAATTAAAATTGAATAAAATTTTTTATAACAACCATTTCACAAAAGTCCTCGATGTTTTAAAAGTACATGTTAAATAATAAAATGTCATTTACTAAAAGCACAATGGTTCATACAATGTTGTTGTTATTAATGAATGGACTATTGGAAAACCCGAGCAGTAACGGTAATCATGAAACGTGATATTAAATTTTAATATAAACAGTAACACTCTGTGTATTGTAAAAAAAATAAGTGATCTTCTGTGAAATTGTGCTGGTTGTTTATTTATTCTGTAGGGATAATGTTGAGAAATCTCTAATGAGTCAATCAGATTCTGTCGCCGGCAAGTTCAAGGTTTGCATCGGTACTTTCAATTAATTCTAGGCGAATTTATATTTCACTTCCTTGGCCAAGTTCTCTTACATTTTTGTGCAAAAATTTTATATTTAGTGGAATTTAACTGCATTTCGCTGAATTTTTTGCAAGATTGAAAATTGTCCTTAGATTGTACGATTGTGTTGGTTTAGATAGACGTATATACATACTGTTTCCCAAAAGCAAAGGAATACTTTCGGAAGATGTATAAATATCGATATTATAATATAAAAAATGCATGATATTATATATAAATACAGGGTGTCCCACGATGAAATGCCGCGATCGATTTCTCGGAAAATGGACATTGAATTTTTTTTTAATTTGGCAGTTTACTTAAGTCAATGGGACAATTTCGCTAAAATATTTTTAAGATGGTGGTACTTTCGGGTATATCGGAAGTTGATGCCTTTTTGCTTATTTTAAATGAAAAACCTTATATGTTATTTTACTTTTAGATTATATGCAAAATTATAGATACATTTCATGCATAATATCCTATACCTTATACCTTATACCTTATACCCTTATACCCTTATACCAGTCTAACTGTTTTTGATATATTTTAAATTTTATGTTATTGCAGGCCTAAATATAACTATCAATTTCTCCTATATGAAAGCCTTTATTATTTAATTGAGGTTGGTTTCTTTCTAGAAGGGGATACACATTAAAAATAAGGGTGACTTTGTATATGGTTGCCAATTCCAAAAATTTGCAGTTTTTGAAAAATTGGCAATTTATCATTTTAATATTTTAGAAATAATAAGCGGCTTACCTACACAGGTAAACAACTTGTTGTAATAAATGTTCAAAATTTTCACCCTGAACTTCCCAAGATTTTTCGCATCTCCGAGTTAGTTCGTCATGGATGGGCCTCTCTAATTAAATTTGGAGATGAATTTTCGAAGCGTCCCTTATCCTTGCCATACAGTTCTCCATCGTTGTTACTGGATTACAATAAACGATGTTTTTTTTTATCGTTTCCCATAAAAAATAACACAGTTTACAAAAAAAAGTGCCTATGCCTATTTGACCACACCACTTCTTATATAATTTGACGCTTTGAATTCAAATCTGAGGTCCGCTAACCTCGGTCACGTCAGGTTCAAGGCCATTTCAATGTCAAATGAAGTAAAATTCACTAAATAAATCTGTAGAAGTAGATTTGTAGGTTTTCGAGGTCACTGAATCCGAATTCATGGTTTGTTTAATACCTCAAGGTCAGCCAGAGGTCATTTAAAGATCAGATTGAGATAAAACCTCAAAAGTCTGCAAAATAACAGGTATTAGTTTTCGGAGTAGCTAAATCCGAATTCGTGGTTTATTTAATTTCCCAAGGTCAGCCAGAGGTCATTTCAGTGTCATTTTAAGGTCAAATTGAGAAAAATTTCTAAATAAATTCATGAAAGAAGATATGTGACTTTTAGAGGCGCTGAATCTGAGTTCGTGGTTTGTTTAATACCTCAGAGTAAACTAGAGGTCATTTTAAAATCATTTCAAGGTCAAATTGAAAAAAATTTGCTAAATAAGGATGTAAAAAAGGAGAACTCACGCGCAGCTAGATCGATATCCGTTATACAGAAGACACGCAAGCGGATCGAGATTTTTAACCGAAACTCAAGCTCCCAAAACCACGCACGTCACGCGCAGGTACATCGATGTTCGCTACAAGCAAACACGTGAACGAAGTGGGTTTTCAAAATGAAACCCAAGCTTCCAAAAACCATATAACCCAGGCGCAGCTATATCGACATCCGTTACATAACAAGTAGGCTAGCGAAGCGAATTTTTATAAGTGTATAAACATAACCCCAAGTTCTCATACATAATTTTCACCTCTGTCTGCTGCATAATGCGCATTGTTCTCGCTGCGCGTGGGATATGTGGTTATGTTTTGGCATATTTATGAAAACTTGGTCCGCTCGCCTGTCTGCTGTATAGTGGCCATCAATCTAGTGGTTGGTGGACTGTGTGATTGTGGGAGTTTGTGTTTCACCTTAAAAACTCGATCCGCTAGCTTGTCTGCTGTATAGTGGATATTAATTTAGCTGTGCGTGAATTGTGTAAGCTTGGATTTTCGATTACAATTCATAATAACTAACTCCGCTTGCCTATCTGCTCTGTAACGCTCATTGATCTACATCTGCGTGGGGTACGAGGTTTTGGGAGCTTGAGTTTCGACTCAAAAACTTGATCCGCTTGCCTGTCTGCTATGGAATGGATATCGATCTGGCTGTGCAGATCTATTTGGTGAATTTTTCAATTTGACCTTGAAATGACCTCTCGTTTATCTTGCAGTATTAAACAAACTACGAATTCAGACTCAGCGCCATCAAAAGTCTACAAATTTTCTTTTACAGACCTATTTAGTAGATTTTTCTCAATTTGACCTTGAAATGACGCTGAAATTACCTCTGGTTGACCCAAGGGGGCTAAACAAACCACAAATTTGGATTCAATGACCCCAAAAATCTGCATATCCTCTTTTTCAGATTTACGTAGTGGACTTTTCTCAATTTGACCTTAAAATGACCTCTGGTTGACCTTGAGGATTAAACAAACCACGAATTCGGATGCAGAGACCCAAAAAACGTACGTCTTTTTCAGATTTATTTAGGTTTTTTTTTCAATTTGATCTTGTAATGACTCTAAGACCTTTGATTGATCTTGGGGACTTAAACAAATCACGAATTCGGATTCAACGACCTCAAAAACGCACGTATCTACTCCTTCTGATTTATTTAGTGAATTTTATTTCAGTTGACCTTGAAATGACCTTGAAACTGGCGTGATAGAGGTTAGCGGACCTTAGATTTGGATTCAGAGCATTTAATTAGACTAGAATAAAATGGTCTGGTCAAATAGGCATCCACTTTTTTTTTGTAAGCCTGTGTAATCTAAAAAAGTCAAATCAGAAGAACAAAGAGGCCACAGAAAAGGCCCATTGTTGACAATCCACTTGTCCTAAAATGTTGTTTGTAAAGACTTGTTAAGTGAAATTGTTCTGTGTGGTGGGGTCTGATCGTGTTGGTAAAAAATTTGCTAATGTTCCCCCAAAAGTAAATTGCTTTAACTATTGATTGTTTAACTGTTGTAGAATATTTAAATATCTTTCTCGTACACAACTTAAAATAGAGACATAAGTTACTTTATGTTACTTTGTATTATTAACTATTTAAGTTTTCTTCATAAAAATGTAATTTTACTATTCCATCATTTGTTATGGCACAAAACTCGTTAAATTGTCAGGCAATCTTACTACATGAGGATTTGAATGAGTTCAAAAATGGAAATTGCGTTTGTTAAAATGGCCATTCTTCGTATATTTTGCTTGATCAGTCCAAATTATGTTGTCTAAAAATCGAGAGTCGTCTTGTATCATCGTTAATATAAATTCGGAAAATTGCACTCGTTTCGGAAAATTAGTATTTCTTATAAATATTAAATGAACTTTTCGAGATTCCTATTTTTAGAGCCACTTGTTTTAACGATGTCATAGGATATGCCGCAAAATACCCTAGAATTGCGATTTCAACAGTGTCATCATTGAAGATTGTTTCCTTTTATGCATTTTTGCCTCAAGGTGCCAAATTTTTTGAAAATTTACCATTTATGTTTAACACTGTTCCGTAACAATTTCTGTTTAACTGAATATCTATCAGTAAATGTCTGGCATGATCTTGATAAAACTTTATTACATTCTCCATAGATAATAAATACATTTAAACAATTTTCATGCGCATAATTTAAACACCCAGGTATGATTTTTATTAATAATTGTCAAATGGCAAGAAATAGTGACATTTCTGTAGTGATATGTTGTTTGCTTTCGTCGCATTTCTCCATCATGACCAACTAATAACAAAATTTAAATGCCGTATAGCGTTAGATATAGGACATTATACAGGAAATATGTCTGTAATTTTGCGCACAATCTAAAAATGAAATAACATTTAGGGTGTTCCATTTAAAATAAACAAGAAGGCATTAACTTTCGGTATAACCGGAAGTGCCACCAGCTTGAAAATATTTTAACCTAATTCCCCCCATCGACTTTAGTAAACAGCCAAATTTTAAAAATTTGAAAAAATCTATTTTCCGAAAAATCGATCGCGGCAATTCGTTGTATTACACACGGTATATGGTGTTTTAAAATATTAAAATAGGCTGATGTTTTCGCTGATTATTTCTGACAATAAAAACAAACTAACTGATAATAAAATAAACATTCCAATACGGAACAGTAAAGTGTCAAAAGTAAAAAATGAAGTTTTTAGAAAAATTGCAGACTAAAATATTTTTTTTCCTAAAGAAACAGATGCATTCTGTTGTTCTACCTTTATTCAATAGTGTAAGTACTGTTTTGCGTAAATTTTTAAGTTATAACAATAAAAAAACTTTTTATGGATAAGATAACTTACACAGTTGAACCTGTAGGGTATCTGTGGAGAAACTTGTTACTATTCGCAGTCAATCCCAACTTTAAGAACAAAGTCGTTATTTTGTTATTTCAACGACTATGGGCATTTTTGGTCGGTATCGTGCCCGCCAACAGAGGGTATATTTCAGATCAGATATTTTCGTCAGTGACCAGTTTCAACACAACGACCTTCGATTCGACTCGATTCGCACCACGAGTATATATACAAAATAACTTACATACCCCAAAAAAAAATGAAGTCCCCTCGTAATCATAATGCATTAACATTATCTATAACACTTAAGGAATTCCATTGAAATTCATAGAGAGAGAGCACTTTGTTATTCAAAGTGCATAGGAATATGAAATTTGTATATCTCGGAAATACTTGTGACTGCTCTACGCCCAGACAAATTTCCAGTTTCCTGTTAAGTTGTAAGTCTCTGGGAATATTAATAATGTCACTGTGATCTGGATAAAATCAGAGTGCACTTGACAACTCAGGGCTTTGTACTTTAACTCTCTTGTGCTCTAGACCGTATAATTTTGACATTACTTTTCCTATGGCAACGTTTCCTGCTGCTTGATGCTGTATTGTAATTATTGTGCGAAGGAAGGATTAATAATTAAAGTTTTAAATAAAAAATGTATGGACTTTGGAGCGGAAATGTTCTTTTGTCTGCCGGTAGAAATTTAATTGAAGTACTAGATGGGTAGATGTGATATCATTTATTTCCGATTATACTTGTAGTAATATAAAACTAAAGAAAAACCGAAATGTTTGTCGGATATGCATTATATTAAAGTTACTGGTTTTGTTAGTGTTTTCTGCAACGTAGCTCTAGTCTATCTTTCAGTTAATTGAAAGCATAAAAGATGTTTTTTTGTCTCAAAGCAACATTAAAGCATCTTCTTACAATATAAATAATTCTTTACTCTTTACAGTTATAATAACATGACGGTTTTGTAGATCCAGTTAATTACGTAGAAAAATTTGTTTGGAAAATATTTATGAAGCCTTAATATTTCAAATAGGTATTTTCAGCATCATCATCATTCAATCTCCATTTCGTTCACTGTTGTATCTCCTCCAGATGTTTTGTTTTGGTAGCCTCCGTAGCATAAAATTTTGGTGTTCTTGATTTTTTGCAATTTATTACTTGGTCGTCAGTGAACCAAAGATGTATAGATTCCCATCCCTTCGAATTGTTTTTCATAGATTTAAAGTTTGTTCTAAGAATATTTTAAACAATGTTGGAGACATTGAACAGCATATGAGAAGACTTTTGGTTGCTTGAAAGCTACTGGATAATTTGTTTCTTACTTTAGTCGGTACTTTATTTTCTTGATATAGTTGTTTTACAGCGGCAAGGATTTCATGCGAATCTCTAATTTGCTGCAAAGCTTCATAGTTTTTATCAGATCGATAAAAGCTCGACGTTTGTTTTTGTTTTTAGCCCTATTCCGTTTTTCATCTTTAAAATTTCCATCTATTTCAAAAAAATTGCAAGCAATTTTCGGATTGACCAGCATTTATACCAGCTTGCTTTATACGATTAAAAGAATTTCCATTTTCTTTGCTCAAGAACCTTTCAATAAAAACGAGTTAGTTTATATTCTTCATGATAAAAAAATATGTTTTCTGAATATAAAAATATTATATTACGTTAAAAGCATCAGAACGATTTTTGAATAAAAAATTATTCCCCCATACAAAACCTGGCTTTCATCCTTCCAAGTTTAAATATTTAATGGATCGTCTACACAGACACATATATTATTTATCTTTAAGTTCACGAAGTTGGAAAGAATATTCATTTCAACATGCGATTAAAGTAATATTGCCAGTGGTTGCGTTATTAAAAACTTTTTGCTATCATTTAATATGCCCTTTTAAATGTAAAATTTGGAAATGAAACTCAAGAGATTGTTTATTAACCCAGCGTTTCCCAACCCTTCAATATTTGCTATGCGAGTTTCATATCAGTTTTAACGTATCTTCTTTTACTGAACGGTCTTTTTAAATTCTAATTTAGTTCATTTTATTAATTTTATCTCTGATAGGGAATTTTCCCTTTTTTCGTTCTCATGTGTGAAAAGCTTTGACAAAATGTATTCAATGAAATTTGTTACTGTTAAGTCCATTAATGTCTGGCAAAAGGTGTTTTGTTTTTTTCGTTTATATCGAAAGATTAAGTCTGTTAATGCGCTTGGCAAGACAGTAGATAAATTAAAAAATATAACTATTGTTCCTTCTGTTAGAGGTACAGATTGAGTCGGGTCCCTTGATGTGAAAGCGTGGAGTTTAAATGTGTTCTCTTTCAGTGAACCAATTAAATTATTCGATCCAGTAAAGAAATAAATAATATTTTTTGCACATTATCAGAATTTTATATATGAGTTTGTGAAAGTTTTCCGCGCCGTATTCGATACATATTTTTGTTGTTATGTTTTTATGATATTTTATTTAAGTATTTTTCTATAATTTTTTACAATTAAAATTTTATTTGGTAATGTTATTTTTTCAATACGAAAATGTGGAAACAAAGGTTGATTTTCAATTTATATTTTTCCGCTTTAAATCGTTATAAAAGGTTTTTGTTTAAATAAATGTTGGTAAAATTTATCTATAGACATATATAACTATATTGTCGAAATAAATATTTTGAATGAAGTTATTTTTACCTAGTTTTTTATAGGAAGAAAAAAACTAGATATTCTATTCTTTCTAATATGTAAGCGTCAATAACCACAGACAACCAGAGGCTTTTTTTAAATCAAAATTTCAGTAAGAAATAAAGAAATCTATCTGTCGTATTTAAGGCAGAGAACAGGAAGGAATATAGACAAACAGTTTATTTCCTGCAAATACCTCTCTGGTCCTCTCTCCATAAGCCTTTTGACCACCTTATGGTCTCGTCAGTAGAGCTGTATCGGACCGAGAGTAACATTAGCAGGAAATAACTGATATATGAAATATAAATTCCAAGGTATGTCAAAAACCTGCCACGTATAGACCTCGATGTCAGACTGAAAAATATCGCTAGTAGAACGACATCTATGAATTAGCAATTTAAAAAAAAAATCAAAACTTCAGTAAGAAATAAAGAAATCTATCTGCCGTATTTGAATGGTTGTGCTATATGTATTCTCCTTTCAGGCAGAGAAAAGTCAATAATATATTCAAACAGTTTATTTCCTGCAAATACCATTCTCGTCCTCTGTCCATACGCGTTTCGACCGTTTTATGGTCTCGCCAATGGAGCTGTATCGGACCGAAAGCAACATTCACAGGAAATAATTGATATATGAAATATAAATTCCAAGGTATGCTACCGACAGGATATTGCAAACCTGCTACCTACCGACCTCGATATCAGACTGAAAAATATCACGAACGACATCTATGGATCACCGGAGTAGTGAGAAATTTTATTTTATCTTGATTATTAAGGTAATTTATTTTGTTCTGAAAACCAATGTTCAAATTTTGCGAAAAAGTCGACATTATCGACCAAAACACCTCTTAACGAACAATAACATATAACAACTAGCACAATTTCCTAAGTGACTTTTAATTTAAATAAATTAGTGTAGGTTAAAAGTCGCTATGAATAATTGTTGCAAATTAACAAAACCATTGCTAGAAATATATCATAAGGTCGAGAGTTAAATTTTCTAATTAGAATCATTTGTTTGGTTAGTTAATTTTTAATTTATAATTATATCAAAATAGTTCTTTCCCTATAGTAAAAGAAGTGTTGGGAATTAGAAAAGTTTCATTTCTCTAAGAAGAAATCAATACGAATGTAATTACAGCCAAAGCCTAAAAACACATTTTTGTCTCGAACTGTAGAGTTTTCTACTAGAGTAACTTTGAATTGAGGAATAATATTTCTGTATTAAAACTGTATCTGTATAACTTACAAGGAAGGTACCTGAAGTGCCCTGCTCCGATTTTAATGAAACTTCAATATGTTGTAGAGGGTAGAAAAATAAAAGACGCGTATTTTTTTATGTGCGGAGATTCATTTTAACTTGTTGAAAACCGCCCCTAAAGTTCAACCCTAAAAACAGTATTTTTGAAATATCTTATGTTCTAAGTGAGATATTTTTACAAAACAAAATGAAAATTATTTTTTGTACGAAATGATGTTAAACTATGGTTTTTTACCCCAAGGATATGGTCCTTTATTTTTTTATAAGGGTAAACCATTTATTCGCGCTCATAATTTTATTCTAAAAATTACGAAATTTAATACAACTATTTGAAAATATTTTTTTCACGAATACCATAAGTAACTTAAGTTAACGGGTTTCGGCGTTTCTAAAAATAACTAGTAAAAGAGGGTGAGCCACTCGAAATGTTTTTTTCTTAAATCTCAAGTTGTAATTGAGATATATTTACAAAACAATTTGAAAATTATTTATTATTTGAAATTATGTTGAATAAAGGTATTTTCATCCCCAAAAATATCATCCCTTATTTTTTTATCGGGGTAAATCATCTAATCTCTCACTTAATTTAATTCTAAACATTACGAAATTTACTAAAATTGTCTGAAATATTTATTTCACGAATACTATAATTAACTCAAGTTGACATCTTTAGGGGTTTCCAAAAATAAAATAGTAAAAAAGGTTGAGTCACCCCCAAATACTTTTTTCTTTTTAATGTCTCAAGTTCTTATTAGGATACGCTACAAAACTAAATGAAAATTATTTGTTATTCGAAATGATATTAAACTATGGTATTTTCACTCCCAAGGATATCATCACTTATTTTTTATTAAAGTAAACCATATATTTGCGTACCTAATTTAATTATAAAAATAATAAATTTAATGGAATTGTCTTAAAATATTTTTTCACGAATACCATAAGTCACTTAAGTTGTCGTGTTTCTGGGTTTCTAAAAATAAACTCGTAAAAGAGAGAGAGCCATCCCCAAATACTTTTTTACATCTCAAGTTCTAATTTATATAAGTCTTGTTATTTGAAATGAAGCTAAACTATAGTATTTTCACCCTCAAGGATATCATTCGAAGGATGTCATTTCATACATGTATTAATATTCTTAAAATTGCCAAATTTTAGTTGATATGGACATTACAGACCGTACTGAATTTTTTTCTTTTAATTAATAAGAAAATATAAACTTATTTCATAAGTTAAGCATTCATATTTCTATATTATTTTCATTCATGACAAGTACTAAGAAATGACGGTTTACTTCTGTAAAAAACAAGAAATGATATCCTTGGGGTGAAAATACCATAGTTTAACATCATTTCGAATAATAAGTAATTTAAATTTTGTTTTATAGAGATATCTTAATTAGACCTGAAGATATTAAAAAAAAAACACATTTTGGGGTGGCTCACCCTCTTTTACTAGTTTTTTTTCGGAAACCCCGAAACACGTCAACGTAAGTTACTTATTGTATTCGTAAAAAAATATTATCAAAAAATTTGGTTTAATTTCGTAATGACTAGAATTAAATTGTGTAAATGAATTGCAAGAATAGCCCTGATATAAACTAAGGGATGATATATATATATATATATATATATATATATATATATATATATATATATATATATATATATATATATATGGGGTTAAAACAACATGGTATAACCTCACTTCAACTAACAAATAATTTGTTTTGCAAAGATATTTCAATTAGAATTTCAGATTTGAAAAAAAGTATTTGGGGGTGACTTATCGTCTTTTACAACTTCATTTATTGAAATCCCAAAACATGTCAGCTTGAGTGAATTATTAAATTACGTGTGCGAATAGATGGTTTATCGTTATAAGAAATAAGGGATGATATTCTTGGGCTTAAAAATACCATAATTCGACATCATTTCAAATAACAAGTAATTTCCATTTTGTTTTATAAAGATAATGAATTAGAACTTGAAATCTGAAAAAAAGTATTGGAGGGTGGTTCACCCTCTATTACTAGTTTATTTTTAGAAACCTCGAAACACGTCAACTTGAGTTACTTATGGGATTCGGGAATAAAATATTTTCAAACAATTTCATTCATTTCGTAAGTTTTAGAATTAAATTATGTGTGCAAATACATGTTTTACCCTAATAAAAAATAGAGGATGGTATCTTTGGGAGTGAAAGTACCATAGTTTAACATCATTTCTAATAGCAAGTATTAATTATTTTGTTTTGTAAAGATATCACCCTTAGAACATGAGATATTTCAAAAATACCGTTTTTAGAGGTGAACTTTAGGGACAGTTTTCACTCCGTTATAATGAATCTCCGCAGATAAAAAAAAATACGTATCTATTATTTTTGTACCCTCTACAACAAGTTGAAGTTTCATCAAAATCGGAGCCGGATACTTTAAGTACTTTTCTTGCTAGTAAACTGTTAATAATATTTAAAACAACGTTCGCCATAATGTCCACAAAAATAATTGTTATGTACTACCAAAGATTATTATAGCTATAGCGTTAGCTATAATAATCTTTGGTACTACCAACAATTTTACAAATTTTTGAAATATTATTATTTTTGTAACTAAACTATTTTTATATAATTAAAAAGAAAAATTAGTTTTTTTTTTGGTTTCGGTCCTTACAAACTAGTGTTTTGGTCACCGAATATGTTAATTGTGGTTAAAAAGTCAAAGGACAATACCAATATTGAGATATTGAGACCTATCTCAAGTCTCAAAAAGGAATACATATACAAGAGCCCACGGTTTTTGCTTTCGGAGCTCTTTATTGAAACGTAGTACTGGGTAGATCTGATAAAAAATGGTTAATGCAAAGGATAAGTAAGGTTAAGTAACATTTCTCAATTTAGAGATTGATAAAAAAATTCGTTTATGATATAATGGGTAAGTATCATCACTTTTGTTCATTCATTCATTAAGTTATTTAGGTATAATTCGCTTAAATTAAATAAATATTTCTTGAAAGTATAGAAAGGAAATTCCCTGTTTCACGTTTCATCATAACAGAACAACTTACATACCTAATAGGTGAAAATATAAATAATTTTGTGCTAAATTGTTGCGCAGATATCGCAATATTATATTTCGTCGTGTCAGAAATTCTATTCTTAATGTGATAGTATATAAATGAAATAATCGACATCCTTTCTGTTATTTGTAATTCATATTTTAAACTTTAGTGCGAAAATACTCCCACTTGAAGTCATTTCGGTCACCGCATTTTAAATTAAACGATGATGAAAAATTCTTTTAGCTTTAATTGTTATATACACACTAATTTAATAAATTTTTTCTGTATTTATTTTTTTCATAATTTACTCTGATGTCATAACACTTACTAACATCTAGATAAAAAGCTTGGTGGGCGTAGAATGGTTGTTTTTCTATGAGTGAGTGTGGGTGCTGTAATTTATATCAAAAACTAAATAAATGGTATTTTACCAACTGTATACATATGTTTGTTGCGTAACCATAACAAAAACATATTTAGAACACAATTAATTACATTATTATATTCAACAAGTTGACATTCAAACAATGCAATAAAAATAACTAGTTTTATTGAAAAGGTATACATACGTAGACAACATTGAAAGTAGGATTGATATGGTAACACTGTATTAGGACATAGGACAAATTCTATTGTACTTAAAACTGGATTTCTTCTTTGTAAGCGACGTTTTAGCTCATCAATCATGTGTTTTTTTTGATGAATCTTTGTGAATTTCCAGAAGTGCATATACTTGTATTTTGTGGGTAGTAACCAGATCTTAAATTTTATAAAAAAAAAGGTTGGCTGTGATCTTTGCGATGTAAATCCGCCATCAGCCTAAAAACTCATTGTTGCTGCATACTTTAAGTATGAAGAAAATAGGGAGAATTACACGAATTTTAAATAGTTAAACGATACAATACTCTTTAAAAGCCTAAGTAAAAAAAGACAGTTAGATAATTTAGGTATTAAACCATCTATATGACTTAAGTTCATTACTGTTTTTCGGACATGTATGCCGTCGTCTGTTAATATTTCTACCTAAAGGTGCGAATAAATATGGTGAGCCGAGCGCGTGATGCGCCTGTGACGAGCTTGCCTCGAACTTGCAGCGAACCTTCTTTGATCTTTACTGGTTCAATTGGACCCTTGTTTTTTCGGCGGCCTATGTCAAAAGATATTTTTAAAAAAGTTTGCGCGGTGTAAACCAAGACAGTAAAAATAAATAAAAATATAGGATGTTCCAATTAAGTGCGAAAAATTTTAAAGAATTATTCTTGAGCTAATTTTAAGCCCAAAAGTTCATATAAACATATATTTGATAATGCTTAGTTTCTAAGATACAGGGTATTAAAATTTTATTATTATTTTTAGTTTTTAAATTCATATAATTTCTTTTTAAAGATAATTAAGTCAAATTTCGAACACAACACTTTTTACAGTTCTCATAAAAAATTATTATGATGTGAAATAATATACAAAGTGGTACTTATTTCCTGGTCTGTAAAATTTTACCCGGTCGAACTTTTGTGTCGGGTTCCACTGTCTCGACTTGATTATTCATGTAGCTTTCCCATCTTATTGTGTCTTAAGTATTTCTCTAAAAGTCGATAGTTTTTCCACAAAAAAAAATACATAAGTAAAAAATCATAATGTATTTGTTTTAACCAATTTTCATTCATATTTGTTTTAACTAACAGGGACTAAGAAAAAAATACAATATAACAATAACAGAATTTGAACCACAGTAACAAAATATTAATAACAAAAATGACAAAATGTTGAAAATGACCACCCTCAGCCAGGGGCGGATCTAGCCTCTTTCTTGGGGGGGGGGAGGGTGATATCACAAAAGCCAAAATAGGGTGTCGACGCGGGGGAGGGAGATGCCAGCAACATTCCCATTTAATTCTAGTGTAAAACTTAGAGTTGGGTCTATTTTTCTGAATTAAAAGCTCTTGAGGGGGGGGGGGCGATCGCAAGAAAAAACAAGTTATCGACGGGGGGGGGGGGATTCCGTAGCATACACATTCGAAGTATGAGAGCCAGAATCGGGTCTATTTTCTTAAACTCAAAGCTCTTTAAGGGGGGGGGGCATTGCACGGTAAAACAAGTTGTTGACGAGGGGGTGAAAGCCAGCAGCATACACACTCCTAGTATAAGAGCCTAAATCGAATCAATTTTCCTAAACTCAAAACTCTTGGGGGGTGAGGCCGATCGCAAGTAAAACCAAGTTGTCGACAGGGGGGGGGGGAGGTGAAAGACAACAGCATACACATTCCAAATGTAAGAGGCACAATCTGGTATATTTTCCTAAACTCTAAACTCCTGGGGTGGCAATCGCCACCCCCCCCCCCTGGATCCGCGCCTGTCCTAAACCATAATACAAGAATCCAATTTCATCTCATTGAAGAGCGTATTGATTGAAATAATCCTGAAGTATTTCTTCTCCTTTGGCAAGACGCTAAAATGTGATTGCTCAAATCTTCAACATCTTCAATAGGATCTAAGGAAATCCCAGATGTAAAAATCCAAAAGACAGATTGATACTGAAATGGGCTGGAGCGCCATCATGTATAAACCATAATTCTTGTCTAACTTGAAGAGGAACCTCTTCAAGAAGGGCTGGTAACCCTTTCTCGAGAAAGTGACAGTATTGGTAGCCATTTAATCTCAGTAGAAGGAAGCATGGGGCCAGTTAGATAATCGCCTATAACACCAATCCATACATTTAATGAAAACTAATGTTGATAATTGGCTTGAAGTAATGCATGCTGATTTTCTTCAGCCAAAATGAGATTATTGTGAAAATTTTTTATGGATTCCCGTAAAAAGTTTGCCTCATAAGTAAACAAAATACGAGATAAAAAAGGGAAGATTGGGCGATTATTTGAAGTATCCACTGGCAAAAAAATTACGCGGCAAAAAGTCTCGAGGTAAAAGCGCTTGATCTCGCTAGATATGGCAGGGATACAATTGGTGTTTTTTTAAATTTGGAATACTGGGAAACTGATTATATTTAATATATTGGGAATTTTTCTCGTACTTGTTTTAGGAGATTCTTATATTAAATTAAGAACAGCTTCTTGTAGCGCTACGGTTTTTATCTCCCGAGGACTTCCACAATCAGAAATTCGTTTCTTGTAAACACTGATGAAGACGACAAATGTGTTATGATGAGGTAACCTACATTGTAGATAAGCAGCATAAATCCGTTGAGCTTGTAATGCATTTCTCTTAACACGACCATAAACCAAATGTATGTGTGACATTTCAACATTTGTAAAATCTGCCATTTTTACTATTTTTTTTTTACTTTACATCAAGTGTACATAAAACTAATCACATTTATCCACAGAAATTATAAGACATTGCAACAAAAAAACAATATGACAAATTGTGAACATATTTGACAATAGGCTACTAGATCTTTTCGTCACTTAATAAACCACTCCTTACTGAATTTAATTGGAGATGCATCTAAACATATTTTATTTTTTTTTGTGGAGAAACTATTAGACTTTTAGAGGAAAACTTGAGAGACAAAAAAGTTTCTCAGTAAGATAGGAAAGCTAACTGAATAATCAAATCGATACAGTGGGACCCGAAACAAAAGTTCGAGAGGGTAAAATTTTACAGACTCGGAAAAAAGTACCTTTCTGTATATTATTTCACATAATAATAATTTTTATAAGAACTGTAATAAGTGTTATGTGTTCTAAATTTGATTAAATTATCTTTAAAAAGAAATGATGTAAATTTTAAAAACTAAAAATAATAATGAAATTTAACACCTTGTATCTTAGAAACTAAGCATTATCGGACATATTTTTATATAAACTTTTATGCGTAACATCGGTTCACGAATAACTCTTTAACATTTTTCGCATTTATTTGGAAACATCCTGCATATAAATATTTGTAGACAGAACTATTTATCAGTATTTGTAAATTTTGGTAATTTGAAATAGGTGGTGACGATTTATTGGTGACGAAGAACAAACTGCAGCCTTGTTTCGGTTGAAGTGGAGCACACCACGTAAATTTCTCAGTCGATACAAAGTGAGCGAAGAAGCTAGACCTATCTTGCCATGTCTGACGACGGAGAATAAACGGTTGCTTTCTATTTTTATGCACTGGGATTTTACTGTTAAAAAGTGTATCAAATATAAAACGATAACCATAATATCTTTTACCTTGTATAAAAAAGTCAAGATTTAAAATTATAGCAATTTTATAGTTCCAACATAGCGAACAATACAGAGATTTCACCAAAATCTCTCGGTTAGATTTTGAATATTTGTTAAAGAAAATAAAACCAGTCATTTCCAAAAGAGAAATATATTTTCAGCAGTTCGCTTCCATTTGACACACACTCAAAAGTTTCTTCTCGCTGGTCTCTGCAAATTTTCAGAGGCAATGTCATTTCACACATCGACTTCTTTTTTTTTCTAAAGTGTTTGTCTATAACTATTTTCTAAATTCAACATATTTTCTTCGGTCCACTTCATATTCACTTATCAACAACTCTTAATCATTGCGACGTGTTAAATAAATTTCATTTCATTAACAGAAACATTAAAAAATCTTATGTTGTCAGTCTCGCTACTAAGTACATTTTTTCGAAAGAGCAGGCCATAAACCCATCTCACTAGATAAAAAAAATCGTATGAGTTCGCATAAAAAAACCGACAGAAAATGGTTCGCTGCGAGTCTTGGTCGAGCAACTTGAAAATAATAGAACTATAAAAAAATTCAAAGGAGTCTTGTTGTAAGTTCGCAGCATACTCGTCACGGGTGCGCCACTCGCTCGGCTCGCCATATTTATACATACCTTAACATTTCGACTATTTCTGCGGAAGAAATTATTAACGGTGGGTCCAAGGTCGAAGTATTCTTCCTGACGCTCGGCAGTTTTTGGTTATGTTTGCTAGCATTTTCACGTATTTGATAGGATTTTTGATACAAAATGAAAATATAGGATACTTCTACTTTCAAAATCTTTTTTCAATATTAAAATTGGACCATCTATGACAAATTCCGGTAATTCTGCAAAAACTAATTGTGTTTTCTTCTTTCTGGATGTTGTGCTTATTTTATTTCCTGGTTTAAATAGCCATTATTTATGAGAGCACTTTTCATATGTTATAATTCCGCCTTTAAGCGTTTTTCTTCTCATATTCTTTGCGCTCGGTCTGATAGCGTTCTAATTACTTCAGTTTCATGCCTTGGATGACGGCTAGATTCTTTTTTGAAGTACTGATCTATGTGTGTAGGTTTTCTATATACTCTGTGCCCTAGTTTGTTACTTTTTTGTCTTTCTACTACATCTAAAAAGGGGATTGAGTTATCCCGTTTTTGTGGTTCAACTCCATTGTGAATTGAATTCTTGTATTTAAGGATTTCAAGAAATTAAGAAATTTTTGCAGCTCCTGTTTTCTGTAGTTCCAGACTATGAATGTGTTATATACATACCAAAATCAGTGAGATGATCTTTCGTCCGCAAACAAGAAGACTTGTTCAAATTTTGCATAAAACTGTTAGCAATGACTAGGCTAAGCGGACTTCCCATAGCTACCTCATCGATTTGTTCATCTAATTGATTGTTCCACTGAAAATAGGTAGTTGTTAGGCAATGTTGGAAGAGAACTACCATGTCTTCTGAAAACGTTTTTCTTAGTTTTCCTATGGCCCCATTAACTGGTAGCACCTCCAATTTAACTGATGGTCAATGTTTATATCCGGTAATTTAACATTCTTATGTTTAGTAACTTTGCTAATTTTTATGTTTCGAGCGAACTGTTTACTGTTAAGATATTCACAGTATGAAATTGTCTCTGGTGATTTAAATATAGAGTATTCTGAGGATATAAGCAAAAAAGCAATTCTGTGTGATATTCTTAATTCTTTTAATTTGGAAATAACTACATACTTGCCTACTAGAATTGCATTAAATGGATTTGGTAATCTGTGTGTAAGTGTCATTGATTATGTTTGCACCAACCTGCCAAGGTCTAATTATAGATGCAAGTTAATAAATCCTCACTTGGCAGACCACTTCGCTCATATAATTAGTGTTTCTTATGATCTTGATGTAACCAATCATCGCAGATTGGGCAGAAATTTAAACCCGGTTAACTTGTTGATTGGTCTTTTCTATCTATTGGAAGTTCCAAAAAATCGATGATAGAAACCAAATGCGTGGTCCTTTTTTGGCAAGACAAAGAAAATAACTGGATTATTTCTTGCAAAGATATATAGACATAGGATGCTTTATTGCAACAAAAAGGAAAAGATTATAGGCGGAGTATAAAAAATGCAAGAAAAACTTATTATAGAGACAAAATAAATAATGCAACCAACAAAACGAAACAAATATTTTACTGTATTAACCAAAATCTTAATAGAAAGAAAAGGCTAACAAACCATAACTCAGGAAGTTTCTAATCACTTCGCTGAATATCTCAGCTCTGTTACCAAGTTGAAATTGTTTGAGGCCTATGATCGAAACATGTCCTTACCAGCAACAGCTGTAGAATTAATTTCTCAAACAATAATAGTCCTTCCGGTGGTTCAAGAAAGGATAGTATCGACTATTAATTCGTTAAAGAACAAAAGCTCCTCAGGTTCCGGTAGTAGTCAGTCCTCAAATTTTAAAATTAGTTTTAGAAAGCAGGCGGCAGTTACGCCAATATATAGAAAGGATGGTTTTGACAACCCGGTCGATTACAGGCAATATCTATATTGAGTGTATTTTCTAAGGTGTTTGAGAAAATAATATACGGCAAATTTGGTAATTTTTTTTAACCAGAATTCAATTATTACTCCTTGCCAACATGGTTTCAGACAGAACAAATCCATCGAAACACCATGCTGTGATTTACTTAATTTTGTATATATAGAACTTGATAGGGGCAAGTATGTGATGTGTCTAATGTTTGACTTAACAAGTGCATTTGATACTGTGAGTCGAGAGTTCCTATTGAGAAAATTTTTTTCTTCGGGTATAAGAGAAAATGTCCTAAATCTGATTGTCTCGTATATATCTGATAGGAGTATATTTGTCCGATACCAAAAAAGTGAATCAGATAACAAAAAAGTCACCTTGGGTGTGCAGGAGGAGCCGGTTTTGGAGTCTCTCTTGTTTATGGTTTATGTTAACGACATACCTAGATCCATCAGTAGGGAAAAGTTGGTTATGTTTGCTGACGGTAGTTATATCTGCGGATGCTCCGGAGGAGCTGTTGCGTGCAGCGGGAGGGGTGTGTGAGGGGTTGAAGATTTGGTGTCAGCGTAATCAGTTAATACTGAACCCGACAAAGACTGTATATATAAACTTCAATATTAAAAAACCATTGCTTGTAGAGGATAAAGTAATATATAATATTAAAACCTCAGCTTATGCTAAATTTTTAGGCACATGGTTTCATGAATCGCTGCTTTTCTTTTCCCATATTGAACATGTTTGTAAAAAAATAAATTCTGCCTTTTTTGCCATTTTACAGATGAACTCATCTCTAGACCAAGGTAAACTGCTGACTGTGTATTGTTCTCTGGGATACAGTCATCTGTCAAACAATGTCATATCTAGGGGAAGAAGGTGTGAGGTGAATAGTGTTTCTGGCTCAGAAGAGAAAGCTGAGGTTGCTATTCGGTTTTAAGCTGACGGATTCGTGTACACCCGTTTTTAAAGAAAACAGCATTTTCAAATTTTATTCTATTTATATTCTAAAATGTGTTTTATATGTTAAACAAAATTACTTAGAGTTTAAAACTCTTAGCCAGGGTCACAGATATGATACACGAAATAGTGACATTCTTAGTATTACTAAACATAGAACGGCATTTTTTGAGAGATCCTCAGTTTATAATTTCATTGTCCTGTTTAACAAATTGCCTGGAAAATTGAAAAACATATCAAACGGTAATAAATTCAAAACAGAAATAAAATAATTTCTTGTTCAGGGATCATTTTATTCTTTTAATGAATACTTAACTCTCTATTTCAAGTAATTATCTCGTTGCGTCCTTCTCTCACCAGTGCGACGGATTATGCTCTTATCGTTTCCTTTTTTTTTTTTCTATTAGTTGCTTTAGGATTGTGATATGTGGCTTTTAATACTAAATTATTAGATTAAGATTATTTTACATAATACAGCAACTATCTTATGATACCAACTAATATAACTGTTTTTTTTGTTTTTTCTAGCTTTAAGGTATGTTATTTATATATTTTTTATTTAATTGTATACTATTGACAAAACCAATGCTAAAGTACCAGTCTCTTATGGCCAATAAATTAATTTATTTTATCTCTTTTCATTAATATGTTTTACATTTAATAGTTCATTTTTGATATGCGTAGATATCAAAATGCAATTTCGGGTAGAATGAAGTATCAAGAAAACGTAATCGATAGTTGCTACACGCCTCTGTGACCCCAAATTTCTTGTTCACTTTCAGATTCCCTGTATAATTCTGAATATTTTTTTTACTAAGTGTCCTATAACAAAATAATTTTCAAGTGATAGTGATAACAAAAATATTCGATAAATTTGTCTAATAGGGTTGTGCCTGAAAAACAGATAGCCATCCACCGAATAAAATTTTCAAATGAACATTAAATTATAGTTATTTTCCTCTTTTTTAAACTCTGTTTCTTTCCAGTTCTACTATCTGCTAAGATTATGTTGTGGCATTTTTCATACCAGCTTACCAGTCAAGGTTAAAGGCCGAAAACGACCCAATCCTTTTAAGCTGATAGGTTTTATACGCCCTTTTTAGTGTACGTAAGCAAATCGTTTTTATATGGCCTTTATACCTTTAAATATAACGTTTTTTTTTTGCATATTCTGAAAAACCTTTAGGTGAAATAAATATGTGGTTGGCTGCTTTAATGTAATAAAAATTGCTATTTAGTCTATTCGGATATGATATTCTGTGGCTTGGTTGATTTGATAACTAGACATGAATATCATATTTTAAAATGTAGGCCATAATTTTAAAGGTTCTTCACTGGAATCAAAATAAACATGTTCGTTTAAGTGGGTAAAGAAGGTAACTGGTTACAGACTAAAATGTTGACCAAATTATGATCTTAGGTGACAACACAGTAGTGAAAATATTACAAGTTACCCACACTATACTTTTTCACGTATTTCACAAATTTTTTAACGCAAAATGAAAACATAGGCTTGCAGAATGACACTTCGACTTTCAAAATCTTTTTACAACATTAACCACATTAAAAACAACATCGAGGTGTGCTTACAGATGGTACATTAAAAATTTCAGATAGTAATTGTGTAAAAAATTAACGAACCGACAGCGCCTGGTTGAGGTACGTAAAAAGTACTATTATTTTGCAAAGGGCCAATACTACAACTTAAAAACTGATGGAGATGAATTTTTGGAAAATTGCTGAATTTTTCGGTTTTTTTCGTTTTCTACTATTACTAATGATACGATTGAGTCTATCCAGAGCTCATTTTGTTGATATTGTTACGAACGAATAGAAGAAAACTTGTTGACACGCCCTCGTATTCCGATGTGATGAGTCTTCTTTACTATAATGTGCCGAAAGGACTAGTATATCGATGAGTCTTCTAGATTGATCTCATCTTTTATGTTTTGGATTTATATAGGAGATTCCATAGGTATATAAATAGGGATAGGATAAGCATAGTATAGTTAGTCGTATAGTTATATATGTATATGAAATGTGAAGATTAAGAAGTAGTAGTAAGCGAGTTGTGTTCTTATAAGTAGTTAATATAAGTATTGAAAGTATTAGTAAAAGGTGTTGCGTTTTATTTTGCGAACCCAGTGAACGATTTTAATGAGACAATACCGGAACAATCGGTGTCATAAGTGAGGATTAACACCTGGTTTCTAGATAATTGTATTGGAAATTAGAGGAGATAGAGAAAAATGAATTTCATTCTTGGATTTGTTATCAAATAAGAAGATAAGATTATTTTCTATAAAGTTATGGAACGTTTTGTTTTTTAACTTAAGCAAATACCGAAAAATAGACTTCATTATCGGATTTGTCATTAATAAACAAGCTTAGAATCGAATTTCTAACAAATTTCTAGCACTTTCTATTTGGAAACTAAAGGAAATACCGAAAACCCGACTTCACCATCAGATTTGTCATTAAGAAAGAAGCCCAGAAACGAATTTTGGACATAGTTCTAGAAAATTCTATTTGGAAACTAAAAGAAATAGCGAAAAACATACTTCGCCATCAGATTTGTCATTAGGAAAGAAGCCTAGAACATAATTTTCTATCACATTCTAGAAGATTCGATGGTAAATACTAGACAGCAAACTGCCGAAATGGAGCAAATACATAAAGTATTGGCTGATTTTATGGAAAGTATTGAACAACGTCGTCTTAAAGACAAACAAGAAGAAAAAGAATTGCGCCGAAAGAGAAGCAAGAATAAGAAGAAGAACAACGTCGTCTCAAAGAAAAACAAGAAGAAGATCGCCGCCAAAAAGAAAAACAAGAAGAAGAAGATCGCCTCCAAAAAGAAAAATAAGAAGAAGAAGAAGAAGACCGTCGCCTCAAAGGAGAACAACGTCGTCTTAAAGAAAAACAAGAAGAAGACCGTCGCCTTAAAGAGAAACAAGAAGAAGATGAACATCGTCAAAAAGTGAAACAACAAGAAGAGGAACGTCGCCTTAAAGATAAAGAAGAAGAAGAACGTCGCATTAAGGATGAAAATAAATTTTGCAAATGGATGCATTGTACAAGAACAGTGAAAATTCCATCAAATTCTACGGAAACAAAAACAACAACGACAAGACGTAGGAGAATTGAGACAAGAAATGAAAGAAGTCGTATGCGGGACAGAATCTAAAATGAAGAGCCTTCACATAGAAGTTAATAAAATCAAGAAGCATGGACCTTCTGATATAGTAATAATTACCGGACAGAACACTAAACCTCCAACTTACGATGGTCAAACATCATGGATAATGTACAAACGACAATTTGAAGCTGCCGCTAGTGCAAATAACTGGAGTTACGAAAAGATGGCTACTGCATTAGTAATTGCTCTTCGTGAAGCAGCACTAGAGTTATTACAGACAATTCCTATAACTCAACAAAAAAGACTATGAAATCCTTAGTGCTGCGCTAGAAAGACGACTGAGAGATCAGCATTGGTGCCAGTTATATCAGTCACAGCTCACATCAAGACATCAGAGATGTGACTGTAAGGTGCATTTAAGGTCTAATTCATCATTCCGAGACGGCACAGAAGAAAACCTGGAAAAATGCAACAGTACAATTTTAGCATTAAATATATACCAGGAAAACTGCATAACAATGCAGATACCATGTAAATAAGACCATGAAAGGAAGAATTCAATCACTGCAGTGAAATGGAAGAAAGAGAAGAGTTTCTTATTCGGAGAGTTACTTTTAACGTTGGTACAAAGTGGAGTACAGCTCAGATGAGAAAAGATCAATTTCAACTTAAAGGAAAAGTCAATGCTACTCCTATTATCATAAATGTCGATACTGGTGCTGCAGTATCTCTGATAAAGTCAAGCCTTGTTGATAAATTTAGAACTCCAATATTGTCCAAAAAAATAAAGTTGAAAACTGTAACTAGAGAAGCAGCTGATGTGATTGGAGAAATACAAGTTGAGCTTCAACTTGGAAGTCTAAAATTAAACCATTTGGTGTTACTTGTTGATATAGAAGTTGTGTTTATACTGGAAATTGACCTGGTTCGTCAACATAGATTTTCCTTCCTACAATAAGCTTAACATTATAAAGTTTGGCATCAAAGAATTTATTCTGCCCCAGAACCGTGATAGCAAACAATCAGAATAAGAAAAAATACGGAGAAACCCATTTACGAAAGATTGGACGAGATTTCTGGAAGCAACATCAAATTATAACAAACCCTGTAAATATCTGATACCGAAGGCATTAACCAATTTATATAACATCCAGACAAACTCGGCAGGGCCCCTACAAAGTGATAGAGTTTGATTATGGAATCCACAGAGAAAGAAGGGTAAATTGCCTAAGTTGATGCCATCGTCGAAAGGACCATATACTGTTCTGAAAAGAATCAATGACGTTGGTTATAGAATTCAACGAAGTTCCAAGACCAAAATGAAAGTAGTACATCTACACAGGTTGAAGCCATACCATTGAGATATGGAAGGTGATCGGGCGATCAGAATTAGGAGGGGGTCAGTGTGATGAACAATTAGAAGAAAACTTATTGATACGCCCTCCTATTCCTGTGTGATGAGTCATCTTTATTATAATGTGCCGAAAGGAATAGTGTATCGATGAGCCATATTTCTAGATAGGTCTCAACTTTTATGTTCTGGATTTATATAGGAGATTCCATAGGTATATAAATAGGGATAGGATAAGCGTAGTATAGTTAGTCGTATAGTTGTATGGTGGTATTTGAAAAGTGAATATTAAGAAGTAGTATTAAGAGAGCTATGTTTTTATAAATACTTAATATAAACATTGGAGGTGTTAGTGAAAGGTGTTGTGTTTTATTTTGCGAACCCAGTGAACGATTTTAAAGAAACAAAACTGTAACAATTGGTGTCATAAGTGAGGAATATTCTTATTCTCTACAATTCATCTATTTACATCATCAAGATTGCTTTATTGGTGTTCATTTTATAGGCAAAAAATTAAAAAATAATCGCGATTTTTTTGTTTTAATTGTTTATAACAAATCAGTGGGTCATAATTAAGAGTAGAAAACATAAAAAACTATCCCTACGGATTGTTGTTAGTGTAATGGTGCAGTCGATATTCTGATTTTTGTCACAGGATCACTTATTTTTTTCACTATTGGCTGAACTAAATGGCAACAAAACTGAGGCCTTTTTTGAATTTTTCATGTTGGAAAAATGAAAATTTTTAGTTTTAGTTTCATTAAAAGACATAGCTATGTATTTATATTCTAGAAATGGTTAAAATTTGGACCGATCTGGAAGCTTCAAAAATGTGACGATTCGCTTGTAAGAGACACAGTCAATAATTCTCTTTAGAATATAAGACTGCTTAGAACTATACGAAATTTTCTGACAACATTCTTTAATAATTATACTTTTGAAACATGTATTAAAAAATCGATTTTTAAAGTTAACGAAGTAAAATACCCCTTACATGAGCCTTTGTTCATTCAGTCGGTCATTTTTACAAGTTTGAAAACTTGAAATTACCGTTGGAACTTAAAACTGATGAATATGGTGCATGTGGAAGCACTTCGAACCATAAATCATTGAGTTTTGTAGCAAGAAACCGAAACGTGTTTAATTTTTGCTACCCCCAATAAAACTTGTGTACAAAATTCTGTCCAGAAAACTATAATTATATTTTCTAATCATCGATATTCTTTCTACGATATAAACACTCGACAAAACAAAATATATATGAAATATTTAATTTTCCCTTTATTAGCGTTTGCATATTATAACGCTTTTGTCAATAAACTTTAGCATCTGATGAAAGGAAGGAGCAAGTGGAATTTGAAACTCCTGAATGATTGCATTATTTGAATTGAAAGCTGAGTGAAAGGCAATTTCGCTGTCACCTCGGGGACGGAAATCTTTTTGTTTATTGAGATTAGATCAATGTAATTCACGTTGTTAATTGAAATAGGGGAATAATGTATTTTGGGTGAGAAAATTGAGAATGTAAATAAAAATATATTTAAATAATATTCAAATTAGGTAATCATAGGTTCAAAATTGAAACGTTGTGAATTCTGATAAGTATGAACTTGTAAAAATAAGCATTTTGAAATATAAAATATAAATTTTATTTTTTAAAGAAATATAATTAAAAAAAAATAGTTATTCAGAAACTTATATAAAACATGTACTTTTTAAATTGAAGAATTATGATTTTCTGAAATATTTGGCTTCCGGTTGGATCTTGATTGACCAATAATAGTCGACCAACATTCTTGGAGTCCACCTACCATGATCACGTCTTTCTGTATTTGAAATGTCTTGATGGAATCTATTTCCATGTTCATCGCTTACAGTTCACAAATATTCAGAGAAATCTAGATGTGAGTCCAGGAAATGAATTCTAAATCAACTTTCAAAATTAACTCTCTATAGATGTTACTCTTATGGTTTTTCAAAAAATTCGCAAAGCGTTAAACTTTTCTTTAGATTTTGGATCTTTTATTAATTCCCTAATTTGAGATTCTACAAAAATGCCCTTTTCGATTTTAGCATCACTTTTTCTGGAGAATTTCTCTATTGAATATAAAAATCCATTTTTATCGTGATCTATCGCGTATACAAAATTTTTCATATACAAGGTGTTCGGGAAAATGTGGGAAATCTCCCGGATATGAAAAAAAATACTACAAGTTCATATAAACTTTTTTCGTATAGGCCTCCTCTTCAGAGATATGGGCTCCCAAAGAGCTGCAAAGGAATGCATTAAGTTTTTTTAAACATAATTATTGAACTACCAGGTATATTTCAATTTTTTTTTAATATGATGTATATCAGGTAGGACTCTTCAAATTACTATCCAAGAAAGTGTTGTGAGTTACTCACAGCTGCAGAGATGGACTAGCTGTGACACCCATGACCCCATTTTTTTACGTCCTGTACAATAAGAACTTTAGACAACGTTTTTTCCATAACTTTAACTATTTATTAAAAATGAAGTATAAAGCGTCATTTTATTTCCATTGTTCGTTCCCTAACTTCTGTCGGGTTGAATATAGAAAGAGGAATTTTCGCTGACACCATAGTTTCAATAAAAGTTGGACTAAATGCTTATTTAAAAGCTTCATAAGAGAGTTCAACATGGAGTCCGTAAAGTATGATACATTCACGGACACGATGAATTGAGGACTGCTGTACCCCGCCACAAGAACTCGGCATTGTTCGTTATTTGATAACAGTGAAACGTGATACTTCGTAGAAGTTCCTCCTTACTATCGACCGGAGTGGAATACACCAAGGTAAAAATCCAACGGCGTTAGGTCGAGAGATCGCGGAAGCCAGGCAATAGGTCTTCCTCTACCTATCCAACAGTTTGAATAAACGTTATTCAGGTGCTCCCGCACAGCAAAGCTGCAATGAGGTGGTATCCAATCGTGCACGTAGTACATGTTTCGATGGATTTCAAGTGGTAAGTGCTCTACTAAATCATGAAAAGCGTTCTGGAGGAACTCCAAATTAAGTTCTCCATTCAGTCGTGCCGGCAGTATGAATGGTTCAATAAAAAAAATGCCAGTGATTCTTGCCCAGACATTAATTTATTGGAACTGATGTTGATGATGCTAAAGAATAGTTGCATGAGGATTTTCATCAGCCCATACATGTGAGTTATGTAAATTTACGATACCATTTTTGGTAAACCCTGCTTTATCCAGGAAGAGAATAGTGCTAATGAAGTTTTCATTATTTCGTTGCCAATTCAATAGCCAGTTTGCAAATTGCATTCTACAGGGAAAATCTTCAGGAATCAGTTAATGCACATTCTTGAAGAACTTTATGTACTATTGTTTATAATACATATTAAACTGCGCAGATAATTTTCTAATGCTCGTTGAAGGAATGTCACAATACATTTAAAATATTTTCCTCTAATTGCGGCGTACGTACTGTTCTACCCCGACTTGGATCAATACTTCTTTTTCCAAAATTTCCTAAAACCATGAACAAATTTAATAATATTCCCTTATTAAATGGAATCGTCCATCATTCGTCCTTAGACGTTGGTCAACTCGTTGAAATGTTTTCTGATGTGGAAGAGTACAATTAGGATATCTGTGGTATAACCTCTTGGCTTCCAAAGCATTGTAAGATGCAAGACCATACATCAGATGCATATCTGCATACTCAATAAACGTGTATTCCATATTTCAAATAGTTTCACAATTAATTTCAATACGAAATCCAAAAATCAGTATATTAATATTCAAGTAAAGAGTCAATGTATCAGCGATGTGAAAGTTGATAAGTTCTAAAATGTAGGACATTTATTTCTTTCGTATCTAGCAACGTGCAACAAGAATACTTTGTTTTTGGTGCCGATAAAATAAAACGCATATTTTTTGCGAACCTAGGTCGAACTGCAGTTCATAGAATTAGACGTTTCTAACTAAAGAGGCACACTCGAATTTTGGATATGTATCTTTATCGAAATACGCCAAAAAATGAAGTGTTTTCGAATAGGTTAGGCTTAGGGACATGAATGAAGAGTACTTAATTTTTAGTCAATAGTTCAAGGTATGTAAAAATGTTGTCCAAAGTTCTTATCATACAGAGCCTAAGAGAAATGGGGTAATAAGTGTAACAGCTAGTTCATCCCTGCAGCTGTAATTCACAAAATTTTCTTGGATAGTAATTTGAAGGGTACATCATATTAAAAAAATTGAAATACACTTGGTGGTTCAATAAGTATTTGTAAATAACTTGATTCCATTGCAGGTTTTTGGGAGCTCATACCTCCAAAGAGGAGGCCTATACGAAAAGAGTTGATATGAATTTGTAATATTCCTTTTTTTCATATCCGGGAGCTTTCCTACATTTTCCCGGACACCCTGTAGACTAATTTGATATAGAGTGGCGGAAGAAATACATCAGAAGATTTTATAAGTGGTAAATGTTTCAGATTTTTCTGTGCATAGGCTAGAGATTTACGCACAAGCCACACTTTCTTTATTATAGTGATTCGTTCAGTCTCTACTATCCCATTCGCATAAAAACAGCAGAATTTAGTATAACCCAAGTAATAGGACAATAAATTGCAAATCGCCGGAGATTTTAAAATTATATGTATTATCCTGGATTTCTTCAAATAATAGTTTCAGCGGAAAGGACAGAAAGAATTACATTACCTTTGTGGAATAAAGCTGTTTTTAAACTTGTTTTGGATGAGTTGATAAACAAACGCCACTGAGAGAGATAGAATGTCCATAACTGAATGTAAATCATTACAATACATGAAATTCCCATTTAGAAAAAAAAAACTTTTAAAATGTTCATCACGATTTTGGAAACAATGTATTTTAGTTTCGCGATGTAGCAAATTCCATCCATTCAAACAGTTCTGCCTGCTTTTTTGACATATTCAAATCACAAACCAGGTCAAATCAAATGTGGGTTAACTTGAAGTTCTTCAAAATCAGAATCATTATCTTTATTGACATTAAATTAGTTCAAATTGTAGGGTTGTGAATCGTCAATCTGAAACGACGTAGATCGAATTGGTATAGGTAAATTGCCATTTTAAAGACTAATTTTATCACTGAGCAGAAATTGAGTTATATAACTGTGTGCATTTTATTGGAGTAAGACAAAAATAACAATACGAAACATGATCTGGACGCTCAACCCAAATCATTGGACGCGATTATTTCTTCCAATCCATTAAATTTTTCACACATGTTACGCGACAAATATATGGGTCTTTGTCTCGATGAGCCACCGAAAAACTAAAATACTCGCGATAACACTTTAACATAAGATCTGTAAAATGTTGCCTCTCTATTTTGAAATCTAGTTCATCATAAATATAACAAAAAGAGTTAGGATTCTTAATTTATCTTCTCGACATATTCACTCAAGCAGAATGGTTGATTAAAATCAACACAACTGAAACAAAAACATAAACAAAAATATATAAACACTATTTTATGTGGCTGTTTAACGCGATAATATCAAAAAAGAACTCGAACTTATCACAAGAAAACTGAGGGTAATTGAAATAAAATAAATGCACTTTCATAATAAGAGTAAGTACTCAAACCATTATTACTTACTAGAGTTCGTGTGGTGTAACGACTCATGATACACCACGATATTTATTTAAAGTACTGGGCAACAACATCTGGGAGCATGATAGTTATCTTGTCAAGTCAAACAACTTAATGTACATAAACTAGCCTTTTTTTGTTTTACTTTTTGAGTTGTTGAAATAAAAATACTCTGAAACTTATTTTGGAGAACTGCATTTCCAAATAATTTAATAAGCCTTTTCAGAAGTATTTTCCGACTTTCATGATATTAAAATAAACATAATTTGTACTCTTGGTAACAATAGAAAATTTAAGTTTCCATTGTATTTCAATTTACATCTAAAACATTTCATTTTCGCGAGAATATCAAACTGGCCCACTTGAAAACTTTTATCACGGATTCGGCGGTATGCTCAGCTGCCACTGAACGAACTTCATGTCCATGTGGAAAAACTGTTTACATGTGAACTTTCCGTATGAATAATTTTCACCCGTTCTAGCAAACTTTTAACAACTCTCTGGTGTTAAAGTAAATAAATATGCATCGAAAATTTACATAATGTGAAAAGCCTGCTTGGAATATCTCTTTTGACATGGCATTCATTTAAAGTTGCATACAGGGCGGTCCAACGAAAAAGTTGTAAAATATTGTGGCTATTGAATTTTTTTGTTTATTGACGGGGAAAATTTTTTTGCCTTTCAATTCTGCGATTAACGAAACTAAAATTCAAGATAGACCGATGGATAAATATTTATTAAAGAATTGCTGGCTATAACACAGAGAATTAGTTTTGGAGGGGGCGATATAATGGTTTGAAAAGGTATTAGTTGGGAGAAATGCATCAAAACTTTTATATTGACAAGACCATGCAAGACCTTGTCACTTTTATATAATGCGAGATATTCGTATGTACAATGCAGAAGGATGTACAGCTGATATGTAGCTGATAAAGTTACTATTTACTTCGGCTAAAATGCCGCTTATCCTCTTCCAAATACAAGATAAAATTATTATAAAGAAATTAAAATTTTTGAAGTCAGCGCCAAACTAATACCTAACAAAATGAGATTTTCATAAAAAGAATAAAAAATACGTTTGGAAACAAATTGCACCGACTTTAAAAATTTCAATTTCATATAAAATTTTTTATTATCGCCACAAAAGTGCCCATTTTATCTAAAGTTGCAAACTACATTAAAATGAACAACTAAGAATCTTTTGATTCCGAGAATACCCCAAATTCCAGTTTTGAATGAAATTGTATCAGACAAATATTTTGTCTGTCATAGTAAATCTGCTATCTTGAATTTTATATTAATTTTTGATTAGTAACATAGGCTCCCAAAACCTTCCAATACAGATATTTAAATTTTAGATAAAATCGGGAAAATGTAAAATTTTTAACCCTTCATATTGTATCTGTCATATTAAGTTATAGAAAATTAACTTCAAACATGTGAATAACGCAAAATTCTCAACCCATCATATTGGATCCACCATATTGAATTTAAAAAAAAAATTAACCTTCTAATTGTATCTAAATCCCTAGTACCGGAGGATAAAATCCTCAAATGTTAAAGTTTTAGATCGTCACATTGCATCCAACATATCAAATTTTCTTAAAATCACTTGAAACTCGCTGTTTACACTCTGAAAAACTACCCAGTCACAATTTTAGACAAAAACGAAACATATCGAGTTTTTAATCCACCATATTGAATCATTTAAAAATAAATTTAAATTCGGAACTTCCACCAGCAGAAATCCCCCATACCAATTTTGAAGAAAATCGAGAGATGTAAAATTTTTAGGACGCCATCTTCTATCCGCCATTTTTCAAAAATATTTTTAAATTCGTAACTAATTCTCCAGTGGCGATTTTGAACTAAATTTCTACTAAACTGTTTCTAAAACTGTGTTTAAATGACATAATTAATCAAAATTTATAAATACTCGATAGTTTTTGGGAAGAGTGTATAAATTAAGAAGTGCTTACGACTCAAAATTATGTCAACAGCAGATAACTTGCTTATAAACAGATAATCTGTAGAAACTGTATTTTACCCTTAAAAATATCAATACGGGCATAGATTTAAAAAGAAATTTTCTGGGTTAAATTTAAAATTATTATTATTTCTATATTTTTTATATTTTACGTCTTGCAAAAGGCTTTTGACGGTATGTTGTTTGACATTTTCTTACAGAAGTTGGAATATTAGAACATTCAGAAAACTACAGGTGTAGATGAAGTTTCTAGAATCAGGGGCGTCAAGTGTGGTTTTCCCCTAGAGCAGGTTCTTTTTTTAATTTATACGAATGACATTGGGGCGGGCTATGTATCGATACTCTTATGTTTGCCGATGACATAATATTCTTGGTTACAGGAAGGGAAATTGATCAATGGCGTCAAAACATGGACTCTGTTCATTCTCCGGCTGAAACATGGTTTATCTTAAGGCTAAGTTATAATAGAAATGAGATTAATATTTTCACACAGTATTTTTTAATTTTCTTCCTTATGAATGTTCTAATAGGTAAGACATTTTATAGTGCAGAAAATTTTATAAGGGTAAACAAAAGCGTCTTAAAATTAAGACAGGTTGATATTTTGATGGTGACCACCAATATAATGGTATACCATTATAATTTTAAGCATTATGTGACATACTCTTGTTGACATTTTACATTACCAATTTTATTATTGACCAAATTTTTTTTTGACGTGTGCAAAACAACTTTAAAATTGTTCATAGCGTGAATAAATAATTTTAATATCAATTTCAATATACTGTTCTTTGGATTTATCATTAACTTTAACTAGATCTGTCTTATGTTGTGACACCACTGATTTTAACCTCTCATCAAACTTTAAGAATACATAAACTTTATGTTTAAATGACGGATTTTCATCCAACCCCACAAACTTTTATAAAAGCTCTATCGTGCTAAAGTAAATAATAAATATGCATCCTATATTTACATATTGTAAAAAGCCATGTTGGAAGTCTTCTTCGGTATTTCATTGAGAACTAAATATATTCGATATTGTTGGGAATTTTTAATCATACGGCTATTTTTTATTTTGAAAATATTTTTCAGCATTTATGATATTCTTATTATTTTACTTAATATCATATTACGATTTTGCTCCTAATTCTTTCTATTTTATTTTCAGGTACGCATCTATGTTAACAATCATATACATATTAAAAATTTGAGTGGGTAAGTTGTAATTTTATGGTATACGCGAAGAACTTAAGACTGAAAACATGCAAAATTAAACATTAAGATCAAAAAGAATTTAGACGATACACAATGACATCTCATATTTTGCCTTCCGATTTTGTTTGAGAAATATTTTATATTAAGAGAAAAAGTTAAAACTATTGTCTCTTCTCAAAACTGTACCAATATGAAGTTGTTGGCAATAAAATTTTTTTTCATTCTTTTTTGTGTCGGCCTTTGTATATTTATCAACAAATACGAAATAAACAGCCGTAATAATTTTGTTTGTTCTTGTTGAAATTTCTAATTGTATATGTTAAGAGTTATGGGAAATTTTACCGATCTTTACTCTTTTAAACGCGAATATCTCTTAAAAGCTTGTACGTCATAAATTATCTGGTTGTGAAGAAAGCTCTTCGTAAAAAAACGTAACATTTCATGCGCCAATCCGGTTCTGGAGAAAAATTTAGTATTATGTCTTACTTCAAAAACGAAATTTTGCAATCTACTTCATCAAACAACTACATTGTTAGACTTTTATCCGGAATTTTTCGTTTTATTGTCATAGCTTAGCATTAATTTAAATGCAAAATACCTAAATAAAAGTCCTGAAACCGACTGAAACATTTACCTTTGTCATTTTGTCTGGAATATAAAACATGCAAATACTGTTAAGACTTAGAATATGGCCGGATATAAAATAAAACTTTATTAATGATATAAACTTCAAAACAAACTTTTTAATTCCGGTAGTTCAGAAATATATAAATTATGTAACTTTATCAGATTTTCATTTTTATTTTGTAGCTTTATTTTTAAGTTTTGTTTGTTAGAAATTGTATGTCTTTTTATTCTCTCCTTGATTTGATCACAAATGTTCAATGAGGTTAATATCTGGGGGCTATAGTGGAGTTTCCAAAACTATTGGTATAAATACAACATCCACTCTGGTAGCTGTCTCGTTGGAAAATAAAATTGTCCAAAATTCTCATTTTTCGGCAAATAACATTACGCAACATATTTTAGTTTATTTGTTGTGTCTTGTATGAACCGTGCATTTTTTTTTGTTAATTTTGGGGCCCTGAACACAAAAATGACAGTGAAATTAAAAACTTAGTAGCAGTTTTCAAGAACACTTTTTTTATTGTATTTTTAATAAAATAATAAATAATACATAATTTTACACTTGTAGAGATACCAAAGATCCTGTATTTTTGCTTTTCTTTGGTGTAGTCGGCAAGCATGGAAGTATTCCAATTTCCTCGATACCTTTTCTCCATTGTTGATAAATCCGGATGGAAGCGTTCGCTGTGCACATAACTTACAACTCCGCAGTTGTCAGGAAAAAAAGTCCAGATATGAGTGTAGGAAATGGACCTTTAGATATATATTGCAACTTATCGTTTGATACGATTACAGCAAATTTTCAACAAGAGTAACGTATTTGACAGCTTTTTTATTTCCGAAGAAATTCGGGACCACAAGGCGCAAGTCATTCGAAGTTTACATTCTTTTCACCTGCCTCTAATTACTGTTGAATGGACCAGTTTTTTCTGTTGTTAATGAAGTGCCTTTGCCCGGCTGTTCCATTCACACAAAAAACAGTTAAATTTGGTGTATCCTATCGGCAACCCAAGTAAAAGTACAATTATCTTTAAGTCGCTACAGATCTGCCATTGGTGCCCATCGTATTTTAGACTTTTCAATAGGTACTTCATATTGTCGTAAGATTCTTTAAGGTGACTGCATATCCGACACTAACAGACCGGAAAAGATTTTCCATATGCGATAGTACTGCTTTTAAACTCAATGTTGAACTGTCTCCATTCCTCCGGCTTGTAGTTTATATTTAAAGTCGACAATAAACCGCTAATGTTGTTGCAGAAAATCGAGTTTTTCCCATGTTAAAAAAAAAATGATAAAAGGCCTTTATGGCGTTTACGAAAACACATACTTCATCGTCTTCTAATAAGTTCCACTGTTGCAATCTTGATCCTAGTAGGTCTGCTTTACTTTGTGAAGTTCTAAGTCTCAACAAGATCGTTTAATTGTGATTAGGTTGTTTTGTGCGGTTGTCGGTATAACGTGCTGGGTATGAAATCAGGATCTCTTGATGTTGATGGCATATCTTCTTCTTGAGAAATCGTTGTAAATTTTAATATCTGTTTGGTAAGTTAATGTTTCTGGGGGTTCGTCACTATGAGGAACAGGTCTCATAGCAAATTGTATATTTGGATAGTTGATAACTTTTTTCTTCTTGGATATACCTATGCCTTGCTCAATACGAGGTAACAGACCGATTCTGAGACGTAAAAGTCCCTCACCTCAAACAGAATAGAAGTGATCTGGATTATTTATACACTTTGGAGATATCTTACAATTTCAACTTTGTAGCTGCTTATATATTCAAATACGGCTTCTACATGTTGAGAGAATATTCGAGAATTTTCTTTTCAATTCCATAATATTCGCAATAGTGGCGTTTATCATTTGTTTGCATACAGGGTTGTTCAGTACAAAGCAGATATAAGAGTCGATATACATGGGTTTAAATGGCTCTTTTATTTTAAGCTATGGGGGGTTGGGACTTCGTATATGGGATCATCTCTGGAGATTGAGGAAGAAGTTTATTTGGCAACGTCGCATTCTTCTATTGTTATAACAATACAAATATACCACGTACATTCGTGCGGTTCCGTTTTTTATATATAGGGAGACATGACATCACATATCTCTAAAACTTGAACTAATATTAAAAAGATAAGTTTAGTTTCGGTTTTAGCACATCAAAAATGATACAGTTTAGTTGATTTTATTTTAGATATATTTTGGCTCATGACCAGTGTAATTAATCATCCAGCCGTATATTATGTCTTGGATGTTCATATCTTCGATATATAGAAATTATATTGGTGCTACGTTTTGCCATCAAAAAAATTGTTTCATTAATCTTTCCAGCTTTATAATCTTTTATAAACCAGTACTCAACAAAAACTTGACAACATCGCATGTTAGGTCAATGATTTGCAGAACTTTCTTAAGAAACTTTTTTATTTATTTCCGCAAAAATAAACAACATTGCCTTTCTGCAGTTCCTTCTTGGAAAGAGTAAAAGTAGTTAAATGGATCTCGATTGCTCTAAATGCTGTATGAAGTTAAACACTTGTTCTTTTTTTTTTGTTTGTTTTATTTGAGTAAATTTAATACATTCTAAATCTAAAATTAGTTTCATTCATCAGTTACACTGGACAACAGTTAAAATGAATATAAAATAAAATCGACTAAATCTTATAATTTTTGGTGTGCTAAAACCGAAACTAAACTTGTCTTTTTAATATTAGTTCCAATTTTAGAGATACGTGATGCCATGTCTCCTTATATATTAACAATGTAACCGCAAGAATGCACGTGGTATATTTGTATTGTTATGACAATAGAGGGGTCACGTTGTCGAATATACGTTTTCCCCAAGTTACGGAAATTTTACACAATTTGGCAATACCGCATGGGGATCTCCAGGGATGATCTGAATATACGAAGTCCTAATGTAAGGGAGATAGCCATTTAAACCTATGTAAATCGACTTTTATGTCTGCTTTGTACTGAACAGCCTCAGTATACAAACAAATGACAAGCGCTACTATTGCAAATATTATGGAATTGAACAGAAAATTCTTGAATCTTCCCCAAAAATATAGGGACATTAGAGCCAGGTGAAAAGAATTTACAACATATGCCGTTGGTAGATCCCAAAAAGATTTTGTTGCCACCACTGCATATCAAATTGTGACCAATGAAAAAATTTGTTAAGGTATTGAATACAGATGGGCCAGCTTTTAAGTACCTGCGTCAGAAATTCTTAAGGCTAAGTGAAACAAAAATTAAAGAAGGTTATTTGGTTGGGCCACAGATTCGAAATATTCTAAAAGACAAACATTTTGACAGCACTCTATTAGATACTGAAAAAAATGCTTGGAATGACTTTCGCTTCATGATCACTAATTTCTTCAGAAATCAAAAAATTGGTTGCAATATGTCTCTAAAGATCCATTTCCTACACTCACATCTTGACTTTTTTTTCCTGATAACTGCGGAGCTGTAAGTGATGAGCATGGCAAATGCTTCCATCAGGATATATCAACAATGGAAAAAAGTTACCAGGGAAAGTGGAATGCTTCCATACTTGCCGACTATTGTTGGACTCTCGTTAGAGATGTTCTAGAAAAAATTCACAAAAGAAAAGCAAAAAGACAGGAGGCTACAATGTGGTTCTCGGCAGCTGCACATGTCAATACCGTATGGCTGGAGTTTTTTATAGGCTTAGCGAATTCACTGGCAATCAACATAAAATGATGATATGTAGAAAAAAATACTCTAAAAAAGCACCGAAAAGATAAATGGAAGGAAAAAAATCTGAAATAAGTCAAAAAAATTTACTATATTTTAAATACAAAAAATTCGCTAGGCGCTAGTTTCTCTCGAAATGCGATTCTCAAAAGAAACCTTCTGGTGTATCTGGAGGTTAGCAGCGGAAAGAGGCGATTCTACTAAAACCTTATTGGCAATAATGACATGCTTAAAAATACGCGAATTTAAATTTTATGACGTAATACAAGGAACAGTCCAGTAATGACGATAATAAAAGGTAAGCAAATACGAGAGAAGGAAGACGAAAATATAAAATATATACCATATTTTCTGCTTACTATATAAAATACTTAAAAGTTGTAGGATTAGTATTCTAGAATATGAGAATTCCGCATTATTACTAAATAAATTAAAACTTATCTTTTCTTTATATCAGATCAAATAAAATTTTAAGAAAGAAAGTCATAAACATTTTACTACTTTTCCCGTAACGGAATTTACGTTCGTGAAAGTTTTAGATTCTTTCAGTACGCCTTTATGATTTTAAGGAAGTTCAAACATAAAATTTTATATCCTGCATATAAATGAACACATTTTCTGTTTTATATTAAAAAAGCTAGAGAAAAAATAATAATGAGCAGGGTTGTTAAAGTGAAAATAAACAAAAAATTTTAGAACCAGGTTAGGCTTGGTACACGAAAGCAGTACATGGCTTTACCTGACAACGATGAACAATAGTTTTTTCTAGTTATACCCGAGTATATGAAAAACTCTCAACATTACTTTTATCACAATACAACTACAATCTATACTCTAAGTTAGATGTGTCCCCCTATATTTTTATGTACCTTTAAAAGATCTAAACTCGATTTTATGCTTAAAAAAACGTTAAAAAACAATTAATAGAAATATACCCATCAAATTAATGACCTCCTTTTTTATATTCTTACAAGTAGACATAACCCCTAAGTCAGTTAATTTTGAGTCTCTCAATTTGTCGGGATTGACTTGTTCTTTATACTTTATTCTTCTAAAGATGATTTTTTGATACCTTAATTTTAAAGTCAGGCTAAATCGTATCAAAATTTAACAGTATATCTGATCGGAAGATTTTTAGTGAAGAATGACGTTAATCCCCAATTTGTACCCCTTTGTATTCTTTCATTTTTATTGACTGTAATGCTATGCTGACCTCATATTTATCTCGCAGAAAACCCGTGTTTTTTATTTGATCGGTTGCAATATATTTACTCGGTGTGTCGCGCAACTTATCCTCAGTTTTATATATCGTCTGTGTCTTCTGTTTATTTCTTTTTGGTGTGTTATTTGTCCGAGAGATTTATGAGCGTTTTCCGTATTGCTCTTTTTAGAAATGTGTTTAGATGTACTCAGTATATATGGCGAACATAAAAGGAAAAAAATAATATTATGTACCTTTTTAGGGTCTCATATTTTGGCGGTATTTGAAAAACCCTTTTTTTAAATTTCGCTTATTTCAAAAATGTTAATGCTGCGAGAGATTTAATGAGATAAATAACCTTAAAAGAATTTTAATATTTCAAGTCTTCCTGTAATATACATTTTTTTATTTGGTTTTCTGCTGTTCTTTATCCGTAAAATGGTAAAACCTCTGAACTTTCCAATTTTTTTTTCCTTCAAGACATACTGAATATGATAAAAGTCATTTATTTCAATTTTATTGCAGTTGGTATTTTACTAAATAATTAAATAGGAATCTTAATGCATTTTTCTGTAAAATTCATCGGAATCGGATTGGGTTGGTCGTTACTCTTCTTAAAGAAGGATACAATCCAGCCGAGCTCGCTGAATTGTTTGATGTTACTAATTAATCATTTTTAGAGTTTTGTATATTTTGCGAGAACTGGGAGTAATACAAGACGATCAAGTCGTAGAAGGTTTATTACTAAACTAAGTTTTCAGTGGTATTTCCAAAAAAAAATTAATTTTTTAAGCTTTTCACTTTTAGAGTTACATTAAGAATCACGCCTGGGAGATTACTTATAATAGAGCATAGAAGGCAAAGAATGCATTTTGTGTGTGAACACGTAGATTATCAAAATTAAAATTAGGTAAGAGTATTGTTCACCGATGAAACCAACTACTGTTTTTTTTCCTGATGACAGGACGAATAAGGTAAACAAACAACCAGGAGGAACGATATGTTTTCTTTTTTTTTCTCAATTGATGATTCTTTTCTGCCATAAAAGTTTCAAGGAAAACCACCATTTTTTATTTCAGATGTTATAAAACTAACCTTAAAAAGTTAAATGTATATTAAAAACCTATTTTAGAAGAAGGAAAATTGAATTGATAGAATTATGCGTTAATTTTGGAGTCCAGGATATTTAGATAAATTTCGGTATTCAGTTTAAAAGTCTGTACATTTATTTTAATAAAAACTTATATTTGACTAAAATGTGGTTGTCGGATGATTTGTTTTGTCTTAAGGTTATGAGCTTATATAGGAACTGCGTCCATGGAAGCGCAAAGTTTCGCTTCACTGTACACACCTCAATAATTTGATGTTACGAAGTAGTCGTTGCCAAAGATTAAGTATCTCAACACCAGGTTTGCTGAAGATTCCAATATTATTTTTAATGTAAGCTGCTGCTATAAATTTTCCTTCTTTTATATTAGGTTCCATATATATTGCCGCAGCTTCAGACCATTTTATATGGTTTTGTTTATCCCAGGCGTGTTCTGCAATACCTAATCTCGACGTTTCCCCTTTTTCTGTATGAATTTTATCTTCCTTAATTCTAACTTCTAGTGGTCGTTTGGTTTTTTCAATATACAATTCACCACACTCACATGGAACTTTGTAAACACATTCTTTCTTATCGGTAGTTTTTGGTTTCGTTTTTCTTAAATGAACTCTAAGTGAATTTCCCGATTTAAAGGATGGTTTTATATTATAACTTCTGGCAATTTGTCTTATTTTCTCCGAAGTTCCCTTAAAGTACGGAATTGTGAAGAAGGAATGTGTTTCTTACTGTCCAGCGGTTGTTGTTTTAAAGTTATTCATAACATCGTCAATTAATTTTAAAAGATAACCATTCTGTTTAAAACTGGATTTATATTTGCTATCTCTCAATAAATCGGCATTATTGCATATAGATATAGCGTGACTATAGAGGTTGCGTATCATTTCCCGTTTTGTTACAACATAATAATTCGAACTATAGTTAAGATATTGTCCAGTATGTGTTGGCTTCCTGTATAATGAAGTTTTAATAGTTCATTTGAACGATTCACCATGATATTTAGGAAAGGCAATTGATCATTTTAGATGATTCAAAACATCATTAAGTTCTTGATCATTGCCCTTCCATCCATAAAGGTATCATCGACATATCTCAACCAGACTTTCAGTTTCACTGTTGCACTTTCTATGCCATGAGTTTCGAATTATTCTATATATATATATATATATATATATATATATATATATATATATATATAGCCCGTCATCCTGAGCGTAGAGCCTGTCCTTTCTACGCAGGCAAAACTCCAAAAGGTCTATCACCCCGTCCAATGGTAACGTTGTTCGATTTGATAATGTCGTATCACTCGAACGTCTAGTTTTTATTATGTCTAGTGATTCCTCTAATGGCAAATTAGTATACAGAGTGTTGCTTGCGTAGTGCTTACTTTTAAGTAAAGGACAAGTTCTATGGTCACGATGACGGGCTTCCGATAGGTTCTTTACTTTCTCCATTGGTTGCCAATATATATATATATATATATATATATATATATATATATATATATATATATATATATATATATATATACATATATATGGAATTGTTCGAAACTCATATCATAGAATGTGCCGTAAAGCAGTAAAGCCGAAAGTCTGGTTGAGATATGTCGATGATACCTTCATGATATGGAAGGGCAATGATCAAGAACTTAATGATTTTTTGAAACACCTAACTAACATTTGATCTACAATTAAGTTTATCATAGAAAAAGAAGTAAATTATCAGTTGCCCTTCCTAGATGTCATGGTGATTCGTTCAAACGAAACTAGTTAAACTTCAATATACAGGAAGCCAACACATACTGGACAATATCTTAACCATAGTTCTAATCTGTTGTAACAAAACGGGGAATTATACGCAACTTGTATAATCGCACTATATCTCTATGCAATAATGCCGATTTTTTGGAAAAAGAGGTAGCAAATATTAAATCCGATTTACAATGGAATGATTATCTTTTAAAATTAATTGACGATGTTATAAATAACTTTAGAACAACGATCACTAGACAGCAAGAAATACATTCCTTCCTCACAATTCCGTATATTAAAGGACTTCGGAGAAAATAAGACGAATTACCAGAAGTTATAATATAAAAACAGCCTTTAAGTCAGGAAATACACTTAGAGCTCATTTAAAAAAACGAAACCAAAAACTACCGATAAGAAAGAATGTGTTTACAAAATTCCATGTGAGTGTGGTGAAATGTAAATTGGAGAAATCAAACTACCACTAGAAGTTATAATTAAAAAACATAAAACTCATACACAAAAAGGAGAAACACCGGGATCAGGTACTGCAGAACACGCCTGGGATAAACAACATCATATAAGATGTTCTGAAGCTGCGACAATATAAATGGAACCCAACATGAACAAAAAGAAATTTATAGAAGCAGCTTACATTAAAAATAATAATGGAATCTTCAGTAAACTCAGTGTTGAGATACCTAATCTTTGGCAACCACTACTTCGTAACATCAAATTATTGAGGTGTGCACAGTGAAGCGAAACTTTGCACTTCAATGGACACAGACCCTATATAAGCTCGTAGCTTTCAGACAAAACATTCAGTTTCTACTTGATAACGATTAGAGATACAACCTAATCGATACATCGTAAAAACAAATAAAAATAAATACAATGCAAGTCTGACAACTACATTTTAGGCAATCTTTAACATTGTCTACAACCTTCAAACATATTTATATTTGTCATATAAGTTTAAAGTAACTACTTTTACTCTTTATAATATTTAATAAAATAATATTGTTCACTTAAAATTTGAAAATAAACTGTTCATTCTATAACACTAACTTAAATTAACAAAATTTATTTTCCAGAAATTATGAACCTTTATGAATGTTTAATAATTTTATTTAAGATAACTTCCTCCTTTTTTACAGTTCGTGGAAAACTATCGACCTAATTTTTATTATAAGTTTAGAATTATTATAGTTTAGTTGACTTTTACATATTGTAGCTATATTTTTATCAAGTATTGTATAAAAGAAACCCTGTTGTCAATATAGTTTCACTGTCGGTAAACGAAGTAAAATCCGAAATATTTCGCATTCTTTGTCGATCATAATATACAGCTTGCAGCACAAGTACTTTTAAAATAACAATACAAATTCGAAACAAATTGCATCCTGAGATATTGAAGGAGCGCTTTCTCGTTCCAGAAGACGCATTGTTTCAAATCTCCAGACGGAAATTTGCCAACAAAATGGGTATCTACTATTTTAAAATTGATCCAGATAAAAGAACTTTTCCACTGACATTTTTAGTATTGTTTGTAGACTTCCGGGTTTACTTGACAGCGAACGGCAATATTAGAAGAAAAGTCACTTGTTCTTTAAAAGAACAGAAAGAAAATTGTCTTTTCTCACTGAAATTGAACAGATATTTAATTTTAACAACTGCAGAGCTAAAAGAGTTGGTATTTGGCAATTTGTTCTCTTTACAGTAAAATATAAAGAGTGTCTGGGCAATAAATGGAATTTTAAATAAATTAAAAAGACATTATTTTGATGAACTTCTGAAATTATTTTTTTTTTAATTTCTATGAAAACGTTCTAGCAAATTTCCTAATTGATTTTCAGTAGCTGGCCGCGACGGTCGATATGCACACCAAAATAATCACACAATTTACCACACCAAAATAATCGCACAATTTACTAATCTAAAGTTTGTTCCATTCTTGTAATAGATTAGAATATTAATTAAAGTTAGTTCCGGAGATTGTACTTCAGGGCACCAACAATTTTAAGTTTATATGTATTTGAGACTAAAGAGTTTTGGAACGTACTATATCTACCCAAGCTTGTATTTCCAGGAATTTAGAAAATGGTGTATCGAAATACTGCATGACGTGCAAATAACAGCAAAAATGCAAAATACTCTAAAAATAGGAACATAAAATTCAATTTAAATGCAAAATTATTTTATGTATGGAGTTAAAATGCAGATTTTTAGGTGTAAATTAAGAACTAATATTAATTGATAATTTAAATTTTATTAAATTATTTTTCAAAATTTATATTTTGTGATATATTTCTCGAAAATTTACTATAATTTCATTATATGAGTTGTCGTGGCAATACAAAAAACTAAGGAGTAAAAAAAATTATGTGCTGTTAATCAGGAGTTGTCTTCAAAAATTTTTTTATTGTAATTCAATGACATGTTAAAAACATAGATTTTGTGTTGTAATAGTTCATATTAAGGTTTCAAAATTATGCAGATTTACGCACTATTCTTTAAATGTAAAATTTTTGCGTATAAAAGAAAATGAAAAGTTCGTTTTTAGGTTATAAATTTCGAATAGACTATTAGATTAAACTTTTTTAGGAACATATAGCTCCTTTTAAAAATGTGCACATACATATAACACATTACTTGCTTACTTTATATTTAATGGAATGTTTTGTGAGGTAGTAAAGTATGGTATTCAATACAAATTGGCTGTCATCTGCAAAAGCACATCTTATATGGTATACGATTTTTAAAATTTCCATTTTTCATGCTTTGTAAGAATGTAACTAGAAAATGTAGGTGCTGTCTGCTTTAAGATTTTATTTAAACAAGTTTTTTTGTCAAAAATTACCAAAATCTTATAATCTCTGACTTTAAATTATTATTTTTATAAATCAAAATGAAATATATGTGTAAAATAATCTAACGAAAAAAAATTATTCAACGCACACGAAAATTTTTTTCGGTAGATGGGACCCCTCTACTCTATATAGTTTCATGACTTGAAGCCAAATATGGGATCTAAATAGTCTTTTCAGATCAAGGTTTCCATAAATTCGCGAAAATAATTGAAAAAAGCCAAAATTGGCCATTTCCCGAATTGAATTTTGACAACTCTATTTACTCTCGTCATTGTAAATTTTTTGGTTGCTCTTATTTGTTCAGCTGAATCCGAATCTGGGGTTCGAATTACTTGGTCAGGTCAGGGTTCTCCGTAAATCGCGAAAATGATTCAAAAGAACTGAACAACTGACAGCTTGAATTAACCCGATTAGGCTAATTTTATATTTGTTTACTGTTGAGAACAGATGTGAATTACCTGGTCCACGCTTGGGTTATGAACCCGAGAAAATGTAACCTTTTAACCTTTGAAAAACGCAGTAAAAATGAGAAATTTAGAGATGTTTTTCGATTTTACAACTTGAACTGTTTGTAGAATCACAACTGACTAGAATGAGGGACCGTGGTCCAATCACAGGTAAGTCCACCGAAGGGCGATAAGCCTTATACTTCACGGCTTTGCAGAGGACGATCTCAACTCGTTGTCGAACACACTACCACTTCATTCTTGCATATTCTTATGAAAACATACTACAGAAAAAAAAAGTACAACAGTAGTATAGTTGAAACTACAGCCAATTACAAGAAGTAGGTATGAAGTCAATCTGACAGGAGTAACTTGAATTCCCAGAATTACCATTCAAATCGAGAAATTGTAAATCTTGGCGTTTTACATCATTTTCGTGGATTTACAGAAAATCCTGACTTGATAATGCCATTTAGACCGTGAATTTAGATTTAGCACGTCAAATTACGTAGGTAAGGAACAAAATAAATTGTGTTTTTTTTTAAACAGCTAAGTAAATAACTCGGTCTACAATTATTATCAATTGGTGAATAAATCATTTTAAACTTTAAAAATGTAATTTTGGATTCTTAACTTCTAATAACGAAATTCTATGGAAATCAATTTTAATAAACAATAATGAGCGTCTAAAAGTACAAAAGTTAAAAACGAAAATTAAAATGTTTTCTTTCCTTTCTCGTTAACAAAAAATTAAAATGGAAAAATGTTTGGAAAATATTTATAAATAAAAAACAAATTATACTGTCACTTCCTTTCTATACAAGACGAAATTCACAACAATAGAGTTCTGTCGGGACAAAACTTTTAATTTACAAGCGCCCGAACTCCGCATCCTTTTGCTTTTAAGTGCTGCGAAACAACTTCTCAAAACAGCCAGAGACCATAATAATTTATTACTGAAGGAAACAGACAATGACCCTCTCTACGTTGGAAAACTCCCTTAATAAATTACCTTTATTCGTTTGTCTTCGAACTTTCTTCGACTAGAACACGTTGGAATTAAGTTAACCTAGGAAAAACGGAAACTCTTGGAATTATTACAGGAATTTGAATATTGAATTTTAAAATGAGTTCTACCACTGAATATGGAGTTTTCTAATTATTCAAATGTTTTTGTTGTAACCATGACAGCAAGCTTAGATGTTTATGATGTTTATTTTTAATAGTCTCTAATATATATATATATATATATATATATATATATATATATATATATATATATATATAAATAAAGAGATAAGCTATCGTCCGTGTAATTTGAAAATAAAATAGGAAATTCTCGGCTATGCGGACATAAAGACTGTTGAACAATTTTACTCTCATGTAAAAAGTGCCGAGATCTCCAAAATAATGGAAAAGCTTTGGGTCCGAAAAATGATGACAGCGCTGTTTCCTCCTAGTAGGGTATAAAACCAGCATGTGATGGCGCGACGGTGAATTAAAAAAGAACATATCAAAACTCGATGCATGAAGCGTGCTACTCCAAGGATAGAGGTCGCATTAGTCGGCATTGGCAATCAAACCACCACGAATTCCGCAGTTTAACTAAATGTTGCACCACCGATCTCTCTAAGAGGGCTGTTGCGTAATTATAAGCCAACAAATATAAAAAAAGACATAAGTGATTGTCTATGTATTTTTAAAATAAAAGAGGAAATTCTCAGCTATGCAGACATAAGGACTGTGAAAAATATTACTCTCATATTAAAAGGTGCGGAAATCTCCAAGGTAATGGAAAAGCTCCGGATTCGAAAAATGATGACAGCGCTGTTTCGTCCTAGTATGAGACTCGTCAGATCATTGCGTTCGGTATAAACCTGCATCTTTCATTTGTGCCCTGTAAACAGATTTCACAGTTAAAAAATTGTAAATAAGTCACATTGGTCACATCTCAATGGATCCACTCAACAACACAAGAGCAATGCAAAAACAATGTTGTATAAAACCGCCATGTGATGGCGCGGCGGTAAATTAAAAAAGCAATATATCAAAAATCGATATAGGAAACGTGACACTCCAAGGATAGAGGTCGCATTATTCGGCATCGGCAATCAAACCAACCACGAATTCCGAAATTTAAGTAAAGTGTCGCACCAACGATTTCTCTAAGAGAGCTGTTGCGTGTTAAGCCAACAAATATAAAAAAGACATAAGCGATCGTCCGTGTAATTTTAAAATAAAATAGGAAATTCTCGGCTATGTGGACATAAAGACTGTTGAAAAGTGCGGAGATCTCCAAGATAATGAAAAAGCTCCGGGTTCGAAAAATGACAACAGCGCTATTTCATCCTAGTATGGGACTCATCAGGTCATTGCGTCCGGTACAAACCGATGGTATCGAGTTTTGATATATTTCTTTTTTAATTTACTGTCGCGCCATCACATGGCGGTTTTATACAACATTGTTGCTTTACGTTACTCTTGTGTTATGGAATAGATCCATCCAGATGTGGCCACTGTGTCTTATTTACTATTTTTCAACTGTGAAATATGTTTATAGGACACAGATGCAAGATGAGTTCCATACTAGAACGAAACAGCGCTGTCGTCATTTTTCGGACCTGGAGGTTTTCCATTATCTTGTAGATCTCCGTGCTTTTTAACATGATAGTAATGTTTTTCAACAATCTTTATATCCGCATAGTCGAGAATTTCCTATTTTATTATATATATATATATATATATATATATATATATATATATATATATATATATATATATATATGATTCAGTATTAATCCGGGAATATAGCGGTTTGTTCGTTTGGTTTTTTGTAGAAATTTACAGACGTTTCACCATAATATCAAGATTCTTTCGTCTAACCGACAACCGAAAAAAAGAAACAATCATACTTAAAAAGGGCGCTCAAACAAAATAGCTACAGATCACCAACCATAAATAATGCACTAAAATTGCAAGAAGAACTCACGCAACAAATTAAACTACCTTTCGAAAATAGACAAATCACCGTACTTCTTTACATGAAAGGCACAACAGATAAAATTGGCAAATTGCTCCGCAAACATAACATATCTGCACCCTACAAACCACACAATAGAATGGCTTATCTTTAAGAAATCCAAAGGACAAGATCAATCTAAAAAATCAAGGCTTATGTCAGATTGCATGCGGCATCTGCCGTAAGACATACATTTGCCAGACCAACAGAAGAATGTTGGCAAGGCTAGAAGAACATTAACCGAACATAAGAAACAAACATACAATGTCGGCCTTTTTCCAACATCAACTCGAGACAGGATACAATATTGATTTACACAACTGCCAGCGAATCGCTAACATACAACAGTACAAGGCAGGATTGATTCGTGAAACCATGGAAATTGAAAAGAACGGCACTCTAAATAAGAGAGACGATGCACTTAGTCTGCCTGCAACTTGGAAAACTCTCCTCAAGCGGAACCATTGTACTGACACGGCTTCTGAGCACAGACTGACATCATAAACGGCTCTCGAAAAGAAGGCGGAGTTAGTTATCTGTCCAGTACAAAGCAATCAAAAGCCTTGGATATTTAGCGAATTGTACGAGAAACACCTGCTATTAGTTTACACCCAAAGTTTTAAAAAAATCTTTGCAGGTCATAGAGGTCTATCATTTGTCTTCAAATACCACTAGCTATTTCCAACTATAGAAAAGAATTAAAGAAAAAGTGAAAGACTTCCCCAGTTACTTATATGGTATAACAGGTCTTGAAAATTCTTGCAGTGAAGATACACCCGCTGGGGACCACACCACGCAAACTACAACTAATGTCTAAAAAATACGGAAAGAAGACCACCTTCAAAAACGATATACACAAATACTCCATTCGGTCAAGCCACAACTATAATTGCTCACTTCTTTCGAACAGGATGATTTGTTAAATTACAGGAGGCTGTGCAACTCAGTGAAGAAGAGCAAAAATGTGTAGACTGGCTAGTATTATGGAATCAACTGAATTGTGGTGAGGTACTGAGGTACGATTTCATGATTTTGTTAGCCTTGATGATGATGTCTGCCCTTTCGGACTGACCAATTACAGAGATATCTTTGAATCGGTGTCAATATCATTCGACTAAATTTTTTTTTATTTTGTCCACCCTAAAAGAGCTGCATTGGAGCAAGCTAAGACTCCGAGTGCTATTATCAATACATAAACTGGTATTTATATCCTATTATCTCTCTCCCTTCTAAAATACCTGTGAAAAGCACTGCTTTCAAAAAAAACTTTGAAATAGTGGGAGATGCATTTTTTTAATTTTAAATTATTCCTCAGCATATTGCCGATACTTATTCACAATATATTTAAAGCCCCGTTCAAATAAAACATGAAAGTTTGGAAGTTTTAAAACCAACTTACAAGAAAATCTTTGTGTTAAAACAAAAGATTTTCTTTTTCTTAGCAATAAAATTTTTTTTGCACGAACGTTTTATGCTGTTGTTAAGCCGAAACGAAATGAAGTTTTTATTAACTTTAAAAGAATTTGATATCTTTTAGGTTCCTTTTAAACAATGCATCCAAACAACACACACATTCACTAAATCTATCATAATATTAACTTCTTCCTAACAAATTGCAAGACTTTCGCCATTAATCTTAAAAAATTCCGTTGAATCTTCGAGATAACACGTTCCTCGCTAAAAAAAGAAACAGAACAAAAATAAGAACGACGAACGACAGGGATGTAAGGATGGCTTCGTAAATGGCGTGTAAAGATTATATTTTATGTGGCTTAAAGTTATATTTGAAATACGGTTTTAATATTTGAGTCATGGAGGTTATTTTAAAGAAAAATCGCTTCGTTTTTTAGAAAAATAGTAACTCGTAAAAGCTTACGACTTTTTTTGCTATTTTTAATCTTGTAAATCGTGTGGTGTATGAAGCAAGACCATTTTAATATTAAAAAAGTTGAAAGATGTAATGAAAACACTTAACTGCTAGTAACTTGGATGAATGAGTGAATAAAAGAATAAGAGTGACCATCATGAATCTTTAATGTTTAGACCTCGCTTTGCCCTTTACATCGCACCTTAACGGCAATCTATTCAAGGGCTTGGTGATTATGTCGTATCCCGAAATACTTTCGGCACTCTCTGAGAATATGATCAACAGTTTGATAGTCTTCTAAACACCATCTACACACCGAGTCCTCCTTGATCCCAATCTCATGAAGATGGTCTTGCAAATGACAATGTCTTTTCAGTAGTTCCGCTACAATTTGCAGCTCTTTTTGCTTCAGAAGGAGAAACTCTCTGATAAAATACGCATTAAATTCAATTATAAATTCAATCAACAGTACTAGTTCCTTGTTACCGTCAGTAGTATATTCACAAGCATAATTGATTGAACTCAGTTTAGTTTAACAGCGGATCCTACCTAATTTAGGATTTCCTTCCTTTTTATAAATGCTTGTACTCACAGAATTACAAGCCTAGATATTTTATAACATCGCTATTCAATGTGGAATAAAGTAATAATTCTCGGAAAAGAATATTGTAATTAAAAACGACTGAAAATGTGCACATTTGTTTGGACGTAAATAATATTCACGTGGATTTATATATATTTGTACTTTTGTAATATGTTAACAGTGACAACATATTTATTTTCTAGCTTGTGTGTCATTGTTAATTTAAATATTTAAAAATTCTTGTATGCAAAGGGATAGCGGTTGTGTTTGTTTGATTTGAATTAAAATTGGTGTTGGTATTTCGATTGCTGATTTCGATTACTTTTTAACCGACTTCTAAAAGAAGGAGGTTCTCAATTCGTCGCATATATATATATATAGTATATATATATATATATATATATATATATATATATATATATATGTTTATACGGCTTTCACGGATTCCTCCGTGTGAGTTGCAATAGCAGTGGATACATCCACATTATGCCGTTGTAGTGCTGAAATCACATTCAGCAAACGTACAACTATATGCAACTCTGTGTATAAGTGAAGTAAAATGCAAACAGTAAATGCAAACTTCGTTCCATCATATCCTTCCTTTTCGTGTTAGAGGTTGCACAGTTTGAATAGATTGCTACAGAACACAATCCATCTAATTCCCCCACCATCGAGATGATGGCCTACCTTTACCACCACACCGAGAAGAAAGTCAAAACTTACCCTCCCCGCTACAGTGATACGGCAGAGGCACATGTTTCGTCTCTACTAGACTCATCAGGGTACCGACATGCACCTGGCTATGCAAAGGACAGATCGGAAAGAAGCATGCAAATACTGAACGCGGTTTCGCCGACCTCCCGTCGGATGGCGTATATATGTTTATACGGCTTTCACGGATTCCTCCGTGTGAGTTGCAATAGCAGTGGATACATCCACATTATGCCGTTGTAGTGCTGAAAGCACATTCAGCAAACGTACAACTATATGCAACTCTGTGTATAAGTGAAGTAAAATGTAAACAGTAAATGCAAACTTCGTTCCATCATATCCTTTTCGTGTTAGAGGTTGCACAGTTTGAATAGATTGCTACAGAACACAATCCATCCAATTCCCCCACCATCGAGATGATGGCCTACCTGTACCACCACACCGAGAAGAAAGTCAAAACTTACCCTCCCCGCTACAGTGATACGGCAGAGGCACATGTTTCGTCTCTACTAGACTCATCAGGGTACCGACATGCACCTGGCTGTGCAAAGGACAGATCGGAAAGAAGCATGCAAATACTGAACGCGGTTTCGCCGACCTCCCGTCGGATGGCGTATATATGTTTATACGGCTTTCACGGATTCCTCCGTGTGAGTTGCAATAGCAGTGGATACATCCACATTATGCCGTTGTAGTGCTGAAATCACATTCAGCAAACGTATAACTATATGCAACTCTGTGTATAAGTGAAGTAAAATACAATCAGTAAATGCAAACTTCGTTTCATCATATCCTTTTCGTGTTAGAGGTTGCACAGTTTGAATAGATTGCTACAGAACTGTTTGCATTTTACTTCACTTATACACAGAGTTGCATATAGTTGTACGTTGGCTGAATGTGATTTCAGCACTACAACGGCATAATGTGAATGTATCCACTGCTATTGCAACTCACACGGAGGAATCCGTGAAAGCCGTATAAACATATATACGCTATCCGACGGGAGGTCGGCGAAACCGCGTTCAGTATTTGCATGCTTCTTTCCGATCTGTCCTTTGCATAGCCAGGTGCATGTCGGTACCTTGATGAGTCTAGTAGAGACGAAACATGTGCCTCTGCCGTATCACTGTAGCGGAGAGGGTAAGTTTTGACTTTCTTCTCGGTGTGGTGGTACAGGTAGGCCATCATCTCGATGGTGGGGGAATTGGATGGATTGTGTTCTGTAGCAATCTATTCAAACTGTGCTACCTCTAACAGGAAAAGGATATGATGGAACGAAGTTTGCATTTACTGTTTGCATTTTACTTCACTTATACAAAGAGTTGCATATAGTTGTACGTTTGCTGAATGTGCTTTCAGCACTACAACGGCATAATGTGGATGTATCCACTGCTATTGCAACTCACACGGAGGAATACGTGAAAGCCGTATAAACATATATACGCCATCCGACGGGAGGTCGGCGAAACCGCGTTCAGTATTTGCATGCTTCTTTCCGATCTGTCCTTTGCATAGCCAGGTGCATGTCGGTACCCTGATGAGTCTAGTAGAGACGAAACATGTGCCTCTGCCGTATCACTGTAGCGGGGAGGGTAAGTTTTGACTTTCTTCTCGGTGTGGTGGTACAGGTAGGCCATCATCTCGATGGTGGGGGAATTGGATGGATTGTGTTCTGTAGCAATCTATTCAAACTGTGCAACCTCTAATACGAAAAGGATATGATGGAACGAAGTTTGCATTTACTGTTTGCATTTTACTTCATATATATATATATATATATATATATATATATATATATATATATATATATTATGTATTTACACAGATTACTCCGGAACGGCGGCACCGATTTTAGTGACATTTTTTACGTTATGTTCAAGAAGTTGCTGCGGTGGTCCCATTTGTTTTTGGATGAAATTGGTGCAGTAAAATTCAAGATGGCGCTGACAATATGGCGGCCAAAAAAATTAATTTTGTCCGATTTTTTCGAAAATTGGTATGGTGGAATTTTCGGGGTCATACACAATGAATCTGAAATTATTTTAAAAAAATTCAATATGGCGGATCTAATATGGCGGTCAAAAAAATTTAATTTTACCCGATTTTCGCCAAAAATTGACGCGGGGAAGTTCTCAGGGTCGCACATAATGAATCCAAAATATTTTTAACAAATTCAATATGGCGGATCCAATATGGCGGACAAAAAATCAATTTTGTCCCATTTTCTCCAAAATTTGTACGGGGCAGTTTTCGGGGTCGCACATAACGAATATAAAATTATTTTAAAAAAATTCAATATGGCGGATAAAAAATTAATTTTGTCCGATGTTTTTTCAAAATTGATATGGGGGAGTTTTGGGGTCACACATTACGAATCTGAAATTATTTCAACTAAAAATTAAATAAGACTGATTCAAGATGGCGGATTAAAGATTCTACATCTCTTGATTTTGTCTAAATCAGTATTGGGGTGTTAATTTTGAATTTAAATTATTTTTTGAAAACCCACTCTGGCGGATTCAATATGGCATCCTAAAAATTTTACATTTTTCGATTTTCTCCGGAACTGATATAGGTGGTTCTTGAGGGTGTACATTATGAATTTAAAACTATTTTTTCAGGATTCAGTATGGCGAATCCAATATAGCAGACTAAAAATTTTACATTTTTTGATTTTGTTCAAAGGTGGGACTGAATCGTCTTTGAGGATGTAAATAGCGAATATAAAATTATTTTAAGAAAATCTACTATGTTAGATGCAATATGACGATCTAAAAATTTAAAATTTTCTAATTTCATTCAAAATTGGTACTAGGGGGCTCCAATATGGTTAAAAATTTTACCTTATTCGCATTTTTTTAGATTTGGTATTAGGTGGTTTTTGGGGTCGTGTATGACGAATATGAAGTTAATTTTTTACAACTATTAGGTTGATAAGATACAATATGAGGGACTCAAAATTTTTTATTTTCCGATTTTGCCTAAAATTGATATTGCGGGGTTCTTGGGGCGTATACAAACTCAGTATGCAGTAAAATATATCGGGCTAAGAAATTTACGTCTCAAGTTCTTTAAATGTCGATATTGGAAGGTTCTGGGGCCTATATTACCAATCTAAAATTAATTTGAAATTTGGATTTACTCTGACAGACTAAATATTTGTTTTACACAATTTCACTGGTATTTGGAGAACTCTAAGAATCAAAGAATTTTTAGTGGTTCATTTCAGGATGATTTCAAACTTTGGATAAAATGGATACTTTCTTGTCACCTTGAAGTCATTGCGAGGTAATCTCGATTAGTACTTAGTTCAAATAATTTATGGATATCATAATGAATTCAAAACTAAACATCGAAAAATATTTTTATAAAAAAATTGAACCGACTTCTAAAAGTGCGCTAAAAAGTAAAAAATAACTATAAATTTTTAAATGAAATTGAAGTTTTTGAAGTCGGCGTCAAATTATTTCTATATGAAATACATAACTACCGATATATAGAAATTATGGTAAGAAAGCAATTAAAAATAAATTATTTTTAATCTGTTTATGCGAATCACATTTTGCCCGGTATTAGTTTGGCACCGACTTAAAAAATTTCAATTTCCTATAAAAATTTAGTTATTTTTCACTTTTTAGCGCACTTTTAGAAGTCGGTTCAATTTTTTTATAAAAATATTATTTAGTGATAGATTATGCTTAGAGTTTTAAAAATCATCTTTTTATCTCTGAATACATCAAGAAGCAGAACATGTATGTTATGCAGCAAACGCTTTTACCTAAGTTTTCATTTGGAATATAGACAATATCGGCGGAATTAAAACTGAAATTAAAAAAAAATCATATTAAAAGAGAAAAAGGGTAAAAGGTGTATGAACCCAGGATTTTGGTCTAAAAATATCTCAAGTGAAAAGAAATATCTTATATATAATTAAATCTTTCAAAGCAAGTAAACTGCATATATGAAAGATGACATCTTGCCAGAAATCTTCATCTTGATTTCTACGACTTAAGATGGATTTTTGGCGAAGGTACTGTCGACATTTTACGAAATGGGGATTTTACGTTAATGGTCGTGTTCTGTGCAGTCTGTTCTCGGTTTCGTACAACTCCATTGATAAGACTATTAGGTGGAATTCGCAGAGAATAAACTGTTTGCCCCTTGGTAAACGATCTTAAGGAAACAAAAACAACTTTTATAAATACATAGACCCTGAAAATTATATATATATATATATATATATATATATATATATATATATATATATATATATATATGTTTATGCGGCTTTCACGGATTTCTCCGTGTGAGATGCAATAGCAGTGGATATATCCATATTATGCCGTTGTAGTGCTGAAATCACATTCAGCAAACATACAACTATATGCAGCTCCGTGTTTGAATGAAGTAAAATGCGAACAGTATATGCAAACTCCTCTCCATCATATCCTTTCTGTGTTAGAGGTTGCACAGTTAGAATAAATTGTAATAAAACGCAATTTATCCTATTCCACCACCATTGAGATGATGGCCCACTTGTACCACCACACCGAGAAGAAAGTCAAAACTTACCCTCCCCGCCACAGTGGAATATGGATATATCCATTGCTATTGCATCTCACACGGAGGAATCCGATCTGTCCTTTGCACAGCCAGGTGCATGTCGGTACCCTGATGAGTCTAGTAGAGACGAAACATGTACCTCTGCCGTATCACTGTGGCGGGGAGGGTAAGTTTTGACTTTCTTCTCGGTGTGGAGGTACAGGTGGGCCATCATCTCAATGGTGGTGGAATAGGATAAATTGCGTTTTATTTCAATTTATTCTCACTGTGCAACCTCTAACACAGAAAGAATATGATGGAGAGAAGTTTGCATATACTGTTCGCATTTTACTTCATATATATATATATATATATATATATATATATATATATATATATATATATATATGAAGATGCAAACTTCGTTCCAATCATATCCTTTCCGTGTTAGAGGTTGCACAGTTTGAACAAATTGCTAAGAAACACAATCTATACTATTCCATCACCATCGAGATGATGGCCTACCTGTACCACCACACCGAGAAGAAAGTCAAAACTTACCCTCCCCGCTACAGTGATACGGCAGAGGCACATGTTTCGTCTCTACTAGACTCATCAGGGTACCGACATGCACCTGGCTATGCAAAGGACAGATCGGAAAGAAGCATGCAAATACTGAACGCGGTTTCGCCGACCTCCCGTCGGATGGCGTATATATGTTTATACGGCTTTCACGGATTCCTCCGTGTGAGTTGCAATAGCAGTGGATACATCCACATTATGCCGTTGTAGTGCTGAAAGCACATTCAGCAAACGTACAACTATATGCAACTCTGTGTATAAGTGAAGTAAAATGCAAACAGTAAATGTAAACTTCGTTCCATCATATCCTTTTCGTGTTAGAGGTTGCACAGTTTGAATAGATTGCTACAGAACACAATCCATCCAATTCCCCCACCATCGAGATGATGGCCTACCTGTACCACCACACCGAGAAGAAAGTCAAAACTTACCCTCCCCGCCACAGTGATAAAGCAGAGGTACATGTTTCGTCTCTACTAGATTCATCAGGATACCGACATGCACCTGTCTGTGCAAAGGACAGATCGGAAGGAAGCATGCAAAACTGAACGCGGCTTTACCGACCTCCCGCCGGATGGCGTATATATGTTTATGTGGCTTTCACGGATTCCTCCATGTGAGACGCAATAGCAGTGGATATATCCACATTATGCCGTTGTAGTGCTAAAATCACATTCAGCAAACGTACAACTATATGCAACTCCGTGTATGAATGAAGCAAAATGTGAACCGTAAATGCAAACTTCTTTCCATCATATCCTTTCCTTTGCACAAACAGGTGCATGTCGGTACTCTGATGAGTCTAGTAGGCCATCGAGATGATGGCCTACCTGTACCACCATATCGAAAAGGAAGTCGACTTACCCTCCCCGCTACAGTGATACATGTTTCGTCTCTTCCTAGACATATCAGGGTACTGAGATGCACTTATTTGTTTAAAGGACAGATCGGAAGGAAGTATGCAATACTGAACACGGCTTCGACGACCTCCCACCGGATGGCGTATATATGTTTATGCGGCTTTCATGGATCTCTGCCTGTGAAATGCAATAGCAGTGGTTATATCCACATTATGCCGTTGTAGTGCTTAATAAGTCTAGTAAAAGACGAAATATGTACCTCTGCCGTATCACTGTAGCGTGGGGAGGGGGGGGTTTGACTTTTTTCTGGATATGGTGATACTGGTAGGCCATGATCTCGATGGTAATGGAATAGGATAAATTGTTTTTTGTAGCAATTTATTCAAATTGTGCAACCTCAGAGTAGCAGGTTTCGTGTGTCGAGTTCTGATATATTCCTTTTTTAATTTACCGTCGCGCAATCACATGGCGGTTTTATACAACATTGTTGGTTTGTGGTACTCTTGTGTTATTGAGTGAGCCATCGAGATGTCGCCATTGTGTCTTATTTACTATTTTTCAAGTGTGAAATCTGTTTATAGAAATAGATGCGAGATGATGGTTTGTACCGAATGCAATGGCCTGATGAGTCCTATACTAGGACGAAACAGCGCTGCCGTCGTTTTTCGGACCCGCAGTTTTTCCATTATCTTGAAGATCTGCTCGCTTTTTAGCATGAAGGTAATATTTATCAAGGATCTTTATATTCGCATAGCCGCATAAGACAAACAAGTACACAGTGTCATCAGTAAAGTCAGCATTAAGTGGAAAATAAATTTCGATTTATTTTTTTTTTAAATTATGATAGTTTTTTATTAGAAAATTTAAGTATTTTCAACTGAACTATTTTCTTAATATTAATGTGTATTACTTTTAGACACAAACTACGTTTCCAAAAATAGTTACTTTGTGAAGTTACCTTATACAGGATCAAAAACAAATAAACTTTGCATCACATGTAACCAATTTTTAATAGCCCTATTTGGATTTTGTAGAAAAACACATATTTAATATGGTGCTACTTTAAACAAAATATGTCTGAAATGAACCGTCGTCAAAACTAAGAAGTTTTATGTAGGTTGCGTTGAGTCTTATCTTGCAACAGTGGTGAAATTTACAAAAAATGGGCAAAAAATCTAAAATATCCTATATTGCTTAAATTTTGCATATGGGCTAAAAATTTCAGAAAAACTTTTTCTAATAACTTTTTTCGATATTTTCAGATATAACCCCACTTTTGAATTTTTTTTGGAAAAAAATTAAAATTTGACCGATAACGCTAATCACGTTACTACTATTTTTTTGGTTAAGTTTCATTTGGATCGAAGCAGAAATTGTTGGCAAAGTCAAATTTCGAATAAAGCTATTAATGAAAAAAATTCCATATGATGCGAACATTATATATATATATATATATATATATATATATATATATATATATATATATATATATATATATATATATATATATATATATATATATATATATATATATATATATATATATACACATTTATTTATTTATTTGATTTTTTGAGGAATTCTTGATAAAAAATTTTGTTTGTATTCATAATAATGTATACAGGGTGTTCAAGATATTTAAAAAGGAAGAATTATTCTTAAATAAAATACTGTTGTTGGTAATTTGAAATAGAAAGGTAATTTATTAAAAAAAATTATTTTATTTTAATTTATTTTTTAAGCAATGTTGTGAAACCTTAACAATAAATTTGAAATAAAAATATAATTACTTCACATGTTGACTGCCTGCTATAATATCTGCATTTCTAGTTGCAACAGCTTTCACAAATTTTTCTTTTAGTAAGTCAGCGTTGTCACTAAAATCTTATCGCAAGCTTTTTGCCTTAAATAACCTCATAGAAAATAATCTAATGGGGTTAGATCAGGCGATCAAGCAGACCAGGCTATTGGTCCCCAACGGCCAGTCCATTTATCCTGGAAGGGAATGTTTAACACTAACATTTTACAAGGTAAATCCGATGTTTACGGTTAACATGGACAATTTGTTATTTAGTAACTATTATTTGGCAAAACACAAATACTGCTTGTTACTTTGACATTGACAAAAGAGTATCCATTTTCGAATTAGTTCACGTATTCAATCAAAAATAGAAATGTTTATTACAATGTCTTACCTCAGAAATTTTATTTTTTGGTGAAAATTAATTTAAAATTTTTTTTTTTAGTTTTTATTCAACTTTCTTACTACTAAGTTAAAGAGAATTCTGTCAACATAAATTTTCATTGCTCGAAGCGGTGCCGTTGCGAAGTACAAAATCATAGAATAAAATCTCAAATAAATTTTCTTCTGATAATACTAGTCTAGACACAACAAGGCATATTGGCTTAATCCGGGAATGGATGGATATTCACGCTTCACAAAAAGCGAAAATTAATTCAATTCGAAATACGATTTGCCGATTGGTATTTACTTTGGTAATTTTATTTTGTCGACACTTTCGAAAAGAACTAAAGAAAAACAAGCGATTGTTTAATTAATGAGTGATAGTAAAACAGTAGCATTTTTATTTAGGTTTGATGACTTATTTATATAATTATGTGTTTAGTTGAGAAATATTTTGTTAACATTTGGTCTAATAGCATTTTATGTTAATCAGTGTCTTTAAGTTTTGATGCATATATGAACATTATTTCGTTTCAATAAAATTAAACCCATATATATATATATATATATATATATATATATATATATATATATATATATATATATATATATATGGTTATTTACCATATATGGCACGGAATATTGCGGCCAAAATATGTGACTTTCAAAAAGTTTTACTTTTTGGATATATGCGGGTCTAATATAGTACTTTTTAAAATTATTTTCATATTCTACAGGGTGTCCCAAAAGCTCTGAAAGTATCAAAGTTGTGTTTTTTTTTTAAATAGAACCCCGTGTATATTATTACAGTTTTGGATTTTACGATCAAAATAAGTGCCTATTTTAATAAGGTTTATAGTACCTAAACCTTAAGGATTTTTAAATAATTTGAATTTTGAAAAAATCTAACCTAATTTTCATGTTTCAAATACTTAAGAAGTATTTCAGTTATGTACTCAAAATTTACAATGAAGTGTAACAATAAATCATATTTTATATCACAGTTCTAATAAACTTGCTATATTATACAGAGTGTCCAAAAATTAAAACTAATCAAATAAGAACTTTAAGTGGCTATAACTTGATTAATTTAAATATAATGCTATATTTTTTGACTTACCAGAAAATGTACCTTTTAAATACCTATCGAATGGTGTAAGGGTGTTCCATAGTCTTCGCGTTTTCACAGAATATGCCAAATAATTTTTTTCTGCACCATTGTATGTTTTTCGAACAGACGTTCTAATATATCTAGTTGCCTATGACATTTGGAAATGACTGGCAATTTACAACCATAAGACTGATAATCAGGAATATCTCTACAAATGTTCAGAAACTCGGAACGAGATTTATAGTCGTCCAATAAGCTATAACAGCAATAATGGTAATAGCATATTGACGATAGCACAAAACAGAAGCAAAATATGTATAGCAGATGTTCGAAATGTCAACTATCCAAACATTTATATATATTTTTTTCAAAACCACTGCTAACTCTGGACAACATTTGCGGCGTTACAGTTTGAAAAGCGTCTCTTAAGCGTATTTTCGTATATAGTGTTATCGGGGGCGTATTATAGACAGACCCTTTTATGTATCCCCATAAAAAGAAATTCGGTGGAGTTAAGCCTGGAGATCTCGGTTGCCAATTTTGAAATCTATTTCTCCCAATCCACCTGTTTCGAAAGTTGACATTTCAAAATTGCCGAACCTCCCGATGATAATGAGGCGGAGCTCCAACCAGTTGAAGCCACATAGTTGTTCTAATATTTAAAAGGACATCTTCTAATAATACTGGAAGTTGGTGTAAAAGAAAATGGTGAAACATCAAACCATTTAAAGGTTCTTCAAAAAAGGAGGGTCCAATTAAGTATGGACCCAGTATTCCTCCCCACACATTAACCGACCACCTATTCTGGTTTCTCATAACTCTGTATTCATGCGGATTTAAATCAGAATAGTAATGGAAGTTCTGTCTATTCACGAAACCATTGCTATGAAAAGTACATTTATCGCCAAACAACACATTATCAAAATAGTGTCCATTTTCTGTCACTTTATCTAACACCCACAAGAAGAATTCAGTTCGGTTGTCAAAATCATTTCTGTAAAGCTCTTGACAAAGCTGGATTTTATAAGGATGGGATATGTATTTGTTAAGAATTCTTGAAACACATGCTTGGCTAATGTTAGTATTTTCGGATATATGATTCTAATATTGCGATTTTCGATCACTGAACCAAGTACACTAAAAACATTTTCTTCATCCTCAATGACATGTTTTCTTATAAGAGGTTTTTTATAACTGACACTTCCACTTTCCCGAAACTGGTTCAGTAGTCTCACAACAGCGGTTGGTTTAGGATGGTTTCTTTCAGGAAATCTTTGAGCATAGACTCGACAAGAAACCAAACAATTTTGATGACTTGTTCAAGGATAAAAATTATATCAATACGCTCTTCCTTTGGATAAATTTTCATTTTGATAACACAATAACATAACAATATCCAAATAATTCAATTCAATAAATGAAGTTTTACAGTTACAAAAAATAATACCTCTGTTGTAGCAATAGGCTTTGTAGACTAAACTGACAGGTTAAGTGAATTATCTGACGTTTCTATATGCTAATGTATCTACATTAGAACATCTCTTCAAAAAACGCAAGATGGTGCAGAAAACGATTATTTGGCGTATTCTGTAAAAAAGCGAAGACTTAGCTATAGAACACCCTTATAACATTCAATAGGTATTTAAAAAGTACATTTTCTGGTAAGTTAAAAAGTATAGCGTTATTTTTAAATTAATGAAGTTATAGCCACTTAAAGTTTTTATTTGATTACTTTAATTTTTGTGCACCCTGCATAATATAGCAATTTTATTATAATTGGGATATAAAATATGATTTGTTGTTACACTTCACTGTAAATTTCGAGTACATTACTGAAATATTCCTTAAGAATTTGAAACATGAAAATTAGGTTAGATTTTGTCAAAATTCAAATTATTTAAAAACCCTTAAGGTGTAGGCACTATAAACCTTATTAAAATAGGCTCTTATTTTGATTGGAGAATCTAAAACTGCAATAATATACATATGGTTCCATTTAAAAACACAAGTGTGATACTTTCAGAGCTTTTGGGACACACTGAATAATATGAAAATAATTTTAAAAAGGAACTATATTAGACCCCCATATATATCCCAAAAATAAAACTTTTTGAAAGTCACGTATTTTTGCCGCAATATTCCTTGCTGTATAGGGTTAATAACCCCGTATATATATATATATATATATATATATATATATATATATATATATATACATATATATATATATATATATATATATATACATATATATATATATATATATATATATATATATATATATATATATATATATGTATATATATATATATATATATATATATATATATATATATACATACATATGTAGTAAAATATTTTATATACCTAAGACGAGCCGTTCTTGAGAATAAACTATTTTTGCAATTGCTGGCCGAAATTTAAGAGGTCTGCCTGCCATGCCTATTTAAGCTAGCTATTTTAAGTTTTACTTTTATTTAGTGAAATCATTACCATTTATTTTAAAATAAAAATGATCTCAAGAAATTATACAGAGTTGATAAAATCTTACATTTGATTTTATAATCATTAAAGCCAAATAAATTTCTTATTTTAAATGAAACGCGTTGTATTTAATATCGATGTTATATTTTAAAATCGTATTAAGGTTTTCTCTACCTGTCTCTTATTATTTTTTAGTAATTTAGCATTTTCAGTTTTTTGCAATTTATTTTTGAAAATTAGGCATTGACGGAGAATAGTCATAATTAGGTTAATAGCAAGTACATACTTGATTAAAGAGATAACAAACAATTTAAAAAAAAAATTAAAAACGGACGTTGTAATGCGTAAACTGTTGTCCATCTCTTTCAATGCATAAGCGAACTATTTTCTGAAATGACTGTTTAACTTTAATTAACATATATGGTATCATAGAAGGAAGTAGTGATTCTACTCGTACGTTTATATGTTCAGGTGTCCTTAACGGTATATGGTAAACAATATTTTTAATATATAGTGAGATATTGAGTATCTAACTCTATGACGTTAACTTGGAAGTGCACAAGAGCACCATTTAGTTGCAGCCACAGTCTTTTTTGAGTATTCATTGAAACATTCTGCAAAAGTACAGGTATATTGTGCTTAATAAATCTGAGAAGCATGGCGCTGTTTAAATGGCTCTTTAAAAAGTATGGACTTACCACGCGTTCCAATTATTCCACCGCACATGTTGACATCATCTGTGGTGACGAGCGACGGATCTAAATAAATTGGGATTTTCATCATTGTAATAATTTAAATTGGGCCGGATATGTGGCGAGAATGGAAGACGCTAAATGGACTAAACGCATTATAGAGTGGCGTCCTAGGTTCCAGCCATTAAGAAGTAGGGGCAGACCTCCAACACGGTGGACTGATGATATCAAGAGAATCGCAACAAATTGGATTCAATCAGCACAAGATCGGGAACACTGGAAACGATTGAGGGAGGCCTATATTCAGCAGTGGACGCTACAGGCTGTGTGATGATGATGATGATGAATAATTTAAATTATGAGTGTTAACTAATTCGTTATTATGAAAAGTGGATTCAAAATTAAAGAAATATTCATCATTCACATTTCTAGACTCCATAAACAAAATTCTAGTCATTGGTCGCAATCTACTGCCAAAAGTTCCTGATGTTGTTGAATGCGATATGGGTAAAATTTGTTTTTCTATTATTCTTTCAGTGCCACGATTACTTATTCCTGTAGTTTCATAAATTTTTCATGGACTTGAATGCGGGTTTTCGACTAGAGATTCCATAATAAAAATTTGTTTTCTTCATTTCCAGTAATTGGTTTCCGTCTAACTGTTTTTTATAAGCCACCCTTCCTGTGCTTCGAAAAACATGCAGCTAATTTTCTAATGAATTCTTGTCGTGATGACGTTTATTAGGATATTTTGAGCATACATTTTTGACGCTAGCAAGCAATTTTCTTCACATTCCCCAATTGCTAAAATTATATAAATTTTTGCTTCCTGGGGGTAAGTGCTCATTTCAAATAATTAGAGTTTTCAAATAACCTCGAACCACGATTACGGTTTAAATAACAAGAAGTGTCACTAAATTATTTGTCAAAAGTTTTTTTATATGGTTAATTATGACGTTAGCTCAGTCACAGTGCCTACTTTTCAAAAATAAATTGCAAAAAATTTATGTCTAAAATTGAAAATGCTAAATTACTAATTCAATATGGATGATAAGTAAAAGACCTTAATAAAATCTTCAAAACTATTAAAATTAGAACATAAATTCGATATTAAATACAGGGTGTTCTATTTTTTATCATAATTTTTGGATAATTTCTTGAGATCATTTTTATTTTACAAAAAAGTGTAATGATTTTGCTAAAAAACCAAACAACTTAAAACATCTACCTAGAATAGGCAAGGCAGGCATGCCTCTCAAATTTTGGTTTACAATTTCAAGATTAGTTAAATATCTCAAAAATGGCTTGTATACAGTGTGATTCTACGGGAATTTTATCGATCGATTGTGGGAAAACTATGAAGGAAGAATCTGAGAATTTGACAGTGTACTAACGTGCCTAGGGGACAGCCGGCTAAAATATTTTCAAAATGGCAGCACTTCCAGTTATACGGGAAGTAGATATCAACTTGCTTATTTTAAATGGAACATCCTATATATTATTGCATTTTTGATTTCTACGTAAAATTCTAGGCATATTGCGTGTATACTTCTATATTTAAGTCTAACCGTTCTGGACAAATTTAAATTTTTATGTCAAAAATGACGTTTGCGGAACAAAATTTAACTATAGGTTTTTTCTATAAGGAAGTATTTTTTATTTAATTTGGGTTAGTTTTCTTGTAGACGAAAATCGACTTTTAATGACATTTTGAAAATTATGAGTACAGAGTGGTCTAAAAAGAGGAATAAAAATTATGTTTAAAAAATCGTCAAAAGTCAATTTTTTTAAATAGAAAGCATCTATTTTTATAATTTTATCATATTAGGCATAAAAAATAAGGGTAACGTTGTATAAGGTTGCCTATTACAAAAATTTGTTGTTTTCAAAATATTAACAATTCAACATATTTCTTTTGTAGAAATGCTATACGGCTTTTAAGTTTTGTTATTAGTTGGCCATGACGGCGATGCGTGGCGAAAATAAAACAATCGAACCCTACAGAATTGTCACTATTTGTTTCCATTTGACATTCATTAATAATAATCGTGCCCGGGCGATTAAATTACACGCACAAAAATTACTTAAACTTTATTATTTATGGAGAATGTGATAGAGTTATTTCAAGAACATGCGATACCTTCGCGATCCGATATGCGAAGAAACAGAAACCAACACTACCAACTGTTATAATATTGGTATATTATAAAAAACTTCAAGAAGTTTGGATTTATAAAAGCTAAAAGAAATAGAAATAAACCAGTTTTAATAAAATAAAGTTACAAAAATTATTTGAGTAAATGTTCAAATTGATGCCCTCGAACTTCCAAACATTTTTCGAATCTAAGCAGGAACTCTTCATGGGTGGCTCTTCTTATTGACTGAGAATTAAGTCCTTCAAATGCTATTTTAACGCGCTGCGTGCAATCTTCTATAGTGGTTAATGCATGTTGTATACTTTATTTCTGACTGTCACCCCAATAAAAAAATCAAGAACTCTTAGGTCGGGAGAACTAGGTGGCCAAAGATGTGGCTCATTCTTGGCTATCCATTGTTCAAAAAAGAAGTTTTGCAGATGATTATTAACTAAATGACTATTATGTGTGGCCTATCATGTTGATAAAATAGATTTCTATGATCAGCCAGCGGCAAGTTATCTGAATAGTTCACAAATTTCTCAATATGTTGAAGTAGCACTCACTTATAAGTTATAAAACGTATTTTGTATCCAGAAGTCTTCAAAAATGGCTAACTTACCATTCAGATTATCTTGGTAGAATTCTAGGGCGACAACACCGTCATTTCTACAATACACGCTAAACTGGAAAGACTAGAAAATTTAATTCACTAAATGGATGTACGTTTGAGTCGCTCCAATAGTGGGAATTGCGTCGATTAAGCAATCCATTTCTTGTGGATAAAAAATCAGAATTTTCTTGTGACCCAAGTAAAATAAATTGACAGAACTCTACTCTTCGTGGAAAATCAGTGCCTTTTAAATGTTTTACTATGGAATATACATAGAAATGGAAATTGTGTTTCTATAAAATCCTTAAAATGGATGTTTGAGATTTTCCAGACTCTAACCCTTCTTGCCTTGTAGATATTGTTGGATATGCGGCAAAATATCCTAAAATTGTACTTTCAATATCTTCATTATTAACAACTGGTTTATTTCTATCTCTTTTTGCTTTTATGGATCCAAAGTTCTTGAAGTTTTTTATAATCCTTTTAACAGTTGGTGGTGTTGGTTTCTGTTTTTGGGGATATCGGATCGCGGATGTATCGCATGTCCTTGAAATAACTCTATCACATTCTTCATAAATAATAAATAAGTTTAAATAATCTTCGTAAGTGTAATTTAATCGCCCCGGTATTATTATTATTAATGAATGTTAAATGACAACAAATAGTGACAATTCCGTAGGGTTCAATTGTTTTATTTTCGCCACGCCTCGCCGTCATGGCCAACTCATAACAAAACTTACAAGTCGTATACCATTTTTACAATAGAAAAATATTGAATAGCCGATACTTTGAAAACTGCAAATTTTTGGAACCTTATACGAAGTTACCCCTATTTTTGATGCTTAATATGATAAAATTATAAAAATAGGTGCTTTCTATTTGAAAAAATTGACTTTTGACGACTTTTTAAATATAATTTTCATTCTTCTTTTTCTACCACTCTGTACTAATAATTTCCAAAATATCATAAAAAGATTACTAAAGTCGATCTAATCCAAATAATAAAGACTTTTTTATAGGAAAAATTTATAGTTAAGTTTTGGTCCGCAAACGTCATTCTTGACATCAAAATTTAAATATGTCCAAAACGGTAGGACTTAAGTATAGAATATTATACACGAAATATGTGTAGAATTTTACTTAGAAATCAAAATGCAATAATTTATAGAATGTTTCATTTAAAATAAGCAACTTGACGTCTAGTTCCGGTATAACTGAAAGTACTGCCATCTTGAAAATATTTTAGTCGGCTGTCCCCCATGCACGTTAGTACACCGTCAAATTTCCAGATTCTTCCTAATTATAATTATCCCACAATCGATCGATAAATTTTCCGGAGAATCATCCTTTTTAAATCAACTGAAATGTGCTCAAAAAATAAGTATTAAAATTATTTTTATTTTGAATAAATATAGGGTAAATTTTTATTCCCAAAAGTGACATATCAAAAAGTTCCACTTACAAAACAATAACTTATTTTTAAGGTCCAAACAGTATTCAGTTATCTCAAAAATATTCTAATAAATAATAAAACTTTTTGTAAATATATAATACAAGTAATTTTTAATCATAATTGACTTTTATTATTAAAATAAATATAAAAGTATAAAATTAAATATTCTATGAAATTTTATATTGTTGACTGATTGATAAACAAAAATTAAAAGTATGTTTTTAATAAATTTACTGTTATTTGAAATAAATAATTTCATAGGCCACCTAATCAAATTGTAGTTTCATTTAATTTAAATTACTACTAATTTAAACGAAAGATATATTATGTAATTTTATTTTTTGTTATAAAGAAATTTTTAATAAAACAAAAAAAAATTAAGTAATCGAGTTATTCGGTGTATTAAATTTAATAAATAAATACGTTCCTTGTTTTTTATTTACTTATCTGTTTTTAGTTTCCGTAAAGTATTGGTCCCTTAGTTACTTGAATTAAAAAGCTCCAAATTTTAAAATGCTGCTCATGCTCTGAACTTAAAATACCCTACATTTAAATCCAGAAAATAAAAGGCTTATTTAGAATCTTCATTATCTAATCCTCAGTTAAATATAAATTAATTGTGAGATGAGTCTTACTTTCCTTCGAAGTTAAAAAAGAGTAATAATTTCTTCGTGGTCCTATAAATTATCCATAGCAGACATTTTAGCCTCCGTAACCGGGGGTAATCTCCGAGGTCGTTTAGTTCTTTGAGTCATAACACAGGATCGGCTTTAAAATTTTTCTATGTATAAATATTTGCGGAAGCCTAAGTAAATGAAACGTCTTTTTTAAATAAATATTATATTTTTTCTAAGTTAGGTTTTTGTGAAAACTGGATTATTTGTTTTAGAGTTCTTAATAAAACAACTGAAAAATTTCATGTAGATTCAGCATCCGACAGTTGATGATTTGGTAAAAAATGTAAGGTGTCGCACTCAAAATTTTTTCTCTTTATCTTTTACCTTTTCGAAATTATTGATTTATTAGAAAAACAAGCGAGAATAGCAGAGAACTTCCCCCCTTTTTCGTAGTACTGTTTGTGGCGTACACAATTACAGCATTTCCTTGGGAATCAATGATGCTTTTGTACAACTCGACTTGCACAGTTTTCTGCTTTAGGCAGCAAGTATCCAAAATTTGCTGCCTATGACTTTTTCTGTACAGTCCTGCTAAGGAGTGAGTGAGTATTTCTCCCGGTTCCAGACTTACTGATCCGAATGTTTGTTGTCTGAATCTCTCCAGTGACTCACAGTCACATATGATGTGCTTCATCGTTTCCTTGGCTTGTTTACATAGTCTGCAACTGAGGTTTCCGTTATATAGATTCATTCTATTCAGATGTACTTTAACGGCGATGTGTCCCGTCATTATATCCGTAAAGCAGCGCGCCCACTGGTTCGGTTCGGTTCAGACCGCTCGGCTCCGCACAATCGGCCAGTTTTGGTTTACACGTAAATAAATGAGAGCCCGCTCACTGGTTCCGATGCTGAAAGCGCTGAAGCGTTCTGGCCGGTCGGAACCAGTGAGCGGGCTCTCATTTATTTACGTGTAAACCAAAACTGGCCGATTGTGCGGAGCCGAGTGGTCTGAACCGAACCAGTGGGCGTGCTGCTTAATAGTTCTTAGTTGGTTCCTACTCATTTGGAGTAGTTTCCTTGCCAGTTTCGAGTCAGGATTCCCAATAAATAGCTTGCTGTAGTTTAAACCCTGTCTGGTCATTCAGTGTTTTTATGCTCTCTTTTGATCCATTCTTTGACTGCTTCTCGGGCCGCGCACCGCGGCACTCCAAAGGCCGGTTCTAGACCCATGTATTGAGATGCTGATCCTGCTCTAGCTAGCTCGTCAGATTTTTCATTTCCATGTATGCCTTCGTGTTCTGGTACCCACTTTAACATAACTCTGTTGTCTTTTGCCAGAATTTCCAGCTCACTCTGACATTTCCAAACCAGCCTCGATGATACCTTTTGGCCCTTGAGGGCTTTTACGGCTGCTTGGCTCTCAGAGTAAATGTGGATTTGCTTCCCTTTGTAAGCTCTCCTATTTATCTCGTCTGCGTATATTTCTGCCTCGAATACTGTTGGGTTTTTCCAAGGGGAAGGGTTAATTCTTTCCTCGGTTGTAGCCCATATATACCAGCTCCAGTACCCTCACTAGTTTTTGAACCGTCAGTGTACCAGACACTTGCACCCGAGAATGTTTCCGGTTTTTCTCTTTTACTTGCCATTCGATCCTCTATTGTGACTTCAAACGGTATGTTATAATGGTAGCTCGAGTTCATATAGTCTGTGACCATTTCCAACTCAGGGCTCCTGATTTTTTTACATATGTTTTTGTGTCCTGACTTTGGCTTGTCCCTAAAATATTATCGATTCGAGGAAGTGCTGGGAAGACATTTCTTAGTCCTCCGGGAGCTTAGGTTTTTCGTCTCTTGTAATTTTTTCGTCAGACGTTTGAGTTAAAAATGACATTTTTTGCTAATTTTGATTTTGATTAAATAAATATTTCTGCGCCCAGCAACCGATAGTTCAAGTGAAGAATCACAAGCTGGGATTAATACAGCATTTTAACACTATAAACTCCTAACATTTCATCAATTATAAGGTACACGCCGCCGTGTATGAATGGAAGTGGAAGTCTACTTACAGTCGCTCACTTAGTGGATATAATCTATTATACCTTTCGCTGAACATTGCATTAATACTTTACTATTGTATTTTACAAAAATTTTTTTAATTATCAACAATTTCTTAGTTTATAGCAAATTGCTTGATCATTTTTGGAGAATCCACGCTCGATAATCGTAATCAGGGAATCAAAATACATATAAAAACTTTGGTGGAAGGAAATCTCGTCATTCGCGACGAAAACTCGCTGAGCTTTCCGACTATATCATAGATTTCATTTCGAAGTGACTACACTATATAAGTTTCAAAGTTTTTTAAAAAAGTTTGCATTAATATATGCAGTACATAAATAAAGTTAATTAGTTTCAAAATAATGTATTCTTTAAAGCCGAAGAATTCCCCCTCTGGTCCATTCAGCATCTCTTTCAACGTAAAATTTCTATATTTTGCTTTTATCTCCTAAAGTTCACAGAATAACTGAGAAATGTGCGGATTAGCTTGGATTTACGGTTAAACTCTTTATCCTCTCCTCCTCCTTTTTATTTGAGCCTGCATTATGGCATGTGTTTTCTATGGTTTATGTCTGGATCAGAGGCGTGTCATGAGTTTTAGAGCTTAGTGGACAGAGATCTTTAAAAACACTGGTTCTAATTGAAAACTTGAGTTATTATTGATGATATTACGATATAAATTTCAGAAACTGCGCAAATAAATAGAATCTTTGTAAAAAGGAGAGCATTTAATATAAATGATTGTTTAAAATAAAATCATTGGCGTCTAGATATCGGACAACGTTGTCGCACTTTCTGACCCGACTTTATATATATATATATATATATATATATATATATATATATATATATATATACAAGAATATAATTTGAAAAATGAATATAGCGTCGTTATGTTTAAGTTCATGCAGGTATTAACTGACAAGTTTTACTGTCATAATCTGATAGTGGCCCTCTCCACCGAATATATGAAATAAAAAGCAATTTATGTCATGATTACCTATAATTTATTTAGAAATCTTGCTTCTGAATTTAAGGTAAGAGAAAGCAATTTTTTAAATAAATGTATGTAAAGTTAAATGTTGAATGTGTGATATATACACATAATAACTAGAAGTGGTATTTTTAATATTCTGTATATTTGTAGTCTTTCTTCCCAATAATTGACATTAGTGTCTACTATTAGCTTTTTTATATACACCTTTACACTCACTTTTATAATTCAAGTCAGATGTATTGTCTGAATTATGTCTCACATTAATATGAAGAACATAACTTTAATGTATCCAGCAATTGCAGTGTGTTTTGTGCTACATTGGGTAATATGTCGAGCCGACGACTCAATACTGTTGCGGTTGAGGGAACATGAACTGACTTCTCATCACCAATCAGTCTAATGGGGAGTGTCAGTTACTGGTATTAATTAGTGTCCATTTATAGCGTAAGTTTAAAATGTCAAAGAGAAAGATAAACAGTCTTTTGTTCTTGTCAGAACTGGTCAGAAGAAAAGAAGAAAAGAGAAAATTGGAGAGAGAAAAAATAAACGGAATAGTCAGAAGATTACAAATATAAAATACGAAAATCAAAAAAAAAAAAAATTAAAAATAAGAAAATTAAGAATAAAATACTTTCTTATACTTCTTAATCAGATTTTGAGGACTTCTCAAATTTGTTGTTTGTTAGTGCAGATGACAAAAATCTTTCATTTGTTTCAAGGTTCTAGACAATCTTGAAGATTGACTAAAATATGGTTGTCGGACTTGTATTGTCCTTATTTTTGTTTGTTTTTACGACGTTTCAAGTATATATTTGATAACGATTAGAGATACAAGCTAATAGAAACGTCGTAAAAACAAACAAAAATTAAGACAATGCAATTCCGACAACCACCTTTTAGTCAAAGATCTTTCAGTTTGGTAACAATTTAATAAATTAAGTCTTTTAGTAAATCACAACTACGCAGTTTATTATTAAGAGTAACTTTTTAAGATATCCTTTGATTTTAAAAAAGAAATTGCAACCAGAAAATTACCGAACTTTATATACCAACTAAAAAAGTTTTTGATCATGTTTGATTATACCGCACGAACTATTTCAATAGATTTAATTGATAACAATTAATTTTTTGTAAATAATAAGATATTAAGGACAATTGTATTTTCCTATACATAGAAACGTTGAATCAAAGAATTAGTTTTAGTTTTACTACATATTAGTTAATAGCTTTAATTTTTTGTTTGATATTAATTTTGGTTCTATTTAATCTTACTGAACGTGATTTTCTTTATTTTACGTTTGCCTATCTGTATTTTGTACGTGTCTCTTTTTGTTTTTTAACCGACTTCCAAAAAAAGGAGGTTCTGAATTCGATCGCTTTTTTTTATGTATGTACATCGATTACTCCGGAACAGCGGCACCGATTTGAATGAAATCCTTTACGTTATGTTCAGGAAGTTGCGGCGGTAGCCGCGTATTATTTTAGATGAAATTGGTGCAATAAATTCGAAGATGGCGCTGCTAACATGGAGGAAAAGAAAAATAATTTTGTCCGATTTTTTATAAAACGGATACAAAGGAGTTTTCGGGATCGTACATAACAAGTCCAAAATTATTTAAAAAAAATTCAATATATCGGATCTAATATTGCGAGAAAAAAATTTTTTTTTTCGATTTTCTCCAGAATTTGCTTGAGGGAGTTTTCAGGGTCGCACATAACGAATCTAAAATTATTTTAAAAAAATTCAATATGGCGAATCGAATATAGCGGTTAAAAAAATTAATTTTTCCCCAAAATTAGCATGGAGAAGTTTTCGGGGACGGAATTAAATATGACGGATTAAATATTTTACATCTTTCCATTTTGTCCAAAATCGGTTTTGGGGGAATAATGGGAGTGCTAATTACGAATTTAAGATTATTTTTGAAAAATTCGATATGGCGAATCCATTATGGGGTCCTAACAATTTTGCATCGCTCGATTTTCTTCAAAAGTTTTATACGAGCATTCTTGAGGGTGTAAATTACGATTTTAAAATTATGGGCGGATTAAAAATTTTACATTTTTTGATTTTGTTCTAAGTTGCTATTCGGTCATTTGAAGAAAATTTAATATGTCAGATAAAATATATCGGTCTAGAACTTTCCGCATTTTGTCAAAATTGGTACCAAGAAAGTTTTTGTGGGTGTAGATTCAGACTAGATTAAGAGGTTAAAATAATTTTTTAGAAATTCAATTTGTTGGATCCAATTTGGTGGGTTGAAAATTTATATTTTTTCAAATTTGGTATCAGGGAGTTTCATGATGGTAGGTTACGAATCTGAAGTTGTGTGTGACAGACGACTTTGTATAAAATAAATCCTTTTATCAGATATTGGAATATTTCTGAGGTACACTAATTTCTTGCAGTATTATTTCAAATAATTTGTGGAGATCATAACGAATTCAAACCAAAATCGAAAAATTTTTTTTTTTTTAAATTGAACGCACTTCTAAAAGAGTGCTAAACAGCGAAAAATAACATTATAAATTTTTCTATGAAATTGAAATTTTTGAGGTCAGCGCCAAATTATTTCTAAATGAAACAAATAATTATGAACACGCGATATACACAAACAACTGTAAAAAAGTAATTACAATAACTTATTTTTTAATCTTTTTATGGATATCACATTTCGTCAGGTAATAGTTTGGCACCGACCTTAAAAATTTCAATTTCATATAAAAGGTTATATTTTTAGCTTTTTTGAGCTTTTTTAGAAGTCAGTTCAGAACGGCACATTTTTCTACACACAACAACGTAAATATCGATGGTTACGTAAGGAAATTGTGAAGAAAAATTTCTTTCATTGGCAAGGTCTTCCACCTGTAAGGTCTTCCACCTGCTTACCTGGGATAACATTAACGATATAAAATTTGCTTACAAAGTTTTTTATTCCAAATGTCACAAATGTCGGTTTTGACTTTAGGTATTAGAATTTTGTGTCTTAAATAAGTGTTAAATGTTTTTGTTGGGCGAAACCAGTGTGTTCGAACGTTTATTTAAATGTCTTGCTATTTTGTGGGAAAATTATAAAATTTACAGAACGTGAAAGAATTGAAATGTTATGCACGATTGGTTTTGGACACAGAACGCCCAGACAAATAGAAGCAGTTGACTTATTCAACGCAATTCACCCTGAATGGAAGCCTATAAGCCAAACACTGTTAGTCGAGTTGAGGCAAAATTCAGGGAATATGGGCATTTTCGCCATATCAAGAAATCTGGTCGACCCTTAACAACAGAAGAAGATCAGCTTAATATTCTGTTCTTAGCTCAAGATAATCCTCGATCCATACACAAAGAAACAGCTTCAATTTTTAATGTAGCACATTGTAGTGTGCATAAAATACTGAAAAAGGCGAAGTATCACCCCTATAAGATATGCTTAGTTTAGGAGTGGTCGGAAGATGCTCACAGCAATTAACAACCAAAACCTCAAAACGTGAAGTGTGGTACGACATAGTGAACGGAAGAGTTTTAGGTCCTTGTTTCTCTGATGGCACCATCACTAGTGCGAAATATTTGAAGTTTTTTCAAAATAACCTCATTTCTGCACTAATAACTTTATATCAAGACCCACAAGAACCTGATATGTTCCAACAAGATGGTGCGCCGTCCCCCCACGCTGCCTCTCCTCGTGGTTATTTGCATGAGGTTTGTCCGAATCGTTGGATAGGCACAAAAGGGATTCATGGCCATCCATTTCACCCTATTTGAACCCCGTTGATTATTTCTTGTGAGAATATTTAAAAGCTAAAGTATTCTTGACCCAGGGCGACAATTTAGAAATCCTAAAAGTTCGAATAAGCTATGAAGTACGAAACATAACCGCAGATGTCATAGACAATGTTCAAAAATATTTTATTAGTCAACTCGGCTATTGTCAGATTGTTAACGAAACCCAGTTTGAACATTTAATCTAGATAGTACAAAAATTTTTTTCTCGTATTTTAAAGTTTTACAGTAATTTTTCTTGACAATTTCCTTATGTAACCAATACAGATATTTACCTTGTCGTATGTAAAAATGTGGCGTTTTTGATTTTGAAATAAAACACGGCATCACGCAAAAAACAACTCTAAACTAAAAATAAAATTCGACGGGTACGAGCAAGTAAGAAACCATTTATTTTATATTGAATTTATCTGCTACTTGACAAAAGCACTCTATCTATATATCTATATATATATATATATATATATATATATATATATATATATATATATATATATATACATATACAGGGTGTTCTCAAAGTTGAGTCATTTATTTTAACAGCTTGTAGAACTGGTAAAGAGAAATCCATTTACCAAAAATCGTTTATATAAAATTGGCAAATAAAGAAAATACGAGGATTAACATTTTTTTTTTGAAATATAAAAAGTGTAATACACACCTTTTTCAGGATATTTTCAACTACCGCATTGCAAGAACTTTGTTTGCACAGATTACATCTTGTTCTACAAAAAGTGCTCAAAATAGTCACCATTTGTTCAGTTAACGCAAAGTCTTGCTCGACGTATCCATGAGTGACTTCACGCGCTAAAAATAAAATCCGGGTCGCCACGGATAACCTTACAAGCATTTTCAATGCGCTGTTCCACAGTATTCACTTCCCCATCATAATAAACTAACTGTTTTAAATAGCCCCACAGAAAAATTTGCAAGGACTTAGATCTGGGGAACGTGCAGGCCAGGAAATGGATCCATTTCGCCCTATCCATCTCTTAGGAAACACATTATTTAAATCTTCATGAACTTCTCGTCTGTGGCGGAGCTCCATCATGAAGAAGCCACATATCATGTCTTACATTTAAAGGAACATCTTCTAATAAATGTGGCAGATTGTTTTGAAGAAAGTCCAAATAATTTTTACGGGTCAGTCGATTTGGAAAAAAGCAACGCCCTATAAGCATGCCATTTACTACGCCAGCCCATAGATTTACTGAAAATCTGTGATGAAAATGACTTCCTATTACTACATGCGGATTGTTTACTGCCCAAACATGATTGTTTGTGGAAATTATTTACTCCATTTCTTGTAAACGTGACCTCACCGGTAGCCAAAACAAATTTGGCAAAACTGTTATTTCATGTTGTATTGATTTAAAAGCCAGTGAAAAAAATTCAACTCTTCTGGTTGCAACGCTTGTACCCGTTAATAATGGACGGATGTTCTTGTAAGTAAAGTTTTGCACACTTTACTATGATAAACTTCTATTTGACCTGATATGAATCTAGTATTCGTTGTTGTGTCGTTTTCCACAATTTCTTCCTCGATCGTCACCATTTAGCATGGAAGAGGTCTTCCAGCGTGACCTCTTCGTTGTTCCTTTAAATACCAGTGTCGCGAAGTCTTATAACCAAATTTACAAACATCCGCGGAGACAGGTGTTTTTAATAAAGGAAATTTCTCTGCGTACAAACGACATTCTGTGGCTGCATTTTATTGGCACTCCACTTAAGTTTATATTACGTCCACTACTTCGTTGTTTTTATAAACATGTGTAATTTTATTGCATAAAACACCCATAAATGAAAAATAATATCAGGCACTACTGTACGAATTATTTAGCACTGGTCAAATCGAAAATCACACTCAAATCCGTGTAACAATTACATACAAGAAATAGGCGCATCCAGAGTCAGTAGTAAACAAAGTTTTTACAATGCAGTGGTTGAAAATATCATAAAATGAGGTTTGTATTACAGTTTTTAAATAATTGTTAATAATTTATGTAACATGTTAATTTTTCTTTACCAACTTTTATATAAACGATTTTTGGTAGATTTTTCTTTACGAGTTCAGTTGTCTATTTTGTCATCGGATGCTAGTGACTGGATTTAAGGGTATTAATAATTTTATTCCTGTTATTTAGTGAGATTAATTTTGATATCAGTATGACACAAAGCTAGTAAAGATGGTAAATATTAGTATTTAAAATTTTTTTGCTTGTTAATAACGTGAACTAACCAGAACTAACATTATTCGTATCTCTTAATGCCTCTTCACACCTTAGCTACTTATCAACGAGTTTCGCAAGTGATTTATGCTGTGGCAAGAACTTCAACCCCTTGTCTTTCTACATAACACGCCACTGAACTGGATATCTCAAAGTCAAGCAGAAAATTGGGATATACTTTCGCTGTTTTCAACTTTTATTTAAAAAGTATCTTTTTGGGTCAGGATATATTGCCAGCAAAGTTTGGAGAATTTTTTGTATAGATTTTTAGGGTCGGATCCGTAATATATTGCGGAAGCAGGAATTACTTTTTAAGTTGAATAACAAGAATTTAATATAGAGGCGTCCTGGTGAGCTTTAGAGTTCTTTTTGACATTCTATTTGTAATGGTAAGTAATGATGAGGAATCGTTAATAAATTATCTATTTCTAATTTCATTTGAAGCTGTGAAGTATATATATATATATATATATATATATATATATATATATATATATATATATATAAATTATACTGTGCTCGTTTGCATCACATAAATTAAATCAAAATAGTTTCCATTTACCTAACCTAAATCCGAAAAGCGGGGGTATTGTTTTCGTATTACGGAGAAGTTGTTTAAGTATTCCGAATTTCTGTTTGAATAGTTCCTCCACGCGAAACAATGCAAATACCATATCCTAATATGGGATTGCTTTTCAAGACGTTGCCACGGTATATGTAGTTCTGGAGTTATTTAGAGAAATTATGGAATTTCGAAGGAAACTTTGCATGCGGTAAACACATTAATTATAAATGCATTTGCAGTGAAGATAATAATAGGGGTCGGATGCAATTCATATTATATATTTTGGTATTAAATAAGCTGCAGTATTTAAGTAATCTGCAAAAGAATATGGTAATTTTTCCTTAATTTTATTCAAGCCGAAGAAAAATTGACTGCAGTATTTTACATACCAGTTATTAGGAAGTATTTCTGAGTAGAAGTAAATTTCGTATTGATAAAACTAGATGTATTCTTACAACGGGGTAAATTCTATAAAGTGATTCCACTCGTTTTCATTAAAGTCAGAAAGGCTTCAAAAGTATTAAATATTATTTTAAACGGTATACTCAGAGAGCTCAGTGGGTCTTCGTAGCCGATGAAATACATGACTCCACCAAAGTTTTTTTTATGTATTTTAACTCCCTAATTACAAATATCGATGGTATTTTATCGAAAAATGGTCAGGTAATTTGTTGTCAACAAAAAAGTTGTTTATGATAAAAAAAACTTTTTCCGTATTTCTCTGCGATTTTTCTGTCAGACGCATAGTTTTTGAGTTAAAAATCAGTTAACATTTGAAAAATTACATTTTTACTATTTTTCAACATGAATCGCCCTTGATTTAATAAATATTTTCTAATTCTACTTTAGCAATTGGTAGTCAAAGACTCCAAGCAGGGATTATTTGCAATGCTTTTTAAAGCTAAAAACACATAGTGTTTCCTCAACGACAAAGTACTTGTCGTCGTGTTGAAGGGAAGTGGAAATCTTTTTACAGGCGCTCTCCTAGTGCACATAATCCATTATTGCCTGATTGTGGCATTAATACTTGACGCACCTGGAAAATTCGTTGGCGTTGTTTAAAATTCAAAATGGCGCTTGAAATAAACGACTGCCCAAAGTAATCAAATAATTTTATCTAAATATTGTAAAAAACTAATTTTCCGGGCTGCTACTTATGAATTCGAAGTCAGATTTGTTTTTAAACTCTATAGTTTCGTCATCTAAGGTTTGGAGCCCCAGAGATCCACGACCTAACCTCTAAAAACCGTATAACACTAATAATGAGAGCTTTAAAACTGAAAAATCCTTTTAATATAAATGCGAAAACTGAATAGCACCTTAAGCTAAGCTATTAAAGTCCATAACCCCTTCACCGAAATTTTGAAGTCCTTGAGTTCTCTAAGCTAAGTTCAATAAACCCTACATCCCTGCAATCCCATAAGGTAATGTATAATTCTTTGCGTTGTGTACGTTTCTAAGGAAACAACCATAATTAAATGTCGAGGTAGTCCTGTAACTCGTTTTGATCATTGATTGCGAATCTCAGATTACGTTTTAAAATTCAAGATGGCAGATCCAATATGGCCGATGTTAACTCTGAAAATCAAAATTTTTAAATAAGAAAAAACAGTCACATTCCACGAGATTTCAATAGAAAAGGTATCATATGATTTTTTTCTAAAATGCAATTTAAAAAAAATTCTCGAAATTCTTAACTTTTTCAGGATAATGAAATTATACATCATTTTTGCCTGCGGTATACTGCGAACTGTCGTTTTAATAACTACATCTTCAAAGCGCTGTGATAGCATTTGATCGTAGACTCCTGCAAATGGTATACTTTGATAGCGTAAGGCCAGTAGGCCTACAATCTCCTGCTGTGCCATATTAGTTTGTAGCTATTTTAAAATCCTATAAATAATTCACAAAAATAATGGCTCTCTGGAAGTTTAGTCGTTCCCTTTCACTCTTTCAGTTTTAGTGCTAAAGAACAGGTTATTTAGGGCTTACCAGTACCATCAGTCACAAGTTCAGTACTTAGAAAAAGCTGCTGTCTAGCTGGTCAGATGATGTCTCTTGATTTGAAGCTCTCACAATGGCGCGCCTGCGAATTTATTTGCTTGAAGGTTTTTGATAAATTAAACAAACTAAGTTTCTCAAAACACTTAAATCTATTAAGAAAAATAAATAGAAAACGAAACTGTTTACAACGAGAAACTTATGATAATGATTAACAATTTCGAAATACTAGAATATTTGCTCCTGTTGGCCGTTCTAATAAGAAGAGAGATGTTACAAACCCAATTTTGAAAATAAAACGTATAAATAGCTTTCTAAATTATTAAACAAAAAAAAAATAAAAACACGAAAAACAGCTATTTCTATTGCGTAAACAAACAGTATTAAAGTCGCTAATTCTCAAATAAAATAACACAGGATATTCCCTTAAATTCACAGATTATATGAAAAAACAAAACAAAATCCTCATTAACATCGGTTATAGACGACACGTAATTTTCCAAGGAAATAACTCTTAAAGCCGTATTGGCTCTATCGAATCTCAGATCATAGCTGAAGTATATTATTTCTTAAAAGGCCAAACTTGCATTCCCTCGGTACCCCGCCGATATCTCTCAGTCAGACACCCTGTAGGGATGAATTTTATTCCCGGAAGTTTAGGTCCTCGTCCGTAGATGGCATTAGTAATCCATATGTTAGTTATTTAATTTCCGCATTCATCTAAATCGGAGCATCTTAATTTTATTTTTATACAAAAGAGTTAATATAACTATTCTGTGTCTTTCTATAACTAAAGGTATAAGATAGCATCTGTGAAAAATCGTGTATGCCCTTTTATTCATTTTGCTGGTATTTAAATCATTCTTTCTTGCAATCAGGAAAAACAGTCGTTATACTAATGCTTTTTATATGTTGTTAAACAATATATTCCATTATAGTGGGTTTATTTGATTATTATTTTGTTTCCTAATAATGGGAAAATTGTTCAATAGCTTAATACATTTTAATGATATTTGCCAATTCTACATGTTACGACCTCCCTTGGTACTCTCTTCGGTTTTTATTACATAACCAGGGTAGGATTTCTTTTAGATTTATTTACAAATATTGAAAGAGGGTACAATCTTGTTAGTTTATGTCGTCATAAATTGTCTGAGTTTATATATTTTTAAGAAAACATTTAAATGACTCAAATGTAATAAAATTTAGTTTATTAATGGATAAGAGGCATGCTCTCTCGTTCTCATGGTTAAAATTTATCTACTGAGTGATTATTTAATTACTCGTATTAGTAGAGTATACTTCACGTTAAACACTACAAAATACTTATTATTTGTTTTTACATTACAGCGCTACACAGCGAGAAGATTGGCATCATTTTCACGAGTTTGGTTTGTTGTGAATTCCGTTTAAGGGCAGATAGCCATTCCTAATCACTATTATATTTGAGCGATAGTCCCTTCTTGTATATAGGTATTCTTAATATTATTTATAATTTCAGTTTTTTGGTTTAATTATGTCATCTTTAGATGTCAAGATTCATTCAGGTAGATGCTGTAATCTTTATGATTTGGGTCTTTACTTTAGGTCGAGAAGCTATGGGTCTCTAAAGCTTAGATGAAGAAATTATGCTGTTTAAGAGCAAACCTGACTTCGAATTCATAAGTAGTAGCCCTGAAAATTTGTTTTATAACTATATTTAGATAATATTCTTTGATTATTTGTGGTAGTCGCTTTATTGCAAATGCTATTTTGGATCCGCCATTTTGAATTTTAAATAACGCCAGAAGATTTTAAAAGCTTATGCATGTACGAACATTTTAAGGCTAAAACGAATTTTCTAGGTCGCGTCAATTTGGACTGATGGGGTGTCCAGTTGACGTGAAATGCCATATACAGGGTGCGATATTTATCTTGATAGAATATCTGGGTGGGGTCACATTTTTTTGAAAAATGTTTTATACAAGAATTATAGGTTGGTAGAGGGGCTAACTATTAGTGACCTTGAAAATTGTCTTGGCCTTCAAGGTTATTTGAAGGTCAACTTCAGAACTTTAAATAAGACTCTCCAATTTCGACCTTGGAAATGAAAAGAGCGGAAAATTTTATCATAAGACATGGCCTCGACCTCAAGGTGAAAGTCAAATATCAAGGTAATTTAAGGGCCAAAACAAAAAGATCGAGTTGCACGGGGGTTAAGTGGCAGTGACTTTGAAAACAACCTTGATCTTGGCCTTTAAGATTATTTGAAGCACAAATTCAAAATTTGAAAAAAAAATTTACCCTCGGAAATGGAAAGGCCGATCAATTTCATAGTAATTTTATCATCAGATGGACGTTCTAATGTCAAGGTCATTTTAGGTCAAACGAAGATCTTCGACGTCATTATTTTGTAAAAGGTTTCATACTAAAGTTGTAAGATTGCAAAGTTCCTATAACATTACCTTGGTCTCGATCTTCAGGGCTATTTGAAGAAATTCGTGCGTTTAGAATCATTAGCAAAAACTGTACTTAGTACGACTATATGAATGATTACCTACTTTAAGCACTACCCAGAAACAACGACGTGGACGTACTGTTTTTGTTTTCTTCGGGGTGCTTGTTTTCGGTGAGTCGCCCCGCCTCTTACCATCGGAGTTCTTGTTTTTGTTGAGTCCTCTCGCCTCCCACCATATGAGTGATTGTATTTTATGGGCCCCCCGCCTCTCATCATTTTGTATGATCATGTTAAAGATTTCATAAGAATTTATTTCAATAAGAACTTAAAATTTTTAGCTTCAAAGTCAATACACTTATTGACCCGCACTTCAAAGGATAGCACAGAACTGCGGGGCATATCAGGTGTTATTTTGGCACAAACATTTCTGATTCGCTGCCTTATGTTTTCACGAGTTATTGACAGATATTTATAAACTTCGTTCTTCAAATAACCCCATAAACAAAAATGTGATGACGTAAGGTCTGGCGATCTTGCTGGTCAACTTATTGGACCTCCTCTACCAATCCACCGTCCGTTGAATTCGTGATCCAATACTTAACAAGCAAATTGGGAATAATGCGTTGGACATTTATCGGGTTGAAACCACATTTGTTGCCTTAGATCTAAGGGTACGTCCTCAAGCAAAAGTGGAAGTTGATTTTCTAAAATATCGCGATATTTTGCGCTGTTCAAATTATCTTCAAGAAAGTATGGACCCACAGACTTGTCATCAACTATTCCACACCAAATGAGCGTGTTTGTCAGTTAAGGTCAAGGTTATTTTCAAGATCAGTACCACTTAGCCTCCGTGTCACCCAACAACTTGTTTACGAAACATTTCACGAAATATTGAGGTATTTTTGTTTTAACCTTTAAATGACCTTAATATTTGATTTTCACCGTTAGGTTAAGGCTATATCTGATGGTAAAATTCTGCTCTGGTCTTTTCATTTCCGGGGTCGAAATTGGAGTCCTATTTAAAATTCTGAAGTTGACCCTAAAATGAACTAGAAGAATAAGGTCAAGGACATTTTCAAGGTCGCTACTATTTGCCTCCTTGCCACCATATATATATATATATATATATATATATATATATATATATATATATATATATATATATATATATATATACCAGCAGCAGCAGCATTTTTTTAATAGCTAATTTATTGTATACTCGTTCCCCATAATTGGGGTTAATTAATAATACAAATTTATCAAGAGTGTTATTTGGCGACGGAAAGTCAAACCAAACGTCATTAGACAGACAAACATATCATTGCATATTCTTTTTAAATACATTTAATTCTCCCGACAGTATGTTTCTCATAAAATATTCGAGTCCATGAAATTATTAATTTAATTAAGGCAAGCAATTATCTGTAGCAATTTAGATCGAGTACATGACTATGCATGAATGAGCTAATCAAAGCAACATTCATGGCTTGCCATTATCTTTAAGCAAACGACATATAATATGATATTTAAAGTAGATCGTTACCGACAGAGATATTTGCAATTATGTTCGAAATAGGAAAATAATTTATGCTTGATTCATTGGAGACGATTGATTACACTACGGAACAAATTTTAGTTCATTTGTTGTATCTTTTATGAAGAGTGCATTTTTTGTTAATTTTGAGGCGCTGAACACAAAAATGCCAATTAAAATAAAAACTTAGTTGCAATTGTCAAGAATAAGTTTTTTTTTATTTTATTTTTAAGAATATAATAAAAAATGCATTCTTTTATGCTTGTAGAGACACTAAATATCCTGTCTTTTTGCTTTTCTTTTGTAAATTGTTTCTGGAGCATCTCTAACACGAGTCCAACAGTAGTTGGCAAGCATGGAAGCATTCCACTTTCCCTATTACGTTTTCTCCATTGTTGATATATCCTGATAGAAGCGTTTGCCGTACTCATCACTTACAGCTCCGCAGTTGTCAGGAAAAAAATCGAGATGTGAGTGTAGAAAATGTATCTTTAAAGATATATTGCAATCCATTGTTTGATATGATGACAGCACATTTTCAACAAGAGCAACGTAATTGTTAGCTTTTTTATTTCCGAAAAAATTGGTGACCACAAGGCGAAAGTCATTCTAAGCACTTTTTTTCAATATCTGATAGAGTGCTGTCAAAATGTTTGTCTTTCAGAATATTTCAAATCTATAGCCCAACAAAAATACTTTCTTCAATGTTTGCTTCACTTAGCCTTAGGAATTTCTAACGCAGGTACTGAAAAGCTGGCTCTGATGACTGTCGAACGGAACAGTATTTTCTCTTGTAATGAAGTGCCTTTGCCCGACTGTATCACTCATACAAATTACAGCAAAACTTAGTTTAGCCTAGCTGCAATTCAAGTAAAAATCCAATCACCTCCAAGTCGCCACTAATCCGCCATTGATGCTCATCTTACTTAATACTTATTAATAGATACTTCATATTGTCGTATGATTATTTCATGTGAACTAACTATTCAACATGAATAGACGGTAAAATAATTCCCATAAGCAATAGTACTGTTTTTAAACTCAATGTTGAACTGTCGATAAATATTCCTCTGGCTTCTAGTTTATATTTAAGCCGCCAATAAACCGCTAATGTTATTGCAGAAAATGGTGCTTGGCCTTTATCGTGTTTACGAAAAACACATATTGAAACCTCGTCTTCTAATAAGTTCCATTGCTGCAATCTTGATCCTAATAGCTCTGCTTTACTTTTTGGAAATTCTAAGTCTCTCTCATGTTCGATGATATTCCACTCCGGCAATAGCAAGTCTCTTTGCTCCTGGGTTATTCTTGGAGCTGGTGTATGCCTTCGGATACGTCGGCATAACTCATCTCAGACATGTTCGATGGGATTCATGTCTGAACTGAATGCTGGCCACTCAAACAGTCAAATTCCAAGTTCATCGAGATATTCTCTAAGAACCTTGGTTGTGTGAGGTTTTGAATTATCTTGCATGAAAACGGCCCGGTCACTCGTAACAATCATGAAAGGGATAGCATGGTCTTCTAGAACTTTCGCAATGTACCTATGAGCTGTCAGGAAACCATTCTGTATGAGGACCAACTTTGTGCGTGCTTGTGATGAGATTTCCTCCCAAACCATTACCGATCCACCGCCAAATGGTCGTCACTCGTCAATACAAACTGAAGCATATCTTTCTTCAGGTCTTCATCATACTCGTCGATGTCCGTCCGACTCATTGAGGTAAAAACGCGACTCATCTGAAAAGAGTACCTTGCTCCAGTCCTCATTATTCCATTCCTAACATTTACATTTCTAACATTTTGGAGTTAATTTTGCAGCAAAACTGTAAATGTTGTTCTATTCTGCAAACTTGCCGGCCCAAATGGTCATCTCTTTAGGAGGGTACTCTTTTTCGGAATCTTTGTCAATTTAATTTGGTACCAATCTTGACTACATGGATATGAAAAATATGTATCCGTCGTCGGATCCAGCCTCTCTGTGTGTGGGGGGGGGATCCCATTTATAGTGTAAAAGGCAGGGTGGGGTCTATTTTTCTGAATTTGAAACTTTTGGAGAGGGGGAAGGCAATCACAAGAAAAAACATGTTGCCGACAGGGGGGAGGATGCGAGCAGCATACACATTCCTAGTAAAAGAGGCAGAATCAGGTCTATTTTCCTGAACTCAAAGCTCTTGGAGGGAGGGCTATCGCAAGAAAAACAACTTGTCAACGGGGGGGGGGGGGGGGGGGAGGGGGAGGCCAGCAGCATACATATTCAAAATATAAAAGGCAGAGTCGGTTCTATTTTCTTGAACTCAAAGGTCTTGGGAAGGGAAGGAGCAATCGCAAGCATACACATTCCTATACTCTCTTCAAGAACTAGAGAGAATAATAAAAATATTACCGAAGCCTCCAACGTACCTGCTCCAGTGCCGCAGGTAATTGAGGACTGCCGTAAATCTAATTATATTTAAATATTATAAGCTTTTATAAATTTACTGCAACAATAAAATGTCTGATAATTCAATTTAATTTCTGTCAGTGAGCAAAGTACACCTTACAGGGTGTCCTTATTTGAGATTAGTGAGATACCCAAGAGATATGGCTTCCACCTTTATATTTAATCCAAAATCATTAAACCAGGGCATTTTTCCTCAACGAAAAACTTATTACGATGAATGTTTGGAGTTGGAAAATCTACTATTTACCGAATACTGAAGAGAATAAAACGACTGGAATTGTTAGTACTCCCAAGCCACATTCGATCACAGGCAGACGAAAAACCTCGTTGGAAGAAGAGACGTAAACTGCAATAAAAAAAAAGTTGTACATACATTTTATTATGAGAAGCAGATCCCAACCGTCGACAAAATTCTAACTAAAATCAATAAAGATCGGGATTTATCTAAAATTAAAAGAACTGAGCTCTGGAAATTGCTCAGAGAACTTAATTTTTACTGGCAAAAACCAGATAGGAAATCTATTCTGCTAGATCGTCCAGAAAATGTCCGTCGGAGAAGGAAATATCTCTCTCAAGTAAAAGGTAGAATTTCTAGGAATAACACAACTTACAAAATTAGTAATTTGACTGAACTTCTGAAATTTTTTTCAATAAAGTTACTGCAGAAAATTGGGAAAAATCCATATAAGAAAAGAATAAAAGAAAATGTGGAAACTCGATCTCATGATCGGTGAGATAGAGGAACCAATTATAATTAATTTGAGCGAAGATAGCTTCACTGACTTTGATTACGAATTAGATTCGTAATGTTTACCGGTGTAAACACAATTTATTATTTATTTATTTTTTGTTGTATTTTATTGTTTAATGTTGTTTATATATTTTTTTATTTTTTTATATATTTTCATTTTAGTGTATCCTACTCTTTAACTTTATATATATATATATATATATATATATATATATATATATATATATATATATATATATATATATATATATATATATATATATATATATAATTCCAATTAGCCGGAATTTTTTTATTATTGTATTTGTGTCTTTTTCTTAAGCGTGTAAAATTTTGATTTTTTTGGAGCTATCGGATTTCCATATAATAACGTAAATTAAATTAAGATGCCAGTGCAATAGATATGAAAATAAGTAGGTCTACTTTTAACTGTAACATATAAAAGTTAATTACATTTGAATACCTTTTTAGTGTTTAATTGTAATTCTGCAGATGGTTTAAGAAATAAATAAACTGAAACGTCAAGTGTCCTAAAAATGATTTTAATTAATAATAAAATGACCGATAGCCCCAAAAAAAATTTAATATTATATGGACGAATTTATTTTTTGATATAGGTTTAATCGCTTGTATTTTTGACAATGGGTATTTTGTAAGTATTTAAATTATAACTTAGAATTTTTTTAGAGAATAAGGCTACGTTTCAGTCTGAATGTGCCTAAAACGGTTTCTATGTCAAAACTAAAAATAATAAAATCACAGTTGTGATTTGTGTTAAATACGTCAAAAGTATTTATATTTTCTAATGTATGTGAATTATTAAGAAATAAAATAATATTATAAAAACTTTTTATTTTGAGTTTATTACCAAAATAATATTCTATGCCATAAATACTTAGTGATGAAATAAACCTCCTTCCGACCCCTATAACAAGGATTAAAATCCTTTTTAACACTTCACACTTCCAAATAATTGTTATCCAACCCAAATAGTCTATTATTATAGATCGGTATTTTTGATTATAAAATTTCTAACCCATTCTTATGAAAAATATATGTGTCTATCAGATTTTGCCAGACACCGGACTAAAGAATACAGGTAGTTTGCGAAGCAAAAAAAAAGGGTAAAAATAAAATTTTTATAAAAAAATTTAACCGACTTCTAAAAGTGTGCTAAAAAGTGAAAAATAACTAGAAATTTTTATATGAAATTGAAATTTTTGAAGTCGGCGCCAAACTAATACCTGACAAAACGCGATTCGCACGAACAGATTAAAAATACTTTATTTGTAATTGCTTTCTTACCATATTTTGTATATATTAGTAGTTATTTATTTCATTTAGAAATAATTTGGCGCCGACTTCAAAATTTCAATTTCATATAAAAATTTCTAGTTGTTTTTAACTTTTTAGCACACTTTTAGAAGTCGGTTCGATTTTTTTATAAAAATTTTATTTTTCGATTTTTAGTTTTGAATTTATTATGATATTCATAAATTATGTGAACTAAGTGCTAATCGAGATTAGGGTACCTCGCAATGACTCCAAGGTGGCAAAAAAATACCCATTTTATCCTTAATTATAAATCACCCTAAAATAAACCACGAAAAATTCTTTGATTCTTAGAGTTCTCCAAATACCAACGAAATTGTGTCAAACGAATATTTAGTCTGTCATGGTAAATCCACTATTTTAAATTTCAAATTAATTTTAGATTAGTAATATAGGCCCCAAAACCTTCCAATATCGATATTTAAAGAAAATAAATTAATTTTTTATCCACCATATTGGATACGCCATATTGAATTTTTTAAAAATAATTTCAGATTCGTCATGTGTGACCCCGAAAACTCTCCCGTACCAATTTTGTCGAAAATCGGACAAAATTGAATTTTTTTTGTCCGCCGTATTGGATCCGCCATATTGAATTTTTAAAAATAATTTCAGATTCTTTATGTGAGGCCTCGAAAACTTCCCCATAACAATTTTGGGGAAAATCGGACAAAATTGATTTTTTCGTCCACCATATTGAATCTGCCATATTGAATTTTTTTAAAATTATTTTAGATTCGTTATATACGACCCCGAAAACTCCCTCGTACCAATTTTGGAGAAAATCGGGCAAATTTGATTATTTCGTCCGCCATATTGAATTTTTTAAAAATTATATTAGATCCGTCATATACAACCCCGAAAACTCTCCCATACCAATTTTGGAGAAAATCGGACAAAATTTAATTTTTTTGTCCGCCATATTGGATCCGCCATTTTGAATTTTTTAAAAATAATTTCAGATTCGTTGGGTACAACCCCGAAAATTCCTCCATACCAATTTTGGAGAAAATCGGACAAAATTAATTTTTTTGGTCGCCATATTGTAAGCGCCATCTTGGATTTTACTGCACCAATTTCATCTAAAAAAATATGGGACCACCAACTTCCTTTACATAACGTAAAAAATTTCATTCAAATCGGTGCAGCCGTTTCGGAGTAATCGGTGTACATACATAAAAAAAAATACATAGTCGACGAATTGAGAACCTCCTTCTTTTAGAAGTCGGTTAAAAAATGATTTATTACTATCTCTAGTTCTTGAATAAACTGTAGTATAAGAGGCAAAATCGGGCCTATTTTCCTGAACTCAAAGCTCTTGGGGGGGGGGGTGTCGTCCCCTCCCCGGCCCCCCTTGGATCCGCGCCTGATGTCATTTGAAGTGATAATAGTGCAATGTAATTGCTCATTGGTAATGAAATATTCTTTCAATATTCCTCACATCGGTCTTGTCTATTAACGCCTTCTAATAAGGTGGTAACTCTTTATCAGCGTTTTTATAAATGAAAAGATTATCTATACAGAAAAATAAATAAACAGTTTCACATTACTGCATTGCTATTAATATGCCGACCCCTCTAACAGTATATTAACAGCAATAAACTATCCACTAATAATATTTCCAAAAAACAAAATTATGTTCGCGGTATTACTGCGAGAATATTACTTTTTTCATTTTATTTGAAATCCTGCGGCGGAGCTTTTCCGGGTATTTTTAAACGACCTGCTATTTGCAAATAAAAATTCTTTGAAGACTACTTAAGGAGGTCTTTGTGCTGCTAAAGCTCCATTGTTCTCATTGTTGGGGTAAAATGTTGTTAATAAGATCTAGAAGTGTAGATACTGAATAATATAAAAAGTAGTAAATTTATCACTAGAATGGTAAACGGAAAATAAAAATTGTCTTTTTGAGTCAAAACTTTAAAAACACAACTTGTGAAATATTAGATTTTGTGCTCTCTAGCAGTTACCCCTGAGACAAGAGAGTTGCGGTATATTTGAATGCGTATGAATGGCTTAAACGAACTTGAATTTATTCAAAAGTGTTATTTTACTTAGTTAAGCCACAAAAAAAATTGTCTAATGTAAATTTAATTAAGTAAATGTTGAGTTTATACACCAGAGAAAATTATTACTGTAGATATTCTGTAATTCCATTACGTCTCCTAGTGTTAAAATAATTCTTGACAGAACTCTGTGTTCCGTTGAGACTAAGTTTGTCCCGAGCGTCTTGGAGGGAAGAACACATTTTGTTTTTTGGTAAATATATTTATTTAGGAAACAGCTGTATTTTATTTTTATTTTATTTAAGTAGTATAGTGTCGGTAAATAATTTTTTCCAAAAAATATAAAAAATAGATATTTTGTCAACCAATAATAAAATATGATAAGAAAATATACGAAAATAGTGATATATAAAAAATTCATGTTTTATATCCCTAATTTAATAATTTATTTTGTTTACAAAATCATATGTAATTGTTTTTTATGACTCAAATTGTGCTAAAAAAGGCTAACTGTATTTTAATTTGAGTCACATGAGAGTGAGAGTTTCTCAAATTGAGAATTATATATACAGGGTGTTCTCAAAGTTGAGTCATTTATTTTAACAGCTTGTAGAACTCGTAAAGAAAAATCGATGTATAAAAAATTGTTTATATAAAAGTTGGCAAAGAAATTATTAGCAATTATTTCATGATATTTTGAACCACTGCATTGCAAAAACATTGTTTACTAGTGATACTGGGTATTCCTATTTTTTGTGTATAATTGTTACATGGCTTTGAGTGCGATTTTGTTTTTTATTTAGGGGTAGTTTGTGCAATAATAATGGCACATGTTTATGAAAAAAATGAACTAGTGGACGTAATATTAACTTACAGGGAATGCCAACAAAATGCAGCCGCACCATGTCGTTTAAACACACAGATATTTTCTTTACGAAACCATCCGTTTCCGCGGATGTTTATAAATTTAGTTATAAGAGTTCGCGATACCGGTTATTTAAAGAAGTAACGAGGAAGTCACGCTGGAAGATCTCCACGTGAAATACTTGACATCGAGGAAGAAATTTTAGATATTCTCGAAAACCACCCAACAACGAGTACTAGGTCCATAGCAGGTGAAGTAGATGTTGCTCATAGTAAAGTATGGACAACTTTACGACAGTAACAACTTTATCCTTACCATTATCAACGGGTACAAGAATTGCAACCAGAAGATTATTCTAGAAGAGTTGAATTTTGTTACTGGTTCTTACATCAGTACAACATAAATAACAATTTTATCAAATTTATTTTGGCTACCCATGAGGCCACGTTTCCAAGAAATGGAGTAAATAATTTCCACAGCAACCAGGTTTAGGCAGTGAAAAGAAATCATTTTCAGCACAGACTTTCTTCTTTTAAATATGAGACAGAATATGTGGTTTCTTTATGATGGATGGAGCTCCACCACATTTCAGACGAGAAGTTCACGAACATTTAAATAATGTGTTTCCCAATAGATGGATAGGGCGAAATGGACCAATTTCTTGGTCTGCACGTTCCCCGGATTTAAATCCTTGGAATTTTTTCCTATGGAGCTATTTAAAACAGTTGGTTTACCACGATGGGGAAGTGAATACTTTGAAAGAAGTACAACAGCGCATTGAAAATGCTTGTAATGGTATCCCTGGAGACTTGGATTTTATTTTTGACGCGTATAGTTACTCATGGATACGCCGAACAACTGCGTTAACCGAACAAATGTTTTGAGTCCTTTTTGTAAAACAAGATGCAATCTGTGCAGTGTAGTAAACGAAGTTTTTACAATGCAATGGTTGAAAATATCATGAAATACGGGTTGTATTACAGTTTTTAAATTTTTAAATAATTGATAATTTCTTTATTCGTCCACTTTTATATAATTTTTGGTAAATCGATATCTCTTTACGAGTTTTACAAGTTGTTAAAACAAATTACTCAACTTTCAGAGCACCCTTTTTATATATATTTGTATTAGTTGACCTAATATATTATATCTTTGACTTTTACAGCATTATAATATAATATTACAGTGTGAAATAGTTACAAAGTTACTTTATTCCGTTTAGTGAACGACTTTCATAAAAATAAAATCGTTTTTCATAAATGGTTGATGAGCGCAGAAGTCGCGAAATTATATGCTTTAGCCACCTAGTGCAATTCAGTTCTCGGCGCGCCACATACCTTTACTTGGGGTAAGAGGATCAATCAAATCAGTCCAAACTCCTTTTAGTATTGCATAGTTCCGATAACTCTGTGTATAACCAGAACTTTCACTGTAAAAAGAAAATGCATTAAATTTAATATAAATGTGCTGGAAGAAAATTTCACACACATTTATTAAATGCATTTAATGTAATGCATTAAATTTAATAATCTACATTAATCTAAATAAATTTATTCCATTAAGTTTAATGTAATCATATATTAATCATTGCTTTTAAGGTGACTATGTACATTAAATATACAGTCAGTGAGATATGTTTTCAAAAATTTAATGCACCAACATTAATATGAGTTCAAAAAATTCTAAAGCTACCAGGAAAAGTTGGACATTTTCCCCATAGGTAGTGTCCGCCATCTAGACCGATTTCGAACTCATTGGTTTCCGTCAGTATGGGGCAGCCATGTACACCTCACCATAAGAAAATTGAGTCCTTAAAGTAACTTATATCATACTAAATAAAAAGTTCAATACAAATTGTCCCATCACCCGGAATCTCATACAATGTATATTGAATAATAATGTAAATTCCTTTAGAATTAGGGTATATGTGAATTAATTTCAATGTACAGAAGTTTTCAATATCTTTTCAGTTATTTTATTGAAATTTAATATTTAATCAAATTTAATGTACAACCAATTGATATTTAAATAAATTGCTTTAAATTCAAAGTAAATGTAAATTATTCACGAATTTAGGTACAAAATCATTAAATTTAACGTAGAATGGATATTAAATTTGCATTAAATTTAAGATTATTTTTAACAGTGTAAGCAGTCATCGTGACGCCTCTAACGAGCCCAAACGTGGTAGGACTATATCCTCCAGGACACAGAACTTGTAGCCCCATTCTATGTCCATCATCAGATCATCTATATATATATATATATATATATATATATATATATATATATATATGTGTACCAAAAAGTATAAATTTTTAACACATTAGCAAAGGGTGTTTCAGTAAGAACTTGAATTTTAAATATATTTAAAAACATCATTTGAATGAATTTCTCTGTAATTTTTGTTGATATATACGAGTACAGATAAATTATTTACATTAAACATGGAATAAAATGTCAATCAAATAGCTATACCGCGATTTCTTTGGCAGGTACGTACTCCTTCAATGAATTTCTGGAATATGTTTTGGAATAAAGGTGGCTAGATTTCACAAATTTATATTTCAACATCTTCTTTAAGATCCTAAATCGTCTCAGGATATGCTGTCCATGCATAAAGACTCATGTCTTTTGGGGCGATGACGAATAAGTAGATATCCATAACAGCGATCGCACTTCGTCTAGCACCATCGCCTGAATCAGAGCATGGCATTCTCGCTCTAGAATTGAAGAAATAGAAGTATACCATAACCTCACTCACACTGTAAAAAGAAAATAAATTAAATTTAATGTAAATGTGCTGGAAGCAAATTTCACAAACGTTTATTAAATACATTTCATGTAATGCATTAAATTTAATATTTTACGTTAACATAAATTAATTTATCCCATTAAATTTAAAGTAATCGTGCATTAAATTTAAAGCTTCATCATTACTTTTTAAGGTGGCTATATATATATTAAACATACAGCCAGTGTTCATTAAATTTGAGATATGTTATCACATATTTAATCCACCAATAATAAATTGAGTTCAAAAAATTAGTTCCCGTCAGTACGGGGCCGATATGTACACCTCATTGTAAGAAAATTGAGTTCTAGAAGCAAATTATATCATACTAAACAAAAAGTTTAATACAAGTTGTGTCATCCCCCGGAATCTCATGCAATCTATATTGAATAATAATGTAAATTCCTTTAGTATTAGGGTATATGTGAATTAATTTTAATGTACAGAAGTTGAAATATCTTTTCAGTTATTTCACTAAAATTTAAGTTACCATTTAATCAAATTTAATGTACAACGAACTGATGTTTATTTGAACGTTGTACGCAATGTTGAAGGTTGACTAAAATGTGATTGTTGGATTTACATTGTCTTTATTTTTGTTTGTTTTACGACGTTTCGATTAGATTGTATCTGTAATCGTTATCAAGTATAAATTGAATCTTTTGTCTTAAGGCTTCGAGCTTATATAGAGACTGTGTCGATTGAAGTGCAAAGTTTCACTTCACTGTACACACGTCAATGATTTGATGTTTGGAAGTAGTGGTTGCTAAAGATTAGGTATCTCAACACTGGGTTTACTGAAGGTTCTTCACTCTCTCCAGTAGTTGCCAATTTATATATTGAGTGGTTCGAAACTCATGCCATAGAAAGTGAAACCGAAAGTCTAGTTGAGATATTTCGATGATACATTCATCGTATGGAAAGGCAATGATCAAGAACTTAATGATTTTTTAATGCTGAATACGCCTGGGATAAACAACACCATATAAAATGGTCTGAAGCTGCGGCAATATATATGGAACCCAACATGAAAAAAAGAAACTTTATAGAAGCAGCTTACAGTAAAAATAATAATGAAATCTTCAGTAAAACCAGTGTTGAGATACCTAATCTTTAGCAACCACTACTTCGTCATATGAAATCATTGAGTTGTGTGTACAGTGAAGCGAAACTTTGCGCTTCAGTGGACACAGTCCCTATATCAGCTCGTAGCCTTAAGACAAAACATTCAGTTTATACTTGATAACGATTAGAGATACAACCTAATCGAAACGTCATAAAACAAACAAAAATAAAGACAACACAATTCCAATAACCACATTTTAGTCAACGAACTGAAATTTGAATAAATTGCTTTAAATTGAAAGTAAATGTAAATTATTCATTATTTTTAACGGTGCAGAATATTTGAGTTTGGTATTATTTCTACCCTTGCACATGTATTTCCACTTTTGTTGTTGGTGAATTTTCCATTTTTTATTTATATTTTCTTTTTCTTTTCTTTTTCTTCAGGATATATCCAAAGGTTCTTATATCTCTTTTCATATATTGTGCAAACTTTTAAAAATCATTTATCACATCTTTATGGAATTAATGAAACGCCACATAGTAACTTCCTTTTTATTAAAGGGTATAAGATTAAGCTTGAGCTACTTTTACTATTACTACCTAAAATTATATCTTGGTCTGTAAAAATTGGAAGGGAACGACATGATGGATCTAATTATAGAGGCTCACAGACCAACACTGTATGGTGCGTTAATATGGCTGTGCACTTATATGCCAAGCAAAGGCAAAGTTAGGTACGGTACCATGGGCGTAATGAGATGACACTGTCTTCTTAATCTTTTTTTATTATATTTTTAATAGAAAGTGGCGACCGTCGATTATGAATTCAAAAATGCTCTTGTAACTAGCGAATAGTCACTGTAGATCCTTCTCTATTTTTATAATGTTTGTACAAAGTGTAATGCGGCATTTAGGCAAATATCTGTGTTTCGGTAAAAAAAAAAACAATATGTTTGCTTCAATATGTGACATTAGAGAATGCCGTGCGATTTTAATTTTGAGTTTTTATTGCTCTTTTATATGCATTAACAATCCCTACCAATGCTTAATATTAAAAAATTCTTGTTGATGCAAACTTTGTTTGCAGAAATTGTATATTTATCTATTTAAATAAGCACCTAACTGGTTATAAAAGAATTTAAGTACAAAATACTTTCAGTAGTAATTTTTAAAATTAAATAATACAAAATAATGTATTATTCTTTTATAAAAACCTATGTAGAGTTGCTTTAAAGCACTTAGACTATAATTTTAATAATCGAAATTTCAGGTAGGCTGACTTTATTGATCATCCTGTTGCTTTTTAGGAGTTCTAACCATTAGACTTTAACAAGAAAGTGATTATTTTAGGCAAAAATAATTAGTTCCTTGTTATGTTAATTAACCTATTTGAAAAACGAAAGGGTGGCCATTAAAACCACTTTCCTTGACATTTTAGGGCCTGAAACTTGAGCGAAGTTATCTAAATTGATAAAATTACCTGAGAATAGAAATTATTTTTAGAAAAGTTGAGTTTCTACGTAGCTTTTTCTCTGGAATAATTATAATTTTTTACCTTGCTTAGTTAATAACCTGTTTTAATCTTCATTTTCGAGCTAAACCCTATATCTAACCCACGCATTCAATAATCATATTTTTGCGTGAAACTCTGTTTTTGTCGATTCACCGTCATTTGCTTTAAGCCAATGACATGCCATTAATTGTGTGTTGATTGGTAATTCCTGTATAATCATGCACGTAATTAAAGCTACTACAAATCAGTCAAAGTGTTTTAATTAATAATTTCTTAGTCACAAAATATAACTTGAATTGATGTTAATTGCCACATTATTGCAAAATATGTTTTTGATATTATGCTACATTGTATTTTTCTTCAAAAAGAATTTTGGATATATATATATATATATATATATATATATATATATATATATATATATCTATATATATATATATATATATATATATATATATATATATATATATATATATATATATATTTGCAGACTTCGCTTCATCATGTCCTTCCCGTGTGGGAGGTTGCACAATTTGAATAAATTGCGATAAAACACAATTTATCTCATTCCACCATCATCGAGATGATGGCCTATCTACCACCATACCGAGAAGAAAGTTAAAACTTGCCCTCCTCGTACAGTGATCGGCAGAGGTACATATTTCGTCTCTTGTTAGACTCATCAGAGTACCTACATGCACCTGTTTCTGCACAGGACAGATCGGAAGGAATTATACAACACTGAATGGGGCTTCGCCGACCTCCCGGCGGATGGCGTATATATGTTTATGCGGCTTTCACGGATTCCTCCGTGTGCAATGCAATAGCAGTGGATATATCCACACTACAACAGCATAATGTTGCGCTAAAAGTAAAATACCCCTATTTTTCACTTTAGAAAATATTTTATTAAGAAAGGTTAAAAGCTATATACAATTTGTGATGAATCAAAAAATTAATTTAACTATAATTTTGAAATACACTTTAACTCAAACCTTCATTCAAATGATATATTTATTTCGAAAACTGCAATTTTTTTCTTTTCAGATTTTAATCATCATCGGCCTAAAACTGAAAAATAAAAAATATTTTTTGTACGTAATTTATTTGCTACTAAAATAAAACCTAATATAATTTTGTACACCAATAAAGAAAACCCAATTTTTTCGTCTAAAGTAAATAACAATCTATCTTTATATTACTTTATAAATAATATAACTATAATAATTTTTATTTATCGAATTAATTTTGAGGATAATTAAACTCATAACTATAAATGGACTGTGGACAAAATTATTCAATTAAGCTATTTACATTCACTATGATAACTTTAAATTTCCATGTTCCCTCCTCCATTTTCTATACGTTTTATAGCTCTTGTGTTGAATTTTGTTGTTACATTCCTTAAAAAAGCAGGATTGATTCGAGCAATACAGTGTCTCATAAAATTTTTTGCAAATGGTCTAAATTTCTAAAAGGCCGAAAAGTCCATTAGGGTAATGTCCGGTGATTTTGAGGGCCAAGGATTTTTCTGAAAATCACCCAATTCATTTGTTGGGGAATTGTTGATTTAACTATTCCCGTACTTGTTAGGTGCTATGGATAGAAACGCCATCTTGTTGAAAATAAAAGTTTATTGCCCAAGAATTTTAAATATTTAGCTGCATTTAAATTTTCCCGGAGGAGATATGTCCAACAACCAAATAAATGGCATCTATTAATTTTTTTTTTTCATTTGTTTTCACGGCTACTTTGATTTTAGCCATACTAATCATGAAAAGAATATTACATTATATTATGAAAATTTATGCTTCAAATTTGGATATAAAATTAAATTGACACGATATGATTTCTAGATCTTCATTGGTATTATTGGACATCTTGTTTCTTAAGAAGTTATTTGCGACTAAACGGCAATTGTTCCACGCTGTCTTCTCATAACCTTTTAATACATCTTAAAAGTTTTCGCAACTGGGGCCCTATAATTTTTGCTTCACTAAGCCTAGGAAATTTATGCTTAAGATACTTAAATACTGGACCATCTGTATCTACAGCCTTTACAAAATTCTTCATTAGATGTAGATTTTTTATGCAGAGATGGCAGCCGAATTTTCTTAAAATCAAATAATTAGCTGTGTTGAATATTCTCTGATCCTGGCACCAGCAATTGCTAAATAGGCCATTCCCTCTTATAGTGGTCTTGTTTTGCTTATCTATCTCACTGGCACAAGAAGCAGCAAAACGTTGTGGAACCCTCCTCTGGTTCAAGTAAAAGTTAAAATCCTCACTAAACTATCATTGATATTCCTTCATACATTATACAAGTGAAAGTAAGCCTCGTATTATGTGAATAGCATGATCAAGAGAATTATCTTTATGAAACACCACGGTGTTCAAGTTTAAATTTGTGCGATCTATAAATTTAGTTATCATCCTTATGATTTATAATTGATATCGCGGACAATTTATAAACTATTGATATAGCCTCAAAAACAGTTTTCCATCAGTTTCAAATACAGGATCAGCTCTTTCTGATGAAGACTGAAATCTAAATATATGTGCTACGTAATTTGTTTTTTTTTAATTAGTTGCCACATTTAAAAGCTATGGGGGGATCATCCACACTGTTAAAAATAACCTTAAATTTAAGCGAATTCAATATTCATTCTACATTAAGTTGAATGATTTTGTACCCAATATCGTGAATAATTTACATTTACTTTGAATTTAAAGTAATTCATTCAAATATCAGTTCGTTGTACATTAAATTTGATTAAATGGTATCTTAAATTTCAATAAAGCAAATGAAAAGATATTTCAACTTCAGTATATTAAAATTAATTCACATATATCTTAATACTAAAGGAATTTAGATTATCATTCAATATAAATTGCATGAGATCCCGGGAGATGGCGCAACTTGTATTGAACTTTCTGGTTAGTATGATATAAGTTGTTTAAAGGACTCAATTTTTTTTATGGTGAGGTGTATATGTCTGCCCTGTACTGACAGGAACCAATGAGTTCAAAACCGGTCTAGATGGCGGACACTACTGTGGGAAATAATCAAACTTTAAATATATGATTACATTCAATTTAATGGAATAAATTAAATTAGATTAATGTAAATTATTAAATTTTTGCATTACATTAAATGCATTTAATAAACGTTTGGAAAATTTTCTTCAAGCACATTTATATTAAATTTAATTCATTTTTACATTGCAGGTCTAGTGCGATTACTACTTGACCGTTTGCAAAATGAAGTGTGTATCAGTTTGTTTCTTTATTCAAATGTATACCCACCCTAGAACACAATGTTCTTCATTTTTTCAGAGCTTCGTTTAAATAAATTTCTAAAAGTTTAGGCGCTAGTCCGCAATTTAGTTGCAACCTCTAGTTTAGTAAAAAAGGGCCAAAATTTGATTATTTTTATTTTTGATTCGTAGAATTTTGATATGACTTTTATTAGTGTTACATTAATAGGTGAGTTTTTAAGCACCTCCCATAACTTAAAAAGGTGTATCATATGTCATTATGAGACTTATAGAAAGGACATCGATTTTGTCATCGTTTAGCTATTTTTCTCTCCTTGAGTTGAATTAACATGGTTGATCCGTTCAGTTCGAAATTCTGCTTGTTGTTCTAGTTTCTGACTCTTATTCTCATTCAATTAGATTTTTTACTTCTACAAACAGTTTGTCCAATGTACTGATCTTCATTTCCATCTTTTTGGTATGATGTTTTCGTAAATTTGCATGACATAAAAATTGCAATTTCCAAATTTGTTTCTTCATTTATAACCGAGAGTGAAATTTTAATATTCTAGGTTATAGGTCGGCGGAATTAGCCTCTGGAAAAAAATTTAGTGCTAGTAGACTTCTGACTATGTAAAAACCTTCAGAATCATAATAGTAATTATGTAGAATCTTATGTCTTATTTTCTTTTTTGGGGAACATTTTTTATTTAACAATTAAGATGTGAAAAAATATTGTGTTTCAGTAAAAAAATTTAAAACAAAAGTTATACCCATTGAAAATACCAACAAACTAAGCCAAAGCCTATCCAAATCGGATAATTTGGTCGTAACTTACTGCAAAAAAAACCTGATAAAATGGCAGTTTGTCAATTGTTAATAAACAATAGAAAAATATATTGCACGAACTTAATACTGCACTGAAAAGAGCCTCATGTTGCATACGACAAGTGTGCAAAATTTCAAGTAAAAACATTCAATAGTTTTTTGCACAGTGAATTTGTTTATAACTTTTTATGTTTTTTTTTGAGTATTTGTTCTCAGCGATCTAGAGGTCATATAGCTGTCTGTGGGCGCGCAACTGAAAGGTCGAGACTTATATTAACAATAACAAAAAAGAACCAAAATAATTGTTGATTTTAAACTGTTGAAACAGATAAACAAAGTTGAGGTTCGTTTTTTCGTTATAAAAAAATATAATATTTCTTCGGCAATTGTTGATATCGAAATGCCGATAAAAATTTTGAAAAAAATTCTGTATCACCACTAAAAGCTTAGAGAGTTTTATTTTCAAAAAATTGCTGCTGCTGTTTATTTTTAAGGGACTATTTAAGTAGAAACTCATAGGGAGAAGGTTAAACAATTGTATGCAGCAATTTTCAACTCAATTATTTCAAAAATGTTGATGTTGCGATAGTTTAAAATTGCACCTATTCCGATAGTTAGAAAGTGAGCAGTGGATGGGTTCTTTCAGCCTGCGACGCGTGGGAAAAAACGTGACTCGAAAAATATGGATTATCTCGGCGAATATTGGTCGTAAAGCCTTTATTTTTTTTTAATTCGTAGTTTTTTGACGAGATATGAGCAATGGATGATATGTTCTTGTAATAAAATTAGTGTTAAACATAGCAATAAATAAATTGTTACACTTTTATACATTTTATGTATAATTACAATTTTACCGTACATGAAATTGGGAAACACTTGTTACAGTTGTCAACACTAAACTACTAATTAGGAGTATTAAAAATCAGATTGATTTTTAACGTACCAGTTATAGCGTGAAACAAAATACATCATTTTCCGTCAAATTATTGGTTGTACAAGAAAAACGTATGGTAACTCTCTTGTTTATTTTATTGGACGAACATTTTTCACATACAAAATTTTTTGCTAACGTACATATTTTTTGCTTAAATCTATACAAAATATTTATTCCTTTCTCAGTTTCTTAGACGTCGATGTACCCTTATTTTCAAAACACTTAACGGTTTCATAATTATCATTAAAGTTATCATCATCATCATCTCATCTCTCGAACTTGCATTTGCGCACCCGCAGACCGCTGTACGACCTTTAGATCGCTGTGCAAAAAACTATTGAATATTTCTACTTGAAATTTTGCACACTTGTTTTATGCAGTTTAGTGCAGTATAAAGCTAATGCAATCTATTTTTCTATTGTTTATTAACAATTGAAAAAAAGCCACTTTCGCAGGTTTTTTTGCAATAAGTAACGAACAAATTATCCAATTCGAGATCAAGACCATTTGTAAGTATTTTCAATGCGCACAACTTTTGTTTGAAACTTTTTTACTGGAAAACAATTGCTTTTCCTAGAACTCGAAAAAACTGTTTTTTCGCATCTTAATTGATAAATAAAAAATTTTTCCCAAAAAAGAAAATGAGACCCAAGATACTACATAATTATTATTATCATTCTGAATGTTTTTACGTAGAAGTCAACTAACATCAAATTTCAAAATCACTTCATTGTGAGGCTAACTCCGCTGGCCTATTAATAGAAAAAACTCAGTAGGTTTTTGAGGAGTTAGTAGATAGGTGAGTGTTAAAACAAGTTATTTTTGTGGGATTGTAACTCAAAAATTCGTAGAGATCAAAGCATGCAATTTTTACAGAGCTATGCGATCATAAACATGAGCTAGGTGAATAAATGTTGTGTTTCCAGCGTAACGGAGAAAAAACTTATGTAAATAAACACAGAGTATGCTGTGTTCCTTGCTGAATACAAATTTTGACTAATGTACGTGTCTTTATAGATTCCGTTTTATATATTTTATCATATTAATTTCCTCAATTTTAAATGATTCATATTTAAACTAGACAAATTATTAATCAAAGCGGAGCGAATAATTATCTGTAGCAACTTCAACTAGGTAAATGAATATGCATGAATTTGCTAATTAAAGCAAAATTAATGAGTTGTCATTGCGTGAAAGCAAACTGTAGTATGGCGAAACATAACCCTCTACAAGCAGAAATCTAGTTGAAAATAATTGAGTTTATAAAGTGGATATATATTACGGCGAATAAACTAAAGCGAAGATCGTTTGTACAGTTTCCTATGATACTAAAAATACAAAAGACAAGTTTCTATATTGATCGACAAAATTGTTTTGTATTATATATATATATATATATATATATATATATATATATATATATATATATATATATATACATATATATATATATAAATATATATATATATATATATATATATATATATATATATATATATATATATATATATATATATATATATAATTTCCTCAGGAGACGTCTATGAAAGAAGATCTGGAACTTTTTAGAAAATTCTATTTCCTTATTTTTAACATGAAATACCTATGACCGAAGGCCAAAAAATCTCCAGATTAGTCCTGGAAGACATGAAACAGGAACTTGAGACAAGTCTAGAAGATATGAAACAAGAAATGAAAGAAGACATGAAGCGCATAGAACAAGAAATGCAAAAGAAGATTAGTAAAATTAGAAAAAACATACATAGCCAAGTTAAACATGAGATGACCAGTACAGCTATAATTAATGTGGATGGTGTACTTTGGTTTAACTATGTCCGTTAATTCGAAGCCGCCTGCACTGGAAATAATTGGAGTCCTCCGGAGAAGGCAGGTGCTCTTGTTCCAGCACGAGGCGAAGCTATGGAGATTCTACGTAACATTCCTGAAGAAAAACAGAATGATTATAAGTTTATTGTTACTTATCTGGAGATGCGTTATGGGGAAATTCAACGCCAAGAAGTTCATAAGGCCTAACTCTAAGGAAGAAGACAAAAATACAACGAAAATTTGCAAGAATATGGGGCGGATATAATAAGACTCATAAATTTGACGTACCCAACATATCCAGAAGAAATAAAGCAAAAAATAGCAGTAAATAGTTTTATTGAAAGTTTACACAACCACGAAACAAATCAATCTCTAAGAATGGCGTGACGGATGAAAATTTCTAAGGCTCCTACTTATGGCCTTCAGCTTGAAATAGCCAAACAGATCTCAAGAAACCAAGGAAGAATCATAAGAAAGATCAACGTTACCCAGTATGACCTCCAGACCAACGAGGAATTCTTCATGAAGCTAATGAGGGAGATGGAAGAATTTTTAAACAAACAAAATCACGTGACAACAAAAACACAACCTTCTATAGCAGAAATAGAATTCGTTGTTGGCCAAGAGGGACATGTACAAAGCCACTGTTCTAGCAGTACTGCTCCTGATAGTGATCAGAACCGGGAAAACTTCCAGTAGTCAGCTTAAAGGGGCGATTGATGGCTAGGTGCTATCAAGCCCCACCAACAGTAACAATTTAGGTATTCCGACTGCAAAACAATGGTTTAAGCTTGCTTTTTGAAGATGCGATGTAACCGCCAAGTTCAGAATGTATAGTAAAAGTAAAATTTGATGATTCCGAAGAAGATGAAGTTGTTCTGATTGAACAAATTCATGATTGCTTTTTGTATGCAAAAGGAATTCTTCCTGCAAGAACACTGATCCAGATTAAAAGAAGCACTATATTTGTCAAGATGCCGAACTTGAACGATCGTCCTTAACAGATCAAAAAAGGTGACAAGATTGCTACCTGTCAACCTGTAGACATGATAGTTACCGGTATCCCGTTACAACTTGAAAAATTACCTGCTAATCTACCTAAGATACTCCCAGACCTAATTAGTACATCAATACCTTTATCGCATCAAGTTCAGGTGGCTAGACTGGAAGATCTTTTAAGAAGAAATCAAGATGTTTTCTCCTTATTTGATAGGGACTTGGGAAGGACCAATATAATCGAGTATCGAATAAATACTGGGAAGCAACTCCAATTAAATAAGCTCTAAGAACAATGTCGTTAGCAAAACATGATAAGGTGGACAAGATACTAAAGACATGCAGAATCAGGGCATTATAGAATATTCCCAAAGTCCACGGATATCCCCAGTTGTATTAGTTAAAAAGAAAGATGGCTCAACTAGATTCTGTGTTGACTTCAGAAGACTTAATGACGTCACAAAGAAAGACAATTTTTCTTTACCTCGTATTGATGATACTCTAGACACTTTACCTGGGTCAAAATGGTTTTCCACATTGGACTGGAAAAGTGGCTATTGGCAGGTACAGCTTCATCCATAAATAAAAATAAAGAAAAGTACGCCTTTTCTACTGGAATGGGGCTATGGCAATTTAATATTATGTCCTTTGGGTTATGCAATACCCCAGCCATTTTTGAACGTTTAATGGGACGAATCTTACATGGACTAACTTGGAATATATGCCTAGCTTACGTAGATGACGTCATAATTCGGGGAAAACATTTCACGATGACCTGAAAAATGTCGAAGATGTATTTCAAAAACTGAGAAGTGCCCAATTGAAGCTCAGTCCAAAGAAATGTCAATTTTTTCAGAAAGAAGTGAAATACCTGGGGCATATAATCACCGAAGCTGGTGTATGAACCGATCCAGAGAAGACGGAAGCCATTCAAGATTGGTCAGTACTGAAAAACAAGTATGAACTTAGAAGTTTTCTTTGCCTTTATACTTACTATAGAAGATTCATAAAAGGATTCGCCGATATTGCAAGACCTTTGCATCGACTGACTGAAAAAAGCAACAACTTTAAATTGTCCGCAGACTGTGAAACAACTTTTAAGGAACTAAAGAAGGCACTTTGTAATCTTCCAATATTGTCATATCCTGATCAGATGTTTATTGTGATTACTGACGCCAGTAATTCCTCTATAGATGGAATCATCTCCCGGATACAAGATGGCCAAGGGAAAGTGATTGGTTACTTTAACAAAGTACTATGCAAAGCTGAGCGAAATTATTGTGTAACAATAAAAGAACTACTCGCCATTATAAAGACATTGGAACCCTCACAAATATCTATATGGCCTAAAATTTCTCCTGCTAACAGGCCACGCATCATCAAAGCGGCTTTCACAATTTAAAAATTTTGAAGGTCAAATAGCACTATGGTTACAACATGATTTCAAAATTGCACATAAAGAAGGCATGAACCACAAAAATTCAGACGCTTTGTCAAGGAGACTATGTCCAGAAGAATGCAAGCACTGTAACAAATACGAAGAGCGAGAAAATTCTGACGATTTCTATTGTCGAAAGACACAACTACAATCCTCTTAGGATTGGGATCCCAAAATCATATCCAAGGAGCAACAAGAAGATCCAGATCTTAACATTATTACCAGATTAAAAAATAATAGGTCAAATCGAACCACTTTTCAAGAAATCTCATCAAAATCTCAAAAAGTAAAAGGTTACTGGGCCTTATGGGATTCCTTGATTAGGCACGATGGTCGATTAAAAAGAGTTTGGGAGAGCTCTGATGGCAAAGACTACAAATACCAGACCATATTACCACCAAAAAGGTTCCAGAAGTACTGCAAGCTTTACATAATGGTGTAGGTGGCGGACGCTTAGGGGTTATGAAAACTGTTGAAAAAATTCGAGAGAGGTTCTATTGGCTGGGGAGCCACGTAGATGTAAAAGATTGGCGCAAAACCTATACTGACTGTGCTATTAGTAAAGAACCAGAGACCTGTAGCCATGGTAAAATAAAGCAGTGCAGTGTAGGAGTACCTTTTGAAAGAATCGGAGTAGACGTATTAGTAAATCTGGGAATCGCTATATTTTGGTAGCTCTGGATTAATTTATTAAATGGCTAGAAGTCTATGCGATACCAACTCAAGAACCCGCCAGCGTTGCTGGAATATTGTTTGAAGAGTGGATTTGTATGTATGGGGTTCCAGGAGAAATATACTCTGATCAATGCAGGAACTTTGAATCTGAAGTCCTTACGAACCTTTGCAAGCTTCTGAAAATCTACAAAACTAGAACAACAGCCCTACATCCACAGTCAGATGGAATGGTTGAGAGATTCAATAGAACGCTGAGGAATTACATCAAACGACCAGTAAATAAATAACAAAATAACCACTAAGACGAAACACTAGTTGCTAACTATGCTCGTATTTTAATCAAAATATTGGTATTTGCCAACTAAATAACATTTATCGCAATTATTTTTCACAATTTTCCTCTCACGAGACCATAATATTGATCACTTAAAATTGGTGAAATAATCTGTTTTCTTAGTACAAAGTATTTAAGCTACTTAATTCACCAAGATTTATTTTTCCAAAAAGGAATGACGAAAATTTATGTTATATTCAAGATTCAAAAATATTTTTTGCCAATGTTGTTTTTTCCATTCCCAATTTTAAGTAAAAAAAATCTCAGCACCTTTGGGCCTTTAGTAGCACGCCATTAATCAAGATTAAATCTCCTAAACAGGTAAAGGCGTTTAACTTTAAATATCGTATTTCTTCCAGAAGTTTTGCGAATTACGGACCGAAATTCCAACTTACGAGAGAGTTTGTGCGTAATGGGTCCGGCATTCATTTTCTTACTTTCCAAAACCTAATTTTCCGACGCGGTGTCTTTTGCCGAGCTCATTTTCATTTTTCTCGGAAAGATACCAAGGGGTAATCACAAAAGGAATTTAATTGGTAATTTCGAGAATACTTTATCTAATTTTGGGAACCGTCGAGCAGTTAGCATATTTTTACATAAAGGATCGTTTGCGGCTCGTTATTTTTTAATTTTAACATATATTGTAAAAATAGAGAAAAACCAAAATAAGGAGTAAGCTAATCAATGATCTAATGTTATTTCGGACTGATTTGATTCAGCTGTTTTGTATTGTTCCAGCATTATTCTTTGACTTCTTAGCAGGGTTCGGTTGATTTTGATTTTTTTGAAATCAAAAATCATTCATTTAATTAAAAAAATCATGATTCTATTGATTTTTTTTAGATTTCCGCATAAAAACTCAATCAAATAGAGAGGATTTAATCATATTTATAAAATGTATTTTATTATCGAGTATAAATACCCACGTAAATAATTCACTGAACATTATTTTAATGTTTTAATTATTTATATATTTATATTTTCCTTACTAAAATTATATTTTAGAACTAGATATGTGCGTATCTTTTTTTGCGTATTATTATTATTATGATTTACAAGCCAGACGGCTTCGCACTCCCTCCAGGGAATATTCACTCATACCAGGTACACAAAGGTACCAAAAGTATGAAGCTCTGTGGGAACCCTTTCCATGTTATCGGGTCCTAGGTGACGTGATCTGCTGTATTTCCCATGAACTTTCGGACGGTTCGCGCGGTTGCTAGGAGAGTTGCTTTCTGCATCGGTTTATACAGATGCTCACTAAGACCCAGTCCCTTAATGTTCTGCAGGAGGCTCTTTGGTATCACTCCAGTTGTTGAGAGTATTATGGGAATCGTTTGGACGCTGTTCATTGCCCATTGTCTTCGGATTTGCACCTCCAGATCTCTGTATTTGGCGATCTTCTCGTTGTATTTTGGTCTTAGGTTGTTGTTGTTAGGTACAGCGATGTCGATTAGTGTACTGCGCCTAGAAATTTTATCTATTAGTATAATATCTGGTCTATTATGAGCAACTGTTTGATCCGTCAAAACCGTTCGGTCCCAATATAACTTGATCTGGTTGTTCTCAAGAATAGGCTCTGGATTGTATTTGTAATAAGGCACTTTTCCTACCTGTAATAGGTTCAACTTTTCTGCTAACTCTTGGTGGAGTATCTTAGCGGCTGAGTCGTATCTTTCCTTATACTCGGTTGCAGCAAACGCTTGACATCCTCCAGTCATGTGCTGAATTGTTTCCGATGTTCGACAGCCATATCTACATTGGTCATTTTCTATTGAGGGATCCCTAATGATAAACTTCCGATAGTTCTTCTTCGGAATAACCTGGTCTTGTATAGCTAACAAGAAGCCCTCCGTTTCCGAAAACATCTGTCCTGAAATCAACCAGTAGTTCGACGCTTAGTTGTCGACATTGTCCTGATTGTCCTCGTTTGGATGCCGTCCATGAAGTGGCTTCCGTAACCAGGTTTGTAACTTCTCTTGGTCTGTTTGGTGGTGAGAAGGAATGTTCCCTCAACTGTAGCGGCGTTGAATCGTCTGCCTCGCATATTGCTCGATGTAGTGTGGAAGAGCCCGCTAACCTGTGGAAATATGAACGTAAGTTTATTATTTGTTGGTCGAGCTGCTTACCAGTATCCACCAATCCTCTTCCTCCTTGGTGTCTTGGAAGCATTGTACGTTCAATAACACTCCGAGGGTGTGTGTTTTTGTGCTTTTGTTAGGAGTGTCCTTATTTTTCTTTGCAGGTTTTGGATGTCCGTCCTGCTCCATTTTACAATTCCAAAAGAGTAGCTCAGCGCAGAGCAAGCATACGTGTTGAGAGCCTTGAACAAATTTCTACTATTTAAATTAGTTCGTAATACCCGCCTTACCCTCCTGATAAATTCGGTTGTCAATTCGGCCTTCATAGTGCCATGGTCAATTCTTTTAGCCTGTTTCATACCTAGATATTTGTATGTTTGGTCTGCTTCCATTGCAGCTATAGTTTCACCGTTCTGAATTTAAAAAGCCCCCGATTGTATCTTTCTTTTAACGATGTTCAAAATACGGCACTTGTCAAGTCCAAATTGCATTCCGATATCCCCGGAGAACTCCTCTACAATTTCAAGCATTTGTTCCAGCTGGTTTCTGGTAGCAGCCATCAGTTTAAGATCATCCATGTATAGAAGATGATTCACTCGGACTACCTCTTCATTGTTATTTCTAACACTAAAGCCGTATCTGGTTGAGTTCAAATGGCGTGATAGTGGGTTCATTGCAAGGCAGAACCATAATGGGCTAAGTGAATCGCCCAGGTTGACATTATGCGTTCTAAAAAGGAGACAAAATTATTATCGACTTTATACATTCTCAATATGGTTTTGAGCTACTCATGTGGCACCGAGTCGAAGGCCTTCTTATAATCCACGTAGGCAGCAAAGAGGTTTCTTCGGTTGGCACAGGCTTGGTTACATATGACAGAGTCAACAGTCAATTGTTCCTTGCATCCCATTGCTCCCCTCGTGCATCCTTTCTGTTGAGTTGCAATGATGTTATTTTGCTCACAATGTGCATAGATGCGTTGAGTTAAGCAGGAGGTGATCACCTTATACAGTGTCGGTAGGCAGGTCATCGACCTATACTTAGCTGGGTCATGCGTGTTATGTTGATTCTTTGGTAGTAGGTACGTAATACGTTCGGTCAAGAACAATGGCATTTTTGCTGGGTTAAGAAAAACATCATTAACAAGATTAGCCAGCTGATGGTGCATACACCAGAACTTTTTGAGCCAGTAGTTCTGGATCTCGTCGAGACCTGGAGCTTTCCAGTTATGGGATTCCTTGATTATTCTTGAAATTTCCTCGGTGGTAAATGGCTCAAACTGCATCTGGCTGTAATCTTGGCAGATTTGGTTTTCTTCATTGATCCAGCCAGTTGCGATGTTACAATCGGCTGGGGTGGAAAGTTGGTTTCCCCAGAACTCTTCTACCTGCTCTCTGTTAGGATATCTATTATCTGGGAATAGGGGGCTTCTAGTTGACCCCCCCACCACTTTTTTGATTGGTCAGCCAAGAATGACCTTGTTTCTGATTGGCTGCCCAAGTTCGCCCCCTATTCCGATTGGTTTCATAAACTCCGCCTCTTTTTGCTCCACCTCCTACCTCCTTCCTAACCACCACAGTAGTTGGAGGGGAGCTGGTAGCAGTTGGAGGGGAGCTGGTATTTTAAACGATCGAATCTGAGCGAACTTCAGTCATTCGTGCGCGATGTCAAATAGCGACCAACAACAACAACAACAGCAACTCATTGAACGTGTAGGCCAAGTAATAATTTCCTACCAAAATAACGGAAAAAATCTTGCCGATTTTGAAGATCAAGACTTGGCCTTCTTTCCCATCAACTACTTGAAAACATTCGTCGATTAACTTAGTTTACAACAAATTTGGAACAGGTTGCCGGAAAATTATAGAAGTGACGAAGAATTGCAGCTAAATTTGCCGTGTTTTAAACACTATCCACTATATCAACACCACATAGACGGCCCACCATTATCAATAAAAAAGTGTTGTAAAATTAAAAAATAGTGTGAACAAGTGAATCGAGTTTCATCGGACAGTCTTCGAAATGGATCAGACACATGTATATTTAGATTCTGCTTGCGATGAAACGATCCAGTCAATGTACAAAGATGAAACAACTCATTTTAACTTGGCTGGAAGAGGAAAGTTTCACGCAAGACAGGATTCTCTGATCACTATTGATCGAAATAATTTCGAAGACGACGATGAAGATGAAGAAGATGATGGGATAGAGGATAATGGCGTTCCAAACGGGTGTGGAGAAGAGGGGCTCGTGAAAGTGGCAAAAATAAATGCAAGTGATACATTGACACCAAATTACCTTACGCGAGAAGTGTGCGTTTTTCAATCTTATGTCGTAATTATTTCATCTTCTGGCGGTGCATATAATTTATGTTGTGAATGTTACTATATACATGCTCTAAATTGCCCAAATGGGAAAAATAATTTTGTTAATAGCCACTATAAACGATCCTTTATATGTTGCGAAAAAGATCTGCAATGCAACACGTGTGAAAACGATTTATTCATAACAACTCCTTCACAAGCATGTATAATATGTAACAAACCAGAACTAAAGAATATGCAAAACCATCTAATCGAAAAATCAAATTTATTTCACTTGCACTTATTCATGCACTATGGCGTTTTTAATATTAAGTTTAAGTTTAAAATATTTTATAAGAATTTAGATTTTGTTCTGCTAAGTTAAATAAATATAAGAAACTATGTAAATAAATATAAGGGAATGATGTGAATAAATAAGAATTTGTATTTATTCCCATTGAAAGAAATTATAATTTTGTTCTTTCAGTGTAGAATAATTCTTTTCAAATAATATGCACAACAACCCTACCGATAAATCAAATTTAAATAAATGAATTTGATACTCCACTTGAATTTATTCATGCACCCTAGTAGTTTTTGAATATTAAGTTTAAAATGTCAACTAATTTAAATAAGATTTCATATAAAATATAAGTTGTAAGATATAAGTTATAAGATATAAGTTATAAGATATATATTAAGTTTAAGTTAAATAAATATAAGGGTGCCATCTAAATAAATAGAAATTTGTTTATATTAAGATTCGAAGAACTAATGATTTTGTTCTTTCAGTGTAGAATAATTTTTTCTACATAATATGCACAATCAATCCTATCGATAAATTGAATTTTAAATAAATGAATTTGATACTGCACTTGAATTTATTCATTCACCCTAGTATTTTTTAATATTAAGTTTAAAATGTCAACTAAGACATTTAAATAAGATTTTATATATAAGATAAAGAACAATTAGGTTTAATTCCCTGACAACAGACTATGATTTATTCTTCCATGTTAAAAAAAAAAAAACCTAGTTTTCATTACTATGCTTGTAAAAAAAATTATATTCATCCTATTCATAATAATTCTTTCAAGTTAAAGAAACTTGGTTATTAGGTGTGATTCTGTATAAGAAATAGAAAAAAATAAAATATTTTCTTCAACGACTTTGTTTTTTATTATTCCTATATCCAAAATACAAATATACATATATACATATTTATAATTTATACCATTTTGGGTTGCCAATTGCTGCTGTCTGCCAGAGGTTGCTGCTGCATGCCAGAGGTTGCTGCTGCATGCCAGAGGTTGCTGCTGCATGCCAGAGGTTGCTGTTGTCTGCCATAGGTTGCTGCTTTGCCATCGGTTGTTGTTGTTGTTGTTGTCTGCCAGAGGTTGCTGCTCTGCAAGAGGTTGCTGCTCTGCAAGAGGCCAATTTATAATTTATAATTTATTGGCCTCTTGCATTTTCGAGGGTAACTCTGCCTTCGCTGCTGCTGCTGTTGTTGTTGCTGTTGTTGTGGCTGCTCCTGATGCTGTTGATGTTGCTGTTGATGTTGCTGTTGCTGCTGTGGCCTCTTGCATTTTCGAGGGTAACTCTGCCTTCGCTGCTGCTGCTGTTGTTGTTGCTGTTGTTGTGGCTGCTCCTGATGCTGTTGATGTTGCTGTTGCTGCTGTGGCCTCTTACACTTTCGAGGGTAACTCTGCCTTCGCTGCTGCTGTTGTTGCTGTGGTTGTGGCTGCTCCTGCTGCTGCTGCTGTTGTTGCTGCTGTTGTTGTGGCTGCTCCCGCTGCTGCTCCCGCTGCTGCTCCTGCTGCTGTTGTTGCTGCTCCTGCTGCTGTGGCTGTTGCTGATAAACCGGCAGAGGCTGCATTCTCATTATTTCATCCAGAGCTCGGTCAAATTCGACGGGCTCTGGATCTAAGGAGGGCTCAAACATATTGAGGAATTCCTCACTTGGCAAATCATCCATGAGGAATTCATCGTTAAATTCCTCTTCCATAAATTCAGCCTCTGACGGCGGCGGCCACATCACAGTGTCTTCAGAGTTCGGTGAAAGGCTTCTTAGGCTATCCATCAGGTTCGCCTGATGCTCTAAGAAGCCTAAAAAATCTTCCAGAGTCAACACGATGAAGGTACTCATGTTCAATGAATGCTAAGTCAAGACGCTGTAAATCCTTATATACAATACTGAAATACCACTTTTCCTACCTCCAGCGGCAAAACCAGTCCGAAGAATGAGAAGAAGAAGAAGGCAAAGATAGCGTGAACTCGAGAGAGGTCGTTCAACGGTCGTAAGTTGTTTTGTTCTTAAGAAAAAGACGAGTAAAGAGGAGAAGAAGAAAAAAAAAAAAAGTTGTTTTTTGGAATAATATAAAAAACGAAAAAAAAAAAAAAAAAAAAAATTAAAAAAAAAAAAATTGTTTTTTATATTATTCCAAAAAACAACTTTTTTTTTTCTTCTTCTCCTCTTTACTCGTCATTTTCTTAAGAACAAAACAACTTACGACCGTTGAACGACCTCTCTCGAGTTCACGGTCTCACGGTTCCCGTCGTACCATGCAGTGCCACGCCGTACCAGCCGGTACCAGGCTCTTGGCTGCTTTAAAAGGCGGCTGGGTACGAAGCGTCTCTTCAGTTTACATCTCGCTATTAGCGTACGCTTGTAAAATTATCGAATCGATTTTAATATATCTTGATAGTCGGATTTATTTCGTGTGACGTAGTGACATATTATTAATTTTCATTTGGTTTGTATTGTTGATTTCATATTTTTGATTTAATATTTTTGACTTAATATTTTGGATTTTTAATTAATTTTTATTTTATCTTTTAAAAGCCAATCTTTGATTGATTTTTTCATTTTTGTGAATTTTTTTTATTGATTTTTTATTGATTTTTTTATTGATTCATAATTTTTTTATTTTTTAATTTATAATTTAAAATGTCATTTTTAAATGTAAAAATTGAAAACATCGACTTAACAGCCTTCGATTTAAACGACGCTTGCCTTGTGCATGATTTGATTGATTGTTCATTTTGTGGGCTAAGCGACGAGGAGCTAGATATTAAATTTAGGGAAATTGATATTAATACATTTAACAATTCATCTGAATCTGGCGATTCTTCCGAAATTGGTGAAAGCGATATTTTGACACAGCTCTTAAAAGTTTTGGATGAATCTATTATCCCTGATATTCCTCAAGAACCTCTTGAAACAATTAATTTCGATGATTTAAATAATGATATATTAAGGAAAAATTTAATTAACAATTCTGAAATAAATGAGGGATATAATTTGGAACAACTTTTAGATATATTAGAAGGGGGTGAAATTTGTGAAAATAGCTCAGGGCAAAATTTAATTAAGGGTGATGTGGAATATCAGGAGACTTTTGAGAGCTGTGAGGAACAAAATAATAAGGGGGTTTTAAACAATAATAATAATAATAATGGGGTTGGTAACGAGGGAGCTTTAAATAATGATAAGAGGATTGGCATTGGGGGTTTTTCGAAAAATAATATGGAAGAGGTTTATCGCCCCCACTATTCGCCAATTTCAGATGCATCGTCAGATTCATCAGAGGATTCCAACGACAGCGTTGAGACTGTTATAAACGTCTCAGCCAAAGCTCAGCATAATTTTATTAAAGTGTTGGATCAAAATTTAATTGAAGGGTTGGATCAAAATTTTATTCAGGGGTTTGAACAACCATCGAAATTTGGCTATACCAGAAATTCAGTAAATTCGGTAGATGTTTTTGATTTGAGTTGTGGCGAAATTGTGGGGGACATTGAGGTATATACTTATACTGAAAATTTTGAAGATGAGCAGCCTCAATGTCCCTTAATTTCTTCCTGTAATCAAAATAAATTTTTGAAAAATCCTTCTGGCCTAAATTTAGAACAAAGTTCTGAAAATTTAATTGAAAAAAATTTACCCAAAAAACGTTCTTTATCAGAAACAAATGATTGTTCAGATTTAAAAAAGTCAAAATTGGACGGTGATATTTCTAGTTCCCAAACTTTAGGGGCACAAATTTCAAAAAATTCTTTACCAGTCGCTGTAACAACAGCTCCGAAAATCAATCCAACAAATAAAGTCGCTATTGGAGAATTAGATAAGTTTCTACATAAGAAAACTAAGCCGAGCTTAAATAGGAATGAAACAAGGTGTGCCACATCTAGATTTAAGTCAATGGTTTATTCCTATTTAAACTTAGATAATATATGTAATAATTTATCTAATTCGACTTTAAAAGACGTTAAAAATTGTATTCAACGACAAGGCGATCTTCTTTTAAATTTGGGAAATATATTTTTTAAAAAAAATCCATGTTTTTCTTCAAATTAAAAAGTGAATCCAAAAGTTAATTCAAAAGTAAATCCAAAAGTTTTCTAAATTGCGCGAGCTGAAAAAATTGCTAATTATTCTATGTCATTGGGTCTTGATAGATCAAAATTGTATTTATTTAAAAGCGACACGGCCCTAACCGATTCCATTTTAAAATGACTCTCCTTTGCACACACTGCTTAAGAGAATTTAAAAGAAAATCACATATTGTACGCCACCTTCGAGAAAATTTTGTCAATAACGAAAACACCTTTAACTTGGAAGATTATATAATTAATCGTAAGTATTTTTTTATAACATATTTAGCTATAATTTTCCTTTTAATTTTTCTTTTTATTATTAATAAAGGTTTACAGAGGAATTAAAAAATAATAATTGTTTCAGTTGATGAACTACTTTCAAGACCTCCAATGCGATTTTGCCAAGATTGTGAAGTAAATGTCAAATCTAATTCCTGGAGCACACACTTGAGGACAAATATTCATAAAAACAGGAGCTGCATAAAATATGGAAATGGAATTGACATTATCAGGAGTGCATTTAAATGTCGAATAGCTTCCTACAGAATATATTCGCAGAATTATCACATCGACATCAAAAAGTTTCAGCAAGATATTGGTAATAAAGTGCAAACATTAATACGCCAGCGTCAACAAGAATTTACATGTGCTAAAGTAAATTTGGAATTATTTGGAATATATTATTCTCCAACTTTAACCTCTACTTCAATTAAGTCATTTAATACACCGTTCTTCATTGTAACCCATACAACTGATCTACAACAGCTTTACGATGATTTATTCAAGATTATTGAAACCAAAGCAGATGAATTGCCGGAAAGAGACTCAGGTAATTATTATTTAATCTCAAGAGCTAAGTTTTCTTAATCTCAAGAGCTAAGTTTTCTTAATATCACTTGTACATCTCTAACAAATATTATTCAGAACTAATTTTTTAATTCCTATTACAGGGTGGGCTCTACAAAGAATTCTGCATTTGGAAGTCAACATCAATAAGTACAACCCATTGAATGCCTCCTCCTACATTAAGATGCATCACTTTTCTAAATCAATAGTGAATGTGATGAATGAGGACAATTGCTGTTTCGCCTGGGCAGTGGTTTCAGCAGCATACCAGCCAACCGGTAATCCTCGAAAGACCTCATCATATCCAGACTTCAGAGACGCTTTCGATTTTACAGGTATTGAATTTCCAGTAAAATTATTAGATATAAAAAAGTTTGAGGAAAAAAATAATTTGTCCATAAATGTATATGGAGTTGAAAAATTTTTAAGGGATAATAAAAAGGCATATGAGATTGTCGGTCCTTTACATTATAATAATGAAAAGAAAAAATTACATATTAATTTGCTTTTAATAAGTTCTGATGATGGAAATAACCACTACTGTTGGATAAAGGATTTAGGTTGCTTGGTATCCAAACAATTATCAAAAAAGAAAATAAAAAAATACTTATGTGATGGATGCCTTCAATATTTTGGAACATATGAAAAACTTAACACACATTTAGAACGTGATTGTAGTTTTGTTCGAATTGAGCTTCCTTCAGATAATTTGATTTTGGATAAATTTGGCAATTATATTCCTGCAAATATATTAAAGTTTCAAAATATTCAGAAACAGTATAAAGCTCCTTTTGTTATTTATGCCGATTTTGAATGTTATTTGAAAAACATTGAGTGCCAACAATCTACACCTGATTCGACAACCTCATATACTATTAAAACTGCTGAACATATACCCTATTCATTTGCTTATTATATTAAATCATCATTTGATGAGAATGTTGTGTGTCTTAAACTTTATAGAGGTACAGATTGTGCTATAAAATTTATTGAATACATTGAAAATGATGTAAAAGAAATTTATAAAAAATATTTAAAATATCAAGTACCATTGAAAGATTTATCATCTGTGGAACAGATTGAATATGAAAATTCTAGCATTTGTTATGTATGTGAAAAACCTTTTTCAAAAGGAAATTTCATAAAGTGTAGGGATCATTGTCATATTACAGGTAAATATCGAGGAGCCGCCCACTCAATATGTAATTTGCATTTTAAACCTCCAAAATATATACCAATAGTATTGCATAATTTAAAAAACTATGATTCTCACCTATTTATTAAATCGCTTTGCTATAATAAAGAAAATATTAGTGTTATAGCTCAAAATAAAGAAAAGTATATTTCTTTTAGTAAGGAAATTTTCGTTGATGTGTCAGAAAAGCGGAAACCAGTTGCTTTGCGACTACGCTTTATAGATTCTTTTCAATTTCTCCCAGAGTCTTTAGAGTCACTATCACAAACTCTACAAGATTCACAATGTTTTGAAATTAAAAAGTTTTTCTCAAATGCTGATGAATTTCGATACATTAGACAAAAAGGGGTATTTCCATACTCTTACATAGATTCCAACGAAAAATTAAATGAGAAATCTCTACCATTGATTGATAAATTTTATAATAACTTAACCGATGAAAATATCTCTCCTCAAGACTACAATCGCGCTGTAGAAGTGTGGAATCTATTTAAGTGTTCTACAATAGGGGCTTATTCCGATATTTACTTAAAATCAGATGTTTTACTTTTGGCTGATGTTTTTGAAAATTATAGATCCACATGTATTAAAACCTATAAGTTAGATCCTGTTAATTATGTCACTAGCCCTTCTATGTGCTGGGATGCAATGATGAAATTAACTAATGTAGAATTAGAATTATTAACGGAACCAGATATGCTTCATTTTTTCAAAAAAGGTGTTCGTGGTGGGGTTAGCACTTGTTCCAAACGCAAATCTGAAGCAAATAATCCATTCTTAGAAAATTTTAATCCTGAAAGACCTACAACATATATCGCTTACTTAGACGCCACAAATTTGTATGGTTATGCTATGAAACAATATTTGCCTGAAAAAAATTTTGCTTGGGTACCTAAGCTCGAAATAGAAACTTTAAATATATCCGAACTTTCAGATACATCATCTATAGGATACATATTTGAAGTTGATTTAGAATATCCAAATTATTTACATGATAGTCATAATGATTTCCCATTTTGTCCTGAACAATATACACCACCAATTTCAAACCACTCAAAATTAATTCCAAACTTACATAATAAATATAACTATATCATTCACTACCGATATCTGAAACAATGTCTACAATTTGGACTCAAAATCATAAAAATACACAGAGCAGTTAAGTTTACACAATCACCATGGTTAGCGGAATATATAGATTTAAATACAAATTTACGAAATTTATCTAAAAATAAATTTGATAAAAATTGTTATAAATTGGCAAATAATTCAATTTTCGGTAAAACCATGGAAAATGTTGATAGGCGAGCAGATATTAAATTAGTATCTCAATGGGAAAGACAGGGTAATAAATTTAGTGCCGAAAAACTTATTTCTAAACCTCAATTAAAGGATTTTAAAATTTTCTCTGAAAATCTAGTTGCTCTTCAACTTCAACAGGTTTGCATTGAATACAGTAAACCAATTTATGTTGGGATGAGTATTCTGGATATTGCAAAAACTGTAATGTATAATTTTTATTATGGGTATTTAAAAGTAAAATATGGTAATAATTTAAATTTATTATATACGGATACTGATTCCTTAATTCTTGAAGTTCAGACCCAAAACTTTTATGAAGATATGAAGCTAAATCTGGATAAATTTGATACTTCTAATTTTTCTGAACAAAATATTCATTGCATGCCTATTACAACATCAGTTGTTGGTAAATTTAAAGATGAGTACAAAGGCATTCCCATTGAAAGTTTTTATGGAACTGGTGCTAAAGCATATTGTATAAAATCCAAAAATAGTGTAGATAAAAAAGCAAAAGGCGTTAGTAGATCATGTATAAAAAATCAATTAACATTATCAGATTATGTTGTTGAGAAAGGTGACAAAATATTCTGCACCATGTATGTATTCAAGTCAGATATGCATAATATATACACTAATTTGTTAAATAAATTGGCATTAACAACTCATGATGATAAAAGATATTGTATACCAAATTCCACAAAAACTCTTGCATGGGGACATAAGGATATTTTGGAAACAGATTTTTTTGATAAAGATATGAAAATGATGTATGATACTCTAACTTTTTTAAGTTCTGGAAACGAAAATGGATCTAAAAATAAAAAACCGCGATTAGAATTAACTACTCCTAGTAATTTTTCATCTTTATAAAGACATCATTTTATATGATGATAAATTATGTAAGTCGTTTTTGAAGCTTTAAAAGTTGGAGGGGGAACTGAATCCAAAAACATATATATTGTATAGAAATACCATTATTTGTTAGTAATATTACAACAATGACTGCTGCATCTTTAATAGTTTTAGTTTCCCTTGTTGGAAATGTGATATATGTAAATTACATTCCTAATACAGTTAGGGCTGATATATGTATAAATGCCCTCAAAAATGAAACCGACTGCTACAAACAGATGAAAATGACATATCTTGTTGGAAATTCACACTTTTTTACCTATAATGTAACTGATTCTGCTTTGTGTGAAAATACATACATAAAAATTAAATATTCCATGACAAACAAACCATTACAATATTCAGATTGGATTCCTTTCAATAATAAAAAAGAAGAATCTTGTCATTGTGTCTGTTGTTATATATTTGTTATTATATTTACAGCAGCAATATTTATTTGTACATGTTTAATTTTATTGTATTTCATGAAAAAATATCTATAAAAATATTTAATAAATGTTAAAAAAATAATATAAATTTTGTTTTTTATTGATTCTCGTTAGTATAAAGACATTTAAAGTTTATCCCCTCCTCTTAAATGGAGAGGGAAAATAAGTTTACCCCTCCACTTGAGAGGAGAGGGAAAATGTATAAAATTTAGGAGCAAACGGATTGATAGTTAGTTTTTTGAGAGCAAGCAGATAGCCAGTTAGTTTTTGAAATACATCATTTAAAATGTTCAGTAATCAGAGTAAAAATATATTTGAAAATTCACCATTAAAAAAGAAAATAAAAAAAACAATTATAAATTCTACAAAATATAATTTAAATAATTCTAACTCTAAATATGCTGTGATTGGTTTGTGGGTGGAAAGTGATTTTCTACCATGCATTGAACTTGGTGGTAAAAATGGTCAGTCTGTGATATTAAATGAAGATGATTGGAAGAACTTATTGCAATATCAAGGAGTTATAACAAATTATATGTTTTCACCAAATGTTTTCAATGAACCGATATATTTGCAAAATTTATCTATTCATTTTGAAAAGATTGGTGAATTACCAATAGTGAAGATTGTGAAAAGCTGTGATTTTATTTACTATGGAAATGAAACTGTCTGCAGACTATGGGAACAAATTCCACTTATAGAATATAGACTAAATGTTTTACAAAAACAAAACTTTCGACGTTATTTCAACGTTTTTAGAAATAACAATTTTTACGACGGAGATTCTTTTGACAAAATATATAATGTCCTTTCTCCAAAACAAAATCTAAATAGTGAAAATGTGTGCTCCATGCTGGAACTGCTGTTGAATCATCCCGAAGAACTAGAACAAAAATTAAAGTCTAAGCACTATTATGAAGAAGACAGTATCTATTGATGAATCAAGAAACCAAATTCATCTGATGGTTGCTTGGAACTTCGCCTACAGAAAAGCTCGTATGACTTCTGAAGAGTTTATAAATCAAAAACATTTTAGAAGAAGGATTAAATTGACTGAAGAAATTTTAAATCCCATATTAGACTCTGATTATAGGAATATTGTATTTAAAAAAATGTTTATGTAATAAGCTTATTTTTAAATAAAACAAATATATATAAAAAATCATTTTTTTTTTATTACAAACATCAATTATTATTACAGCATTAATTACTATTACATCACATCTCTCTTGAAGATCCAAGAGTTATAAGATTTATCTAATCCTAACCATTTTACAAATACTTTGTTTCCTTTCTTTCTTAACACTTTTTCCACCAGATATACATTTGGGTGTCTTACTTTTTGAAGTTCTTCTTCATAGAAACCTCCTTGAATATCTATCCCATTTCCATCTTGAATCAAATACGTTGTTGGATTAGTAAGCTGGATTTTTTTTATTTGAAAAATTTCGTTTGACCAGTTGGGCGTGTAACCTTTAGAAAATTGTTCGCGAATCTTGCTTATTCGTACTCTATCACTGACACGAAATTTTGGTGATCTGGGATCCACAGTTTTCCTATGAGTATAAGCTGATTTCAAGATTTCCATTTCATTCTTTTTGTTAACTTCGTTTGGTTTTTTTCCGATTGTTGAATGCTTAGTATTATTGTATTCTGTAATTATTTCTTTAAGAAAGCTGATCCATTTATAATTACCTAGTAAACTAAACTTTTTCCACATTTTGTTTTTTATCGTTCTATTTACTCTCTCTACAATACTAGCTTTCATATTAGAAAATGTGTTGTAATGATTAATTTTGAACTGCTCCATAAGTTTCTGAAAGTCTTGATTAAAGAATTCTTTACCCTGATCAGTATTCAGATTTGTTGGGGGAGTTTTTAAAGTTAATAGAATTTTTTTCATTGCAGCTGCTACATCTTTACCAGTTTTGGATTTTACAGGTTCTGCCCATACAAATTTAGAAAACACATTTATTACCATTAAAATATATCTTAAACCCCTATTAAATTTCGCATATGGCTGCATTTCTATCAGATCAGCTTGAAATAGATCATTAAGCCCTTTTACAATTGTTCGTCTCCTTCTATATCGCCTTCTCGCCGGTTTATGTAATTCATTTACAACGTCTTGCTTAATTTTACTCATTATTAATTTATACCTTACTCTCGAAAATAAATCCCACAAATAACTTTACCTCCTTCTAAACCGTTTATAAAAGCCCTTTATCGCTGATGTTGTAAAATATAAAAAAAATCATCTCAGTTTTTTTTAGTAAGTTCTTTAATTTTATTTTCCATTGCTTCAAATGATTTTTTATTTTCATTTATAATTTCTTTTATTGACGAATTTATTTGGGTGATGTTGTTAGTAAGATCAGAAATTTTTACATTAAATTTATTTTCCATTGTTTCAAATGATTTGTTATTTTCATTTCTAATTTCTTTTATTGACGAATTTATTTGGGTGATGTTGTTATTAAGATCAGACATTTTTACATTAAATTTAGTTTCCAAAAGAACATTTGATAACGTATAATCTTTTTTGAAACCACCTAATGTTGAATTCATTTCTTCTCTTGCATAATTCATTGTATCATTAAATTCTTTTCTAGAAACTTCAGCAGCTCTTTGAACTAATTCGTTTAAAGATTTTATTTCTTTTGTTAATTTATCTTCTAGATTTTTTTATATCTTTTCCTAATTGAAATTCTGCATTTGTAATATCTAATGTCATTTTCACAATTTTTTTTTCTATATTTTTTATGTCCGACGCTGTCTTTTCAGCTTTGTGTAGTATATCTGTATAAGATGTTTCAAGTTCTTTTATGAGTAAAGAAGTCTCCTCGATTTTTGAACTATTATTTTTAATTTTAATTAATACATCCTTTTTAGAAACTTCTATTATAGCTTGCACTACTTCTAGTAAGGATTCTAATTCTTTTTGTAATTTCTCATCGATTGCCTTTGTAAAATTTCCCTCGTCAAAAGACGTTTCAGATTTGGTTTTCAGATTGTTTAATTGCTTTAGTATATCCTCGATTTTTTCATTATCTTTTGTAATTTAATCTTTGAATTTTGTTTCAATTTTTTCATTTTCGTTTTGAAAATCCTCCTTCAATTTGTCTTCTAAATATTGTAAATTTGATTTATATGCATTGATTTTAATTTCAAATTCTTTAATTTGTTCTTTAAATTCATTAACTTTGTCGGTATCTTTTTTGTGAATTAGGAAATGAGTGTTCATTGATTTTTCAAGATTTTGTGTATTTTTATCCATAACGTCATGTATTTTCTTAAAATTCCTTACTTCTTCTGCTACTCTATCATTAAGCAAATTAGTAAAATTTTGAAACTTTGATGTAATTTCCTTGGAAATACTGTTCTTGACATTGTCAATTGCTGAAGTATCCTTAATTATTGATTTAATTGATGTAATTTCATTTTTTATTTCATTTTCAAAATCATCAACTTTATCATATTTTAACTTCACTACGTCAAAGTCATTTGCATATTTAGAAACTTTCTGAGAAAATTTTTCTACTACCTCATCATTTCCATCAACAGTATTTTTCAAATTAATTATCTTGTCATTATATTCAGGAATAACTTTATCCTCAAATAACTTAATCTTTTTTGCAATATTTTGTATATTGTTATCATATTCATTTATTCTCTTATTTAAATTATTAACATCGCTTTTCAACCTGGGATCTAAATTTTGAATTAATTTGTTTTCAATATATTTGACATCGCTTTTAAAAATTTTTATTATTTTCTCTTCAACATTTGATAATATTTTATTTTCTAGTGATAATAATGTGTTTAGAGCAGATTTTTTTGAAATATGACGACCAAATTTATCGATGGTCATTTTAGAAATGTTTAAAAGTATCTATTATGTCCTTTTATATAATAATATTCGCTTCTCTTAGTTCTTCAATAATGGAAATAATTTCATTGTTATGACCAGTGTGTCCCGCAAGCATGGATGCTACCAATAGTCGAAGTCTCTCAACAAGTTCGTTTACATTATCCCAATATATGTAATCTGTATTAGGTTTATTAACTTTTAAAGTTATACCAAATCCGGTTTTTTTTGAAGACACTCGACTTTCTCTATATGGAGCTTTGCGTCTTTCAAAAAATCCCTGGACTGCTTGTTGAGATTCGGGATTTAGAGTTTTAGTTTTTGTAATTCCTTTGCTTTGCAAATAAGGTCCTATTATAGAAATATATTTATGTGATCCATTCCCCTGCACCTGCTCATTTGGATCATTATTTCTACGGTATGCATTGGTTCTTTTTAAAATATCCATATAATTTTCCAAATCTTGTTTTTTATACCCTATTGGTTCTTTTTTAAATAATAACTCATATAAACCTGGTGTACCTGTATAGGTTATTCCTTCAATTTTGATGTTTTTACCAATAATTTCGACAGGTTTTTGAGTTAAACCCAAAAAGAATTTCTCGGTTTCCAAATCATGAACTATTCCATATTGGTGATCAAACTCATGTTCAACATCTTTTACACCGCTATCAATATATTGGCGAGGTAATTCATCAAATCCTAATAAATATTCTTTATATAAATCTGTATCAACAAATGTTCTAACTGTTTGCCGTGTTTGTTCCAGTATATCTGAAAGATTTCCTATTGTGGAGTGTGAACCTGAAGAAGGGTTTGTTTCTGCAATAATACTTGTTTGTTGTATAGATGGCATTTGACTTGCTGAAGCTAAACTCGCGTCCCAGTCAATAATCGATGGTATTTCTGTAGGAAGGAGTGGAGTTTTTCCCGTCTTTCTTTTTTCTGGTGTTGATGTTCCATATTGTAATTTTCTCTTTGGTGTTAGTGTTTGAATTGATCTTTTCTGTGGTGTTTCATAAATTTTTTTAATTGGTGTGTGTAGCTCTTCCTTTATTTCAACAGGTTCAATTTTTCCAATCGTTGAAATTAATTCTTGTAAGGGTTGAGTTATCGGTTTATATGTTTCCTCCAATTTAGTTTGCGCCTCAAATTCCGCATTTTTTAAACTCTGATATTTTTGTTTAACAGCTTTTCTTGATTTAACTAGCTCTCTTGCTAAACGTTCATCCATGATTGGTATAATTTACCATCAAACGTTTATTTTTATAAGTAAATATATGAATCAAATCCTTTTCGATATCGGCCAGATTTCACATTAGAGTCTTTGTCTATTACTAAAAATCCAAATTTATCTTTCCAACATATTAAGCACAACTCATTAAATTGGTTTAATGACATATCAACATTAACATGATCATCATAAATATGTTTTAAGTTTGTTCGATCTTGTTGAAATATAACAATTAAATTTGCATTGTCACGAATTAATTGTTTCGGAATAGAAGAATATGTTTGACATAAATAAAAACAATCAGTATTTTTGTGTCTTCCGAAACAAAAATAGTCCTTTACAACATTCTGATTACAACACACTATATCATCAAATATTATTATAGAGTTTGGTTTAATTTGTTTTGGTGAAACAATTGTTTCTTCATTTTCAGATTCATAGTATCCAATTTTTTTCAAAGGTTTAAAAAGTGTTCTCAAATATTTATACTTTGGTTGATATAAGGATTTTGAATAAACATACAGATTTTCAAATCGCAAACCATTCGGATCTTCAATCAAACTAATAATAACATTGGTTTTGCCACAGCCTGACGGGCCAATAATTAACCCTCTTTTACTATTTCCCTCAAACAGTTTTCCATGTTTTCTAAAACCATTCACTGAACTTTCATGATCCTTAATTGTTATAGAGTATGGTTGTTTCTCAACTCTCATTTTATATATAAAACAAACTATTAATATTCAGTATTGTGATGTAACTGGTTAGTTATCACTAGGATTGCAACTATATATAATGTTTCCATCACATAATAAACGAATCATTTACAAGACAAACAGCAAAAGGAAAGGAAGTGGTTTAGTAAACTCATTAATAAATAAATTACCCTTTGAATTGCATATTCCTGGTTATAATTTTTGTGGACCTGGAACAAAATTGGAAAAACGATTGTCAAGAGGTGATAAAGGTATAAATTTATTGGATGAGGCTTGTAAAGAACACGATATTGCTTACTCACAATCAAATGATATAAAAAGAAGGCATTTAGCTGATAAAGTATTAGCTGACAAAGCTTTATCAAGGTTCAAAGCTAAAGATTCTAGTTTTGGGGAAAAAACTGCTGCACTAGGAATTACTGGTGCTATGAAAATTAAAAGAAAATTAGGTATGGGACTTCGAACGAGAAGAAAGTTCAAGCGAAAAACTCGAAAAGGACGAGGACTATCATTATCTCAGGTAATTTCAAAAGCTAGAAAAGGAATTAAGGGGAAACGTTTTAAAGACCTAAATGAAAGTATTCAAACTGCTTTAAAAGCTATTAAAAAAACTGGTAAAGTGTTACCTCCAAAGAAAAGGGTAATTCCAATCCCAAAGACTGGCGGATTTCTTCCACTTATACCTTTATTTGCTGGTTTGTCTGCTCTTGGTGCTCTTGGAGGAGGGGCTGCAGGTATTGCTAAAGCAGTAAATGATGCAAAAGCAGCCAAAGCGAAATTAGAAGAATCTAAACGACACAATCAAATGATGGAGTCCATTGCGGTAGGAAAAAAAGGAAGTGGACTTTATTTAAAACCCTATAAAACAGGATGTGGATTATACTTGAAACCTTATTCAAAAAACTGCTAAAACATATACCTCGAAAAGCACTTACAAATTACGATTTACTAAAATACGCTAAATATTTACAAATTCCCAACTTTCGTGGTATTTTTATGAGGGATAAATTACCAAAAAAGATAAAGTTAATTGAAAGTGCAATTGTCAATCTAGATAATCACAGTGGTGTTGGTACTCACTGGATAGCATATACAAAAAAAGGAAAAAACATAATATATTTTGATAGTTATGGTAATTTGCGACCCCCTTCTGAATTAATTAAATATTTTTATAGCGACCAAAATAATAATATTGTTAATTATAATTATAACAGTTATCAAAACTTTAACAAAGCAAATTGTGGTCAATTGTGTCTAAAATTTCTTTATAACCATATGTAACACCTAATTTTAGTTTATTATTAAACATATTTTTAAAGTAAAATGTCATATAGTTTTGTTCTTAGCGGCAATTCCGCTATTTTAACATCAGAGTTACATCCTCCAATATATTTAGATGAAGATGTTGAATATGTTATCGGTCTTGTAAATTTCGAAACATTTAATGCAATTCCCAATATTGATGTTGGGAATAATGTATTAATTCATGATGAAAATTTAGAAATAGCCATACCCCCAGGTAGCTACGAATTAGAAGACATAACAGATTTTTTAAAAAAACACTTGGATGAGGATAAAATTAGTTTTAGTCTTTATGCAAATAATAATACTTTACGTACACATCTTAAATGTTCAGCCCCCATAACTTTTCGTGAAGGAACTATTGGTAAATTATTAGGGTTTAAAAATGGGCGATTGGAAGCCAACATTGAACATATATCAGATTTTCCCGCGGAAATAATTAAAGTAAATTCAATAAATATAGACTGCAGTATTGCAGAGGGATCATATTTAAACGGGAAACCTGTTCATATAATATACCAATTTTTCCCGAGCGTTGCTCCAGGGTTCAAAATAATTGAGTCACCTCAAAACGTCATATATTTCCCAGTCACCGTTAAAGTAATTGATAAAATAGCCATTAAAATAATAGATCAGGAAGGTGATTTGGTTAATTTTAGAGAAGAAACCATAACCATCAGACTACATCTTAAAAAAGTAGATTAAAGATGGTAATATTATATAACAATAAATCTGCAAACTTTACTAGAAAATTTAATAATAAAAACATTAATAAGACAAGAAAGAAACCAACTTCCTTTAGTAGGAAATCAAACTTCCAAAGGTTAACACCTTCTAATAGAAAATTTCTTCAAAGTTTGGGTTTTAAACTTAAATAAAAATGGATTATTTAAATGTAAGAGAAAATGTATTGGTTGATGAATCAATATTAAGCTGGGAAATTCTTTCTTTCGATCCTTTTAATCCTACAAAACTCGGACCAAATGATGAAATCAGAATTGCTTTGCAACAAACAGGAAAATATCCTTTACCTTGCAAAAGTGAAATTTATGTGGAATTGCAAGTAACTAAAGAAGATGATTCCCCTTTAGCTAATACTGTTTTAATTAATAATGCTCCGGCATTTTTATTTAAAGAATTACGCTATATTTTAAATGGTGTTACTATTGACTCCGTTCGGGATATTGGTATAACTTCAACTCTTAAGGGATATATTTCATTTAATCAAAATGAAAGTGCTAAATTGGAAAATGCCGGTTGGTATCCGAAAACAAAATCCAAAGAAAAAATTATGACTGATGACAAAGGTAATGTTTCATTATGTATACCATTAAAGATGTATTCAGGATTTTTTGAAGATTATAATAAGATTATTCTTAATTCACAACAAGAACTTATTCTAATAAGAAGTAATGATGATACAAATGCATTATTATCCAGTAATGAAGATGAAAAACCCAAAGTTAAAATTACCAAGTTGTGTTGGAGAGTTCCTCATCTTACTGTAGCGATTCCGCAAGAATTAGCACTTACCAAAATTATTGACAAAAATAGTGATATACTAATAACCTTCCGAAGCTGGGAATTAGTTGAATATCCAGAGTTATTGGAAACTACGAGGCACAACTGGCCCGTAAAAACATCTACAAAAGTTGAAACGCCACGTCATGTTCTAATTGCTTTTCAGAAAAATAGACGTGGTAATCTAAAAATGGATATGAGTAAATTTGATCATTGTAATTTAAGAAATATGAATGTCTTTTTAAATTCAAAAAGATATCCTTACAATGATCTTCAACTTGACTTTGAAAATAATAAATTTGCTACTCTGTATGAAATGTTTACAGACTTTCGTCAAGGGTATTATAACTCTCCAGTGGAACCAATTTTTAATCCGAAAGAATTTAAAGAAAATGCTCCTATAGTTTACATTAATTGTTCACATCAAAGAGATTTACTACAAACAGGTCCAGTAACCATGAGAATTGAATTTGAAACCAAGGAAAAAATTCCCCCTAAAACAGCGGCATATTGTGTTATAATTCATGATAAAGTTTTCAGTTACAATCCATTAACAGAAATTGTGAAACAGTTGTAATACAATTTCCTTAAGATAAAATACTCTTTTTAAACAAACCGCTACTTACGCTTAAGAGCGCACGCGTCAATTTTGATATTTATTAACGTAGCCAAACCAGAATTCTTCATTTATATAATGTCTTACGAGATTTCAGTTCGAGTATTAGATTTTCAACTTCAGTTGCAGAAATTAAAAAAACAAATAAGTGAATATCAATTAAAAGTAGAAATGATCAAGAAATTCAAATATTTGAAAATATGAAACTTATTCTAGATCTTCAAGGATTCAAAATTGAAAATAATAAATTTATTGTAAAGGAATTAGCAGCGTACGATGGGCAAAAGACAAGTCATTTTATTTTCAAAGCTCCATTTCCGATGGGTCATTTACCATCCTATTTACACAAACAAGCTCTGTGGTTAATAAAAAATTACCATTGCATTGAATGGTGTAAAGGATTTACACCATTACACAAATGTGGAGATATCATAAGAGATTTAAGCGCTAAGGTGGACTATGTTTATGTAAAAGGGGAAGAAAAGGCAGATTTCGTAAAGAAGTATTCCATGAAACCAGTTATCGAGATTGATGAACAACCCACCCTAAAGAAAATGGATCCTTGCTGCTTTTATCATCAAAAAATACCATGTGTATGTGCATTATCAAATGTTTATTACCTTTACAACAATTTTTTTATGTAATAAAAGGCTTGATTACAAATTATGTGTTTTATTTTCTAACATTGTTTTAATACATGAAATATTATTATTTAATCCTAGTTCTTGAAGTTTACATATTAAAATATCTATATTTTTATTTTTTAAATATTCGCTACAACATTTAGCTGCTAGTAAACATAATTCCGCATGTTCCATATAATTTAAAAACAATATAATATTCTGCGCTTCACTTTCTTGACCTTCATATGCATAAAACTCGGAACAGGCTGCGGACATCAAAAACTCTTCATACATTTCTCTTATTAATAATTCCATAATAAATCCTACACTAAAACCTCCCTGTTTCTCAATATCTCTTTATCTCTCTCTTCCTCTTCCACGATTTCTTTTAATATATCAGGATCTTTTATATAATCCTTCAATATCCTTAAAAAGTAACTGAATCCTATTTTCTTTATTTCATGAAAGAACTTCGGCAAATTTTGGGTTTTTCTATAATTTAAACAGGCTTCTGCAGCTAATTGGTATTGGAAGGCAGTCTCATAATATACCTGTGCCCACTCGGGGTGTGTTTTCCTTAGCATTGCATTCTTTAATTCGGAATTTTGAAGTTTAGTAAACTGTTTACCTAATTTGATTATTTCATTTTGCAAATCACTGTTCATAACTACCACTTATTTTTAATTTAACACTGTTCTTTATTAGTGGTGAATCTTCTATATAAGCTTAAGACTAGTTGTAAATGAATGTAGCTCGCTCAGATTCAGTCCTTTAAAATACCAGCTCCCCTCCAACTGCTACCAGCTCCCCTCCAACTACTGTGGTGGTTAGGAAGGAGGTAGGAGGTGGAGCAAAAAGAGGCGGAGTTTATGAAACCAATCGGAATAGGGGGCGAATTTGGGCAGCCAATCAGAAACAAGGTCATTCTTGGCTGACCAATCAAAAAAGTGGTGGGGGGGTCAACTAGAAGCCCCCTATTCCCACTACTATTAGGTGGAGAGTTTAGCTTCCGGTAGAAAGTCTTTTCTGATCGTTGGAAGAGCGCATTGTCTAGTTTTCGGTTATTGCTGGTCTTGTACCTCTTTAGCCGTCTTGCAATAACAGAGAGCTTCTGTTTCAGTGAATCAAGGCATTGCTGAGCAGTAACATTCGCTGGATCTTGTTGAGAATGATATCGGACACGATTCATGATTTCTTCAACTCGCCTTTGCAGTCGATTAGTTCTTGTGCCCCTGATGTACTCCGTCAGCTGTCCTATATCTATTCGAAGATTTTCAATTTTCTTATTTAGACGTCTTTCTCATGGTGGTGTGTTGGGTTCTGTTATTGCTGATCGGCGCTCTGTTGTAACTTTAATTTCTAGAGCTCTAGCTATAGCAGTTGCGACACAGTAGATGGTCATATGTAAGGACTCCAGCGTAGGCATCTGAGACATAAGCTGGTAAAATCCGATTGTTCATGATGTCCAACATGGCACCCAGTTTTTTGGATGAATTAATTTTTGGCAGTGCCGGTCTTCTTAACGAGTTGCTTCCATCATACTCCAACACCGCAGCACTAATTTCCGATGACAGTTTTTGATAAAAGATTTCAGTGTTGTCCTGTTGGATTTCGTCATTCAGCTGTTCCTGTTGTTCTTGGACCTCAGGTACCGGTTGTGGCTCAGGTTCAGCAATCGGATTGTTGTTATTGTCAGTGCCTCTGTTCTCACGTTCAATTTCCTCTTTGATGCTATTAAGCCGAGCTTCAGAAATTAGGCTCTTTCGGAGAATAACTCTATATTGATCAGCTATTCTTTGCTGGGACACTTGCATGTGTGGGTACTCCCTGCAAAATTCGGCATGTGGTTGTTGTCTGTAGCCGATCATCTCTCGTCCTAGTTGAGTTACCCTATAAAAAATGCGCATTATTGTCTCGTTTATGGACACAGTCCATTTCATGCGCTGTCTTGGTCGTCCCGCTTGAGTAAGAGTTGGTTAGGGTTCCCGCACAGCATCTTCGGCGGGTAGAGCTCTTGGAGTTATCTGACCCTGGTGTTGATGTCCTTGTTGTTGTTGTTGCCTGTCCACAGCGATGTCAGCTCTCATGCCGTTGTTTGGTTGTTCTTGATTCTCTGGGTGTAGCTGTGGCGCAGGTTCTGCGGTTTGTTCATTGTTATCGTCGGTGCTTCTTATCTCTCGTTCTATTTCCGCTTTGATGATGTTAAGTCGCGCTTCTGAGATAAGTTTATTTCGGAGAATAGCTCTGTATTGGTCTGCTATTCTCTGTTGTGACACTTGTAGGTGTGGATATTCCCTACAAAATTCGGCATGAAGCTGTTGTCTATAGCCGATTGTTTCTCGTCCTAGTTCAGTCACCCTATAAAAAATGCGCATTACTGTTTCATTCATGGATGTTGTCCATTTCATGCGCTGTCTTGGAAGTCCCGCCTGAGTGAGCGCTGGCTGAGGTTCCTGCGCAGCATCTTCGGAGGGTGGAGCTCTCGTTGTTGTTTGGCTCTCATGTTGTTGTTGGGCTGTAGCTTCTTGTGTGACAGGGGTTCGCCTCCTCAACACCCTGCCACTTGAAGTTTGCAATGTCGAAATGTTGCTCCCCCCAGAATCCGTGGATCAGACCGCTTCTGCGGTGTGGGATTGTGGACCATGGGTCCTACCCACCTGGGGTACATTATGTTTTGCAGTCGACATTTCATTATTTAAAATTTAAAAGTTCTCCCCATTTAATCGCCTCCCACGATTGGTTGAGGGAAACCCTGGATCTATTCATTGCCGGGTCCAGTCGGAAAGCTGAAAGAAAGTGGCTCCTAAGGAATTATGTAGGAATTGAGTGTAAATCGGTCAGGGCAGAGGGATGTTTAAAAGGTAAAGAGAGGATATGGTTAAAGGTCAGCGGATAGCTGGCGTTGCTGGCTGTACTGTCTACGCATTACAGTAGCGACAAGTACACTGCCGGCCAAACAGGCTTATTATTATTATTATTATTTTAAGAAAAATTATGAAATTAAATTTTTATTTTTTACTAACATCCTTCAGCAAGCATTAAATTTATTATTATCAATATTAACCATTGCCCAATATTTTCATTTCTTTTTTTCTTTGTCAGAACTGACCTTCAGCAGTTTAGTGATTCTTACAGCCAGAAAATTGTTGTCAGCACTCGCGTACGTTTTTGTTTATGAATTGTTAAGCGGTAATAATTCGTGTTCATTTTGGTATGTTACTGGTTGTGTTCTGGTTCAGTGGAGTGGTGTAGTTTTCATTCAAATAATTAAGTATTTTCTTTGAAATGGCAATTTTATGTTAAAAAATTTATCTCAATAAATCTGGTTATAGTGCAATGTATAAAAGCGCAGAAAAGAAATTCAAGAATTAATGCAAATGCTTAAGGCATATCACGAATTTTGTACAAAGATTACTCAAAAGCAAGGTGTAATTTATACAGCTAAGTAATAAAGCTTTGTACAAAATTAACACACGACTTTAAAATTGTCTCATTATTTTTGTGGTATATTTTTTTTTCAAAACTTACTATCCGATGTAAATAATTTTTGCCCATTTCTTGATAATGATAATGCTTTTATTATTATTTACCTAAAAGTTGTTTTTAGATTTTGTACTGTGTAATCAAAATGAACTATATTTCTTGAAAGTCTCTATGAGATTAAAACCAAAGTTTTGACTTAAGATACACAACAGAATACTTCACAACACACTGAAGATAATGCAAATTCAGCTTCATCAGCTTTGTCAACTTCTAGGTTTATATCCAACATCGAAAGCTCTCTAAAAACCTTCGAACATACCCCTGTAGAATTAGTATAACGTCAGAACTAGAGCCCGGTTGTTTGAACGCTGAATAACATAATAATATTTTTATTTATATTTGAAAAAGTGTTGATAAACAGTAGATATTTAATTTCTTGGTACACATATACCGATTTTATGCTATCCTTTTCTAATTGCATTATTTAAATAAGTATCTTATGGCGATCGGTACGTCAATTCTGAATACATAATGTATGAATATATGGTTGCCTAAATTATTATTATTGTTATTTTCAATATGTAAACAATATTTACCAATAAAAATAAATTTTTAAATCCTCTTTTTGTTAATATTAATTGTAAACTTTGCATTTATAGTAATTTATAACACTTAAAAACACTGAAAAGAGCCACGACAAGCAATTAAACTGAAAGAAAAGATAAGTAAACATGTTTATATCTGTCAAACATCAAAAAAGCTTCTCCCCCGCCGACCATAAACAGTCTTAAAACAAATCTATTGTTATTTAAATCTATAGGGTATGATCGAAGCTACAAATATTTCCAAGCCGACCCAAAAAAAAATTAAAGAACCTAAACGTGTTCTTCTGTTAGCAGTTTCGTAACTTGGACATTAACAACAACAGCTGAAAAAGTGTATTGAACATTACCAAATCCAAAGGTGATTCAAAAGTTGACACTCGGTTATACACCCTTGTCCATGACATCTGTAGCAACTATTCTTTTGAATGGAATTTATGAAGAATAAAAAAAACACGGTTTTCTTTTCTCTCAGGAGAATGTGTAAATATGTCAATAGACGGGTCGTCAAATGTCCACAACGAACCTGTAATATGTTCAATTACAAAAACAGAAGATGGATGAGCATTTCTCTATGAAACTATTGATACATCTGGAAAGTGTCATACTTCAGAATGTTTAACGGACCTTTGTTGTAATTTAATTTCTTCATGCGAAATAAAATATCAATGTTATGTAAAGTTTTTCACGAATGCCAACGCTCCAAATATGGCTAGATTGAGAAAATATAGTGAAGAAAGAACCAGCTGTAAAGTAATAATATATAGTTGCTCGTCTAAGCTTTTGAATTTGGTGTACCAGTACTTAAAAATAAAAGACATTAAAGAACACATTGTTCAAATAATCAAATATTTTCATAACAATCACTTAGCCCTAGTCAAAAACTCAGCCAAGCATGGGCAAAGTATAATTTGTTCCAAGCGATGTGCGTCGGAGTACCGTTACTGAGTGTTTAGAAAGGTATGTCTCTCAGTGGGACATAATATTAAAAATCTGTGAGGAAAAAAGTATTTAATATTGGACTTAAATACAAAGCAGAAAAATATCGAATTATTTTGAAAGCTATAGCATTGGCCCTTGCTATTTTGCAAAGAAAAAATATTACTATTTCAGATGTTGTAGACTAATCGAAGCACTAACAACATATTTTCGAAAAAAAATTAGAGCTTTATCGACAAAAGAAAACAAGCATTTCTTCGTCGATATGACCAAACATTAACACCGTATCATTTTTTAGCTTATGTGTTTGGTCCCCAAAAACAAAAGTATAAGTTATCCCCAGAAGAAATAAATTTGACTTTAGAAACTATTGGTAAATTATTTGAAGATTGCTACTACTAGCAATAAAATGGAACGTACTCTTCAGTCCCTTTAAGAACATAATATTTTCGGAGGAACTAACAAAAAACATAAATGGGATTCAGTGGCGGACCTCACAGTAATAAAGCAGTTCCTATATGCAGTTGCTTCTTTAACTTCAGTGGAACGTGTGTTTAGTATATTTGGTTTTGTGCATTCTGATTTAAAAAATAGATTGGGGATTGAGAAAGATGGGAAATCGGCATTTCTATTTAAATTTTACAATGGAAATGCAAATGACGAAGAATGATAAGCTTATGGTTTCAAATTGTTTTTTATATTAATATTTTTAGCTGCTGTAAGTTTTAAATATTTTAGAAATTAAATTACCGGATTTAAAAGTTTATGACATTTAGGTAGTTTAAAGTAAATTTTTATGTTTTTAGGTGTTGTATTGTAGCTATTAAATCGTTTGTGATTTTTTTTTTTCGCAAGTTAGTTGAAATATAATAATAAATATTTTTTTTATTTAAATCATGATTTTTATAAAAGAAAATCAAGTGATTTAGATTATGATTTTAATCATGATTTAGATCATTTGATTAAAATCAACTCAATCCTGGTTCTTAGTAAAACCATGGCTTTCTATTTAATCCTCATTTGTCTTGCTTCAGATTAATTTTCAGTTCGATTTAGCTGTTGATTTTTTCATTAAATTTAATTAAGTTAACAAAGATGGATAATATTTGAAAAGTCAACAATTATAAAGATTCAAAACAGAATTTTTTCGAACGATTCGTGACACCATTAACCTTTAAGATAAATAGGGATCACACATGTCTATCCGTCTAAAAGTCAATTTTGTGACAAGAAAGGCAATGCCTGAATAAAGATAAAAAGTCAATCTACCTTCAAGTTCAAAGGCGTGGAAAATACAATACTTTTTATTACTGAAAACGACATGAAAGCTTTTTTCAATAAAATGATCTCTCTAGTTAGGACATATTCTGGTTTTTATTTTTGAAAATGTGGTTTTATACATTTTTTATACTTGAATATCATAATATAAAAAAAACAAAGGAGAAACATGTGTAACATGGCATTGAAATTAATGTGAAATTTGTGAATTGTAGATTTATATTTTAAAACGTAGTATAAACAGCACAAAAACTTTTCAGCGTAAAGTCTGAAATACGATATTTATTCAATTATTTAAATTGAAGAAAGAAGCAAACCTCAGAATGAAAGATAATACGCTATAAGCTTGTATACATTGTCGTTTGGACATTTTATGTTAGCTCTAAAGTCTCACAGAATCTCATATACGCAAGTCAAGATATTTAAGATCAAAGGTAGCAAAAACGGGTTATTTGTAAATATCTTGTTTCCTCTGCACAAAATGACATTTGGTATTAAAAAAGTTATAGAGCATAAAATTGTTTATAAATTTGATCGGAAATAATATTTTATACAGTTAACTGTTCGCGAGATAGAGCTCGAAGACTGAAAAGTGTTTATTCATTTGTATGAAAACGTCAGACCAACTAAGGAATCCAATACATCTTACGGTTCATAAAGTTGATTATTTACTAAAAATATTATAATTATGAAAAAATCCCCGTGCCCGACATTTTTATTTGATAAAAACCATGAAAGCAAACTTATATAATATGGCCATAATATCGAACTAGATGAAGCTAATCTAACATATATTATCGATGGTGGGTTTCTTTTACATTGCATTGTATAGAAAAAGAGGATATTTTCTTCATTGCACATTATGGCTTAACTATTGTTGTTGCGTTCGACGGTTACTCAACCCACTATAAAAAAGTATTCGAATAACTGAGGAGAACTGCTACTCTTTCAACATCTTACGAAGTTATTTTGATGAAACAATTCTTGTGTTAATCAGCCAAAAAATTTTTTTTTATCGAACCGTATATTAAAAAAAATCTTATTGAAATTGTTAACATCACCAAAAAAACAAGCTAGGGATGATGCTAATGTTCTTGTGGTCGAAACAGCCAATGTAAAACCTGAATATTAAAATATCTATTAGGACGTACACAGTCACACCAGCAATAAATTTACATAAAAAAATGGCAAGGGTAATGAGGAGGCACGAAAGCATTCGTTTAGAAGCTGCGACCAATATCCTTGTTCTAAAAGACATATTTTATTTTTGTACGCCTTCAGTGGATGTGACAATATCTGCACTTTTTAGAAAAGAAAAACTGTGTATTATAATAATGTTCGAGGAAGATTCCAATTTGGATTAGTTAGCTTAAGTTTTTTAGCAAGAAAACTGTCCCCAAGAAACATTGTTTGAAAAAGGACAATCTGCCTTAAGACTCAAGAAACCGGTGCAGTTATCATCTCTTTCATCTACAAGTGCAGCAGTACATCAGTCGTGTCTACTACCAGATCTAAACATAAGGAATGATTGAGAACTCCAGGAATTTTGGTATTGCAAAATGAAGTTCAGGAACCGATAATAACATTTTTACCACCAGCGCCAGAATGATGGCTTAATATAATATATTGCAATTGCAAGAAAGGCTGTGGTTCGAGTTGCGGATAGATAAGCAGGGTTTCAGTGCTCCTCAGTGTAATGTATAAACATGCAACAATTCCATCACTATATTTAAATGATTTTGATGAAAAATGTGAATATGCACGTGAAGTCCTTGAAGATTTAGAACCGAATATAATAGACCATGAAGATAATGATAATGAGTTGGAAATTCGAGTGGAGCGACCAGAAGAGGAAGACAATGGCGAACAAAAAGAATATTAAACTACATACTTGCTATTAATAATGAAAATAACAGGAAGAATTCCCCATCACATTAAACGTATATTGTAAATGGTGATAAATAAAAATATAATTAAAATGTATTTAAAGTATTTCACCTTAATATCTTATTATCAATACAAATTAACTAAATATTATTAAACGGATGTCTTATTTATGAATAATATCTATATAAATTGCATTTATGAATTAGTAAATAATTAAGATTTTTTATTATAATAATAAAAAAATATTAAACTTTATAAACCGTACTCTCCGCGCTTTACCTCAAGAACTGTTAATTGTAGAAAATATTATCTAATATTAAAACAACATAAAGAATATTATACTGTACAACTTTCCCAACAACTTCATATGTCATTTAGAGTAAAGATAACAAGATGTTTACAGAAAAACGGTTTTTGCGATCTTTGACCTTGAACATTTTAACTCGCTTAATATCTTTCACTCCGAAGTTGACTCCCTAATTGACTTGATAAGTGACTGAAATTTTAATATATCTCAAAGAAAATAATATATGTTTTGGTATAAGTAAATATTATAATTTCTTACCTTTGTTAGACAAGTATAGTCGAATAAGCAACCTTTATTGGAAACAACTTATAACCTTTCCCTCTCTTAGTACTGGAAGTGAGCAGTAGTGTCAAATTTATGAACATAACCTCCAAATTTCATGTTTCTAACAGTTTTTAAGTTAATTTAATGTACAGTTTTGATTTCTGGACTTACTTTCACTTACCTATCATACTAAATGAAAGATACTTCTATCTACGGATATTTGAAATTTGGTATAGATGTATTCTAAATGAAAATTCGGTATCACCCTTCGTTTTCGATAACTCAGATCTGTTGAGGCAGCTGGGGATCATTTCCAAAGTAATTTGCTGCGTAGAATTCGAATACAGAATCAGAATTGACCCATTACGTCAGGATTTTGAGATATTTGTAGTTATGCATTCAAAAATGTTTTTTTTGCTACCTTTGAAGTTATGTACACAAATTTTTGTTTTTTTTCCTAGTTGCATCTTTTAATACTATTCTTACCCTTCAAAATAAGCTATTGAGCGGTCACCTACGATTTTTTATTGCAAAGTTACAGTCATTTTAAATTATGAAATATATCTTTGCAATGTCATGGCCATTCACATTAACCCTTTGAGGCATACATTTTTTGCTATATACATTTCTCTCAAAAATTTATACTTGAGAGTTTTTATGGTTGCTAAGTACGAATATTAAATTAAAAACTTGAAATTCCCTTTCCAAGATAGTGGATTCAAAAGGACGCATCAAACTTTACAAAAAATGATTTTGGTATCTAAATAATTTCACTTGGGATTTTCGGAATCGCTAACTACGCATATGATTTCAGAAAATAGATATTTTTATTTTTATTATGGTGGATTTGAATTAGCGAATCGAAATTTGCAAGAAATGATATTGGTCTCTAAAAACATACTAACCTGGCCTTAAAATGGCTGTAATTTTGTAAAAGAAAATCGTAGGTGACGGCTTAATCGTAAAAAATTTTTTGCATCCCGCACATAGTCTCAAAAGTAGCCAAAAACCTATTTTTCGAGAACAAAACCTCAAATAATTAAAAATCCTGACTAGATGCGCCAATTGGGATTTTATACAGCAAGTTACTTCAGAAATGACCTCCAGTTGCCCAACAACAATCATGAGCCCATTTTTTGTTAAGCTGTGTAATCAATGGGGGGATAAGCATGTAGCCTATAGTATTTTTCAATCTTCATCCTTATCTTTTTTTTCTGCAATCTCTCTTGGTCCACTGCTGCACATAAACCTCCTCAAGAAGTTTCTCTATCATTGTATTCACCTTCTTCCCGCTGTTCTCATTATATCGTCTGACCATGCCTAGGAGGCCTTCCAACACTTTCAAATTTTCTGGGACGCCACATACAAGTCTCGGATATTCTGCTAATGTTTTCTCTCTAGTGTGCCCTACTCAGCTCCATTTCGACTTCTGCTTATCTAATATAATAACAATTCTAAGGTAATCATAACCTCCGATTTTCTTAATTTTTTTATTGTTCCAGTGGATACTCTCATTCGCTGTTTGATAGGATCTTTGTTTTTTTGCTATCTATTTTTAAGTTTTCGTTTCTAGCGGCGTCGTTTAACTGTGCTATACTGTCTTCCAGTTCATTTTTATTTAATGTAACGAGGACACTGACATCAGCGAATTTTGCCTAGTGCGTCGATGTTCACTCCTTTGTCTTTCCACTGACGTTTTTAAAGATGTAAAGTGCCCAAAGTTTTGGGTGTTTTCTGCAGCACACATTTTAAAATGATATTTTGTTTATTGTTTTGTCATCACTTAGTTTTAATTCTCTTGTAACTTCTTGGGGTATGCTTATTTAAATCTTTAATCACAGCCCATATTTCTATAATATCGGAAGCTTTTATGAAGTCCATGAAATAAAGTTTGTAAGGGGATGCTATATTTTTCAGTTTTATCAACTAGTGTTTTAAAGTTTTGTGACCGAAGGTATTATAACTTTGAATTTGGTCTGCTCAATGGGTTGTAAGTTCTTTGTTACCATTCTTGTTATGACTTGATAGAAGTGCGGTAAGGATATTATTAACTTACGGTTCTCTGGGTTCGTACAGTCACCGTTTTTATGTTTAAAGATAGTTTCCATATTTTTCCAAGCAAGTTGGAACGCCGTCTTCTCCTATGACTCATAGACATCTTTTTAGCAGGGTTTTTTGACGCTCTATGATGGCTCTTCTCTAAACTTGAGCATTTCACCAGATAATTGCTCTATTCAGAGTGTTCTTTCGTAATTCATATTGTTTTCCGCTAGAATTTGGCTGGTTCTGATATTTTAGACTTCCTTTAAATCCACATTGGTGATAATAATATTTTGCTATGTGACGTTTGAGTTTGGTATCTTTGAAAAATGCAAGTTTCTATTAAATTTCTCTATTCAAGTTATGATCTTCATTTTTTCTTTTATCTCTTTATTAATTTGGTTTTTATTTTTGACTCAATTAGTGCTCAATTTATTTGTCAGTACTCTCATGTGGTGGTTGATTTCTATCGTTTCTATGGTGGTCTCTGTATCGTTATTTCTAAATTTTTTCTTATTTTGCGATTTATAACTCTCTTAAGGAGTTTGTGTTTGGTATCATTTTCATCTGTTTTTCTTTTTTGTATTATAAAATTTTCTCTATTTAATTTATTGTTTTGTTTTTGTTTAGGTGCATCGCTTGTAACTTAATTATTTTTGTTGCTAGCTTTTTGAGTGACGGACTCTGGAGACAGTTTAGAGATTTAAGTTTTCGTATAAGCTCTTTTGTATATTTTTTTTGATTTGACATAATATAATTATTATCCGTTGAGGATCTTTGTTCTAGTTTTCTTCTTTCGAGTTTTGTATTTATTCTTAAATTTACTCCTACCAATCGTTGACAATTTCGGATGAGAAATCTGTTAATGCCTAATATGTCGATTATAGTTTTTTAAATTTTGGACATAATACAGTTTATTTTGTTTTTCATCACCATCGGAACTTTTCCAGACTAATTTTTATTGTGGGACTTTTTTGAAGAAAGTATTCACATTATTCAGTTGTTCCCTGCGTAAAAAGTTTGTTAATCTTTTTTTCATTTCATCCTGTTTTCCAATTTCAAATTATCTAATGTTGAATTAGTCTCCAATTATTAAACAGCAATGAAATTCGTCGGCTCAGTAGTTTACCATTAAAAAAATTAAATGGGAACACATCAAAAATTTACTTGTAAAAACCAACAATACGGTGATCGTCAATCGTTATTTCAGAATCTGGTTACAGAGTTTTCTTACTTTTCTGAAGTATTTTATCGAGATATTTACAACAGCGCCAAAATGTTCCATAAACAAGCTTACGAAATTACAAAAACATGTTATTGCTTAGCGTTTCTCCTTGAAAGCTTGCTTTAATTCTTTTAAAATCTGCGCGATGCTTTGATAAACATTATATCATTTTATTCTTTGATCTTATTAAAATCCCTTTTGAACAACAATAATAATACTAGAGCTTTGGCAGCACAAAGAACCTTTTTCGAAGGGTATTTAAAGAATTTTCATTTGTAAAGATTCAGTCGTTCAAAAAAATATTTTCGAAACTCTTTGTGACGGGGTCCTGCATGAAATGGAAGGAAGGGAATTTAAAGAATTAATTGAGCTTAGGGAATTACCAGCTGTAAAAGAATTTTTAGGAGAATGCAAATTTCATTGTCTTCGGGATATAAAAACGGAATATAAATACGCAACGATGCAAATGTATTGTCCAATTAGTAAACTTCAAAAAGGAGTAGGTTTTCAATTCTCAGTGCTTCACGGATGAAAACATGTAGTTTTATATTAGTTTCTCAGTACATCCATTCTTTGATTCTGTTTCTTGTAGTGACAGGCAGACGTCATGCCCAAATCTCGTTTGACATCTTTTCTGCATGCTGATGAATGTAAACTGAGATATATTTGCATGCAGTTCGTTTTTGTACCTTTTTGTCTTGCGGCGTCCCCCGTATTCTGTCGAAAATGAGCTAGAGTGTTCAGATTATTCGTTATTCTGTGGATTTTTCCGTTACGTGATTCGATACCATCAGAGCTTAAGGATTCAAATTTAGCTATGATTTCCTTTATTGGGGAAAGAGTGCGAAACCGAGAAATAGAAACTGATTCTGAACACTCGTCACGTATTTGTAAGTGTTATAGATGCAGCAAGTCATGGGACCCCCGCAGGGGTCCCGTGGAGCTTGGATGCTACCCGCCTCATTTGACTTGAGGAGATTAATTGCCTTGGAGTGATGAGGCATCTATAGAATAAGTTCTTGATTAATTTTATCCTTTTTTGGAAGTATTTAAATTATAGTTAAATAATTACGGAGGCCTGGAGCAATTATTACTTAATTTACGGGAAAATGTAATTACTTCAGTAGAATGAATAGTCTTGTGACCAATTAAATTATTTACTAGGAATAAATATAACGTTGTGGGACTCTTAATTTATCTATGTAATTTTAACTTAATTTGGGACCCTTAAAAATTTCATGTTGAAATTTTTAGTGCTGGGGCTCTTAAGGAATTTTAAGAATTAAATTTTGTGTTAGGGCTCTTAAGGAATGTTTTTCTTAATCTAATTTCGTGACTTATGCTAATTAACGATCACGGGATACTAATTATTTATTTACACAATGATAAATAAGGGCGCACTGATGAATTCGGCTGTTATATTTTTTCTTGCTTATTAGTCCAGAATTCTTCTTTCTTGATCGTCATAAACAGGTATTTTCTCCAATTGGTTGGATCTTCCCTTAAAGTTCCTTCACAGAATCTTAATGCTTGATGGTCATTATTTGGGTTGGTTGGTCACCTTTGAATATGCTTATCCAGTACAAAATCTACTTGAATCTACCGTTCTTGTTTTGTAGAAATTGTAAACTGCGGCAAGATTTATGAATTTTTATTCTATTTCCAGTACATGCTTAAATGAGAACGAGAATCTTGGAATTTAATGTAAATTATCTGCGACGTCTTTCAGATATGAGAACGCGAATTATATGGAACTGAAGAAGTTAAGGTGTGATTCTTCCCGTGATCCTAAGTCCTCTCAGATACCAGAGTTTACCACTAATAGAATTACCGCCCAATGGACGAGGTTTCTTGGCCTTTTTATTTGCGCAATTTTGTTAGTCTTCTTACTTGTTACGAATTTCTGTTGAACAATTGATAAACGAATTAATTTTACCCAGAACTTTGAGCTCTTGTTAATCTGTCATTGTAGATCGGCTATCTAATATTGCACCGTCGTTGCAGGAAAATCTCCAAGTTATTTTAACATCCAACTCATGTGTTGAGATTATTTTCACTTCTTTTAGCTGAGCAACTAACTAGGCAATGTCTCTTAAGATTAACCAGGTCAGAGTCCCACCAATTGCAACGTATCCGTACCTCTTTCTGTCGTAGTGTAAGTGACAGATTATTAAGAACCGGCGGAGAATTCGCGCCCTCGTGAACTGACGGGCTATTTTCGTCTTGTGGTCACTCGATCTCAGAACACTATGCTGAGCAATGACTTTAAGTACATCAAGATCCAACTGAGTTTGCTCGAAAATGCAACATTGTATAATTTTCTTAAATCACGCTCAGTCCCTCAAAAGACAACAGTCCGGGCTCTGTGTGGTTTAATAAAATTATCTGCTCTCAATTTTGGTTAGCGCGACATCTTAGAAGCTCGAGAAATTGTTTCTTTGTTTAGTGTTTTTTTTTCTGTTTCGTAGTCGTAGTGCTTATGTATTGGTTGGCGTTAGCTCCACCCCTTGGTTTTCTTCTGAAGAGTTGCTTGCGATGTTAGTTTGAGTTCAGGAATCTTGGAGTGATACAGCCATCTTGTTGAGTAGGGTTTCCCAGGTGAGAGACCGATTGAGTGCGTCATCTCTTTTATTCGAATCAACTTTTTTTTGTGGTTTTATGTGGTTTGTAAATTTTCGATATGTTGTATTCTCAGAATGGTCTGCTAATTCTCTTCTATTAGATCGTGATGTATTTAAGGATGGTAAGTGCTTTTCCCTTAGCGTTTTTTTGTAGTTTCACAGCTTTGTTAGACTGTGGCTTTTGTGTTTTTCTTTCGGAGCTTTTTCTGTGTATCTAATTCTTTTTCTTTAATTTGGTTTTCGGTTAGACGCAGAAATCCTTACTTGGGTGTTTGTTACGCCCTGTATTTTCCCTGGATGGTGGTGTGAGTCAAGTTTAAAGTTGAACAGAATATTCGAGCTTAATAATCAAAAATTCGCCATCTACATATTTATACCAGAGTTTTGGTTTAAGTGTAGATTCTTGAAGGGGTTAAGTTTCGAAATAGATAATAAATAAATTTTGTAAGAGCTGGAAATATGGCAGCGCTATCAATCTGTCTGTATATCTGGTGGTTGAATAAGAAATCGGTATTCTTAAAGCAATGTTTAGAGTTCCCCATATTATAATCTGAAAACTCTTTCCTTTGAGCTATTTGGTCAGTGTTTTATCTATCGGTACTAGTATACAGGGTTTTTATGTCGAATTTTGCTAATATTATAGTTTTCAGGTGTTGTGAAGTGTTCCGAGGTATTGTGAAGGATTCTCTCAAGGAATTTCATGAAAATATTTTTCTTTTACGGTAAATCTGTATAAGGTAATAAGAATAATAATTGCGAAAATTACCTGAAAAAGACAGGCATTAATGAAACAATTATAACAGGAACATATTAACAATAATTAAACAGACATTAAACAATTGTTAAATGGAATTTTTAACGTGCCGTATTTGAACAATTCCATTATTGTTACATCTAAAAATCGTACAAATTAGTTTTGTTTGCCGGCAACCGGCAGCGAACGATAATTAAGTAATGTTTTATCGTTAGTTTGTAAAAGAAGAGTCAACAGGCAGAAATCCAAATAGCGATTATTCATTTGGCGTATTTGAAAACGCACCAAATTGAAAAAATAAATTAATAGTTACGTTAAACGTTACTATTACAATTTTTAAATGGATTTTGTTTTGAATTTTTGTTGCTGCTAGGAACTCTAATGCAATAAAATATTAGTGGAATTTAAATCAGTCTTTTAGTGTAGAAGATGAAAATTTTTATCCACATGTTAAACCAAATCAACTAAGCGTATTTCGAATAACACTACGCGACAAATTTTAGTTTATTTGTTGTAACTTTTATGAAAGGTACATTTTTTTTGTTAATTTTGGAGCGCTAAATACACAAATAACAATGAAATTAAAAACTTAGTTGCAATTTTCAAGAACAAGTTTTCTATTTTATTTTTAACAAAAAATAAAAAAATGCATACTTTTACACTTGTAGAGACACTAAATATCCTGTCTTTTTGCTTTTCTTTTGTGAATTGTTTCTGGAGCATCTCTAAAAAGAGTCCAATAGTAGTCGGCAAGCATAGAATCATTCTACTTTCCCTGGTACCTTTTCTCCATTGCTGATAAACCCTGATGGAAACGTTCTCCGTGTTCATCACTTATAGCTCCGCAGTTGTCAGGAAAAAGGTTCAGATGTGAGTGTAGGAAATAGATCTTTGGAGACATATTGCAACCGATTTTTTGACACAATGATAGCATATTTTCAACAAGAGTAACGGATTTGTCAGTTTTTTTTATTTCCGAAGATATTAGTGAGCACGAGGCGAAAGTCATTCCAAGAATTTTTTTCAATATCTAATAGAGTGCTGTCAAAATGTTTTGTCTTTCAGAATATTTCGAATCTGTGGCGCAATAAAAATACTTCTTTAATTTTTGCTTCACAGCCTTGGAAATTACTGAAAAGCTGTCTCATCTGTATTCAGTGCCTTAACAAAGTTATGTCCAATTTGATATGCAGTGGTGGAAACAAAATTTTTTTTGGGTCTACCAATGACATATGTTGTATATTCTTTTGATCTGACTCTAATGATCGTCGAATGGACTAATCTTTACTCTTGTAATGAAGTGCCTTTGCCCGACTGTCTAATTCACACAAAAAACAGCAAAACTTGGTGTATCCTAGCTACAACTCAAGTAAAAGTGCAATCACCTTAAAGTCTCCACAGATCTGTCATTGGTGCTCATCGTATTTTATACTTGTTATTAGGCACTTCATATAGTCGTATAATTCTTTCATGTGAACTGCACATACAATAGGAATAGACTCTAAAATATATCCCATATGCAATAGTACTACTTTTAAACTTAATGTTAAACTGTTTATAAATAATTTTCATTCCTCTGGCTGGTAGTTTATATTTGAAGCAGCTAATAAACCGCTAATGTTATTGCAGAAAACCAAGCTCTTTTCCATGGTGTTAGGCATTTATGGCGTTTACGAAAAACACATACTGAAACATCGTCTTCTAATAAGTTCCACTGTAGCAATCTTGATCGTAGTAACTCTGCTTTATTTTTTGTAAAGTTCTAAGTCTTTCACAAGATCGTTTAATTCTAATTGAGTTATTTTGTGCGGTTGGCAGTAAACGTGCTGGGTGTGAAATCAGGATCTCTTGATGTTTATGGCATATCTTCTTCTTGAGAAATCGTTGTATCGTTATTAACTGAAATGTAAGTGAGTGTTTCTGGGGGTTCTGGAATAGAAAGTTCGTCATTATTAGGCACAGGTCTTATGGCAGATGGTATATTTGAATAGCTGATAACTGACTTTTTCTTCTTGGATATACCTTTGTGTTGCCTAACATGAGATATGATGCAGAAATAGCAATCATTAACATGATTTTAAAGCCCTCTCTAGATCATTGGGACAGCAAACCGCATAGATCGTTTTTTACTATTTAACTAGTTTCTCAGACTTGAAGCGTATGTATTACAGCAGAAATGTAACGTCCACTGTTTGTCTTTATTTCCAATATGGCAACCGAAATTAAGCTGATATTCCTTTTTCATCAATGGGGTAATAGACTGCTGCTTAGACGCAAAAGTCACAAACATAATAGAAGTGATCTAAATTGATTACACACTTTCGAGATATGTTAAAATGTCAATTATTCGATTCGACTCACTAAATTCGACTGACTAAACACTCTTCTTTGTAGCTGCTTATATATATATCTAAATACAGCTTCTGCATTTTTAGAGAATATTTAAAAATTTTCTATTCAATTCTGTAATATTTGCAATAGTGGCGTTTATCATTTGTTTGTATACGCGGTTTGTTCAGTACAAAGCAGACATAAAAGTCAAATTACATGGGTTTAAAATCTCCTTTATTTTAAGTCCTGGGGGGTTGGAAATTTGTATATGGGGAGTCATCTCTGGAGATCTCTATGCGACGTTGCCGAGTTGGGTAAAAATTTTCTAAGTTGGGGAAAACGTATATTTGGCAACGTAGCACCCCTCTATTGTTATAACATGCATTCTTGCGGTTACATTGTTAATATATAGGGCGACATGACATCACGTATCTCTAAAATTTAAACCAATATTAAAAGATAATTTTAGTTTCGGTTTTAGCAGACCAAAAATGGTAAGATTAAAATATACAGGGTGAAAAAATAGTAATTTATTTAGTCGAGAATACTCGTAAAAAGAAGTTCCTATTAATGTAGTGTCGGAAACGCTGTTTTAGATAGTTTTGACATTGAAAAAGCAATTAAAAATAAACTTAAAATTATCTTATTTTATTATCAATCTATGGAGCTTGATATATTCTTTATTTAACTCTTGCATATATATGGTGCTATGTGTGTTTTTCTTTTAACGGTTTAGTTGTTAATATCTGTTCTTTTTGTTATACTTTCTTCAGATTTGCCGATTTGACTTGTTTTTCCACTTTTTCCTTCTTAATGTTCCCACATCACACGTTTTCTTACGTTTTCACTTCTTTCTTTACGTAATGATCTTTTCCCAAAAATTTTTCTACTAAATTTGTTTTCTTTAAGATCGTTTTCTTTCTCAGCAAAGAGTACCGCTTCACCAATTCTCTATCCTTTACCATAACGATGTTGAGCAGCAGTGTACTTAAAGAATCACCTTATCGGACTCCATTATTCTTTGGTATTTGTCCATTTAGTTTAAGTAACAGTTCTGATCAGATTTGTTGGAATTTCTCACTTGCAGAGTCAGCATATGATATCTACCACTAAATTCTATTGAATAATTGTCGCAGGTTAATAAATCATATAAAAGTGGACGTGTTGTATTCAATTTACTCTTGAGTAACTGCACGAAAACTGCGTCAAAGTCTTGTCATAAATATGATACTTTTTTCACTAGGTAGGCTTAAATTAAATCACCTAAAGTATATTTTAGATTTAAATCTTTTTTTTTATTTTAAAAAAATCATTTTAACCTGACATCGTTTTCCGTTGTTCAGAAAGACGATGTGATAATGATAAAAGTAATAGCAATATAAATGCCAGTCACGCACAGGAAAAGTGAAAATGTACGCGAAAGAATCGAGGTTCCGTAATTTAATTATTTTGCCCTTATGTTTTCTTATTAGCTTCACGAAGCTTGATAAAGCGTTATTTAATTTATTTTTTATGACACTTTACGAAATTGGATACCAGAATTTTAATGTGTAAATTGTGTATTCTTCCTGTATTAGAAAAATTTCTATTTTTTACTAAAAGCCGATTATAGCACTTTTTATTTTGTTAGTGCCTTATTATCAGCGGACGCTAATATTCAATCTGTCTCATTTAACTTTGTTAACGACCTTTTGGAAGATGATATGAATATCCATTAGCTCAAATTCTTTAACTACGATGTATGAAATATATGTATCCAATTTAAGGCAGCATTTTTAATTTGGTTGTTTTCAGTATTGCTCTTTTTTGCATACGTCGTAGTTCTTTATCGCATATAAATGATCCTTTTATCGGCCTGTCATAGTGCGTTGCCGGATATTTGCCTCCCTTGATTTCTTTCATAGAGTTTCGTTTTGAGTAGTCTATGATCGCCTTCTACTTCTGTAGATCCCCTATCTCGGTTACCCATCTCAAATGGTCCAGTTTTTCATTATTTCTATTTACACCCACGTTTATTAAGTTATCTGTTTAAACATTAACTCAAGGAGAGTGTTGAATCGCTTAAAGGATATTATGTTGCCCTATTTAGTGCCTGTATTTAGGCGAAACGTTTATTAATGAAAAGAATTGCAAATGCTACACCATTAACACATTTTAGACAGACTGAGAAGTAATTTCTTTGATACCTAATAAGAAATCCAAGTTATTAATAACGACATATAATATGTTGAATTTTTTATCAATTATGAATGAAAGCTTTAATATTTAATCGTTCGTATTTTGTCCATTTTCCATAAAGGCCACCATCAAAACTGTACATTAAAAATGTTAGTCACGCACAAGGCAAGTGATAAGTGACGGTAAAGGATCGAGGTTTTGTAATTTAATTATCACTTAGTATTTTATTAACATCACGAAGCTTTCAATAAATTATTATTATTTTAAATTAAATTTTTGATAATAATGTTAATTATTTATAAACAATTTAATTATTTAAAAATGTATTCTTTCCCGTAAACTTTGATTGCTTTTTTTGGACTAAATATAAATAATTTTTTAAATTTGTATAACTTCTATATAAAGAACAGAATTTCAAATTTTAGAATTAATATGACAGTAATTTTAGTGCTATTTCCAACTATTAAAAATCAATAAAACTTGGCATAAAACAAAAAAAAAGAAGTAAACTTTCTTTTGCATGGCATTTTGAACATTTTTATCCCCAGTAATCTGCACTACCAGTAATTAAAGTCAAAAAAAATTGGTACCTGTCTGCCTAATTATCTTGAAATTATTCAGTAGAGTAAACAGAAACACCACAATGTCAAACGTTACAGGGAAACTTGTTATACTGGAATAACATGGTATAATGAGGGTCATTGATTTTGGCCAATCTAAATTGGGCGAATTTAAGGGGTTCAGTAAACGTAGGATCAGGAACATGACAAAGTTCAACTATCGGCAATTATCGGCATGTGAACTCCTTAGAAACTCTGGTAATAGACAGGTTCGCTTTGTCAATGCTTGCATAAAATCCTCGTCATTAAAATAAATCCATTTTATGTTGAGAAAAGATAAATGTAACGAAATCATTAATAATAATCCTTCTTTCAACATGTAACGCGGCATTTTGGCAAATGCCTATGTTTTAATTAAAAATGTAACAAATAGTGCTAACTCAACAGTTACAAACTACACTTAGTTGTGTTAGGTTGTATATTTATATATATATATATATATATATATATATATATATATATATATATATATATATATATATATATATATTCTTACAGAATTCATATCCACTTTCTATGCTCAATAAATTTTTACACAGCCCATAATATGACTTACCAGAAAACATTTTTGGATGGGTAAGCCAAACCTCTTTGATACATATACAACCAACTCAATTATCACAATCAGGTGCAGACAACAATGAGGTTGAGCATTCTATCTACACAAATTTAACTCCCAGACTGAGAAAGATTTTTCAAAATGTAACCTCCATTAAAATTGCAACGAAACAAATTAAAACAATCGCATTACTTTATTCTAAAGCTAAAATATCTATCTCACTGAAAGAAAACTGGAACAATATCTATAAGATCTCATGCCTCAATTCTGATCAAGTTTATATTGGTCAAACTTCTAGAAATCTTTCCGGTAGAGTAAGTTCTCATAAAAGCGATTGTAACAGAGGAGTGATCTCTTGTGCTCTTGCAAAGCATGTATTAAATAAGGGTCATTTAAGGAACTTTGAGAGACCGAAAAACCTAGCAAAAGAAAGTAATTTCCATAAAAGAGTCTTCCTAGAAATGGTTCACATAAACAACGAACCACTTTCTATGGACAAGAAAGAAGACATAGAAAACCTTAGCGTAATTTATAATTACTTATTACAATTAGAAATCAATGGAAATCGATCCCCGACTGTTTAAATTTCTCAGTAAGATACTTTTTAACCACTGTTCTGAATCTTACTATAACACTTGTCCAACTGGGTGTGTAGGTTACCGTTCTTAATATTAAAATAGCATTTTTCTTTGACTATTATTACAGTTTCTAGTCATATTTTCATTTTTCGTTACCTTTTCGCTTAATAACATAATATTTTTCAAAAAAGGTTACTTCCGTTCCCAGAACGATTATTTGTTCTTGGACGGTGTAAACTGTACCTATTAAAACTGGTTTTCAACTGTCAAAAATCAAAGTCATTCTTATTTCATGTTATGTGATCTTATTGTTAAGTGATAATGACTGTATCTGTTGAACAAGACCTGACATTTTATACATACTCACTTTGGTAGGCCTTTATCTATATTTTTATTCATAGTAATAGAATTAAGAAGGTTATTTTCTCTTTTGTAGAAGTCCTGAGGAAGGGAATAAAATTTCTCGAAAGCTAGACTAACAAAAAAGAGTTTTCTTTTCTGGCCAACCATCCTTTTGACTGCAGCCCTACAAAAGTGCCTTAAACCTCTCTCGGTTTAATTGGCTTTTTCTTAGCTAGTCCCGTCCCGAGACTACCTCGTTTATATATATATATATATATATATATATATATATATATATATATATATATGTTATTTGAATAAATGTTAGATCATTTATTGCATCCACAGTCACTTCCTTTTTATTACCCCCACTTGCGATACTCTTAGTCCAACTTTCTTAGCATATAATTTATGTTATCCTGATCTTCATCTATGATCTCTTGGTCGTCAGTTAAGGATGAGCAATTTTTCGCCACCGAAATCAATCCCCGTATTGCGAACAGTTCATCTCCAACGATTTAGTGCCGAATTTAAATAAATTTTAAGGAAGTTAGGTCCTATAGCACATCCTTGTCGCAGCCCTATGGTAACAGAAAAGGGGTTGGATTTTTTTGACTCTATCTTTATGCTGATAGTCATGTTTGTATATAATAATTTTATAGTCTTAGCATATAATGTGTTGATTTCATTTCATGCTAATTAAGACCACAGCCTAGAAACAGGAATACTATCGTATGTTTTTCTAAGATTCGCAAATATCAGATGAGTTTCCCGATTTTTTGCCATTCTTTTCTCCAACAACTGTTGCAGAGAAATATGTTATCAATTTTCCATGTCTTGAAAGATTGCTGGTGCCAGTCAGACCACGACTCTACTGTCACCTTTCTTATGGAGGTTAGAAATATATACCTTTATACACTCAGAGGGAATTTCGTTATATCTTAGAAAATGGTTAAAAACATACGCAGTTCTAAGAGTAAGTTTGTCCCGTTTTTGATATGTTCGATGGGTAATTCGTCAGGATCCGGTGCATGTTCATTTTTCATAGTTTACGAGCGGTTCTAAATTCAGTAGAGGAAATTTCGTTTTCTTCCGTGAGTGCGTCCGAGAAATCAATCTCATTGTCACAATTAATAAAATTTCCAGACAATTTTCTGTAAGTAAGTCTTGATTATATTTTTGCTATTCTTATAAGGATATTAAGTTAATAGGTGCTGCCTTTTTTCTATATGTTGTGAATGATTAAATAGTGCGCAAATTCTCAGTAGCTCTACTGCCACTTCTTCTGTTTAGTCAATGTACATCTATTGTCTCATGCTTCGTGTTTTGCTAGGTTGTTATGAACTAAATGTCATTATATGGTCACTATGTTATATTCTTCATAATATAAGAATTAGTTTATAAGATTAAAGATCCTGATGTTAAGAAATAGGTGTGGTTGCGGTAATAAACAACTCTGCTGTTGTTTAAAGCTTGGCGCTTTTCAGCTAAAAGATAAACGCATGTACCAATTTTTTAAAACTGACTTACTCTTCTGATTGTGTTAGATTGTTTTTTAGTTTTCGAAATAATTTGCTGCGTAAAATCCGAATCTGACGTCAGGCTTTTGAGATATTTGAAGTTACGTACCCGAAAAATAGATTTTTTGGCTACTTTTGAAGTTATATGCCGAATGTACAAATTTTTTTTAGGTCTTTTGCAACATTTAATACTATTCTTAGCCTTCAAAGTACGATTTTTTCTTGCAAAGGTACAACCATTAGAAATTATGAGAGATCTCTCAACAATATTGTGAGCATTCACATTAACCCTTGAAGGCATATATTTTTCTACTGTATACATTTCTCTCGAAAATTTGTACTTAGGGGTTTTGGGGACTGTTAAAAATAACCTTAAATTGAATGCAAATTTAACATCCATTTTACATTAAATTTAATGATTTTGTACCTAAAATCGTGAATAATTTGTATTAAACTTTTTTACTTAGTATAATATAAGTTGCTTAAAGGACTCAATTTTCTTATGATGAGGTGTACATGTCTGTCGGTACTGACGGAAACCGGTCTACAAATAACGGTACATTACCTATAGGAAAAGTTTCCACCTTTTGCTTGTAGCAGAATTTTTTGACTTTATATTAATATTGATGCATTAAATATGTGATAACATATCTTAAATTCAATGCACAGGGCTGTATATTCAATATACATAGTCACCTTAAAAAGTAATGATCAAAACTTTAAATTTCATGTGTGTTTACACTAGATTTAATGGAATATATTAATTTACATTAATGTACACTGCTAAAAATAACCTTAAATTTAATGTACGTTCCTTAATCAAACTTAATTATTTTGTACCTTAAATCGTGAATAAGTTACATGTACTTTGAAATTAAAGCTTTGTACATTAAATTTAATTGAATGTTACCTTAAATTTCAATATAGTAACTGAAAACATATCAAATTTATTGGATAATTACATTAAATTTAACGTAAAAATTATTAAATTTAGTGCATTAACATTAAATGCATTGCAATAGTTTATGAAATTTGCTTTCAGCACATTACCTGAAAATTAATGTGAAGTTTTTTTATGGTGCAAATTATTAAAGTTAATGCATTACATTAAACGCATTTAATAAATGTTTATGAAATTTGCTTCCATCGCACTTACCTTAAATTTAACGCATTCCCTTTTTATAGTGTACGAATATGAAGTCAGAAAGTTAAAATTCAAAATGGCGTATTAAAATTTATTAAAAATTATATTGGTATTTAAAAAATCTTATTTGGGGATTTTTGGAGTCGCTGATTACGATTGTAATATAACCTCAAAAGTAGCAAGAAAAAATATTTTTCAAGTACATAACCTCAAACATTTGAAAATTCTGACATGAGGCGCCAATTTTTACCTGAGATTCGGATTCTATGCAGCATTACTTCGGAAATCATCCTCAGCTGCCTAACAACAATCAGAATCCCATTTTTTCTAGATCTATGTAGTCTTTGTGAATAATTTATATATTTGGAACTGTAGAGATATTAAATTACCTAAAAGTTTTTTGTCACCCTTTTGAGAAAAACTAAATATTTTCTATTCATATCCTTTGGAGTTTTTGTTGTTTTTTCAGCTATTTCTCATATTTCTTCAGAATTAAAATTAACTATTTTTCTTCTTGTCTGGTTTCCGTGATCATATGAAGAACAACTTTTTTGTCCCTATAGGTTTCAGTAACATTGTTCAATTAGTGGTAGTATTTCTTCTTGATCTTTAATTTCTTGGCCGTTTTCATCTTTTAAGCTTTTAAGCATCTTAAATGTCTTTTAATTGCTTTCTCCTCGATGACTCTCTCTATTTTTACTTCCAACTGCTTTCTTTAACCTTCTTTTATTAATATTTTAAAAATTTGCACTGTTTTTTTTTTGAATAGTTTATCTGTTTTATTCTTCCACAAGGTTTTCTGATGCTTTGGCTCATCTGCTACTTTTCATTATTGTTTTTGGTTGTTGTATTTGTTCATATCTTGCTTTATGTTTTCCTGACATGCTGGTGGATATACAATATAACATCACCCTGAGTTAAACATGTATTTTAGGGTGTGTATTGCAATTTTTAATTTTCTTCATCTTTATTTAGTAGTTTTTATTAGTATTTTATTATTGAAATAAAATTTTTCCACACATATAAAAAAATCTCTTTGTTTCTTGTTATTTATTCGAAAAGCACTCAACTAAAATGGACTTTTTTGGATAAATGACTCTCATTATAGCGTGTTATCCTCATATAACAAGCCTATCCACTATAAACGTGGCCTTTTAACATCGTGGTATCCCACTAAAACCCAGTGGACGATTTAAGCTTATTACCATTATTTGTATGTCGACCACCGATTGGCGGCCAATATTGTTATGTTCATGTTTCAAAAGAAAATAGTTTTCTGAATAAAAAAGTATAGTAGATTAGTAAAAGATTTATCTTTTAAAATTAAATATTTTTTTTTAAGAAAAAGTATTTTATTTTCATGAATGTCGTGCATTAGACGGTATAAAATTATTATTTATATAAAAATATGGTAAAAAATATACGCAAAATAGTCATATTTAGTTGACTCATATCTTAGATTACTAGTTTGATAATTTATATTAGTTATAAAATTCTATGCGCTTGCTCGGTATGCCTTAAATTGAGCTATCAATTGCTGATGGTATTTTAATTTGAGAGTCACATAAGAGTGAAATTCTCAAATCGAGAATTATGTACAATAATCACTTTTAAATTATTCGTCAAAAAATTAGAGCGTCCATGATTTTCTAACCAAAATAAATTATCAAACTAGTAATCTAAAATATAAATCTACTGTTTATTAATTTTTTTCGTATATTTTATGTTGATTAAAAATTTTGGGTTGATTTTAATAAAATAATTTAATTCATGATTAAAATCACGATTTAAATCAATTAACTTTTTTTAATAAGAATCATGATTTAAATAAAAAAATAATTGTTATAATATTTCAAACAACTTGCAGCAAAAATCATAAATGACATAAGAGCTACAGTGCAACATCTAAGAATATCATAAAGATAAAATTTACTTTAAACTACCTAAATGTCATAAACTTTTAAATCAAATAATTTAGTTTCCAAAATATTTAAAACTTTTAACAGCAAAAAAATATTAATATAAACTTGAACTCATAAACTATCAGTTTGTCGTCATTTACATTCTTATTGTACAATTTAAATAGAAATACCAATTTTCCATTGTTTTCAATCCCCAGTCTATTTCTTAAATCAGAATGTACAAAACTAAATGTACTAAACACATGTTTCACCGACGCTGAAGAAGCTACTGTACACAGGAACTGCTTTATTACTGCTAACTGTTGTGCAATTTGAGGCTCATCGTTTTATGAAGTCCACCACTAAATCCCATAGATGATTCTTGTTACTTCGTCCGACAACATTATTTTTTAAAGGGGACTGGAGCGTGCCTTTAATTTTGTTATACTAGTGGTAGTAATCCCGTATCTTCAAATATTTTACCAATAGTTTCTAAGGTCAAATTTATTTTTCTGGAGAAAACTTATACTTCTATTTTGGAAATCGACAATGTTTTTTTAGAGAAGGTCTGTGTTTTTATTGCTCTACAACATCGAAAAAAACTTCATTTTTTTCTTTGAAAAACATCAAGAGCTAGTGCTATAGATTTTAAAATATATATACAGGCTGTCCCATTTTCGACACTTTTAAGAGGTATTGGAGTTATTATCAAAGATACAGTGTTACGGTTTTTACTCTAGTGTCCTACTTTTTAACGAAACGAAAGATTCCGGTGTCAAATTTGTCATGGTTTTCTTAGTTTCTAATCTACAAAGTGATTTTATTTTACTTTTTATTTATTTATTTTGCATTTACAATTCTAATTTATAATAATTATGAACAGTATGATTTGGTAGTACCTTTTAAACAAAGCAATAAAATTCCCCTAGAAGCTTCTGAATTATATTTCAATAGATAATGTATGTAAAGCGTTATCATATCTAGCGATCGTTTTTGTTCATGTTAGATATCCAGAAAGAAGGCAACCATTTCCAGACATATTTACTCGTTTAAAAAGAAATCTAGTTGAATCAGTTATTCAGCAGCGTCTTAAAACATACGTCAAAGAAGACAAAGAGAGAAAAGAAACAAATGTGTTATTTTACGTAGCAGCAAAAAGTTCATCATCCTGTAGAAAAATAGAGGAAAAAGTTGGTGTAGCAAAATCTGACCCTGAAAGAACTTTGAAAAAGTATAAATACCATCTATATAAATTTAAAATAGTGCAATATTTACACCCTAGAGATGATGAGCGCCAAGTAACGTTTTGTCGTTTTGTCAGTGGTATTTAGAACAAATCCGCACCAACGAAGCTTCTGACAGATTTGTCATCTGGTCTAACGAATGTTATTTTTCAAGTGCAAGAATTTTTAATCGTCACAAGAGGCATTGGTCTGCAGAAAATCACCACTTAATTTTTGAAAGGTTACCAAAAGGGCGCTTCGGGGTTGGTGCCTCGTATTTTATTTTGGGGCCGATGCATAATCTACAATATGTATGAAGGGGGTCTCACAGCAGGTAGATACCTAGAAATCCCTGAGGAAATTATTCCAGAATTGCTTGAAAATGTTCCATTGGCCAATTTCAATTACATTTATCTTCAACAAGACGGTGTCCCAAGCCACAACTTTGAGCTGTTAAGACCATTTCTGGACTATACCTTTCCTCAAAGATGGTTAGGTACCAATGGGCCAGTGAAGTGGCTCCCACGGTCTCCCGATTTTTCCATTTAGGATTTTTTTTGTGGGGTTTTATGCAAAATCAAGTGTGAGACACGACATGAATCTATAGCGGAATTTCGTGAGGCAATTGGTTTGGCCTTCCAAACTCTTCATAATAGACCTCTGATTCTTTTAAATGCAACTAGAAGAATAACAAAACTTATATTGTATTCGAGAAAACCGCCATCATTTTCAAAACATCTTTAAAAAAACTCTTAGTTGTTTTTAGTTTCAGTGTTCCTGCTTGTTTTTGTTATTTTAGTTTTATGAAATAATGTTGTTATTGTTTTTTTGCAATCAAGTTTCAATATTTTGATTTTATAATAACAGTGTTGTTTAAAGTAAAAAATGTAATAATAATTAGGTGCTACGATTGAAAATATAGGAAAATATTAAACTTAACTTTTGAAGTGTCTGAGCTTTGATATAATTATTATTGTCCAAACTTTGCATTTGGCAATGGCCTGCCCTTACAAATACAGTAAATTATTGAAAATATCGAATTATGACATTGTTTTTCAAAATAAAATAAACACATTATATATTTTTGAACAGTCGACATTATACTTAATCAATATCTAAATTAATATATAGGATGCCTTGGTTAAAAAATCACAAGTTTGGTTAATATCTCAAAAACTAAACTTTTTAGAAAAAAACTGACTGCACCACCGCGTAAAAAATTCTATAAAAATCAGTTTTTACCTTTTTGATAATGAAATACTGGTCCATTTTCTGTTGTCATAGTTCAACATATTACAAGTTCGTCGTTGACATTTGACCACTCGTTAATTGACATATTTACGAATTCTCCTGAGAGAGAAGAAAAACATTTTTCTTTTTCTTCTTTATAAATGTGATTCAAAAGTACTTGCCAGATGAAAATCATGGTTCCTGGGTTTAGACTGTGTCAAATAGAAATTATTATCCAACGTTCTGCTTACGATTGCACGAGGCAACTTCAGGGATCTTTTCTGAACATTGAACTGGCATATCATCTTCTTGCTGCTACGGAGATCCCTAGAAGTTTTTGCATCTTTTTTGATATCTTCCCCATAGAGGTTCGAGAACGAAACTTTTCATGGCTTTGGTCAAGTTGAAAATCATGGTTCCTGGGCTTAGACCGTGTTAAATTGGAATTATCCAACGTTTCGCCTATGATTGCACGAGGTACCTTCAGGAGGAGCTTTCGTTCTTGAATAGTATTTCTCAGTGTTCCATACACCTAAAACTCTAATTAGTAGTGGAAATTTGTTTTACTATTTACTATTTTTATTATCAGTGTGTATATATATATATATATATATATATATATATATATATATATATATATGAAGTAAAATGCGAACAGTGAATGCAAACTTCGCCCAATCATATCCTTTCCATGTTAGAGGATGCACAGTTTGAATAAATTGCTGAAAAACACAATTCATCCTGTTCCACCACCATCGAGATGGTGGCCTACCTGTCCCACCACACCGAGAAGAAAGTGAAAAAACTTACCCCTTCCGCTACAGTGGTACGGCAGAGATACATGTTTCATCTCTCATTAGACTCATCAGGGTACCGACATGCACCTGTCTGTGCAAAGGACAGATCGGAAAGAAGCATGCATCACTGAACGCGGCTTCGCCGACCTCCTGCCGGATGGCGTATATATGTTTATGTGGCTTTCACGGATTCCTCCGTGTGAGATGCAATAGCAGTGGTTGCATCTCATTTCAACAATTTATTCGTAAGTAAGTTAAATAACATTAAATGGCATGGCTGCTACGCAGGACAGGAACAGAATGTGATAGCTATTAAGACTAATCTTCAGTACTTTATATTATTTATATATTATTTTATTTCTGAAAATTTAGATATTTTCCCAAATCTATATAATGTAAATATTTTAAATAGCTATCTTACTTTTGTGAAAAAGTTACGAGAAGTCATGTATGACATATGAAAAATTAATTTTCTACGAAAACCGCTGTGGTAGAAAATCTTTTTTTATTTTCCGGAAAACGAGGACCGACATCAAATTTATCATAGCTGCGAATATGTAAAATGTCATTTGAAAGTTTGGTGTAGAAAACGAAAAAAATATATTGGTTTGGACTTATGGGTTGTAAAGGTTGTGTGTCAACAAAAATTTCAGTTTGAAATAAATTAAAAATACATTGTTTTATTGAATTTTTTAGAAATTTTTTTGGTATATGTATATATATATATATATATATATATATATATATATATATATATATATATAGTATTCTAAACTAGGGTTATTGGGGATGCATTTAAATTCAGTTCAAAAGTGCTAATGTTAAGTTTTTCCCCTGTTTTTCGAACGTGTACTTGTTTGATATTGAAACCACATTGGTAAGTTTCTTAATAATTATAAGTTACGTGAATACTACAGACTGCATCCATAATAATCCTAGTTTGGAATACTGTTTTTTGACTAGTCAGTCACGACTACTTTCCTCATTTATATATATATATATATATATATATATATATATATATATATATATATATATATATATATATATATATTCTCCACATTCATATCGATATTAGAGATTACAAATTTCAGAAATTTTGTATATCCGTTTTAAAAATATTTTATTCGCACGAAATTCACAGTTATAAAGTTGAAAATGGAGTAATGCACTTTTCAACAGCAATAAACCGTGTGCTTCAACACTTGGATTCACATTGCTGATCCATATTTAATCCAGTCGTTTATTTCCAGATGCAGATAGGTAAATTGCCTATTTATCTTCGATTTTCATCAGAATAAATTGGATTCTCAGTGGGATACGAACCGGGGCTTATATTTGTCTTTAATAACTTGGAACTTTTGAATGAACGATATTTCATCGGGTAACCTCGTTTTTATGTTTGCGAGATTTAATTTCGAAAAGCAAGTTTGCAGTTCGGTTTGTTATTAAAGTCATTCCTTGTGAATTATTAAAGTTTTTTAATTTAAATTCGAAGAGAATAAATATTTGTAATATCCTGTTTGGCCTCACTAAATGACGTATCTAAATAACCATCGTTGCCTATGTTGGTTCATTTTTAAGTCCCTTTCGTTTTACAAAGTATTTGAAAATTTTCAGAATTTCTTCTATTGAGACTTTTTAAATTTATGTGATCATAGTTTCATTTTGACAGTCTATACTGTAATGCGCTGACGGATTTACTATTGTTTCATTTCTGACTGTACCTGCCCATCTAAAAACCTATTAGAGTTCAACTTGATTGAATTTAAATAGTATATTTAGAACATATAAACATTTCTATGTCAATTTTAGTTTAATGTTAAAGGGGTTTAGTGCTTTCGGAACTGACATTAGACAATGCAACATATTTCTGCACCTCATATGATAAATTTTAGTTTAATTTGTAGGATATAATTAACAATTTCTATCTTTAACTATCTTAATAATTTAATTAAATTTATTTCAAACATTTAATGTATCGTTAGTATGTACCCACGTATTATTATGTCCATGTGCAATGTGGCATACATACGAGTATTCTTATTTTCTAGCATACTTTTAATTATTGATTTCATATTATTTTGAGACATTTAAGATAAGATAAGGTAAGATCATTTATTATTATTATGTCAGTGTACAAAAGGTACTTACACAAGTCAATTAATAAAAATAGTATACAATCAAATAGCTTAAGTACTAATAAAACTAGTGTGTGTATAAAAATTAAAATGTGTACAAGTAAAAAATACAAGAAACACATAGGTTACGAAGACAAAGTAGCAACAGATATGCTTGCTTAAACAATATAAACATTTAAATAAAAAGAACAGAAACAACACTACATTAATTAACATATTATTTAAAAGTTATAATTTATAAATTCCACAGTGGAATAAAAGGCATTTTGGACAAGAATTTGTTTTATTTTATATTTAAAATTTAAATAGGGTAGATCTTGTAATTCTAGGGGAATTTTATTAAAAAGTTTGATACCCCAATATCTCGGGCCACTCCGACACCTCTCCACACGTTGGTACATAGACACTAATCTATCCTTAAATCTAGTGTTATAATCATACACCTCTGCATGAGTTCTATAAACATGCCTATTCTTATGAATATAAAGCAGATTCTCAAGTATATACAAAGAAGGGATGGTTAGTATACCTAGAGCCTCGAAGGCCTCCCTACAGCAGTCCCTATAGTTAACACCTGACAAAGCCCTGATAGCCCTTCTCTGTATTTTAAATACTCGAGATACCTGGGGTACATGCCCCCAAGTCAATATGGAATAGGACACACAGTCCAAAGTATGATGTTCTTAATACAGACCTTGAGGCACTTTCTGCTAAAGAACGAAGAGCATATAAAGCAGTATTAAGCATTTTAGCTACTTCCTGGATATGGCTGTGCCAACGAAGCCCCTCATCCATCTGCACCCCCAAAAACTTGACATTTGGTTTCTCATTTAACTCCTCTATATTTCTGAGCGAGAACACCATTTTATTGGTTTTGCTTTTATTGAGAAGAAGTCTGTTTGCACAAAACCACTCCTCAGTATTTCTCTGCACCCTGTCGACCTCTGATAAAGTATTTAATGAGAATAAGGCCACAAATGTCGATAAAGACTGCTAAAACCGTATATCATGTACATTAGAACATGTGTGTCATCTATTTTGCTTGTCAGGATGCCAATTCGCATGATTTTCCGGTAGATAGGCGTGTTGGTGTATATTTAAAAGACCATAAAAATAAATTTTCACATTTATACAACACAATAATCATCGTCACAAAAATTTTTCAGCTTGGATCTTCAAAAAGTTAAATTGATAGTGTCAAAATATTCTAAAATATATAGCTGTCCTGTAACCGAAAGGTTGTTTCGGTAAATTTATCGTTTAAAATCACAGATAATTTTATATTGGAACGGTAAAAATGAATACTGAAAATTCAAAGAAATGTATTCGAGTCTTGATAAATTATAGAAAACCAACTGATTTCTATTATTATCTCAATTATAATATAGAAATAGAAACTTCCTTTACTTCAAAGTTGTATACACATATATAGTAAAGAAAAATAATTAAACCTTAGCGTGTTAGCGTCTAATAAATTAAATAAAAATTCTTTGAATATTTTTCAAACCACTACAGAGCAAATTATGGTAATATTTTCTTTATCACTATAAGAGCAACTAATTTAAACAACATGTTAAAGTGTAATTAAACTTAAGGCGAATTTCGAGGAGTTCTCACATACTTAAAATTTTCATTTATTTAAATCACGACAAAAGTGCTCTAGGAGAGCTTGTTTTAATAATTATATTTATTGTATATGGAACTTTTGTAAGATCAAGCAAATTGATAAAAACTTATTTTTTTTATAAGAACTGACAGGTAGAAGTACAATTATGGGCGAATCTTTACCGAATTGGTTGAGAAAGGATCAGTAACGTAACTAGTCAGAGATATTCTCAAGTGAGTGCTGGATATGCATTGCGTTAGGGTTTCGTAGCAGCTACTGACGTTTTTTCTGTAATTTCGTTGCTGTTTGATGCTGACCTATCATCTGACGGGTAGTGTCAGCCCGCGACAATTGTTATTCTTCCAAGTCTTATCTCAGTAACGGATGTCGCATTGACGAGCTGCAAATACTTTCTGCATCAACGAGTAAGCAGAGCTGCGTTCTCCGGGCCGTCGTTTTACAAGTATACCAAATATATTAAAGTACATAAAGCACTCTTTCTGTCTAGAAATGTGGTTAACTTCCACGTCTGAAGAGTCGAATTGAAGACGAAATCGAGCTATCACTTTTTCCTTGCATTTAAGCAATGGAGGTGAAAACTTCGATTTGACCGTTTAACTGTTTTAATCGAACCTCTGTCGCTTTTACGCCACAGGTTAGATTAGAGAGGAATAGATTCTTTTTCTTAACGTGCCTTATCCTATCAAACGTTGGTAGTCATCAGCGCTATCTGAACTATGTCCACCGCTCTTCTAAAAGCCGTCCTTGTTCTGGCTCCATACCATTGCTGTTCTTCAACCAAGATGTTCTGCGACGGCCAGGACCTTTTTTGCCATCAATTTTACCTTGCATAATAAGTTGAAGTACCTGGTGTTTTGCATTACGTAAAATATATCTGAAATATTCTAATTTTCTTTTTTTTTTGATGATCTGTATGATTTCTGTTTGTTTGTTCATTCGGGTTAGTACTTCTGTATTTCGGATTCTATCCATCCACGAAATTCGCATCATACGCCGGTAAGTCCACATTTCGAAGGTCTCCAATTTCCTACACATGGCATCTGTGAGTGTCCATGCTTCAGCTCCATACAAGAGTATACTGAAGACATAGCATCTAAGAATACGTGTCCTTAAGGGTAGACCTAAATCACCGCTGCATAGTTCGATCTTCATTTTGATAAATGCGCTTCGAGCCTGTTCTATGGGTTTTTCGTCATATTCTAAATGACCGAACACATAATGCCTTGATGTTCTTCATATGGCGCCTCTGGAAAGATTTTTTCAGAATACAAGTTAACTAAGAGAGGTGATAGTATCCATCCCTGTCGGACTCCACGCATTATTTGTATCTCATCTGACATCTCTCCATCCACTGTTATTTTTGCTTTCTGGTACCAGTAGAGATTAACTATTATTTTTATATCTCGATCATCCAGGTTCTGTTTTCTTAATATTTCAATAAGTTTTCCGTGTTGGATGGTATGAAAAGCGTTCTGGTAGTCTATAAAACACGCGAATACATCTGCAGACACATCTCAACATTTCTGCAGCAACACCTGCATGCTGAACAAGGTCTCACGTGTATCCACCCCATTTCTGAAACCAAACTGTGTTGCGCAAGTTCTCTTAGCATTTGCTGTAAATACAAACATAAATGATTTTCAGGAATATCTTTAAAACATGACTTATACTGATGTTGATTGTGCGGTATTCATTACAGCATTTGGCGTTCCGCTTCTTGGGTATTGTTACGAAGGTAGAAATTAACCAATCTTTAGGAATTTTGCTACTTTTGTAAATTAAATTAAACAGCCTTACCAAAACATTGAGTGATTGCTCTTCTAGAAGTAGTTTTAGCAATTCCGAATGTATTTCGTCGGGTTCTGGTGCTTTACCATTTTTTGCAAGGCACATTGTGTGTTCCACCTCTGATCTGGTTATATCAAATCCCTCTGCCGATAATTCTATGGGTCCATCTCTGCTGTCATAAAAAGCTCTTCAATATAATTACACCATTCCTTCAGCTTTGCTTCTGTATCAAGGATAACTTCTTGTTGTTGGTTTATTAATATTCCAGTGGATTGACGTTTGTATAACCCGGTAGCTTCTTTGACCTTTTTGAACCCTGTTGAACGAATCGTGTTTGGCTTCTAGATTTTCGATTTCATTGCACTGAATAGGCAGCCATTCTTGTTTTGCTTGTCTGAGCTTTTTCCTAATTTCTGTTTGGTGTTTGGATTTGAGGATACCTTTCTTGGTTTTTGTATTTTGAAAATCTTCGTTCGTCCATGACATCCAAGATTTCGTCTGTCATCCAACATTGTAACTTTTCGTTAAGCAGTTTTGTGATCTTTATTGTATTCTCTATGTTGTCTAGTTTAGACATATTAAGCTTGCTAGTGTTTTTCCTTACCTCTAATTTCTTTAAACCAACCTTAGGGACACTATGGTTGTGGTCGGAGTTCAAATCTGCTCCAAGATATGTCTTAGCTGATCTAATACTGCTTCGAAAACGCTTTCCAATCATAATGTACTCAATCTGGTTCCGTAATACGTGTAGGTAGCTTAAAGAAGGTGTTTGTGACTATTAGGCCCTTTTCCTAATAAAACTGCACCAGTCTATCACCCAGTTCATTCAGTACACCCAAAACCGTATCCACCAACTATATCTTCTCTCGGCACATTCCCGACTTTTGCGTTAAAGTCGCCTATTATCACGGTAATGTCCGATTTATTAACCAGTCTCATTGCTGAGTTAATCTGTTCATAAAATATTTCCACTTCTTCTTCAGGGTGGTCACATATCGGTGCGTTAGTCTGAATAATATTTACGTGAAATGAATCTGCATTCAGTTGTAGTAAAATAACTCTATCAGATATTGAAGCAAAAGTTTTGATCGTACTTTCATCTTCTCATTGACATTGATGCCTACACCGTTACGGTGTCTCTCATCTTCATTTCCTTGATAAAAAACGTGGTATCCCTCTACCTGAACCGAACCTGAATTTGGCCAGCCGATCTCATTAATTCTAAGAATTTCGATGATCAAACTTTTCATTTCCTTTATAGCATAGTGGACTTTTTCAGCTTCAAACATACTTCTCACATTCCAAGTCGCTATCCTCCTCATGACTGACCTGGAGATTCTTAGCACCCTCTGACCATCTAAGGTCTGCCAGGGACTGAGGGCCTTAGCTTTGGATTTTCCAGTCATGCTGATGATTTGTCCTGGGGAGTATAATTAGGTAGTTTCCTGTTGCTTTCCTCGTCTCAGTATCATTGTCTTTTCAATCGGTATGCTGTTGTCGCCCATAATTTTTTGGCATCAAACCTTAAGTGAAGTTCTTCCAATAACCTCGTCCCAGTAATGTCATAGCTGCTTCCCTATGCCATGCTAGTTTTGGTCCGCCCCGGGTATTTCGTTTCCCGATATCACCCATATCTGGGAGACGTTCCGCTATCTGCCACCTCGGAAGGCGATCGATGGAGGACTAGCAACCCCACACAGGAAGGAATAGATAGGCTACTCAATACAAATTTCTGTGACCTCGTTCTGTATTCTCTGTCTTTTGTGCTTATGTTTAACATAACATTTATATAAAAATTATTTGAAAATTACTCTTGTAAAAATAATTAGTCCAACATGCGGTTTTTTTTTACCATTTTCAAATTCTTTTCAAACCTTTATTGATTATACCATTGTGGGGTGCTCGATAAATCAAAATATTTATTCTATTTTGTAATACAATTCGAGGTCTTGGGTACGTATGAGTGTGTTTCGGTTCATCAAAAGCATAGAAACCAAAAAGTTGGATTCAACGTTAAAAAATCACAAAATATATCTTTTTATGACTTACCAAACTAATTTTGGTATAATTTTTATAGAAATGTTAGGTTACTGGAAATAAATACATAAAGACAAAAACAAATGGCTTAAATAAAAATGTTTTATATTTATGTCCGAAGGCTTGAAAAACAGGTGATCTTTACCCATCTCTTTTTTAATTGTAGTAAATTTTAAACAATTTTCAGTAACATATCTCATTAAAATTTAGTAAAATTAAAAATATTTTGAGGGTAATTATAAATAAAACTCTGATTCTGATCTTAGCTTATTAATAATTTTCTTTGCAAATTTTAATGAAGTTAAGATTAGTATTATTAATATACATGATTGAACTTGTATCATCTTCAGTGATTAAGATTTAACGTCGACTAGGGATCCTTACACAGAGGAATCCACTCACAAAGGATTTTCAAGATTGGGAAAACGATGTGTGGTGGAAGCTGAATCAATATAACTAGGGACATAACAGTTCCTGTATCTGCTTATATTTATTGTCTAAATAGCAAAACTGAAAATGTAAAAAAATATAATTTAAAAATATATATTACAAGCTTAAACTTACTGAAAAAAGCACAAATATTGGATGTTGGTATCTAGAGAAAGAATCAATACTCCAGTCTGTCTACAAAAAAAAAAGGCGAAAAAATTGATTACAGATAATTGAAGATTTTAAATTAAGGGTGGGGCCTAGTAAATGATAAATACCTTAAGAGGTAATGTCAGATCGGCTTTCTTGTTTTTAAACAACCATTAAAGTCGGAAAATACGATTTTCTGCCCGTAGAATTTTCCGAAGACATTTTTGGGGAAAAGTTGAATTAATAAAACTTGGTATTGAAAATAACTTTAATTTCATGCTTTATACGTCAAAATCGATAAACAATTTATCGAGATAATAGCGAAAACCTCCTTTTTTGCACTATTTTTTAGATTACAATAATGCCGAAAGTGACATATAACACCTTGATGATGAGACCATTATGGATCTTTATAAGTGTGCGAACGTTCAGCCGGATCAGTTGAATAGTTTATGTTCGATGTCAATTGTTTATTTAAAACACTAAAAGTTTAAACAATTGTTGCTCAGAAGATAATGCTTCTAGAGACATTTTTAAAAGTGAAATGCATTTTTTAAATGTCAAACTACAGGGAGAGTTAAAAAAATAATATATTTATTCCAAAATTGTTATAAAAATAGTGGGTTAATAGCACGGGGGCTAAGTGGTAATGATCTTTAAAATAACCTTAACCTTGACCTTCAAGGCCATTTGAATATCAATTTCAAAATTTGAAAAGGAAACTCCTAATTTGATCTCCGGAAATGGAAAGACCGATCAATATCACAGCATTTTTATCATCACATAGGTGCCTGACCTCAAGGACACGATAAAATTGGTGTAAAATAGTTGATGACAAGGCTGTGGGTCCATACTTTCTTGAAGGTAATTTGAAAGTCGTAAAATATCGTGATATTTTAGAAAATCAACCTCCACTTTTGCTTGAAAGATGTACCTTCAGATGAAAGACAACAAATGTGTTTTCAACACAATGAATGTCGAGCGCATTATTCCTAATTAGCTCGTCAAGTGTTTGATCGCGAACTCAATCGACGATGCATTGGTTGGGGAGATCCAGTAAATTGACCCACAAGATCGCCAGACCTTACCTTTGTTGGGTTATTTGAGGAGCGAAGTTTGTAAAGACATCCAAACTACTGGTGAAAGTATGAAGCAGTGAATCCAAAATGCTTGTGCCAAATAACACCTGAAATGCTCCTCAGTTGTGTACGGATCAATCAATGTATACAATTTTGAGCACTTACTGAAATATATTCTTTAACATGATCATACAAAATGATGAGGGACTAGGATGACCTTGATATTAGATCTTAACCTTGAGGGCAAGGTCATATCTGATGATGAAATTTCTCGGCCTTTCCATTTCCGGAAGTTAAATTGGGGGTTTCCTTTGCAAATTTTAAAATTTAGTTTCAAGTGATCTTGAAGATCAAGATCAAGGATATCTCAAAGTCACTGCCACTGAGACCCCATGCCAGCCAACAACTTTTGTACGAAGCATTTCGCGAAATACTGCGATTTTTTGTTTTGATTTTGAAGTGACCTTGATACTTGATCTTCATCTTGAGGTCAAGGTCATATTTGATGGTAAAATTTATCGCCCTTTTCATTTTCGGATTCTGTTCAAAATTCTTAAGTTGACATTCAAATGACCTTGAAGAACACGGTAAAGGTCATTCTTAAGACCATTACTAGTTAGTCCACTTGTTACCCTATAATTTTTGTTTAAAAAAAGTAAGGTCTTACGTTGCTTAGAACCAAAGATACTGTTAAATTTTCAGCGCCCTCTAAACTGAAGTTCCGATATCATAATAGTGTCGCTAGAAAAGGGAGCTCCGAGCTGCTCCCCCCATCACCAGCCACAGCTCATTTCTGCACGTACCTTCATTTTAAAAGCCTTCACTTCATTCACAGTGCATAAATTGTATACTTAGTCAGTGCATCATAAAATATAGGTCCTCGTTGAAAATCATGCACGAACCGTCGCCGTACCCAATCTCTTCTTCAAAGTTGCAATCTGTAAATCGCTCTCATGATCAACGTTAATTTTTTTCTTCGATCGCTTCCATAGAGACATATCCTTTGACGGTGAGCTGGAGTAGGTTTTGGACCAGTTACGGGACATTTAGGGGTCAGGTTTCTTTCCACCAGATATATTTTGATTTTTTTTTAATATTATGTATACCAGGTAAGACCCTTTAAATTACTATCCAAGAAAGTGTTGTGAATTGTTCACAGCTGCGGGGACGGACTAGCTGTGACACTCATGACCCCATTTTTTTGCGGCCTGTATGATAAGAACTTTGGACAACGTTTTTACATACCTTTAATTGTTGACTAAAAATTAAGTGCTCTTCATTCATGCTGCTAATCCTAACCGTTTTCGAAAAAACGTTATTACCTATCACATTTACAGTCGATCTAATAAAAGTCAGTACTATGAAAAATATGAGAGTTACACTAATTATTGGTAAGTAAAAAAACACTTTTTACCTTTTTTTTTTTAATAACAATTTTGAAATAAATATATTATTTTGTTAACTTTTCTTATAACTTGACCTTTCAAGAATCCTTGACCTTTCCAAAATGTCTCCAGAAGCATTATGTTTTGCACAACAATTGTTTAAACTTTTGATGTTTTTAATAAACAATTGACATTAATCATAAAATGTAAAACCGATCTGGATCAACTTTCGCATACTTATAAAAACGCATAATGGCCTCATAATCAAGGTGTTATATGTCACTTTCGGCCTTATTGTAAAGGTTATTAACATCTAAAAAATAGTGCAAAAAAAAAGGGTTTTCCCCATTATCTCTAAATTATTTATCAATTTGACGTATGAAGCATGAAATTAAAAGATATTTTCAATACTAACTTTTATTAATACAATTTTTCCCTAAAATGTCTTTGGAAAATTCTACGGACAGAAAATCGAATTTTCCGACTTTAGTCGTTGTTTATAAAAAAAACATTACCTCTTTACGTATTTATCATTTATTAGGCTCATAATGTCCTCATAATCAAGCTATTATATGTCACTTTCAGCATTATTGTAAAAGTTATTAACATATAATAAATGTGCAAAAGAAGGGTTTTTTCGCCATTATCTCGATAAATTGTTTATTGATTTTGGCGTATAAATCATGAAATTAAAGGTCTTCTCAATAATTACAACTTTTACCAATACAGCTTTTCTCTGAAATGTCACTGGAATATTCTACGGCAGAATATCAAATTTTCTGATTTTGGTTGCAGTTGAAAAAAACAGAGCCGATCTGACAGTACTTCTTTACGTATTTATCATTGCTAGCCCCCTCCTCCTATGATTTAATAATTTTTTCTGTGATATCGATTTTTCCCATTACCCAGACTGACTTATAAAAACATATATCTTTTCAGTCAATATAATCTTAATCAAGAATTAAATTTACTTATCAATTTCTTCACTGTGATTTTTAAAAACGATGCACAATAAGTTATACACTGAAAAAACCAATAATTTAATCATTCAAGACTCATCCAAACACAAAAACAACATATTTAAACAAAGTCACAGAAACTATCAGATAATAAGACAGGTAAATTACGGTTCTTTTCTTAGACGCATTGGCGCTATCTATTGAAATGTTCGCCAACTAAAAGACCGTCGCAGTTCTCTCATAAGCAATGGCTAGATCCTGTTTTACACCGAAAAGAAGTAATCCAGCTTTAGTCCTCTTCGCCTATCGCTGATTTCTGATGAGGCTGATTTCTGGCAACACACCGCCCTTTTGGAGTTAGACAAGATACTTTCTTTAAGTGTACGTGCAGTAGTTGAGAAATGTGACACGAGAAACGTGAGTCTTGTGAAAAATTTTTCTCTAAGCCTAACATCGAACGAAGTCAGATACACCTGTCTAACATTGCTTGACCTAACATCGCCTAGCGTGCAAGTTGTCGGCTTCCTCCTTAAAATTGAGCTAACTTTCATTTCGTTCTTCTGAACTCGTCAGACGGGTAGTGTCAACCCGTGACAGTTGATATTCTTCCAACACAGGTTTGCTTCTAAAGTGTGTCTAGTCATTAAGTTGCTTCATAAACCTTTGAACGACGTTAGAAACATGCATCACTTATTCCTTCCTATATTTACCTCTTTCTAAACTTTTCTTTTATTCAAATCCATCATATTACATAAAATATATACTTGACTAAAATTTACGGTGTCAACTTTTCATTTCACCCGAAGTGTAGTTAACTTGCAATAACAAAATTGGTGCCTCAGCATTCGAAATCATATCCGTGAATTACATTTAATCTACCCATTATTTCAAATACGAAACAGAATAATTGCTTATTTATCTCCGATTTCCATCAAAACAAATTGGTTATCAGTTCGGTGGAAACGATGGGTTTATATATGTTTTTAATACAAGGGAAAACTTTTGAATGGACCATATTTTATGAAATAATGTACGTAAAGGTTGTGCAGCTGAAATTAAAGTTTAGTTATGGATAAAGTTTGATTTATTTATTTAATGACTTTCATTTGGCAAATATTAATTTTTTATGAACTGGACTAAATACGCAATTTAATTATTTTTTTATATGTAAGTTTTTATGTTTAGTGATAGGAAGTTAACTGCTTTTAAGACTTGAGCAACAAATTAAAAAGTAGCATGTAGTATAAGAAATTTGTTGTAAAATTTGCAGTGGGGTTTACTTTGGTCCACTCAATACTTTAAAAATAAAATTAATTGGCACTATCATGACAAACGAAATAAGGCCGCACTTACGAATCATAGTACAGAAAAGCAACATATTTTTGATTTTGAAAATGGAAAATTAACGAAATGAGATTAAAAAAGTAAATAAACTCTATAATTTCAAAGTCTGCGACAAAAGAACTTTGCAAAATATATTAAGATAGCTTGTTTCATAACTAAACAGTGCAATTAATCTTACACATTCATAAAAATATTGTAACGAACTTTATAGCGTTAGACATTTCATAGTATTAGTTTGTGTTTGTAGTTTGTACAGTTTTAGGTTTATTTTGTATGAGTTCATAACTTATTTAATTAATTTTACCTTTTGTTAATTTCCTCATGAGACGTTGATGAAAGAAGTCTGGAACTTTTTAGTAAATTCTATTTCCTTATTGTGAACTTGAAACGCCTATGACAGAAGTTCTAGAAATCGTCAGATTACCCTTCTAGAAAGATATTCTGGTAAAAAGGTATATAAAGGGTTCAGATCGGCTTTCGTGAACAGTATACTTTGAGACGTCGTAGAAGTAAGTTGAATTGTTTGACAAGTGCCAGAAATTGTAAAGTTGACAATAAAACTTTTGAAATAATGAAGTGTGATCAAAAAAAAACGCCGACCGGAACAAATTGATGTCAGATGCGCGATCAAATCCAGAAGAGGTTAGTTCAGGTTGGAAAATTAGAAAAAATAAAGGTTAATTGAAATTGTATGCTAGTGGAAACTAGGAAATAGAAAGCAAAAATGAAAGAAAAAGTTCAAATTAGTTTAAGTCAGATACTGATAATGATACAAGACATGAAGACGAGCCAAGAAAGTATGACGAAAAATATAAATGATATGAAACAAGAATTAAAGACTAACCAAGATGATATGAAACAAGAATTGATGACATCAAAGATAAGTCAAGACGATATGAAACAAGAATTAAAGACAAGTCAAAATGATGTGAAACAAAAATTGATGATACTGAAAACAACCCAAGAAAACATGAACCAAAAATTGAAAGAAGACATTAAGAAAAATCAAGAAAGCATAAAACTAAAATTAAAAACAAGCCTAGAGGACATGAGACAGGAAGTTAAAACAAGTCAAGAAAATACGAAACAAGAAATAAAGGAAGACATGACGCGCATAGAACAAGAAATGCAACAGAAGATGAGCAAAATATAGAGAAGACGTACATAGCGAAGTACAACATGAGATGACGGGAATCCAGATGCAACAAATACATTTGCAAATCGAGAAGATAGCCACTACAGGTATAATACAGGTAGATGGTGTCTCTGCAACTAGTGTGATGGACGCTACCTATCTTCGACGGTAAAGTACCTTGGCTTACCTATGTTCATCAATTCGAAGCCGCCGCCATCAGTAATAACTGTAGTTCGCTGAGAAAGGCACGTGCTTTTTTTTCTAGCACTACGAGATGAAACTATGAACGTTCTACGTAACTCAACTGAAGAAAAACAGAATGATTACGAGTTTATTGTTACTTTTCTGGAGATGAGTTATGGCAAATTTCACCTCCAAGAAATTTATAAGGCGTAACTCCAAGGAACAAGACAAAAATACAACGAAAGTCTTCAATACTAGGTGGATATAATGAGATTAATAAATTTGACTTACCAAACATGTCCGGAAGAAGTGAAGGCAAGAGTTAGCAGCGAATAGTTTTATTGAAGGTTTAACGTGATATAGAAACAAGTCAAACTCTAAGAATGGCCCGACTGAAGAAAATTTCCAAGGCTCTTGCTAATGCCCTTCAGTTTGAAATAGCCAACAGACCTCAAGGAACCAAGAAAGGATCATAGGAAGAGTCAACGTTTCCCGGGATTATCGCAACACCAACGAGGAAATTTTTATGAGGTTAATGAGAGAGTTGTAAGAATTTTTGAACAAACGAAAAACACATGACAACAAAAACACAACCTTTCGTAGCAGAAATTCGTTGTTGGAGGTGTGGCCAAGAGGGCATGTACAAAGCCATTGTACCTGCACTACTATTCCTGACAGACATCTTGATGGCTATCGGCTTCGTATTGCTAACATAGGTGATAAAGTTCGAGGGAGCGACTTAGAGGATGTCTTTGCTCCTTATGGTGAACTTAAAGAAGTCTGGTTAAGTAATAGTATCCTCTGTTTACATAGATAAGAAAAATGCTGCAATTGCCTTGAAGTTTGGCGATGGAGTTGAAGTATGTGATTGTCGTATTAGAGCGACTTATGCCAGACCGAGAAGAAGGGGTTGGGGTCACCGGTACCATTCGAATAATATGCGTCTTGACCAGTGCAGATACATACGGAGATTGCCCGGAAATTACTGCTGGTGGAGGCGATAGAAGAAAGGATCATTATGGAAGATATAGAAGAAGTACTCGCGGCGACCGTGGGAAAACGAGATGAGAAAGACCGTGACCGCGAAAGGGGCTACGGAAAAAGAACATTCTACAGATCATCCTCGAGAGGGTAGATCAAGAGGGATCGCAACCGCAAAAGGGACTATGGAAGAAACATCCTGCAGGTTATCCTCGAAAAGGAACAGAGATGACTACAAATAGAAAGCAATAGAATAAAAACCCGCTATGACCAAGCCAATACTAGTGGATTCATGGTTGGTGAAATGTGTGGTTGTATAATCCGAAAAAACCAAAGCCGACTAAATGATTCTGGTGTATCGAATTCAGAAAAATCCATATGCGAAAATGAAAGTCGTGCGTCTTGACAGATTGGCCCATGATCAAGATCAAGAAGGTGGATCGGGACGATCAAAGTTTGGAAGTATAGCATTATCCATTTCATAATATTAATTTGCGTTTGTAGTTTGTAGGGTTTTAGATTTATTTTGTAAGAGTTAATAATTAATCTAATTAATTTTACCTTTTGTTTGTTTCCTCATGAGATGTTGATGAAAGAAGGTGTGGACCCTTTTAGCAAATTAATTTTCTTATTTTGAACATGGAACGCCTATGACAGAGGGTCTATAAATCTCCAGATTGCTCCTTTTTATTTTTGTTACACTATGTAGTATGAAAACCCTTCTAGAAGGATCCGTAATCTACTGGTAACAACGAAAAGGGTATATAAAGGGTCCAGATCGGCTTTCGTGGAGAGAATACTTTGAAACGTAGTAGAAGTAAGTTGAATTGTTTGACAAGTGCCAGAAATTGTGAAGTTGACAATAAAACCTTTGAAATAATAGAGTGTGTTCAAAAAATCGGCCGCCCGGAACAATATTATAATTTTAAAGCCAAAATGCTCCAAGAATAGACAGACATAGGTTCTAATTACCATGAATATTACAAGTTTTTTTAACCACTAGCACAGATGGCCATCTTATACGTATTTATTAGTTTAAATCATATCAGGTCGGTAAGACAGTCATTTCGGTTCTATAGTAAGAAATAATGCAAACTTTTTTATGCAAAGAATAAACTTCACTCAATTATATATTTTTCATTTTGTTCAATGACCTTTTACCATCTTCCTTGCAGCTTCATGACTCCACAAATTTTGGTCTCTATCAGCAAAAAAACTGAATCAAGTGTGCTTTAAGATGATTACCATTTGTGACAATTTTAACATCCAAAGATTTTTGCAAATTTTGAAATAAATGGTAGTCAGATGGTGTGAAGTCAGGTTTGTCGGGGGGATGCAACATTACTTCCCAACCAAAGTCCAATAATTTCCCACGAGTCATTAAAGATGAGTGAGATTTTGCATTATATGATGGAAGCGATTTGCCAATTTTGACCTTTTTCTTTGATTTTTGACAGTAAACATCTCAATTTTGACCGTTTTCTTGATTTTTGACAGTAAACATCTCAATTAATCGTCCGGTCTCTTGGAAGCAGCTCACAATACACAACATCTTTGTAGTCCCACCAAATTGACAAAATAATCTTTTTTAGATACAATTGAGCTTTAGATGTGGTTTGTGCTGGTTCATCACACTTGGACGATGATCGTTCTCAAATAATGCTACTGTAGATCAAGACATTTTAAGTGATTTTCCATTGTTGTTTGCGGTTCGCGGAAAAAGACGCTAAGACCCCATTTCTGGACTGAAACCTTTTGTGAATCAGTAGCAGTGTAATGCTGGAAGAACTAAAAAAGAGGAAGAGACAAGAGATCCAGTTACTGGACAGACCTGCAAGAAATAAGACAAGAAAAGATACTGCTTAGGAAACTACTATCAAAAGAGATTCAAGGAATGCATCAGCCTACGTAAAAACCAACTTAGAGTTCTGACAGGAATTCTGACTCAGCATTGCTACCTGAAGGAATATCTTAAGAAACTCGGGTTGACAGAATATAGATTTTGCGAGGAAGAGGATGAAACCTCTATCCGCATTCATTCAGAATGTAGTGCTTTAGAAATTCCTAGAATCCGGTACTTGGAAGCATACCAAATAGAAAACAGGGATTTACTCATTCTAAAGTTGTCGAGCATTCTAAAGTTTCTCAAAGAAATAGAACTGGAGGACCTGTTCTAGTTAGCAAGTTATCTCTAACGAAAACAATAGATCTCTTAGGTCGCAGTGTACTGATCTCCATCTCCATATACATAGTACAGGGTGTATCGTTTTGGATGTTGTTAGAGGCTATCTGGGAAACCGTAAAGATTTAAAAATCTGATAAAGTAGTTCCTAGCTCTTTTTTTTTTGAGAAAACTATATTAGCCAAAACAAATTACGGCTATCCCGATCAGTTTCGGATCTACAGGACGATTTCGAATTTTACAGTTTTCTAAAATGTCCTGTATTTTATTTATCAAAGGAACTACGGTAAAACTAATAAGATATTCTTAAGGTACTTTTTTCTGTAGAATCCAGTACCGTAGTCAGACGTTTAGTTTTAATTACGGAGACATAATATCAAGTTTTATTTTTTTTAATGGAACCACGCTGTATTTTTTTACATAATTTATTTTGCATTTTCTTTAAGAATATATTATATTGTCAATATAAATTGATAACAAATAGGCTAAAAACATATTTTTTTATTAAGCTCACAGACTAGCATGTCTATGTTAGCACATTTTAAAAGGACTAATAAGTTGTTAAAATACTCAAATGGAAAACACACTTAAACAAAACTCAAAAAGGCAAAAATATCAATAAAAAACTAAATAAGTACATTAAATGTTCAAAGTATTGTCCATTGTTATCCAGACACAGTTGGTAACGTCTTTGCACTCCTCTGCTCACAGAGTTATGAATATGAATATTAGTAATACTTTGATAGCCACCACAACATTTTCTAGTAATTCGTCTAGAGTCTAGATATATTTTTTTCAAATATCCCCCCAAAAAAAAAAAAATCTAAGAGGGTAAGATCAAGTGAGCTAGGTGACCACCTAACTGGTTCATTGTTTGCTATCTATTTCTGTGTAAATTCACTTTGACTTTTGAATATTGGAGTGAAGTAATTAAGGTAGTAGCAGCTTCAAGAGCCAGGGTTGCTAGCATTACTTGGAATAATAATGAAAAATTTTGAAATAAGTCGAACTTTTATTATTATGGAATAAATAACATCGGAATTGAAAAATTGGTAAAGAAACAAATTTCAAGCCACGGCCAACCAAAACTGTTTTTTTATTTATTTGATAATTTAAACGTAGTAAACATTGATATTAAATAATTATATTAATTTTAATAAATAATAACAAATTATTGACAATAATCATAAAACGCATCTCGAAAAAAGCCATTTTTCCGTTTTTTAGATTTTTCGGCAATTTGTTTCATTGTACTATACAGTTTTTTTCCATTTATTGAAAGCAGAAATAAAAACGAGAAAAACGAGCCTAGTCCGAATTGTGTTGGATAACTAATTTTTAGAGGAAGTTCGATTGAAAATTTCACTTTTTCTTTATTAAAGTTAAATAATACCACAACGGTTGAATATTTTTGAACCAAAAAATATAGCTTTTTTGTAGCATTAAAAGTTAGACTCTGTACGTTTGTCCTTATAGTATAAGGTTTTTTCAGTTGGTTGCGAACTTAGTTTCTCTTATGTAATTGTATTTTATACACCTAACTGCAAGTATATTTTCCACTTTTGGCATACGTACAGATCTCTACAAAAGTATATATTCAGATTGCCTAGAAAGCTGGGAGATGGCGCCACTTGTATTCGATTTCATATTTTATCTAATATAAGTTGCTTAAAGGATTTACGGAATTCTAAATTTTAGTTACCATTTCGATGACATCGGCTGAAGCAGAATGGTGCTTTTCTATCCGTAAACGGATAAAAACATTTTTACGGAATACTACGAGCCAAGAAAGACTTTCTGCTTCGGCAATGCTTTCTAAAGAAAGGGATCTTATCGAAACCATACCTGATTTCAATCAGAGGGTTATTAAATAAGTTTGCTATTGCCAATGCCAAAGTTCGGAGTATGATTTTTCTTTATAAATAATTCGCACAGTAAGTTATACGTGCATTTTGTTTTAATTGCTATATTTTTAAAATTTACTAGGGTCTTTATGTTTAATTATTTAAAATACTGTGCTTTGTTTTATACTAACTTAATTTTTGAAGACTTTTATTTTTTCATCCACTGGTGCCCATGACAGGTTTTACATATGTACCATTGGAATTGCAATACCTACTTTTTTAATGCATCAGCCATCATTAACACATATAATGTCCAGTTATAGGTAAAAGTAACTTTCGTTACAGTTTCGCAAAACTGGTGCTTATAAAAAATTGTCTAAATAATCATTACATTGGATGGTTTGAAATATGATTTCTGCCGACAATAATTTCATTTAATGAACAGTGTTAGAGTCACCAAACAATTTGAAGCAACCCATTTTCTGCTGTTGCCAACATTATAAAACATTCATATAAATAGTTTACTAAAATGAATAAAAACTTTTTAAATTAAAAAAATTTATTTAAGATGATACATATATAAAGGATAAAAATGTCTAATAAAGATGTTAAACGAGTAAAAGGAAATCTTTGAATTAATAAATTTTCCTTTGCCTAATTTATCTCAAGTGTACTATCATATTTTCCTAACGAATAAGCAGATATTCATAAATTCGCAATAACATTTCTCTAATTACTAAAAGTTTTAAGCAACGATGGTTAGAAACGAACCAAACCGCAAACTTATTCCGATTTTCTTCCTCGCCAATTGCAGAAGCCGCATTGCTTTTAGAAAATGCTTTTTACTCGAAAGTTTTGGCTTATTAAAGACAAATTAAGGTTATGTTCTGAGCCCATCGAAAACCCAATTTATTCCGATGAAAAGATGGAGAGATAAATAGACAATTTGACTATCTGTAATTTGAATTAAACGGCGGAATTGAATACAAAAGCGAATTGGTTAAGCAGCTATTTCGAATTAACTATTGTAAATTTGCATTTTCGATCTAGATGAAATCAGTTACAAGTATACGGAGAATCAGAAGTTTTTTAAGAAGAAGTCTCTAAAATCCTAACCATGAAAGAAAATTAAGAGCCGAGTGTTTTTATGTAGGTCGAAAGTATTTTTAATAAGTTTGGTACCGAGCAAATCTGCAATTGTTAAATTGTTATTAAGTTATTTTTTATGCAGTTTTATCCTCTTGCAATAAACCTACCGAAGAAATATTTTTATGAGATTCCCTTGAGAGCACCCCCTACAGTGTATACTGAAAACCACATCACAACATCTCATTTTATCCACGGTTATATTCGCATGAAGTCGGTTAGAAAGTTCACTTACCCTAAGAAAATAAAATGTAATTTTTCATTTTCATCAGTCTGATAATAAATTTGAATATCCCTTATATAAATTTTCAAAATGTTTTCAAATTATTGGTTTAGTTTATTTTCATTGGGATTAGCTATCATCAATAATTTTAGTATTAATAATCAAAAGTTCCATTATAAACGTTGGTAATTTATATAATGGACTCCCAAAAACATCTAATTTGCCCACTAACAGATATATCTTCATTCACCGCAATAGTATGCCCTGGCATCTCGAAATCTGTTGAAGCAGTCTGCCTTGCCCGAAAAGTAAATAAAACATACATTAAGAACCAAATTCTTACAATTTTAAAATTCAGACTGCAAAACAGATATTGTCTTTGATTTTAAACAAGGAACTGTTGTTGTGTTGTGTTTTCAGTGTGCGACTAGTCGCATTCTGGTTTTCAGATTGCGACTCATCGGGATCGTATTAGTAAGGGGGTATAAATAATAAAAAAGCTAATTTAATTTTGTAACAAACTGAAGTGTATTCAGAAGAAAACAAGAAGAAATTTAATCATAGAAACAACATTAGCGAAAACATTAGAGCAGTTTACATCAAAAGAAGTTTAAAAATAGAAGATCTTTACTTACATAATTAACGGGAACAACCTTTTGATTTGGGAGGACACTCTTTAAGTTTAGGATGTCATCGTTAGAAGGGACTCAACTAGACTGCTGTTTGATTATTTGTTAATCAATTACATTGCATAATAGTATACAGTCAGCAAAAATAAACTATACGGTTAACTATTATACAGGCTGTTAAGCAATTAAAGTTTTATCCATTCTTACTCGTGACATATTCCCCCGGCTTCGAAAAGCTAGATACCAGCGAAAAAGAAGATTGCAATACAACATGTTAGTAGTGAACATAACCCGATCCTCTTCATCCCCCCACTCCTCGACCTTGACCCTGCCCCATCCCTCTTTGGCCCCGCCCACATGTCCTTGCCATTGACCTTGAAAGTGCACGCGTGCTTTGTCCTTGGCCTTGAACTTGTGCTCAAGGTTGTGTGTGACCTTGACCTTGACCTTGGTCGAGACGACCTTGACTTTGTTGGAGGTCATCTTGGGTGTGTGACCTTGAAGATATGTTACGTGGTTTGGGGTGATCTTGAATGGTTTTATATAAGGTATGGGGCAGTTTCATTCACCAGTAGGCTCTGACTTGTATAGGTAGTACATGTGTTAATATTTGACAAATCATGGCATATGTTAGTGAAAATTGCGGTTCTAAGTTTACTAATAGTTATAATATGAGACGTCATAAAAGAGAATCGTGTGCGGCGAGATTTAATGAAGTGCCTGGAGGAAAACGGCTCCGAATTGAAGAGTATACATCGACGATTCCGGTAATTAATTGCGCTACATGTAATGTAGATGTTCCAATAAATCATATGTCAGCGCATAAACGAACACAACAACATAAAAATAATTCATGTTTGCCGGTATGTCATGGTGTGCAACTCGTTGAATGTGCCTTCAAAAGGAGAATTGCAACCTATCGGGTTAGCAGTGATATGAAGCATTCCGATTACGTAATGTTCTTTGCAGACATTAAATCCAAGGTGGTGGAACTTGTTAATAATTTATTGCGTGTGCATCATGCTTTAAAAGTTAACATGACAGCTGTTGGCGAGTACATGCTTCCATCACAAGAAATATTCAGTGAAAAATCCTTCAACACTGCTAATCAAATAATTAGTGTAGAAAGTGATTTGGATGCCGTTTACCATTCTTTCACCGAATTAATAAAAACGCAGGCGACAGAGATCCAGGAGAAAGATTCAGGTATGGAAAAATCAAAACCCGATATATTAAACTGATTTTTATATATTATTTTTCTTGTTATAGGATGGGCTCTTGTGCGAATTTTATACTTGGAAGTTAGTATCAACAAGTATATGCCTATGGGTGGCTCATCATACATCAAGTTGCCGTGTTCTATTGAAAAGAAAGGAGCTGTCGTCAATGTGATTAACCAGGACGAATTTTGCTTTGCGTGGGCTGTAACATCAGCATTGTTTCCTCCAACAGCAGCGCCTTCACAGAAGACATCCTACCCCCATTTTTCTAGAGTGCTAAATGTAACAGGTATGGATTTTCCAGTAAAATTGCGTGACATTAAAAAATTTGTGGAAATGAACAACATATCAATTAACGTATACGGTCTGGAATCTAAATATGAAAATAATGAAGTAATACATGAAGTTATTGGTCCACTGAGGTATGCGTCAAAAAAGTTGGATAGACATGTAAATTTATTGTTAATTACAAAAGACTGTAGTAGTAAAGATGGCGGTGAACATTTTTGTGATACGACTTGTTCAAAGAGTCATTATTGTTGGATTCGGGATTTACCACGTTTAGTTTCAAGTCAAATTAGTTGTCAACAACATAAAATATATTGCTGTGATGGTTGCCTCATTTATTTTAGTACACCGTCAGCTTTAACTTTACATCAAAGCTTCGATTGTAACCACATTTTCACGCAAACACCCTCAGTGGATTTAAAAATCGATAAATTTGGAAAGAGTGTGCCGGAAAATATTTTAAAATTCGAGGGTATAGAAAAGCAAATGCGCGTTCCATTCGTGGTTTATGCAGATTTCGAATCTGTTTTAAAACCAGTTGAAACGGTACAACCAAACCCACAAAATTCTTACACTGTAAAAAGTTTTAAACATGAACCATATTCTTTTGCTTATTTAATTAAATGCTCTTTTGACGACTCACTTTCGAAATTTGAGCTATTTCGGGGGAATAATGCAGCTCAAGTCTTTGTGGATCGTATCGAGTGTGATTTAAGGGCTCTATACAACACATATTTAAAAGACATTAAGCCTATGAAACCGTTAACGCCCGAAGAAAAAAGGGAGTTTAATGATGCTAAAATATGTGGTATATGTGAAGGCCCTTTTGAAGAGGGTGAGATTAAAGTACGAGATCACTGTCACATAACTGGTGCAAAAAGATTTGGTGCTGCACATTCCGTTTGTAATTTAAATTATAAATTACCTTCTTTTATCCCTATCATATTTCATAACTTAAGCGGCTACGACAGCCATTTATTTATAAAAGAGTTATGTGAATATGGGGATAAAATTGGTGTTTTGGCTCAAAGTAAGGAAAAGTACATATCATTTACCAAAAGCATTTATGTGCACGATTATTTTGATAGTAAATGTGGAAAAGTCAAGAGGAAATATTTAAAGTTGCGATTTATTGACAGTTTTAAATTTCTGTCAACGTCTTTGGAAAATTTAGGCAGCGGTTTAAACGACGACGATTTTATTGAAACGCGGAAACATTTTTCAAATATCAACCAATTTAATTTGATGCGTCAAAAGGGTGTTTTTTCCTATAGCTTTATTGACTCTATAGCAAAAATGGAAAATACATGTCTTCCAAGTAAAGATGAATTTTATGATAATTTACGGGAAGAAAATATTAGCGATGAAAGCTATAGAAGAGCAAAAGAAGTATGGCGCTTGTTTGGGTGTAAAACTTTGGAGGACTATTCGGACGTGTATTTAAAATCAGATGTGTTGCTATTATGTGATGTTTTTGAGCAATTTCGGAATAATTGTTTAAAATTCGATAAACTTGATCCAGTACATTACTATACCCTTCCAAGTTTATCATTTAATTGTATGCTACGTATGACTAAGGTAGAGTTAGAGCTCTTAACTGATCATAGTATGTCACAAGCATTACCATATGGTGGTTTTCGATGGTTAAGTGAGCGCGAAATTCTGGATTTAAATATGATGGCTGTTGGTGATGATAGTTTACATGGCTACGTTTTGGAAGTGGATGTGCATTATCCGACTGAGTTGCATGATGCACATTCTGATCTTCCATTTCTAGTAGAAAATATCATACCGCCAACAGAAACCGCTAAATTACCGAAATTAATTCCTAATTTACAAGATAAAAAAAATACATTGTACACTATAGAACTTTAAAACAAGCCATCGCCAACGGCTTAGTGGTAATGCAAACCCATCGAGTATTACAGTTTAAGCAATCAAAATGGCAAAAATCGTATATTGATTTTAATACCAATTTACGTAACAAAGCCACCACAAAATTTGCGAAGGACACTTTTAAATTAAAAAATAACGCGATATTTGGTAAAACTATGGAAAATGTGGAAAATCGAAAGGATATAAAATTAGGGATAACATTGGGATAACAGTGTAGGCAGAAATGGAGCTAGAGCAATAATATCCCGCCCCAATTTCAATAGTAGCTCGATATTTACCAAGAACTTTGTTGCTATGCATATGAATGAAGTTAAAATATTGTACAATAAACCAATTTATATCGGATTTTCCATATTAGATATATCAAAGACTGTAATATACGATTTTTATTATAATTTTATTAAATCCAAGTTTGGCGATGATGCTTCGTTACTTTACACCGATACTGACTCGCTTATATTAAAAGTGTATACGGAAAACTTTTATCAAACTATATCAGAAAACCCCGAAAAATTCGATACATCAAATTACCCCGAAATTAATAATTTCAACATAATTAAAAGTAATTCTGTAGTTGGTAGAATGAAAGATGAGTTTCCTGGTGATCCGATAATAAGTTTTTATAGTACCGGCGCGAAGGCTTATTATGTAAAGTCCATTAATAATGAATTAAAAAAAGCCAAAGGTATCAAAAAATGTGTTATCGAGAAAGACCTTCATCAGGAAGACTACCAAAGAATTGTTGAACGGGGTGGTTTGATATTAAGAAAGATGAAGACATTTAGAAGTGAATTACATAACATTTATACCAACATAATAAATAAAGTAGCATTGTCACATAGCGATGATAAACGTTATGTAATTCCCAGTTCAACCAAAACTCTACCTTGGGGGCATGCAGACATAGATTTTTACACAACAGACCCGGAAGAAAACTTAGCAAATTTAGTCACCGTGTTGCAATAATTTCTAAGTCAGGACAGCACGTTATCTGGAAAATCCATATTTCATTATTTGTATTGTTTTTATTATTTCTATTGAACATACAACATTAATATGTAACGAGAGTATTGTAATTTTTTTTTTTAAATAAAAAACATGTATTCATTACTTGATTGCTTTTTTATTGAACCTTTATTTTAAAATTATAAATATAATGAAGTGTCGACAAATAACAAACTGTAAAAGTTATTGTTGAAAAATTTGTCTAACAGTAAATTAAACGCACAGGTCTACGAGTAAATGTTTAATGTGAAATAGGTTTGCTGACAAGATCCTCCATAGTCTTTTCAATTTTCAACATTCTAGAGTTAAGTTCATCACGCAGTTCGTCTTGCCTAAGTTCATATATTGCAATAACAGTATCATCAATGTATCCTCTAAGTTCTTGACCGGTTTCAATTAATTTCTTGCGTACGTAACCTTCAAGTTGGTTTCTTAATAACAATTGTTGAGTTATGTAAAGCTTTCTGCGTATCTTGCACACACTGAGCAAGGTTATTATCAACATAGTTTCGTGTGGTCGCATCGTCTCCTTCAAGAGGTTCTGCTAAATAGCACAATCTTTTGCTTCCCATGTCGTAATCTCCATTAGGTGTAAGTTTAAAACCTATTCCTGAAGGACCTCGCATAAAGTTAAAATCCTTAAATTTTCTTTTGCGACCGAACTTATCAATAGTGTTTACTTCTGACATTGTTATGTGAGACTGATTTGAAACCATCAGATTTCACCCTAATATATGGCTCTATTTCATTAATAAACGGACTCTGCAGAAAAATATGGATTGCAAAACGTATTTTAGGTGATGTTTAATAAATACACATACAAATTCATTTTACTATTGTTTTATTGAAAAAAAAATTAAAATATAACAAAAGATTGAGTTTACTTTTTATTATTAAAAAATAAAAAAATATAACAAACAAAAAAATAAAAAATTAAGAAATAAAATACATGTTAATTTCTTCTGTACAGGTAAGCTTCTTCTATGACCCAATTTCTTCTGTGGATGGCACGTTCATTAATGTCCTTGAACTGGTAGTAAACTAGTCCACAAAAGCCGCATTGTACAAATTTAACCCTGAAAAGGTCAATGTAGTTGAAGTCGTACGTAAGATCATTTCGCCAGCAGATACCTAGTCTTTTACAATGATGACAAGTTAAATAAAAAGCTTTTGGTATATGACTGTATGTTTTGGCTGCTTTACTAGGTTGTTCATCAGTTGGCAACATGATGTTTGAATATGTTGTACTTTTCAATCGCTGTACTCTATTTACGTATTACTTTTTAAAATAACCTTGACAGGACCAACAAAAAAAAACCTTGAAAATTACAACCTCGAAAACGACCCTGACATTGACGGGTACTTTGACCTTGGCCTTGGCCTTGCATCTGACAAGTTTAGTACTATATTTATATGTTTTTTAAAAATAACCTTGACAGGGACAAAAAAAAATCCATGAAAATTACAACCTTGAAAACGACCCTGGTATTGCCGGTTACGTCGGCCTTGGTCTTGGCCTTGCATCTGACAAGTTTAAATATTTTACTTAATGCATCGAACAAAAGGAATAAAGGTGGTGTAGTGGGGGAAATGGGCATAAAAGCAGACTTGCTGGCTCGAGCTCTTCACAGTTCGTCAGAACACCAAACAGTGCAGTAGTAAGATAAAGTTATAGTGTGAGTTGTAATATCGAAGATGTCATCGAGTGTAAGGTCTCTTTTGGATGCTCTTGACGTGAGCTGCGGTTCGCAACAAGGCATGTTGGAAAACATTAGTGGCTTGGAAGTGTTAAATCCGGGGGTATTCGAAAATTAGAATGGCAGGGAGCAAGAAGATGCCGAAGACAGAGCCCTGAATGATGGTCGCGACGAAGAGTTGGTTCAGTCGGCTGCGCAATTCCTCGAATGTTGGACGGAGGAGAAGGAGCCGAAAATCAACATAATAAATGATGTGGTTGTGCAAAAACCATCGCGGCCTAACAGGGAATCTTCTCTGAAAGCTTCCAAATTAAAGAAGCTTTCGACTATGCGGAAGTCGGAAATCGCCGATAAAAAAACCTTTTATTCGGCGATTAAAGGTGTGGGACAAGGAAAGAAGAAGAAGTTTAACTTTAAGCATCCCTCCACCCCTGTTCCATTACCCGACTTCCTGAAAACAGCACCACAAGAGCCGTTGTCCATAGAAGTGAAAGTGATCGAAGGCCCCGATGGACCAACACCACCAACACCACCAACACCGGCCAGCGTAGAGCAGGAAGTAGTGCCTGAGGTAAAGTCTTCCCCAGCGCCACTGTCGCCGATATTGAGGTGCCGGAAACCTATGAAGAAGCGGTTTAAGCGGTGTTTTGAAGGCGATGAAGTTTCCGCTGCTTCGTCGTCATCGTCGTCGTCGTCGTCATCGTCGTCTTCACCAAACGAAACCGCTTCTTCTTCTTTAATATGTTCCGAGACATCGCAACCGAAGTGGGTTGAAGACTTCACCAACTCTCAGAAGAGCAAACTATCAGACATTTATCGAATGAAAAAACACTTAGTGAAAAAAGTGAGTGCGTGTGAGAGTGACATTTTAGAACTGGAAAGACAATTAGAGTTAAAAAAGATGGAATGTGTGCGGTATAAAAGACAATTAGAGGACTTTAATAAATTATGTAGTAGGTGTTAGGTTGTTGTAGGTATTAGCTTTTAATTTATAGTATTAAGTTTGTAAATATATATATATATATATATATATATATATATATATATATATATATATATATATATATATATATATATATATATTGTAGTTAATAAAAAAAAAGTCTTTGATCAGATTTTTATGTTTTATAAAGAGAATAAAAATGACTTGAAAATTTATTTTTGTGTGTTATTTCATATAGGCCCTTTCCCACATAATATTAGGTAATAAAAAAGAGTGAATAATCCACTAAAACTACGCAATAGCAATAGTTGTAAATATTTTTTGATAATATTTACAAGTATGCTAAAACATGGTTCGGTTTAAGAAGTTAAGGTTCTTTCGCCAGAACTTCTTATACTTTGCATCTCAATATTGTATGTTTTTATAAAAAAAAACATAAAATATTGGTTACAAAGTATTATAACCAACTAAAACTACGATCAAAGTACTTTGTGGCCCTGAAAAGGACCGTTTGGTTGTAAAAACATGCGACTCTTTATTGTGTTGTTAAGTCGCACGGCCCGTCATCATCAACGGCGGTGGTGGCGGTGCTGTCCTCAGCATATTCGATTATGAACCGCCAAAGTTCATCCCATCTGGGATCGTCCAACTCCCACTCGAGACAATTCTCTGTGGTAGAATCTACCACAGGGCATGGGGTAGGTTGCTGTTCACTCGCAGACATGTTGAACTAAAATGATTGTAATAAGTATTGGTGGTCGTATATATAGAGACAAATTAATGGTGGGGGGGGGGGTGAAAACAAATGTATTACGTATTGAGATCAAAAGTTGTTTGTGGTCTCAAATACGAACGAACGATTTTGCTGGGTTCCACCAGCACCTAAACTTTTAATACTTTGTATCTAATATTGTATATTGTATATTCTATACATACAATATTAGTAACAAAGTACTAATATGTGCTAAAACTACGATCAAAATATTTTGTGGTCCTGAAAAGGACCGTTGTTGTGTGCCCTTAAAAAGGGCCAGGGAGAGTGTGGGGCTTATGGTGCCCCATCCTCGCTCGTCGACCACCAGCTTGACGAATCGCAGGGGCCCTGCGGATCGTCGGATGTCGGTGATGCTGGAATTTCCAGCACCGCATCTTCCGTCGAATCCGGCTCTGGCTGCGGCGACGGAGTTTCGTGTCTTTGTAAGACCCAATCGCCCGCATCGTTTAATTCCACTAGACCCGGATCGTGGTCACACACTAGCGGAATCGGCTCATCCAAGTCGTCCCCAACGTAGGACGTCAATTTCAAAATCCACCTCTTCGTCGTCGAAGACTTGCAAGTCTCCAACGTTGTCGGCGACGGTGTCATCGCTAAAGATGGATGAGCCTCTGCTGGCGGGTCTTTCTTCCTCCATGTTCATCGTATGAGAGTTGATGAATATATGACTGTGTAACTGGCCCAGTCTCATATATATAGAACTACCCCCCACCCCACCAACGGATTCTAAATGTTGTGTATTGGTGAGAGCTTATAGAATTATTGATTTTTTCAAAAACTTTAAATAAGGAATTAGATTTGTTTTTTTTTTTTAGACAATAAGACTTATTCTTAATATTTTGTGAAGAATACATTACAAAAAAAAAATAATAGAAATCTTGTTTGGACTGTTAACATTTTCATAGGTTCTCAAGCATATAACTTGACACTTAAGCTACGAGACAAATCGTCGTTAAACGAATATCTCGCCCCATAAGTGACGATTACTAAACTATGATCAAAATATAATGTGGTCCTGAAAAGGACCGTTTTTGTGGCCCTAAATGGACCTGGGGGGAGGGTCGGGTGCCTACCGTGGAGTAATACCCAACGATATTAACACCGACCTAGGTGCAGCCCTTGGTCTTCTCATTGGCGGCACCGTCGCCGTCGCTGGTGGTGTCGGTGTTGCGGGTGGTGCCGAAGGTGCTGCTCCTGGTGCGGTACCCCCGCGTAGCGCGTTGGCGCGGAGTCGGCACACTAAAAAAAACCCTAATGACTTCCCCTACAACTTCCACATACTCCCGTTCGGCGCTCTAGCCTCCTAACTCGAGAATTTCAATTTTTTCGTCTATATTTTTTTCATTTTTAAGATTTTTCAAATTTTTTTTCACCATTGTATTCACCTCAAAATTCTAGGTAACTAAAGTGCTTTTATTTTTTTCTATCTTGAACGGTTCCCGAGCTACAGCGCTTTAAAAAATACAAATTACCAACTTACTATAACCCTTTTCTTGAAATTTCATCTTTCCGAATTTTGAAAAGTACTACCATATGTAGAAAAAAATTCTCTTTCTAATTTCCTAATATTATTTTGCTCCAAAACTTCAACTTTGGCGCGCATTCACCATTTTTCAATTTTTTTTGAAAATTTTTTTTTTTACGTTACTATCGAGAAAAATGCTTGCTTGTAGTACTCGATTTCCTCTATAATTTTTTCTTGTAACTTTTTTCCCTATTCCTAACCGTTACTTTCCTAAAAATTTTCTAAATCGTTGTTTTCATATTTTGCCTTAAAAATTTTTTCTTGTGTTATTTAAACTCTTTTTTCCACTTAATAAACCACCATTATCTAAACTCCCGTACTCCTTTCTTAAAGAGCGGGCTTTTCCGTCCGCTTTTTTTTTGTTGGGTTTCAAATAAATATGAAACTACTACTTCACTCATTACAAATTTATTGATTCAAGTACCTTATTTTAACATTATTTTGTGTTACATATAATAGATACATTAAAATATAGATTTATTGGTCACCGAACCGTTTAATACATTATAACTAAAAAATGAGTCGTGAATAACTAATGCGTACACTTTAGTGTCTTTGGGAAATTTATTCTTTCTCGTTTGGAACTCCAATTTCACATCCACTGTCGATGAGTTAATCGCCTCTGGTTGATGACTGCAATTGATAATAAAAACGGGGTTTTTCATATATTCCGCGAACGTTATCATTGGATCGTTTATTTCGCGCCCGTAGTAGCTGCTTTGGAAGTTTTCGTAATTGTAATAGGCTGCTGCGTACAGTTTTTTGGCGAAATCTAATTTCCATCTTTCGTAGGGATAAACGGTTGAATTCAGATACAGTCTAATGTCGCATACGTCGGCGTGGGTAAACTGGGTTGCGTTTTTTTCTTTCTCGTCTCAATTATTGCTGTCTTGAAACCCGACGATTATATAGCGCGGTCTTTCCAGACTTGTACTCGTTCTCAAGGCCCACACGTCGGAAGATGTTTGCCTTAAAGCTGGTAATTCGTACAGATCCCATTTACGATATGCCATTTGAATACTGGCATTGTTTCCACCTTTATTAATGCGAGACAGTATTTTCAATTTTTGCTTGTGGTCTGGAATGATGTGACGAATTTTCCATTCGATTTTGTCGATACTAATTTCTGCCTCTACTTCGCCGACGTAACAATTGGTAAAAGTGCGAGCTATAATCATAATAAGCACTTGTTTTACGTTGAAAACACCTTTTGTGTAATCTTCGGCGAATCCCATAAGATATTTTTAAGGGTAATTTCCCGGAGAATACGTTACTTGCCGTGTCTACGATATCTTGGTTTGCTTCGTCGAGACCCAATCCGCACGTCATGAGAGATCTTTGTTGCAAACTTCCGAATGAAACCATGGTTTTTAATGTCGTCGTAACTCCAGGTTTACGAACCACGGCGACCTGCTCACCTCCCATCTCGTAGCGAATTTCATCGAACAAAAATGCGAGGGCATTATTTGATAAAAAACATCTTTTCGTTGCGTCTATGGGTTTAAATTTTCCTTCGATATATATGTAACTTTCCGCGATATCCAATCTTGAAAAATTAATGGGGATACGGACTTCATCCAAATTGTTGAATTATGGAGATCCGTATGGCTTATACGTATGCTCTTCTAGACTAATAATGGAATTGTCCAAGATGGGCTCGGAGAAAACCTCTATTTTATCGCTGGTGGTGGAAATCATTTTCGCACTTAAGACCGATTGATTTTAAAATTTATAGTCTTCGGCAGATAACTGTTGAGATGTTTGTGATCTAACGTCTGGACGACGACTAACCTTGACGTTAACTCTTCTTTTACTTTTATTATGTTTCGGCGGCTCCCCCCCCATCTTAGTCGACAGCACACAAAATTGACGATTGAAGCAAAAACCCATTTCTATGAAAGTTTCTTCAGTTCCAATTTCACAATTATTTTCTCGCCTTGAAAATTGGTTAGATCACTGCTATCGTCCAAGATGCGAAGAGTAATGTTGTCGATAAACTGACGTCCTGAAGACATTAACGGCATATAAATATTATTTTGTGGTTCTTTACTGATTTTGTAACCGGGCTCCACGTCGATATCGAATTCGAACAAGGTATGACCTTCCACAGAATTCATATATGCTCCGGAAATTATATTACAATCTACGCGTATGATGCGTACTTTCATTATTTCCACCATCTCGGTTGATTCGTGCTTTTTGTCTCTTTTTAAACATGTATGATTAAATCCCTAACATTTTACCGATACTCGCCTCTCCCCGGAAATCTATAGTATATTGGGATTTCAGTTCACATTTCAGCGTATTATTATTAGCGACCAAGTAAAAGATTCCATCGTTCTTTTCTTCAATTGAAATCCTCAAAGCCTCCGACATAGCTTTACCTATTTCATCTATTTCATAGGCCCCAGGTGGAATCTGCAATTGTATCGGCTCGGTGGTGTAACCTCCTTCATGTAGGCAACTTATTGTTGCTTTCGTCCACATTAAAAATTGAATTGTATGTGTAAAATCCCAGCAATGCCAGACCATATTCATTTTCTTTATTTAATTCGACTGGTGGATAAAAATCGGCGCTTAAGACGCTCGAGTGTCCCTGTTAGTGTGAACGTATAAGACATGACTAACCATTAAAACATCACCCATCTCGGTTTTATTCTTAGCGGCAACATTTAAAAAGATTCATCTTCACACCTTTTCTCACTGCATTAGATAGTGATGTTTTTATGCTATTTTCTGCTTTTATGCGCACATCGCTGATTTTGCAATAACAAACAAAATATTTTTCTAGCCGTAAGATCCTCATCAGCCGTAACCTCGTTTAAATTGCTGCTGCTGCTGAAATAATGTTTGCAACCGCACTGATATTTTAATATATCGATATCGCTTTTGAGGTGCTCAGGCAACTTTTCCCAAACGAATGGAATTTCATTTGGGGCTAAATGCAATCATTACATCCTTGGGCATGTTTTCCAACTGTTTCACGGTTATTTTCCTTAATCCACCGGCTAGATGAAATGCTTTCAGTGATTGCAACATTTTAGTATAGTTATTGCGATCCATTTGCGGTGTTAATGGTGACGATGATGATGATATCTTTTACGCTGATGATTCGACAAGGAAACTTTAAGCACAAATGTCCACACCAGACTGATCCAAAATCCTGCTGACGATCGTATGTATAGTAAATAATTTTTGATGGTTCCTATCCCGTTTGTAGATAATCGTACCAATTCGATCGGTGGGGTAAATCGCCGAAGCTATCATAATATGTTACTTTAGAATTATTTTTTCTATAAGCTACCCAATGAGTCCCTGCACCACGCGTACTATCCAAATTCACTATTGCTGCTTCGTAACGTCGAGGACCTTGTCTAGGTAATAAATCCCTCATATAAACGCCTCGAAAGTGTCCTATTCTTTTCTTTTTGGCATATTTTTCTATATCGATGTTAGATAGTGGTCTTCGAGGTAGGGATTCAATTAGTTTTTGATCTACGATTTAAAAATAATCCATACCTTTACGATATGGGCTTTAGAAACAAACCATTTCCTTTCGATTTTAAATACAGGCCGGCACCGGTTTTATCTTCGCTGCTTTTTTACAGCTTTTATGGCGCGCACAATTCCCGCTGCCCCACCGGCTAATGAACCCAAAGCTGATAACCCCGGCAAAAATTGGTATTAATGGTAATATTCCACCAGTTTTAGGAATCGGTATTATTCTCGGTGTACGAACCTTCCTTTTGCCACCTGCCGCTTTTACCGATCTACGTGCTGCCGACAGAGCTATTTTAGATGCATTCATGACATTTTTTTCCAACACATTTTTACTTCCGGCTTTTAATAATTCCTTTCGAACTGCTTGTCGAATAGCTGTTCCGAAACTGACTTTCCGAAAATGTCGATTTTTATTAACACCTTTCCTTTTTGTATGACGTGTGCCTTTACTAGATGTTTTTTTTGTTGATAATGATGATGGTACACCCATACCAAAACGTTGTTTTCCTTTCATAATGTTTGTAACTAACCAAGCTGCTGTTTTTTCACCTAAACTGGAATCTTTCGATTTTACTCTATTCCAAGCACTTTGTTCGAGCTCGTAATCCGCTCGATATCTCGCACTTATGTTGTCTTTATTATGTAAATAACCTAAATCGTGTTTTTTGCATGCGGCATCCAAAGGATTAATGCCTGGATCACCTCTTGTTACACGTTTTATTACTTTTGTTCCGGGTCCGCAATATTGATAATCGGGAATGTGTACCTCGAATGGTAATTTATTTATTAACGAATTCACAATACCGTGTCCAGTTTTATTGGAAACGTGAGACCGTCTACTTCGTTTGACGCTCGGCATCTGAATGACAGTTTTTGTGAAAAATTGCCTATAAAATATCAAATTTTCCTAAGATGCGCGTTATCGATCTTAAACAAAAAACTTCGTATTGACAATCTCGATGAAAAATTCGGACTTGGATTTGAAAAGAAGATAATGAATGAGACACGCTCTCTACTTCCTTCCTCTATTCGCGGCCTGTTAATTGGTCCATCCAATGTGGAAAAACTAATGTCATGATTTCGCTGCTTACACACCCCCTTGGGCTACGTTTCGAAAAAGGAAAATTTTAGCACCCATCAAAGGTTTAGGCTACTATGCCTTTAGTGATTCCAGTAATATTATGGAACCGTTCGATGCAAAACCAAACTCTATATTTATCTTTGATGATGTTATATGTGAAAAACAAAGACGTTATAAGATCGTACTTTAGCATGGGACGTCATAAAAATATCGACTCTTTTACCTAGCGCAAACATATTCGCGAGTGCCTAAACAGCTTGTGCGAGAAAATGCCAATTTTATTATTATGTTTAAACAAGATGAGTTGAATATGAAACACATATTTTCCGACCACGTTTCATCGGATCTAACTTTTACTCAATTTCAAGAAATGTGCTCAAAATGTTGGGATAATAAGTATGGATTTTTAGTAATTGATAAAGACAGTGATGTGAAATCGAGAAGATACCGCAAAGGATTTGATAGCTATATATTACTGTAATAATAAGAGAAAACACTCATTTGATTGTTGAAACGTCCTTTGTTAACATCATGAATAACGCGATCGACTTAAAACGTAAACTAGTGGAAGCTACCAATGCCGTCAGAAAAAAATTTAAACAAATTAAAGCGGCTAAAGAATTTAATGTTGTGGAATTGGAAAAGTTTTACGAACCCATCTCTAAGCCGTTGACAACTATATCTGATGTGGTTAAGCAACGTCAGCAGCAGCAGCAACAACAACAACAACAACAGAAACAACATATCCAGCTACAAAGTCACATAGTCCCCAGTACATCAGTGCAGCCGACTCAAATATCAGGTTTTCCCCAACCTACACATTCCTTTCAATCCTCCACACCTATTCAGCAGCAGCAGCAGCATCGCATTTCAAAAGAAGATATTAGCCAATCGGTGTTGATACACCCTTGACATCACTAATACATCTCTCGCATCCGCTGACACCACAACTTCCGATACTTTAAACGCACACCTGAAAGGATTACGTTCGAAACCATCTCTATACTATACTGTATATGGTGTACGTTTTGGTTCAAAAACAGATTATAACAAAAATTTTATTGGTAATTTAGAGGTGCGTTTTCGAAATGAAAATATTGTCTTATACAAAAAAGGGAAAAATATTGCAGAATATGGTGGATCACCGGCACTTCATGATTTGTTATTTCTTAAAACACCCCCAAGTGTAGGCAAGGAACAACAATTAAGTGATAATGTACTTTCAACGTACAAGGAAATTTTGGAATCAACGAGTGCTGTCTACAACAATTTTAAAAAAAGTGATGGTTTACGGAAGACCAGATGGAACAAATATTTACGAATTATTCAAAATCTGATAATGGACACAAAATTAGGCGGTACTATTACAAGAAAAAATCCCTCTGAAAAACTACAGTTACCCACAAAAAGAAATTATCTTCGAAAAAATTTCAATATGTCTATTGGAACAAAGCTAAAAAGTTGGTGGATTGTTTACGTTTGTTGGGGAGTTTCAAAATGGCCGGTCACACTGGACACGAAAATGAAATTATGTCAATCATAGACGAATTACGAGAAGAAGATATAATATATTAAGCTCAATATTTAATGATATTATTCAGTTCTTTCCTTCGATCTGAAACCTTTAATATTACTAATAATATGGAGCCCAGTCTAGAAAAAATCAAGATTTTTAATGAACTACATAGAACGGCTAGAAAATTTTTTTTAAGACGGCGCACGATAATAAAAGGATACAGAGATTTGTGGCAAATTGATTTGGCTGAAATGCAACAGTATGCTGATGAAAACGATGGTTATCGTTATATTTTGGTCTGTATAAATTGTTACTCTAAATTTGTCTATACCAAAGCCATAAAAAACAAGACTGGTATAGAAGTTACTAGTGCGATGAAAAGCATCATTGAAGAGGCATCATATACACCAACAAATCTGCAAAGTGATCAAGGAAAAGAGTTCTATAATACAAACTTTCAAGCCCTGATGAAAAAATATAATATAAATCATTATTCCACTTACAGCATAAAGAAAGCTGCAATTGTTGAGCGAGTCATAAGGACTTTAAAAAATAATTTATATAAACAATTCTCGACAAGAGGATCTTACAAATGGATTCATACATTATCGGCAGTAACAAAAACCTATAACCATTCGAAACATCGCACCATTGGAATGAAGCCTGCAGACGTGCAAGAAAAAACACAAATTAAAGCATACGATTATTTAAAAATTGTACCTAAAAAATTTAAGTTTTCCATGGGTGACATTGTGCGTATTAGCAAGTACAAAAGCTTATTCGAGAAAGGATAAACGCCCTCTTGGTCAACCGAATTGTTTAAAGTTGTAAAGTTAACGTTACAAATCCACCTACTTACTTGTTGGAATCGTTAGAAGGTCAGCCTATAAGAGGGTGTTTTTACGAATCAGAACAACAAAAAACAAGCAGTCCTGGCGTTTATCTAGTAGAAAAGGTCCTTAGACAACGCAAGAAAAATCACACCGATCAATTATTTGTCAAATGGCTAGGATTTCCCAACCACTTCAACTCTTGGATAGATAAAGCTAATATTGTTTAAATAACATATTGTATGACTATAATTTTTATTTAAAATGTAAAATAAATAAACAATATATTGTAAAATAAAGTTTTTTATTTCAATCTTCATCATTAAAAACAATGACAATAAAACATCATACACATAAATAACATTTCAATATTCTTGGAGGGAAGGTCCAATTCACCGACGACTACGACGTTATCTTCAAGGCTATGCCACTCGGAGTGCGTTCTCCTATTCTTTAACCTGCTTTCCCTTTTTTTAGATTTTTTTTGAAGTCGAGCCGTACGACAGTGCGCTTAATGAGTCATTTAAAGGCTGATGATAGAGTATTTTCTGAATAACTTCAATTTTTGTTTTAAGCTCATTATTATTTTGGTATTTCATGGGGAGGACATCCTTGTTAAATATGTCACATATTACAACTGCAAAATTGTAAAACTTTCTATTAACAAAGTGTTTTGTCACAGCATCGTCATCATCTTTAGGTTCGCCTAAGTTGGTTATGATTTTTCCCGCCCATATCATACTGCCCATCCGCTGTAAGTTTAAAACCAATCCCTTGTAGCCCAGATAATATATAATATTTTTCATTACATTTCTGACGACCAAATTTATCAATTGTGTTGTTTCCTCGACTCATTTTCAATCTTTACTAAACTATTTTATTTTTATTTTCCCTACTTATATTAAATATTTCAGTTGAGAAAAAGAAACACTGACTATGATCTACTGGGTTGGTATGTTTATAAAAGAATAAAACAAAACTGTGATTGTAACAGATATTTATTTACAGTTATTTAATTGCACAAATACAAAAATTATAAAAAATTAATTTTCCATGTTTTCATTTTCGTTGCTCAAAATTCTATCCCATCCGACACTATTTCGATCGTCAACATCTTGGGCTGTTGCTGTTGCAGAAACCAATTCATATTTTGCAGCAAGCTCACCTGGTAAATGTGGAATATTGACGAGGTATTCTTTTAATTCTTCTTGAACCATTTCAGCACAAAATGTATCCGTGTCTATGGAACCATATAAAAATTTGTCGCACAAGTGTGCCCCAGCCATAAAATTGATTGTATCCCTGATCTCGTTCTTATATTGATCTTTGGTTGCATCAATATGCGACCAGTCATTTACGCTATCTAACTTATCGTGAGCCATATTCTTAATTCTCTCCCCAACCAAAAATATGTATCTATCTACACATTCGTTGGCGGTCGTCGTCGTCGCATCAGCAGACATCTTTAACAGAAATAATGAACACGCGTAAGTATTCTGACATGTGCAACTATATTTTAAATTTAATTACATCCTTTTTTCAAACAATTTACATACAATTTACTCCAATGAGCCAAAACGTGATAATGTTCGAGTATTGTTTCCAAAAACTCTAGTGCCCTGCCCCAAATAAGTTAGAGTGTATTTACCTTTAGTTTTACTCATAATATCTACAATATCGTCAGATAGTGTTTCGGCCACACGTTTTGGCAAAAAACTCTCAAATGTGCTATTATCACCGTCATCGTGTAAAGCCACTAAAAGAGTTTTGCCAAATCGTGTAGTCATTGAAACCATCTTTACAATTTTATACACTTTGCCTACAATCATTTCGGTAACCTTTTTTCTCTCTAAAACCTCGAAATCTTTGCTGAACATTTCATTAATTTCATCTAGAGTTTCTTTTGCAATACTCATTATTGAAAAAATGGTATATAAATCCAAAAATTACCGTGAATATAAAAGCACTTTCAGAACACTACACGAACACAATATTTGATGTTATGCTACTGATATCTGCGACTGTTTGAATTCACTTCTTTTCCCACCAACCTTTATAACGAGTTTTCAAGGTCGAATTGTAACAATGGTGTGGTAGCTTAACGGTAGAAATAGTGGGAGGAGTATTCAAGGTCAAATGACGTCACACATTTAAATTAGTATAAGGATAACTTCAAGGATAAATATAATGAAACAAATAACTACATTTTATGTACGTTATTGATTGATTTTTTTCTGCCATTCTTCTATACGTGTAACATTATCACCTAAACCTAATTTTCTTAATTTGTTCAATAATAATTGTTTGTTTTTATTTCTTAGAAAATTCTTACAAACTATACTCGCTAAAATACAACACTTCGGCATGGTCCATATACTTAAAAAAATACACTAAAATCCTGAGCCTCCGAATCTTGCATTTCAAATGCGTAAAATTCCGAACAGGCTGCAGAAATTAGAAATTCTTCGTACATTTCTCGCACTAAACTTTCCATATTAACTACTACTACGTTAAACTTAAGTCCTACACTCTAATTTCATCTAACACAACCGGATCTGCAATGAAACTAATCAGTTTTTCCAAACAGTCACTAAACCCCAACTTTTTTATTTCACGAACAAAGTCTTGTAAATTTATTGTTTTGCTGCACTATTTACGACATGCATTCGCAGCCTTTTCATATTCATAAGCCAAATCACAATAGCGCGACCGCCCATTCTGCTCGACTTTTCATTGCATCATTGAAATAATTACTAGCCGTTTCAGTGAACTCATCGCCCAATTTTTTTACTGTCTCTTGCAAAGCACTATTCATATTATTCACTCATTTTTACATCCACGACACTTTTTTATTGCTGGTGGTGGCCCATCTATATAATGACGATATATTTGTTCATAGGAATGTAACAGGGTAAGTTTAACTGTAGTTCCTTGTCACACCGATATGGCGCTGGCAGCTTATCCCAAATTTGTCGTAAACTCAGCGTATCAACGCAAGTTTTTAAATATTCGAGAGGAAAAAATGCTAGATCCTTCTCTTCAAAATCACACAAACTTTTTAAATTACTCTGATATAAACAAATTACTCTGCCGACTTGCTCTATAATTTTTTCTTTAGATAGTTCCGTATCTGACATTTCACACTGAATGAATGTAAATAGACTCACACAATTTTATAGAACAATTTGCAAGGTCAAAATTATTTCAAGATCATCTCACACTATTACAATGCACAAATAACTACTTCAAGGTCACACACTCAAGATGGCCCCCCAACAAAGTCAAGGTCGTCTCGACAAGGTCAAGGTCAAGGTCACACACAACCTTGAAGACAAGGTCAAGGCCAAGGACAAAGCACACGTGCACTTTCAAGGTCAATGACAAGGACATGTGGGCGGGGCCAAAGAGGGTGGGGCACGGTCAAGGTCAAGGTCGAGGAGTGGGGGGATGAAGAGGATCGGGTTATGTTCACTACTCATGTTATAAGTATTACAATACAATTTCGTAAATTACATAAAGTTTAAAATTTATAAATTCTTTCATAGGAAAAATTTCCTAATTCTTATTCTAGGTTACGATCTTGGAATAAAATTTAATATGAATTATTTGAACATATAAATGCAATTATAATAGAATAATACATAATAACCAATGAATTTTACACTGTAATGTGCTGCACCAAATATGTAGTAAGGAAACTTCATATTTTCTTTTTTTTTTTGGTCCTCAACAACTTTCTTGTTACTTGCTGCTGACGTCAAGAGTTTCGCTAGTGAAGTCGGGAATGAAGAACTGTTAGGTTAAGTGAATGACTTGTTTCTCTAGCCATGACAGACTGATTGGGAGTAGGCTTGCTTCACTATCATGGTTGTTGCTGTGGTCTAGCCCAATATCTTCCTTTTATTTACTTTATTTGTGCTCACACAGTTTTAGTACTCCAGTAACTACGAATATCAGGATAACATAAATTTCGTAGGTATCCTGTAAAAGGAGTAACATAATTAAATAAGAAGTGTTGTCTGACCTGATGCATAAAGGAAATATTCATATTATATATTATTATTTGTATGATTTTTTTTCTTTATTCCTGCTGGCACCGTTTTAAAACCCCAGTATCTACGAAGATCAGGATCACGCACATTTCATAGATATCCTTAAACAGGAATAATATCTTTTAATAAGAAGTGTTCTCACCTGATGCATAAATGGAACGTTCATTATCAACCTATTTTTGTACATATTCTTTTTATTCAAGCTGGCACAGTTTAGTACTCCAGTATCTACAAAGATCAGGATCACGTACATTTCGTAGATATCCTTCAAGAAGAACAACATATCTTATAAGAAGCATTGCTCGGCAGCTCCACGATATATCGCGTTGTGTTTTCACTGTGCGACTAGTCGCATTCTGGTTTTCAGATTGCGATTCATAGGGTAACAAACTGAAATGTATCCAGGAGAAAACAAGAATAAATTTAATCACACAATAAAACATTAGCCGAAACAGAGCAGTTTACATCAAGTGAAGTTTAAAAATTAAAAATCTTTACTTATATAATTATCGGGAACAGCCTCTTAATTGGGGGGGGGGACACTTTTAAGCTTATGATGCCATCGTTAGAAGCGACTCAACTAGACTGCTGTTTGATTATTTGCTAATGAATTACCTTGTATAATAGTGTATAGTCAGCAAACACAAACTATACCGTTAACTATTAGTACAGGTTGTTAGACAATTAAAGTTTTATCAATCCTTACTCGTGACAATATTAAACCAAGTATTAGTATGTTCTATGCAAATGGTTTTTAAGCGTAGCTACTTAGGAGGCATTTTTGTAACTATGTTTTTAGACATTTTTTCTTATTTCCCTTTGAGGTTTCTTACACCGCTTTGCAATAACCGAGAAAAAATAGATTGTCATCCTGTTACAGATTTATGATCTTACTAAAACGTCACCCCTTTTATTAGCTTTCGGTTAAATCGGAAGCTGACAGTTACATTATACAGCTCATTTAAGCAAAAATAATAATTTCAATTAGAAAATCAACAATATCCGAAAAAAACTATTTCTGGCAATACAAGATCATTTTGTAGTTTTTACAAATTGCTATTAAAATTACGTGCAAAATTTTATTCTATAGCAAGAGCTTTTTTAAATCCTCCATGTAGATATTCTTATGTCTTTAAGAAAGGCCAGATGGATACGTCTTATTAAACAGAACACATACATTCATGTTATAATAGTATATCACCGTTTGCAGTAGATAGATAGATAGATATTTCTGTTCAGATTGCATGTAATTCTGAAAGATTATTTAGTTCAATATGTGTTAGGTTGCTTAAAGAATTAACTTTTCTTGTAATTAGGTGTACTTGCTTACCTCTGCTTTTGTAGATCGAGGTGCATTGTCAACGTTGCGAATGGGAAAGGTTTTCCATCTTTTTCTGAAAGTTCATTGCAACACTTGAAGTAACGCTTTCGACTCTTAACTAGAATACAGCGCGCCTGTCAATATATAATGCCTTTTTAGTTAGTTTCTCCTATACAGGGTGGTCTCACGATGATCATCCATTAGAATATCTTGGAAAGTAATGTGATTTGGATCCAGCACATTTGTATAATGGGGTTTTCGGTGAAGGTCCGGTCAGATGAGGTAACAACAATCTTGTGCGACCTCCGGTAATACCGAAAGTTGTCCAAACCTTACTTATTTTAAATGAATCATCTTTTTGTTATTTTCTTGCCCTACTATAGCTGCTTTTGAGGAATAAAATATTTTTTAGAAATTTTGACTTTAATAAGGTGTCACCTAAAACTGAATATCGTTTCAAAAATAAAAGAAGGAAACTCGAAATTTCGGTCGTAGCTTTAAATATTATTGGGCTCGATAATGAATTGTCTGAAAATGACATTTTAGATATAGGGAAGTGGCAAAAAAAATTTTGAGTTTTATCAAGAACTTAAAAATAAACTTAATTTTTCCAAATATGTACACTGTTACGTTATTGATTTATTCAGAATATGGAATAAAACAATCCCTATTTGTCCATATAGGGTGTACCTTCTACCTAAATACAACAGTTTTCAACTTATTTACAGTTTTTCGTGAAATTCTTCAAATATCAAACAATTTGAGTGATTTTTGGCAAGAATAAAAGAAACAAACTAATATTATATTTCTACGGTGAGGTGTGTCAGTGTCAGCTACAATTAATTATTATCGACGATTTGTTACCGTGTTTTTTCGCGTAAAATATTGCCACACCTTGTTAAAGGTCAAAATTTGAAAAAACATTTTTTTTCCTTAAAAACGGTTAGAGTAAGAAAAAAAAAATTTGTGAGCGTCACCGAAAATCCGATTATACAAATTTGCATGACTCAAGTTGCTTTACTTCCCAAGATATTCTAATGAACGGTCACTATGACACACACTGTATATTTAGAACTAGCACGAATATATCGTTTCACCATTCAATAAAGATTTTATCTAGAATTTTATAAAATAAAACAAAGTGCCTCTATTCTTTTGAAGAAAATCTATCCTCATAATCTTAATAATATTTGCAACATTTTAATAAACTTATAATAAAAATTTACATTGACATATGTAAATAATTAAAAAAAAATGGGCGAAAATAAGGACAGCAATTTATCCGGTTTCGAGCTGTTGGTAGCAAAGAGATAATATC